>OY728148.1:491977320-494477320 GCA_963277665.1 Viscum album | reverse complement strand
AGACCCACGGCGGACGGAGCGCCTGGTAGTTGGCAGCAGACTCGCGGTACTCGACTGGAGGAGTACCTCTGTAGGCTATCTGGGTGAGCGCCCGGTATTTGGCAGCAGACCCTCAGCGGACGGAGCGCCTGGTAGTTGGCAGCAGACCCGCGGTACTCGACAGGAGGAGTACTTCAGCAGTCTTAGGTTAGTGAGAAGAACCCCAGAGTCGTGACAGGACCACTGTACACTTCAGAGATGGGGCTCTTCAACAGTTACGGTTTCGTTAATGAAAATCCTGGTTTGAGATGAATCCTGTTGTTTTCCTGTGTGGATTGTGTTGTGCTATCCTGTGTGGATTACGTTTTTCTTTCCTGTGTGGAATACGTTTACTTTCCTGTGTGAACTGAGTTGTACTTGGGCTCGGAGGTTGGAGCGTATTTGAATTGATAACTTAGGTATATGTATGGGCATATACCTAAGCAGTGTCGGTTGTTACTTCGTGATTGTACCTTTTTTTCGTGGTTTATCCTTTGTGGATTAATTGGATTAGAAATACTTGAGGGATTTCAAATAAAAATGTAAACAACGAACTCAAGAACCCCTACCTCGATAGTCGCACGTTGACGAAGTCGTGGAATATCGGTGTCGATTCCTTTGACGTCGGAGGAAGAGTCGTTGTCGAAGGCGTTCGTCACGGAAAACCGTCGCGGAAGAGACGACGCGGAAGAAGTACGTCGCGTCACGGATACGGCGTCGCGGATGGACCGTGTTCTTCGACGGAGAAGTTCTTTGTTGTAGAACGGCGTTCTTCGCGTTCTTCGTTGAGTTTGAAGAAGATGAAGAAGACTTCCCAACTCTCTCAAGGAGTTAAAAATTCTAACAAAATAAAATAAGACTCTTTCTTATTTTATTCACACAACCCATCCTCTTTGAATTTCAAAGGTTTGAAATTCAATAACCACTCAAAACTCACCTCATTAACTCATTACATTTAAGTCTTAGGTTAGTGAGCAGAACCTCGGAGTCGTGACAGGACCACTATACACTTCAGAGATGGGGCTCTTCAACAGTTACGGTTTCGTTAATGAAAATCCTGGTTTGAGCTGAATCCTGTTGTTTTCCTGTGTGGATTGTGTTGTGCTATCCTGTGTGGATTACGTTTTTCTTTCCTGTGTGGAATACGTTTACTTTCCTGTGTGGACTGAGTTGTACTTGGGCTCGGAGGTTGGAGCGTATTTGAATTGATAACTTAGGTATATGTATGGGCATATACCTAAGCAGTGTCGGTTGTTACTTCGTGATTGTACCTTTTTTTCGTGGTTTATCCTTTGTGGATTTGAGAGACCTTCAGGGGTCTCGGGGTCCCTACTGAGTATCTTATACTCACCCCTGCACGGGCTTTGCCAGCACTACGTTGTGTTGGTTGCAGACGACGGACAGCGTTGACCTTAGCTGAGGCTTGCAGAGCGGGACGGTACCCGGAGGTGGACCACTGGACGGAACGTGCTCGGAGCGGACGGCGGGACCCGTGGAGCAGTGGAGCTATCTATACCCACCCTTCAGGTGGGATTTCCAGTGGACAGCTCGGTGTAGCGGATTTTACTTTCCAGTTGCTGTTTTCCCTTTCGAGTTGTACTTTACTTTCAGTTTGGGTTTGTATACTGGCCCATTTACTTTTCCGCACTTTCAGTTGTACTCTGCTTTTGCTTAGTGTTTACTTTCCTCTTGTTTACTCTGTGGTGTTTGTTTACTTTACAAAGGCAATGCCTTCCCTTTTTACCGGGATTTACGCCTTGGTGCTAGTTGCCAGCCCCTGGCCTATGGAAGGCGGGCTTGGGGTAGTCACGGCACGGACCCCGAGGGCGGGTCGTGACAAATTGGTATCAGAGGAGTTCGGTTCTACCGCGAACTCTGATCTTTTCTATGTGAAGCAATAATGTTTAGCGTATTCAGTGTGGTTATCAGTCCAGGGAGTCCAGTGTTGGTGCGGTGGCCGACGTATCCATACACCAGGACCCTGACTTCTGATTTCCGACTTAATGCACGAAAACATTGATTGCGTGTGTGTTTCAAAGTTTTCTTTGTGATTACTTTATATCAGCTCACTAGGTATAATGTTCTGACCGTGGCGCACCTGTTCCCTTTCAGGATGGCCCCACGACGGCAGCCAGCTAGGGTTCCGAGAGTCGAACGTGACGACAGCCCACCGAGCGACGAGGCTTCGGTGCAGGGCCCTTTGTCAGTAGTGGCACCGGCAGTAGTTCTACCCGCCGAGCCCCCGATGCTTCAAGCACCAGTCGCTGACGATGCACGTCGCCTCAGCGCACTGCATGAGTTTCAACGCCAGCGACCGCCCAGGTTTCGTGGGGAGACGGATCCCCAGGCAGCAGAGGACTGGCTGGAGGCAGTGGTACGAGTGTTTAGGCTAGTGAGGACACCAGCAGACCTCATGGTGATCCTCGCTGCGAGCCTACTACACGCAGCAGCAGGACGATGGTGGAGCTTGATGCTCCAGGTGCAGATGAGGCATCTCTACTTTGGGCGGACTTTGAGAGCATCTTCCGCTCGGAGTTCGTCCCAGCCACCCTTCGCGCGGTTCGTATCCAGGAGCTTCTTCAGCTGCGGTAGGGCAGCATGACGGTCGCTCAGTACTCGGCGAGATTTACCGATCTCTCGCGCTACTCGACCGACATGGTACGAGACCCCTTCTTCTGGGCCCGGACCTTCGAGCAGGGTTTGGGACACGAGATCAGGGCATCGCTGATCTCCCTCAGCATACCGACTCAGACAGGAGTACTGGAGCGGGCCCTTCTGATCGAGAGTTTCCTTGCTGAGTCTACACCAGCACAGCGACCCACCGCAGGGCGGCACGTGGCAGAGTCATCTGCAGCAGATAGCCGACGGATGACTCAGGGTTCCAGGCAGACCAGATCTACCAGTGGCCGACTGCACGACTCAGGCTCACTTGTACGGGGAAGCCGGGGTGGAGACAGAGCTAGGCGTGCCGAGAGTGGGCAGTGTTACTCCTGTGGCGGGATTGGTCACATGGCTCGTGACTGTCCGACCCGCCATGCTGATGATCATCAGTTAAGTGAAGAACCTCCCAGGCAGAGGCAGAGGTTCGACCGTGGTGGTCCGCAGGGAGGAGGCGGACGAGGCAGAGGAGCTGGACGAGCAGCCGGTGGTGGGCGACGCTTTGAGGCTCTGCCACCACCACCACCAGGAGGTCCACCCCGACCACAGGGAGTAGCTGAACATGCGAGAGCTCAGCTACAGGCAGCTGAGGCCTTCGATCATGGAGCTCTGGGAGCCGATGGACAGGAGCAGAACTAGTGGATACATCCTTTGTACTTCTGGTTCCTTGTTGCATTTGTGTAGCGTCTTGTATTATGAGCTGCAATAATAAGAGACGCATACCCTTGTGATATTTTCGTTCCTATCCTCTTTCGTGATGTTACTAAGAGGTTCCAGTTTTGGCTGTTGACTTGACCCTCACTTGTGAGACATCTACTGGAGGATACCCAGTTACCACACACTGATGCCGATAGTGTGACTCAACCCTTAGAGGCGAGAGTAACGGTTGAATCTCTTAGTAGTAGCGTCGAGGCCTTACGACGTCATCCTTGGTGTGGATTAGTATCATCTATGTTAGGATCGACTGTTTTAGGCAAAGAATGTGGTTCATCCAGGGGATGAGACCAGATTTCTCTTATCGGCAAAGAAGGAATCTTGCAGCACTTGTGGAACCTGAGGTGGTCCAGGTCATCCAGGGGCGGATGAGTACAGCTCAGAGCCGGCAGAAGTTATATGCTGACAGGAGGCGGAGGCCACTAGAGTTCGAGGATGGAGACCACGTCTTCTTGCGAGTCTCACCTCGACATGGTATTCAGAGATTTGGCCGAGGCGACAAGTTATCTCCGCGCTTCATCGAACCCTTCCATATTCTCAGCAGGATTGGTGAGGTGGCTTACCGCCTGGCTCTACCACCTCAGTTGCACCGGGTGCTCAAACGTCTTCCACGTGTCTCAGCTGAGGAGATACGTGCATGACCCGGCGCACATCTTTGATCATGGGGAGCTTGACGTTGACGATGGGGCGACTTTTACGGAAGTCCCGGTAGAGATAGAGGATCGACAGGAGCGGGTCCTGCGAGGGCGATCGATTCCTCTTGTGCGCATCAGACGGCAGCACGGGAATCTCCAGGAGAGCACATGGGAGCGGGAGGCTCAGATGCGTGCTCAATACCCTCTTTTGTTTCCCTAGTTTTTGTTGTATCTTTACGGGGACGTAAAGCCCTGAGGTGGGAGTAATGTAAAGACCCGTAAAATTCAAGGAAAATTTTTTCTTAATTTTCTTTAGAATTTTACAAGAGCGCGGTTTCTGACGGCACCTGATTCCGAGGCCTGGAGTGCCCGGAATCAATTTCTGAAGTTTGGCTCGGGTACGTTCAGTGAACGAACGAGCGGGAATTCCTAACTTTTGATCCGGTGCTTGGAATTGAAATCTGAGGGCACCGATGAACTCGCAGCGCCGATTTTCGCTTAAAGAGACCTTTTCGGAAGTTGCGTTGGTTGCGGGATGAATGTTAGATTTTGGGTTTTAGGTTTAAGTTAAATAAAATTTTGTGAAAAACAAAATTTATTTTAACTTGTTAAATCCTACCAAAGGGAGTTGGAAGTGGGACCCACATCCACTTAACCTCCCTTGGGAGGATTAAGTGTGGTTGGGCCCACACGAACCCCTAAACCTTTCATATCCTCTAAAACCCCCTCAACTCCCACTTAAATTATCTTAACTTAAGTTATAAACCTATGACTTAAATGTAATGAGTTAATGAGGTGAGTTGTGAGTGGTTATTGAATTTCAAACCTTTGAAATTCAAAGAGGATGGGTTGTGTGAATAAAATAAGAAAGAGTCTTATTTTATTTTGTTAGAATTTTTAACTCCTTGAGAGAGTTGGGAAGTCTTCTTCATCTTCTTCAAACTCAACGAAGAACGCGAAGAACGTCGTTATACAACGAAGAACTTCTCCGCCGAAGAACACGGTCCATCCGCGACGCCGTATCCGCGACGCGACGTACTTCTTCCGCGTCGTCTCTTCCGCGACGGTTTTCCGCGATGAACGCCTTCGACAACGACTCTTCCTCCGACGTCAAAGGAATCGACACCGATATTCCACGACTTCGTCAACGTGCGACTATCGAGGTAGGGGTTCTTGAGTTCGTTGTTTACATTTTTATTTGACATCCCTCAAGTATTTCTAAGCCAATTGATATCAAACTAATGGGAGGAGGCCGGTCCGCACAAACACGGCCGATCCTCCTCCATCGTGGTTTAGTTTTATTATGGTTTGAAGCGGGGTAACGCGGTACCATTGCACCGCGCGAAAAGAATTATTTAAGGCCGGTTTGGGTCACGACGAAGAACCGCGACGCTATAATGCCGCGCCTTTGAGATCGGATGAGACCGCGGCCGGAGTCGGGCCGTGGCGGTGGGGCGTGACGTCGTTACGCTGCGAAAATCTTACAAGGACCGAACAAGAAGGGTGGCCGGAAAACCGTCCATCGCCGGAAATCAGGAAGGGCCGCGGCCCTATGGCCGCGGCGGAGCAGCCAGGGGCGCCGGCCTTGCCGGTGCCGGAGATCGGGTGGGCCGCGGCCCTACGGCCGCGGCGGAAGAACCAGGGGCGGCCGGCGTCGCCGGCCGCCGGAAACCGAGGAGGAGCCGCGGCTACGGCCGCAGCGGAGAAGAGAAGGCGGCCGGCCGCGCCGGCCGCCGGTTTGGACAGGAGGCGGGACCCGCGGGTCCCGCGGGTGTAAAGAAACGGCCGGCCTTTGGCCGGCCGAGATCCGGAAAAAGGGGGGGGTTTCACCCCCCCGCGTGCGGCACATGCGCGGCGCGCTGACCGCGCCGCTGCCGCTGGCCGGACTGCGCCGCCGCTGGCCTGCCGCGCCGCCGCGCCGCCACCGGCCGGGCCGGGTCGGTCCGACCCGTTTCGGTCGGACCCGGGTCGGGTCGACCCGGTTCGGGCCGACCCGGGGGGGGGGGGGGGGGGGTCGGGCCGGGTCGACCCGGACCCGGACCCCCCGTTTCGAAGCAGTTTCGGTCTTTTGGCCATAACTTGAGCCTCAGACCTCCGATTGACGAACCGTCTACGGCAACGCGATCCTTGGATCGCGACGGTCGTTTCGGTATATCGCACTCAAGGTTTCGGATTACTTTGAGTTCGGCCGGGTTGGTTCATTCACGAAACCAACTGGGCCTTCAGAGCGGAAACGCTCATATTTTGAGCTACGGACGTCCGATTGACGTGCCGTCAGCCGTGCTGTGTTTCTCTTAGTAAGACGGATCTTTTGGCATACTCCGCCCGAGGTTTGGATGTAGGTGGAGTACGGTCGGGTTGGTTTTTCCTTAAAAACCAACCGGGCCCCGGGGACGAAAATGCCAATAACTCTCAGACCGGGCGTCCGATCGACGCGCCGTCTGTTGCGTTGAGTTCCTGTTGACGATACGGAACTTTTGGATACATCAACTCTGGACTTTGTGACAGTTGATGTATCAGCCTCTCGGCTCACGGAGCGGACCCACCGAACGAACTTGCTATGTGCGGGAACCCTAGTGCTGGCTGCGACTGTTACTGTGACTTCTACTGCTACTACTGCTACTGTGACTGCGACGACGACAGTACAGAGATCCTGTGTGGATTCGACGACGACGACTTCAGCACTCAGCGATCCTACATGGAACAGTGCTACCGAACCTGTGTGAGCTGAATGTTCTATTTACCTTGGGCGGTGGAGCGCTTGGTTGTAGCAGCATATCCTTGGCAGTGGAGCGCTTGGTTGTAGCAGCATATCCTTGGCAGTGGAGCACTCGGTTGTAGCGGCAGACCTGCGATACTGGTGACGAGCGTACAGAGTACGGAGACCGTGGAACCGGCTGAGACATGAAGACTGCTCGACCGACTCAACTTGGAGTGAGTCGACTAGCCCAGTGAACGGAGCGCCCGGTATTCAGCGGCAGACCCACGACGGACGGAGCGCCTGGTAGTTGGCAGCAGACCCGCGGTACTCGACTGGAGGAGTACCTCTGTAGGCTATTTGGGTGAGCGCCCGGTATTTGGCAGCAGACCCTCAGCGGACGGAGCGCCTGGTAGTTGGCAGCAGACCCGCGGTACTCGACAGGAGGAGTACTTCAGCAGTCTTAGGTTAGTGAGCAGAACCTTGGAGTCGTGACAGGACCACTGTACACTTCAGAGATGGGGCTCTTCAACAGTTACGGTTTCGTTAATGAAAATCCTGGTTTGAGCTGAATCCTGTTGTTTTCCTGTGTGGATTGTGTTGTGCTATCCTGTGTGGATTACGTTTTGCTTTCCTGTGTGGAATACGTTTACTTTCCTGTGTGGACTGAGTTGTACTTGGGCTCGGAGGTTGGAGCGTATTTGAATTGATAAGTTAGGTATATGTATGGGCATATACCTAAGCAGTGTCGGTTGTTACTTCGTGATTGTACATTTTTTTCGTGGTTTTTTCCTTTGTGGATTTGAGAGACCTTCAGGGGTCTCGGGGTCCCTACTGAGTAGCTTATACTCACCCCTGCACGGGCTTTGCCCGCACTACGTTGTGTTGCTTGCAAACGACGGACAGCGTTGACCTTAGCTGAGGCTTGCAGAGCGGGACGGTACCCGGAGGTGGACCACTGGACGGAACGTGCTTGGAGCGGACGGCGGGACCCGTGGAGCAGTGGAGCTATCTGTACCCACCCTTCAGGTGGGATTTCCAGTGGACAGCTCGGTGTAGCGGCTTTTAATTTCCAGTTGCTGTTTTCCCTTTCGAGTTGTACTTTACTTTCAGTTTGGGTTTGTATACTAGCCCATTTACTTTTCCGCACTTTCAGTTGTACTCTGCTTTTGCTTAGTGTTTACTTTCCGCTTGCTTACTCTGTGGTGTTTGTTTACTTTACAAAGGCAATGCCTTCCCTTTTTACCGGGATTTACGCCTTGGTGCTAGTCGCCAGCCCCTGGCCTATGGAAGGCGGGCTTGGGGTAGTCACGGCACGGACCCCGAGGGAGGGTCGTGACATGACCACTATGAGGCGCTCAAGTGTACTTGCATGAGCATGTTGGAACTTGCACGACCTATGGGTAATGTTCTCCTTGTTCATCCCTTTCTATTTTTTTGATGTTTATTCAAAGGATGAATCTTCTTTGTTTGAGTTATTTTCCTTTTCATTTCGTTTAGACTCTGTAAAAAAATGAGAATCAACATAAGTCCCCCCTCATAGTTGGATCCAAAAAGGAATGAGTATTTGACTCTGGGGAAAAAGAGAAAAAAAGGAAATAAGGGAGTGCAGGGTATGGCACACAAATGGGCATCGGGCGCGCAGGGTTCAGCGTGCAGGGGTACGGCCTCATCTATAAATAGATGGCCTCACATTGCGCAAAGAACCTGGTTCTCACTTGTTTTTTTGCTCTCGGTGCACAAGTGGAATCCCAGCTTTCGCTCGTCTGCACTTTTTGTTTCTTGCGTCGTGATTTTATTAAGGTATTTGGACTTGCGCGGTGATACATGTGCACCCAATACTTGCACGACCGAAGGAGACTTGTGTGCCAACTATGGGACTTTCACGCCTAAATTCCTTAGCCAATTTTTAAAATTCCTTCACAAATTTTATGAAAAATTAACTTACCTTAAGAGTTAAATATTCAACTTTTGTGCAGATCCAATGCCTCCCAAAAGAATAATAATGACTGATGAACTAGAAAGCAAATGAATTAATGATATGATGGACATCGATGGCCATGATTACTATTCCACCTGTGAAAGTACTCTCCCAGAATTAGCCATGTACTTGAAGAAGAATCATACTAATTTCCTGCACAACATCTATCTGCCTCTGTATGGCCATGGTCATCTACAAGATGTCAATATTCGAGAGGCAAAGAACTATCTCCCGCATTCCTTGTTTCAGTCATATAACAACTTTTTTTCATCAAATGTCTCAATATTAGGAACATTTTCTAATACTGGAACAGTAAAGAAAGCCTATATAATGCATCATAGCCCGTGTGCACCAGATCTGAAACCTCACAAACCTGAGCTGCAACCACATTTTTATCCCTCAATCTTTTGAAATTATCAGATGGATCAATCCAAAGGCTAGAAGGAGAAATGTTAATTCCATTCTGGAGGAGGGGTGAAGCCAACTTGGATGTGGACTTACTAGGTGCGACAAACATGTGAAGAGTTTGTCGAGGATTTGAAGGGAGTTTCAATTTATAAAGCCGTCTGGGCTGGGCAGATGTATATTTATAGGAATGATAATTTTGCACCGGAGTTTCATAGTCGCTAGAGCCAAGAAACTAATTCTTTCCATATGACCCATGGAGAAGTAGGCATTAGTTTTAGGGATGTCTAAAAGATATGAGGGGTTCCAATTTAGGGTGATATGTATGACGAATTCATCCCTCCAATGGAAACCTTGAATGATCTAGAGAAGACACCGGATTTGGTTTGAGGGTTATTGAAGATTTATCATAAGCTAAAAATCTCAAAGACTTCAATGACTCATTCTAGAAGGGATATTCATCCAGAGGAATGGATGGATGTGTTTCTCAAGAAGAAGAGGGAAAAGGGGCCCACCTATACTCGTCCTACTAGCTTCCCTAGAGAAGATAAGAGAGGTTCTCCTGGCACATTCTGGCCGACTCTAGAAGCAGGAGAGTTTAAGAAATGGGGGTATGAAGTGAATCATAAAATCTAAGAGAAGACCCGTCTGGCAGGATTTTTAACCTTATGGATCAATGTCTATCTTTTTCCAGTCAGAGATTCTAAGGGAGGCGCCAGGCCAGGGACCTTCTTTATTGCAACCAAGTTGGATGAGAGGATGATAGTGGGGTTGGCTACCCCAGTTTTGGAAAATATTCACAGGAGCTTACTTCATGTCTATATGGGTAAGTCTCCTTTGAGATTAGTGGGACCATTCCAAGTTTTATGGGGATGGATCGCCACTCACTTCCAGACATATGCTGTACAGAATGAAATACAGATTCCTGGAAGTTCTTTCAGGCCATTTGTTTAGGCCTTCTTTGGAGTTTTTCCTTTTTCCTTCAATGCCTTTGATATTAGGCCAATGCTGGGTATGCATAAGGAATTACTCTTCTTTAACTATGGAAATCTGCCGACATGGCGATTTGTTGACGATGGATCAGCCATCTTAGAACAGAGGTCTTACATGATGGCCTACAGAGATGGTGTACTGGCCACCAGAATTGATGGGGAAATTATATGTGAGGCCTATGCTCCATATCGATTTTCATTCCAACTAATGTGTCTGCAGAAAACTGTTGCATATCCTCTAGTGCACGTCAGGTTAGAGCAGTATCCAATTATTGCCCGACAACTATGGTTGCTAACGACTATGGAAAGGGTTGGGGCAGTTTTTAACTTACCAGATGTTGAAGAGGTAATCAATTTGTCCATATGGTATGCTGAAAACAGGATAGCGTCATATCCTTAAGCAATATTGAATAAACCTGTTTATCGGGTGGGGATGAAGAAGAGAACCCTTGAGAAAGAAACAATTCAGGTGTCAGGCAATTCATCCACTCCTGAATCTAGTTCACCAAGTTCTTCATCCGAGGTAGATTCATCAGATTCTCAGTAGATACAACATGTGTCAAAGCGGCCATGTACCGTATATAATCCTCCTGTCAGAATCAAGGGAGCCACTCCATCAACACCTGCTGAGTTACTTTATTGAGGCAATTTAATTTCTACTAACTTTATAGAGAAACAAGTTTCCATTCTCTTTTTATAGTTGCAGGATCTAGAAAGAAATTAAAATCCAAGGTTGTAGGACCCTCTTCGCAGCCTTCTAGTACACCTACATATCTACGAGCAGAGGCCATCTAGACATGGTGGGATGTGTACTGCGTTACTGAAACTATATGGTTGGAGCTATGTGAAGGGATACATCTTCCTGGAAGAGGGACTCTTCAGGATCCTGCAAATATTCATTTCATGGATAAACCTGATGAAGTAAGAGCCAATGTCAAATATTTGAGGACCTATATACATGCCACCGATGATTCTATCCCTATCACCAAGTGGGTGAAGGAAATTATGGATCACAGCGCCACTGACGAGGAGTGGCATGAGTACATGGCTCCTGAAGATGTAAGTTTTCTTTCCTTATTTACTTTAAAACTCGATTTCAATCAAAGCTTTGTTACTCAAGGAAATTACTTTCTTTATCCTAAAACTTTCAAGAAAAGGAACTACTGAAGTTCCTTCACCACAGTATAGCCCTGGTGGTTCTGCCATTGGGGCTGCTACTGAATCTCCCCATGAGTCGAGCGAGGTATCTCCAGGCCAGTAGGCCATGGATGAGGAGTGGGACATGGATTTATATTCTCCAATTCAGGTACCTATAATGGAGACTTCCGTCACTCCCAAAAAGACAAAGGGAAAAAGGCGTCGAAGGAAGAAGTCCACAACTAAATGCTTCATCAGCAATGGTAAGTCCTTCGGATAATCATGAGTCTTAAACCATGAAAAAATTGCTCATTTTCCTTAGGATTACAGGGACTTATTCAATTTCCCCTATGAGGGAGATGGATAATCCTACTTTGAGGACCACAGAGGTTGTTGTGGAACAAATGCAAATTCAGGATGACTTGGCTGCTTCTGAAAAAGAGCCAACATCTATTCCCAGTACTGCTCTTGCTGCTGCTACAAGTAGAGAAGAAATTGCTTCTAGTAATTTAACAATACTTCATTAAATGTTTAATTAAAACATCAACTAACTTCTATTCTGTGATATTTTAGGTATAACACCTGCACCAGAATCATTGGTGGCCGTGGAAACTGAATCTTCCATCCTTCCTGAAGAATCTGTCTAGGGTCAGGGGCCACAGAATGAGGGTCGCCAATATCAAATTCTCCCACTGGTGAGACTAACCAGGATTCTGAAATATCATTAGATGAAATGATGAATCTTGGAATGTATTTAGAAGAATTTTTTTATCATGGTATGTTATCATGTGATTTAGAATATCTTGGGTGTGAGTGTCATCCTTCGTCTGGAAAATTTTCTTATAATTTACACTTCTAATCATGACTGAAAATAATATGCAGTTCCATCCAAAGAAGCTGCTGAACTGCCAATGCCTGAAGAGGGTGTGGACATTGATGTCGACCCTACCATTGCAGAAACATTAGCTCAAGTAGAGATAAACCTAGTAAATCCTCCTGAGACCCATCTTGAAGATCCTGTTGAAACTGGGAAAGATGGGGAGGAGTCTTCTCAAGCTATAGATCTACTATTAGGTAATGATTGTACTGAGTTTTCATGATAGAAAACCAACTTTTATTGTTCTATGAAACAAACAATATTTTAATTGATCAAACAGGTCTATCAACTTTAATGGCTAGATCTAGAGGTGAAGTATCGACTTCTGCCCAAACAGTAGAAGAAGTTGAAGAAACCAGGGTCAGGGGGGAAGGAGAAGAACATGGAACTTCCTTAAGTGCATTAATCCCAGATTACATGCCCCCCTATGATGGTGATGTCGAATCAGACCCGCAGGTGCTTAAGGCGCTCATCTTTTCACGACGCAAGGCATGGAACAACATATAAAAAGTCATATCTGAATTTCCTCTTGAAGAGATGTCATCAAAGATTTCCTGATTTTCGTCCCTGTTCGTCATGATAGGACTTGGCGGTTTTGGATATCAAGAGATCCATACCGCGGAGAAACAAGTCATCTTAAGATGGGAGCAAGAGAAAAAGTGCCATGAAGATCTGAACAGGGTGAAGTTGTCAGTCAATATCAGCGAATTTGAGGCTACGGTATCCCGATCTAAGGCTGATTATGCTGACAAGATGAAGGAGTTGAAGCATAATATTAAAGATAAAGTCATCCAGTAGATGCACCTTCAGGAACAGTTAAATTCTGTCACCGGGGAACTTCACCAACTCAATAATTTACTGGAGTGAGCTCAAATGAATGGTATGAAAGCCATTGCGGATGGTAAAAAAGCTCTCCATCAGGCTAAATAGAGTGAAGTTGGTCAAGTTCATGAGCTTCGAGTGGCTGCTGATGAAGCTCGGGATGCTGTAAATCAAATATAGACTTATGTTGACAGCCTCTTGTAATTTCTTAGAAAAGAGAAGAGACTACAGTATGTGGATGTCCTTCTAACTTTTTTACATCAAATGAAATGAACACCTTTATCTTCAATCATTTATCCACATATTTTCCTGCAACCTGCTTTAAATTTTACCTATTCCAATGGGCCTAGTAAGCATAGTTTTATTTTTTTTGTAGGATTATATAAAAATAACCCTACAAAATTTGAATATTTGATTGCTCAATATTACCTAAAATGACAAAAAATGTATGTTTAGTGAGCTGGAACATGAATTTTATTCAGAGTTCCATTGCCTTTTGTGGGAAGTTTAAAGTCATGCACGTCAGACATAAAAAAGGATAATGTTTAAGGTTGAAATAGCTTTGACTGAATGGATTAAAAAATTGACTCAGTTCCTTGATAATTTGTTTGAAAACATATTACCATATTCAAGTATGGAAGGGAAAAAATATAAACTATGACTTAAGAAACCTTGAATATGAGGAATGATATGAAAAAGGACTAAGAGGCATTAGATGAAGTATTTTCCAAGAATGAAGTTACCATTATTTAACAAACCCGTTAGGGGGTTAAATTATGTAGGGACACATAAGGGAATTGGTTGCATAGTCAAATAATAGCATCTTTTGGCTGACAAGTCTGTTATGTAGCCTTGTTTATGCAAGGCCACCTAAGGGCACGTGCTACATAGTCAGGAAAAAGAACTCTCAAAAAGTTACTTTTCTACTGCTAAAAAGATAGTGAAAGTTTATTGAGATTCTAATTTTCTAAAGTATAGAGTTTGCTGTATGGAAAGAGGTACTTGAATATGGAGAAGATATTTCCAAACAAGATTGTTTAAGAACTAGATGAATGTAACTCCTACAAAGGTCTGACCCAAATGTAGTGAAGGGAAAATATAGACCATAGACTTGAATATTTTCAGATCATGAAAAAGAGTATGAGACAAATATGTAAAGAATGGCTATTTTTTCGGATCCCTACATATCTTCGTTAAGACAACTAAGGAAAAAAAGAGGTTTTCATCCTAAGAATGAAGTTACCATTATTTAAAAAACCCGTTAGGGGGTTGAATTATGTAGGGCCACCTAAGGGAATTGGCTGCATAGTCAAATAATAGCATCTTTTGGCTGACAAGTCTATTATGTAGACTGTTTCTGCAAGGCCGCCTTAAGGGAATGTGCTGCATGGTCAGGAAAAATAATTCTCAGAATTTGGACATTTTGGGGACTAGTAGTCAGGAAAAAGGGTTTTGAAGATCTAAAAATAATTAAGGTTAGGATTATGACACTTAAAAATGGGTATTGTTCAATGTATGTAAAGATACCTAGATCAATGCTAACCATAATCACGTTGTGGCTGGGTTCTGATTTGAAATGTTGGACTTCACTACGTATCCCAAATGGATGGGAATCAAGCCATACATATTTCTTGAACTACTATTTAACGTCGTGTGGGAAAAAAAGGATTGGAGATCTTAGTTTAGGGTCATAGAGCTTGGACCATTATAAGAAATACACAGTGTGTGTTTTCATGGGGACTTTTCAGCCAAGGGACTGAAAGTGGAATTTGGGGTTAGGCCAAAAGGCTTGGGGCTAGATTTGAGGGACACTCGAACGTTCCTACATATCCCATAATGATGGGAATCAATCCCACGTAGTTCTAGAAATACCCTCTGTACATATTTGGTTCGTACAAGTGAAGGGTGAAAGGGGACTTTAGTGAAATGATGGTTTGACCTAAAATAAAAGGTTCGGGCATTGCCATGTATGCACATAGTCTTTGGAATATTAAATGATTTAAAATCAATGTAAATAATGATTCCCTCTCAGGTGAGGGTATCATAGAATATTGTAGTAAAATTTTCGTATAAGAAAAAAGTGTTGCATAGTTTAACGTTGTATAACAAGGACAACGGTGATCAAATGTAAAGATATTGATTCTGAGGGTAGTTTCACGAATCAACATCGTATGAGATGGAGGTGAACCGATGTGAATAAATTGGTTTTGGGATTGAACCTTGGGTGGTTGCCTACGTACCCAGCCTAAAAGGAAAGGATCAAAGTCTGCATAGTTCAATTAAAGAATGAATTAGTGATCAAGTTATTCTAGGGGACAACGACCTAAAAAAATGATATTGGGACTTATGCATGGTTAGCGGCCTAGAGAGGGTGTTATGACTGAAATTTTCTCTAAGATCACGTGATTCATACTCAATGTGAGAAACAAGAGGTAGCAACAACCTTAAACATGCACAGTTTAATGTCATGTAGGACATATGAAGGGATTATGCAGTTTAAAGTCATGCAATTAGGACTATTGGTGCTGCACAGTTTAATGTCATGTAGTAGGGAAAAAATTCATTTTAACGTCATGTAGGGAATATTAAGGTATTTTTGTACAGTTTAGCGTTATGTAGTTAGGACAATGGGGAAAATACAATTTAATGTCATGTTGGACAAAAAATAGGACTGTGCAGTTTAATGTCATGTAGTAAGGACAAAATATGACACATTTTAACGTCATGTTGGACGTATTAGGGACTTTTTCACAGTTTAACGTCATTTTGGATGAAAAAAAGGGCGATACAGTTTAGCGTCATGTAGTCTGGACATCACAGTTTAACGTCATGTTGGACGTAAGTGCCAATAGTTTAAAGTCATATGCATGGACCCTGGATGGTGCAGTTTAATGTTGTCCTGGACATAAGGGACATGAAAATAGATAAAGTCATATGCTTGGACTGCAACAATTTATTTTGTGTTTATACAAAATTCTTCTTCAGAAATCTGGCATTGGTTGGAGTAGTGACGATTTCACCATCCATTGAGATTAATGAATATGATCCGTTAGAGTAGAACTTATGTATTGAATAAGGTCTTTCCCATTTTGGTTCAAGCGTGGGAGGTTTATTTCCTTGTATCATTGGAGTTCTGAGAAGCAATACCAGTTCTCCTTAAATGAATGAACAAAGATGAACTTTATTGTTGAAAGATCGTGCTATTTGATTTTGGTAGACTTCCAAGTGGAGTAGTGTGCACAATCATTTCTCATCTAACCGTTCCAATTCATCCAATCACTTTTGAGATTGTTCATCTATAGATGACTAATCAAAAATAGCTACTCTGAGTGAGGGTAATTGAACCTCATTTGGTAAGATTGCTTCTGTTCCAAATACCAGTGAATATGGAGTTGACCGCGTTGTAGTGTGGGTGGTGGTTCGATAAGCCCATAAAGCATGAAAGAGTTTATCAGGCCATGACCTCTTATCCTTATCCACCATCTTTGGCAGTATATTTGACAGAGTCTTGTTGAAGGCTTATACTTGGACATTGGCCGCTGTATGATACCGAGATGAATGATTGGATTTGATGTTGTATTGTTGATACAACTTCATCACCTTAGATGAACAGAAGTTGGTGCCATTGTCCATCAATATGGTATGAGGGACCCCAAATCTGGTAATGATGTTAGACTTGATGAAGCTATCAAGGATTTTATAACTAACTTCTTTGAGAGGTATTGCCTCTGCCGACATGGAAAAGAAGTCAGTAGCAGTAAGAATATACTTAAACTACTTGGTCGTAGCTGAAGGGTAAGGCCCCACCACATCCATTCCCCACATGGAAAATGGCCACGAGTATTTAGCTGTATGAAGCAACTCTGGGGGATGATGAATGTAGTTAGAATTTACTTGTCATGAATGACATTTCTTTGTGAATTCAACATAGTCTTGTATCATTGAAGGCCAAAAGTATCCAATCCTTTAAATATGATCAGACAGTCTATGTCCAGATTGGTGGGCACCACAGACTTCTACATGCACTTCTCTCATGATAGCCATTGTCTCTTCACCATCAATGCATCTGAAGAGAACTCCATAAAAACCACACATGTAGAGAATTTTCTCTAGGTGATCTGGGCTATCATAAAAAGTAAAATTGACCAAACATCACCAGATTTGTTCTTTCCCGGCTCTATCTGGTGGAAGTGTTCCATTTTGAAGGTATTACCTGATAGGTGTCATCCATCCTATAGTATGACCATACAGTTTAGGAAGGGGACTAATTTCATTAATATCCTCTATTCTGATTCGAACATAAGATGAAATTGTACGACGATGAGCAATACTGATGGTTGTCTTGTCCCGATTTGGTTCTTCCAGAGCTGTGGCTATATTAGCCAATGAATCAGCATGTGCATTTTGTGATCTTGGGACATAAGAAAATGTCGGTTTCTAAGGTAATTCCACCATTAACTCTCTGACGTAATCATAAAAATGGATCAATTCTTCTTTTCTGATTACATAATCCCCATTGACTTGTTTGATTACCAGGTCTGAATCACCTTTCACCCTTAAGTGATTCACTTGTTCTTTAAGCGCCAACTCTCATCCTTCGATGAGGGCATGGTACTCTGCTTCATTATTGGTACCAATTTCCCATAATAAGAAGGAAAAAGGTAATACTTCCTTTTCTGGGTAAATAAGAATAACTCCTAATACAACCTTGTCGAATTTAGGATCTTCCTTTTTATTCCCTGTTGGACTTCTGGAAGAACCATCAAAGTACATTTCCCATGCCTGAGGACTATCTTGAATAGAGAAGACTTCCTCGTCAGGGAGTTCAATATCTGAAGATGTGTCCTCCACTGAAGGATGTTCAGCAAGGAAATCAGCCAGATCTTGGCCCTTTATTTCCTTTTGAGACACATACTGAATGTCGAATTTCTGCAAAAATAACTTTCCACCTTTCCAGACATCCTGTAAGCATTGGATGACTAAGGATGAATTTGAGCGGGTTATTACGAGATACCAATTGGACCTCGTGATGTTTCAGGTAGTGTCTCAACTTCTAAACTGCAAAGATTAATGCCAGGCATCACTTCTCAATATTTTAATACTGGGTTTCTGCTTCAAGCATAGTTCGACTGAGATAGTAGAGGCTATTTTCAATCCCAACATCATTCTTCTGAGCAAGAAAGTCACCCAATGATTTCTCTAAGGCTGTCATGTAGAGGATAAGTGTCCTTCCTTCAACAGGTGGCATAAGTACCGGTGTACTCAAGAGTTATTTCATGAGAATATCGAATGCTTCATGACATTCTTCAGTCCACTGGTAAGTGACTCCCTTCTTCATAAATTTGGTGAAGGGTAAACTTTTTCTTGCCAAATTGGCGATGAAACGCCAAATATAGGCTATGTTTCCTTGAAGTACCCTCAATTATTTCAAAATTAGAGGAGGTGACATACCAAGGATTGACTTTGTCTTCTCATTATCGACATCGATATCATGATGGAGTACAACAAAGCTGGGGAATTTTCTTGAGGTTAACCCAAAAGCACATTTTAAGATGTTCATCTTCAAATTATGTTGTCGAAGATTGCGGAATATGATTTCAAATTCATCCAAGTGATTAGAACATTGTTTAGATTTGACCACCAAATTGTCCACACAACATTCAACAAACCTCCCTAAAAAGGGTTTGAAGATACGATACATGGAGCACTGATATGTTGCACCTTCATTCTTTAAGCCAAAGGGCATTACCCGATAGAAAAACACACCCTATGGGGCTCTAAAGGCTATGGATTCCTCATCTTCTAGAGCCATTCAGATTTGATTATATTCGGAATATCCACCCATGAAGGAAAGTTCTTCATAGCCAGCTGTTGCATCGACTAAAAGTTCTGTAATCAGAACTAGAAAATCATCCTTAGGACAATGCTGATTAAGATCTCTGAAATCGTTGCAAACATTAATTTGTCCATTCTTCTTCTTCACAGGGAAAATATTAGCCAACCACTTGGGATATTTAACTTCTCTGATGAAGTTAGATTTGATAATCTTATCCACTTCAGCTTCAATTTTGGAAGCATAAGTTGGTTGTGTTCTTCTTACGGCTTGCTTAAATCCTCGATGTTCTTTTGGTAAACCCAAATGATGAGTAGAAACATCAGGATCAAGCCTAGGAATCTATGTATACTTCCATGCAAATGTGTCTCGATTTTTCTTTAAAAATGAAATATACATATCTTATTCTTCCAGAGTCATTGCCGCACTGATTAAAGTAGGGTGTGGATCTTCTTTTGTACCCTGATTTATTTCTCTGAGTTCATCCACGGTGGTAGAGATAACCTCTTAAAATGCTGGAGGTGGATCCCTGAGATGTCATCATCTTCTTCAACATGTGTTATTTCTTCCATTTCTACTTGCATAGTAGATGATGAAGAAGAATTTCTACTATCAGAAGAGATGTTAAAATTTGAACATCTTGAAGAAGAAGCTTCCATTTCTGACCCAAATGACGATGAAGTTTCTTCCTTGGGTAATAAAGAGAAGATAATGGATTAGGAATCAATATCATCGTTCACCTATGGTATTGCTATTACTTCTTCTGGTCTTGTTGGCGAAGTATAAACATTTTGGATTTTAGCAGATGAAATAAATAAATCTCCATTTGGGCTTTCATCACTGCTTGGTGGCTCACAGATTTCTCCCATGTTGTCTGGCTTGATTGCCATAATTGACATTATGGAAGTTTCCATAAGAGTATTTTGATTTGGGTCTATCTTTTCAATTTTACTGATAGGAAACACATAATCTGTAATCACATGTGCAAATGGATTTACTATAATCTTCTCCAAACCATATGGAGCAACAACTTTGATAATCTCCCTTGTTGTGGATTTATCCTTTCCCTTAATGTGATAGAATTCCCCCTTCAATGTATTGAGATTCACATGTCTTGAAAATGGGCTTATCACCATACAATGTCCCAACTTGAACATCGAAACAATATTTGAGACATGGATGGTATGATGAAGGGATAACCCCATGTTGATGTAGCCAGGGTCTTCCCAGCAATATGTTGAAGGCTGAGTCTTGATCAACAACCATGAAATCTGAATTGGATACAAGATCTCCAAACTGAGTTCTAAGTGTAATCTCACCCAATGGTTCTTGTTCATTTTTATCATATCCTTGTAACATCATAGTAGAAGGAGATAAATTAGATTCCTTGAGGCCCAATCGACGAAGTGTATGAATGGGTATGAGGTTGACTCCTGAACCATTATCAATGAAAGCCCTTCGGATGTCCACACCATTTACATTTCCAGATAAGTACAAAGGTCTAATATTCCCATGCACGACATCATCTTCATCTTCATCTGTGAAAGATATCACTGCATGGAATTCTGCAGGATTATTTTCTACATGGTAGACTACAGCTGCAACAATTTCAGTTTCAAACTCACGAGGACCTGAAAAAGCCTCGATGAGTGCCTCCCGAAGATCTTTTGATAGATTCAAATCATCCAGAATTGATAACTTGGCCGGTACTTGGGAAAAGTGTTTCAATACATCATAATTTTTATCGATAGGTCTGTGTTCCCCAACAGGAACATGTGGTTTAGAAGGTTCCTTGTAAGTTGATGCTTTGAAATTTGATGCATCTTGTATCGGGATAGGTGTTGGCAATATTCCTGGATTTGGAATATTAGACCGATTAGATCCATTTACTTATTGAGAGGATGAAGGTGGAATCCCCAATCGATCCTCCAGAATAATTGTTCCAGGACTGAATTTGCTATTGCTGGAAGAACATACTTGTTCTTGTTGAGATCGCTGAAGGGCTCTGCCACAAGTTTTTGCTGCATACACAGTTTTAGCAGGGGTAGAATTGGAATAGTGGCTTCTGGGATATCCACGTCTTCCTCTCTATCCTATACCCCAGCAACTCCCTCTAATTCCTCTATTTGATACAAGGAATTCAGGCTCATCGAAATTGAAACTGCGCCTGGCATAAGGATCTGTTAAGTGGATCATATTAACAGAACCGAAGATTAGTTCTTCATATGATGAAGACTCTGCCTGACTAGCCAATTTAGGCTATGCTGTTTGGTGGGATGGTGCACGTGGCGTTGAAGTAGATGGCATGAAATATGTCGGAGTTAAAGAAAACTTAGGCTTTGACACAATTGCATCTTCCTCTTATTGATTTTCTTTCTACTAACTATGCCACCATTTTGAGGATTTTCCCTCAGAATTGGATTTTGTTGTATCATCCATAGCAGAAGAAACAATTGGTTTCTTCAATTGTGTTCGAAAAATTGCATGAGTTTGGTTGATCATTTTTCAGACCATCCAATCATCATATTTCTGCGTATTTTTGCTTTTTTACTTCTTTCCATTCGCCTTTTTCATCTGGAACTATAGCAGTAACACATGCTACCTGGGATGAAGAGCCTTTTAGTTTGACTTGTCCCGAGTTGACCATCTTTTACAGGAGGTATTTGAAGAAAAAACACTCCTGGAAGGGATGCCCCAACATTTGATGAAAGAGGAAAAAATTGGGATGGTCTTCATCTCCTTCCTTGTTTGGCCTTTTGGTCCTTGGAAACTGAACCAAATTATTTTCCAGAGCCAAAATGAAGTAGCCAGGAACATTATCATTTCAGAAAGAGTAAACTTTTCTATTCAGATCCTCAAATCGTTTTCGTCTTTGATCTCTTTGATCACCTTGATGAAACGACCTTTTTTGTTGACGCTCAGGAGGTGGAACCCTTTGGGAAGATGAAAGTTTTGAAGTAGGAGCAGGTAGAGGTGATTACTTAATCATAACTGCAGAATTCTCTTCTTTATTCATTCTTCTTCCTGGAACTGATAGAATTATATGAGATTTAGCCTTATTCTGTTTAAGGGAATATTTAATCTGCTAAGCGATTGATGTAAGGTCTCGAAACCCTCCTGTTTATTTCACAGGGATCAACGGCGTGTGTAATTTTTCCCACAAATTTTCCACACAGATTGGCAACAGTTCTTCTTGAGGGAGTGCTAAGGTTAGGGAATATGTTAATCCCTTCCAGCATGTAAGGAAATCTGAAACCCTTTCATTCTCCCTTTTCTTACAGTTTGTAAGATCAAAAAATGTTGTCTTTGGAAAAGTTGAGCTGAATTGAAGAAGGAATTGTTGACGGAGATCTTCCCATCCGGTAATTGACTGGGATTGCAAGCTTGTATACCAAACAAAAGCTGCTCCTTGGAAGGTTCACACAAAGAATCAGTGTTTCACTGATTCTTGTTGTTCAAGAGTTCCCGTCATAGGATCACAACCAGACACATAATGCGTCAAATGCTATTCAGGATCTTCTGACCCATTGAAAATAGGAAATACAGGTTCCAAAAACTTGATGGGGGAGGTATTGAATATACCCATTTAGGGTAAGAATTCTTTTCTGGTTGAACCTACACACGCTTCCCTTCTATAGTCTATAACTGAGATGTTAATGACTCAGTTGTAGTTATTAAATTTCTAGAAACATCCGGTTGAACTTGGATGTGGGTAGGTGCAATAATTGGAGTCTGGACAGGTATGGTGGCTGGTTCTATAACTGATGGTAGCACCACTGATTTTTGTTGCACTTGACCCGTAGGATTAGACCTGTGAGGGTGTACTGATAGAGGAGGATATTCTTGATCCACCTCAGTAGCTGCAACAAACTCCCTTGGCTGACTGACTCCAGCACGTTTAAGAAGAAGACTACCATGAAGTAGTTCTTCATTCATCTTCTTTAATTCCTTCATTTCTTCCTCTTGTTGTGAAAATATTTTCTCTAGTGAGAGCGATTGGCCTTCTAAAGAGGAAGGATATGTAACCTTATTCTTTCCCTTCCCCTTGTTTGATCCCTTTCAGAGAGGGGGAAGTCGGTTATTTGAAGAAAAACACAGATTCTGGGTAAACCTTTGATTTTGTGTATGCCCACCTTCTTCATTTGTGTCTGTTCATACAACTTCTTGAGTAGGAACCTCTTAATATGATCCCTCTGAGTGAACCTAATCTGGTGGATCAACAACAACGTCATTGATGACATTGATTAATGCATAATGCATTGCATCCCTCCTATCGGCATTTCTATGATATTGTATTCTTCCATGTCTTTGATGAGACATTTCCTTTTGTTGATTTGATCCCTCAAGAACTTCATGATGAACCATAATTTGGAGAGAATCTCCTGATAACTTGGCTCTTCGTTCCTCTTGGGGATTCTTCCCCAATCGAGAGAAGACTTACTTTCTCTGAGGGAGGGATTGAGGATTTGAAAAAGTCCCCAGTCCGGTGGACTGGGGCTGTTCCTACTGTTCCCGCTCAACTCCTTGAATCCTATTTGTTGATTCCGAGGGTTGGTTTACAAGAGTCCCCATTTTTTGTTTCCTATGGAATTGGGGATGAACTTGTTAGTTTAAGGTTCAGACATTCCAAGCAGTTTCTAACAGGTTTGTTCGTAGAACTGTAAACATCCAATGATTCCATATCCATTTGGACCTATTTTCCAAAGGTAGGTGCTCATTAGTTGTGGACCTATGAGGCTTAGGAATTTGCATTGGTCAAGAGGATAGGAGGTCTGACTCAGCACACCTTTTTGAGGGGAATTATTATCTACTCTGGGACTCTCTTTATAGATTTAAGTTATGTTCGTGAATCCTTATTAAATTACCAAGTATAAAATGAGCATTCCTTTAGATATGACAATCAATGATTGATATGTTTGAAATTTAAAGAATCTTTTATATGTATTCAAGGTTCTTCATCGATAGAGAATAATCTGTATTTGTTAGAGATTCTTAATCAATGGTATCCTTTAATACATTATATAAAAGTCTCTTGGTCATTATGATGACCATACTGGTTTTAAAGCCACTCAGTGGGGCACCTGAAGTTTTTTTGTCATTCATAAGGACATGGATTATTTCAGAGTTGGGATCGTACCCGCAGATGGGATACCTACATATCTTTTATTTAGAAAAGGAATCAGAATCCACGTAGTTTGAAAAAATATAATATGATGTTTATGTATGATTGATGACTCAAAGAAAGATGTCATAATTGGTTTTACACTCTAAGCTCACGTGAGTCATGCTCGGTGTGAGAAACAAGAAGTATTGGTAAAACCAGACAATTCGCCATTAAAGATGCAATCATAAGAAATGATGTGGGCCTTAGGTATGTATGACTGCCCAAATAGATGAAGATTAAGATTTATTTCAGGGAAGAAATCCAGGAATAGGGTCCATAAAGGCATATGTATATTATGGAGTATATGGATACTCTAATCTTGGGGCTTACTTTTAATGAATATGCCCAAGTTAGGAGGGGACTTATGATTGGGTTTTTCTCCTGATAAGGAAGCCCATATCAAAATTAAATTATGACTGGTTAAGAGAAATTGAGACTGAGGCTTACTCCTGAGAAGGAGGCCCAGGTTAAGGGACTTGGGGATTACTCCTAAGGAGGATGCCCATATTTGTATACTTTGAGACAAGGGCTTATTGTAAAAGAGGAAGCCCAGATTAAGAGAACCATGGTTGGGGTTTACTCCTGAGGAGGATGCCCATATTTGGGAATTTGGGGACTGGGGATTACTCATGAAAAGGAAGCCCACGTTAAAGGAATTATGACTGGGGATTACTCCTAAAAAGAAGCCCAAATTAATGAGGACTTGGAGCTTACTCCTAAGGAGGATGCGTAAAATAATGAGAATTTGGACTGGGGCTTACTCTTGAAAAGGAGGCCCAGGTTAAGGATTCTCTTACCTTAATGGATGATGTTGAATGAATGAATTCTCTAACTTTAGTGATGTAAAGATGTGTAAATCACTAGGTTTTGAGAGATGTTCCACAGAATTCCTTTCAGATAAGGAAGCCAATAAGGAAAATCATGCCATAAATGGCTTTGGAGAGAGTTATGATGGCTTAATCTTAAAGAGGAGAGGTGAACAGGTGTAAGAGAGGTGAAATGGGCAGGAAGGGCACCAAAAAATAGAAGGGCGCGCAAGTGCTAGGGGGTCACGTAAGTACTGCATGGGCACAGAAGTCTTGGTCACGCAAGTATACTTGCACAAAACCTATATACTTGGGCAATGGTTAACCAGTAGGGTATTACTTGGGCGATCCTTGACCAAGCCTTTAGAATTATCCTGAGGTACTTCCAGAAGAGTGGCGCACATGTTTCAATGAGTAGGTAAGGAGGCATGCAAGTGTGTCCATTTCCCTTAAGGGTAAAACACACAGGTGCGCAAGTGTTAGTGAATTCTAACAGTTAGACGTTATTCCACTTGTTTATACCTTCCATTCTAGGTAAAGAATTACCTTAGAAGTGTTTAGAAGGCTTAAAGAAGAGACTTGGGCATTCCGGACGCTATATCTGAATTCTAGAAAAAATCCTCTCGAAATGGGGGGACCACCGGGGGTATTTATAGGCTGTAAAAGACCCAGGGCGATTTTCAAAGAGGGTGCACATGTCACCTGCGTGACCACTATGAGGTGCGCAAGTGTACTTTCACGACCATGTTGGAACTTGCCTAACCTATGGGCAATGTTCTCCTTTTTTATCCCTTTCTCTTTTTTTATGTTTATTCAAAGGATTAATCTTATTTGTTTTAGGTATTTAACTTTTCATTTTGTTTAGACTCTGTTATGAAAAAAGGAGCATCAACACCAAACAAGGTAATTTATATACTTTTCAACAAATTATGGTAAGAATTTTTTTTAACTTATATGGAGGGTGTGGCTATTTTCCGCCGTTATAACACCTTAGAATCATCCCTTAAAAGCTTATATTAATATTTTAAAATAAATTTTTTCTTTTATAGTTATATGACATTTAAATGATTTAAAAATAGAAATATATCTTTCTCTCAAATAGTTTTGATTTCATCTATGTCAATATCCTTTTATGGATTTTACAATTTTTAGAAGTTGATTTATTCTGATACAATCTTCCATATTTTATTGAAGGTTTAGTGATATTTTTTACTGTGAATGTGTTATTTTTATACCATTCATGGTTTAGGGTTTGATTATTTACATTTTTTATTCTATTTTTAATAAAAATGATTATGTTATGTTTCATCCTTTTCATATGAGGAATACACTGCATTTAATAAGTGATTAGTGAGGGCCACTATATCCCCTTGATGCATCGGTATGTCTCATGAGAAATACTAGTGTCTTGGCATAAGGCCTTGATAGGATCTTATTTGTAGTCTTGGAATGAGGCCTTGACTTTGTGGTTATGATGCCCGGCATTATGCATTCTATCAATATGAATTTATCTATTGATATTACATGTGATTATTCAACTGATAGAATATCCATGTGAATAAGTAAATGGAATAATTTGATTTATCTTTTCCATATTATGCTGAATTTTAAGTTTAAAAGGCTTGTGCTTTAGTCTTATACATTTCCTTAAATGTTTATGCCTATTTATGATAGTTTCTTCTATATAGTAATTATTACAGATGATCTGATCTCACCCCTTTATTATGTTTTCTTTTTCCCATGATGTGAAGATGTATATTATGATTAAATAGAAGGTATTGGCCAAAGTATATGAGTGTGTTCAAGGGGGACATGATTTTTTTTCTCTATTTCATAATGCAACGTAAAACTTATGTCTTTATCTAGTACTTCTAAGGCTACTAAAATAATCGGTCATTCGAGTCTTGATCTATTGTGATGAAGACAATGTGATGTAATTATCCACTGACTCTAGGTAATGAGGGTTAGGGTGTTATAAATAAAATTTATAAAATTTTAAATTTTTTTTATCTAAAATAGGTTTACAATTAAAATGTTACAACATTTTCTTTTAGAGAAATATATATTTTTATTCTTAAAATTGGATTTATTATTATCTAAAGCATAGAAAACTTATCGAATTAATTTGGATACATTTTTTGAATATAAAACATATATATTTCATCAATATCATTAACCTATTATTTTTTATTTAATTTATTATG
This sequence comes from Viscum album, assembly GCA_963277665.1. Lineage (NCBI taxonomy): Eukaryota > Viridiplantae > Streptophyta > Magnoliopsida > Santalales > Viscaceae > Viscum > Viscum album. The sequence continues at coordinate 494,450,376 of OY728148.1, read as the reverse complement.
AAAAAATTCCATTGTTGTCATAAAAATATGTTTTTATAAAAAACAAATTCTTTATGTTCAATTGGTTTTTATTTTTTATTTATAGTTAATTTATAATAATGAATTTATTTGATAAACATTTTTGAACATTATTTTCATAATTTAGTTAATATAATTCATTCCCACCATTCTAATGGCTAAGTGAGAACTATCACAATTAAATAATAATATTAAATCATTTTTTTTATGATTGGTGCTTTGTGTAATGTAAGATATTGATGAAATAGAATTTATTTTAGAATAGAGGTGATGTAAAGTATTAGTGTGTTCCAAAAAATAATTTGGTAACTACTTTTCCTAGAAAAAGGAAATCCTTGATTGACTATTACTGTCAACCAATCCCAATCCCTATAGTCTCTAATGTAGTGATTCAATTCAATCCCCCCAAAATTTTCAAGTGTCTCAATCCCTTAATTATATTTTCGTATAATGTTGTTGTTTTCATGTCACATGACATCACATTTAATTTATGAGGCTTTACAGGTTTATAGAATCATAAATCACTATACAGTAAGTCACATCATGTAACATAAATCATACATAAACCACCAAAACACATCACAAGGTTCCCTAATATCATGTAACATATGTCATAAACAATAAATTTTATAATACATCGGATCAGTGATGTTTTATAAAATAAATTATCAACTCATACTCAATTGACATAATTTTTTTATTTATTTGTTATTATTTGCAATTTTAATTTAATTTAATTTTCCTCTTATAAATATACTATACATATTTAATAATAAAATAAAATTTATTCCATGACCATATCAATTATCACCTCAATTATATCATATCAAATCAATATTTCCATAGGAAATGTATAAAAATACACGGAAAGGAAATACATTATTTCAATGCAATTAATTCTTGTGTGAAATAACCATGAAATTATGTCAAATTTAAAAGTAATCAATCCATCAAAATTAAGCATATATAATAAATCATATTTTACATTAATTACTTATTTCATGTATAAAAACATCTCATTTAAAATATAACACTTAATATGATTGACATAACAAAAATAACAATTTTGTCAATAATCATAACTATTAAAATGATCACTTAATAATTAATTAAAATAGTATAAGACATTAATTGTTCATTTATAACACATCTCATGATATGTATGTTTTTAATTATGCATTTATATGAAAATATAATTTTTTTTAAAATACTCAACTTTGACTCATTTTCTATTAATTATAAATTTCAAAAAATTGGTAATAAACCACAAAAACTGATTTTATCATATTATTCATATTATAAAAAAAGTATTAAAATTTTCTAGCCTCCGCTTATGTTTTTTGAGAACATGAATTAATTTTACTACATGAGAACAATTATAAACATTTTAAAACAAAATATTAATATTTTTTTAAATCTTGGATGTATTGACCTTTCTCGTCGAGTCATCTATTGTCATAGTGGGTTCTCTAGAACTATCTCAAATGTGTAATTTTAATTAAAACATCATGTATAATACATTATATATACATGTCATTAACATAACACAATAGTAACATTACTTCTATATATACTAAATATAGTAATTTACTTAGATTACTTTTTGTATTAAATGGTTATAGTAGTTTCTAGCTATAATGATAAGCTTGAGATACTATGATAGTAATCATAAATACATGTTATGTGGTTTATATAAGTCATACTAATGAGATAAAAGTGATGTTTAACTATTAGGTGTTGGAGGCTCATTAGTATCGAGAGATCCTCTTATGATTTTTTCACTTGGTGATCTCGAGTGTATGAGATCATACAGAAAAACTCATCAATAAAACACAACATATTATAGATATAATTGGATGTTCTTATATATTAGAATAGGTGTTGGTCTCATGATAATATTATTATCAATGTGTATCAACGATCATGTACTTTTATTCATGATGAAAACCATAATAGTTTATGTTTATGGAGAGGTAGCTTATGTCATATGCATGTAATGAAAATCCAAAGAGTAGCAATGAAAAAAATACCATAAAGGCAAGGATTATGAGTTAAAAACCATTCTCTCTAACATTTATTAACAAAAAATAAATGGTAAGGTGATTACTCGAGGTATATAGTGTTTTTAACACCAAGATAAATGGATTAACAATGTAAAAATAGTTTATAAGAATAGTAAATGAGGGAATAAGAATGATGAGAAATAAAAACAAAAATGAAAATAGGGATATTTAAATGGGTTTTAAAGAAAAATTATTTCTAAAGAGAGATAGAATAGTTTCACTATTTATGGAGAAAAAATATAGGGTATGCACACTAGTATAGACCCTAACTCAAAAGGACTTTTTAAAGAAATGTAGTGAAATAGTAAACTATGTTGTTACAATACCCAAATCTATATATTTGTTCCACCAAGATATAACATAGATGATATTTAAGTCCACAAGTTGGATTTTTTTTGTTTTATCTAAAAACCAAACCAATCCAGACCACAATTTCTAGTTTATTTTTTTATATAGAAACCAAACCGTTTATTACTGGTTTGATTTGTAATAAACAATTTCCAATATATTAATTTATGGTTGATTCAATTTGGATTATTTATTAAACAATTTTTTTATTCAAAACCCCTATATATGGATCCTTTATGTTTTATAATGATTGGTGAATAATTTAAAAGGAATTTATACATAATCGTTGACATAAAAAATGATATCATCATTTTTCTACTGTAAAAATAAAACATTCCCCCCTTAATGGTGACTAAAATAATCTTAATGATAGTTATGTTTAGGGAATTTATGGAAGGGTTGGCTATGAAACTAGAAATTTATGTTTTCTAAAAATATATGTTGAGTTTGGTTTGGCACCAGAACCAATCCATAAGGGTTTATTCAATCCAAACCACAAACTAAATCTCAATAAAAATACCACTATTTTGGTTTGATTTTAATTTTGGGTTAGTTAAATATATTTTTACCACCCTTACATTAGAAAATATATACTCCAATAGGATCCATAAAACAGTAGTGTATTGAAGTCATAGTGTATGAAACTCTATGTAGAATACTTATTGGGTTGTCCAGGTAACATAAACCTTTTTGTGCCTCATGAGAATAGTATGTTTCTTGGTATAGGATTCGTACTCATTATTAACATAACATTTCATCATAAACTATAATACTCCATGATTAACATCTATTTGGGATAAATCAAAGTCATAGTTTGAGATGTTAATTACCATTACACTTCATGAATTATATATCAATTTATACAAATATACAACCAATATGAAAAAATGACATTGTGGAGATGTCCTTTTTATACAATCAATTTTATATTCTTAAAATTATTTAATAATACTTAATAAATTCTACATAAGTACATATCTAATATATAATATAATATACACTAAAAAATTATCGTTTTGTTTTCTACACCTTATGGTGTTTTTTAACCCATTACATCTATATATAAGTCCTTCCATATTAGTATGTGACCATATGATAAAAATCTTCCACTAAACTATTTAGTTGGTAACTACTATATAGAAAGGATGTTTGAAAAATAGTGATATTTAGGAATCATATTCCTAATGTTTAACTCCTTAAACATATTAAAACTTATTAACTCTATAACATCTAATGTTATGTTGTTAATAAATTATATTATATACTTAGAACTCTTTCTAAGTTTCGTATTATAATCCTCAGAAGCCTTTCTATCATTTTTTCCTTAAAATATTTTGGTAAATTTTGTAACTATTTATATTATCACTTATAAACACATCCTAAACTCATTTTAAGATAAAATAATTACCACTTTTTTATGATAACTAGATATAACTCTTTAAGAATTTATTTACTATCATACCCTAAAATATTTTTGGATATTAATTGAAATTCACATTGAATTTTAACTAGTATATTTTTTTATTTATTAAATTTTAATTTCTCAAAATTCAAACATAATAGTCTAGTATATTAGGCACCATATTCACTTCATAATATCATTATAAGATACAAAAACTCATTGGTGTTTAATTAAAAACATTTATTACTTTTCATAAGATTACTTAAAAAATAAACTTTTGGTCAAATATCACATATGATATTAAATGTGTTTGGAAATGTTTTCCATTAAAAAATATTTTATTATTTAAAATATACCACTAATGGATGACAAGAACATTTTACCTTATATTTTAATGTGTATCTGGAAAAACAATTTTATCATAGATAGAACATTTTTATCCTAGATAAAATTGTTTATCATTGTTTTCTTTTAAAACATGTTATAGAATCTGACAAATCAAAAATCATGTCTGTTAAATTAATTATCTCATATTGTTTATAACAAATCTTTGTTAACAAATAACTCATATTATTATATAAGGGAAATGAAATTAATATATACATACTTTACATAGACTCATCTAAGCTTGATATATTATTTTTCATCCAAATATATGATAATGAAACTATTTTCTTCCTTATTTGAATGTAAACTACAAGATATACCAATAATTTTCATGAATTTTAACTCCTGTTTTCTGAAAATATTTTTAAAGTATACATTTTATATTATATACACTTCAAAATTAAAAAATTTATTTCTATAACACTGATACCTAACATGGAAATTCATTAGAGTTTCAAAACCCCTTTTAGGTATCTTAGACAATTGAATCCTATGAAATCATCACACCTTCTTGGTAACACCAAGTTTCACTTACCATAACTATATACTTGAATAAACATTTTCATACATTCCAATAACTATTCTTCAGTTGGTCAGAGCTTACAACCACATGTACAATCAATACAGAACCAGATTCTAGACATTATATACCTAGTTCACATTTTTGGAAAATTTTAAGAAAATAGGGTAAACATTTCTTGATCTTATTAACTTTTTTGGAAGATTTACATTGATTAAAATAGAATTAATTCATTATACTTAATAAGCATTAATTAAACCTCTAGTATCACCAATTCATTAACATATCCAATCATATTGTGTACATGAGTGGAGACTAAAATTACTTATTTCTTATTGAAATTAATTCCGTGAAAACATCAAGTGAATCATTATATTATTCTCAAAAGAATATAGATTATAATTGTTAAACAAATTCAATAGTTTAGTTACTCAATAAGGTGTAACTATAACACATCTAATTTCCTCTTAATATCTTCTCATAAGTTAAAATTCTTCGATGTTTCCTATATTAAGCTTTTTATTCTCAAGAATTAATCTCAATGAAAAGTTTGAGGATGATAATGACATTTATCTATAACAAAATATTTTGTTAGATGAGTATGATATATTACAATCATTTAATAATAAATTTTAATAAATTATTTACACTATGATGATAACCCCTTTTTAATTTCATCATATCCATTAGTGATCAAAAATCCATATTTCCATAAAAAAATAAGCAAGATATATAAATCATCTAATCAAATAGTTATCTAGATAGTACATCATCCAAATCATATCATATATGAATCATGGATAGTTTATTGGGTAAAGATTTGGTGAATAAATATTCCACTATTTGAAACCTCTATCATCAAGTGGGGAAAATAACTCAAATACTATTGGATAGATTACCCAATATAATTTCATGTAGAACTTAGAAAAAATCAATAGAGGAGGTGATGTATGTGATACTTTACAATAAGAGTGTTCTGAAGGAATAAAATTAAAGAAAAAATGAGGATGAAGTGTAAAATAATTAAGAGAAGGAAGAATATAAAAATGATGAGAAAATGGAGAAAGATAATCTAAAAAAGAAAAAAAAACAAGTACAAGAAGAAGAGTTCAAAAATATGGAACATTGTAGAACCATTCTTCCATTCCCAAATAACCACCTATTCTATTATAATATAGGATGTAGTAAGGAATAGTGGAGACCTAATATAATAATTTTTGTGATATTTTAAAACAACTTCACATAAACATATCTTTTATATAATCTAGTTTAAAAATGATAGTTTATAATTTTTGGAAGGAATTATTTTTAAATATAGTGTTATAGGATATTGGGGTTATTTTTCTATAAAAGGAGTGTTTTATAGTGATTTAAAGGAACATACCTCCAAATATATGAGATCTATGGTAATTTTCTGTCCCATACACAATACTTTTGTAACAATTTGGGAAGAAACATTATGGTTTGGAAGAAATTGTAAATCTAATTCCATTAAGTGTGTTTCAAAATTTGGAATTGGATGAGAAAAAATCGATATGATTCACACTATAACTTGTTGATGGATTGGTGAAGTACCCTTATAGAATTATTGAACGCATTTATATCTAAGTGTGGAAATTGATATTTCTCAATGACTATTTTACCCATGAGATAGAATAAGGAGATGTTTTCATTATTAATAGAAGAACATTCCTAGACACTAGAAAACATTTAACTGATTTCAATAAAGGAAGAATTATTTTTTTTGTGTTAGTGTGGAACAAGTCAACATCAATATCTAGAATGTTGTTAAGCATAAGACTGTGTTATAGGGAAACCATGCTATATTATCTATTAAATAGAAACCATTATGAAACTTATTGTGACACAATTTTGGAAAATAAACAAGACAAAATTTATTTGTGGAATGAAGAAGAAGATGAATTAATGTAGTAGACAAATTAATTTTCAAGAAATATTTACTCAGATTGTATCCCTTCAATCATTAAGCCACTAACATTGGGAATAAATTCATTACCTAGTATGTTAATGTACTATTTTTTTGAGAAAAAATAATACTTTTATGGTGATTATTAATTCATAATTGATAAAGTAGTAAGAGGAAAAATTGTTACATGTTTTGAGGAAGTGAACACAGGTAAACTATTAAGGTATTAACAACAACAAATGTATTAACCTGAACATTTTCACACAAAATGTTCTACTGGAAGAAGGATTTAAACAGAATTGAGAACATTGAAGGAGAATTACAACACTAGTGAAATAGATGGTTAAAGAAATTTGGCTCCTTGATTTTTCTATAGTATTTTCAATATCAAATAGGGAATGGTCGTGCCCATTTCAATTCCTAGAAATGGATAGCATGACTATGATAAAGAATAGAGACATTGAGATGATTTTAAATTAAAAGCAATGTGATTTAGAGATCACATGTACTACTAGAATTTCAAAATGACTAAACGTAAGGATATATTTCAATTTCCATTCATTAATCAAATACTTAGAAGGATAGATAACTATGAGTTATATTGCTTATTATAAGGATAATCTTGTTAAATCCAAATACAATTGGATCATACTGACCAAGTAAATACAACTTTTACTTACCCCATATGGATATATTTCATATAATCTCAATTAATATTTCATGTTTGATGAACCAATTAAATTTTAATGGTTAAATAAATATATCTTTCCTGATGTAGTGTGTAAATTCCCTAAAATTTTCATAGATAGTGTTTTAGTGTATAGTCGATACATTAATGTGCATCTAGAAAACATTTATTTGGTATATACAAAGATATGATAAAAATTTCTTGGTTCTCAATTGTGATACATTTAATTTAATGGCTCAAGAAGTTATTTTCCATGATCATTAGATATCTAAATAGGGAATGAAATTTGATTAAAAAAGTGTTTCTAGAGTTTATTAAGATTACTATAGTAAAGGGGACACATGAGATTCCACCTTAATCTTCATTAATTTTTTATCTAATATATCCAAACCAATTACCCATATCTCATGAAGGAAGTTTCATTCAACTTTGACATGTTATGCAGAAAGACTTCATTACACTAATGAAGGATTTTGTGGCCACAATAATCATGATTTCTCTTAATTGGGAGAATGATTTAGATTTAATGTGTGATGAAAGTGATTTTAGTTTAGTATCTACTTTAGGTTAAAAGTTTGATCACATCTTTGGACCCATTTATTAGTCAAGATACACCCACGATGAATCCAAAATTAAATACACTACTATAATGAAAAAATTTCTAGTAGTAGTATGTTATTTTGATAAATTTAAATCATATTTGGTACTCTCTAAGGTAATTTCCTATTTTGATCTATCTTATTTGATGTGTTAGTTGAAAAAGAAGGATGAAAATTGATGAATGATTTTGTGGATACTTTTACTAAATAAATTTTATATATTGATCAAAGAAATAAGGGGGTCATATATTGTTTTGGATGATCATTTATTGTGATTAGAACTGAATAATGTGGATGGAGAGGAAGAAATAGACATTAATGATGAGTTCCCATATGGGAAACTTTCCTATGCTAATTTATAAGCTCCTCTATGTTCTTTAGACATCGAAAATTACTTATAAAACGAGACAATACACCATCACTTTACATACTAACAAAATCATAGATGGTTATCTATACGAGCATATCATTTTTTAGACAATATAGTATTGTTAAATCAATGTGGAGGAGAATTAATTTAGTAATGTGTGCCCATGTATGAAGTGAAAAGTATTTTTGAATTCTACCAATCATGATTCATCAACTACTGGAGGACATTATAGACCCGCTAGAATATCGAAGAAGATATTAAAAAGTGGATTATTATATCCTACCATCTAAAAAGTTATGAGAGAGTTTATAAGAAAGTTTTTTGATACCAAAGTACTGGTATCATTAAATAATATAGGATATGTGACAACATCCAATTCTTAATCTTTAAGTGTTTGATGTATTGAGAATTGATTTCATAAGACCCTTTTCAAGCTTCTAAAAAAACAAATGCATCATAGTGTGTGTATATTATGTTTTGAAATTGTTTAAATATAAGGAAAAATTAATTTACAAAACCAATGTGATGATTAAATTCTTAAGGTAAAATATTTTTTATTAATCTTAAATTCCACACTTACTCATCAATGGTCGAGGAACCCATTTCAACAATCACTTACTGATTGAAGTTCTTGAGAATTATAGAGTTAAAAATAAAAAAACACCTCTAATCATCCTAAAACCTATGTAAAAGTGGAATTATTCATCTAAGAGATTAATCAAATCTTGGATAAAATTGTGATTTCATGCTAAAAGGACTATATAATTAAACGTTATGATTCTTCAAGATTTTTTATGGGTGTGAATGAATGATTTAAAATTATAAATTGGGTCAAACACATTAAGGATCATCTTGATCGATTTTAAAGGAACACAATATTCTCATAAAAGTGTAACTAAGCCCTTAAAATGATTTACTGATCATCATCGAATCAATATGCATATTAAGAACATAAAAAACTAACATGCATACCTCATGTATTGAAAGATATATCTATATGAAGTATGTGTAATGGAGATAAATAAAATAAAATTGATTGAATCTCACCTCCACAAGTAGTAAACCAGTAACTAGAATCCTTTTATTCTATGAGAGGACCCATTAGAATCTAAAGGTTTTTTAACACCTTCTTCTTGGAGAAAAAGGGAGAACATTGAACGAAGAGAGTTTAAACACTGAGAGATAAAATTGTATATACCACCATAATAGGAGGTTATAATACTTATATAGTATTAATTAAACTAGTGAAGGAGGTAAATCATATTATGCCAATATATGTTTCAATAACACATGTTCTTTGGATTGATATGACCATTGAATATTTTAATGGTCATAAATAGTTTTTCATTTCATAAATATATCATATTTATAGATCATAGATGAAGATAAAATATTTTAAATATGTGATAGTAGAAATGAACATTATAAAATATATTAAAGGATTAATTATATTGTGTGATATAGGATTCACATTCCAATAATAATATCACTATATTGTTGTCTATTATATGCATCGTATGTGTATTGCAGATTATGACCCAAGGTGAATCATACATTATAAATAATCTATTTTAGTGCATATTAAAGAATATTAAACTTAAAACAAAATATCATAATTAATTTATGAAAATAGTTAATAACTCATTATGAGTACATCAAAAATAATTTGGATACAATTTATCAAAATCCCTTCATTTTGGAACAAACACATTCTCTAAAATATAATACTTATTCTAAAGCCTAATTTTGTGACCCTGTGGGATAATGTAGAATTGAAAATAAATATGTATTCCATAATTTATATATGTAAGTAAAGAGTGAGATCTAAATTTTTTTAGTGATACTCAAACTATAAAGGGTTATAACGTGATCCTAATCAATCATACTTATATATTCATATGATTATACCAGTCACAAGATGTACAATATACATCGTATATATACTTATAATCCATTTTTTCCATGACATAAGTTACCAATAGATATGTAACATGTTAATATAGCATAGTCTACCACATATATTCATGATTATTCAAAATAAACTGACCAGTTTGAAAGAATAAATTACATAACATACATCTAGGTAGATGAACACATAGCATATCACTGTACTAAGCATGATCATTCTTTTATTCAGAATAAATAATTCATGGAACCAAATGTATTTTTTTCACAAATTTTTATAAATCCTATCTTAGTTGAATTCAATGGATTTTATGATCATTAACATATACAACCATTCCATAATTAGATGATCCTTAAGGTTAGTGTAAGAATAGTATCAAAGTATGAGGGTCTGCATGACAAATATCATTCCAACATCTAATAATGGGGGTTCATAATAATCCTAAAACCTTCAGTATATTAATAATCATATTGCATCGTAAGATCCCAGCCTTTTATGGAGTCATATCGAGTGCATTTTACGGTACTTTTGATGCTTTTGAGAACATTTGATTTGGATTAGTGGCTTGGGGTGTGATTAGGTGAACTTTTAAAGAAAACTAACGGACAGAGGGCTGTGCACGATATACGCATGGTTTGAAAAACCATTCCAAACACAAAAACTTGGATAGATATTTCGACACATTTGGTGCATGGTTTGGAAAACGTTGTGACCAAACCATGGAAATTTTGAAAACCTTGATAGAGAGGTCCCCATGGTTGGCGCACAGTTTGCCCTAATTGTGCACCCCTTCAAAGGAAATTGTGCGTGCATGATTTTTTATCCAAAAATCCTTTCTAAAATCACCCAAACCCCCCATGTATCATATATTTCAACCTTGGATCGGGATTGAAAAATTATAGGTTATCCCATAGCCATCCTGAGGGATTCCAATGAAATTCGAACACCATTCGTTGAGATCAAAAGCATGGATTGAAGATATGCTATCTTCCCGGTAAGTAGATTTCATTCAGCTCCTCCTCCCATTCTTTTATCTATCTACCCTTGATCTTTTAATGAAATATCTAAAATATTTCCATAGATATAAACCTATGAGTTGAGATTTAGATCTTTTATTTTTCATCTAGATTATATTTGGAAATATCTTGATTCCTTTGATCTTAGGTATGGTTTATGGATTTAAATCCAGATCATGGTCAACGACGTTGTGCTGATTAGATTTTGGGGATTTCTGTTGGTCTAACATCCATAAATAAACCGAGGTGGGTGGTCTAAATAAAACTCCCATAGTCATTTATTTTAAATGTGTATGTGATTTTATGGATTTGTTTAATTCCAATAATAATTTAATTCCTAATTGGAGTAATTAGGACTGTGGATTTGACTTTTGATTGCCTTGGTGATTAATTGATAATTGAATCACATAAAAAATGAAAGGGGTTACCCAAATAGATATTGTAATTGAGGCATTTAATTGATTTTGTTATGATAATTAATTGCGTTAATTTAATTATGAATTAATGTTTGGCTACGAAGATAATTGATTGTGAGAATTAAGTATATTCCATGATGTTAATCAAAGATAATTAATTCTGATAATTAATTGTGGAAATTTGATATTTGATATGGATAATTAATTGTGATGAATTAATTATGTAATGAGAATTTTTTTGATAGATTAATTAATTAATGAATTAATTAATGGGTTATCTACATAGTTAATTATAGAGTTAACTAATGGCATTTGAAATGTTTAACTAATTTTTGGATTATTAATGGAATGATGTGGAAAATTCTAGTGAATTAATGAATGATTAAATGGATCATAATTTTGTGGTGCTAGACATATCATTCTAGACTGAATAGAAGTTGGGACTTGGACATGGATTTCCTCCCAAATAGTTATTCAAGATTGATATTATGGGGTGATAGGCAAGATGACCTACATTAATTGGGATATTGAGTGATTGGAATGGCGACCTACAATCAAGGAGATTTGGGTTTCTTGACATGATGTTCAACGCTAAATGAATGATAATAATGAATGATTTTTCAAATTGAAAAAATGAATTGATATTGGGCCTATTGTGATGATTAAAGATCAAATGAAAATGTGATGGTTGTTTAAATTATGAATTGTATTTATTACTTCATAAAGCTACACACACTATCTTCTAACTAGACTTGTTTTTTACACCATTGGTGGTGGCCTACTACTTCGTACTCACACCCTATTTTGGCCACCTGATCTTCACTCAAGTATACTTTGTTGTTGCAAGACAAGATAAGTGTGAGGCCCGAGGATAGGTTGTTGTTTGGGATTAGAGCATGGGAGAGGTAACCAAATGTGGATAGGGACCCTCTTGGGAGTCATTGTGTCTTTATTCTTAGATGAATTGTAGACACATGACACTTGCATTGTCATATCATATTTTTTCCTTTCAGTTGAGTATTGTATTTTTTTGTTTTGAATATAATATTCCATGGCATTTTTATGGTTAGTTATACACTTCCACACATGGATATTTCTTTACTTACATTGGAGATTTACTCTAATGAAAGAGGGTATTCTCTCCCCAAGACTGAATAACCAACCACTCTCTACTAGTCAACACCCTCTAGCATACGGGGAGGCGTGATTGAGGGTATGTGGACAACCGGCTTGAGGTACCGTTTAGTGGAACCTGGGTCGAGGCGTCACAAAGTTGTATCAGAGGAGGTTTCTTTTCTTTATTCATCATTTTTATTACGATTTTAGGAAAGGTAAAAGGAGAATTGGAATAGTAAATTTTTGGTAATGAGCTCGTGTATGAAAGTTGCAAACCCATGTATGGGGGAAAATATGAGTACTCAGGGTGGGATTGTTTTGATTGTTAATTGTTGTTATAGTTGGATATTATTTCACCATGGGTGATGCGTTTTGTGGTGTGATGTGATATTTATTTTGAAAGTTGTCAAATTTTGATTTGTGGTCTAAAGACTCACGATACTTGAGTTTGCAAGCATCATTCATGGCACTAAGGGTTTTTGTGACATGAAAAAATCTACGCACTCAAAGGAAATCAGTTTATGGGTATGTGGTTGAACATGAATTATTTTTCCTTATTGTGAGATTGAAATAATGATGAAAAATTAGAATAAATGGGTTTCTAATGAGAAACTTTGTTGATGAAATGGGTATGATTAATTAATTAATTGTTTAATTAATTAATTTGAGATAATGTCATTAATTAATGATTTAATTAATTAATTAGAATATATATACCCTTGTTAACCAAGACCTAGGAGTTGGATGGTTAAAGGTAGTGATAGGGCCTTAGTGTTGACCATGTGGTGATAAAAAGGAGAAGGACATGTTGAAACTTGTTGTGCTAGTTTATCATATTATGTAAATGTTATAAGGTTTGGTTATGAGAAATAAGACGTGTGTTTGGTTTTGTATAGATATGCCCCCACGACACATGTTGAGGGAGAGAACAAGGGGTATGGCCTAGAACGTACATCCATACATAGAACGTGAGACACCATTGGTGTAAGTTGAGCATGAAGGGGAACCATTCCGAGAGAACATTATTCATTTCATTAAATTCATGGAGATAGACCCAAGGAGGCTTCATAAAATCATGTCACAGTTGACAAGGGAGTTTCAACTGCCGTATCCTCCTAATTTTACTAGAGAGGGTGGAACTGAGGGTGATGAATTCAGTATTGAATATATAGAGATTATACTTGAACTTATGGAGACTCCTGTTAAAAGGATAGTCACGATGGATACTTATATGTTGTGGGTGTTAGTGAAGTGCTGGTGAGACATTTAGGTATGTTCTAGACAGGCTAATGATATTTTATGGAAGGAATTTCTGGTGAAGTTCAAGGAACACTTCTATACAAAGATTATGATACAATATACGGCTTCAGAGTTAATGCATCTGGCCCAAGGAATTATGTCCATAATGTATTATTATGAACATTTCATAGATTTACAGTTTTTTACTCCATATTTGGTATAAGATGAGGATTCTTCAGAAAAAAAGAAATTAGGATGGACTTAGGTGTGAAATTAAGTCTCTTGTAAATATCTTTAGACTAAATAAATTATCAGAATTGGTTAATCAAGATCTCATTTCAGAGAGGAAACTGATATAGGATTCCATTATTTTATAGATAGCTATCAGTAGATGATTAGGGAGTGTTCAATCTGAGAGAAGGAAGCGCTGTTATGAGAAACTTAGGCAAGACGGTGGAAAGAAAGGTGGACAGTCAGAAGGAATTGTTGCACCAGATCATATTAATATGCATTTCTACTAGTGCAGTAAGCAAGGACACTATTGTACACATTTTACTTGAACACTAATGGAGTTCCAATTTCTTGGAAATATGGGACACCAAATAAATTTATGTAAGAAGAAATGGTAGGCTGGTGCTAAGGGAGCAGTAACATAGAGTCGGAGTGTGGGAAGAGGATCTTCTACGCCATATAGGACTAATAGATAGAGTTCTACTAGAAGAGGCGGTTGAGGTAGAGGATTTGGTTTCTCCAGGTATTAGCACCCATATCGGCATAGTGGTGATACTAAAGGGAGTAAGACAATACCACAAGGAAGAGTGGAATGAAAGATACATGCAGTGAAACCTACACTTGTGGAGAGTGAGGCTGGTTCATAAATAGTGGGAGGTACTATTCTTGTTTCTTCTACATTAGCTACTTCTTTTCTTGATACTGAGGCCTCTCATTCCTTTATATATTCAAAACTTGTTAATGGCTTGAACCTATAGGTAAAGTCCGTAAGAGGGTTGATGAATATTGACACACTCTTGGGAACACAGACTAGAGATATCTGTTTATGAAAACGATGTTTGCTAGATATCAGAGTGTATCATTTTCTTTGGGATATAAATTTCCTTGATATAAGGGGCTTCAACCTTATTATGGGTATGGACTAGCTAGTCGCATACCAAACCTACATAGATTGTTACTGTAGGTGAATGACCTTTGTACCTCCTAAGGGCGACTAGTATGTTCATCATGGAGAATGAGATATCCATGCACATCAAGCTTGTCCAATTACTCATCAAATGAAAGAGATCACAACCAAATATTCTATTATTTTTCTCAATGAAGGGAGTGGTAGGATATACGTCCTTCCACAAATAGTAAAAATCTTTCAGAATGTCTTCCATGAATAATTTTCAGGGGTTCCACTAGGGAGAGATGTAGAATTCACTATTGAGTTCATGTCGGGGGATAATCCGGTATCTATTACACCTTACAGAATAGAACCTACTGATCTTCAAGAGCTCAAAATTAATTTAGAGGATTTGAAGGATAAATGGTTTATCAGTACAAGTATGTCGCCTTGGGTATCACCTGTCTTATTTTCTGAGAATTCCAACATGAGTTTACACTTGTGTTTCTATTACCGAATGTTAAATAAGATGACTGTGAAGAACCGATATCCTTTTCCACGTATCGATGATTTGTTTTGACTAGATGAATGGGGCTTCTGTGTTATTAAAGATCGATCTGAGATCATGGTATCATCAGGTGAGGGTTCAGACATCTGGTATACCAAAAAAATGCTTTCAGAAGCAGGTATGGACTTTATAAGTTTATTTTAATACTGTTTGGGTTAAAAAAAATTCTCCAATAGTATTTTTGGAATGGAAGAACTTGATTTTTCATCCGTACATAGATCAGTTTGTGGTGGTGTTTCTAGAAAACATATTGATGTACTGTAAGACTCCTAAAGATCATGAAAAACACCATGAAATCATCCTGGGTACACTAAGAGAGCATCAGATATATGATAATCTATCTAAATGTCAGGTTTGGATTAACATGGTACACTTTTTGGGGAATATCATCCCATAATAAGGTGTGTAAGTTGACCCAAAAAAAAGTGTAGTTAGTGGTTTCTTGGGTGCAGCCCAATATTGTTTTTGATATCTGAAGTGTTTTGGGATTACGTTCTTATTACAGGAGGTTAATCCAAGACGTTTCTTGATTGGAAGAACCACATTTGGGTTTTACAATGAAAGGGATACTATTTTATTAAAAAGAATCATGTGATAATACTTCTCAGGAGTTTAATAATCTCTTGAAATCAGTACCAATTTTGATCTTACCTGAGTCGGGTGGTGAGTACATGGTGTATTGAGATGCTTCTAGGATCAGACTCAGAGATGTGTTGATTCAAGGGACTGAGTCATTTCTTACAGTTTCCAGAAGTTAAAGCCACATGAATGAAATTACCCTACACATGACCACGAGTTGGAAATAATGGTTTATGATCTTAAATGTTAGGGACACTATCTTTTAGGTGAAAATTTTATAGTTTTTAGGGATCAAAAAATATTGAAGTATATCTTTTCATAGAGTGACAAGAATCTTTCACAGAAAATATGGGTAGATTATATGCAAAACATTGATTTTGAATTGGAATATACACCTGGAAACATGAATATTGTGGCATATGCCTTGAGAAGGAAAACTCGGACTCATTTGGTGCCGGAGTTTAGTATAGATTGAAAGATAATGGATTTTCAAGTAGAAATTGATGTGGTAGTTCCATAGAGTCCAGAGAGGATGACTCTAGTTTCTGTAGCAGTGGAGTCTACACTCTTGAGATGGATTAGGGATAGGAAGTACAAGGATAAAGATTGTTTAGCAGAAGGTAAATCCTTTTTGGTGGGGAGACACCTTCATACTAAAAAATATATGAGGATGGGATCATCTATGTGAAAAATCACATTGTTGTGCCTATGATTATGCAAGAGAAACTCATGTGAGAATTTCATGCTTCAAGGTGGGTGGTAAATAATGGGGTGATAGAAAATGTACCATGACCTACAATGATTTTTTTGGTGGCTAGGTATGAAAAATGAGATAGTAGGGTTCATAACATGATTTTTCACCTGTCAGTTGGGGAAGGTAGAGAATCAACGACCTAGAGGCCTATTGCAGCCAAAACCTATTCTGGAATTAAAGCATGATGACGTGATTATAGATTTCATGATAGGACTTCTATATAATCTTAGTAATAATGATTCTATTTGGGTTATCATGGATAGACTAATGAAGGTATCACATTTCGTTCCAAGTAGGGAAACCTTTACAGTAGAACAGTTAGGAGAACTGTACATGCAAGATATAGTTTGTTTGCATGGGGTGCCATGGAATATAGCTTCATATCATGATTCATGCTTTAATTTATGCTTCTGACAGGGTTTACAGAAGGCTCTTGGTACAAAGATTCTGTTAAGTATGGAATACCAACCATAGATAGATGGAAAGTCAAAGCGTACCATACATGTGTTAGAAGATATGCTGCGTGAATGTGTTCTTGAATTTGGTGGTTATTGAGAGAAGCAATTGGATTTGTTAGAGTTATCCTATTGCAATAGTTATTAGTTAACTATACATATGGAACCATATAAGGCATTTTCTGGAAGACCTTGTAGATCACTACTATGTTGGATAAAAGCGGGAGAGTCAAAGATGTTGGGACTGAGTCTCATTTAGGAGACATCATAGTAGGTGAAGTTGATTCATAAATGTATGGATATAACTCAGATTATGTAGAAGTCGTATGCTGATAGACGAAGATGAACCTTAGAGTTTACAAAGGGTGATCATGTATTCATTCAGGTGTCACCAATATTAGGTCACCCTAGGATACAGAGGTGGGGCAAGTTGGCAATCAGGTTCATAGGACCGTTTGAAGTGCTAGTGAGAATCGGGCCGATGGAGTACCTATTACCACTTCCATATAAATTTAGTGCTATGCAATATTTCTTCTATGTGTGAAAACTACAGCGGGATCACCCCAACCTTTCTGGAGTCCTCTCAGGCATGTTTTCAGATTCTTTTTGAAGATTTTATCTACCTTTGATTTGGATAAGTGGCTTGGAGTGTGTTTGGGTGAACTTTTAAGGAAAACTAAAGGACAGTGGGTTGTGCATGGTTTGTGCATATTTTGACAAATCGTAAGGCTAAACTGTGCCAACCATGCAAAGTTGGACAGGGAGGTCCACACTATTTACACAAATTTTGAAAAACCACGCAACGCAACCATGCCAATCATGAAAACCTTGAGATAAAGGTCCACACATTTGGTAGACAATTTTCCTTAACCATGCACCCCTACCAAAGAAAACTATGCACGTGGTATTTTTTATCTGAAAATCCTTTTTAAAACTAATAGAACCCCCATGACTCCAATATTTCGACCTTGGGTTGGACTTGAAAAATTCTAGGTGATCCTAAAGCCGCCAAGAGATATTACAAGGGGATTCAAACATCGTTCATTGAGATTGACAGCCTAGATTGAAGATCCTCTCTCTTACTGGTAAGTAGATATCTCCACGTTGCTCCTCCCATTCTTTCTTCTATCTACCCTTGATCCTTTCAAGGAATATCTCCACATTTTCCCTAGATCTAAACCTACGAGTTGAGATATAGATCTAGTATTTCAGATCTATATCTAGTTTTTAAAGATCTTGATTCCTTTAATATTAATTTTTGTTTATAGATTTAGATCTGGATCATGATCGACGACGTTGTGCTCCTCATATTTTGGGGATTTACATTGGGAAAACATCCATCAGTAAACTGAGGTAGGTGGTCAAAATCAAACTCCCATAGTCATGTATTTGATATTTGAATGTGAGTTTATGAATTTTCTAGATTCCATTAATAATTAAATTCCTAATTTGGAGTAATTATGAATATGGATTTGACTTTTAATTTCCATGGTGATTAATTGATAATTTAATCATGAAGAAAACGAAGGGGGGTTCCCAAATAGATATTGTAATAGAGATATTGAAATGATTGTGTTAAGATAATTAATTGGGGGAAATTAATTATGAAATGATGTTTGGATATGTAAGATAATTAATTGTGATAATTAATTATGAAAAGTTGATATTTGATATGGAAAATTTATTATGAAGAATTAATTGTGGAATGGGAATTGTGTTTATTGATTAATTAATGTGTTATCTTATTATTTACTTGTTGAGTTAACTAATGGCCTTTAAAATGTTGAACTAATCATTTTATTAGTAATGGAATGATGTGGATAAACATTGTGAATTAAATAATGATTATATTGATGAAATATTTTTGGTGCTATACATGGAATTCCTGAATGATTAGAAGTTGGGACATGGATATGAAGTTCCTCCCCAATATTTATCCAAGCTTGAGATTATAGGGTACTAGGCATGATGACCTACACTGAATATGATATGTATTGATAGGTATGGATACCTACAATCAATGAGATTTGGGGTTCGTTACATGAAATTCAACACCAAATGAATGATAACAATGAAAGATAATTCAAATGGAAAACATGAATTGAAATTGAGCCTATTGTGATGATTAATGATTAAATGAAATTGTGAAAACTGTTTATATTATGCATTGTATTTATTTCTTCATAAAACTGCATACACTATCTTTTGTATGGACTTGTTTTAAACACCATTGGTGGTGGCCAACTGAGTCGTACTCACACCCTATTCGGGCCATCTGATCAGCACTCTTGTAGACTTTGTTGTTTCAAGATAGGATAAGGGAAAAGCCTTGGGATAAGTTGATGTTTGGGATTAGAGAATAGTAGAGGGAACCAATCATGGTTAAGGACTCTCTTAGAAGTCATCATGTCTTTACACTTAGCTTCATTGTAGACACTTGATACTTACATTATCATAGCATGTTTTACCATTCAGTTGAGTATTGTATTTTCTTGTTTTGAATATCATATTCCATGGTATTGTTCTGTTTATTTATATTCTTATGCACTTGGTTATTTTTGTTTGATTACATTGGTGTTTTATTATGATAAAATAGGTTATAGTCTCCCTAAGACTAACTTGCCGTACCCTCACTGCCAGTCAGCACCCTCGGGCGTACGGGGAGGCATGCTTGAGGGCATGCAGCCAACCGACTCGGGGCACTATTTAGTGGGACCCAGGTTAATACGTCACACACGTTCCATGTGATATACATGTTTGATTCATTTCAAAAAACATGTATCTATTTATTATCTTCTGAGTTTATTATTTTTATCATATACAATATTATACTCATGTTAATATTAACATATCGTTACAAATTATAATACTCTATGGTGATCATCAATTAGGGACAAATCAAATTCATACATTGAGGGGGATATTATCATTTTCAAATTCATGTAATATATTAATAAAACATGAATGTATGAAATGTGGAGTTTTAATTTATTATATAACCGTTATGAAACCCCATTAATAACGATCATTACATCTATTATATCACGTATTTAATACCTATAGTCTTTGCATGACCCTAATGCTTCTAATATGTTAATTAAATTGTCAATAGGTCAACTAAATCCTCTTATATAGCCTCCAGTAGATCTTCATGTCACCCTCTCAATGATTTAATTAATGAGATGGTATTTGGGAAGTATATGTTTAGTCTTTTGGTGAGACCAAGGTTCTTTGGCCTAATCAACGACTCTATTATTATTATGGTAAATCATTATTGTTTAATGATAGTAACATAACCATGTTCATAAATGAAATTCATAGTCACAAATTCTTCTTTCAAATCAACTGATTTAGTGGTGTGCTTTTCCTATGATATTGATTATGATATGGTAACTTTTTTAAAACTTTTACAAATGATTGGTCCTCTATTTAGAAAAAAACCTAAATCGAGACTGAGATCTCATATAATATTTTTTATGGTAGAAACTACCATCAATGGAACCCATTAAAATAAACTAATACTCTCCACTAATGAAAAATAATATATCCTTACTTATTCTTATGTAATTGGGGATACTCTTGAAAATAATTTAATGAATCTCATCTATATTGGACTGTTATCTACTTATTCTGATGAAAGAAAAACCAACATTCAGTTGAGTACATAACAATCCCTAAATGATATATCCTATATTAGATTCATAAAGAATTGTGTCTATCCTTTCTATAATGTGTTTCTTCCCCAGACCACTAGTTAGTGCTCAAACTGGTGATTACTATTTGACATTAGGTGCATCTCCCCATACACCAGAGTTCACTGACTAAAAGAGGAGTTCTAAGGTAGTACCGTGGGGAGCCTGTACCCCTCTATTATAATTTTAAATCATAAATAAATAACCCAGAATCAAAAAAGTCAGGGTAAATATAATGAATAACTAGGTTTTACATTCCATATAAAATTAAATGCATCTATACAAGTATAAATGAGTTATCTCCCACTGGGATGGTCACATATAAAAATAAATAAAAAAAATAAAAAAATACATTAAGGCTCTATTTGAACTCTGTGATATGCTTCATCCATAACTCTATTGTCATTGTAGCTATCCCACTTGATCATACAGATATTTGGCCTCACCCCCAACCTATGCTTGTAGACAATGTAGAGTGGATCTGGTACCAAAGTTCTGTGGAAACCAGAGAAAGGTGTGAGAACAATGTTAGTAGGGCACCACCAACACAGTCTTATACGTAATTAGAAATAAAGTTCCATGTGAATGTGACATGATCATATTAAATAAATAAATTATAATAAAATAAATAACAAAACAACTAGTAATACCATCTTCATCTAGTACCAAAATGTATCTGGACACGTCACGTGGACCGTTCAAACCTATGTATCATATAACATAACATTTTTTATCCTTATTTTTGTGACCCTAGATGACCATACCTATTTCAACCAGTGTTGGGGTTTTGTTGATCATGTGATAATGACTCTACCTCCCAATATAACATACCTAGGTCTCCTCGATAATCAAAATGGGTTTCATGACCCATTAAATACTCTTTGAATGTTCTATACCAATATACATGATCAACCCCGTCCCCATATCTATGGAATCCCCATTTAATGTAACATAGACATTTACTACAATAGTTTTCTCATCTAGGTATCATAGACCCCCCATAGGGAGATTTCTTTATAAGTATAATGGACCACCCCTATGGGTGTTTTCATAGCTAGGTAAAACAAAATCTTCCCAAGGTATTTTTCTATACATGATAAAATACCACCCCAAGTGTGTTTACTAAACACAATAAAAAACCACCCATAATGGAATTTACCATTACCAATAAAAATCCACCCTAAGGGAATTTAAAAAACATAATAAAAGACCAACCTAGGTAGTTTACCATTGTAAAAAACTATAACCATCAAAAAACAAAACATAATGAGGTTTGGGTGAACACCGAATCTCATCATCTCAATAAAAAACCATACATTCCCATTTAGGGTCTAACCCCTTAATAGTCATCCATTAGGGTCCCCTAGGCTAATACATAGGTGGAGGCACCACACTGGGGGTCCTTAATCTCTATAAAACCACTTGGGTCCCAAACAAATTCTCATAATATGTCATATCATATCATGGCCTCATGGGACATAAAGGTTATTTCTTATAGGAAATGGTTTATAGAGATGTCTCATATCCCATTTCATACCTTAAGCCGTACTAGGTCATTCTGCACACCATTCCATGATCTATGATCCTAACAACTCTAAGGTGTCTCAAAGGGACCTCACCTGACCTACATGGGCCATTCAAACCAACTCAAAATCATTTCAAATCAATTAAAGAACACTCTGAAGGCAGTTTTAGTGTTAATGGAGATCCATTTAAACCATGTTCTCAAAACTTAATAGTAATATCAAACAACCTAGAACACCTTATCCAGTGTGACATCATCAGTTTCTCAGTTCAATTATGAAATGAAATTTAAATTAAACATGTAATTTTCATTAACCATTAATATTTAAAAATTCAGATGGAAAAATTCATTCCGTTGTTTTTTAGTTCATCAAATGCGACATATCTTTATTTATTAAACTATAATGAGGGTACCAAGGACCACTTACCTCATTTTAATCTTTTTATAATTATTTCCACATGATAATAGTTATAGCCCAAACAAATAAAGCCTCATCTAAGTCTAAAACAAGATTATGTTGATGCCAAAGTCTCTAACTCATGAACAAGACCCCAAGTTAATAAATTATAATGAATTTATAATTAATTAATTATTGATTTATAAATTTAATTCAATATGGAATAATTTTGGATTAATTCATTGGTCACTACCATCACATTGATTTTCTAACCATACACCTATGGGAGGTCCACAACATACCCCTGATACCAACTTTTTATAAACCCCTATCTTACATCACCACTACAAATACTAAATTAAATTGATTTAACAGAAAAACCATAAATAAATATTAAGCACCACATACTTTGACCCAAAAAAAGGGGAATCATACAGACAACATCTCAAGATGTCATTACCATAAGAATAATGAATGTATCATTGATATCGTTATATTTTACCATACACTTGTGTAATCCAAACTAAAATACTTGTTTCTAAACTAGAAATTAAACAAGAGATATGTGATATAAAAAAATATTAATGGAGGATGATACATACCAAGAATTGCTGAAAAATGCCTCGAAACAAACCCAACTCCAAGGGGGTTTAAAGGGAGAACGTGAAAGGAACACTACGGATCATGAAATTTAAGAAAGGGGGTAGGATTGGGGTAACCTCTTAAAAATTTTAGGGGGATATATAGTAATTACCCCATTAAAAAACAAAAGCTATACAATGGTGCATACTTACGGGCTAGTGATTTTTTGTAGCATTGGCAGTAGCACCAACCAAGGCCTTTATCAGATCTCTCATATTCCCATAGAAATCCCCATTAATCTGAAATATTATTCTAAAATATGAAATTTAGACATTAAACCACCTAGAATCTAATTTCAAATCCCAATTATCAAAATAACCCATTCGCTAAACCTGAAAATTCAAGATCGCTGGAGAATTTCAAACTCATATTTGCAATGGGAATTAGAATCTCCATAGAATAAATATTACCGTCCCCAATAAGTCTCTTTACTCACCCAATTACACCACTATACCAATACGTCTCATCAATTCATAATCAAATGACCATATCCCACCACAAATTATCAAACGTGCATTTAAAATCTAACTTCAAAATAAAGGTTCTTAAGCTGCTAAACCATGATAGAATTCTTACAACCATTTCCAAAACACTAGTACGATTACTTATTAATCCCATATATCTCAAGATATAATAACATTTTATTCAAATTAATTATTGGGAATATAGTTCTCCCTGTTATAGTTTTTATCTCATATGGCCAATAATGACTCATGACACTCCCCACCATGGGAATTTCCTATTATAACCAAATTGCTACACCTAAACAACCTAAATAGTGTGATTACCAACATTTTGTGCCTAAAAACATGGGTTAATCTTTCATATATCAGCTCTAGCCTCAATTCCAAATTCCAAGGTGATATGGACAGGTCTTCACCACCCATACCCAGAACTCCGACCCTGTCAACTGATTCAGAAAGGCCCAACCAGACCACAAAATGGATTAATCACATCAAAAACATCAAATTTGATTGATCCAGAAAATCACTACATCCTTTTACATGTAAAATGATAGTATAAACCTTTTTGGACAATATTATATGAGAACACTCAGTTCTAGTTTCCAATGCACTTTCACTTACCCAATCACAATGCCCTCACACTCGAAGGAATCCCATGACCATCCAGAAACACTCATTAATGACCTCTATTGATTTATGGAATGAAAACATAATAGAAACCTTAATCATATTAATTTACCATCATTCTAGGGATACACTCAGTGCAACTCCATCTAAATAACCCTTAGTTCACTTCAATTACCACTCTAGACTGAAGTAAATTCGTAGTACTGATTCACCAAAGTATCAGATTCTGCATATGGAATTACCTATGAAATCTAGATGTGAGTCAAATTTTTTCACACCAGTATCTGACTTCCATCACAACCATCAAATGTTCAATCCCATACACTCACCACCCTTCATGCATAAGGCTAATATACCCATGACTCTTACATAACTCCCCAACATAAATGTTTCCTTATCATCATTCTTCCCAAAAATATTTATCAAAATGCAAAGAACATGATACATTTATCACAAAACAGATAAATTTTATTTGTTCTTCCTTCTCTCACATGAGCGATAAAACAAAACGTCAAAAAATTTCCATTCTTGGATTCTATGATCGACTACCACCACATTCACTGATATTAAATCAATAATAAGGGTCTCTCCCTATATTGTCTGATAGTTCACTCCCTAATATTCAACGTATTTTATAACTTTCTGTGAACATAAATCAACAAGCTCCACCCCCATATACACGATCCTATCATCAAATTTGTTCCCATCACTACCAACCCTGGACATTCAACCATTCATGGTGTCATCATGATACCGAGACCACCTGACTTATTCAATATAATGTTTTGGGTCACCATTCCCATACAAATATCATTATAATTTTCATTTATGCTTGAACCACTCATTTCCATCCCTAACTAAAAATTCCAAAGGTCCCGTTCCAAAATAGACGACTGATTTACATCAAAACCCAGGGGTTTCACGTTTAGATGTGAAAAAATTAAAAAATTCACCTAATGAATTAAAGGGTCAAACATCATTATAATCATGATAACACACCAAAAATACTAACCATTAATCACACCACATTAGTCTTAAAAACCATAATTACCCTAGGCACCTCTCTTCAAAACACACCACTACTGCACCATAACCATAACTCAACACGACCTCCCATGAATTGTTCTAAAATTCAAGTACCTACCCACACTTCATAACTCTAATTCTATCACAAACCTTGTTATAATCCATCTCAAGGGTTTCCCTTGATCATCACATGGATCTAACTCACTAATGTTGAGTTTTATCTCAAGGGGTAACTAATTTCAACCACCAATCTCATAAAATCAAGGTATCACTAGAGCTCAAACTCATAGGTAACATTTGATGTATCCATATATAACTTATATAGAATATCACATGATACTAACCTATTGTTGATCCCATAATTTCATTAAAATCCCATTCCAACAAAAAAAACTACCAAGGGAATGATTATCATCAAGAATCTATACACAAGACGGCTCCCTCAAGAATCAAAATCACCAGCTGATCCACCACAACATCATCTAAGATGATCCCCATCAAAGAACCATCATCAACTGGTTTAGTTAATTATAGTTTAATTACAATATATATGGGAAAACACCATATAGTTTACCATTGAAACATTTGATAACTGAACCTATTCTATATCCACCCTCACATGGTGTGACTATAAGGCTTTTACTAACCACTATAACCCCTCAGGGTCTCCACTCACCCCTATTGAGGGGTTTGTACCACTATATTCTTTATGGATCATCACACCATAAGATATATTAGATCCTTCAAAAAAAATACATAAATGAAATTTATCCCAATTGAGTAAAATTCCAACAAGTACTTATATAGAAAAATGTTGAATGAGTAGTTTCTTAAAAATTAAATAGTTGGGCCTCAATCATAAATGATAAAAGTCACTATAGAAGTTTTATATATCATTGGAATCATACATGCCTAATATTATGAAGTAGAAAACTCTTGCCTCTACATGCCAATATCCAAAATATATAATAAAATATTAAATCATAACATCATGTTCTTTTTCATAGTAAAAATTATATAATGATTACAGTGAATGCCAAGATCATAAATTTTGTCCATGTTTACCTAGACATCCCTCAATAAAGGTGTTCATGATGAAAAAGACTAATTTTCATCATATGATCCAACACATTCCCATATTTTCTCTATATAATCTCTCCAAATAGTAAGACAAAATAATCCTTTCTTTGATACTACACTGTAAATGCTTGGACTGGCAGCCTTTATGTGACCTCAAGGCACCTCTCTGTACATCAGAGGATACCCACTAGTAGTGAAGTTCTATGGTAGTGACATGAAGAGAATATAATCCCATATTAAAGTTTGAAAAAAATAAATAAATAAATTATTATAAAAAATTTATAGAATATAAAAATAATAAATAAGTTTTATATGGTATAAAAATAAAAACCAGTCATACATGCATTTAAGATCAATCGATGACTAGGTTAGTCACACATAAAAATAAAAATGAAAAAATATAAAACAATATGAGGCCCCACCAATACTCCAATAAATACCTCACTCTTAAACGTTTTATCATTTTATATGTCCCCTCCAATCATTTAGATATTGGGCCTCGACTCAACCTATGCTCACAACGAGTGTAGATTTTTTGAGTCCTAAGTTCCATGGACACTTGAGTTGGTTCTGAGTACAATCCCAGCATGTCACCACCAATAAAGTCCTATACATACCATCAATGTTGTGATATGTGCACGGGACAAGCTAAAAAAAACATCAAACAATAAATAAAAGAACAACCAATAATATTATTTTTGTACAGTGCAAAAATGTCTATAATCATGCTAAGTGGACCATTCCAACCCATAAACTTTATACAATAAAATTTTCTATCCATAGGTCCATGACCCCAATTAACCATAACTTCTTCGACTAGTACTAGAGTGTCACTAACCATGTAAAGATGACCATGCCTCCCAATATAATATAAATGGGTCTCCCCAGTTTACATAATAGGTATCAAAGACATGGGGAATGCTTCTAGGGAGCTCCATCCAAGTATATAGAATCAAACCCGGATCCATATCCATAGAAACCTCGGAGATAGTAACATGGAGAAACCCTATAGAAGTTTTCTCATTTAGGTATCATAGAATCCCTATAGGTATTTTTTATTATATGTAACATAGACCACCCCTACATGTGTTTTCTCCACCATGTTATCTAGACCGCCCTATGGGAATATTACATACATGATAGAAGAGTTTTCCAATAATTGTGTACTAAATATAATAAAATATCACCCCTAAATGTGCTTATCATTCCTAATAAAAAGTCCACCCAGGGGTATTTCTCATTTTGAACAAACACAACCATCAACAATGAAAAAATAAAGAGGGTTGGTTGAATTCCCAAAAAAAATATTTCAATAAAAACCATAGACACCCACCCAGGGCCTAATCACTAAATGGTAATCCATTAAGGTCCCCAGGGTCAATACATAGGTGGAGGCACCCCACTAGTTTTCCTTACTCTTCAGCAAAACACTTAGGTCATAACATGTCACTCATACGATATAATAGAATATCAAATCCTCAAGGGACTCAAGGGGAAAGTCTTATAAGAAATTACCTATAGAGATAGATCATGGTCCATCTCAAACCATAAGAGAAACTAGGTCACTCCAGTCACCCATACTAGAAAAACAATCCATATGGATATAATGTATCTTATGGTTCCTCACCTAGTCTACATGGGCCATTCATCTCATGTCATGACCATTTCAACTCAACTTGATAACACTATTCAAGGGGGTCCGAGCATCAAAGGAGATCCATTTAAACCATGGTCTCTACTCTTAGTGGATGTCTCTAATAATTTAGTAGACTATGGACAAAGTTTCCTTGAAACACATTAATTTCACCTAAGAAATGAAATTTAAATTAAACATTTAATCCAAAATAATAAATAAAATTAATTAATTTAAGAGGTATAAATACTTATATGGAATATTTCTGATTCATAATAATAATACTAGAAATCATTAAACCATATATCATGTAGAAAAATACCACCTACCTCATTCGGATCTTTTTCTATTTATTTCCATAGGCCGAAAGTTTCATCCTCAACCAGCTAAGCCTAATATAAGTCCAAATCCAAGATAAATTAAACTCTATAGGATATAACTCAAGGCCAAGCACCATATTTAACCAATTATAATAAATTAATAAATAATTAAAAAAAATTAATTGATTAATCAATTTAATTCCACATGAAAAAATTGTTTATTACCTCATCAAGAACCAATTTCACACAAAATATTTGACCATAATCACATGGAAGGTCCACAATGGACACATGGTAACAATTAGGGATAAACACATATCATGCATAACTATTTCGTATTCCAAATTAACTTGATTTCAAAGATAGAACCTAAATAATTTGGTGGTTTCATATACTAGGACCCAAACAAAATTCAGCAGCAAGTGGGTGATATCTTGGCTTTACCTCACCAAAAACAAAATGAAATTCCCATCTATATCATCTAATTCCATCATTATTTTTTGGAATTAGTCCTAAAACACTAGCTGTGAAACTCAAAATTAAACTTGAGAAAAGGTAGATCCAAACAAAAATTAATGGAGGGAGAGACATACCAAGAATCATTGAATAATGGAACAATTCACACCCAAATAAGAGGGGTGTTTATGGGAGAATTATAGTAGGATACTAGTATTTGTTCAAGTCAAATAAGGAAGGATGAAGGGGGATACCTCCTCAAAAACGTTAGGGTGAAATATAATTATTTACCCCTTTAAAAATACCATCTTCTAGCCAGTGTAGGACACTAGTTGGTTGGTGGAAACTGACAGTAGTAACTTCTACATCCAAACACCACTAGCAAACTAGTGGTTCATACTGGTTGGATAGTGGTTTGAGAAATATTAGGATAAAACAAAAACCCATTCTTCTCCGGAGGCTCTCACAGTCCCTTGAGACTCCACTTAAAGCTCAAATATCATCATAAAATATGAAATTGAGATGTTCATCCTCCTAGAATCTCATTTCAAATATCGTTTTTCAAAAGGATCCATCCACAAAAATAAAAAATTCATGCTCCCTCAATAATTATCACACCCTTACAGAAACAAGACATTATAATTTCTATATTTTTATAAGGATCTTAAATCTTCTAAATATTCATGAAATTAAACATTGGTAAAGACCCCTTCTCTTAGTTCTCCATGATAAACCGCTTTTCACTTTATTAATATTTGTGTTTAGACTTAGTCTAGGAATCCTCTTTGATCTATCTCTATAGTTATTGACACCCAATATGTAATCTATTTTACCCATGTATTTTTATCAAGAATAATATTTACAACTGTACCTTTAATAAGTAAAAATCAGGATACCATATCATATAAGTAGTATTCCATCAACATACAATATATGAAATGTCACAACACTACCACTAATCATATTACTTAAATAAGAATCATTATCATTCTTAATAAAATCAAAATATTTTATTTCATAATATAACTAGATATTCCAACTCTGAGAAGATTTCTCCAATCCATAAATGGACCATTGAATCTTTCCAACCATAGAAGTCACATATAGAACCTCAAAAAATTAGATTGTATCATATAAATATCCTCAAAAAAAATTTATTTATGGAATGTGGTTTTGATATTAATATGATTTATCTCATAATCATAATGATCAACTATGGAGTAGAATATTTTAACTGACTTTATCATGGAAACTAGATTCTTTATAGCCTATACAGTTAATTTTTTTTGTATCTATTCCCACCAAGAAAATGTTATTGGTGGATAATTTAAAATTCATGCTAGTTTTCTTCTAGAAAATACACAATCACCATATGGGTATCTCTCTTTAAAGTTCATCCACCACATTCCAAAAAATGTTAGTGTATATGGACTTCATCTCATGTTTCACGGCTTTTAGACATGTATTTGAATCAAAACTCTCAATGACCTCTTGGTAGGTTGTAGGTTCGTCATCTATAAATATTACTTCCTCATCATTTAACACTAGAAATATATATCTCTATAGATCATGGAAAATCCTACCATACCTTTAAGGTCATTGTGTAACCTTATTTTGTTCTTATTACAAAACTCTTTGTTGAACTGGATCAACTTCAATCTTAGAAACACTATTTTTTGTGGATTTTAAACTTCTCTATATTTAAATTTCCTGCCAATCAATCTTTAATTTATATATCCTGTCACAAACCAGCCCGGGTCGACCCTGAACCGGTCACCTGAGCTGGTCCGCGGCAAGTCCCGAGGGGCGTTCCCGATCCCCCCGAGATGGCAACAAGTGCCGGGCACTAAAAATTGATCGTTGGGAACGATTTCGGCCCAAGCTAAAAACAGGATCGAAAGAATGAATATATACTAAACAAACAAACAAACACTAAAGACACAAACAAAACTATACCACGACATACCTCCATGTGACCTCGCGGGTCACCACCCAACTACAACCAACGTCGCTCCCACACTGAGCGACTCAAGCAGGAGAACCTGAACAAAAAGGAACCTGCAACTGAAAAGGTAAAAGATAGGCGTGAGCACAAAAGTACTCAGTAGGTGAGCCCCACAACAAATCCCAATGCACTGCCAGTAAATAAGGAATCTACCTATTCCAGGTTTGAACTACAATGTATAAAAGTATGCTTTTACAATGTTTCACTTGAAAAACTAAACACAAGCCATCACCCTTATTCCTTTTTAAAAGTTGAATTTCTTTTCATTGATTCTAAATTCGTTCTGAACGATAAAGAAGTGTTACACTTTCAGTTTTACTATACAAGAGAAAAACGCATTTTTATTTGAAAACCATTTTCGCAAAGCAACCAGTACGAGCGGTAAAGAAGAACGGAAGGTAATCAAGCAGGAAAGAAAGCAAGTGCAAGTAGAAGTAAACAGGCAAGGAAAAACCAAGAGCAAGTAAGAATAAACCAGAAGTTATCAGCAATAACCATGGGAACACACACACACTCACATACTCACACACACACACACATACTCACACACGCACACACACTCACACCCAAGTGGTCCCCCGTATGCCGACGGAAGGCACCACGCCAGAGATGGTAGATCACTATGGGTAAAACCCCTAAGGTTCATCTAGCTCGCGTGGGACCCTAGAACCTCGTGTCTCGGTGAAACGTGGCTTAGAAGGCCACGACCCTCAGAAAACGTGGCTTAGAAGGCCACGACCCTCAAAACACGTGGCTTAGAAGGCCACGACCCTCAGATATCATATGTTTAGTTAGTGTTGCAATCGTCAATCCAGCTAAGTGAAACAGGGACGACACCCATCCGGCTCACTAGCACACTAGTTCTAGTCCGCCCACCTAGATACCCAGGGTTTCCCGTGTGCTCAAACAAGCTTCACATTCATATAGTATATTACTTCCTCATATCGCAGGCCAAACCAGATATCGCACAGAAAAGTCACCATTTCCACATCCAAACAATATTTCAAAACTCACGCACGTCAAAAATACCTTTCTGAAAATATAAATGTCATTACCCAATCTTTTCGCAAAAACCCCTTTTTGGAAACACTCAAACAAGAACATAAACAACTTTCACAACCCAGAAAGCATTATTTTTAATAACACAATAAGGGAAAACATCTTTCGTCAACCAAGAACCACACGTAAAGTTTCCAAAAACAATTTCAAAAGGTCACACAACGTTTTCTCTGATCAAGGTTATAAGAAAACACCATTTTCCATAAACATCACATTTTCTAATTTAAACATGCCAAAAACATTTCAAAACCCCATTTCAACATGTCTTTCGTTACTCAGGAAGAACCATTTAGCGACATTACTATGAAATCCAACAATTGAAACCAAGAAAACACTTTTAATGAAATGCTGGAATTAAATAGTTTGCATTATCAGCAAATCACCACACTATAAAAACTACTTAATATTATTTTCTTAAATTTACTGAAATTTAATAAAAGGACAAGGAATAAATAAATTCTTAATTTAGAGGCAAGTGCATAGGGAGACCTACCTCAAGATCCAAGTGCGATGACATGACGTGTGTCCGAAGCCACGTGATAAAGTCCAACACTCTCGAAACTGAGGCACGGAGACGACAGAACTTCGGAAACAAGGCGCGGCGATGGCGCTTTCTCGGAAACGCCCTGCGCGGGTCCCAAAGTCTTAAACCTACCAAAAACAAGTATAAATTGATGAAGAAAACCCCTAACAAAGCACAAGTAAATGCCAGAGTAATAATAATAAGAAAATAATAATAATAATAATATTATTATAATGATAATAATAGCATAACCATAATAATAACAATAACATAACAAAATAATAACTTAATAATATTAACTTGAAAATAATAATACTAATAATAATCTTAATCTTAATAAAATATTAATATTAATAATAACATAATAATAATAACATACTTTAATAACAAGAATGATATAAAAATAATAATTTAATAAGTATATTAATAATATAACAATAATAACAATAATAAAAATAATAAGGATAGAATAATATCAACATAATAATAATAATAATATAAATATTAACATAATAAAAACACAAATATTAACATAATAATAATAATAATAATATAGAATTAACAACAATAACATAATAATAATTTTAATACTGATGTAATAATATTAATAATAATATTAACATAATAACAATAATATTGATAGTATAATAATATTAATTGTAATATAATAATAATAATTATAATAAAACGAAACAAACAAAAATAACAAAAAAAAAAAACTCACGCAGGGGGGAAACGGGTCGGCGACGGGAGGAGCAGGGAGAGCTGGGCGGCGCGGCAGCCGCTGGGTGTGGCGAAGGCGGAGGAAGGCCGGAGATGGGGGAACAGGGGAGAGGGCGGCGGAGCAGGGAGGCCGGGACGGCGCGACGAGATATGTAGAGGTGAGGGAGGTGGAGTCTCGGGGCAAGTGGATTTCTGCGGCTCGCGCAGGATATCAAAAACACTCAGCAGCGAGAAGCGGAGCGCGGCGGGCTGGTGCGAGGGCGAGGAGCCAAAGTCACTCGCACTAGAGGCATGATGAGGTCTGCGGAACCGGCGCAAGGAGGAGGCTTCTGGTGGACGAGAGGGGATCTGGGAGGAGCGGCTGCTGGGTGCGACGCAGCAAGAATATAGAGGTGGGGACTCACACAGGCGGATAGAGTGAAGGCGGCTGGCTCAAGGTCTGTAGGAGGTGGGAGCCGGCTAGGTCGGGTGAGGATGGAGAGAGAGAGAGGTGAGGGGGGAGCCGCGTGGGGGAGAAGAAGAAAACGAAAAAAAAGAAACGGGGAGAGGGAGAAGGGGAGGAAAGGGGTGGCGGCTACGGGGAGACTAGGGTTAGGATAGGTTTACATATATATATATATATATGATAAAAATAATAATAAAAGGATAAATAAAAATAATGAAAACTAATCTAAATAAAAATAAAATTTTATAACAAAAATATTAGTAAAACCTTATAATAATTATTTTGACCAAATAATAAAATAATTTAAAGATAATACATTACCTTCATGCATATAAAGATATATAGATACATAACCATATATAGAACTATATGTATATATATACGTTATTATACATATATATATGTAAAACATACATAAACATATATAAAAATAAGATTAACTATCATATTAATAACACAACTTAGATAACGTTAATAATAAAATATCAGTATAAAGATTATAATATTTAAACATGCCGGGTGAATACACGGTCACCCGGGATGAACGCACGGTCACCGCTAATGATGCAGTGACCGCGCACCGGCGCGAAACCGCCAATCGCAGTTAATCTCCGAAAAATTTAAATCGGGACCAAGAAAGAAGTAAAATAAAGATATATGCGGTCGGGGTGTGACAATTCTCCCCACCACAGACACTTTCTGCCCCCAGAAAGTCACCAGGCCACTAGTCAGCCAAAAATCCAAGCCTATGCCCAACAGTACTAAAGGAACTGAAGAAAACTGAAGTTCTCGGGGATGACCTTACTCTACACAGGTCACACCCGACCGATTCAAGAGAAAGCTAGGGTCCGAGATTGAGGGGAGAACACGAAGGGGTTCTCCCCACCACAAGAGCTTAACTAGTGCAGAAAAGATGACCATTTAAATAGAAAACCCCGGGAAGGGGGGTCGACGCGGGAACTCCCAACCAATTCACCAACTCTTATAACACGATTACTACAACACTTCTGTCGAAACCTTGAACCCACGACTAGAGTCAACAACCTCAACACCAGGGAAAACCCATAGAAAAACATTTAACCAATATCAAATTGGAGACATGATCCACCGAAGTCCACGAAACATAACCACATCGACAACCTAACCAAAACGAGGACAACCCACACGAGAGTCAAACACACTTTTAAGAAGGACACACGATTTAGAATATTACATTCACACGACAAGTCCACTTAGATTTATTATCGAACAAGTCCATCGTCACTTTATAGAAAAACAACACATTTACAACGCTGTTGAAACTTCAGCAGCAGGAAAACAAGTACTAAAAGATCTTGATTGTCCCACTGCTAACACGGAACACAAAACCTGGACCAAGGCTTCACAACCCTGGGGACTCCTGACTGTGCGCGAGCTTCACCCCGAGACTTGTGGCTGGGGCTCTGATGGCTGAAGCATCTTCTGCCTCACAGTCAGGTACTGACGTTCTCCCATCATGGCGTCCTCTTTAAGCGACGCTTCCTGCAAAACTTCTCCAGATGACGCAGGCAACCGCATCGATGACACGTCTTCGGAGGGTTGCGACAAGACGGCCTTAAATGGCCGAAACGACCACACTGATAGCACACCACTGAACAATCTTTTGAACTGGAAGCTGGGACCAAAGGGGATAACTCATTGGGAACAGGTATCTCTGGCATATTTTCCACACCAGAGGAGGAAATCTTACGAACAACTGGGGACGCTGATGTACTAACCACCCGCACACCAGAAACTAACTCAGCCAAGAAAGCTTCCTCCACGAGCTTCTCGAAACAAGGGTCTTTAGAAGGGAGGACTCGCTCCTTGATCTCTGGACGAAGACCCCCAGTGAAAAGAGAGACCTTCATGAGCTCATGTGAAACTACATCTGGAGAAAAGGAAATCAGTTCCTTGAAATGGTCAACATATGCCCTCACCATCCGTTGACCTTGTTGAATATGCACAAGTTCTCTCTTTTCTCCAGCTTCAATTCCTCAGGTGAAAACCATTGGATGAAAACTGTTTTAAAGACATCCCACGTCATTTCACCTTGTGTTGACGGTGGGGTAACCATCTTCCACTGGTCCAGAGCTGGACCCTCAAACAACTCCATAATTGCACGGACCTTAACACTATCGGGAGTTCCCAATATTCTAAAGACACGTTCCACTTCCTCGAGTCATTTCACTACTTCTAACGGACCCTGATCACCATGGAGAATAGGCAAAGTCTGAGGAGGACCAAAAACTGGGCATGACATATCCGAATCCTTAGAGACCTTTCTGGGCGGCATTTCCTGAGCGACATATTAAACTCAAAGCCAAAACCAACATCAAATCGAAGCAACATCAATAAAAGCGCCTTCATCAAAAACAGTCAGCTCAAGGACCAAACAAATACAACACAACCCAAAACAAAATCTCCTCTTCAAAATTTCCCTTTTTCATTTTTGATTTCAAAACCACCCTTTTTCAAGATCACTTTCCAAAAACCAATCCACTTTCAAACCAAAACTTTCCAAAACCATTTTCCCTTTAAAACCAGTTTAGGAAACAAATCCAAGCGTTGATTTCAAACACACCCAGGTAATCTCATGAACCGTTGCACATGTTTTCATCCACATTCCATTCATACGTGCATCAACACACACTTTCCATGCATTCTCACACATGTGGAAACGTTCATAAAGAGGAACCGAGGTTTCCACCCAAATCATTCTTATCCAATTCCAAGCAAACAACAGATTTTCAAATCAAGAAATTTCAGTTTCAAAACCCATTTTAAACATTTAAAATCCTTTAAAAGAAACCAGTCAAATTTTCAAAAACCCTTTTTCATTTCCAACTACGCACTCACACAGACCAAAACAGAAACAACATCCAAATTTGCATCAATCACTAAAATGAGGGACTAGTAGTCACACTCAACCTGGCGACATGGTAGTGGGCCATGTCCCAAGTCAGCGTCGACCACTAGGAGGAATTCAAACCACGTACTCGGAATCCACATGGGTCACTACTCCATGTGAAATCACGACGTAACGTCGGCTTGCCTCCATTATCATCTCTCAATCCAAGACAAACCAGAAAAGAAAAGGACACAATTCCCAAACTACCCCTGGTAACTCGAAGATCAGTGCGAGCAAGAGTTCGCGACGCTCTCCCCGTACTTACTCCTCGAGTTCCGACAGTCCTAATCTCCTTCTACCGGACAACCCAAATAACAAGAACCACCTCTGATACCATTTTTTCACGAACCAGCCCGGGTCGACCCTGAACCGGTCACCTGAGCCGGTCCACGGCAAGTCCCGAGGGGCGTTCCCGATCCCCCCGGGATGGCAACAAGTGCCGGGCACTAAAAATTGATCGTTGGGAACGATTTCGGCCCAAGCTAAAAACAGGATCGAAAGAATGAATATAAACTAAACAAACAAACAAACACTAAAGACACAAACAAAACTATACCACGACATACCTCCATGTGACCTCGCGGGTGACCACCCAACTACAACCAACGTCGCTCCCACACTGAGTGACTCAAGCAGGAGAACCTGAACAAAAAGGAACCTGCAACTGAAAAGGTAAAAGATAGGCGTGAGAACAAAAGTACTCAGTAGGTGAGCCCCACAACAAATCCCAATGCACTGCCAGTAAATAAAGAATCTACCTATTCCAGGTTTGAACTACAATGTATAAAAGTATGCTTTTACAATGTTTCACTTGAAAAACTAAACACAAGCCATCACCCATATTCCTTTTTAAAAGTTAAATTTCTTTTCATTGATTCTAAATTCGTTCTGAACGATAAAGAAGTGTTACACTTTCAGTTTTACTATACAAGAGAAAAACACATTTTTATTTGAAAACCATTTTCGCAAAGCAACCAGTACGAGCGGTAAAGAAGAACTGAAGGTAATCAAGCAGGAAAGAAAGAAAGTGCAAGTAGAAGTAAACAGGCAAGGAAAAACCAAGAGCAAGTAAGAATAAACCAGAAGTTATCAGCAATAACCATGGGCACACACACACACTCACATACTCACACACACACACACATACTCACACACGCACACACACTCACACCCAAGTGGTCCCCCGTATGCCGACGGAAGGCACCACGCCAGAGATGGTAGAGCACTATGGGTAAAACCCCTAAGGTTCATCTAGCTCGCGTGGGACCCTAGAACCTCGTGTCTCGGTGAAACGTGGCTTAGAAGGCCACGACCCTCAGAAAACGTGGCTTAGAAGGCCACGACCCTCAGAACACATGGCTTAGAAGGCCACGACCCTCAGATATCATATGTTTAGTTAGTGTTGCAATCGTCAATCCAGCTAAGTGAAACAGGGACGACACCCATCCGGCTCACTAGCACACTAGTTCTAGTCCGCCCACCTAGATACCCAGGGTTTCCCGTGTGCTCAAACAAGCTTCACATTCATATAGTATATTACTTCCTCATATCGCAGGCCAAACCAGATATCGCACACAAAAGTCACCATTTCCACATCCAAACAATATTTCAAAACTCACGCACGTCAAAAATACCTTTCTGAAAATATAAATGTCATTACCCAATCTTTTCGCAAAAACCCCTTTTTGGAAACACTCAAACAAGAACATAAACAACTTTCACAACCCAGAAAGCATTATTTTTAATAACACAACAAGGGAAAACATCTTTCGTCAACCAAGAACCACACGTAAAGTTTCCAAAAACAATTTCAAAAGGTCACACGACGTTTTCTCTGATCAAGGTTATAAGAAAACACCATTTTCCATAAACAGTACATTTTCTAATTTAAACATGCCAAAAACATTTCAAAACCCCATTTCAACATGTCTTTCGTTACTCAGGAAGAACCATTTAGCGACATTACTATGAAATCCCACAATTGAAACCAAGAAAACACTTTTAATGAAATGCTAGAATTAAACAGTTTGCATTATCAGCAAATCACCACACTATAAAAACTACTTAATATTATTTTCTTAAATTTACTGAAATTTAATAAAAGGACAAGGAATAAATAAATTCTTAATTTAGAGGCAAGTGCATAGGGAGACCTACCTCAAGATCCAAGTGCGATGACATGACGTGTGTCCGAAGCCACGTGATAAAGTCCAACACTCTTGAAACTGAGGCACGGAGACGGCAGAACTTCGGAAACAAGGCGCGGCGATGGCGCTTTCTCGGAAACGCCCTGCGCGGGTCCCAAAGTCTTAAACCTACCAAAAACAAGTATAAATTGATGAAGAAAACCCCTAACAAAGCACAAGTAAATGCCAGAGTAATAATAATAAGAAAATAATAATAATAATAATAATATTATAATGATAATAATAGCATAACCATAATAATAACAATAACATAACAAAATAATAACTTAATAATATTAACTTGAAAATAATAATACTAATAATAATCTTAATCTTAATAAAATATTAATATTAATAATAACATAATAATAATAACATACTTTAATAACAAGAATGATATAAAAATAATAATTTAATAAGTATATTAATAATATAGCAATAATAACAATAATAAAAATAATAAGGATAGAATAATATCAACATAATAATAATAATAATATAAATATTAACATAATAAAAACACAAATATTAACATAATAATAATAATAATAATATAGAATTAATAACAATAACATAATAATAATTTTAATACTGATGTAATAATATTAATAATAATATTAACATAATAACAATAATATTGATAGTATAATAATATTAATTGTAATATAATAATAATAATTATAATAAAACGAAACAAACAAAAATAACAAAAAAAAAAAACACTCACGCAGGGGGGAAACGGGTCGGCGACGGGAGGAGCAGGGAGAGCTGGGCGGCGCGGCAGCCGCTGGGTGTGGCGAAGGCGGAGGAAGGCCGGAGATGGGGGAACAGGGGAGAGGGCGGCGGAGCAGGGAGGCCGGGACGGCGCGACGAGATATGTAGAGGTGAGAGAGGTGGAGTCTCGGGGCAAGTGGATTTCTGCGGCTCGCGCAGGATATCAAAAACACTCAGCATCGAGAAGCGGAGCGCGGCGGGCTGGTGCGAGGGCGAGGAGCCAAAGTCACTCGCACTAGAGGCATGATGAGGTCTGCGGAACCGGCGCAAGGAGGAGGCTTCTGGTGGACGAGAGGGGATCTGGGAGGAGCGGCTGCTGGGTGCGACGCAGCAAGAATATAGAGGTGGGGACTCACACAGGCGGATAGAGTGAAGGCGGCTGGCTCAAGGTCTGTAGGAGGTGGGAGCCGGCTAGGTCGGGTGAGGATGGAGAGAGAGAGAGGTGAGGGGGGAGCCGCGTGGGGGAGAAGAAGAAAACGAAAAAAAAGAAACGGGGAGAGGGAGAAGGGGAGGAAAGGGGTGGCGGCTACGGGGAGACTAGGGTTAGGATAGGTTTATATATATATATATATATATGATAAAAATAATAATAAAAGGATAAATAAAAATAATGAAAACTAATCTAAATAAAAATAAAATTTTATAACAAAAATATTAGTAAAACCTTATAATAATTATTTTGACCAAATAATAAAATAATTTAAAGATAATACATTACCTTCATGCATATAAAGATATATAGATACATAACCATATATAGAACTATATGTATATATATACGTTATTATACATATATATATGTAAAACATACATAAACATATATAAAAATAAGATTAACTATCATATTAATAACACAACTTAGATAACGTTAATAATAAAATATCAGTATAAAGATAATAATATTTAAACATGCCGGGTGAATACACGGTCACCCGGGCTGAACGCACGGTCACCGCTAATGATGCAGTGACCGCGCACCGGCGCGAAACCGCCAATCGCAGTTAATCTCCGAAAAATTTAAATCGGGACCAAGAAAGAAGTAAAATAAAGATATCTGCGGTCGGGGTGTGACATATCCCCTCTCACGAAATATACCTTTTGTCACCAAAAAATCTTTTTGATAAGTAGTATTACATAAATAATATCACTTAGTTTCCATAGGATAACCGATAAATAAGTATCTTTTATATTTAAGGTCAAGTTATTCTAAAACCATATTTTTTATGTATGTTTCACAGTCCCATTTTTTGATTTATTTAGATGGAATTTAGAAAAGTATGAATGATTTTTCTTCTATACCATATTCCCATAAAGATATTGTAATTTACTACAAACTCATCATTGATCAAACCATGTTCAATTGGGTATGATTCCCTCCTCTTGGACTCACCATTCCACTAGGGTGTTTTAGGTGGAGTGAGTTGTGAATCAATTCCATAATCTATCAAATGACCTGTGAAGTTATGGTATAAATATACACCACCAGGAACTAATAAGAGAGTCTTACTACTTTACCCATTTTATTCTATAATTCATTCTGAATATCTTTGAAATCTTGAAAGGTTTTCGATTTTTGTCTCATTAGAAACACATAACCATACTGACTAAAGTTATCATTATATGTTATGAAGTACCTATACCTGCCACTTTCGAGAGTACTCATTAGTCTACTACATAACTATGTAGAAGATCCAATAGTCCACTAGCCTTCTCACATTATTTTCTAATTTTTTTTTTTTGACAGTTTTCCTAAAAATGAGATTCACATGTATAAATTTTTTTACAATCAAATGAATTCAAAAATTTATCACTATTCAATCATTGAATTTCTGCTCATTTATATGTACAAGGTGACAATTCAAAAGATAAGTGGTGTTAGAATAAACATTGAATTTACTATCCTAAATTTTATAGATAATAATATCCATTTATAGAATTTATAAACCATTATTAACATTCCTAATTCAATAAAACATTTCAATCATTTACCCATATTGACCAAAAAAGATATATAAATCAAATTCCTGTCTTTGAAATGAACATAATAATAATTTTATAATTTCAAAATGGATCCACTATGTTGTCTTTGATGATATGTTCCAAACTCTAATTTCACAACTCTTACCACGTTTCCAACATAAAGATCTACCTCACCTGTCTTCAATTATATCATATTTTTTAGTCTGTGATTATCAGTACATATACGTGATGAAAACATGGAATCCAATACCCATGATTCAGAGTCAAATAAATTTGTTTTTATACCATTATCACATATATTATAAAAATAATTTTCATTGATAAATCATATCATCCTTAGTTACCATTCTACTATTATTTTATAGTTCATTCCTATAAGAGACCTTGGAATGAAAATCATTATGCATTCCAAAACAAAAATAAAAAAATTACTAAGAGTGAGTATCATGTTTTAAATATTTTCGGTATGTAATATTAATGAAATCATTTTTACGAAAATTGTGATTCCATAAATTATTACATTTAGTGGTCTGAGAGACATATTTTACTAAATATTATGTTTCTTGGGTATTTCCCCCAATATTTTCCTATTTAGGTAGCTAATCATTCTAATCATATCACATGACTCTTGAATAGTTGATTGGAAAACCCTCTAACCATATCCATAAAATAGAATAACTAAACTCTATAACAGTCGAATATAATATTATTTTATGATTCATGCTAATAAGATACCTCAATGTGTTAATCACAATGCATTCCAAAATATACAACAAATACATACCAATGAATGAGTGTCATGTTTTATATATTTTCGTTAAGGAATTTTAAAAAATCTATTCCTAATAAAATAGTGACTCTATACATCATTACCTTTAGTAAGCTAAGATCCATATTTTACTAAATATTGGGCTGATTTTTTTTCACATAACAGTTAGCTATTTAGGTAGCCAATAATTCCAATCATATCACATGAATCTTGAAAAATTTATTAGACAACCCACTTCACAAATATATCAAATGGAATAAATCAAATATATTCCTCTCATATACTAATCATATTTAGGGTTTCTTAGCCATGTGTAACCCAAATATTAAAACTTAATATGAGAACCTAGTACTTTTAGGGTCATTTATATCTACCATACCTTACATAATATAGTCCATGGGCACCCTCTTTGGCATGACTTATTTGGTTGATGATCGAGGTCTTGAAATGTGTTTACTTAGAAAGGAATCTAACACTTAAATTTTATGGGGTTTCTTAGTCTCAAAAATTTAATATAGATCACATAAATATTATATTTACAACTACTATATCAATTGAAATATTTATTGACAAGACATT
The DNA here is from genome assembly GCA_963277665.1 of Viscum album. NCBI lineage: Eukaryota > Viridiplantae > Streptophyta > Magnoliopsida > Santalales > Viscaceae > Viscum > Viscum album. The sequence continues at coordinate 494,407,051 of OY728148.1, read as the reverse complement.
ATCCAGTAGGACCCCACATGGTCTGATAGTAAGCTGATCATGCCACCCCAAGCATTCTTATTATATGCTAGGGGCTGGTGACCATCATAGAGTAGGCATATCATATATGATGAGAGGTCATATAATAATTCACTTGTACACAAACACACATCTTCACATAGAATTTAATAATTAAGGATAGATAATGTAACCAAATTTAATATTTAATACAAGACAAAAATAATTATGATGCATACATAAGAACAAGTTCTTGATCCATAATGTAAAAAGGAAAATATACACAGCCAAAAAACCCAGTGGAAAACAAACATAGAGAAACTAAGGTGAAGGGATATCTACCATTAATCAACACTATACATGAATTCTGCCAACTATTATCATTTACATGCATCAATAATCCCATTATCCGCCAATTTTGTGTCCCCAAAGGTCACAACCAAATTGTGCTTCATCTATAAATACACAACACATGTAAGAGATACACCCATGAAAGGGTGGATATATACCTCATTAGTGGGATGCCACAAAATTCACAATGAAATAAACCAAGGTCTAATAATCTCATATTCACAATGGTAAATGGTAACCCAATTAGAAAAGAAGTGAATGAAATAAACAAAAATAATCCTAGATATTTTTTACGGTTGAGAACTCTGGACACCAAGTCAGACTTACCAAAAACCCACCAAATCAATGAAATATATCATCCCAAAAAACCCATGAATAAATTGAACCCATCCAAGACAACCCATTTCATCACACCAATTGTGGTTGGTGACCTATTCCTTTATAATATTAGTTTTAGTTGTGCGAGATCTTGGCTCTCTAAGTAGAGAACCCATACCCCAATGTTTCTTGTAACATCGATTATGGGATTACCAAACTCTCTTTAACCTATAGAGGACACCTACCTGGTTGGGTTCATGGGAGTGAACAATCTACATCTGAATTGTATATGGCCTGCACCCCCTGGATATAGGGGAGTAATAAACTCTAAAAACCTATAAGGGTCCCATGCCCCATCATCAACATGAAACTAAGGGAGTACCAATCCTTAAGGCATGATCTCCTCATCATGCCCAATACTAGTCAACAACTATACAAAGGTAGATCCTAAACTACCCAAAAATAAATATAAACAACATTAAGTGGTTTGGTGGATTTCTCCATCATGATATATATTGAAATCTCATAATAAGATATCTCACTTCCCTAATATGACATACTTATGAAAAAAATTTGTGAATTAAAATGAAGGGATCATGTTAGCTAATTATATCTAGGGATACACATAGTCATGAAATGAGACATACCACCAAGTTTCATGCACTAGACTTTACAATTCCATACTAAAATAGAATCTATACACACCACATTTAGCATATGCTATCATATTTTCTACATCGTAATCCACACATTCACGCTACAACCATCATCTTCACATCACAACCAAAAGTACCACATTGTAACACACATCATGTAGGACTAATATAAAACATTTGAACTCTACCTAATATTAACACCATTATAATATCAAATTCCATTGAGATAGTGGTGTTCATGGTGAAATAAGCAGTGTTGTGGTTTGACCCTATTGCGAAAGTTAGTGAAAATTAATGATACCCTGTGTTGCTGCGTGACATGCCTTGTCATTGTACAAGGATACCATATACAAAACTAACTTTCTATTATCATTATTTACATCCCAAATCATGCTTCAATGTTGTATGTACACTACCATACACTGATATTGTGCTTCACCATCATAAGGGGATAATGACCTCAAATCAATCAAACCATGATAAGAAAAGGGTATTTTAGGTAAATGTTCAATAATGAAATATCATATGTGAGGAGAACACAAACAAGGGTTCAATTCGAAAAGGAGAATTCTCATAGTGATAAATAGGGATACATAGTTGTGACATCATAAGAAATAATGAATAAACAACTAAAAGATTCAAAAATATACAATGTGATAATAGAGCATGAGTTGGGAAAATATTTCGACCTCATATCTCATTCAGTAATGATACATGAATCCATACTATAGGAGTGCCAATGGATAACCACATAATATTGTTTGGTTGAAGGATCATCTAAGATGACCAGGGATCTAAAAATACATCACCAAATATTGTAATTCGAGATAGGTAAAGAAAAATACAATGTAGGTAGGGTTCAACAACTATTTATAATAAACACATGGTTTTCACTAATCATGTAATAATACTTAATGTTATGGTGAAGTCCGCCATAAGACAAGAAAAAACTACAATGTGATAAAAACTCAGCACAATTCCCTATAAAACTATGTTTAATTTCATAAATTGACTTGGATGGAATGGCCTAAAGGCCTTCATTTTTTCTTATTTTCCGATAATCCACCTTTCAAGGGATGAGGTGGAACCCTTACAAGGCACTAAGGCTTAGAGAAAATTACATGGCCCATAGGTCTGAGAGGGAATCACCTAGACAAGACAATTTGAAAATACTCTTCCCAAGCATATGTCATGAAATCAGCACTCCACCTTCACAGGGCTTGTCGGCTAGCTATTCTATTGAAAGTTGTACAGTCCTGGTACCGATGGCAAAGCCGTACCCTCTCAACACAAGTCTTCATGGTGAAATTATCCATTTTATGATAAAACTTAGGGAACTATATATCTTGAGTCTGCTATGTATTATTAAATTGAGGGCTCAAAACTCCTTATACTACAACCTAAAAACTAAATTTCAAGGGTGAAATCATGGAACAAGCTATGATACTATGCTCTATGTCGACTCTTCAATGCACAAATAATTCAAGATTCAAGAAAATTTAGATATTATTATATCATCTTTACATTTTATGATGTTTATATCGAAAAGGTCAAGCTATTTAAAAAATTTAGGGTACTAATCCCATATTTAATCCTTTTGGTTCCAACAAGATCTCCTAAAGGTTCTCGTGATACCATGGAACATGAACCAAAGGTATCACCCGACCATGAAGGGGCCTCTTATATTGATAAATCATCACAATAATCTATTCTAAGAAAGTATCCTATGACTCAATGTAAAAATATAACCAGTCAATAACATGGACATATTATTCACATACCTGCTCAGTTGTGACATGTGAAAGATTTTGTGCACCCGGGCTAACTGTGGGGTAGCTGAAGATAGTAGAATACGACACCCACCCTATATAAAATCTGGAATGACCCTAGGGAACCTTATGGATATCTTGTTTCAATGAAAAAACCTCCACAAATGAAGTAATGGTGAGAGCTTCATAAATACCCAATCTCCCCCATGAGATTTCAAGGCCTATATCATTAGTCTATGTATAAATTTTAATGGATCTGAGATATCCTGATACTCATTGTATAACCTATCAACTATAAACCATACTAAATCTGGCCCCATCGGTAGAAACACTTCAATCCTCTTCTAGTATAATAGTGATTTGTAGGGTATCCCCTAAAATTCCTTGAAATTTTCCTTGCTAATAGTGAATTGATAATAGTTTTTTATGAGAACTTGACTAGGGGTAAGTGATCCTACCTGGACCAGTTGAAATCCAACACAAAAGGCATTACCATATCCTTGATAACATGGATAGTTCTCTCGTTTTTCATATCCATATTAGCGTGGAATTCCATAAACAACCACAAATATGTTCCAAATTCATATTGTAACATTATCCTTAATTGGGATGTAAACTGAGTATAATGGTTAGAAACCATCGTTGAAGACTCCCCAAGAAATCAGGTGATATCATTCATATATAAACTTCACAAAATCTCAAATGAACATTGCTTATTTATCAGAAGTGGGAATACTTGGTTAATTGGTTAATGTTAACTCAATTGGAATTGTTAACTTTCAGTGAATGTGGAATTCATGTCACTAATCCCATAGATATACCATCCCACTTCCAATATATAATCTCAAGGGTTTAATCCAAACCTTCTGAAACCTAGCACTTGGCCCTAACCTGTTGACAGGTGAGGCCCCACAAGATAAACTCATTAATGATCTTCATATTACCAGGACACCAAAAATAACACATGTAGTCTTGGTATATCTTCACCACCCTTTTATGTACTACTAAGGGGAAATTATGAAAATCCCTCAGCCACACTCCACGTAGTAAGACTAGAACCACATCCCCCTCAAAAAAGTATGGTGTGCTCCCCACCATCAAAAACTCCATTGAGTGCATCACCTAATGATATCTAGTTGCACAAGACCTCATTATTAATGTCTCTTAATTAAGATTTTATCTCACTCTTTTGGAGTCGATGGGACACCACCATGGACTAAAGATAGACCACTTCTCCCTTATCCACCAAGGAAAACAACATCACAACCATATACTTAGATACCAAATTTATTAACTAAGATTGGGATTTACTACTTAGGAAATCTACCACAACATTTTCCATTTTGGGAGTACATACAATTATGAAGTCTTAGTATAATATTAACTCCATGAAACACCTTTTCCTTAGGTTATGATCATTCTGGGTGAAAATTAATTTGATTCTATTTTGGTCCGTGTAAACTATGGACCTCCCACCGAGAAGGTAATGTCTCCAAGAATTTAAGGAAAACAAAACCATTTCTATCTCTATATCATGGGTCACATTGTACTTCTCATGAGGTATCAACTATATAGAACAATAATAAATCACTACATACCACTACATCAACAGACAACCAATCCCAACACTAGAATAATCACAGAACACCATGTACTCATCTCTTTCTAAAATATTCAAAAGAGGATCACTCATCAATCTCTACTTCAGTTTCCCAAAATCTCTCTGGAACCTCTTAAAACAAACAAAGGGTGGCCTTTTTTTGGGTATGGGAATTCATGGGAGCTACAATCCAATAAAATTATGTGAAGAATCTTTAGTAGAACCCAACCAACCCAAGCAATCTATACACCTCAGACACTCTCTTGGGTGTCTCTAAAGAATGTACTTAATCGATCTTCATTGGATCTACAATTACTCCACCTTTTGAAATGACATATGTTGAGAAATGGGCCTCTACAATCCAAGACCAATAGTTTGTGATCTTACAATAGTAAAAGTTATCTTGAATAAATTCCATGACAATCCTCTGATTCTCAGTGTGATCCTTCTTTGATAATGACTAAACAAGGATTTCCTCGATTAATGGAACCAAAAAATGGTCTAATAAGGGAATAACGAAATTTTTTATGAGGCTCGGGAACACTTTTGGGGAACTCATCACACTGAAGGGCATCATAAGAAACTCATAATTTCTAGAGTGACATCATAATGACTTCTTTGGGATATCCTACTCAAAAAATTGAAGCTAGTGATAACCAAACCTAACACCATTCATTGAGAACCACTTTGATCCTTTCAGCAGGTTGAAGAGGTAATCGATCCTCAACAAAGGGGTTTTTCTTTACTATCACCTGATTTTTGGTGTGAAAATAAATAAAAAGTTTCAATCCTCCATATTCATTCATATAGAATAAAACAATATTTATTTAGTGGGATAGATTGATTCTATCAAAACTTTTGTCTATAAGATCTTTTAATGGATCCTTTGAATCCCTTTGCTCTATTGGGGATATTGGATAACCAAAAGAAGATATTAGTGTGGTCCCAATTATTAGAAAAATGTTGAAGTAGATATTCAGATGAATGAGAAACACAGATACATCCCTAGGGATTACATCCATATACACCTCCAAAATTGCAAGACGTTGATCATATGAATTATCTACAACAAATAATATCCAAATCGCCCACTAATGGGTGATTGACTATAACATTATATGCACACACCCCACTCACATCAAATGATGGTACCAATATCCCAAAAAAAACATATATCCATATGATAGAAAACCCACCACTCTCCTATAATAGTAGTAAATTTGGGTACAGGTGGATGACAGATAGTCTATATATAGGATAGTGTCATAAGGTTTTATCACAACCACTGTGAGATCCATCAAAAACCTCTCTCCACTTAGTGAAATATTGTAATGTCAGTAGATGTGGGTGATCTTGAGATTGATTCTATTGGGAGTCTATAGCCACACGGGTTAGATTAAATGGTCTATTGGAATCTCTAAACCTCAAATAGAAGACACTACTATAAAAAATGGCTTGTTCTAGTATCTATGAGTAAAATTTATAGTTTATATAAGACACATATCATACATAAAATCATGGAGTGAATTTATAGGTAATAATTATCAATATATTAAATCTGGACTCATCCCGACCCACCATCTTCCTAATCCTATAAGGAACACCTGATGGTGGTGGTGGTGGATATGGATTATATAAATATTCACCTCTAGATCCTCATTGTGCCATGCTAGCCCCTCTGTTGAAGCCACCTTTCCTGGGATTCAAAGGATCTAAAAACACTTTTTAATCATAGAAAACGAAATATAGAAACCCAAATCCAAGATCGACCATGCTAGAGAAATGAAAGAACACATACTGTAATTAAATAAATTGTGTACCTTACACCATATATTGTCATTTAATTTGTCTTACTCCCATATTCTTGAAGAATATCACTACAGGGTTATCCAAAATGCACCCCTCATATACAAGTATCCATGAGTAGTGTTGAATCCCTTATCAAATGAGCGAGACATCTCTTCACATCATGGAATAACAGTTCCTCCCTAGGTAAAGGTGAAAGAGAGAGAAAGAGATTTGGGATGGGGGAGTTGTGAAAAGAAACATACAAGAGTGAAAAACCTACCCCATTAAATTGTACAACCTCTTTATATACATTCCTCAAGGATGATCCACAAGTGTTCATGAATTTACCCATGCTTTATAAAGCATGAGTGAACCACTCAAATAGTCTATACAACCATTTCATGAATACAATGAACTCATAACCATTACATCATATGAATTTTTGAATAAATGATAACTTATTTATAGGGGATGTGAGCGTTATATAATTAACACCCCATAGGCTTCGTTGAATCTCATAAATTCAAAATGAATTGTTTCTTATGATTTATGTAACTTTAATTCCATCATGTCCTATAATTTAATTATCCATGGTTACCTAAACAATATTTCTATATTGTATTATGATATGCCTAAAATCCATGAAATATCATAAAAAGTCATTTTCATCACGTGATTCCATATTATATGTTTATAAATTATCTTAAATTATAGGCCATAACACATCATACGTGTAAAGGATTTGGGGAATATCTCCTTCAATCACCCACTTATACTAAAAACTCAAATACATTGTTCAATTACACCTTATATTGTATCATATAAAATATCTTGTAAAACCATATATAGAGAAAATGTTTGATATATTCCAAAAAACGTTTAGAAATATATCACCATCATCACTATGAATTACTACATATTCAATACCTTATGAATACCCATCCAAACATATTTTGGATAAACTCTAAAAAACATATCTGGTTGCTCTTTGAATCAAACACGATACCAACTATGTTAACCAAAATGTTTGACCCCATGGTCCATTTTATCATTTAAAAAAATGAATCACCAAATTCATAAAAGTATGCAAAGATAAGCCTATAGAAAATTATCAATGCTACTCAAAAAACAAAGGAATATACTATTATCTCTATCAAACACATGTATCTTTATACATGTGTCCACTAGTTACATCATCGAGAAGCATGAATTATCATATGATTACTCTATACAGGACATAAAGTCACCAAGGGACATAGATTCTATCAATAGTATAAAACATACTCAAATATTCTTGACTCTCTAAGTATAGACTGACCATGTAGATGGATACATCACATTTAATTCACATTTATGGTTGATAATCACATCACATGTCCCTTATCCAAATAGATAATCATATCATATATAATATCTAAGTTAACACTTCCTCAATATATATCAATTGAGGTCTCAAATTTCATTTTCATTATATAAGAGGAAAAATATCATCTTAGTTGATCTCCAATAGATAACATCATCAATATCATACCCCACCACCCCATGATTTTCTAATCCTCAAGGCTTCTGTAAGAAATGTATGAAAGTATGAAGGTTATCATTCTAGGTATCTCAAAAAACCTAGCATCGAGAAGGGAACAAATTAGTATGGTTTGGTTTTTACAAAAAAAAGAACCATAATTTTTAGTTCATTTATGTACTATAAAAACCAAACCATTTAATATAGGGTTGTTTTATATTAAATTATATCTAAACCATTCATTTGGGGTTTGGTTTATTTTATATTGTAAAATAACCTATTTTTTATTCTACATTCCTAGATATGGTTCATTATGTTTTAGAATGATTGGTTAGTAGTTTTAATATAACTTACGCATAATCATCAAAACATAAACATGATTTCACTCTTTAAATTCCATAAAATAAACCCTCTTTCTAGTAATAGTCACTAAAATTAATATTTTAAGGAAGTTTAGGTTTGTGAAATCATTGATGGGATGGATAAAAAATTGTCAAATTATGTTTTAAATAAAACTGGTGTGTTTTTTGTGGTGCACATGAACCGAAATGCAAACCATAAGGGTCAAGTAAATGCACACTAAAGAATAAATTTTATGAAAAAACACTATTTTACTTAGGTTTTTTTTTCAATTTTTCGTTTTTTTGTTTAAGGTGGGTTTTTACTACCCAACCTTAGGTAATAGGGAATCCATGTATGATCCATGAACCCCAAGTATACCAAAGTCATAGTGTGTCTAACTCCATGTGGTATACATGGTGATTCATCTAATAAAAATTCCTTTTTGATCCTCATGAACATATTATGTATCTTGATATAATAATCCGACTCAAAATAACCTCAATATTTCATTATAAAGTAGAATAATACATGATGAAAATTGATTAGGGATAAATCAAAGTCACAATTTTAGTGGTCAATTATTATTAATATTTCAGAATTTTATATCAATATATACATATACACATCCAACATGAAATAATGATAAAGTAATGATTTAATTTTATATCATACATTTTATGTTATTAAAAACTTTTAAGAATACATAACAAATCCCTATGTATGAAACTATCAAATATATCATATATTATAGACTGAAGAATCATCCTTATGTTTTCAGAACATTATGATGTTTTCTCAACACATTACATAAATATGTAATTCTAAACACATAACTATATGACCATATAATAAACTCCTTCCACTAAACTCTTCAAGGAGTAACATCAATAAAGAAACCAAGTTTGAAAAATGGTGATATTTAAAAATCACATTTTTAATGTTCAAATATTTGGACATATTCAATCTCCTTCCGTCCATGAAATCAAATGTTATGATGTTAATAACTTTTATTGTCTATTTATAACTCATTAAAAGTTTATCATCATCGTCATTTTAAAACATTCCATCAAACATTTTCCTTGGATTTTTTTTGGAAACTAATTTAACTATTTATATTATCACCTACCTAAACATCCTAAACTCCATTTAAGATAAAATGACATTCACTTTTCTACAATAACTAAATATAACTATTGAAATTTACCTTTACCTCAATACCCTAAACACTTTTAGGATATTAAGTGATGTTCACTTTAGATTTGGACTACCACAATCTTATATTTATTATCATTGAATTTCTCTAAATTCAAACATATTTCGCTAGTATATTGGACACTATATTGACTTCAAAATATCATGCTAAGATACACAAACTCCTTTAATTTTAGTAAATAATAATTATTTAATTTTAGTAGAAATATTTAACAAGAAAACTATTGTTTCAAAATATTATATGATATTATATTTTTTTGGACCATTTTTATTTGTAAAAAAATATTATATTATTTAATATATAACACTAATGGAAGGAAAAAATACTTTACCTCATATTTTAATATATATCTTGACAAAAAAAATTAGCCTTGGTAATCTTTTTTATCTGAGACAAAATATTTTTATTCTTTTACCCTTCCCAATCATTTTATAGAATCTAATGAATCATAAATCACATGTACTAAATTCTTTATCAAATATTATTCATAAAAACTCTGAGTTAATAAAAAAATAATCTTATCATATAAGATAAATATACACATATCTTACTTAGATTAATTTGATCTTGATATATATTCTTTTACATTCATATATTTGATGTAGAAACTCTATGATCCATCATTTGAATGAAAACTACTAGATATATCAGTTATTCTATTGATTTTGAACTCTTATATACTCATAAAATTTCTAAAGTATAAATTTGGTATCACATACCTTTCAATACGAAACAATTTATTTCCATAACACAGATACCTCACATGGATATTCCATGTATTTTCACAAACCCCTTCAAGTATCCTAGATATTTTTATACTATAAAATCAATACACCTCCTTGATAACACTAGGTTTCAATGAACTTAAACATCTACTCAAAGAAGCATTGATAGACTCTATTACTGATTTTTCGTCTTTCGATTTTAATTTTTAACTATTTCCCTAGACAATAAAACATGAGAACATGGACATCATATTCCTTAATTTTTCATTTCCCAACACTCTGAGAAAACTGGGTAAACATTTCATTAACAAATTCATATTTTCATAATATTTCCATTGTTGAATACAAAATGATTTCCTTAACCCAAAAAATACATATAGAAACCTCTAGTCCCACCATGTCATTTATATAACCAATACTATTGAGTATATGATTAGAGAATAAAATTACTGTGGTAATATTTAATTTAATGCAATTGAAACATGAAGTTAATAATTATATGCCTCTCATGAGAATCTATATTATAACTATTAAACAAATTCAATAGATTGGTTACTCAAGAAGGTGTAACTCTAACACGAAGAATTTATCCTTAAGATACTTTCATAAGTTAGCAATGTCCGAAGTTGGTTAAATTAATCTTATAATTCATAAAGATCAGTCTCAAAGATAGTTTTGATGATTAGAATGTCATATATCTACAATATAAGATTTTTTCAGACAATTTCCATGTTTTACAATCATTTAATAAGAAAATTTATTTAAAATTATCCCACTAAAATGATGACCACATATTAATTTTATTATATCCATTAGTGATACAAGATACTTATTTCACTAGGAAATTATCCCTCTATAGAATTAATCACAACACTTAGTTACTTAAGTAAGGGATCATTTGAATCATATCATATTTGACTATTGGATTGTTTAATAGGAAACTCATTACCCAATCTATTAAATATACAAAATCAACTCTATTTATACGATATCAAAACTTTTATGGTTTCTCATATAAGTGTATCCCAAATAAAAATCCAAGAACAAAAACTGAATACTATTAGGGAAAACCATTACATGATTTCCTTATACAACCTTTTCCAAGGGAACCCAAATTTAGCTTAAACTTACCCAGTTGGATGATTGAGGTCTTGATAAGTTTCATTTGGGAAGGAATATAACACTTGTTTTTTAAATAAGAATTAATATCAGTATCATATCTTATATTATTTCCTTTATTTGTGTACATTACAAGTGATTTAGATTTAAATATTATCCATTTCACAAAGAAATATGTTCAAACCATATTGATTTGATAGACTTTACACAACTCATAACCTGAATTACTCACCCAAAAACTGTATCCAAACATATTTACACCCATCCAAATACATATAATGCATAGTGTACGTGAAAGTTTCATTTAAAATTTTAGAATTATATAGAATTGTAAATTCCCTATTGAGTAAGCCAATAGAAAAATATAGTCAACCCCCACCTTTACCAAATAGGCCCCTCCATGCTAGTGGGAAGTTCCACCCAAAGTACATCTATTTAGGGATACGTTAATCAAAATATAAAACAATTCATCATAACTTTACCATATTATATATGTAAACTATATTCAATCACTAAACTCAAGCTAAAAACTTTGATGAATTTTTTTTCAACGTAGATAAAAATAGAATGAATTATCATACAAGCCTTACAAACCATTATATTCATGTATAACAATAACTATAAGATGTTTAATAATTTAAAATTAATCATACACACTTTCACAATATATATAATTATATTTATGTTTAATAAACAAGGGAATATGTTTTAAATAAATGGAAAATTCATATATATAAAAACGAGGAAAATGTTTATGAAAAAATTGTTAATAGAAAGTAATTATAAAAACTATAATTATTGTAATTCATTATGGACATTCCATAATCATGAATTTAAATACTTTATATTTATTTAATTATATAAAATCATCCATATTATTCATTATATGCCATTTCATTTTAAATATATGATATTAAACGAAATATAAAAATTTTAAATTTAAATTTCTATTGTGTAAACTATTTATATATATAAACTAAATATAAAATACATAAAATTATTTAAAACTTGATAATATCAATTATAAATCTTTTTATGAACAATTCATTTTTTAAATTTAACTACATTATATTTATTATTATTTTATTAATTTATAACCCCTTATAAATTACATTTACAATCACCAAATAAACATTTTGTGTCTAATATATAATTAATTCCATATAATTTGAAATTTATTTTAGTATTAAAACTAAATATTATTGAATATTATTAAACAATATTTGATAACCTTTTAATTAATTAATGTTAAACACAATAATTAATTTATTTATGAACACTTTTATTAATTAATTTATATCCCTGAATAAAATTCATTATATTTTATAAAAAATTTATAAATTATATAATTCAATTCAAAATTGAATTTTAATGCAATGAAATTTTTATATACTAATCCTATTTAAAGATTCAAAGAGAATCAGAATCTATGACTGATAAGCCAATGAAGCTTAATTTTTTTAAAGTTATTAGTCATATTTTAAAATTTATTTTCCAATAATCTATTAAAAAATGATATTTAAAGGTAAAAATAAAAGTCTCATGGGTATCATACCATATTTTTAGATATTCTTTGGTATCATAAAGGTGATATGATGCTTTATTTTCTAAACCACAACATAATTCTATCATTTAATATGAAATCTAGATGTTTTACAGTATGAAAAATAAAAGTTCAAGTTATTTGTACTAAATGATTGACTATGATATCCTATATTGTATTTTATAACTTAATCTGGTTGAATAAAATATGGAATCATATTTTACAAAAGGGAAATTTACAGGGGAATAAGGCTTTTGAAACATTTTTAATAACTATTTCATAATTCAAATGGTGTGGTATGTCTCTAATACAATATTTGGGTTTGAAAGGATCCAAAAAAACTTATTAAACCTAGAAGAAACAATATCCAATTTAAAATATAAGATCATCTATGCCAGATAAATGAAATCATGCATACTAGAAATAAAGAAATTATATCCCTTACACCATAGATAGACATTTCATTTCTCTTCATCCTTTGTGCTTGTTGGATATCACTAAATTGGCATCGAAAAAATATATATACTCCAATGGTATCAATGGGTTATTCTAAATCACTCCTCATATGAAAGAAACTTCTGTTTACACCATGGTGTGCTAGTTATTTTCTAGGTAAAGGAATAATAATGAGAGAGATTCATAATTATGGAGTTATGGTACAATATATAATAGCATTAAATAAATTCCCCGTCAAATGGAACTACCTATTTATCTTGATATCACTAGGATTCCCATCATGTGTTCATGCCTTTGCTAATGTGTTATAACACATGAGTAAATGACACTTGACTAGTTCATGTAACTCTTTTAAGAACATGACAAACTCTCAATTGATTCATAATATAAAACATCTAGTAAGTGATATATTTAGTGTTGGTGATCCATGTATTAATTTTTTCACCCTTTATTGCCTTTTATGAATCCTAAAAGCGCCAGATAAATCCTATATTATGATTAATGTAACTATGATTCCTCCATGTCATAAAATATGATTGGATATGATAGTATATAAGATGTCTATATATATCATATTAGATGATAAAACAAAAATCAATGAATATCACATAACTTTTGTTTCTAAATGTCATACTATATGATATATTTATATTGTACCCTATGATATAAGCCATAAAACATCATATGTGTAATGGTTTTAGGGCGTGTATCCTTCATCATCCTTCAAGACCACCATTTCCCCCTTAATGTGGTCCTTGATCACATTGCTACCTTTTAGGTGGGGGTCAATCTACTATCTAACTATCCTGTACTACATATTGGGTCAGGCAGTCACAAGCCATGTGACCTTATACTCTATAAACAAAGAAAATGCAATTTTTTTCTAGCTATATCCTCTATGTTATTCCTGTATTGAAACCCCTTGTGTCTAGAACTGCACATATTTATGCCTTTGATGTCATGATATTGACACAAGCCAATGGATGACCCTAAACGATAATTCCTGCCATAGACAACTACCACCAGCTAAAACTACCTAGTTATCATATACTAAAAATCTCTCAATCTATACTTTCCTCCACAGAACCTCAATATAGGTGGGGATACATAGGGGTACAATGTTGGCTTAAATATCTCTATGAAGTTCATGATTAAACATTCATACTCATATAAATTTATTAGTAATACTATCTATGGAGTACCTCATGAGATAAATTAACCATGAAACATACTCTCAAATAGATATACTACCCTGTCGTAGAAACAAAATAACTTATATGTGTATAATATTTAATGTATCTAGGTTATACTCTTCATGAAAGAGGAACTCAAAATCTATCCTTGAGAATGTCTCCTCATTGTGGGTCTAAATTATCGAATTCCACCACTAACTCATTGCACCAGGGATAAGGATGAATTATAATATTACCATCAGATTGAAGGGTTTCTAGGAAACGATGAACACCCAAATCACTACCTCATAGAAGTACACTATTGTATGAAGGGTAGGATTGCCACATAAACTTGGTGATTTGTTATATTATAACTCAAAAATGGAATTTTTCTTCCATGAATCCTCATCCAACCCCACTGGAATAATTTTATGCTCATCAATTGGATGAACATACACCTGTACTATGTATGGTGGGTTTACTCATTGTACTTGGGGAAGAGGAACTACTACCCTCTCACCAGGTGGGATCATATCATGATAAAGACACTGGATGGAATCCCCACCGCTTAGCTGGTTGGTGACAAGAGTATTGATATCTAGCATGGGACCTTGCCTTGTGATCCTAGCGAGATGTATGTGTTGTGAAACATTGTATATGAAAATATAAACCATAGTAATTAAATCATATCTATGCAGATAATTCATGAATGAAACATATATAAACAACAAATAACTATAAGATTCATGGACCATTTTATTTGTTCCCTATAATCAGTGACATAGATATCTGAGCCAAAAATAATATTATCAGAGTCTTTATAAATCGATATATCAACCACTATATTAAAATTGGTTTGCTATCCTAAAATTTTAACTCAAAACTCCAAACACAATTACCGTAAATTCTCAATCCAATCTCACAAACTCCTAACTACAAAGTTTGTCATTAAGAAAAAATCCACTATGATACCACACTGAAATGACTCTACAAACCGAGATCCCACCTGAGCAAAAAGTAAGTTGAGTGTGCCACCCCAAGTATTCCTCCAATATATTTGGGGCTAGTGACTAAAACTGAGTTGGTTTATCAGAGATGATTGAGGCCTTATATTAATTCACTAGTATACAAAAAAACTCCACATCAGATATATTAATTTAGTCTAGACAATAAAAACAACTAAAATTTCTAATGCATGTGATAAGAAATACGATTAACATAAGAGAATGTGTATATGATCTATAATGTTTGCTGGTCAAAATTCACACCTAATACTACTAGTGGAAAACAATCCTAGATATACTAAGGTAATGAGATCTACATAATGAAATTAGTATCATACATAAACTCAATCCACTTATTTCACCACTGGTCCCCACCCATCCCCTTCTCTAACTATGTCATGTCCACCAAGGTTACCACAATTTTTTTTAATTTGTATAAGACATGACATGTGTGGGTGATATTTTCATAAAAGGGTGGATATATACATACACATTAGGATTCCCTAAGAACCATGATGGAATAAACACAATCGTACTCAACTCATAACTATAATGGTAAAGGATAACACACTTTGGGAAGAAGAGCATAAATAGAACACAAAAAATCCACAAATCTTTATGGTAAAGAGATCTATATACTAAGTCACACTTATCAACATCATATCTAATCAATGAGATCTATCATTCTGAGAAACCTAAAAATCCATGCTAACTAGGTAATCAAACCCACTTCATCTCAACAACTACAGTGGGTGACCGACATCTCACCAAGATATGTGTGAGCTAATGGAGTGACAAACCCTTTATGGTGGACATGGTCCTCATCAAATATGGTCATCATATGAGAGAGTTCTTGACTATATAAATAGAGTAATTATTCCCTGATGATTCTTGGAACGTAGACCAAGGTAGTACCAAATTATATTGACCCTATAGAGGACCCATGCCTTGTTGGGTACAAGGGAGTAAGAAATCGATGCCCAAACTATAAAGAACCCACAACCAATTATTATGGAAGAATATAAAACTCTAGTAAACTATGGGGGACTCATTCCCTTACGTCTTAATTAAATAAAAGATGTAATGAACCCCGAGGAACACTTTTCTCATTGTTCCTAAACCTAAACTCCAAAGGTGTGTTAGTAAATTCTACACATATAATAGGAGAGTACCCATTAGTGACCATGATTACACTATAACACAATATAATCCTTTAAATAATTTTTCCACACTTTAAATCATGTTATGTATCTTCCTATGCCCATATCCGTCTATTCCCATGACCAAATTGCCTAACCAGCTGATTTGGCTTTAATCACTTCCAAATAGCAAGGTAAAACTTATCTATCATATTACTCTTGATTTCCACACTTTCCCATACCAATTCCATTCTAATCACCACACTATTTCACAAATAGATACCCCAAAATTTCCCATGACAATTGGAATCGACATCCCATTCCCATACCATCACTGAAACCTATTTAAAACCCCACTACAACTATCCCCATTTGAGACAATAAATATTTACCACCCACATCTACTTCCTTACCACCATGACTCAAACCAAGATCAATGAAATCAAATCCGTATCTAAAAACCAAATAACCCAAATAAGTGAGAAGATATCAGTGAGAGACATACAAATTAAAATACCAAAATATCTATAACACCATGTGAGCCTTCCCTAAATCCTTCACCCAACCATTCCTCATCCCTATCACCCACCCTAAGAAAATACCACAAAATATTCCCTCACTCATCTCTGAGTGGAGATTCATCCAAATTTACCTCTTGTATGTTCACGACTAGATTGAATATTTAATGGATGGATGGCTTGAGTTGGTTCTTGTTTGATATTTATGCCAGAATTGTGGTTTTTGGTGGGGTGACTTGTCTTCTTTGTTCCAGAGACATATTTGATGTTAGATATTTCTAATTTAGTGGTTCAAGGATTTATTTAATCATTTTTTAGGTTTTGTATGACAACTTCAAGTATTGTGGTACCACACACAAAAAAGTAAAATAAGAGATCATTTGTGGAGTTTGGTATATCCATACCGTAGCCCAGGTGGTTAAGAATTTTTTTTAGTTGTATCATTATACAGTTGTTTTTTATGATATTTCACATAATTAGTTCATAATTACTCTTATAGGTTTACGATTTAATGGGAGTTCATTTATCCTAGAAAGAATGGTTTGTATTCAGGCAAGGTCTGAGTAGATAAGTTCAACATGATAGATTTTGGATTGAAAAGGATATAGATAGAGGATTTTTTATCAGAAAAGGATCATGAAATTTTATTGGTGAGAACCATACATAAAGTTATGAATAAGGATGAATGATAATGGTTGGATAAGAAATCACTATGGTTTATCAAGATATCACAGGCCTGGAACATGGCCAATAACATCTTTGAAGTAAATATGACCTTTGAACTTATAATGCCTCCTACAGATATGTATAATAATCCAATCTTGATGAAAAACATATTTCTATTTTAAATAATATTTGAAATGATAATTTTATAGGTAAAACCAATGATGAATCATGTAAATGACTTCAATTTGACCTATATTTAGTTGGAATTGATAAAATTAAAGTCCACAGATCAAGAGTGTGGGATATTATTACTTTCAACACTCCATGGATCTTTTGATGGGATGGTTTATATGGTAAAAAACACATTCACAAAGATAGATTTAGTTTTTTAGATATTAAATATCTAATCCTAAATTAGGAGATTCTTTGTAAGTATATCCAATCATCTATTGAAAATTCATATAGTTTAAAATGTATGAGAAAAAATGGAAAAAGAAGTAGAATCTAGGCTGGATTAGGGGACATCAGTCCCCTATGTTGGTATTATAGAAATAAAGACAATATAATGAAATATTATAATGAATGAAGAATTAATTTAAAAATATTTTCTTCTAAAAGTAAATATGAAAATTTTGTTTCAAAGTATACATGTGGTTCATGGAAAAATTTCACTAGTCCTCTTGAGTCTTGGATTGTAAGATTTGGTGATTTTCAATCTACATCCAAGAGAATGAGAATACATAATTATAATTCTGATGGTTCGGTAAGGTACATCTAGTGGATTTTAAAACACTTGAGATAGGGGTAAAAGGGGAATGTTTTTATTCAAAAGAATAATGAAATAATGCTATAATTGTAAGGAGTATTACTCATGTCGATGTTAAGGAAATTTTTTATTTTTGTAAGATGGTTAGTTGATGTGGGTTTTACAATAATTTTATTGATGCATCATAGAAAGATACATGTTCTTCCTTGCTGGAGTCCAAATAATTTAAATATTTAACATTAGGAATGATTAGAGTTTTATAAGGTGAAATGAATTCCATACATAAAACTTTCAAAAAGTTGTGGCATGAATGTCTTGATAACTCTAGTGAGAAAGTGATGAAAGAACTTTGATAACAAATGGATGATGAATATCGATGCATGAAGTATGAACCATGTGAATATTTCATCCTTGGTAAGAAGTATAAGTTATTGTTTTAAATATAAGGTTAGTGATAGGAATGTGATTTGGAAAAAGAAACCCATAAGGTTGTATAGTTTAAGGTCTTAGGAATGGTGTTATTTATATAAAAGGAATGTATGTATGAGGATGTTTGTGTGTGTTTGTGTTTATTGATTAATAAAATTTCAATGGATGGTGATTTATTTTGGAATTATAGAGTATTTTGGTGAGTGGTTGGGTTTTTGGGAAATTATAAATAGGGTTGGTATAAGGTAGAAGTGATACCACTAATTGTTTTGATGAAAATTAGCTGAGAAGATAGGGAATCGTGGCCTTGGGCCTCATGAATCTGTGACTCCTAAGGAGTTCTCTATCCTTTCCCTACTTATTCTTCCACATTTTATCAAATTATATTTTTTCTCCCTCTATTTCTATAGTAACCATCTCAATGTAACAAATAGAAATATTTGATTTCCTCGATTTGTCAACAAGATTCCTATCAACAGGTTCTCTTATTGAGATTTTTTCTTGAAAGAGAGAGAGAGTTTTAAATTGGATTATTGATTACTCTTTATATTTGATAGAATTTCTCTACTATATAATGAAATTAAAGAAATAAGTATCAGAAATTGAATAATTATGAAGACAAGGTGGTTGTATCTACTGTAATAAGATTTATTTTCATGATTTTTTACTGTAGTTACTACAAAAATTCCATGAAACTTGAGGTTTTTGTAGGGTGATTTAAGAGAATTGCAACCATAGTGTAAGAAATCATGCAGATCATTTTGGAAACTATAGAGGAGTACCCGAGGGAACTATATGAGTATTGGTTATTATTAAATAAATTTTCTAAATAGAAATAAGAAATAAAAAAAGTGTAGAAATAGTGAAAAATCATAATAACTCTACTTAAGTTGTAATGGAGGAGCTTTCCAGATATAGGAAATATTTAAAAACTATGTATTATCAAATGAGAGAAGGTGGACGCCAAAATATTTTCTATGGTCTGAGCATTGCGAGGTAAAAATTTTCTAGACTATGCAAACAAATGAAGCATTCTTTAAAAATTTATGTAGCATGTTGAAAAACATAGAAAAGAGTGGGTAGAATCTAATCAGAAATTTCTATTCAAGAATATCAAAAATGGCGTGCTTCAACTATTCTAGAATTTTGTTTCTATTATGAAGGTTTCATGGAATATGCAAATAGACACATTAATAGAAGCATCATTAGATTCAACCTTTCCCTAATAGTTTCTCAAAACTATTTTTATATGTTTGATAATAGAGTAAACATATAGGTTTCTCAAAACTATAGGTGATCAAAATCCGTCAAAAATAACCTTGGGGGAAAATTATAATTTCAATATGGTGGTAATGATAAGAAGGTGATCTAGAAATGCTGAAAATTAATGTTAAAGGGTCCATGAACTGGGGGAGGGTGTTTTTTGTGTCAAAGGGTTCTCTGGATGGGGCTATTTCTATAGGGTTGTGTTAGGTGAGTAATAAAATTCCATGGGTAATTGATGTATTTAGTAATTAGGGAGTAGTTTTCTGAGTGTTTGGGTTTTTGGGAAATAATAAATAATGGATGATGAAAGGGGACAATGAATTTTTTTGAGTAGAGTTTTGTAATAAAATAGGGGCATAGGCCTTTGGACTTGGGAAGAATTGACTTACAGGGTAGTGCTCTATACTTTACCTACTTATTCATCATTATTTTAACCTATTATCTTCTTTCACCCTCTATTTCTATTTTAAGTTGCATTCTCTAACTAATATAAGTGTTTTATTTTCTCACCATGTCAATAATAGTCCAATCAGTAGGACACCTAAGGATCTGAATCTAGATCTAGTTCATATGGATGAGGTTCATATCCTATCCATTCTCAGAGAGATTAAATATTCTATGTTACCTTCATTGGGGATGTGACACAATATTTTTGAGTGTTCTTTCTAAATAAGTAGTCCTATGTTTTTTTATTCTTCATTTGATGGAGAATCATGGTGAAAAATTAGACCCAAAGTAATCTAAAATGTTTGATGTATGACAATAGTGGGGAATATGGGATCAGTGAATTATAGAGGTTCTTATGTAGGAAAGGGTTAAGGTCTGAGAATACTATACTAGGTAATCTAAAATAATGAAAATTCATAGATATGATTAATCAAACATTATTATTGAAGTAAAGGACCATGAGGATTCATGATAGTTATCCCAATACATTCTGGGTGGAGGCCATGAATCATGTTGCCTACTTTTAGAAGCATGTTGATATGAAAAGAAGATTTACATTTCTTATCTCAAAGACTTTTTTACTCACTTATTTCCAAGTTGATTCCCAATAAAAAAGTCAGAGTCCATGTCCTGAGTATTCATCTTTACTGGTATGATAACAGAGACTTTGGATTTCTTCTATGGGTGAACAACATATAGAATTTTGTTGGAAGTTTTGATGTTGTCTTCAATGAATATATATTATGTAGTGAATGGAACTAAGTAGAATTTTTAAGTTAGTTCAAGGAATCATTACAAGCTAAGGTTCATCTTAATAATAGTTTGAATGTTTTAGAATTTTTTTTGGTTATATATGTTCTTGTAACACTAGACTATCCAAAATAAGTTTTAAATAAATTCATGTTTCAATGGTGTTTACAAGGAAAAAAGTAACACAAAGATCAGGGAATATAGAATCATAGGGGGAAGCTTCGGTGAAGTTCTAGAAGTAGTGGTTTCAAAAGGATATGAGATACATGGTTAATTGAAGAAGTATGCTAGGATTCAAGGCTAAGTACAGTGATGGGGATAATTTTTTTCTCACATATGACAGAGCATATGAAATCCTAAAATTGGTTGCAAGTATAAATAAAACGAGTAAGTGGAAGTTATCCATGAGGAATGAAATGAGTTCCTTTTATGTTTCTAGGACGCAAGATATAATAGAACATCTTATTAGAAGGATAGTACATAAGAATAAGTGTGTCTATCGGCTAAAGGAGAAATTAGGTAGTTGAAGTTGTTATAAAACAATACATATCGTAAAGGGTTTTTTCTAAATTGAAGGCATATATTTTTTCCAAGATATTTTTTCCATTAGTTATTCATATGACTATTAAGACATTTCTTTGGATGGTTTCCATAGAAATGTCACATCATTAGAAATTAGATTTCAAAAGTGTATTTTTTCTTGGAGACTTAGTGGATTATATTTACAAGGTGTAGCCGAAGGGTTTTTTCGAGAAACCTTATGAGGATCTTATGTGAAATATAAAATAAGGACTTCGTGGGTTTAAATAAGTACCATGGTAGTGGAAAAAAATTCAATGCCATTATGAAAAAAAGAAGCTCATTCGGAATATGGTGGATCTTTTTTGTTGTTGGAAGGTTTATAATGATGTTAGTTTCATCATTTTACTTCACTATATATATGGAATTCTTATTTTTAGTCTATAAAAACAAAGGATTGATTAGATTAAAAGTGTACTATCTCTAATTTGTTAGAAAAACGATCTCAGTCTAGTAAAATTGATTTTTGAGGATGTATATTGTAAAGGAAATAATGTCTAATTTTTTTCATAACTATGCCAAACTACATCTAAAAAGTGGTGGAACATTTAAAAATTAGTGAGGTGAAACTCATTACCACTCCCTTTACCCAAAAAAATTATTCTCGGATAGGATAAGATACGTATAATGGAAGCTTGGGCTGAGTACATGGCTAAGGTTCCATTATCATTGGTAGTTGGAAGCTTGATGTATCTCATGGTTTGTAAATGGCCAGACATTACCCTTGTAGTGTGCCTTATTAACATGTTCCTATATAATCCTATATGGAAACACTAATAAATAGTTAATTTCATCCTAAAACATCTCATAATTCTAAGATGATAGTATCATTGTTTCAGAATGGATGAACCACTATAGGGTTTGTAGATTCGAACTTTAGGGGATATGCATACATTTGGAGGAGCACCACTGACTATGTGTTTACTTACAGAGGCACAATTTTGAGTTTGATATTGAAACATCAACCAATAGTTTCAATTTAAATAACATATAACGATTATGTAAAATTAATAGAAAATTATAGGGAGTTAATTTGGCTAAAGGGGTTATTGGGGGGTCTTAGAAGAAGGTGGAAGGTTGGAAAATTGTTCTACGATTCTAATAGTTCAATCCACTTATCCAAAAAATTTATGTTTTTCTCCCTAATGAAACATATTCAGTGGAAGTATAACCTCATCTAGATGTTTTTGGAGGAAAAAGTTCAAGATCTATAGATGGTGGATGATAATTAAAATCTAGAATATATGCATCCATGGTTGTATTCGAAGATATTTCATGGTTATATTTTATTAAACTCAAGTTGTGATAATCCAAAGCATATTGGGGAACCTTGTGGATGTAAAAAAATATCTACATAATAATATATTTTAGTTTTCTCATGGAGGTGTTGGGGGTGAAATCTCAAAATCATTATTAATTAGAATATTTTTTAGACTCATCCTAGTGGAAACTATTTTCTAGCTAATTGTTGGAACTTATAAATAGAGTGATTCTAGAAGTCCAATTTCAAAAACCATATGGTTGATAGTGTATTTTTATGACTATGGCCTGTAGGTATTAAATCAAATTCAATAAGAAGAAAATAATGTGTCTATAAAGTGTAAGTGTGAATATGGTAAGTAATTGTGTAAGGGTCAATTTTGAAATTACATAAGGTGTTCCCAAAACTCAACAAGAATAAATAAGAGTTCATTAGAAGGATACAGAAAGGGAACACATATATTTTCTTAATGGACATGTTTTTAATTTATGTGAGGGTTTAGTTTGATGGATTCTATTGACTAAGAGAAGGGTGTCCCATGGATATCTGATCTAATGGGTATAATCTCTATAAAGATTAGAATGAAGTGAAACCTGTTTCACTAGTTGGGAACTATTATTAATAATAGGTTTGTGTCATATTTTTAATGAATGTATTATATTGTAATATTATACTAATCTCTTTATAAAGGCTTTAAAATTTTCCCCCAGTAGAGTTTTACTTTTTCTAAACCACATAAATACATATGTTGTTCTTTTTCTTTTGTCTCATTCAACGTTTTTCATCTAGAAGCTCTTATTTGGTTTATAAGTGATTGTTATAGTTTTTTTGAATGGGTAACATTTATTTTATATTTTTTATATATCAAGAACATGTATCCACTTAAATTTTGTGGTTTTATAATTTTTTAAGCTTGTGTAATTTCTAGAAGATAACTTTTTATCAAGAGGTTTTGGAACCAACAACACTGAACATCTCAGAGGATCTCGATGCATGAAGACAATTTTAGTTTAATGGTTAAAGGAAGGGAAACGAACTAATGAATAATGATATAGATTTGGATTCATTTATTAACCCGACATCTAGACACAAAAACTCCCTCTCAATTAGGGAGAAAATGGAATGATTATTTAGACTATAGAAGAGGTACCTTTTACTGATCCAATATCTAGACATATTAACTACCTCTTTATTAGGATGAAACCATTTTAGGAGGAGCCAAAAATACTTTTATTAAGGTTGGAAAAAACACTACTACAACCTTTATCGATGAGTCACCAGCCACAGAATCCTACCTTCAGTGGACTTTGGTTGTAGTTTTTGAATATTAGGTCAATAAATGGTACCTAATTTATAGTCTTAATCATCAAATCCTTTGCATTACATAAAGAATATAACTTAAATTGGATTAATTAATAATGATCCTTTT
The DNA here is from genome assembly GCA_963277665.1 of Viscum album. Lineage (NCBI taxonomy): Eukaryota > Viridiplantae > Streptophyta > Magnoliopsida > Santalales > Viscaceae > Viscum > Viscum album. Next base: position 494,382,229 of record OY728148.1, on the reverse strand, counting down.
GGAATCCTAGTATCACACATGTTATAACTTAAGAGTGGTAGGTCTATGTTAGTATAAATGCTTCATTAGGGGTGGTTTGATATGGAAAACCGATGGGGATGGGTGAGTGGGATCGAAATGGGGTGTGGGGTTGAATGTAGTGGTTGTACCTAGGATGATTACAATGGAGGATATGGGGATGTTTTTGGGGAATATGGTGGATCAAATGTAACCTCTTTCCTTTCACATATATGATGCTGGATCCCATTTATATACTTAAAATAAATGAACAAAATATATTTATTCCCCTCTTTCTAAGGAATGCAGGGAGGTTGTTCTTAAGAATTTATTGTTATTGGTTATCCTCTTCATGCAGGGGGATTGAGAAGAAAAGTTAGCCTTTGATTTTTCCTCAATGTTCTCATTATCCTATGTGAAATAGTCATACTCATCATCCCATTCATATTCCTTTCACTCATTCTTATCTAAGACCAATTTGGCTAAATAATGGGAGGTCAATTAGTATAATCTTCCCCAATGAGGTTAGTGATAATGATGACTCAAAAACTCCCATATGTGTCACTATATGTGTAATTAAATATTCCTATAATCATAACTTTGGGATTATTTAGCTGGAATTTGTAATACAATGAAAATTTACAGGCCATTTTGATTCTTTTTAATTTTATAGAAATGATATAAATAATAAGATTGTTGGGCAGTATCATTGAGTACGGTGACTCTCCCTTGGACAACCAAGCATAAGTCGGTTTTTTTGGTGTCATTTCTTATCAATGGGTTAGTAGCTATAGTCAGATACCATTAATTGTTTTTTATTTCTAGGATCTAGAATAATCTCAACATATGTTGTTGTCTCCACAAAGCCAAGGTTGTTGATGAAAAATGCCACTCTAAATTATTCTATTGAAAGGATCCCATATTTTTTTATCATGTTGGAACTTAATATTCTCCATTTTTATCTCTAATATTGATAAGAACTCCAATATCAGTTCCATAACTCCTCCCTAAATTTAATAATATGCTCAACATGCATATTTTTTAGGGAATATTTAACCAGATCAACCAAATTAATTTGGTCCATAATACCCATATAGATTTTATTTTGGGTGAAATTTGACATTATTTTAAGTCTCCATATAATCTTCTTGTGTGTTTCTTCAGTTAACTGTAAGAATCAGTGAAGGTGTTTCTGGTAGGAAACACTACGTGGAGATGTGTTAGGGGTAGTTTGGTTGGCTTGGCTTGGGGTAGGTGATGTGTATTAGGAAAGTCTAGGTGAAAGGTTTAGGGAAAGCTAAAGAAATGATGTAGGTAGTTTGGATTTTTTGGGTGGTTTCATTGGTATCTTCTTGGTTATTTGAATTTATAGTGAGTCGGAAGAGGATTGGGCAGTTTAAGAGTTATAAGTACAAATGGGTATGGGTGTAGAGGGGTCATAAAGGGGCTTTGGTGATGGTTTGGGAAGAGGATATTAATTCAAATGGGTATAAAAATGTATTTGGGTGCCAGTTTGTAATTGGTCTGGTTGGTAGGATGGAAAGGTTTTGAGGAAGTAAGTAAATAAGGTGATATAGGATCTATAAGTTTTTCCATACTTATTGAATGTGACTCGAACCAAAGCATTTGGAAAGAAGCTATGACTGAAGCAGCATTATAAGATATGGAGAGGAAGAGTCACAACATTATGTAGGGGTTTACATTGAGTAGATAAATGGAATTGAATATGTTACATCGTGACCTTGTTCAGTGTGATGTGGCATCTTATGTTTTATAACTCTGATATTTTTTAAACTCATTCCAATGAAGTTACAAAATTGTGGGTGAATACATCACCACTACCAAAAAAATGGATTTATACAGCACTATCTAAAAACACTATAAAAGACCCTCATTTTTTTGACAAAAAAAATCATTGTTAAAGGGGGTATTTAAAAGAACTTTTTTTATCACTGTTAAAGGGTGAATTTAATAGTGCAAAAGAAGAGCAGATAAATGGGTTGTTTTATTAGCGCTTGTGAAAAATCACTGATGTCACGTACCAAATCTGGTCTCCATCAAAGGCAACACCAAAACCGGCCCGTGATAAGGGCTGAAGGGAATTCCCTATCCCCATAAGCTGACACAAGTGCCCAGGTATCATGTATTTTGGTTTGGGAATGATTTACCCGAATATGGATACATAAAACATCAAAATGATTCGATAAACTGAATCTCACAAATTCATACCTAACAAGGTTTATAAAAAATTATATAACTGAATGAATAGGACTGATAATAGTAATAAAGATCCAAATACACATAAAAATATCATCAAAACATCCCCAAGGACTTCACATGACAAGGGGTCATCACCCACAAGTCGTCTCTACAATGCCACACCATGGATGGGAACTAACACCCCAGACTACCATCACCCAAAGCCATTCCTTTTCATGTGCCAATCATGACCAAGAAAACTTAAACCCATTGGGGGTAAGTGTTTTGTGAGCCTAATCCCAATAGTATACCACCAATAGATTCCATATAATAAACAATAAAAGATAAAAACATTCCGTTTTTGGATAAACAAGATGTAGTGGATATAATTTATAAAGAATGAAACTTTCAAATCTAAACAATTTTTAGAGGAAACATTACATGAATAAATTTTTTTTAATAAAACATGTATGAAACATTATTTTGCAGAAAAATCACCATTTTCCAAAGAAAATACACATGAGTCAATGAGCACCAATCTCAGGAACACCCATAGGGTCTAGTTAGTCTCGGGCCCTATGTACCTTGTACCTCGGTGTCATGTAACCATATAAAATCTACTAAAATGCATGATCCACTTATAGGAAACATACCCATATCCTAGTGGTCCCCAATAATCACTTATATAGTTTTTTAGTGTTATATTTATCCATTTTTCTTAGTAAAACAGGGAACGAACCTATCTGGATGACTAGTGTACTAGTACATATCCACCCTCCTAGGTACCTGAGCTTCCCCACTTTGTGATAAAAACATTATCTCATGAATCAAAAATCATATATCATGTAAGAACATCATTTATGGTCATAATAAACTCAAAATAGTAGCTACATATGTTTTCACCACTTACAACACTCAATAATAGATTTAGAATTTCTATAAAACAACTTTACAAAATTTAATAATGCTTTACAAAAAATCCCTTTAAAATAACACTTTGAACACCATGGGCTAAAAAATATACACCAAAACATAATTTGAATCACCCAAAACATTTCTATAAACTCATTACATGAGTTATAAAACAACCCCATTTGGCATAACATAAAATAAACATGTAAAACACCCAATTTAACACGAAATTGGTACCTAAAAATCATTTTCTCAACAAACGTCACCAAAAACAGATTTCATAACAAGGATCATGGAATTGTGATAAAAATATAAATAGAGCAATAATATCTCATATAGCAATGATTACCCATGGAATCACTTACCAAAAATTTCAAAACCCATGAATCATTGTGCTAAAATCCAACCAAACCATCGTCGCACAACAAGGGACTTAGATCATGCCAAAAACCCAAAGAATAGACCAAGAAAATCAGGATCAAACCCTAGGTTAGAAAAATTAATTGATAGAAACATGGAACATCAAGAATAGGTTAAGAAACCCCATGAAAAAATATAGAACTAAGGAAGAGATTCACTTACTTGAGGATGTTTGAAGTTTCTCCCCGCCCTCCTCAAAATGGAGTTCCAAAGAGGGTTTGAGGTGCTTGGGAGGATGAAATGGATATAATGATAGAATGGGGGAAGAAATAGGAGAGTTTGGATAAATCCATGTTGGAAGAAAATGGAAATGAAAAACATTTTTAATGAGTTGTACAAGGCCGCATGGTTTATCAAACTGTACGCCCAAACCGTGCTCCCCCTTCTATCCACTCAAAAGGGTCTAAACTTCTTAAAATTCAAGGGTTCCATGGGAAAAATTATGGGGGAATTTTATGCTAGGAATATAAGAGAAAAAATTAACTTAAATGAAGGAAATGGGTGTCACAATTGATAAGGTTGGGGGGGGGGTTATCGGTGCTTTTTTAGAAGCGCTAAAAAAATACCACCCCCTTTATCATCATTTTTTACAAGCGTTGATAAAATAATAGTTCAAAAAAATTATATTTCATTAAAAATAATAAATTAATATATAAATATATTTATAATGATATAAAAATAATAAATATTTCTTATAATAAGTTTTAGATAATGTAAATCTACATTTATACATAATATATAAGTTATTTAGTAGACCTAACTTATGAAATAATTAAAAAATAATTTTTAACAAATAATTTGAAAATTATTATCAAGTAATAATAATTTAATAAAAATTTGAAGACAATAATAATAATAATAATAATAATAATAATAAAATATCTAAAATAAGTTAAAAACGCAACACAAACTTCAAACAACAATAACTTTTGATCTGAGTGTCCTTTTGAACTCTACCACATATCAAATTGAAGCTTGCGATGGGATATATTCCCTTGGTTTGATAGGTAAATATCCATAACAAGTTTCAAGTATAAAGGTCCTAAAACAGCCCAAAAACTGAGTTTTTATTCATTGTATCGTAAAAAAGGACCAGAACCCCTTCAATGCGGCCAAATGTTATGGATTGTGGGGTGAATTTATTTAATGGAGCATAACTTATGAGAATTAAGTTTATACATGTTTTTTCAAATAAATAATTATAGTGTGGGAAATTACTACAATATCACAAAGGGGATTTTAATTCCCCTCATGAAATTTTGTTTGGTATGACTATAGTATGAACTAACCCCCTGAAAATTAAGATTTTATCAATTATAGGAACCTTTATTTGTAATGGTTTTTTGTCGCATATTATTTTTTGATTCCCATATTTTTTATTTAGGTTTATATTCATTATAATGTGATTAATTTTGTTTCTATAAGATAATTATTTCTTTGATCCTTTCATTATTACTCTTCTCACGTGAGATGTAGTTTCCTTTGGATCTCTAACAAGGGATTAAGGGAGAGTTCCATAGATTCCCAACATTATTGTTTCATATCAATCCCAAAAATAACATAAATTACTGTGAAAAACATAAAACAAAAACATACATGGGTTGTCTCCCCACAACAACTTCACTTAAAGTCAAGATAAAAACACACCTTTTGGCCTTCAATCAAATATAAAAGAAGAAATATCTCTCTGAGAAATTGTCTCTATATATCTTCAACCATTGTCCACAAACCATGAATGAAGGTTCATTCTATCTTTATATTTCAATGAATCAATGTGAAAATTATTTGGTTTCCATGAAGGGTCCCAACCAACAAGGCTTCAATTTTCATTCAAACTATCTCAAACATTATTAGAAAAAGTACATTATCTCCTTGTGTGAATTTTAATAGATTGATTATTCCATTATTCCACTTCTTGGTTTTCTCATTGTAAATATTTTAGTTTTAATATGGACATATCTGAATCTCATTTAATTCACCTAGTTATTGTATTCTCTTCTTCCCCTTAGGGTTTAATTCCATATTCTCTTTCATCATGACCTAATATAATCAATTTTAGATCTATATTGATAAAGTTAATATATTACCATAGATATTCCTATAATATTTCATTGTAATTTTTATTTTTTAAAGTACTCATGTAGGACCATTAAGTATCAACAAAGGTTTTTCTCCAGTTTGTTCAACTTGAGATCATAGTTTTCTCTAGAAATTTCTTAATATTTAAATTAGATAATTATAATTCTCCCTAGTTTCTTGGTAATAATGGTTTTTGGTATCATTTTTTTCAAAGTCAATATTCTATAAAAATATCTCAATATGGGAGTGGTATTGTAACTCATAGGATCAAATCATGATTGTAAAATTCTATTTTAGGATGTTAAATCTATTTTAGGCATCCATATTCAATTTAAAAAAAATAAAACATTATAATATTCTTACAAACAGAAGTATTTATCTAAAATAAAAAATGATTAATGTCAAAAAATTCCAAAATTCCAATATAAAATAATACAATTATTAGCCCAAAAAAAGAACCCAAATAAACATGGTAAACTGAAAAAAACTATAGAAAAATAAATATAAACTTACTTAGGGGAAAAATACTCTTGGAATAAGAAAAATAATCCTAAAAAATTGAGTAAAAAATTGAATAAAAATACACATGGATATTCCCTTGGGTTGAAGTTAAGTGGTAGCTTCTCTTGTGGGTCATGGTGAGGTATCATGTTTAAGCCTCATTGAGTACTTCCCTGCATTTTTATGTTGATGATTTTTCTTTAAAATTTATACCCTTTCCTTTTCATAAATGTAACTACACCTAGGTAGTGAATGACTTCCAAACAAAATGAATTATAAATTAAATGAAGATAATATTTGGGGCTTGTACAGGGATGGATAAACTTGCATATTCCTAGTAGTCAATCAAACCCCATTGTATGTAGAGAAAAGAGGTCGAAAAATAGGAATTGGCCAGATATACAGTGATAAGGGAATGTTTTAAGTTAATATAATAATTGTGATGATCATGTTTTTAGTAATACCCATACTAGTACCATTCTTACCATCCATTTTAGAAATCACATTACCCAATGAACAAATATTCCCTTGGAGTCTAAATGTTTGACTCGACGATCTTACATAGAAAATGATTTTGGTAACAAAACAACGAAAATGAGGAATATGGGATTATAGGATCATATGACCCTAAAAACCAACTCTAGAGTTTCAAAACAATTAATGGTATTGTATCAAACTTCATACTTATCAAGTAAACCCATCAATAAGTGATAGTTTAAATGTAAACCTCAACCGCTGATGAGTAATCAAGGCATTTCAAAAAAATAAAAAAACATTCTTAATAATTTAATCACCCCATGGTTTTGTTTCTTTTTTCATCATTATATTATATCCATTTTGTAACATAACCCATATAAATATATAATGTTTGTTTTTTCTAAGGAGAAGAAGAAAGGGCCCATGATTTTAATTCCCCAAACACCGAACACTTCAACTTCTAGAATTTCATGTTGAAACGTTTCCTGATTTTATCTAATATTATCATCTGTTTGGCATAGATCACATCATATTATAAACTTACTTGTATATTTTATGTGGTTTGGAAAAAATAATGAACCTTTTAATATCATAGACCCTGTTTTATTGGGTCAATGGGGCTCTCTAGATTGTAATGAATAATAAAATTAATGAAAAATTTTCCCCCAAGACTCAGACATGCATCAACAACCATATCCACATTTCATACAAAAATAATGGATTATCCTAAAAATAGTGTTCTACATTGATTAATAATCTATTCCATTATTGATTAATCAATTATTACATAATTGTCCCTTTTTTCAAGTAATATTTCCTGGGAACTTATCTTCTATGTTTATTGTAGGACCCCGGGACACCCTGAGAGGGGAGGGGTGAATCTGGGTGTCAACTTTTTCTCATTATGTTCTGGATCTTGTTCCCACATTGGTAGGAACTACTTAAACCTTTATGATGGATATGATCAGTAATGAAACATTCACAAGAAAAGAGATGACACAATAATTTTTATTTGGTTCACCACTAAGGGCTATGTCCAAGGAGAATACAACGATAAGTTACTGGTCATACCAAATTCCACTATACTTCACTGGCTATGGATTAAAATGATTCTAGAACAGTCACTCTGTCCCATGCTCACTGCCTTTACAAACGTTCAGGGATAGCTCACTGTATCCCTCGGGTCACTCCCATTGACTCCCCCTAGCTCACTGCTATTGGTGAAGTCCCACTCAATTTATAGACGTGAAGGTCTCTTAAATAGATAGACATGACTTTCTTTGTCTCCTATTCAGCATGAGACTTTTCTTGCATCATGGTTCAGAGTAGATGCTCTTTTCAGTTCAAACCTTCTTCTTTAGTGCAATGACTAATGCACTAGACCCTCTTGTCTCTGTTTGCCTGAATTACACCCACTATCGTGATTGCTCAATAAATGAAGCTCATATTTCTTGGAATCTTCAAAATTAGTTCTCCATGTATGCATGAGATCATGCATGTATCATTTATACTTCCTCTTTAATCTCACCTTGCATCGAAGGTATCGGGCAATCATACAGCTTTGGTGCGGCTCCAAAAGGACGGGCGTGCTTTAACAATACATGGAGCTCTTATCCAATCCCTACACGCAAGTCCCAAGACCGGCACACAAGTCACTTGTGCTATACAAATTCGGCACGCTGGTGACACCCACACACTTGCGCGACAATTCCTCCTTCAACTCCAATCTTGCGCGACCCACTTGATTTCTCTCCCAAACTACCTTGGGCGCGTAGCCGACAATCGGCGCGCAACCTACACTTGTGGGACCCAACTACCACTTGTGCGGCTCAACCACCTGCGCGATGAGAGCTCGAACAATCTCTAAGTCTTGAACTTTATACCAAATGAGGAGGGGTGCTCCTCTATTTATAAGCATTCAAATAACCTGCGTGGCGACGCCTAAGTCTTTCCTTAGCACGCAGGTTTCGGTGCGCAGCTCCAACTGTCTTAGCCTCTGTCGGGAAACTCACATGCATGAACCAACCAATAGTTGTGCAACTTACTTTACATAGCCATATTTTGAAGTTTTAATCCTGAAGAAAAACCGGTGCACAAGTTTCCAAACCTCCTAGGCACCGGCGCACAGGTCTCTTTACGGCGCGTAGGTCACTTGCACGACCAACCCAATACTTGCGCGAACCTTATCCATTTGCCATATTTTTATTTTCTAATCTTGAAAAACATATGGCGCACAAGTTCTCTCTCCTTCATGTACACGGCACGCAAGTCTCTTTTCCAAAACCACTTTTCTCCATTTGTCGATTTTCAGGCCCATAAAATTGGCAAAAACTGGAAAACGACGCCACCTTGAATCTGCTCTTTTTGTACCACCTCTAGATCATCCATTCCTTTTTCAATGTTCTTGAATCAAACCTGGATCGTTAAACCCAACCCTTGAACTCGACATGTCACCATGGAATCTCCTTTGTCAACAAATTTGTATGTCGTTTTTTTTGCTTTGTCAGCAAGAACGATCACCTCAAAAACACTTCTTTTCGGTGATTTGTATCCTTCAGCAACTCTTCTAATTTCATCACAAACTCCACTATCATGATATATATTCTTTTAAGGAACAACATCATCATCTTTTGTGACAATGTGATGTGCATGGCCATCTCAGAATTCCAATCCCTAAATGGCCATCTCAGAATTCCAATCCCTTGAACATTGTCTTCTTCTTCCATCGTCATTATCTACTTCATGCAAAGCTTATGATTCAATTATTTAAAATGTCTCCTGCATGGATCTCATGCAATACTAAGGAATTGCATCATCTTCATCAAAAGCCATGGTTCTCATGAAATAATGAGGAATTACATGGTCTTCATCAAAACCCATGGTTCTCATGAAATAATGAGGAATTTCATGGTCTTCATCAAAACCCCATTCTTCATTAATCATATTCAGATGGATTATACCTCATGTTATTCATTTTTGTAAACAATGTGTCACCTTTGACACATGTTATTTGAACTTATGATTAGTACAATAATCATATGAATTTCCATTCTTTCATTTCATTGGAGTACATCTTGATCTACTTCATTTTGATCTTCATTGAAAACTATTAACAAAAAATAAAACCATATACACAAAGTGTTCCCAACAATCTCCCCCTTTGTATTGTGTTGTCAATACCTCACATATCTTATGAAATGAATTCTTTAATGTCAAAATGAGAATCTTCTCTTCAATCAACTTTTATTTTCAAACTCTTCAATAAACTTTTCTTTTCGAAGTTTTATTTCACTTTCTCTCCCCCTTATTGACATGAAATACAAATATCATGGTAGGTAGGGTATCAATATATACTTAAGCAATGTTTCATTAATAATTTCACTCTAAGTCTACTTGAGAAATGATCGATGTAGAAAACAAGAGGATTTTATTTAGACAACAAGTTTGTCCCCTATTCACAGATCATGATACCACATGAGATGAGAACAAATGTATATTTTCTTCAAGGGATTACAACTTTTAATTCAGGTAGAAGAAATAAAATGTGATAGGGAATAATCATACTGAAACTCTGGTACTCACATCAGAAAACAGATTAAAAACATTCAAGTTCAATTGGTAGGATAAGTAGAATTGGGTCACTTCTATTATTTTTATGTCATTGATCAATTCATTTACCCCCTCTTTGTAGAATGATCTTTGATCTGGGTAACCAAGGGATAGAGATTGAGAAATGACATTCCTTCTCCAATGACATGTTCTTCAAGAAATTCATAGAGTGACTGCATTTGATTCTAGCAGGAGTTGATATTGATTAAAACAATGATTTCAGAAGCTTCTTCATTTTTCTCCCCCTCAAGGGAAACACTCCTCATCATATTCATTAAGAGTGATCCTTCATCATCTTAATCTTTGAATATCAATTTCATAATCTTCCAAGGATGGAAATTTCTTTAGTTTAGCTATCATGAGTTGACAACATTCCCTACCTCTTAGGTTCTCCCCCTGAGAGAATGCTTCACCTTCAATTCCCTGCATTATTGGCACAAATAAAATACACAAATGATTAAGGGAATAAGGTGGTTACATCTTGCTTCATCAACATGAGCTGCATGGTTGAGGTTCTTTTCTCAACCGTGTTCCTATGTTCACTCCAGTCTTCATGCCTGCACATTTGGACATATGTTCTGACATCTGTTGATGTGGCATGGATTTCTTTACATTTTCTTCTACTTTGTGTGGGTAATTGTTCTTCTTAACATCCATCATGAATGATGCATTATAACTCCTCTTAAGGACTGCTTCTTGCTCTGGTATTACGGTTAGGAAGCCTTTTGCAATGTGACCAGATTTCTTGCATCTCTCACACAAAACTTCCTTGACATGTCTGTTTCTCTTAGTTTGCAATATCTTATGCACTCTGTCTTCATCATGTGAAAGGTTTTCTTTTCCTTTAACACTAGCCATGGCTTGTTCCTTTTCAATTTTCCTCATTATTTCCAAATCATCTGGCCAGATGACCAATATGTCATTTGGAACTGTTGCCGCAGGTTTGGATCTTCCACATGGGTTCATCTGAGTTTCATCCCAATTACTTTTTATTTTGGATGAATGACCCTTCAATTTCATGGATCTAAAATCTTGGGTCTTCTCAGTTCCCCTACTTGAGATCTTCGTGGGAAAATGTGTGTTCACACTATTATTCTGATTTCACCCCATGGTAGTTGCTTCATACTTAGTCGGCATCAAAGGTATTCTTTTCTTATCAGTAGTGAAATCATGTTGAGATGGACATGTACCTACCCTGTCACCACTACCATTTCATACATAACAGATGTTATCAAGCATTCCAAATCTTTTTTTATAAAAAGATGCTTCTGGACCTGCAGATTTTTCTCCTTCTTCACTAGCGTTCTTCGCTTTGATATAGGCTTTCTCTGTGCTTTTCCATGTAAGGGATTGTACCAACAATCCAGTGCACAGTTCCCAAATCTGTTTCAACACCAACATTGACCCACAAACCTTGTCTTCTTTGTATCTTCTGTATAAGGTAGTTGGGCCTTCTTCTTTATTTTTTGTGCTCTATTTGAGAACAAACATCCTCCTTTTTCTTCCCATCCACCCTATCCATGGTGGTAGGTTTCTTCTCCTCACCTTTCCTCATCCATACTTGTTTAGATTTTTTCTTCCAGCGTGCACTAATTGTGGGAACACATTTAGGAACATGAGTACAAGATGGTTTGGATAGTACCTTCAATTTCTCAGTTTCATGTGATAGATCAATGAGTGAAGTCATGATCTTCTTATCACATGTTGGAGGTATTTTGGCTTTAGCATCCTCCATTGTTCATTGAATGGCAACATATATTGTTTCTTGATATGGATAATCAATAGTTGTCATAATCTTCTCATCAGATGTTAGAGGTATTTCATCTTTAGTATCCTCTAATGAACATTGAGTACTAGAATCTCTTGTTTCATTCTTTTGTGATGTCTCAATATGGTTCTTCTCAAGATCTGTCAATTGGGATTACAATTTTTAACATTCAATATTGAGGATGATCTTATGATCTTCAATCATGATCATATTCTCTTCACAAGTCATCTTCAATCATTCAACCTCATCCTCATGCATCTTAACTTTTTTTTGTAACAAGGAGTCAAGATCTTTGAATCTCTTGGAAGTTTCTTCCAAAGAAAAACTCTTGAATTCAGTGCTCTTCTTCATCTCAGCTTCAAGCGCATGGATCTTTTCTTTTAGATTCATAGTGACTACATCTTTTTCTTAAAAGGATTTAATATGTTTGGTGAGCTTTATGCATTCAAGAATATTTCCTTCCAAGCCCTTTTATAAATTATCAGCTTCACTTTCCAATCGGTTGATCTCAACCTGCATGCATTGAAATATTCTATAAATAGCAGCTACTCTATCTTTCGGAATATCATGAAGACAACTTATTAATTTCTCCTGATAACTTGTGATCGAAGTGTCTTCCATTCCTATGGTATAATTACAAGCCACATGTTCGATACATTCGAAGCTTGATATTTCTTCATTATTGGAAGTGCATAGAGAACCAGATACTTCATCTTCTTTGGATACCAGGGACTTCCTCAACTGCTTCTTCTTTTTCTTTTTCCTATTTTTCATGGTCTTGATAGAAGTAGGATTCTGATCAGAAATGATCGATTCATTATCAAGACAGCTCTTTATTGTTGACTTTAGGAAATAAACCCAAATCCTCATCTGAATAGAATTAATGTAGAGTATCAAACATACATGAACCTCGCTCTGATACCACTTGTAGGACCCTGGGACACCCTAATAGGGGTGGGGTGAATTAGGGTGTCAACGTTTTTGCTTTAAGTTGTAGATCTTTTTCCCACGTTGATAGGAACTACATAAACCTATATGATGGATATGATCAGTAATGAAACATTCACATTCAAAGAGATGACACAACAATTTTTACTTGGTACACCACTAAGGTCTACGTCCAAGGAGCATATGCCGACAAGTTTCCGGTCATACCAAATTCTACTATACTTTACTAGATGTGGGTTACAATTATTCGGGCACAGTCACTCTGTCCCAGGCTCACTACCTTTACAAATGTTCAGGGATAGCTCACTGCGTCCCTCGGGTCACTCCCGTTGACTCCACCTCACTCACTGCCGTTGGTGAAGTCCCACTCATTTTATAGACATGAAGGTATCTTCAATAGATAGACATGATGTTCTTTGTCTCCTGTTCAGCATGAGACTTTGCTTTCATCATGGTTTAGAGTTGATGCTCTTTTCAGTTCAAACCTTCTACTTTAGTGCAATGACTAATGCACTAGATCCTCTTGTATCTATTTTCCTGAATTACAACCACTCTCGTGATTGCTCAATAAATGAAGCTCAACTTTCATGGCATCATTATAATCAGTTCTCCATGTATGCATGAGATCATGCATGTATCATTTAGACTTCCTCTTTAATCTCACCTTACACCGAAGGTATCGAGCAATCTTCCAGATTTCGTGTAGCTCCAAAAGGATGGGCGTGCTTTAACAATACTTGGAGGTCTTATCCAAGATCGTCACGCAAGTCCCAAGACCGGCGCGCAAGTCACTTGAAATTTACAAATTCGGCGAGCAGGTGACACCCACACATTTGCACAACACTTCCTCCTTCAGCTCCAAACTTGCGCGACCCACTTCCTTTCTCTCCCAAACTACCTTGGGAACGCAGCCAACAATTGGAACACAACCTGCACTTGCACAACCCAACTACCACTTGCGTGGCTCAACCACCAGCGCAAAGAGTTCTCAAAAAATATCTATGTCCTGAACTTCGTACCGAATAAGAATGGGTGAGCCTCTATTTATAGGAATTCAGATAACCTACGCGGCGGTGCAAAAGTCTTTCCTCGGTGCGCAAGTTTTGGCGTGCAACTCCAACCACCCTAGCCTCTGTCGTGCAACTCACTTTTACGACCCAACCAATACTTGCATGAGCTACTTTACATAGCCATATTTTGAAGTATTGATCCTGAAGAACAACTGGCGCGCAAGTTTCCAAACCTCCTAGGCACCGACACGCAGGTCTCTTTACGGCATGCAGGTCACTTGCGCGACCAACCCAATACTTGCGCAACCCTTATCCCTTTGCAATATTTTGATGTTCTGATCTTGAAAAACATATGGCATGCAAGTTCTGTCTCCTTAAATTACACGACACCACCTTGTGTTTGGAAAATGGCACCACCTTGTATTTGCTATTTTTATACCGCCTCCAGATCATCCATTTCTTTGTCAACATTCTTGAATCAAACATGGATCGTTAATGACAACACTTGAACTAGACATGTCACCATGGAATCTCCTTTGTCAAAAAAAAAATTATGTCGCTTTTTTTCTTCGTCAACAAGCATGATCGCCTCAAAAACACTTCTTTTCGGTGATTTGTATCCTTCAGCAACTCTTCTACTTTCATCACAAACTCCAGTATCGTGATATATATTCTTTGAAGGAACAACTTTAGCATCATCATATTGTAAGACAATGTGAAGTGCATGGCCATCTCAGAATTCCAATCCCTGCATGGCCATATCAGAATTCCAATCCCTTGAACATTGTCTTCTTCTTCCACCGTCATTATCTACTTCATGCAAAGCTTATGATTCAATTATTTAAGATGTCACTTGCATGGTTATCATGAAATACTGAGGAATTTCATGGTCTTCATAAAAAACCATGGTTCTCATGAAATAATGAGTAATTTCATGGTCTTCATCAAAACCCATGGTTCTCATCCAATAATGAGGAATTTCAAAGTCTTCATCAAAACCCCATTCTTCTTTAATCATCTTCAGAAGGATTATACCTCATGTTATTCATTGTTGTAAACAATGTGTCACATTTGACACATGTTATTTGAATTTATGATTAGTACAACAATCATCTAAATTTTCATTCCTCCATTTCATTGGAGTACTTCTTGATCTCCTTCATTATGATCTTCATTGACAACTATTTACAACAAATACAACCATATACACAAAGTGGTCCCAACATTTATTTCCTTATTTCCATCCACATTTTTCAATTGTAATATCAATAAATAATTTTCCTTGAGATTATCTAAGCCCTTTCAATATTTAATCACTATATTAAACTCTTTTTGTAACAAGATCCAATGAATCATATATTTTTTAATCTTTTTTTTTTCAATAAATTACTCAAAGTGGCATGATCGGTATTGATTGACTCCATAGAGAGTACCAAATGTGATATGAACTTATCAAAAGAAAAGAAAATTATAAAAATTCACTTCTCTATGGTATTGTAATTAATTTTTTATTTATTGAGGTATTTGATTGGAAAATAAATGATGAAAAATCGGATTAAACCAATATCCTAATGAAAATTATAAAATGAAATCACATTTACCACATATCATCTTGAAAGTATTATCCGAATTTAGAGAAATCATGATATGGGCGTCCACCAATTCCTTATTTAGAGTAACAAAGGAAAATTTTCATGTGACATAAAAATTTAATAGAACTTTCATTCATAATAGTTATGTAACATGCATCAAAATATTGGAAAAATTATTGACAACGCAGTTATAGTGTATAACCTCGTGTCCTTTTTGAAGTTGTAAATTCTTGGAAAAATTTAAACTTTTCATTTTGTGTATGGTTTTTTCTAGGAACAGAGACTCATAAAGGGGTTCTGAGCATCTACAAAACTATATGATGTGATTCTGGACATGTTTTAAGGCCAAGGTAAGGTTTCTGGTGTTTGAGAGGAGGTTGTGAAGGTTCAAAATGGTGGTACTATTACAAATAGATGCAACATACCATTTATGGCATGAAACTATGGTTCATTCCATGAAATTTTAGGGATAGGGGTTGTCCCACTATTTGGAGTAGGATTACACCATGAAGTTCTATAAGTTTTTTTTTCCGAAATAGGTTCTATTGGGGTTTCTAATATTGGAACCCCTTAGTATTTTCGTTTGGATGACTGTGTGAATAGAGGGGTTACCGAACCCCCTCTCACATTATATTCCCTTTATTTATAGTGGTTATAAATCTTTTCATCACATCGACTAATAGTGGAAGTACTCTTTTTATCTACCTTGTTCTCCTTACTCCATTTTCTAATTTTTTGTTTGACCATCATGTTTTTTGGATGGATGATTTTAATAGAGCATAGAGAAATCATCGTGCCTAATGGGGATTTCATGTTTGGATTATAGAGGATATCTTTAGAGGCCCTGATCATGATTTCATTCATCATTTTACATGGTGTAGGTTTCTATACATATTTATTTATGTTTTTTTGCCAATTATTTGTAAAATTATCCATCTATATTTCATGATAATTTGAGTGTTTTCTAGGTGTATGAAAAGGGGTTCATGGGAGTGTAATACACCTCATTGCTTGATATGATGGTGTCATTTCTTTTCCTGGTGAGTTTGACATCGATTATACATATTTGATTTAATATGATTAACTAATTATAATTTATGTAATTACTTCTATGACATTCTGCCTTAGGTTTAGATGCTTTTATAATGTGGGATGCACCCCATGGCATGATATTATGATGAAAAATTATGACCAATTGAGGTTTCAGGTTTTTATCCAAATTGAATTAAGATATAAAATTATTAGAAACTGTGGAAATTAAATCAAAAAATTAATTACAAGATAGTTATAGTTAATTATTTAATCATTGGGATTGAGACAGGTTTCTCAAGAGTTGTGGTGATGTGTTGATGAGCCTAATTCATGATGTTCAACAAGGAATACGAGTAAAATGGATTGATTGAGGTGGGTAACCTTTAAATTACTACATATATTTTTTTTGTTGATTTTGTATTCATGTGTGAGAATTAATATCAGTACCCTCATATTGAATGACTTGTATGATTCAAGTTCAAGGTTAGGATGATCTCATCTCAGCCAGATGGTCAACATGAACTATATAGCTTGTTTAATGGTTTGATTCTGGTACACTAGTCGAATAAGTGTCAATGAACCTATTTATGGGTTTCTTAGTGGTGTAAATTAATTTTCAAATAATAAGGTTGTTTTATTTCATTAATGTGTTTTAAAAAAGAGTTTTGACTGAAATAGAAATTTAAGGGGAAATTTTTAATTTGGGAAATGAGTTTTAAAATGGTATTTCAAAATGGAAAAAGAATTTTATAAAAGAAATATTTGAGGTATTTTTGGCCAAATTCCTCGAATGGGTAAAAAACATGTTACACTTTTTTAAAATGTTTTAAAAAGACTATTTTTGCATTATTCTAAAATGTAATATTGAAGGGATTGGGTTCAATTATTTTGGTCTCCTGGAGAACATGAATGGGACACCCTATTTTCCATATATCATGTGAATATTTTACTTTTGGTATATAATTGATTATGGATTGGGTGTTCCATAAAGATCTGTGTGGATTGTGTAGACATGTGGGAACTTTTCTTTTGGTATAAAATTATCAGGTTGATTCGAATAGTTTTGATAGAACCTTAAAGAGCAGAGATGTGTCTGAAGAACCATAGAATTGGTTGAGATACATTATCATTGGAATGGTAGGTCGGGAACGAGAGATGAAAATGTGATCATGGAACCCATGTAGGGTATCCGTGTAGCAATGTGACAATGGTGACCCTAGTGGGTTATCCTATACTATATCAACCCTTTATAGGTTTCATGAAAGATGTGTTTAATGATGATTATTGGTGTCACCCTAGAACCTGAATCTTACATGTTTGTCTATTATGGATGAGATAATGATTGGTAACACAGTCAAGAGGTTTAACATTGTAATATAGGATGTGTTTAGGTAGATGGACTCCCCATAAATATGAGTTTAATTATATAGCTATAGTGTGATACACCTTCAACTAAGATGCAATGAGTACATGGAATTCAATGGACAATGTTCTTGTATCTAAACTTCACACCTAATACAGTTTGGAATTCTATGGACTTGTTCCTTAGATTTTTATTGAAAACTGATTTGTAATTCCTTGAAAATTCTATGTATAATTATTTGGAAAATAATTTGGATTTATTTGAACTAGTTCCTTGGAATGAAAAATATGGGATGAAAACATCTAATGGTTGTCTTCAGAAATGTTTTTTATTTCATAATATATGATCTTAGGAATCAATAGTTTAGCATAATGATACATATTTTAATTTCTTAGATGATTTCTTAGAATTCAGATGGAGAGATGGTTTATATTCCCTAGGATTAGTTCCTTGGATTAAGATGTAATACTATTTTTATTTCCTATTACAAGATTCTAGGAATCATCAATGGGCCTGGTACTATTGGACTACCTAAGCTACCCTTAAGAATTGGTTCTGGAACATGTTAGTGGATTTGTCCAAAATCCTAGTTTGCGGCAGGAATGTTTTAAAAATGTGCATAGAGAAACTCAACCGTTGGTCAATGAAAGCATAATATAACTTATTGGTGTCAATTTCAGACATGGTCTTAATGGGTAGTTACATATGTTTAGATACATCCAAAACTAACTAAAGTAGGTATATTGATATGCATCGTGTATTATGTTTCCCAGTAGGTGTGTTGCATGGGTAATACTACACATTATATATATATTTCATCAACATATACTTTATCAAGGTAGTACTTATTATTTTCAAGTCATTTAATATTTCATAATATATAGTTAGACTCACTCTTATAAACATACCCAACCTGGGTTTCAATGTACAAGGGTAGATCTTATTGGTTTCTCTTGGGGAATAGTCATTTATTGGATCTAGTCACATGGTACTGTTCCTAGAGGACATGAAGGTTGAGTATTTGATAAGTAGGTCTATGAGTTGGGATAAATTTTATTATTGGTATATTTTTGTTTTTCCATAATTTATTCATTAGCTATTATTATTACATTATTTGGGTGATGCCCGACCAGACATTCCATTTATTTTCAAAGGATGTTCATCTAGTTATTCTCTTTACATGTTTTATATTTATATGATTCCTATTATATATAGTTATTTTTTAAAATATTATGATCGATTAATCATATTAGTTGTTTATTGATTTATATTCTACACTATGGTTGAATAAGGTTTCCCTATTTTATGTCTATAGTATTTTGGGATATCTGTTATATGAATGGGTCAAGCCAAATTTTCTATAGAATTCAGAATGACCCATAAAATTATATATCAATGATCATAAACTATTTTAGGCCCTCACTACAAGTCAAAACCATATAGTATATGGGGATACATAGCTGAGGTCAAGTCACATACTCCTGTTAGATTCGTTCATGTGGTCTAAGAAAGGGCATAATTGGTGGAATACCACATGCCTATGAAATATTTGAATCCCATTCATTTTAGTAGACATGATAATCTAATGTATGAATTTTATTTTTATTGGATCAAATTTAATTTCATATTTTTATATCTTATTTCAAATTTAAATGACTTCTTGAACCATGAAATGAAACTTTCTATAATTAAGAACCAATATCTTTTCCTCATATCATTTAAGTACAAAATTATGGTTCTATACACACCTCAAATTATATCCTTTATAATAAAAAATAATCCAAGAAAATTTCAAGGAATTCCTTCACCATTTCATTATTTTTATGTGTAAAACCTTTGAAAATTCATTGGTTTGTTTCAAATTTCATAGGACATGATGAAATAGGTGGATGTCCCATATGGAAAAGAAGAAGATACATTTTCTTGTTCTGCCAAATCGACCAGTGTTTGTTTATAACTAGAGTATCCATGAAATAATAAATAAAACTCATGTTTAGCTATGATTTTGATTATTTTATCCATGAATGGTAAAAGAAAGTGATTCTTACTTTTGGTTGCATTGATATTCTATTAGTACACTCTTATTATCCATCACATAACTATTCTTGTAGGAATCAACTCATTATCTTTATTCTTTATCATAGTCATTCCTCATTTAATTGGAATGACTTTAAATGGGCCACAAATTTACTATCTACATATAAAAAAGATAATACCCACACTAGGGAGTGTAATGGATTCTTTTTTAACCAACTCCTCCATAGGTGGTTTGAGTTTCTTTTTCAGTGTCCATTTTCATTTACTTATGTTTTTACAGTATTACTTAATGTTAGTAAAAATTTGGGTTAATTAATTTGATGTTGGTAATACCTTAGGGGAGTTTCCTCTGGATATTTTTTAATTTTTTCAATAATAATAAATATTAGGGTAACCTCTTTTCCAAAAAAATGTGTTCCTTAACGCAATAAGATGCGAATTAAATTCTAGAATTGGTGGATTGATGATTTATGGGATAAAATCCTAGTAAAAATATCTTTATATGTGTTTGGTCTAATCCCTTGATTAACCTTTATCATTATTCTCAAAATATATTTTTCTTCTTTTTTTCCCACCATCTCATCAACAAGTTATATCATGTTTTCCCCTTATCTTTTTCTAAGCTCAAGATGGATGGTTTATCTTCAATATAGAATATAACATGACATTCGTCAAACCAATTATTACGATACATAATCTTATGGAGGTCAAAGGTGACTTTTACATAAAAAACACATAAAATAATACTTCCTTAATTGAAATCAATTATATATTTTCTAGTTTCTATGATGTTCCTTCTTAGAATAACAGAAAAATTTCCTTATTTTACCATTTAAAGGATAATAAATTTAGTGTTTAATATTAATTTCTCCTTATTAATAAGATTTTCTTCAAGTATTCCTCAGGTTTACACCACTGATATTAAAAAAGATGATGTTTTTCCTAGGTTGGTTTTTTGGATCAAATCAAAACTTCAAATAAAGACATAGGGTTATTATATTTAATCATTCTCCCTAGTCACAATGTTTATAAACATGCATAAACTAATTGTACATGATCTTGAAACGATTCTATGATGTCACATATTTAGAGGTAATTTATTTTGATCAATTTATGGACACTCTTTATTTAGATAAATTACTCCACGATCCTATAACTTCTTCTAATTTTAAACGTATATCCTTTAAAAACTCTATAAATGATAAAATTATTGAAACAAAACATGAAAAGTTATATTTATGCTGAATTTTTTGAAAATGACCAAAAACTTCTTATATTGTCTCTTAACTCTTCAATACCTCATCTTTTACAGGAATATAATATTGGTTCTATAATGTTCTAACATTTTATACTTTTATTTCTATTCATTTAATTTTTTAGCCTTTTAAAGGTTCTCTTTTTCCTTTTTCTCATCCATTTCTAATTATTTTTATATTCTTACTTATCTTTATTTTTACCCCTTAATCATTCTTATTTTCTCTTTTTCCAATATCTCTCAACTACTATGAGGTGTTATATACATCTCCCACTCCCTTGGGTTTTCTATATGTTACCTAAAAGTTTACTAGGTAATATATCCAATAATATTAAATTTATTTTCCCCACTTGATGCCCAAGGTTCCAGAGAGAGTATTTTTTATTCATCAATGATTTATCCTATTTTTTGATAACATAACTATTTAATAAAGACAATAAGTATTATTTCAATGGATTTTCTAGGTTGTTTGAAGGGTGGTTAGGGATATATTTTCTATGGAGGTTGATTGTGTTGAGGTTGAGTGGGTGGAAATATTAGAATGGACTATAACTTTGTGATTTATGTGAGAATATGGGCTATCCATAGGTTTGGTTGAAGTTTTGGACTCCATTATATTGGTTCCATCCATGATTTCATTATATATTTTGTTGGGATATCCTCCTTTGATTATAATAATTTTAGTACTTTTGTAGTGTAATTTATAGCATACAAAATTAAAATCCAATAACATATTGACTTTTAAAGTAGACCTATATTATTGGTACACATGTGGACTACCACACATATCATAATACAGTGAAATAGGTGTGGGTGATGAATGTTGTGGCTATTTTGGTTGAGTTGGTCCCATAAAAATCATATGTTTTATAGCTTATTCATCAATTACTTCACATTGGAAGCCAAATGTGTAATTTCCTACACTTGATAGATTCTTCTCCTGGGTGGACACCCATAACATAGCTATAAAATAGAATTATGAATTATCTCTTTGAGAAGGTCTTGTGAAACTTCATTAATTTTCTTCATTAATCCTCCATTTACTAAATCATCAATCACAACTCGAGATATAGGATTTAAACTATAATATAATGTTTCCATATAAATCCAAACATCATGTTTCTAAGGTGGGAACTTCCTCAATAGCTCTATAATTATATCCCGTGATTATAATTATAATTCTCCATAATTTCAGAAAATTCATGGATGTATCCTCACAACATTCATTTTCTTTCTGTCAGAATGTATATGACTAATAGTTTTTTCCCTGCTCATCCCAATTTATGATGGATCTATTTGGTTGACTATTTTACCAACCCTTTTATCGTTTTAAAAGTGATAATTACAATACCCTAAACTATATAACAACCAAGGATTCACAATTATGCTTGAACAAACCAAGCTCTTATTGATTATTCCACTCTGTAAGTTCAACATCCTCACTCAAGTTAAACCCTGTCATCCCAAGTAAAACCTTCCTCATCCAAGAATGAACCGTGTTCGACCATTATATTATAATAGCTAACATAAATTCTTTATGATAATTTAAATACATTCTGTGGACTCATACATTAATTCCATTTACTTGTGCATACTTGGGCATGATAATTTAGGCATCATTTAATGTCATGATCTCAACCGAAATTCATTAGAACATCAATTTACATGGTATCAACCATAACATCAAATGATTTTAACTCAAGAAAAATTTAATACAACATCAATTTACATGGTCTAAACTATATCAATGACTGAGGAAAATCTTAAACACACGCATCATATCATAAATTTATATTATATCAACCTACATGGCTGACATGATCTCATCGCATAATATTAATTAACTCAATCTCAACCATGGAATAAATTAGGAAAATATGGACGCACACATACACCAATAATGATTGAAAATGGTGTCAATATATAGTGTATTGTAGAACAATCTCATTACAAAACATTGATAGATAGTATTAGTAAATGATATTAGTCATAGTTGGATTGATCTCAAAAAACTCTCAACACAGTTTTTATTGACATGATCATAACCTATAAAATTAGTGGACACATTCTTAACCATGAATTTTTAATGGTAGTGTCATAAACAAAATAATTATATCCTCAATTGCATTTTTATCAACCCATATTCATAACATATTTCTCACATCATAACCATTTCAATATAGGGCCAGTTAGGAATGGTTCTCAAAATTAAAAAATAAATTTCATCCATTATTTTGTTATCATAACCTCAAAAACATTCATTTGTATTAGATGGTAAAAATCCCATCTGCTTCATTTTTATGGTTTCTTATATAATATATTTTAAATCAATCATAAGTATGAAATATCATAAAAAAATTTAATAATATTATGTTTCTTCTCCAATAAAGTCCCCACACATTACACATCCATGTTAATATATCGGTTTTTTAGGAATACCCTTATGTAAATCATGGAAAATAATGTCTAAACATTGGTCAATACACTTAAAAATGGTAAAACATGTCTCAAAAAATATTTATTTAAAACTATGAAACTCAGGGTACATGTACACACACTAATGATTCATCCTTAACCACAATACATTTTCACACATAAAAAATGACTTGGAGGGACCAAAAAAACATAAAAACCCAACTAAATGACTCAAAGTTATTCCATTAGTCCCAAAGTTCTTTCAATGAATTTACCCAATTATTTATGAACCTTCATAAACATATTAATTTTCAGTTTGTTGGTTTCTCAAGTTGTTGAAAATTAAAAATACACTTTATTATATTTAGTGCATGAAGCATTAACATTATCCAATTTTCTATGATTTAGATTTGAGGTAAAATTTCATTTGAATTAAATAAAAAAAAGAAAATGCTTGTTCTAATATCTAATGATCAATAAATTTTTATTTATCATCCCATATGCCTAAAATATAATTTTAATGATTGTTTTCCTTATACTTGATAAATGAAAGAGATTTATCTAGCTTGATAACCTTTGTTAGACCTCTCGATCTAATTTGGGGTTTACACATGGGCTTATCAGGAATTTTCCGCCTTATATCATAAAATTTTATATTATACATTTGAAAAAAATATAGATCATTTAAATGATACACCATTTACATGAATCTACAAGATGAGATAAGGTCCAGCATTCATCAGGCATGATGAAACTCGACCTGAATCCATGAGAGAAGTGTATTTCACTAATATTTCATTCAATAATATAGAAAAAATGATTACTGCAAATAAATATATCACTCACATGAGAGATATAATCTTTACACCTAATAATAATAAATCTATCATAAACACCCACAATCAATGTATCAGCAATAAAAAAACATTATGTATAATCAATGAAAAACCCAAATAGTTTTGATAATAAACAATTTAATATTAAAAAAAATAACCATGAAACCTAAAATATGAAAAAATTGTGCTTATAATTTATTAAATATTTCCATGAATCAACTAATAATTAATTTATCAATCAGATTCACACCTCATGGTATATAAACCTTCAACAAGAAAAAATTAATATGACCACTAAAATGACATTAAATTAGTTCCCTTACAAGGGTGATTATAACTTAATTAGTTGGTCCCCTTGCGTATTGAATCACACTCAAACCTAATTAGTTTTTATGTAATGATTCAAGTGGTAGTGACACATTGAATATCATATCAACCTCAATACATAGTCACACCAACACTATAATATTATCCCCAACCTCATTTTATTAATAATTATCTATATTCACCTTTTGGGTATATGAGTGACAAATAATGGTATATACTTTCTCAAATGATAGTAGATGAATCCCACCAATTCACATTATAATAATAATCTCTTTATAAATAGATTTATCCACCTAAAATTAGTTTTATTATGGGTTTCAAATGAATATATTTATGATACAATGACAGATCATAACTCTACACATTAACTTTGTGGAGAGTAACCCTTGATGTCACTTTAAAATCATGTTTAATTTAAAGATTTTTTTGCATAACAACTAATTTATTTTGATTCTAGTAGAAGTCTTTCAAGGAATCTCTATAACATGATAGACATTAAACAACCAATTATTTAATTATTTATAACTAGGGTATAATTTTATTTCATTTATAGGATCTTTTCGGTTTATATTATTAGAGAATTAGGTAAAATATTACATAAAAAAGTTGAAATTCCCACATAATATCTGTTTTCTCCACAAAGAATGTTCTTTATAAAGGAACACTTTATTTATTCAAGGTAACTCCCATATCAAGTACACTAACATTATTAAATTTTACACCCATCCTTAATCCCTGTGAAAAATAATTTGAAAACATAGGATAAGAAAAAAAATATCATTAAGGGATATAAAATAAAAAAAACCCATTATTCCATTTTTATCTTTCAAAACCCCTAATTATGTTTTCCTTATTCACAATAGAAATGTGACATTAAATATCTATTTTATTTTCCCTAAAAACAACATAATTGCATAATTCATTTCATGAAAAATATCATTTGAAAATCATAAAGTAAAAAAATCAAAATCATAAGGGTTTCTTGGGAAACATGGAAACTCCTGAATGCCATTCCATGAAAAAAAATCCTTCAGATATTATAAAAAAATCATAAATTTTCCTTAAAAAAATATCAGTTTCATAACTTTTAAAATAAAAATATATACATCATAAAAAATTTATAAAATATCATGTTGGTACTTTAGGTAAATATCCTTTTATTCACTCTTAAAATTACCCTTATAATGGATTTAACTAACCATATAATTCTCATATAATCTAGTAGTAACCTATAACTGATACACTAAATCACTTTACTGAATCCATTAGAGAGGTATATTAGGTCACCTGTCATCAGAACTATATTAGGATCACCTTTCATTCATATAAAATGTTAAATTACCATATAATAAATAAAACACATACAATATTCAATTTCATAATAAAACCCATTTCAAATGGTATTCAATACCCTAAGAAATAACACTTTGAATTATCTCATAAATATGAGAAAAAGTTTCTATTTTCTTTCAAAACCACTCTAAAATTATAAAATATCCTAATATTGAGAGAAATATTTTATTGGAACATAAAAATGTAATACTTCATTGTAATATTTGTAACTAATAGTTTATATGATGATAAGAAAATGTTTAAAATATGGATATGTTAAATAAAAATTATATTTACACTTTTGTAAAAACTATTAAAATTAACCCATATGAAAAATGTTAAGACAAATACATTTTAAAACTACATAAAAAAAGTAAAATATGGTTGAAAATTAAAATTTTCAATCATTTAAACATAAATAGTAATATTCTTGAAATAATTTTAAGGAACATGGACATGAAGAAAAAGAGTTTAAAACATTTACAACAACATTTTAATAGAAAATCTATTACCTTATTTTACATCTAGTTTCATACTTTCTCTAACTACTGAATAATAAAATTTTATAAGATTTACAATTTATTATTAAAAAAATTATATTAATTTTAATATTTGTATTCCTTTTATTTAATTTATTACCATGAGTCCTTAGATAGTAAAAAGATTAAATTCACAATGGATGTTTTGGGGTTTTTCAGTTTATAAATTGGAAACCAAATAGGTGTTTTGACCATGGACAAAAGTGTTACGGTTATTTTTTATATAGAATCATAAATTTTTTATATTTATAAAATTTATACATTATATAAAATTTTAAAACAAACCATGTAAAGTAGTTATGAAAAGAAAAATGTTGTTTCTTGGAGATTGTAGTCTGTATATACACATGAATGTCATATTTTTTATAATGAGTGGAAAATAAATAAATTAAATAATATATTAATTTTAAGAAATAATAAATATTTTATAAATTTCATCTTTATTATTTATTTCTATCATTGCGACTATCCTTATAAGGTGAAAATGAAAAATAAAACGCAGTTGTTCATGGATGTGGTATTTCAAACATACGCATGGGAGGCATTTTCATTTCACATAAGATGGAAAATGATGTGAAATATAATTTTACCATATTCAAAATAAAATTTAAATATATTTAAGATAGATATTTTATTATTTCATTATAGGTTAAGAGTATTTGAAGGAGTTATAATAAGAAAGTAACTTGAAATACTTCAATTAGGACTTATAACTTCTCCTCTAATATCTACATTTAGATTACACCTTAATCCAATAGAATTGGCCTTTTTGAGAAGGATATGGCCTATATGATGTTGATACATTAGGGTGACTTTTTTTAGGGATTTTCCAAACTACAGTTCTCAAAATGTGTGAGGAAAGGTGGAGAGGTGGTACCCTTTTATAAGTGAGATGAGTTTCACACTTGTTATGTTTCTAAACATTTAAATATTATAAATTCATAATTTTGGGAAATTTGCAAACATAATATATAATTTCTTATATATTTTTATGATTTTAAAAGTAACGTCATTCAATAAAATTAATATAATAATTTTTGGGCCTTATCATTTAGTTTTTACTATAGTTAACCAAATTTACGCTTCACAGTGGTGACACATTTTTTATCATGGTTACTATTAAAAATGACCAATAATGAAATTGATCTAATTAATAAAATTGAACCTAATTATTCCAAATATAGAATTATATTTTCAAGGTTTTTTAAGTAAGTTTCTCAAATTACTTATAACATAAATTTGTAAAATGAAAAATATTTTTTTTTAGAAAAATGGGTTTTTAATCCAAAAATACTTATAGTAAAATAAAATATAATACTAATTCCTATGAAATTATTTAGATTATTTTTGCTAAAATATATCTTATTTTAATTTACAAATAAATAAAATATATACTTATTTTTTGAAATAATTTTTTTAATGAAAAAAATTTGTTTTTTGCAAATATCAACATTTTTTACTATTCGCTCAAAAATCAACATTTTGGAAAAAAAAATCTCAAATATTTACAGTAATTTATATTTCATATTCTGATTAAAAAATTAATAAATTTTTTCTAAATATAATTTCTAAAATTCAGAAATTTATCTTATAAAAAACATATAATTTATCAAAAAATAATTTAGTTAGATTAAACTATTAATTTTCGAGTGAAAAATTTTATAATATTATTTACAAAAATATGATGAATATAATTCCATAAAAGAGGTGCATCCCCATAGGAGGATACAGAGAAAATGAACATACCATAGAAAAACAAAATGGATTTGGAAGAATGATGGGGTATGTATAATCCATCAGGACCAGCCTCTGCTTGCACAGGAAGCCTTTCTAGACGACCATGCAAAGGTTGAGAGCTACATCACGTTGCAGATGCTTGGGAGGGGCAGTTCCTTTTAGTTACAGTCTGGTTGAATTCCCTAAGACATTCAGGTCATGTTTTCTCTTAATCCTATGGTCCATGTAATCTCTATGACTATGGGCCTTGTAAGAGTTCCCCCTAATCCCTTGAAAGTGGGGTTATCAAAAATCAATAAAAATTAAGGCCTTTGGGCTATTGGGGGGGGGGGGTTCCATCATAGAATTTTCTGATTCCCATTTCGTATTTTCAGTCATGTGATTCTTCAAAAAAAAACTACTATATAATAACTTTATTTTTTAGTAAATGACCCCTGAGATCAAAAATTTGAACTGTATTTTCTTTATAAGAGATATTATCCACTAACTATACCACTTAAG
The DNA here is from genome assembly GCA_963277665.1 of Viscum album. NCBI lineage: Eukaryota > Viridiplantae > Streptophyta > Magnoliopsida > Santalales > Viscaceae > Viscum > Viscum album. Next base: position 494,353,343 of record OY728148.1, on the reverse strand, counting down.
TGAACAAAAGATGAAATGCATTGGATATGTACTTTGTTTTAAATAAAACATGAGACACATAATGTTCAAAAGATAAACTCAGTGGTAAAGCTACCATATAATAAACTGATCCTAAATTTCCGTAATTTCATATCGACCAATAAACCATGAACTTAACCTTCCCTTTATACCAAAACACATAACACTTTCTCATGGATATACATTAAGAAAAACATAATCAAATAACTCAAATGAGAGGACTTTTCTCCAATGATCTGTATAACTCTTCCAAATAATCTTATATATATTCATGTGTTCTTGGATTATCTTTAGCTTCTCAGTAATATCTTCTACCAAATCTAGTCCAAAAAATTCCTCCCACCAAATATTCCATAATATGATAGATTATGAAACCGTTTTACATATAATTCCCCAAAATACTCTATTTGTATATCTGAATGAAAACTATTTTTACAAGAAAATTCAACTGAATAAATATGTTGATCCTAAATTACCTGACAATCTAATGATAATGATCAAATAACATCCTATATAGTCTGCATTATATACTCTAATTTTTTAATCATATTAAAGAGGAAATTTTATACTAAAATTTAATATAGTACGCATAAAATTACGAAGTTCATTACTAAAAGCTGATGTAAACCTGGGATCATGATCAGATACAATAGAGAGATGAAATCCATGTAACCTATCTATTTATATAAAATAAATTCTTTAAATATAATATAAATAAATAATGTCTCATATTGGTATAAAATTAATGGATTTAGTCAAACGATCTATAATAAAACAAATCTAATTATTACTACTAGATTTATATTATAATCCCACCAAAAAAATAGGGATATACTCACACATATCCATTCTGGCACTAGAAAAGGATGAATCATCCCCTTAGTTAGTTGTCACTTAGAGTTAACTAGTTGAAAATTTAAACATTTCACAGTAATATCAGTTATATCTTCTTTTATAAATTCCCACTATAAATATTTATATAGATATTTATACATCTTAGTGCTTCATATATGAATAGAAAATTGAGATTTGTGAGCTTAACGTAACAATTCATCTTTAATTGGGATTCACTTACCACACACAACCAAGTTTAAAATACGATGAGACCTTATTTATTAACATTAAACATGGGAAAATCTCAATTACTGATTGATTATACTCTTTCTTGGGAACCAAGAACTTACTTTTGATCCCCCTTAATTATTTCTGACAATGAGGATTGCATTGATACTTTATCCAAAGTTAATAATGTTTCCAAAAACACAATTTCTAGGCAAACATTAATTAAATCATTAATTAAATGATCATGTTCTATTTTTTGACATAGTAAATATTGAATTATATTTTTGACTCAAGGCATCAGCTACCTTGTTTGATTTACCTTGAGGATAGTGAATTGTTTAACCATAATCCTTAATTTGTTCTATCCATATTCTTTATCAAATTTTCTACTTTTTAGCAAATATATTAGTTATACATTTATGATAAGTATGTATTTCACATTTATACCCATATAAATAATGCCTCAATATTTTTAAATAAAAAACTAATATAGTCAGATCAAGCTCATGTATTGAATAATTATTTTCATGGGATGGAAATTGATGACATACATATGTGATAACCTGATCATTCTATAGTACGACACCACCATGTCCATTCAAATAAGCATCAATTTAAATATCAAATCCACCATTTCTTATTGGAAAGTCTAACACTGAATTATTAACAAATATGATTTTTAATTCAAAAAATTAATAATCACATTCAATTGTCAAGATGAATTTAACCCCTTTTAAAGTTAAACTAGGAAATGGACTAGATAACCAAGAAAATTTCTCAACAAACCATCAATATTAACTAGTTAATCCAAAAAAAACATTGAATCTCAATGAAATCTGATAGCCTTTTTCACTCTTCCATCATTATGTTTTTAATAGGATACATAGTAGTGAAATATTTAGAAACATTATACCCATGAAAAGAAATCTATTATAGAAAAAAATAACCATTTATTGAATTTTCCATAAAACTTATTTTATAATAAATTATAAAAATTAATCCTTAGTTTTTTCTCAAGAACTTTATAGATATTAGAGTGTACTAGAATATCATCAATAAACACAACCAAATATTTATCCAAATACTCAAGGAATTACCTATTCATTTGATCTATAAATACAGTTTGTGTGTTTTGTATCCTTAAAAGAATAACAACAAACTTGTAATAGAAATACCTAGTAAAGAACATTTTCCTTGAAATATATTCCTCGTTTACCGTCAAATAATGATACCCAAACCCAAGATTTATCATTGAAAAATACCGTACACCCTGGATCTAATCAAATAAGTAATTTATATGAGACAATGGATACGTATTCTTAATAGTGATTTCATTGAGTGCTATATAATCAATAAAAAGTCTCAAGGAACCATCCATAATTTTAACAAATAGAAAAAATTCACCCCTAGTAGAATTTATAGGGTGGATACAATACTTATCAAGAAACTCTAGTAATTTACGTTTAAATTATAATAATTCAACTGAATCCATTTTATTTATATGTTTTCAAACATTTTTAGCATTAGGAACAAAGTAAACAATAAATTCAACCTCTTGATCATGAATAAAACTAATAAATTCATCAAGAAATATGTCTAGATATTCATTTTCAACTAGCACAATACCAATTTGAGTTGTTTATTTCTTCCCAAGAACATGTAAAATAAAACTTTCACTTATATATTTTATCAGTTTTTGGGTTCTTGATATATTATCAAAGGTATTAATTCAATTTTATATACAAATAGAAAATCATTTGGAAAAATAACTTCTTTAGCACTGAAATATTTCATAACATGGTAAATGAAAACTAATCCATACCTAAAATAAAATTTTACTCTATATGTGGTAAGAAAAAAAGGTTTTTAGGAAAAATAATTCCATATATGGTAATAGTAATATTTCTCTAAATTCTTACTTCTTTTATTCTACCCCAATGAGTTTTTACCAAGAGTTCCAACTTCATTAATTAAGACGTTATTTCCATTTCACATAAAATGTTTCCAAATATAAAATAATTTAGAGATCCAAGGTGAAAAATAAAATTGGTATAGTCAAATAAAAAATTAATAGACCTATAAACACTTTATTTGAGCGACCTTAATTTTTCATAGTAGTAGAAAAATATATTTCTACACCATTTTGTATCTAATCATTATGAATCACACTTGAGTAACTATAATTGGAAATGAATTGTCATACTGTCTCAACTTATTATAATTAAAACATTTCAATGCATAATTTTTATTACTAGTTTGACCATTACCATTTATCTTCTATTTTCAGTCAATAACCATGTGTCTAGTCTTACCACAATGGTAACACTCTCATATTTCACCATTCATTCTCAAGAATTCTTCTTTCCACATTTATCACAATAGGGTAATTTTATTTTCTTACCTTAAGGTTTTGGGATGAATTATTCTCCCTTTCTGTCAACTTGGATATATTCTTCTCTTTATTTTTTTGAAATTCCACAAACTCTAGCTTAACATTCTAATCAAATCACATAATTTCCTCATAACATAAAAAATCATGAATAACCATATACCATTTAAATATTTTATTCAATATTGAGTAGAAACAATCAATTTTGCGATTATTTTCTAGAATTAAATTCGGTGCATACCTGGCCAGTCGAGTAAAATTAGATTAATATGTGGAAAACGATTCCTCCACCTTATTCAATTACATGAAATTCATTTCCATTCGGAGTCAAATAAATTTTGGAAATTGTTTTTAATAAAGATATATTTAAATTTTATCAATTACATGTCATCAATTTCTTCAATTTCCTTGGTGTTATTAATCAAATAACACCATTGATCGGATTCACCTTGAAAATGATAAATATCATGGGTTATATTATAATGTGATGAACATCCTGAAACATTAAATATCATCTCTTGTGCATTGATCAATAAATTATCTTTTTTCGGTCTAACGATTAACTGAATATCAGATGGTGATATTTTATGAAATACTATACTACAGACATGTTTTCCTATGGATGATTTAGTTATTATCTTTCATGGGTTCCAATATTAATATCCTACATCAACTTTTTCACCACTGCCACATACCTCTTTGTTCTAACCATTCTAGGTTGCTAATTGGAATGTTTATTATCATGTGGATGTATTTTTACCTCAGCTTCCATATTTCAATTATGGAATAACATTATGAATAGATATGAAATAGATGAAGCGAAATAGAATTTTCAAGAGATATCTCATTATTGTATAACCATAAATTGGAGTATTTTTAATGTTTCTTTTACAATTTTCCAAACCTATAAATTTGGATCAATATTTCCTTTGATAATAACTATAAAACCATATACCTCAAACAAGAAATAATTACTTGATTTGTAACAAGGTATATACATTCTTACATTTATCAATTGTTTTAGATTAAATTATTATTTAAATAGGTAAAACATTATATTAAAAAGTGAACATTTCCTTACAATATCCATTTTAACATAAGAAAAAATTATTTATAAATACACACTTGCTTCATTCATGGTAACTCCCGCCTCTTGAACAATGACTTTATTTAATTTTATACACATTATAATGACCTCTGAAAAATAATTAAAAATGAGGGATGATAAAAAATATCATTATGGGATAAAAATAAAAATAAACTCATTATTATATTTATAAACTTGAGAATCCATAATAAATGTTTCCTTTTGATAATAAACATCTGATCTCAAATATTTGTATACCCTTCCATGAAATCAAATTAATTTCCTAACATTTTTCATGAAACAATTAATATAAAAATCATAATTTAAAAAACCTAATAGTAAGGGATTCTTGGAAAATATGAATACTCAGGAATACAATTCCTTAAAAAATAATCCTTTATCCTTTATAAAAAAATTCCATTACCTTTCTGAAAAAAAGAAAATTTTATTACCTTATATAATTAAGATATTTCATTTATAAACCATTAAAAAATCAAAATGTAATTACCTTAGCTAATTATACATATATTAACCCATATAATAGAATCAACTATCAAGAAAATTCCTATATCTCCTAGGAGAAACCAATAACCAATAAGCAATGTCACATTACCTAATGTATTTAAGTGGTATATCGGGATCACCTATAATCAGAGCTATACCTAGATCACTAATGAGTCATATAAAATTTATAAGAACCACTAAATGAATAAAACACATATATCTTAAAATTTATTGATATAACTTATTTGAATTTTCATTCAATCCCATAAGTAATAACACTTTCAGTTATTTCACTATGATGATAAAAAGATTCTATTTCCAAATAGAAACATTGTAAAAATAAAAATTCAACAACTATTTGTAGAAATTATTTATTTGAAAATTAACATGTAATACTATAGATTAATATTTATAATGAGTAATTTCTATTATAGTAATAAAATATGAACAAATTTTTTTATTTTTCTAAACTTTTTATTTTCACTTCCATAAAAAATTCAAAATTAACCGATTCAAAAAATGTTAAAACTTATCCGTTATAAATTTTTTTAAAGAAGTTAAAATATAGTTTAAAATGAAATTTTTGTAAAAAAATTAATCATATTTAATAATACTTTTGAAAACATTTTAAAGAACTTGAATGTGGAAGAATTCTTTTTTAACACAATTACAATAACATTTTAATGGAAAATACCTTATCTTAACTCCCATATAGCTTCATAAGTTATATAAATCTTGAATAATAAAATTATGTTATCTTTATCATTGTTTAATAAAAATTTTAATGTTCATTTCACTATTATTGTTCCTTTTATTTCATTTATTTCCATGTTTTATTTAGTTACTAAAATGGTTAAGTTTATGTTAGATGTTTTGGGGTCATTGAGTTTATAGCTTCCAAACCAAATTGGTGCATGGCCGATGGTTAAAGGGGTTGTGGTTAAATCTTCACCAGAATTTTAAAATATTATATTTATCATTTTTAAAAATTATATATACTTTTAAAACCAACCATTTGAGGTAGTTTTGGAAAATTAACCATGTCATTTCATGGAGATGAAAGTCTGTACTAATACATGCTCACCGGTTCCATTTTTTCTAATATGTGGAAAAAATAAATTAGATAATATTTTGATTTTATATGATGAATAAGAAAAATGAAACACATCGCTTCAGGGACATGGTATTCCACACTTACACATGAGTGACATTTTCATTCATCATAAGAGAAAAAAAGATGAAGAAAAAGGGTTGTACCGTATTATAATAATATTTTTTTATATTTCGTATAATTTTGTTTCTATTTAATCATTTATAAGAATATTTTAAGGAGGTTGAAGAAGAAATAATCTTGAAATAGGTCATTTAGGACTTTTCACTTCTCCTTAGATATATCCCTTCAAATTACACCATAAGCCTCAAAAGATTGGTATTTTTGAGAAGAACATGAACTCCACGGTGTGTAGAGTAATATTTGGAATCGTTTTGGCCATGTAATGGTTTAGAGAGAGTACTAAAATGTGTGATTAATGGAGGATAGGAGGTTCCCTTCTATAAGTGAGCGAGATGGCACAAATGTAATTTTTCTACAGATTTAAATATTATATAGTATTAATCATTGGAAAGTGTCTCCAAAACAATAAAATTTCAAAAATAAGTTGATAGATTTTGAAATAGAATAATAAAATATGAATTAAAATAAATTTTTTTGGCATACTTTCTTAGTATTTACCATTATTAACATGACCTACCAATTATCATGCTGACATGTTTTTACCATGTACCTATTTATGATGAATGATAATGTAATTTCAACAATTAAAAGATATAAAACTCTTAATTAAAAATATATAATCTATTTTTTCAGGATTTAATTTTTATAATTTAATGAAAATATTTTTAATATAAATGTGTAAAACAAAATGAAAAAATATTTTTAGAAAATTGTGTTTTTAATCTCAAAAATTAACTTATACCAGAATAAAATATAATCTTTATTCCAATGGAATTATTTATATTATTTTTAACAAAAAACATTATTTTACTTTAAAAAAATCTAAAATATAATAGGACTTAATAATTACTCTATTTAATTAAAATAAATGATTATTTTTCAAAAAAAACCTTTTCTCTATTTACTCAAAAATAAATATTTTTTGAAAAACACAAAAAATTAATCCTATGTTATATTTTATATTTTTATTGAAAATTAATTGATTATTATAAAATTAAAATTTTAATATCAAGAAATTTATCTTTTTAATAAAACCATATAATTCATCGAAAAACAATTTAGTTAAATAAAACTATTCTGTTTTTGATTGTAAACCTTTATAAATTTTTTTATATAACTAAAATGAATATAAATAAATAAAATGAATAATTCTAAGTCATAATAACTATTTATTCCTATATTATTTAGGTTGATATAATCTTAATTTGAGAGAGGGACTAAGAATGGTTGGAATGGATTTAATTGATTTTTCCATATAATGGATTCACCATTTTTGGCATGGTTGTGTCCATTAAGATAAGATATTCTACCCCTTAGTATATAGTTGATGTATATTATAAAAAGGAATGAGTTTTATGGATTAAATATTATTCATTGGATTGCACCTGATTTAATAAGTAGTTATGATCACACCCATCCATTATAAAGATGTGTCTGTTAGATAACGCTTGATTTGATAAATGGTCTAAATCATACATATTTATAGAAAATGGTTGACCCACCATGTGTACCAATTTTGGTCTGGGCCAAAATCAGTTTGATATAATGATCAGAAGGAAAAATTATGGCATCTCTAAGAACCTTATACTGATGCAACATGTGAATTGTAAATTGTTCCATCAAAGTACCACATTACATGATTGTGTAAGTGCACATGATTTTTAATTCATGCATTTTCATTTTATGTCATGATTAAAGTGTTCCTCATAATAAATGGGATCCCATTCCATATTCCTTTTTAGTTTAAGATTTCAAAGTGTCTTCCCCATTAAAAACTAAATATAAAAACAAATTTAATTATTCTATCGTATTTGAAAATTTAAAAAAATTCAATCCTTTTAAAATATTTAAAATCACCTTTTGAAAATAAAAAATCAAAATATATTGGAAATAAATTTAATAAATAAAGGAATATAAAATATTAAAACATTATATAGTAAAGACAAATCAAATATGAATAGAGAAACGTGGGGAAATATCATTGAATTGGTAACTTCTATTATTAGCTAGATTCAATATACACAAGTCTATTCCAAATTTTCAATTATTCATATTTTCATAGAAACCATTGTGGCCATGTGCCACATAACCTTTCATGATTGTTTGAGACCCAAATCCATAATATCATGAGAGAAACAGCACTCCTGTAATCACATAGGTGAACCAAGATATCTTCCCATATTTCAACACTTGTTTAATATCCTTGGTTCATTCTGAGTTTTAAGTCACCCTGTTTTTCTCATGGACACCAAACAAAATTATCTTAGGATATAATATACTATTGGTGTTCCTTCATATATATGAAAATGTTTTACACATTGAATATTGAGATGTGAATTTATCACATTTTAAGTTAGAGTCCCATCATTGGTGAATTTTTTAAATTGATTTTAAACTTGTATATAAGGAATTTGGCCATATAAATTTCCTTGAATGTTCATTTGTTAGTAGATCAGTCGAATTTTGGCTCGATTTTCAGAAGTCTATAGTTTTGATTCCATATTCTATAAAATAAATTGCCTAACTATTTCTAATACTAGTATTTATTAATTTCTAATTATATGTATTTCTATAAAAACAAGCTAGAATATCTAGATTATCAAAATGCATCATTAATAGATACATTGGAATTGGACACACCAGCAGATATGATAAAATATTGATAATCCATTTTTCTTAATTTCCAGTAGTTTGATAAGAAAAAACCTATAATCCATAGTTGAGTCTATTTTTCATGTTTATTTCTTTGATCCCCTGTATATCACACCACCTAAAAGTATAAAAATAAAACAAATTATAGAACATTGGTTGAAGCTCTATTTGAACTGTGTATATTTTTTCATGTGTGATATGAAAGTAAATGTAATATTATAAAATATGGGTGTTAGAATAGATTATCCCCCCTAATAAGAAATGGGTTCACTACCTTTGACCAAATGGCTAGAAAGGTTATAGTCCAGTAGCTATTACATCAGACGATTGGAATACTGTTATTCAATGAGAGAAGAGTCAAGTGTTTCCATAAAAGAATAATTTTCTAACAGATGGAAAATGGAATGAGTTTTTTTTCATGGGATAGTAGAAAAATAATATGATTGAATGTGTTGATCTTCATGGATGAACATGAAATGATTTAAATGGGTTTTAGTATTGTCTACAAGAGTTTTAAATGAGTGGATGTGTTAACTGATGAATATAGCTTGTTAAATTTGTTATTAAGGAAGATAAATTCTAGGATAAAATGGAATATTAAAGAACCACAAGTTGGTAGAAGTACATCCTAGTGTGTATAAACATTTGGTTGGTGAAATCAGGGTTTAAAATACTTTGGTGAATGCTTTATAAGGGCTGGAAACCATCTAAAAAATTCAAGGAGACGATAAATAATACCATAGATTTAGTGTTTTTGAAGTAAAAAAATTGGATATGTCTATCCAAGGTACAAGTTATTCAGGATATAGAAACTTTTCATCCTTCTCAACATACATGTGTTATAAACTCAATATATTTTTTAATTTATCCATCATACTAGTGATGTTCACCAAACTAGAAAATTTGGAAATTGACTATCAATATATGTGTGATTCAGGATGAACATAAGTGTCATTGTAAATCAATTTTTTGTAATTAATGATGAGAATTAGTGTGATTTAGGAAGTGTAGGTGTTATCTACCTCATAATAGGTTTTATCATTTTAAGGGTACGTTTGAGGTGCTTAATGTAGTTGTGATTTGGAGAAATTTATCTGTAATTTCAGAAATATAAAAGTTGATTTTCTACAAGAAAACATAAGTGTGTACATTTATAATCTGAATAAAGAGACTAAATGAGATTATGCAATGAATATTATTCATGGATTTAAACATCCTGAAAACATACAATAGTGTGTGATAAATATATGTTTCCATATTTTTATCCCCATTCCTAGTTATTTTCAATGGCTTAATGGTTCTTAGAGGAAGCTTATTGTATTTTTCCAATTGTTTTTTTTCAAATTCCTTCTCATGGTTTGACGTCTATTTTCACAATCATAGGTATCATTTTCATGGTCACAATTTGTTATCATGATCGCATAGTTACTTTTCAAATTCATCGGTTGGTCTTCACAATCACCTAATTCCTTCGTACGGTCATAATTTTGTTCTCAAGGTCATGGTTTTCCTTTTCATAGTTTTAGGTGTATTATCACGATCATAGTCTCCTTCTCATGGGCAGTGGTTTCCTTCCCATAGTTGTATGTTTCCATCCCATGATCAGAAGTATCCTTAAAATAGTCATAATTTTCCTTCTTGTGGTTATTCTATGAATTTTCAAAAAATTATAAAATTATAAAATTTCATAGAGTATTGAAAATTTACTTTTTGACATAAATGTGGTTTTAAAACATCAATTTTTTGAATTTAAATATCAATTTTAAAGAATATAATAATACCATTACATTCTTGTAAGTATAGCCTAATATCTAGGTCATTCCATGTGAAAAAAATGGAATCAATATTCATATTAATTAGTGGAATTTTACCTATGATATATGTCTATATTTTTAAAAGGTTAGGCCAAAGCCTCAGTTCATTATTAAAGAAAAGAACACTTTTTAGTCTGGGTAGATAGAGACCCATTACATAGCCCGAAGGCCCAAGGCCAAGTGGCCTGAAACAATGCTTTAAATCCCATTTTTTTCCCAATGGACCCCTCTGTGAACATTACTGCTATAGTAGTCACACTGCTATAGTTCTGCTACAGTGCCTCCACTACTATAGTACCACCGCTGCTAAAGTGCCCTACTACAGTACCCTCAGAATTTTTTCCCTATCCGGATTTGATCCTAGGTTGTTTGGATGCCAAGAAAGAGAATTTACCAATTAAGTACAATCTTATTGGTAGATGACCTATGATATATAAAATTTGAGAGACTATATCTTTTATTCTAAATGAATAATTATTTCCTTTATTAATTCTCACTATTTTCTCCTAATACAAAGGTTCCAAAGTTTTTCCCTTTGATTTTTTGAAACCTTGTTGTTTTTTAATTTGTTCTTATAGAGTGGTTATCTTTTTCATGTACCCCATGTTTTTGTATAAATAATATACTAAATCATCATTATTCCAAGTATGGTATCTATATACCTCTACTCTATTTGGGAATTTTGAATTAACCATCGTTAATATCTTTCTCAAAATGGGTGAAATTAACCTTTAGAAGAGATTAATCTAGTTTATTGCCTAAAATGGAATTTATATTAGAGAATAAAGATATTAAATCACATGTTGTAGAATTTATTAATTATATTTTGTAAGTTATTTCATGAAATTAAATGGGTGAGTCACATGCTATATGATATACATTTATCTCTATAATATGATCTTCACATGTTAAAATGTAATGAATATCATTGATGCACATTTTTTTAACATGGAAATTGATTACCATGTAGTAAATTCATATTATTAATTATAATATAGAAATCACATGTTGTGGATCAGGTAATTAAGATCGTATAACTGGAAAATTTCCCAAGAGGGAGAAAAATAAAAGTCACAGTTAATAGTGCTAGACTACTTGATAATATTTAATGTAAACTATCACCTAATAAAAAAATTGTCATTATTAATGAAAAATTTCAATGTTGGGATATGTGGTCACATGTGATTCTTAGTGAAATTTATGTTACTTCTTGTTGTAGTTGTTAAGTGAAATTTTCATTTACAAGTATTGATTTTCAATTATCTATAAAGCATGAATCTATATTTTGGGAATTTATTACCAACTTATTGATAGTTTAATAAAATAAAATTAAATAAAACTGAGGTCTAGTTATAATGGATTTTTATCATTTTAGATTTTGATTGGGTATGGATTGTTTATTTGGAGACAAGTGAGGTCGTTTTCATATGAATGTTGGATGCCTTGGTTCCATGGCCTAGTTCCCTGTTGATAGTTTATTTTTTTCCTCAATCCTTTTGTATTTTCTCTTGATGAGGAGACTTTTTATGTGATGTGATGTGACCTAGAGATAACTGATGGTATGATGAGAAATGGGTGGGGGTACCCAGTTTTGTGGCTGCAGTTGGCACCAGTGATGGTGACATTCATTGTGATATGGATAATAGTATCAGGGATGAAAATGGGACTAATGGAATGGATTAAATTTGGGATTTCTCATTTTTTTCTAAAATATATGATTCTTTTTTGATAATGAATATGTTTTAAAGGATATATGTCTAGGTTTCAGAGTTATACTTTATTTTCCATGCTATTTGATGCAGGTGGTTGTTCATAGATTGTGTATATCTTATGGTTTCTTAGGATTATTAATAGAGTACTTAGAATTATAGAATAAAAATTAATTTTAAATAATTTAACCCATGGGATTGGAGGATTTATGTAATAATGATAACGATAAATCTAGAAAATCGTTAGAAGATGTGAGATTATACCTAGGGGGAATGGAATTCAGTTAGTAATTAATGAAATTATGAAATAGTTATAAGACAATATTAATTAAAAGTTTCTTAGATATGTTTGTGTTCTCATAGGATATATAGTCCTTAGTCGTTGAATCTTCATATTTGAGTGACGATAGATATTATTGAGGTTAATTCTATGAAGATTATTGTAGTATTATTATGTGATAAATATATTCTTATGTGATTTCATACACTACCCCACCCATATTGTTAAGGTGGATGACACCTAATGGACTCTGGGAGGGTGTGTCCCCCAAAATCCTTATTGGAGTGTAACTTATGGATAACTACCCACTTTCCCCACTCTCTTCTCCTAGTATTATTATGTGATGGTATACATGGTGGTTATCTATCGACATATATGTGTATAGGGATTTAATGGATTATGGTTAATACATGACATGAAGCATATGATGACTCCTAGAAACTACTTGTTTATTCTTTAGAGATGTTATTTTGACAATGGGTTGATGAGATACATTGGGTGTATATTATGTTAACGTTTCCCATGTTTTTTTAGAATGATTATTTATTTAGAGAGATATGGATGGATTAAGAAATTCGATGATGGGGATGAGAAGAAAACTAGTGGGTTAGTGGTTATAGGGTACCTTATTTTCATTTAATGTTTGATATTATATTACTTATTATATTCAGTACTTGTTGAGAGAGTCATAGTGAGGCTGGGAAGTTAACATACCTTTTTTGGCGATGAGTTAGCTTCACTTGTTTATTAAATGGATTTTAGTGTACTTCTTTTACATTTTTACAAGAGGTTTTAGGTAGGATCCTAACAATTTACATGTTATGATAACCCTATGTATATATAAACTATTTTTAGGTTATTAGGGATAGTTTGGATACATAGCTCAACATTACTATCTTAGATGGGCTATTGAGAAATTTTCATGAGTAGTTAAAATTTGTGGTCGCTGCCCAAGGATTCTTGTTGGTATATGATGTTTTATCTTCATTGTTTTCAATTTATGTTTGAAATTACATGCATGTAATGGGATATTTTTTTAGTTGGATTTTTTTGTGGGTTTATCTTATCTCTTGTTTCTCATTTTCTTATTAAAGGGTAATGTATCCCATTTTTTTATGATATACCCTTAGTGTCTATCAACCACTTGTAGCCTATTGGAGGTGGGAGTCAAGCATCATTATATCCCAGCACTCATTTTTGGACCATGAATGGTACCTTTTTGGGGAGGCACCATGATAGAGTGGTATGAAATTTTTTAGTATAATGAATAGGATAGAGTTTGGAGGTAGGAATTAGTAAGGACTACATAGTTTGGTATGTAAATAGTGTAAGCTGAGATTAGTCTATAATAGAAAAATGGGATCACAGCTTAGAGGCAGGTGTTTAGATCTCCCTATGATCCGATGTTATAAACTTTTTGATTAATGATCCTGCTAAATGAAGTGATACTAGTTATAGGGTAGAGACTTATGAAAGGATCGTGATCCTTTATTCCTTGTACCCATGATTGAATTGGGTAGACCTTGGTATTAGGTTAAACGTTAATTAACAAATTAAATATAAAAAATTAAAAATTATATATTTATGAGACTAAAACATTTTATTCTTTTTTAGCCTTAGATTCAGATTTATGTCATCATTAGGTTCATGTTAATGATATTCAATAGGGTATACCTAAAGACCATCGCAGATTCAAGGTAAATGATAAGGAAACATGGAGGAGGAAAATCATAGAGTTTAGTTGTTAGAGTATGTATAAGGGTGATGGGTCTATTTAAGACTTAGTGATAATGTAATAGTTAGAAGAGGCTAAGATAACCTTTAGTATAATTCGTGCTTGGAAAGAGAATTGGGTTTCATTTGCGGTGATGATTATTCATGGGCAAAATAGAAGGTGGTGGTTATTATTTTTTGAGGATCATGAGGATTCATTTATTTCATGGGAAAATTTCTAATATTAGTTTTCAGCTAAGTTTCTTGATTTGACCACAAATGCAACCAATCATTAGGAGCTTATTACCCTTCGTTAAGGGGGAAACAATGTAAAGAAGTTTGGGATCCATTTTAATAACCTTTTATGATATTATTAAAACTTAGTTCTATATAAGAAGTCCAAGGTCAAGAATTTTGAAGAGTATTTATGTATATAGATCCATATCTAGGTTACTCTATTTATGTTTCTAACATATTTTGAGGTACTAGTGAGAGCATGGGTTATTGAGAAGACATTAAACATAACTATATATCATGTGAGGGGATTCATTAAGATTCTTCATATTGAAAAGATATAGTATTTTATTAGAAATTTTTCTATACCCAACAGGTTTTAGATAGTTGGTTGTATGTCCCAACCCTCTTTATCTTATTTCTCTCGGGGTGGAAGCTCTTAGGCCCCTGCTAAAAGATTATATTTATATCTTTATTATAGATTCCATGATATTCAATGGGGAAAATTACAAAAATTTATAAAAAATAAGTCTATGGATAGTGTTATACTTTATTTTCTTATATTGAGAATGTTTTAGCTGAGGTAGTAGTAACATGGTGATCTAGACGTTGATCAGCTGAGGGGTGAAGGGGTGGGTACAGGAAAACCTCAAGATGATTCTCATCCTGATAAAGAGGACAAAACCCATGATGGTGGTCATAATTAGGTTCAAATGAGCCATGGAGTAGGTATCTGGTAGTTATACACATTATAGTTTCTAGTTCCAGGTGATTCAGACATTGTTCGAGGTACCATTTGCCAATTTTTTACCTGGGTACATGTATTGTTTGATTCAGCAGGTACACAATACTTCATTTCTCTTTCCTTGTTTTGTTCTCCAAGATTATATATGGAGAGAAAAAAAATTCTGTAGTAATTAATTAGTCTAGATGGAGGTCAATCCAATCTATGGAAAGTAATTTAGAGACTATGAGCTAGTTTTTGGGGCATCACTACTCTTGAGGAGACTTCAATTTTTTTTTAAAATACAACCAAAAGACATTTTCCGTGAAATGTACTATTTTTATTCATTTTAGGCTGTCTTTGATATATTTTGGAGGTAAATTGTATTCTATGATGCTAATAGAGGGTCTTACCTATTAATTTGGGATCAGATCCCATGGATAAGTCAAAGGCATGTTTCATTCTTGACTTCCTTTATAGCTAAGTTGATACTGAGTTTATTGGGGGATTAGAAGGAATTGTATCTTGGGGATATGGAAGAGCACCATGATATCTTATTTGAGGAGGTTGTGGCATTATAACCTCGATGGAAGATCATGTTTGGGTTGGAGCTATAGTTATATGATTCTCTCATATCAATGTCTCCATATAGGATGTTTCCTTCTAGTTTGTGGGATATATATATATCTATATATTGATAATCTATTATAGTGAGGTTTTTTCAACTGAGCATGTCATATTAGGTTGAAACAGTTATATTCAAAAATAAGTAAAATAATGGTTTGTTTCTATGCATAGATTACCATTACATGACACATGAGATGGTGAATAATTACAATCATCTTCTACAAATTGATGATTTATTTTATTAGCTAAAAGGATATGGGTGGTGTTTGGAGATTGATTTGTGATTGGGATATCATCATATGTGTTTAAATGATGAGGATATACCAAATACTTCTTTCCAAGGACATTATGGGAATTATGAGTTTGTTTTAATGGAATTTTTTTTGATAAATGATGAATTTTTATTCGTGGTTTTGATTAATTTAGAGTTCCAGTATTTTCATGATTGGTTCATGTTGGTTTCTATCAATGAAATCCTTGTGTTGTTTATGTCTAAGTATGAGCATGGAGATCATCTATGGGAAGTTTTGTAAATTCTTCATATTTAGAAAGTATTCAAGAAGTTTTTGAATTGTGGTATCTAGGATCTGGAATTTTTTTTCTTTGGGAATATCTTATCAATTTGTAGATATATTTAGATCCTTTGAAGGTGAAGAAATTTTTTGAGAACCCCCCAAGATTTTTGTAGAGGTTCAAAAATACCTTTGTATTACATGCTATTACAGGAGGTTCGTGCATGAATTATCTCAAATTATGACTCCTCTAATAGCCTAGAATGAAAGGATCAGGAATTCTTGTTGAATGACTTGTGTAAAAATTCTTTTGATTACCTGAAAGAATTTTTTTAAGTGATCCATTTCTTAATTTTCCATAATTGGGAGTTTAGTTTGTGGTTTTCCAGGACACATTACATATTGGTTTGGGAAGTGTCTTGATGAAGTGGAAAAAATTTGTTTTTTATAGATCCCGATGGTAACATCCTAATGAGAATAACTATCCCACACATGTTCTTGAGTTTGAAGTAGTCGTGTTTTCTCAAATGTTGTAGAAATTATACTTTATTATTTAATGCTTTATGGTTTTCACTGATCGTAAGAGCCTAAGGTATGTCTTCTCTCAACATTACTTGAACATGCCATAGAAATAGTGGATGAAGTTCTTATGATTTTATGACCCTGAGATTTATTATACCTTGGGAAAGGGTAATATTGTTTGCAATAAACCAATAAGGAATTCATGCAGTGATATTGTACATGAATCTACAGATTCATGGAGAGTGATGTAAGATATATCTATGATTCATATTGATATTATAGAGTTCGGTGGTAGACAATTAATTTTTTAGTTGACATTGTAGTAATATTTCATAAAGAATGTGAAGGAGTCCCATCAGTACATCACGGTGTGAAAATGATGTACCATGATATGAGTGGTCAATTTTTTGGCCTGGTCTGAATTATTCAGTTACATAGTCTATGTCTTTATGTTTAGTCAACTAGAATTTGAAGGTTGAACACCATGTTCTGGGTGGTTTTCTCTAGACATTAGATGTTCCATAGTGGAAGTGGGAGGACATTTTTATTGAATTATTCACTGGTTTACATCAAGCTCATGTATTCTATGATGTCATATAGGTGATGGAAAACCATTGGAAGAAGTCATTTTACTTATTATCAATTAAGGAGTCCAGTTGGGTGGATGTTTTATTGAGGTAGTATCTATAAGAGGTGGTGAGGCTTCACGGAATCATGAGGATGGTCAACTCTAATAATGATCCTCATTTCACATAAAGGATGTAGAGAGGTCTCCAGTATTATTTTTTATATTAGTTTATCCTTATCAATGATTTTTATCTACAGAAATATGATCAGATAGAGCACATTATATAGACTTTACATGACATGTTTCATGCATACAATCTAGATTTTTGAGATTTTTTGTTGAAAAAGCTACCCTTAATAGAGTTTTCAAACAATAATATCCAACACTCTAGTATTATTATGGAAAATCATGAGTATTTTTATTAATGGACATATAATTATCCATTTTTCTAAAATGAGGTTGGAGAGTCAGTTATTCTTGGAATATAATTGGTGAAAAGTATTATAGAGAAGGAGTGTGTGATGCACGAGCGAATGAAGGTAGTATGGGATCATTAAAATTCTTATGATAATAATAGTAGTAGACCTCATGAGTTTGAATTAAAAGATCCAATATTCTTCAATGTGTCTCCACATCATAGGTAGTTTAGTTTTGGTCATGGGAGTACACTTTATCCAAGGTTCAATGGGGATTTAAAGTTGTTGGCATGGGTTGGATCCATGACATATTGATTATGACTACCCCTAAAAATGATCTAGATTTATGATGTATTCTATGAATAATGAAGTCATTGATATATTCATAATTATTCTTACATCATTGATTTGTCTAATTTTGACGACAATGGATCCTTCAAGGATTGGCTGGTTAAGAGTTTGGACCATCAAGAGAATGTGATGTGTAGGAATTTTATTCCCTTAGTTCGTGTCCTATGGAGGCATGATGGTTTGGGTGAGAGTACTTGGGAGTATGATTCATAGATGAATTCCGAAAATCCCAAGATTTTTAATGATTGACCTCATATATGATGTTTTATTGCGCTTATGTTATTATATGATTTTTTTTTTCTGTTTCTCATTTAATGATGCTACATTTTTGTATTTATTATTCCTCTGATGGGATGATTGTGTTCTATATATAGTAAGATGCTTGAGTGGTATCTCACAAGGTGGTTTTTCAAACCCATTCTATCTTCATCCAATATTTTATCTTAAATTATCAAGGATTTGAATTTTTTAATAGTTATCTAAGATAATTTATAAATTTATATCCTCACTCCTTATGTTTGTTGAGGTTTTGAGGTTTCTAAGTAGTACTTGGTGTATTTTTCAACTTCTTTTTTTTTTAAATTCATTCTCCCAGATAGTTTTTCTTCCTCACAATCACAAGTCTCCTTATCACATTGGAGTATTCTTCTAATATTCATGAAATTCCTTCACATGGTCATATGTTTGTTCGGGAATCATACAATTACTTCAAACTAATATGGGTTTTTTATAGTGGTCACAAATTTACCTCTCATAGTTAGAGGTTTTTTCTCAGAGGCATAGTTTCTATCTCATAGTCTGAGGCTTCATCGTTTGGTCATGATTATCATTCTCATGGTGGGGGGTTTCCATCTCATGGTATCATTTTTTACTAAACATGATTAATGGTTCCTTCACACAATCGTAGTTTTGTTTTAATGGTTGGTCCATGAATTTGAAAAAAATTATGAAAATTATAAATTTTCTAGAATACCCAAAATGTTATTTTTAATGTAAATATGTTTTCGAACCTTTATTAAGGGCATTTAAATTACTATTTCAATGAGGAATATTATAACCTTACATTCTATTATGATTGAACTTACATCCATGTATTTCTATTTGAATTAAATGGGATACACATTCAATTAAATTAAAGGTAGTTGACATGTGATCTATAAATTTTTGGGGGCCCAATATTTTTTTCAAAATTAATAATTATTTCCATCAATTATTATTGATATTTTATCTTGAGACCAAGGTTCCAGAACATTGCCTTTGGATTTTTTGAACACTTTTTTATTGTTTAGAGTTTTTCCTATGGAGTTCCCTTCCTATGTGTTCACCCCATGTTTTGGTACAACAAGTAGAGTGAATCATCTTTCTTCCAGGTAGGGGATATGTATACTTATCTTCTAAGTGAGATGTTTAAATTAACTATGTTTTATTACATTACCTAAATGGGTGTAATTAACCTTTTAAAATATAATAATCTGATATACTACTTGAAATGGAATTTATATAGGGTGAAGAAGATATTAAATGAAATTTAATTGAATATAATAATTATATTTTGTTAATTTTTTCATGAAATGAAATGGGTTTGTCAGATGTTGTATAATATATATTTATCTCTATAATATGTTCTTCTTATGTTAAAATGTAATGAATATGCTTTATTTATTTTTTCTAAATAAGGATATTTATGAAAATGTATTGAATTAATATTATTAATTCAAATATATAAATCACATTTTTTGGATTAAAGAATTAAGATTGTATAAATGTAAAATTTCGTAGGAGAGAGAAAAAGTATAATTTCCTTTGGCAGGGTTAAACATATTGATAATTTAAAATGTGAATTATCTGGTAATAAGAATAATGGGTATTCCTGATAATATATTTTAATAATGGTGTAAATGATAACATGTGATATTTAATAATATTTATTCTTCCTCTTATTATGCTTATTGTGATAATGTTATATTTATAAGCAATGGTTTTGTTGTTATCTGTATATTATTAATTCATATATTGGAGATTTATTAAAAACATAAATATATTATAATAAAATATGTTTAAATAAAAATATTCTTGTGAATAATTGATTTTGAAAATCTTTTGTTTTAATTAGGTATGGAATGTTTGCTTGGGGATGATAAATCCTACCTTGGTTTTAGGGACTAGTTGTCATGTTGATATTTTTTTATTTTCCTGTTTCCTTATGTGTTTTCTTTAGATTATTAGCCTTGTTGTGTGATGTTATGTGAGCATATTATGGTATATGGTTTTATGAGAAATAGGTGGGTGTTATTAGGTTTATAGATAAACATGGATATTCTAATAGTGGGATGCATGGGGAAATGAATGATGGTGTTAGGGATGACACCATAACTGCTGGAATGGGATGAATTCTAGATTTTCCATTTTTTGATGTACTGAAAATAATATACTTTTTGTATAATGAAATTTATTTAATGTTCAAATTGTTGGATTTCTTATTCCTACGTTATTTTTCTTACTATTTCATGCATCTGGTTTTGTTTACTTAATGAATCGTTCATGGTAGATTAGAATGATTCATAGAGTAATTAGAATTATGGAATGAAAATTATTGTTAGATAAATTAACCCATGGGTTTGTAGTCTTGATGGAATGTTGATGAAGATAAATCTCAATAAACCTTGGAATTTGTTTGATTATTCTTTGGTGTAATAGAATTCGATTGGAAGTTACTAAAATTAGGAAAAATTTAGCAATGAGAATGAATTGAAAATCACTTTAAATAGTTTATGCCCTCATAGGATATCTTTTCCTTAGCTGTGGTAGTTGGGAGTCTCAAAGATTATAGATAAAATTAAATTCATGGATAAGTATTTTCCCATAGTATTTTATGGGAAATATATATTCTTATGGTATGTGATTACATAAACTACCCCACCCATATTGGTATGGAAAATGACACCTAATGGACTCTGGGAGGGTTTATTCCCCAGCAACTAGGTTTTTGGGGAATATATGGCTAACTACCCACTATTTCCCATATCTCTTCTCGTAATATTATTATGTACTAGTATGTATGCATGTTATCTTTCCGACATATGTGTGTAATGGATTCTAATTGATTTTGGTTATTACAGGATTTACGTGCTATGGTGGATCCTAGAATCTATTTGGATTCTATTTTGACATGTAATGTTTGTGATGAGTTTATTTGATTAACAAGGTGCATGTAATATTATAGTTCTTAGGTGTTTTCAGGAAGGATTATTTATTTTGAGAGATATGATTCAGAACATGCGACATTGGGGCGGAGAGGTAAACCATAGTGGAAGTGCTTATGGGTTACCTTTTTTGATATTATATTAGATATTATATTATTTCTTGTAGGTGATATTTTTTGAGAGATCCATTGTGAGACTGGGAACTTATAATACCTCTTTAGGTGATGATTCAAATTTACTTGTTTATTCACTATGATTTTGTATGATTCTTCCACATTTTATAAGAGAGGTATCAGGGAGGATCCTGTTGTGTATACATGTTATGCTCAACATAGGTATATATATAGTTTTTTTTTCAAGTTAACAGGTATAACACCCCAATATTTTATGGTATGTATCTTCTAAAATCAATTTATTTGATAGCTTAGGCAACACTGAGCTCAAAACAATTGTGATATACTATTAAATATTAACATGACTGTTAGAATAGTAATGTGACTGTTAGAAAAATTAATGTGTCTATTGGAATAAAAAATTCACCTATGAAAGTTTAAATAAAATTTAGCAATCCCATGAATTAAAATATGATATTTTTATATCATGGAATAATTAAATAATTTAAAAAAAATGATATACTAACTGTTGATATTTTCATGAAACCTAAAAGTTTATTTACACTTTTATAATTAATATAAATATTTATAATATAATTTAGTTTCATAAAATAGATAAATAAATTTATATTTTTTTTCTTTTAATTATAATATAATTTTATTTTACCTTAATTTATTTTTAAATGTGCCAGAAAATCAGTTATAATTTTAAAATCAGTATTTTTTCAATAAATGATGATTATAATATGAAATTTAAAATTTAAAATTTATAAAATTATTTTCATAAAATATATCTAACTTTTTAAATATATACATCAATAAATGGTTTGTTTGATTTTTTGGTATTTTTCAGAAATCATTGAATTTTTTGTGAAGAGTAAAATACTGTAATCTACTGTATTTTACATTTTAAGCCAGAAACATTAATTATTATGTCATGGATAATGTAAGAAAAAATTAGATGGAACCAGCATCAACTATTTATTATACATAGTAATAATAATCATCATTAGTTATAGTCTTGAGTCAAAATAATAAACAAATGACGAAAATAATCAAAAACACCTCTCTCCTCCCACTATAAAAATCACCCTACACCAACCCTTCTACTCAAACATTATGAGAATTTAATCTTGATAATATTAATCCCAATTAATATATTAATACTCTTGAACATATCCTGGTCTTTCTGGTGTCACCAAAATATCATTTCCAAGTTTTTTAATGTGGTTCTCAAGGAGACGATATTCGAGAGGTAAAATCCTCTTTTCTCTTATAATTTTTTTCTTTTCTTATCATATTCTCACCTACCACATAAAATGTTTGATGGTAACTAAATTAAATTATATATACTATAATGTTATATTTTTAATTTAATATCCATCATCATATCTATTTTCTTCTCCTTTTAATTCTAAAAATTAAAACATTGTCTGTGAGGTGTCGATTCACAACTATCGTCGACGACATGATTTTGTTTTTCATTACCACCTTCGTGGTTTATCATAAAACCATTTTTTTTGTTAAACCAAATTAAAATAGGTGTATTAAAACTAATTTGATGTTCTATAACCAATATATAAACATAATATTAAATAAAATGAAACTAGTTGTTGATGGTCATACAAACCGCCAATATAAACTTTCCACTTTTCAAAAACGTTTTATCTAATGAATGATCCTCATACCATAAAAATTATTTGGGGTATCATTTAAAATAATGGATTAAAAATAATACCATTCAATTCTATATCTATATATTTTATACCATTTTATAGGAACTCCCATTATTATAAATAAGGTAATTGACCATATAACCACGAAATGAATGCTCCCATAATAATGAAATTAAACATTATAACCATCAAATTGGCCATAAATAAGATTCATCAAAATATAATAAATAAAAAATATTTTTAATAGGTTATGAATTAAGAAATTAATGAATCTAATTTTATTATCCTAGATATTAAGTACATGTGTGAAATGCTTTTGGAGATAAGGTATTGGACTTCGTCTCAATCTCCATTTCATTGAGACTTACTTGGTATTGTCCACCTAATAATTTTTATGTGGTATATCTATTACCCTTTGGAGATCATTTTTCATTTTACTTTATATTAATCTTAAATATCTATATTTTTGAAACTATTTAATGATTATTTACTAAGACATATACAAATTTTTCATACGGTGTTGACATTTGATATTATTTGACTAACTCGGGAAATAATGTCAAATCCATATCACTTAATCAATACAAATATTTTTTTGATAAGGAATATTGAATTGTGAATTAAATAAGTCATTTTAATTTTTGAGGAATGATTTTGACTTGTAGACATGAGTGGGGAAAGGTTATAGATATCCCTCGATGCATCGACAGGTCTCGGGAGGAAAAATAGTTGGAGATAAACCCTTCATTTTTGTTTCTATGAAGAATTAGATGGGTTTTTACCCACAAAATTGAATTGTCCTATGAATGGTCTTCTTGGTATTGGTTCATGTTACAGATACAAGATATCCAATATTTAAGGATTTCCTTCATTCAGTATTTAGTTAATACTATCCATGATATCTTTATTATGAAAAAATATAAGGATTCATTTTCATTCACAATTTATTAAATGGAACATGTTTCTCAGATATTTACCTTGTCATATTGATTATTTAATATATATTATGCTTCACGTATTATTTATTTATGTTTCAAAAATATTTAACCATTATTTACCATTTGAGATCATTGTTTTTTTGTTTTCCTACCCCATGTTATGAAGATTAAAACCTTGAATAAGTTTCCAGGAAGAAGTTTATTTTCATTTTTATGTCTACGTATAATGAGCGATGTATTAAGGGAACCATGTATGTATCTATTTCTTCATGACTACTAAACTAGTAAATCTGTTGCGACTTTTTCTTTTGTATCTTTTCAATTTTAATAAAATAACCACTAAACTTGGACTATTGGGGTTGGCGTTGTTACAGTTGGTATCAGAGTAGGTTTAGTCAAATCCAAGGGAACTAGATTTTAAATAAACATGAGAATTATAATGAGTCTTTATTGTGAATTTTTGGATCAATAATCGTTATGATTATGATCTAACTCAGTGTGTGTGTCATTATTTAGTCATTGATCCCAATGGATGAAAGTGAATCAATACCCGTAGACAATGTTGGATTTTCCCCACTGATAAAGTCCACACAGTTAGTGTTGGAGCTTAGAAAATCATGACCATATTAGGATAACATACTCATTTTAGGTTAAAAAACATACTCTAATGGATCAACAAATATGTGTTGGGAAATTACCTTTTTTCATATAAATTTTCATTATTTTTTATCATTATCATCAAACTGTGGCTGAATTTGATATAATCATTGATCTGGACTAGATTTCAAAATATGATGTGATAATTTAAAAGAAGAAAAATAGAATTACAATCTCTGAAAAATATGTAGAATTACTCAGATTTTAAGAAGAAACTTCATGATATGACACTTAAATAGATCCACCCCTAGTAGATCTACTGAATTAAATTCTCAGGGAGGAATAAAAAAGAACATCCATGGATGAGGAAATTAATCTTTAAATTGAAGATATATCAATTGTATAGGAATACATTGATTTATTTTCTGAGTATAATATTGTGTTTACCATTGATTTAATCCAAGATTCATGAAAAATATCAATGAGTCCCTATATAATGAACAATATGAAATTAGTGGATGTAAATAGAAAATAGAGGTGATGAGTAATAAGGGATTTATTCACCTAAGTGTTTTTCCATGGGGAGCCCATGCTCTCTTTGTTAATAAGAAATATGGATCCCTAAGGATGTGTATTGACTATAGATAAATTAATATTATTACAATAAATTAAAATTAACCTCTACCTCATATTTATTTTTTATATTATCAACATCATGGAGCTCAATATTTTTTAAAGATTGAACTGGGGTTTCGGTATTATCAACTGTGAGTAAATAAGAAAGATATTATGAAGACAAATTTTTGAACGAGGTATGGAAATTATGAGTTTACATTTATAACATTTGGACCGACTACGAAAACCTCAATTTTTATGGATATGGTGAATATAATATTCATAGAAAATCTTTATAATTTAGTTTCAGTATTCATTGATGATATTCTGGTTTAATCATAAATTTAATAAGGCCATGAGAATCACATGCAGACAATTCTTAAGACCCTCAGAAAAAAAAATTTATATGGTAAATTTAGGAAGTGTGAAATCTATAATTAAAAAATTAATTTTCTTGTCTATATTGACTCTATGGATGGAATATTAGTTTCTATTTATAGTATCCTTGACCTGATTAGCCACCCAAAAAGTGTTATCGGGTCGGGTGCCACTATCATTAGGCACCCCTCCCCAAATGGAAATGGTTTTTGACTAACAATGAGGGTGTAAAGAGGTTTAGTGGGAAGAAAGAGGATGTAAAAATATAAATAAATATGGGTGTTATAAAATTAAATTCATTCCTTTACTAGGCCATAAAATTTAGCTCCCACAGTTTTCCAAACTGTGCGCAAACTGTGTGGGCTACAGAGCTGATGTTCTTCATATGTGTTAATACTCGTGAGATAGTCCACATGGTTTTCTCTAAAAGTGATGAATACTATATAAAAAATGTATACCCCCCATGCATGGTTTTGTGCATCCGTCACATGGTTTACCAAAACCATGTAGCAGTTTCAAACATTGCTGCATAGTTAGCTGGAAGGGGCCACACGGTTTACCCTAAACCATGCACTGATACCTACAACATAAAAATAGACCATTCATCATTCAACTCTATTGAACCATTCTGAGACACTTGAGGCACTATACAAGACTCTATTCTCATAAAAAAATCCATATAATGCCAATGGTAATATCATAATTTGGCTTCAATCAACAAAGAAGAAAATATAAGATCCACTATTTAAAAAATTCAAAATGGTTGAGATTTTTTACACATTCTAAAATACTCTCGAAGTTACAATCTCCATAACATAACATAGCTCATCCCAAAAGCTATAAAAAACCATGGATATGGTACCAATCCTACCCATCCTAGTAAAAATAACATGGTATCCCTCGACATAAAGGGTGTATGTCATATTATATCAAGTAGTGGACTCCCCACCTTAGGAGTAACCTACCCAAGTCTCAACCTGACCAAAAATAAACTATGAAATGGTAAAACAACTAAATAATGAACTCAAAAGTACTCATGTGATAAATTATCACTCCTACACCCCATCACATTCTTCCCTGTCATACCAAACAGCCATCAACGTCCCACACCACATTGGTGCTTGCCTTGAGCCTAAGTCTCACATGGAACCATGAAGTACAACATCTGAACAGA
The DNA here is from genome assembly GCA_963277665.1 of Viscum album. NCBI lineage: Eukaryota > Viridiplantae > Streptophyta > Magnoliopsida > Santalales > Viscaceae > Viscum > Viscum album. The sequence continues at coordinate 494,326,233 of OY728148.1, read as the reverse complement.
TGCTCAAATGAATCTCAGTGCATCACACATAAATAAATTACCACTCCTTAATGGTTTCTAGATGCCTATCACCTCATGTAACTACATCTCTTCGACGCCCGGATGCCAAGGAACACCCAACAAACACGCATCAAACGATACTCAAATACAAATCCTAGTGTGTCGGACATCATATATATATATATCATATGAACCCAACACAATTCCAATATACTAAAAAATGTATGTCTAGTACATTTAAATAGAAAATTCAACTCGGGCACCTAAAATGGGCATTCTTTAACAGGCCATTCCAAAATAAAGAAATTCATGGCTATGCCAATGGTGTACCTATAACCATCATCGGATCACCAGTCTTCTTAGCCCTTAGATGATCCCCGACATTCACCTAGCATTAAGCTTCGATTCCTGATGCCTATACTCCATGCGGTGTTTCACCAGCCACAATCCACTGACCCCACAACTGGGTACCAATATCTCTTCCATGACCTACACATGAAGTTAAATCTTGGGTACCCTCACCTGGTACTGATCCTAATCTAATCTTGTACTCCAAATTCTTCCATTTTCCATGAATACCAGCTCTATGAGAAGTCCTCTTGTAGAAACTATTGATATGACAAACCTTTCCATAATCTCATCACTCATTTGGAGGATGCTCAAACTCAGTCTAGACGTGTCTCGGCTGCTCACACTAAAAAAATCATAGAATATCCACTTAAAAGAGGTTGATAAGAGTCCTTGACCTGACTTCCCTACTGGAACTCATCCCGACATCACTTCTTGGTATCTGAAGCATTTCCATTGAAATCACCTGAAGACACTTCCCATCTTGAGTAAGACCTAGCTATAGATTACCCATGGATCTAAGAACCCTGTTCGCCACATCTAAGAATGATGCCAACCTAAATATGTTTACATGAACCCAAATGGCATGTTCTATAATATCCTAGAAGCACAAAAACCTTGAGGTGTTCATTTTAACCATTATTGTTTAAAATAGAGATAAGCTATTGAATGTCATTTCATAGTGCATTACAGACTTGTGACCCTACTAAAGGATCAAGAACTCTCGATCCCATTCTTCCTACTGCATCCACACAAAAAATTTCTCAATGAACATGACCTCAAATTCTTTTCAGTATAGCACCTCATGTCTTGTAAACTGTGCCTATATGTCCCACTAGCACTTTTATGGTCTTTTGAACATATAAAACTCCACTTTTAATCCTCCACCCTAGAGGCATCTGTAGCTACACAATGATAATCTGCCTGCTCCCGATCCAATTCTCAGCCACCTGTGGACCACCCTCACCCTAAAAAAGTGGTAGGTACTGCAACTAAAAATCACAAGTCAGATATTCGATAATGTATGTTCTCCTTAATAACTCTAATCGATACTCTGGACAACTCATACTATGCTCGACCATATCTTCTCAACAATCAATGCCCCAAAAGTAGTAAGATAGGGTTGATTTCCCACTAGAACTAGAACATGAACCTAAAACTATACCTGTTATTCCCGACCCTTAAGTGCCTGAACCTACTTATTCTTCTATGACATTAATCCATCACCCACCTAACACTCCATCTGATCTGTCTTGGAGGAACCCATTAAATACCATTGAAATGGCAAGACAACCCATATATAACATATATATTTCATATAGGGAATGATGTAAAAGGTAGAATCGACTCACTACTCCTAAAATTCCCCATAAAAACCATCCCCCACGACATCTCAGCATTATGACCTCCTTACCCACCCTCAATAGTGCCAAATATCACAAATACCCTTGGCCATGGTCATCCTAAAATTCATGGTTCCCTCAATCTGATGACCAAGACTCCTAAAATAGTGATCAAAATCCCCCCATTTCATAGCATCTGCCTTCTTATATAAGAGTCAAGCCCAATTCACATATCACATTAAATGTTTTATATGTCTCATGGAATATTTCATTACATAAAAAAATGATATCACACAGAATTTCATTTTATAGCCACATTCACATGGTTGTCACACAGTATCACATTTCACATATAAGCAATAAATTCAACACAGGAACATGCTAATTCAAAATTTAAAACATCCCAATATGTGGATAAATGGGATATTAAGGAATCATAAAAGAAATAAAACCCTCTCTATACTGGGTCAGGGTCTACATATCATTACATAAATTAATATTCTAAGGGATAAATATCCTAGAAGATAATATAACATTCTAAAAAAGACACCCAAGGATGAAATCAGAACAATTTCAAAATGAGAAAAATAGAACTGTAATTCCCACCTAGGGTAACTGGGTCTGTCCCTTGTACATGGGATTTTAGGAACCCAAGCCCATTCTATAAATCCAGTTCCAACAACACCTATTCTCTATTCTACCTTAAAACATATAGTAGGACTAGAAGAAAAGAAAAGATAAAGAATTCTTGATCTCATTAGTAACCATCCTTACACTACTACTAAATCCTAGTCAATAAACAGTCTCTGATACCACATGTATCATCCCTGACCTGATTAGCCACTCGAACAGTGAAATCAGCCTGGGTGCCACTGGACTTAGGTGTGACTCCCTGAATCCTAAAGGCTGTTGACTAGAAGTGATGGTGTAAATAAGTATAGTTAATAGAAATATAAAGAAAAATGAAATATAAATATGGGGGTAAAAAAGTAGTATTCAACCATTACTAGGCCCCACTATTTAGCTTTCATGGTCTTCCAAAACATGAATGATCCATGCAAGATATAGTGGTGAGGTACTACCTGAGTGGCAGTACCCATACAAAATTACACACATTTTTCTCTAATCATGCAAAAACTGTGGAGAAACCTCTACAAAAAATACAGACCCCAAGCATGGTTGTCTGCCTCCCTTGCACGGTTTACCCAAACAATCCAATAGTTTAAATCTGAGTTGTACAGTAAGCTGGGAGGGGCCACATGGTTTACCGTAAATCATGCGCCCTGATGTGAAACTAAAAAATAGGCAATTCAGGCTCTAATAATAATGAAATGCTGCTAAAACCAAAGAGGCACTATCCAAGCCACTATACAAAGACAAAAAAATCATATAAATCTTATTGAACTCTATGAATTTGGTTTTAATCATCGATTATGTGAATGATAGAGCTACCAGTTCAAACATTCTAAATGGGAGGGGTTTTTGACCCATTCAAAAATTCTCAGGATGTTACAATCCTATAAAGTCAAAGGAAATCCAATAATGGCCTACACCGATGGAAAAACTGAGGTACATAGTTTCATTGGTTTAGCAGGTTACTATTGGCATTTCATTCAGAATTTTTCCTGATAGGATAACTCGTCAACCAATCTCACATGTAAAGAGGTTAAGTTCATGTGGACAAAATATAATGTAGAATGTTTTGAAGAATTGATGATTAGATTAGTCATTTCTCCTATTTTGACTCTACTATTAGGAAAGGATGGTTTTGTGATATACGGTGATGTATATAATAAAGGAATGGGTTTTTCCTTATGAAAAATGATAATGTTATTGCATATACATCAAGGCAGTTGATGATTCATGAACAAAATTACCCAACTCATGATCTTGAGTTAGTAGCTGTAATAATTACTATAGAGATATGGAGACACTATCTCTATGGTGAAAGATGTGAGATATATATAGATCATAAGAGTTTTAAATACTTATTTAAACAAAATGAACTTAACATGAGGAAAATATGATGGCTTGAGTTATTCAAATATTTTGATTTCTTAATACACTACCACACATTAAAAAAAAAATAAGATAGTAGATGCATTTAGAGAGAAAGATCATGGACTTCTAACCCAAATGATAATTGAGAAAGATCCTATGTTCATGGATTTTGTAAATTTAGATAGAGGAATTTCCAAATAATGAGAAACACCACTCTTTTTCAAATAATTTCATAATCATCTTTATTTGAAAAGATAAAAATATCACAATCTAATTATTAGACTTTTCGAAAGAATATTAAATCCATTGAGGATGGATGATTGGTAAAATTTGTGTATGAGGATGGAATTTTAAAATTTTGGAAGAGGTTATGTGTTCCATCAACATGGTAGTACTAAGATGTATAGAAACCAAAATGTACTTTTTTGTGGGATAATATGACGTGGTAAATTGATGATTGTGTAAATATGTCTAGTTTTTCAACAAGTGAAGGATGAGATACATCATCCTATTAGAGTCCTGAAACCTCCCCGTATTTCTATGTGGAATTGGAATGACATTACTATTTACTTAATCACAAGATTACCAAAAATCCCCAGAAATAATGACACAATAAGGGTTATTGTTGATAGTCTTACAAAATCAGTACATTTTATTGTTATAATTGAATATTTAATTCTTGAGAGCATTATAAGACTTTATATTAATTAATTTAAAATACATCATGGTCCACTTATATCGATTTTTATTATTGAGATCCCAATTTCAGTATAATTTAATGAGACTTAATTAATTTTTCAAACTATCATAAAATCGATTATAATTTTAAAATAAATATTTTTCAAATAAATGACGGTTTTAATTGGAAAATTAATTTAAGGTGTTATGAATTTTTTTTTCATAAAATGGATTCCATTTTTAAAATAGAGACATTGATAAATGGTTAGGGTGAATTTTTGGTATTTTTCTAAAATAGTTGTTTTTTGGTGAATAGTGAAATATGCTAATTTATGCTATTTATCATTTGAAGCAAAATACATGAATTTTTTATCCATGGATGATGTAATAAAAAATTAATTCTCACTAAAATAAACTATTTACTATAATTATTCACATGAATCATTATTTTTTATATTCTTGAGCCAAACTAATAAATAAATGATTAAAATATTAAAAAACATCCCTCTCCCCCCACTATAAATTCCACCATTTATCCACACACCCTATAAGCATGGGATATTTCTAATACCCTACCCAATTAATCTTTAAATCTACTTACACATGTATTTGTATTAATGGTCTCACCAAAATGAAATTTCCATGTTCCTTAAGGATGTTCTTAAGGAGACAACATTCGAGAGGTAAAATCCTCCTTTCTATTTTAATTTAATTTATTTTCTTACCCTATCCTCACATGCCATATAAAATGCTTAACGGTAACTCATATATGGAATATATAATGAAAATTTAATTGGTTAATGTAATATCCATCATCAAATCTCTTCTCTTCTCTTTTTAATTCTAAAAATGAAAACATCCTCTGTGAGGTGTCAGTTCACTACCTTCATGGATAAAGGGGTTTTTTATTTCATTACCACCTTAAAGGCGGGTCATAAAACCATTTATATGGTTAAAACAGATTATAATATTTGTATTAAAATACATTTACAGTTCTGGAAGCAATATATATAAATAATATTAAATAAAATGATAATAGTTCATGATGGTCAAAAAGAAAAATCCAAAATAAACTATTAATTTTCCATTAACATTTTTTCAAATAAACCATCCTTATACCATATAACCAAATGATATATGGGATAATTAAAAATAAAAGAATTATATTAATACCATTTCATTCAACTTATTTATTTTTGCTTCCATTTGACAAGAACTCCTATAATTATACACAAAGGTAACCAACTATAAAACCATGAAACAAATGCATCCAGAATAACAATATTAAACATTATAACTCATTAGAATGGCCATAAATGAAGTTAATAAAATTTTAATAAATCAAATATATTTTGAAGATGATTTTAATTAAGTAATTAATTAATATAATTTTATTATTCAGGATATTAATTACAAGTTCAATGTGACTTCAGACATAAGGTAAGGGACTTCATCTCAATCTCCATTTTTGTGAGAATTGCATTGTTTTGTGCACCTAATAATTTTCATGTGGTGTATCTAATTCTATTTTGAGATACTTTTTCATTTGAAATTATATTAATCTTATATATACATATTTCTTATATCGTGTATATGATTATTTATTGATCTACACACCAACTTTCATATAGTGTTTACTTTGGATGTTATTAGATTAACTAGAGAAATAATTTAAAATATTTTTATTTTACTCAATATAGATATTTTTTGATATATAATATTGACTCATGAATTAAATTTATCATTTTAATATTTTAGGAATTCTTTGGAAATGCATACATGGGTGGGTCCTAATTATAGAAATCCCCTCGAAGAATCGACATGTCTCATGAGATAAAACAGTTGGAGAAAACCCCTTCCTGTTTGTTTCTAAGAAGAATCAATTGAGTTTCTAACCATAGACCTAAACCATTTTGTGAAAGGTCTTGAAGATAGTGGTTCATGTTCAAGATACATGATGTCCATTAATCATGCATTTCCTTCATTTAATATTTATTTATTACTATCCATGATATTTTTACTATGAAAAAATCTATTGATTCATTTTCATTCTCAATTTATTGAATGGAATGTGTTTTTCATCTATGTACCTTTCCATATGTATTATGAATTATTGATTATGATTCACTAATTATTTATTAATATTTCAAATATATGTAACAATTACTTATCATTTTGGCTCACCCTTTTATTTGTTTTCCTTATCCAGTTTTGAAGATAAAATATTTGAATTAGTGTTACGGAAGTAGTCTATTTTCCATTATTATGTTCTGTATTTCATTACCAATGTAATAAGGGAACTGTATATGTATCTAGTTATTCAATAATACTAATGTGATTTATATGTGGTGATTTTATCCCTTGTATCTATGCCATTTTAATCAAATAACCACAAAATCTGGCCTATTAAGGTCGGGGTTGTTACAACAGGGGCATTTTGTAGACCAGGTTTGATGTTATTATCATGAATGAGTTATTGAGAATTTTTCATGTGTTGTTTGAGTTCATGGTTACTGCCCAGGTTTCCTCTTTTTTAGGTAGTTTTATCTTCTAGTTACTCATTTTAGGTGTGACATTACATGAATATATTAGGATATTGTATTTTATTTTTTAGGAGGATTTGTTTGGAGTTTTTATATTATCTCTAATTCCTCATGTTCTTCTTAGAGGTTGATGCCTACCATTTTTTTATGATATACCCTTGGTGATTTTCACCAACCCATTTCCAATTCATAATGGGCATTGAGTATCATTATATCCCATCTCTCATTTCATGATCATAATGGGATCCTTTGTGGGGAGGTGTTCACAACAATACAAGTATAAGAAAAATTTGAGAAGATTTTCTTCAAACATGGAATGGGATGATAAAAAAAGATGATTAATTGAGTTTGTAGAATTTAATAATTCTGATTAAATTTACATTTGAGTATTTAAAAGCTATTAATTCATGTTCTAAACTTTATGAATCTATTTTTAGATATGTTTCTGTCATGATACTGAAGAAGGATCATCTGACATGATATAGTCTGCTTTCGTAATCCCACGCTCATGGTATTCATTCATAGATCATAACATACTCTCACATGGTTAAAAGAAGATGTTTTAGGTAGGATTCCATAACCTTATTATTATCCATTCCTGGAACACTCCATTCCCAATTGTGGTACTCACAACTTTCTAATGATTTCTCTCCATCATGAAGCTAGTGAAGGATTTGTCAAAAAATCTCATTGGAAGAATCAAAAGACATTGGTCTCAAAAAACACTTCCTCAACATTAGCCAAGGGGTGTCTAAACCTGGTTTTATTTATAGTTAAATGTCATGTGACCATGCACCAATGCTCTCCTACTGACATGATATTGTTTAATTTGGGAATCCCACCCTCAATTTTTTCCCACAAGGCATCGCACCCTCTCCCTTAGGGAAGATGCCTTGTGTTAGAGAGGATTTCACAACCTTATTATTAGCCTCCCATGACACTCCCCAAAACATAACGAGGGACTTGAATCATTATAACTTCCCTATAAAACTAGAATCTGGTTAGCGATTCTTCACAAAAACCCATGGGGAGTGTTGAATTCTGATAGCTAAATAATAACCCTTTATCTTAATAATCATACTTGCATAAGAAAATCCTTCCAATACTCATGGGTTTCCACTATAATATATACAATAATACATTTTTACCTTTATATAGTTGAGTACTCATAACCATATCCCATTGTACATAGCCTAGATTACTTGTATACCTTATATAATTTCCAACATCATATGAAATATTGGGTCTTGTGATATCCATGACATACATGAGAAAACTAATACCCCTTTAATATACCAATTGATAATTTTCCCTAGCCAAATTTGGTACCATCCAACTCCCATAATCATATAGTGTATAATTTAGTGAATAATAATAAATTCAAATTACGTGAAGACCATTTCAATATAATGATATTGATAAATAAAAATAAACTTTTTACTAAGAATTTTGATTCCCAATGTTATATTTTATTCACTTAATTCATTCATATAAATATTTATAAATAAAATAAACATAAACGCATTAATTTTATTCATATTATTTCCAATTATTAACATACCATCAACATATAGACACATAAAAAATCCATGATTATTATGTAACATACAAAAAACATACTAATCATCTCAATTAACTATAAATCCATTTGATAAAATTACTTCATTAAACTTATTTCATTCTTTTGGAGTATTTTTTAACCATATAAAAACCATACCAATTTTAAAACCAAATTTTAACATCCATTTGATGAATTTAAAAATTATATATATAATATAAGTTGAGTAGGATTCTAATAGAAGAATTCCTGGATATAATAGAATGTGGATTTAGATAATAAATTCCTTGTTTTTATTAGTAAACCCCTTATATTTCAATTTGACTTTACATTTTATAACTATACCATAATATTTTTGTTCCCTTAAAAATTCGCATTTACAACTAATTTGTTGTTAACCTTAAGGATGATCAACTAGTATCAAATTATTTGTTTTCTAGTTATAGAGTCTATTTCATCATTCATATCTTTATTCGTAAGAGTTTCATCAGAAGATGAGATAACTTCATTGAATGCTTTTAAACCAGACACTATTTTAATAAAAAAAATGGATTTTGTATTAGAATAAAATAATTAGTTCATTCCGACAAGTACATATAGAAATAAAATCCATATTTTGTATGTTTAATTAGTTATTTACTTATAGGAACCTCCTCAACTATATCATCTTGGTATAATTTAATATTTGATCCATATTCCCTAATTTATAATTTCCTAATTAATGGGGAAAACCATGATTCATAAAAGATATCAAATATTGGTTCAATAACTTTATAAACAAATACAAAATAATTATATTCTATATATTTGAATTTATAATATTTTTAAATCTTCATGTATCCCAGAAATATAAAATCAATAAATCTTTTTCCTAGCATATTCCTTTTAGTTTTATGTAATATTACAGTTACCTGAAAACCTGAAACCATTAAATAATTTATATTTGGTTTCATATTCATCCATAGTTTATATAGAGTCATAACTTTCCCATTTGTAGGAACCTTGTTTGGGATGTGACACACAATTAATAAAATCTACCTAAAATCCTTTTAAGAGATTTGAGATACACCTCTATAACATAACCATTTCAATTAACGTTCTATTATTTGTCTCAGATACACTATAATATTAATGTGTATGGGGATCCATAACATTATATATGATCCCTTAATATTCAAAAATGAAAAATAATATTCTACTCATATGTCAGATCTGTGACATTTAACTGAAATCCCACATTGGTTTTCAACCATATTTTTATAGATACTAAATTTATCTATAAAATATTTTTTAGAATGTAAAATAAAGACAAGATACAATCTAGAATGACCATCAATGAAAATTTCAATGTTCTTTTTATTACTTATGATTGGTTTAACATTCCATGTGTTTTAAATTTCAAACTCTCTCTTATATTTTTTATTGGCATTAGACCTCACCTAAGAGGTACGGTTTTATGGGAATATATTTATACATGGTATTGGAAAAGCACCCCCACTTATTTTAATGAAAAAAACCCTAGGATATTCTAAAATAGTGGTGTTCACCACTCTCTCAATATAGTGGGTATCAGTACTTCCCCAATCACTGACCCTCAGGTAGCTACAACACCTCCCAATTCCCTAGCCACAATGACCCCCTCCTCTATCATGTGCACCTACTGTGATGTCTCGATCCATATCTAGATCCACCCCAGAAGTTTTTCCCCACCTCCATTACCCTTTTATAGATAACTAAAAGTTCAAATCTTAGCATCACACGCCCAGTCCTTGCAATCCCCCCATGCTCATGCTCACTGTCATTAAGAATAATGGTCTCATGCTCCCTCAATCATGCCTTTAACTATAAATATATAATATACTTTAATATTGTGCAAGAAATACATCTCAAATGGGAGACAAGTGTGATCTAACTAAATATGGATTTTTGGGGAGGCTTATCACAATACCGCTACCCTACCCTTCATGTGTGATCATCTTTAGTAGGCATCCCACCATATCTTTGGTGTGAACCCTCCCAATGATCTACCTTCATCCGGGAAATATCTTCTATCCAGGATGTGATTCATATCCTATTATGTCTCCCCCACCCTTCCTTATCCACCTATAATATTTTTCTATTTCTTAATAGCATGCATCAAGTACATCTTCAAAATTTCATGGTTCTTCCATGGAGCTATGTAGGTTATCTTTCTAGCTACATGATCTCTATTAGGTATCATCATTATTGCTACACCATTACTAAAAATAATTTTTTTTATTTTGGGTCCACAATTTGTGTTTCTTTACAACCGACCTTTTGGGTCTTCAATTTGGGTATCATTTCACTCTGTCTTCTTAGTTCCCCAAGTTGGGTGCCATTTCACCTGACATTCTAGGTCCGCTAGTCAGGGACCATTTCATCAGACCCTTTGGGTCCTCTATTTGGGAGTCATTTCACTCAACCTTTTGGGTCTTCTATTTGGGAACCATTTCGCCTGACCTTTTATTTCCCACTATTCAGGTTTCATTACACAAGGACATTTTGAGGCTGCTCTTCGGTCACTATTTTAGACATAATCTCCAAGCACTAGTCATCTTCAACCTGATATTTTTTCAGTGGCCATATTTTCATAAAAAACATATGTTGTTTATAAATCATTTCTATCATGATGAGTTTACATATATGAGGCTTGATTAAAACAAGTATGATATGTATATGATAATTATATTAGTTTATTTTATTTATATATTCAAGCTATGCAGGTCTAGCTTGATAGGAGTTTTATGAGTGTATATTTTATTTTGTTATGTATCTAAGTGTCACGACCTGTCCTCCGGGGCCCATGCCATGACAACCCAAGCCTACCTTCCCTAGGATAGGGGTTGGAAACTACCATCGAAAAGTAATTTCTCTATAATGGGAAGGCAATTCCTCAAAACCTGTACCCACAAAGACATGGAACACTACACAAAAGCAAAGCACAATGAAAGAAGTAAGGTCCAACCACAACTAAATACCACCACTAAGTGTAATATTAAAAACCAAAAGTGAAGGGGGCTAGAAAACAAGCCCCACTGAAATAGAAATACAAAAAAAGGGAAAACAACTCTGAAGGTCGTCCTCCTAGGATATTACCTGAAGGGTAGGTAAAGATCTTAACTTAGGCTCTCCAAGTCAACTGGTCATCTCCGTACACCTTTTTTCAACCACCTCCGAGCTCCGTCTAGCCCTGACTCCTCAAGGCTCAGTCAAGTTGTCCATCATCTGCACAAGACACAACATGGTGTGGGAGAAGCCCATGTAGGGGTGAGTATAAAAATACTTAGTAGGGACTCTGAGACCCCCAAAGGACTCCCATTATTCCACAAAGAAAAAACCACAAATAATGATCTTAATCACAAAGCACAAAGAAAAATACTCAACTCATACGAGGTATAAATTAAGTACAGAAGTAAATATTATTAGTTGTAAGGCTAGATCATCTTATTCTGTTAATAGGAACTTTTAATGACCCACACAAAATCTATAGGTACTAACCCCCACTTACTCACACATGATCGATAAGTACTAACCCTCATTGACCCACAGATGATATGACCCTCCCATGATCGATATGCAGTGACCCACACTAGATCGCTGAGCGCTAACCCACACATGATCAGTATGTGCTAACCCACATAGGATCACTGAGTGCTGAACCACACAGGATCTGACCCACACATGATCGATAGGTGCTGATCCACACAGGATCTCTAGGTACTAATCCACATAGGATTTCTAGGTGTTGATCCACACAGGATCACTAGGTTCTAATCCACGTAGGATCACTAGGTGTTGATCCACACATGATCTCTTGGTGCTGATCCACATATGATCGCTCGGTGCTGACCCACAAAATATTAGTAAGTACTGGGCTCCGCAAGAGTTGCCTCAAATCTCCACCCCACTACCAGCCACTGGATTCCTTCACAAAGCATGCCTGATTCTGGGAGAATCGTCTCCTCAATCCATTAGTCTTATTTCAACCAAAATGAACTCCCACTAAGATGTGACCCAATGACCCTTCATGTCATTAGGGTTCCAACATAATAGATTGTGCATCAATCAAACGTCCGATCTGAGAGTTATTGGCATTTTAGTGCTGAGGGCCCGGTTGGATTCGGGTACGATTGAACCCAACAATACTCCAACGTTCTCCAAAACTTTGGTGGAGTATCTCAAAAGGTCTATATCGTTCCTTGGATTCCAACGTCGTAGATGGTTCTTCAAATGAAAGTCTAGTTTGCGAGATATATCCTTTTGTGCGTAACTGGGCCAAACAGGGTCCTGGTATGGCCCGACCCGGTCGTACTGACCTGACCCGTTCCACCATGGGCCGACCCAACGAGGGTATGACCTGGCCTGGCCTGAACTGGTTGGGCTAGCCCGAGTGGGTTAGGTCATGCCGAACTCGGCCCGCTAGGTCGTGGATCGGCCCGACTTGCCGGATGGCCCGACCTAATGCCCAGCATGGTCTTCCAGCTAGGAAACCGCACATGGTATGCTCCCTCTCCCGAATGGTCCAAAGGCCTATTTGGTTCATTAAAATAGAGGTTCCACATGGTGATGCCTCCTTGCTAACAAGACCCGCGAGGTGCGGGTCCCCTTGACCGCAGCTTTGAAGTCGTTGCCCGCTTCCCCGCAGCGCATGATGGTGTTCCACCTTCACCACTATGGCCGACCAAGATTTGGATTCCCCTACTGGTCCACCATGGCATGGAGCAGCGCTGCATCATTCTACGACCAACGAGCGCCGACTACTACTGCACCGGTTTTGTGCCACTTCTTTTTCCGTGGGGCTCCCGGAATGCTCCGGAGCTCCGTTGTCATTGCCGACTGCGCCTAAGGGCCTATCAGAATGTAGTTGTCTCTGCATACCTCCCGCATCAAGGTTTCTCCATGTTGAGAAATTTGTCCCTGATGAATGCAAAAAAATACCACCGCGGCAGAGGGTCTGAACCTTGTTCATTTGGTCTGTGCCCTGCGCGTTAGCATTACAACAAGAGGAAGTATTTTATTCAACATAGGTAAACCATATTAATTCCGCGTTTCAGAATTCCTTTCATGAATTAGGGAATGAAACAATTCACATGAATTAACCAAAACCCCTACCTTGATCTTGTCGAGTTCACTTGCAGAAGAAGAAGAAGGTTCGTGTGCGTAGTCGTTCATAGCCCGTCGACCTCCAGATCGATTCCTCAATGGGCGTCATAAAAACAACATTAATTTTTGAAGGTAGATCTTTCAATCACATTTTTAGGAGTTCTCCCTAGGGTTCCCAAAACCCACACCAACTATTTAGTTAAATAAGAGGAAAACTTCCCATGTTAGAACATTATTATGATTCATTAATGAATAATAATCAATGATCCTAATTAACCACAAGAGTTGATGTCACACAACATCATGTTTATGTCAAGTAATGACCCACGTTATTTCTCAACATTGCACTGCGGTCCCACCATTCTCTGCTCAACCGTTTGGAAAAAGAATAAAATAACACCTTTTGTTATTTTTTAAATTTTTTCAAAATTCTAAAAAATTAACTATTCTGTCTCCCTTTTTTCTTATATAGTTAAGCTTCCCTTAACAGAATCCTGATGCTGCGAATTCAAAGGAGCCCTCTGATTATACTTCTGAACACCAGTTCAAAAGTTATAAAACAACGTCCATAGTTTTACTGAACATACCTTAAAAATATCAAAAAAAATTATTAACAGTCACCCTCGAACAGTGCTGGTCGAGGTTAGGCTCTACCTAAGGAAAACACGCCCTCAAGAGCTCAAAAGTACTCTAGAATTTTCAATCCGAGTTAGTATTTAGATGTTAAGTATTTTACAATAAAATAATTTTCACTTAATTATTTTATTTACAACTAAAGTCTAATATCCACTATTGGCCTGTGGCGGCCAAAGTTAGTATCTTCATAAGAAAATCATACCCTCACGAGTTCAACGGTGATCTCAAATTTTTAATCCAAGTCATTGTTCGTGAGTTATAAGAATTTAAAAAATATAATAATTTTTAGTTAATTAATTTTTTTACAGTTATGCCATTTTTGGGTTTTCTCACCAGAGGCCCACACTGACTAAACTTAAGTCATGCATTGGGTAAACCCTCCACCATTAATTCAAAGGTTCCCTCGTATTTCTGATCCGGGCACCCATTTAAAATTTATTCCACTTTCTCAAGAAAACCATTCACACACGCTATCTAAAATTTAACATTTTTTGATGGATCATTTCGGGAACTCCGGTCCTTGGAATTATCTTCCATCAAGTTTTGCGGTATCGAAATAATTCAATAAATTTAAAAAAAATATGGAAATTATGGAATAATAAATTCTCCCCACCATAGGGCTTTACATCCCCTAAATCCAAAACAAAGGTAAATCAAACAAATGAGGGTACTAAGCATGAATCTATGCCTCCTTCACCCATGTGGTCTCCTAGAGGTTCCCATGTTTCCAAAAACTCACACCCGAGGGATCAACCATCCATGAAAGACTCAATCTTGTTGACCCTATATCTCAACTGGGAACTATGAAAAAGTCTCACCATAATAAAAGTCCAACACTCCCTAGTCAATATTGTTCAATGGATCATGCACGCATCTCGTCGGTTGCAACAAATAAAAACACTATGCACCCGATGCATCTGTGTGTGAAGAGCTAGGTGGTATGCCACTTCAACAGCTCTTATGAGAATCTTGAAACATGTGATGAACCTTGGACATATCATGTCACACCTTCTAGATATATGCATTCGTTGTCAGGGTGAGACCTATAAGAAGACATGGTCTCCCTCCTTGAACTCTAAGGGTCTCTGTCTCCCATCGACATAAGAGTTATGTCTACTATGTGCAGTCTTCATCCTCTCTTGGATGATCTACAGCTTCTCAGTGGTAGCATGTACCAACTATGGACCCAAATTTTCTAACTCCCCTAGGTCTGTCCAGAATAGAGGTGATTATGTATGGTCTCTCGTATAAGGCCTAAAATGGTTCCATTCCAACAGTGGAGTAATATCTATTGTTTTACGCAAACACCACCAGTGGTAGGTGGTTCTCCCAACTGTAACCAAATTCCAGGACACAAGCACAAAGCATGTCCTCCATGGTTTGTATGGTCTTCTTCATGAATCCATATGTATGGGGGTAACAGTTGTGCTCAAATGTGCAAGAACCTGATGCTCATCTTTCACTTGCTCACAAGTGAGGAATCATGATAGAAACTTTTCTATTACTTTCTTCATCCCAGGACACCAATAATGATGCCAGAGGTCCTAGTACATCTTCTCCAAACCCAGATGTACCATAAAAAAGAATGTGTGGAACTTCCTCAACACCTCATATCATAGCATCACTGGTAACATGGTGTGTCATCTGAAGAGGATGTCATGATCCCCACCTTCAAAAAATCCATTAGAATCCCATCCTGAGGATATCTGTGACTCCATGTCTTGATAATGGAGTGGGAGAGAAACTTTTATCGACTAGAGGTAAGCTTCTACATCACTGTCCATGAAGGAAAACTACAATGCAGCTAACTACTTTGTCGCCTCACTCAGAAACTGTAGACCAGCCTTCTTGATGAGTGCACCTTCCAACA
The DNA here is from genome assembly GCA_963277665.1 of Viscum album. NCBI lineage: Eukaryota > Viridiplantae > Streptophyta > Magnoliopsida > Santalales > Viscaceae > Viscum > Viscum album. The sequence continues at coordinate 494,310,132 of OY728148.1, read as the reverse complement.
CGTTCCCCTTACCAAGAGTATAGACTGTATCAATGTCATAGTCCGGGAGGAACTCTATCCATCACCGTTTTCTAAGGTTCAAGTCAATATATGAGAAGATATACCAGAGAATCATGTGATCAGAGTAGATAGTAAACTGTTCTCCCCACTATACTCTCATCTCCCAGAGCTCTGCAGAATCCATTTGATATGCAGTTATAGATATTGGTGTCTTCGTTAGGTACAAGTCAATGCACAGGTCCCTCTCCCTATAGGGAGGTAATCCTGGAAACATATTTTGAAAGGTTATTCTCACACTCTGCCACTATAGTTGGGAACTAAAAACTAAAAACACCTGTTTTCACGAGGGTAAGGCTGGACGACTCAAGAGTTATCGGTTGCACCCTCTTATGCATGATTTTAACGCATGCTTCCTGGGTTTCATTTTTCACCAACCTAGGAAAACCCTATTCTATTGATACGAATATAATGCATCCTTATTTCCTAAAATAGTCAATCTGAGCATGAATTGTGGATGACCAGTTCATACCCAAAATAACGTTGTAAGGCCTCGACGTTTTCATAAAGAGGTTCCAATCGAAACTCTAACCTCAAGGGTCATATCACACAATTAGCATATGTTTGATTATTGAGTTTCCTCCCATATGTATCTATAGACATAAGGTTAAAGTCAATTATTTAACTGGAAACTCTAGGTCTTGAAAAATATTTTTGATAAGAAGGAATGATTAGTACCTATGTCTATTAATACGACAGCTAGTTGTAGACACAGAGCATACTTCGAATCATTCTTGGAGACCTTGGGTCACTTTTCTTGACTGCCTGTAGCTACTCCCTATCCCTGTCCTCTAGCTCCCTGAGCCTGGTAGGGACCACATTGGGGTGGTGGTTGTAACAGGTTGAAATTTGTACCACAACCTGCTGCTCTCCTAGATCCTATTCCACATTTGATTCCCTACAGATTCATCTATCCTTATCACTTGTTGTTCTTGAAACATTTTACTCAACCCAGTCACTAAGACTCGCATCAATTTCTTACTTTCCCACTGAAAATATTCAATGGTTGTATCTTCTCATCCAAGGAACATTCAACCCCAAATGATTTCTCTATCACCCTAATAAAAGTAGGAATATACAAAAGAATAGTGCCATCTTGGATGTCCCTAAACACATCTCGCTCAGTGGTTCGAGACCTAAATAAATTTTCATATTGTATTCATCGAGTACATAGAATGGTCGGTACACCTTGATGAATATTTAGACACCGACATGTTGTACTATCAAAGCTATAGAAGCTCTTGGTAAATGCATACCCTAAGTGTTTATGGAAAGTGACCCCTTCTCTTAAGAAGGTTCTCATGCTTAATCACCAGAAAATTTACCTCATCGTAATATAGGGGTAATATAAACCCTTCTTTTGACCTATTTATCCAAAAAGAATGCTCACTTCCAGGACCCCCATCTAATCTAATGTGACCTAGCTAGTTGGAAACTCGATCACCACCTCAAGCCAGTCCTTAACCGCCTATGATTCAGTCTTTCCTCAGAACCTGAGGGTTATCTGTCACTGAAACTCATGTTAGGCACTAAGCCTATATGTGTCCTCTACCAGCAGTGCCAGTAGTAACTGTTACACCAATTGGAAATGGTATCACTGTAAAACCACCTGAAGGTACCATCTCATGCAAAGATACCTATACCGATGCCTCATGACTCTACAGACCATCCTCATTATCACGCACTGAAATCCTGGCTGGTAGTCTGCATGGTTGAATCTTGATAGATATTCAAGATGGTCTATGGTGAAAAGGTCATACCAGGTAAGCATAATAAAAAGAGATCCATAGAAAAACAACTTCAAAACACATGAAACTAGTGTTTTTGTGTACCAAGTCAGAAAACAGAATTCAGGGTCCTAGTGTATGGATATATTGACCACCGCACCCACATTAGACTCCCCAAACATAATCTGGAACTCAAGACACATAAAACTATTACTATATTGAAAACATAGACACTTAGTTATTTTGGTAGAACCAACCCCTAGGATACACCTTTGTCATGACCCATCCTCTGGGGCCCGTGTCGTGACTACCCCAAGACCAACTTCTATAGTCTAGGGGTTGAAAACTAGCACTGGAAAGGAATTTCCCTATAATAATAAGGAATTACCTCAAAAACTTTATAGACACAGAAAATGAACACTATGGACAAGAAAAGAACAATTAAAGAAGTAAGGTACAACCACAACTAAAAACCACCACTGAGTGTAATATTAAAAACTAAAAGTGAAGGGGGCCAGAATATTTTCCCAACTAAAATAGAAATATAGTAAAAAGGGAAAACAACTGATGACTTCATCCCCCAAGGATCCTACCTGAAGGGTAGGTATACCTTGTCACTACGACTCACCACATCATCTGGTCACCTCTATACACTATCTCCCAACCACCTCTGAGACCCGTTTAGTGCTGACTCCTCAAGGCTCAGTCAATATTTCTATCATATGCACAAGACACAACAAGGTGCGGGAGAAGCCCGTATAGGGGTGAGTATCACAATACTTAGTAGGGACTCCGAGACCCCCTTAAGGTCTCCAAGGATTCCACAATGGAAAAAACACAATGCATGATCTCAATCAAAAAGCACAAATAAAAAGAATCAGATCAAACTAGGTATAACATAAGTATAGAAGTACAGATGTTTAGTCGAAGGGCTAGATCATATTATTCTATTAAGAGGCTCTGCTGCTGACCCACACATGATCGATAGGTATTAACCCCCACTGAACCACACAAGATTGATAGATACTAACCCCCGCTGACCCAACTCGGATCTGACCCACCCGGGAACGATAGGTACTAACCACCACAGGGCCGCATAGGATCTGACCCACACAGGATCAGTATACACTGACCCAAATAGGATTTCTGAGCACTGACCCACATAGGATCTAACCCACACAAGATCGATAAGTGCTGATCCAGACAAGATCGCTAGGGGTTGATCCACACAGGATACCTAAGGGCTAATCCACACATGATTGCTAGGTGCTGATCCATACATGATTGCTAGGTGCTGATCCACAAAGGATCGCTCGATGCTGAGCCACACAGGATCACTCAGTGCTGAGCCACACAGGATCGCTCAGTGCTTACCCACATAGGATCACTAGGTATTCACCCCAGAAAGATCTTCCTCTAATCTCCACCTCATAGCCAAAAAATGGGTTCTCGCACAAAGAACGCTTGATTATGATAGAATCTGCTCCTCAATCCATCGGTTGTATTTCAACCATCATGAAGTCCCACAAATAAGTAACCCAATGATCCATCATGTCATATGAGTTCCAATGCAATAAACAACGCATAAAATCGGACTCCCGGTGTGAGAGTTATTGACATTTTAGTGTCGAGGGCTCCGTAGGATTTCGGTACGATCCAACCCATCCATACTCAAAATTTCTCCAAAATTCAGGTGGAATATCTCAAAAGGACCATCCCGTTCCTAGCATTCCAGCACCATAGATGTTTCGTCAAACGGACGTATTGTTTGTGAGATATGTCCTTCTGTGGATAACTAGGCTAAAGAGGCTTCAGGTTTGGTTCGACCTGGTCGGACCGACCCCACCCATTCCACCTTGGGCTGAACTGACTGGTTTGGGTCCGACCGTGGTTCAGCGCACCCCGTCCCGAACCGGCTGGGCTAGACCTCGGCCCGCATGGCCACTGACATTCCCGACCCTTTTCGGGTGGGCGCGGCCCACCAGGTGGCCCATCCCGATGGTTGACGCGGTCTACTTGCTGAGAGACCATGCGAGGGATGCTCCCACTCCCAAACAAACCATAGGTCCGTTAGGTTCTTCGAAATGGCAGTGCCACATGGCGTCACCTCCTTGCCAGCGAGACCCGCATGGTGCGAGTACCCTTTTCCTTAGCATCGATGTAACAATTACCTTCTCCATGGTGCGAGACTGCACACCACCATCACTAATGTGGCTAGCGAAGAGCCGGCTGCCCCTACCGGCCTACCGTGACACCGAGTGGCACCACCTCCCTTCGCTGTCGGTGAGCGCTGACCGCCGCCTTCGTCTGTCGTGCCGGTGGCGTGCCAGTTCTTCTTTTGCGGGGCTCCAACAACTCTTCGGAGCTCCGTTTTCATTTCTGACTATTCCTACGGGCCTCCCAGAATGTTTTCATCGCTACATGACTCCCTGTTCAATGTTCCATCATGTTGAGAAATCCTCCCTCGAAGAACGCAACAAAATACCGAAGGAGTGGAGGGTCTGGGCCCTATTCATTTTACCTGTGACCTCTATGTTGGCATTACAACAAGCGGGAGTATTTTATTCAACATATATAAACTATATTAGTTCCATATTTCAATATTTCTTTCACGAAATAGGGAAATAAACAATTCTCTTGAATTATAAAAAATCCCTTCCTTGATCACGTTAGGTTCGCATGTGGAAGAAGATGAAGGTCTGCGTGCATTGTCGTTTGTCACCAGTCAACCTTCGGACTGATTCCTCAACAGACATTATCAACATTTCATTCTCCGTTGGAGGACGATGTTGCCAACCCATTGTCATGAGTTCTCCCATGGGTTCCCGAAACCCACACAAATGATTTCATCAAATAAGAGGAAAACCACCCTCGTTGGTTCTTTATTATGATACATTAATGAATCATAATAAATGAGCCTAATTAACCACAAGCATTGCAGTTAAAAAACAAGTGGTTTATGTCAATAAATGAACCAATTTTATTTTTTGAAATTGCACCGTTGTCCCACCATTTACTGCTCAACCATTCGCTGCTCAACCATTTTCAAAAATAATAAAATGACACATTTTTTTTTATTTTTTTTCGAAAAGTCAAAAAAATTAACATTTCCATCTAATTTTTTCTGAACAATATTAATCTTCTCTTAACCGAATCTTGGCATTTTGAATTCAACGGTGACCTTATATTTCAATTCCCAGCATTGGTTCAAAAGGTAGAAAACACCTCCTACACATTTACTCAACGTACCATAAAAATTTTCAAAAAAATTATTAACAGTCACCCTAGCCCCATGACATTTGAGGTTAGGCTCGCCCTAAAGAAAACACACCCCCAAAAGCTCAACGATACTCTCATATTTTCAATCTGAGTTATGGTTTAGAAGTTTATGACTATACAATATAACAATTGTCACTTAATTATTTTATTTACGGCAAAAAAATAACTTCCACTGCTGGCCCGTGTCAGCCAAAGTTAGTATCTACATAAAGAAATCATACACTCATGAGCTTAGCAGTGGTGTTAGATTTTTAATCTGAGTCACCATTTGTGAGTTATAATAATTTAAAAAATAAAATATTTTTTTTAATTATTTTATTTATAGTTATTAGATTTTCAGGTTTTCTCTCCAGAGGCCCGCACTGACTAAAATTATGTCATGCCTAGGGTAAACCCACCATCTTGAACGCAATAGTGCCCTTGTCTTTCTAATCCAGGAACCCCTTTAAGAGTTATTCCAATTTTTTATAAAAACAACTCAAGCACGCTATTTTAAACATAACACTTTTTACGGATCATTCTGGGCACTCCGGGCCCCAAAATCACCTCCCGTCATATTTTACAACCTCAAAATAATTCCATAAAATAAAGAATATTATATGGAATTTCCATGACATTACACTAAGTTAGTTAAACCTATAATAAAGTGGATTATTATAGTATTTTATGTATTTATATGTTTAGGTTTTCTTTAATTGGGTTGACTATATCAGAAATATTTTATATTTTTAACTCACTCTTATCTTTTGAAATTTCATGCATTTTATTATAAGTTATGTGACCTAAAAAATATTCTATAAATCAAAAGAATCTAAAAAAGTAATCAAGAACACAATTTATATTTAAATTGAATAATCAGTCATACAAATGGCCTTATCTAACAAAAATCACACCCTTAAAGAAAATACATTCATCTATATCAAATACAAGCTTAAACCCATAATAAATTTTAACAATCTCTCTAAAACTGAATTTCGAAAAACACAATTCACATAAATTACATTATTTAGAGTGGAGACCACTACCAAATTAAACCTGTGATTGACCACATATTCCCTTATATTTTTATTCTTGTAGAGATACTCATGTTGAATGATGAACATACACCGATTGACACCATCATCTTGAAGATAGATTTCTTTCACACATTCCATGGAGAACTAGAATAAACCGACTAAGAAGTTAAATCTTCAAGTACATTAGATTTGGAGTGTTGTTTCTATCTTTTATTCTTGTTAAGAGGATATTTCAACATGATGTGCCCCAATTTTTAATATATGTATCATTCCACATTATTCTTCATGAATTGAACCTTTATTTTTTGAAGGATGGTTTAGAAATTCTCCTCCCCTGATAACTTTGATAGACTAATACACTCTACTATTATTCTATTCTATTTATCACCCTTAGGTTCATTTGACTACTTGTTATTTTTATGTTCCCCTCAATTTTTATGAACTTGGGTAATTCATTTATTGAAATATCTTCATTATGATTTAGAGAATGTTTAGCATTATTCCAACAATGGGGGTGTTTATCAATGATGGTTGTGACAATGATGGAATTATCTTTTTTTATTTTAGAAATTGTACAATATATTTATCTTCATAAAATTTTTCTATGATATATATGGTATATACTATATATAAAAAAAAAATTATTACATGAAATTTATTTCTTTTCATATCCCTAGTGATGAATTTTTTCCTCTAAATAATCTCAAATATCTGATGTAGTTGGAAGGTGTTGAAGAGTTCATCTGCCAATGTATTAAGTGTGGTTTCTTGACACATGAGATCATATTTATCTTATTATGACCTTGTTTGGGGGAATTGGAGTGTCTCGTATTTTGATTTGGGGGACTTTAGAGTTGAGATCATGCACACAACTTTAAGATTTGAATGTAGAAAGTGAATCCTTGTTTTCCCCCTCTTGAAATACTTTCCATTGAATTTCTTCATCTTCATCATGTCATTGAGTATCACCATATCATTGATTATGATAATAGACTCTTAATATTGATTTTAATATGGGTGATTATTAATGGTATGTACTTGATCAGATGATTGAGGATGGAGCCCGTCGATGCATGTTAGGATGGCTCTATCCTTAAAATTAGATTCACCCTCATAAAACAAGTAGTACAATGGGTTGTAAGAGAATAATATTTAGTATTCAATGATTATTCCTTAATCAAAAATTATACTTTGTGGAGATTACGATATTAATATTCATTATAATTAAGAGAGTAATGGAAAGGACTTTTTTGTTATGCACTGACAAATTGATTTGGATGGTTATGAAGAACTGAGAGGAATCTCAAATTGAGAGAGGGAATATGAGTTCTTGGAATTGATTTAACTGATTTTACATTTAAAGGAAACTACTTTTTGTAGACATGGAATTAACCAATTTGATAAACTATCCTACCCCTGGGTTTTAGCATGAACATATTCTAGAATGACATGACTTATCCAGATTTAATTTTATATGTCAAAACACACCCAATTAAATAAACAGCCCATATTTTACTTTCCAAGGGAACATATGCTCCCATTAGATTGAACCTGATCTTATTAATGGTCCAAATCATGCCCATTAGATAAACTATTTTGACTCATTGAGTGAACACATTTAGGCCCGGGCCTATACCAATTTGACCAACTGATCCATTTGAAAAATTAAGGCACTTTTAATCACCTACATAGTGTATGTAGTGAAATGTGTTCCATCAACGCTTCACATTACAACTTTGAGGTGCACTATCCCCCATTTAATTTTTCCATCTATTACTTAAGTCATCATAAAAATGTCCCCCCTAATAAATGGGACCACACTTTATCACCCTTTTCAATGTGTGATTCAGACTGTTATTCCCCTATAAAAACAAAAAATAAACAACTTTAAATATTTTTAAAAACCTTAAAAATAAAACATAACCTCGATCATAATCTCAAAAAAGATTAGTTTTCTCCATATTAGTTCCCATAACCAAAAAACAAATTTAAATAGTAATGTTGATAGAAAACATTAATTATATTTTCCTTTCATGACTTGAACACATCTAATTAAGTAAAATACCTATTAATGTTTTTATGTGTCTAATATTTCCAAAAGGTAGTGAAATACAAGTTGAAAACCACATGGTCATCTGAGAGTGAAACACTTTTTTACTAGATAATAGATCTATATTTCGGTGAAATAAGATTCAAAATAAAAATATGGATTTTAAAAAGTAATAAAAAATCCACTAATTCAAAAAATGCATTAACCAATAAAAACCATGTTTAAAAGTATTTGAATATTTTATAAAAAATTTAAAAATAATAATAAATATCAGCTATATTTTTAAATAATTAAAGTAATATTTCTAATATGGTTACTAGTATCAAAAATTTATTTCAACACTAGAATATTTTAGTTATCGGTATAGAAAAAAAATTAAAAATAATATAATTTATAAAAATATATTTTATGAAATAGTTAACTACTTTAAAAACATGATATGTTTTAAACATAGTCACGACCACATAAACATATAAACTAATAGAAATTAAAATATATAGTATAATATACATTAATCAAGTAAAAATGATGTCTTCCACTTAGTGGGTCTTACTAGGCATACAGTTCACCTTTTGTGGGGTTCTATAAGAGAACAATATATACTTGGAGATAATAAAAAATAAGATGTGTCCAAGCTACATAAAATGTATCAGATCATAAATATATCAATTAAATATCATGTTGCATCGAACATGTAGGCATAAAACATTTAATATAGAACATATATATTTTTACAGTTTGCATTAGAACCTGGAAGATAATATAAGAGATCTAATAAAATAAAAATAACAAAATGGCCATAAAATATTAATCAAAAATCATATTATATTGACTATAAAACTTGTGTAGATTCAAAAAAACATGAATTATAGTGTAGAAACCATATACAACATAGAATATGGAAGTTGTAGTACTAAAAATATAATTCACATAACATGTTTGTGATATCATTGAATCTTAATGAAAAGGAATGAAACATGAAACTTTGTATTGTATAACATGTTTCATTGATCATAAACCTCAAAGATAATGGAACGAAACATTTAGTGTCCAAAACGTGTTTAAGGTATCATAGAATATTAAAGACTAAGTAAACAACATGAAACTATGCATTACATAACATATTTCATAGAACATAAAACTCAGGGTAAATAGAACCCAAATATATAGTAAAAATAACATGTTTAAGGTATCCTAGAAAATTAAAGTCTAAGAACACATCGTGAAACAATGTAGTAAATATCATGTTTCATAGAACGTAATCCATGGAAAAAATTGGAAAAAATATTTTTTAGAGGTACAAAAATTGAATAAAATGTATCATGGTATCAAAATATAAGTATTGGAAGAATAAAATAATATTGGTAAATAATTAAAATTTCATAACTACTTGAGATAACACCTAATAGTAGAAAAATATATTTCAAAAAATGAAAAGAATATATTATGATCAACTTAAATAAAATAAAGACCTATTTATTAATTAAATCTCATGATTACACATCAAAATTAAGATACATCATCACACTATGGTGGCATAGAATTTGGTTTAGAAGAAAAAAAAATGTTTCTTACCATTTTACAGAAGATAAATGTTGTGCTAAGGTAGATGGAGCAACTCAAGGAGTGGTATTCCATATAGAAAAAGGACCATAAAACAAAGGTATGCAAAAAATTTAGATCCCATGTATTTCATTTTTTTTCAATGAGTTAATATGTGCTAGTAAGTGATGATGTAGTGATGTTTGAATAATTTTTATAGAATAATTTTATCTAATTACACATCATGCTTGATAAATTATCCTTATGAGTGTAACGATTGATGTGTTTTTCATTGATGCAAAAGAATTGTGACAATGATGACACATTGTGAACAAAAATATAAATAATAGAATTTAATATGTCCATAAAAACTACATTATTACAAGAGGTGTAAGAAGGGCATTCATAATATATATTTTTTCTTAAATAATATTTCATGAAACTTGAGTTTTAGTTCAGTTTTTTTAATAGAGAAATTTTTCAGTAAGATATTTTCTAAGTGATTGGAAAAAAAATTATCCTACCATCCAAACCGAGGATCTAGCTCAATCCCACATATATGGGTTGTGGCCTCAACTACATAGTAGAGATAGCTCACATAGATTGTTGGAAGTAAAGTATGTCTAGAGATGATTACTTCGTGGAAAGATATAGAGGGTGTATATAATACATATAGAGTGTTCAAGTGAATACACATGGATGTTCCAAGTCCATCATGTGGGGAGACACAATGGTGCGAGGAAGTGTGTGAAAGTGTATCCAAGTGCTATCCTCAGTGTTGTATGGACATGAAGTATAAGGCATCGGCCTTAAACATTACTTAATATTGAATTAAATTAATAATTAACATTGAGGATCTTTTCAGGTTTAGAGTTTTAGAGAATTAGGACATAACTATTACATCTCAAAAGATTACAAAGTATACACTTCTACTAAGTTTCCGTAAAATAAATTCTTAAAAAGAAACATGTCTAGTTCCATGTTTTATGTAGAATGTATTTCATTGATCCCATCCTTGACCCTATTCAACTTTCAGTCCTGTGGAAAACATTTTAAAAACTTGGTATGAGCATAAAAAGCCCAGTAAAGGATACCCAAAGAAGGAAAACTGTTAGTTTTTCAAAAAAACAAGTAAACCAAGAATACTTTATCAAAGTAAATCTTTTAACCTTTATAAAGTAGTAAAAAATCACACCACTGAATAAAAGATCATTACATTCCCTTTTGTAACCCAAATATCACGATAAAACCCATATAAAAAATACATAACATATAAAGGTAACTTGGTACATAAAAATACTTAAATGGAATAATCATACGGTCGACTTCCACACATATCACTTAATGGAATAGCCATACGGCCAACTTCCATACCCAATGCATAGGAGGTTATAACATAACCACCCGTCCTGGTATTCAAGGCACCACCCGTAATATGGTTTATCATGTAACCACCCGTAAAATGTCCAAGTACAATTATAAAATCATAACACATAAAACAATTATAAAGGAAAGAAAACATTTCCACATTTCAATCACAATATATCACTTAAATATATTGACATAACAAATCCATTATCAAAACCATTTTCAATACCAAAAAATAGTATATGCTATTTATTTAATTTTAAAAAATATAACAGCTTGTTGAGGTAGCCAAAGATCAAATAATACTCACGGCGGCGGAAAGGTCATTGTCACCGCGTACGTTAAAAAGAAACATACTTTTTTTCATTTAGTAAAATGATTCGTATAGAAAATATTACTTTCGAATAAAAGTATAAGTCAAAGGGTTTTATACACCATATAAAAGAAAGTTGTGTATAAAACAAAATATGCCTCAATGAAAGGAGATTGAGATGAAGACTCTTACAAAGTCGGTATCCATAGATTAAGGATAAATCAATTACATGATTAGGTGTGAAAAATATTAATACACTAAATATAATTGGATATTAAGTGTAAAAAAACCATAGGTCATTCACACATAATCTTGGAAAAACAAAACCAATGACATAGATATTTAACTCAGTGAAATGAGATTGATTTATGATTTCCCATACAAGTTCGTCTAAATGACGTAAGAATTTATCAATGAGATGATTATGTGTAGAAATAGTATATCCACACAAAGGTTTGTGGAAATTACAACATAGATATTCCACACATAAACTTTAAATAATAAAATCAATAAGTTTACGTTTATCCCAATGAATTGAAATTGAGTTAAGAAGTTACTTTGCAAAAATTTGACAGCCTAACGACGTCACTTGAAAATTCAGGAAATTAATCGATGAGAGAGAGGATGATATCTCATCACATGGACATAAAATTTACACCAATAAGGATATAGAATAACATATACCAACATAATAAGATGTAAATTAAAATATATAACAAAAGAAGTCTTTTAAAAAGAGGAGGGTGAAAGGTTCCCTTACCGATTTGGGTAACTTTCGAATCATACACCCCATGAAAGAAAAACTATAAAAAATTGATGTAAATACCCATAAAAGAAATTATATTAAAAAAAGAGTAGAATAATGGGAAGTACGTACACCACTCAAAATAAATGGTGGAAAATGTAAAATAAATCTCACGGGAATAAAAGTGAGATGCAAAATCCCTTATGAAAACTCGGCAGCCTAACGACGCCACTTAAAACTTCCAAAAATGGGTTTATGAGATCAAATAGGGTCTCTCATAATATGGAAATAAAAGGTACATAATGATTAATATAAAATAACATCCCCAAAAATAATAATTATGAGCTTAAAAGAAATGACATAAAAGGGAGTACTTAAAAAGAAAGAGAGGTAGGATCCCCTACCTCAAGTCCGACTAGTCTTGTTCGTTTCATTATATTCCTGAATAATAAACTTTGGTCAATTTATAATTTCATAAGGAACTCGTTTAAAGATTATTATTCATTTTATATCACATATTAAAATGTTATAATAATGGGTTAATAATGTGAGTTCATATCAAACGTTTTTGTCGATGTTCGGCACATGGGTCAAAATTGAGCTTGTTGGAAAAGAATTTTCCATGAAGTTATAGGTAAAACATCTACAAAATATTATCAATGATTTAAATATCATATATATCCAGTATATATTCATTGAATACTATTCCATAACATTTGGAGATAAAAAATGAAATGCACCCTTCATGGAGACGGTAGGTCGTACGTACGCATGAACGCTACTTTCATTTCGTTATCATATTAATGGAATTAAAAATAAATGATATATATATATATATTATAATTACATAATGATATCCATCATTTAGATGAAATATATTACATATATATCCATTATATATATGTACTTATAATAGTACATAACATTTGGAGATAAGAAATGAAATATACCATTCATGGAGATGGTAAGCCATACGTACGAATGAACACTACTTTCAATTCTTTTTTTATTCAATGTAATGAAATAATATTGATATAAAGGTATATTATAATTCCAGTAGGATATCATATGTTATACCATTAATTCCATCCTTTATACGTCCCACATATGACATTAACAAATCAAATCACTTTAAGGGGGCGGTAGTCCGCACTTCCTAAAATAAAGATATCGCGTTTACCCATAATGGAAACCATAATGGTATTCCATAAATGAAAAATAAATAAGCTTAAGGAAAACATAAAAATATTATATATCATATATAAATATAGTGACGTCTTAATGGCCACCTTTGAAGGTGTTAAAAGAATATTGAACAATCATCGTTTCGTGAGGCAGTAATTCACCATCCACAAAAACAGTATGTTGTTTAACCATTAGACAGAGGAGTGTAAAAGTGTAGCTCTATTACTTATTATAACAACAACCTAGTATATTTAAGATACTGGTGTTGTTAAAAAAAGTAATAAAAAGAGTATATGGGGTTGGAGAAGCAAAATAAATCAATAGAACACAAGTAAAGACATTACCTTAAAATCGGGTAACTCCTCTTGGTTTAAACCAAAAGGGTATCTTGAAGAGCATTCTTCCAAAGGTGAGTCTTCAATGATGAATAGAGGGATGTGGAGAGATGAAATGGTCTGGGTTTGTCCGAGCCAAAGGCTTGAGAGGTGTGGGTAAGGTGGTAGAGGTGGGGGCCTATTATAAGAGGAGAGGAGGGGTACTCTTGGAAAGTTAGGAACTTTTACTTTATTATAAAATGATTTTCGAATTTTAAAGGTCCCAAAATTATATATTTCGAGTATAAGGTGATAAGAGTTCTAAATCCACACATCCAATAGGTTTTTGACAACTTTAGGTCTTATATTTTACATTATATTTTCATTTTATTGAAATCATTAAATAATGAGGTAATTGATGCATCATCATGGTGTCATAAATAATTTAATTTATTTAATGTCTACAAATTATAAAAAAAATATCATGATGTAGGAAATCTTTTTATTTTTTTAATGAATATTTACAGTCAAAACGATGACTTCTATAACCCCATGTAAAATTTGTTTTAGTAAAACGATACATGTTTGTGACATTTTTATTTTAACTTTAAATAAAAAGTTATTAATGTCATTTTCCTACCAAAGTGGCTCCATGGGGTCCCCAAGTAAACCAATGGATTGTCTTGGTCGTCCATGACTCATCCAATAAGTGTAGGACATGTTTCAAGGTCATTTGATATTATTATAACATTATCTTTACCTTAAATTACACTAATTACCTTTAATCACGAATAATAAAACTTAAAAGTTACTATTCCCCAAAAAATCATTTTGATCTCATTGAAAAACATTTTACTTAATAATGACAACCATGAATGTAGGATTTTTTAAAATCAAAATATATAAGTGGTAATGTTTTATTTAAATGAAAAATCAGTATCTTTAACTACCACTTACTGGTTTCACTATTTATCAAAAATTGAAGTTTATCAGAAAAATACAAAAAATTCACCCTAAGCTATATTTGATATTCCAAATTAAAAAATGATTTCTATTTTACAGAATCCAAAAAATATAAGTTGCATTAAGTAATTTAATAATTAATTCTCGCTGTCAAAACAAATAGCATGTTTTTAAGAAAAAATATCTATTAAGATATTGACACTAGTTTAAGTCCAATTTCAAAGTGAAATTAATTTCAATGACCACCATTGGATTAAATAGTAAAAATATATTCTAAATAAAATTTAATATCAATTAAAAATATAATCTATCCATATAAATAAATCAGATTAAAGTATGTTTTTAATTAAAATGATACATTTTCACTTAAAATGATCTTTATCAGAAAAATAACAAAAATTTACACAAAGTAAATTTTGATGTCCAGATTATAACGAAGGATTTTCTTTGACAAATACAACATATTAAATTGTCAAAAGTATATTTAACAATGGTTCTCCATCAAAAGGCGGTTAATTGTCCTTTTAAAGAATATTAGTAGATTTATGCTTAAAATCTGATTCATTTTCATTTTAAGCCACTAAAATTTATTGGATAAAAGTAAAAATATTTGACAAACATATATAATAATTTTGTAATTAGTTCTGTTCATTCCCGCTATTACAACGGCTAGAAGTTAACTAACATTTAAAATAATATTATTTTATTATTAGAGTGCAACATAAGATTTCAAAGAAACTCCTTATATTGGGTACGCCATCAAGCATAATGTTCCCTTTAAAGTAATATTAATATTTTTTTCAAAAATATGGATACATATGAAAATGTCATATTCTTTATTTACCTAGGGTGTTACATCCTTCCCCCCTTTTGGGAATTGCGTCCTCGCAATTTTATAATTGGGCATGGAAACTTCATTGAAAATCCCACATCGGAAAAAGAGTCAGTAAAACTATCACTTTAAAATAAAGAAAGAGAATTACAAAGGTCACCCGAGTTAACCCATACTAGGATTCCATGTAAGAATAAATGGACATGGAGGAGAAAACAAAGGGTCATGTTCTAATGCAGAGTGATAGAAAACATGTTTATGAGAAAGTTAACCACAATAAAATCACAAACTTGTGATGGGTTAAACGGTATTTGATTCCCCAGTAGGAAAATTTAACAGACCACATTTTTATTTTAAGTTACTTTTCATTGAGTAATTTATTTATGAGCTTAACTTAAACATAAGGAAACAGACTTACTTGTCATGTTGACTTTCAACTTTTACTATATTTCTTACACAAACTCATATTTTCTCCAAAAGACGTGTATTTAGGATGACTTGTTCACATTAAGAGAGCTATAATCAACATCTAGAGAATCACCTAATCCATAAAAGAGAACTATATAATTCCCATGTCTTTAGACATTAACCAAAAGTAAAACCTAAAAGGTTAGTATGAGATCAGATAATACCCAAAAAAGATAATCCTTTATAAAAAAAATCTATTCATAATCTCTAAAATTTGTCAAACAATACCCAAAGTTCAACAAAGACCATTCAATAAACATCTATCCATAAAATTCTTCAATGTAATCAAAACTAATACTGAAACACAGATCTATGAAGGATTTAATCACATATTCACCCAAGATAAACCTTAAAATTTATCTACAAATAACATTAGTTTCTCTTAAAGTCTCATATTAAAAAGTAATTAACCTAATCACGTATCCTCTAGGATAGGTTAATCATTTCCATAGATACCCCAAAATAAACTTACTCTTGATTCCTAAAATCATATAACTAAAAAGAATTAGTCAAACTAACCAGGGACTTCACGTAGTCCAGTGGTAGGCGATAAATACCAGTCTCACTTTGGTTGTGGGTTCGATTCTCATTGCTTTGCCAGATGCGACAGGTTGTCACACGGTCTATGTGTTGTCCTTTTTCCAAAACTAAATAATTCTTATAACATCCCCAAAAAGCGATAAAATCATAAAAAATAACCATAACCTAATTTAACCCCAAGTTTATCTCATGTCGTTCATATTCCATCATAACATATAGTAACCCATAATTACCTCAAAAGTAAGGATCATATAAACCCTAATGGTTACCTTTATAATTATTAAATGAACTTCCACATCGAGTTGGTAATCTCATACATGATGCATTAGAGAACCCTCCAAGGTTCAAGTGGTTGATCATGACTCCTTGATAGTTGGTTTAGAACAACCACGAGATTCCTCATTGAATCCCCCATTTCATCCAGTCTCTTAATCGGAGAACAACCACAGTTTCCTTCAAACCCATTGTCACTTTGGTGCCTGCTAGATCCATCCATTTACTAAAAACAGAAATGTCAGTGTGAGTATATCAACAAAACCATCATGTACTAATGAGGAAGATAAACACTAAGATATATTTACTCATTCACTTTATCCAAAACTAGGACTATTTCTAAAATCCTAACCATTATGGTAATGTCACTTATGCTTAGAGAATACCCTAACCTCTAAAGTTATCAAAACTGACCTTTGATACCAACTATAAGGCCCCGACCTTAATCATTACTTAATGTTGATTTAAATGAATAATTAACATTGAGTATATTTTCAGGTTTATAGTTTTAGAGAATAAGGACATAACTATTACATCTCAAAAGATTACAAAGTATACACTTCTAATAAGTTTCCTTAAAATAAAAACTCATAAAAAGAAACATTTCTACTTCCATGTTTAAGATAGCATGTATTTCCTTGATCCCATCCTTGACCCTATTAAAATTTATGTCCTGTGGAAAACATTTCAAAAACTTGGGATGAGCATAAAGATCCCAGTAAAGGATACACAAAGAAGAAAAACTGTTAGTTTTTCAAAACAACAAGTAAACCAAGAAAACATTATCAAAGTAATACTTTTCACCTTTATGAAGTAGTAAAAAACCTCTTCACTAAATAAAAGATCATTACTTACCCTTTTTTAACTAAAAGATCACCATAAAACCCATATAAAAAACACATAACATATAAAGGTAACTTGGGACATAAACATACTTAAATGGAATAACCATACAGTCGACTTCCACACATATCACTTAATGGAATAAGCATACGGCCGACTTCCATACCCAATGCATTTGAGGTTATAACGTAACCACCCGTCCTGGTATTCACAACACCACCTGTCATATGCTTTATCACGTAACCACCCGCCAAATGTCCAAGTACCATTATAAAATCATAACACATAAAACAATTATAAAGGAAAGAGAACATTTCCACATTTCAAGCAAAATATATCACTTAAATATATTGACATAACAAATCCATTATCAAAACCATTTTCAATACCAAAAAATATTATATGGTATTTATTTACTTTAAAAAAATATAACGTCTTGTTGAGGAAGCCAAATATCAAATAATAATCGCGGTGGCGGAAATGCCATTGTCACCGCGTACGTTAAAAAGAAACATACTATTTATCATTTAGTAAAACGCTTCGTATAGAAAAGATTACCTTTGAATAAAAGTAGAAGTCAAAGGGGTTTATACACCGTATAACAGAAAGTTGTCTATAAAACAAAATATGCCTCAATGAAAGGAGATTGAGACGAAGTCCCTTACAAAGTCGGTATCCATAGATTAAAGATAAATCAATTACATGATTATGTGTGAAAAATATGAATACACAAAATATAAGTGGATATTAAGTGTAAAAAAATCATAGGTCATTCACACATAATCATGGAAAAACAAAACCAATGACATAGATATTTAACTCAATGAAATGATATTGAGTTGGGATTTCCCATAAAAGTTCGTCTAAATGACGTAATAATTTATCAATGAGATGATTATGTGTAGAAATAGTATATCCAAACAAAGGTTTGTGGAAATTCCCAAATAGATATTCCACACATAATCTTGGGATAATAAAATCAAGAAGTAGAGGTTTAACCCAAAGAATTGAAATTGAGTTAAGAAGTTCCTTTGTAAAAATTCGACAGCCTAACGACGCCACTTCAAAATTCAGGAAATTAGTCGATGAGAGAGAGAATGGTATCTAATCAAATGGACATAAAACTCAAATCAATAAGGATATAGAAGAAAATATAACAACATAATAAGATGTAAATTTAAAGACATAACAAAAGAAGTCTTTTAAAAAGAGGAGGGTGAAAGGTTCCCTTACCGATTTGGGTAACATTCGAATCGTACACCCCATGAAAGAAGGACTCTACAACATTGATGTAAATACCCATAAAAAGAAGTATATTACAAAAAAGATTAGAATAATGTTAAGTACATACACCACTCAAAAGAAATGGTGGAAAATGTAACATAAATCTCACAGGAATAAAAGTGAGATGCAAAATCCCTTACGAAAACTCGGCAGCCTAACGGCGCCACCTAAAACATCCAAAAATGGATTTATGAGATCAAATAGGGTCTCTGGTAATATGTACAGAAAAATTATAGAATGATTAATATAAAATAACATCCCCAAACATAATAAATATGATCTTAAAATAAAGGACATAAAAGGGAGAACTTGAAAAGAAAGTGAGAGGTAGGATCCCTTACCTCAAGTCGGACTTCTCTTGTTCGTTTCTTTATATTACTGAATAATAAACTTTGGTCAATTTATAATTGCTTAAGTAAATCCTTTTAAGATTATTATTAAGTTCATATCACATATTAAAATGTTATAATAATGGGTTAATAATGTGAGTTCATATCAAACGTTTTTGTCGATGTTCGGTACAAGAGTCAAAATTGAGCTTGTTGGAAAAGTATTTTCCATGAAGTTATAGGTACATCATCTCGATAATATTATCAATGATTTAAATATCATATATATAAATAATATATTCATTTTATACTATTCCATAACATTTGGAGATTAAAAATGAAATGCACCATTCATGGAGACGGTAGGCCGTACGTACGCATGAACGCTACTTTTATTTCTTTGTCATATTAATGGAATTAAAACTAAATGAGATATATATATATATATTATAATTACATAATTATATACATAATTTAGATTTAAAATATTACATATATATCCATTATATATATGTACTTATAATAGTACATAACATTTGAAGATAATAAATGAATTGTACCGTTCATGGAGACGGTAAGCCGTACATACGCATGAACGCTACTTTCATTTCTTTTTTTTTGTATTCTATGGAATTAAATAATAATTATATAAAAATATATTATAATTACAATATTATATAATATGTAATACCAATAATTCCATCCTTTATACGTCCCACATATGGCATTAACGAATCATATCACTTTGAGGGGGGCGGTAGTCCGCACTTCCTAAAATGAAGATATCGCATTTACCCATAATGGAAACCCTAAAGTTATGCCATAAATGAAAAATAAATAATCTTAAGGAAAACATAAAAATATTATATATAATATATAAATATATTGATATCTTAATATCCACCATTGAAGGTGTTAAAAGAATATTGAACAATCATCGTTTCGTGAGGCAGTAATTCACCATCCACAGAAACAATATGTTCTTTAACCATTAGAAGGAGGTGTGTGAAAGTGTAGCATGATTCCTTCTTATAAAAACATCCAAGAATATTTAAGATACTGGTTTCGTTACAAAAAAAATTAATAAAAAGAGTTTAGGGGGTTGGAGAAGCAAAATAAATCAAAAGAACAAAATTAAAGACATTACCTTAAAATCGGGTAACTCTTCTTGGTTTGAACCAAAAGGGTATCTTGAAGAGCATTTTTCCAAAGGTGAGGCTCAAATTATGAAGATAGATATGTGGAGAGATGTAATGGGCATTTTTGGCCGAGAAAAAGGCTTGATAGGTGTGGGTAAAGTGGTAGAGGTGGGGGCCTTTTATAAGAGGAGAGGAGGCGCACTCTTGGAAAGTTATGAACTTTTACTTTATTATAAAATTATTTTCGGATTTTAAAGGTCCCAAAATTATATATTTCTAGGATAAGGTGATAAGAGTTCGAAATACATCCATCCAATAGATTTTTTACAAGTTAGGGTCTTATATTTTACATTATCTTTTCATTTTATTTAAATCGTTAAATAATCAGGTAATCGCTGCATCATCATGGTGTCATAAATAATTTAACTTATTTAATGTATAAAAATTATAAAAAAAAATATCATGATGTAGGAAATATTTTTATCTTTCTAATTAATATTTATAGTAAAGAATATGACTTGTATATCCCCATGTAAAAATTGTTTTAGTGAAACAATACATGTTTGTGACATTTTTATTTTAACTTTAAATAAAAAGTTATTAATGGCATTTTCCTATAAAAGTGGCTCCATGGGGTCCCCAAGTTGACCCATGTAATGTCTTGGTCGGTAATGACTCATAAAATAAGGGTAGGACATGTGTCAAAGTCATTTCATATTATTATAACATTATCTGTACCTTAAATTACAATAATTACCTTTAATTGCGAATAATAAAACTTAAAAGTTACTATTCACAAAAATATTATTTTAATCTCATTGAACCATATTTTACTTCCTAATGAAAACCATGTATGTAGGATTTTTGAAAATAAAATCATATAAGTGGTAAAGTTTCATTTAAACGAAAAATCAGTTTCTTTAACTACCACTTAGTGGTTTCACTATTCATCAAAAAATTGATGTTTTTCAGAAAAATACCCAAAATTCACCCTAAGACATATTTGATATTCCGAATTCAAAAATGATTTCTATTTTACAAAATTCAAAACATATAAGTTTAATTAATTAATTTGATAATTAATTCTCGTCGTCAAAACAAATAGCGTGTTTTTAAGAAACAATATCTACTAAAAGATTGACACTAGTTTAAGTCTAATTTCAAAGTGAAATTAAATCCAATGACCACCATTAGATTAAATGGTAAAAATATATTATAAATAAAATGTAAACTCAATTATAAATATAATCTATCCATATAATTAAATCATATTAAAAGGAGGTTTTGAATTAAAATGCAACATTTTCAATAAAAATGATCTTTATCGAAAAAATAACAAAAATTTACACAAAGTAAATTTTGATGTCCAGATTCTAAAGAAGGATTTTATTTTTTCAAATACAACATATAAAGTTTTCAAAAGTATATTTAAATAATGTTTCTTCATCAAAAGGTGGTTAATCAACCTTTTAAGGAATATTTGAATATTTATGCTTAAAATAGGATTCATTTACATTTTAAGCCTTTAACATTTATTGGATAAAAGTAAAAATATTTGAAAAACATATATAATTATTTTTAGTAAGTTTTGTTCATTCCCGCTATTACAACGTCTAGCCATTAACTACCATTTAAAATAATATTATTTTATTATTAGAGTGCAACATAAGATTTCAAAGAAACTCTTTGTTGCATATTGGGTACGCCATCGAGCATAGTGTTCCCTTTAAAGTAATTTTAATATTTTATTCACAAATATGGATAAATATGAAAATGTCATATTCTTTATTTACCTGGGGTGTTACATCATTCCCCCCTTTTTGGAATTTCATCCTCGCAATTTTAAAATTGGGCTTGGAAACTTCATTGAAAATCCCACATCAGAACAAGAGTCAGTAAAACTATCACTTTAAAATAAAGAAAGAGAAGTACAATGGTCATCCGAGTTAACCCATACTAGGATTCCATGTTGGAAAACATGGACATGGAGGAGAAAACAAAGGGTCATGTTATGATGGAGAGTGATAGAAAACATGTTTAGGAGAAATTTAACCACAAGAAAAACACAAACTTGTGATGGGTTAAACGGTATTTGATTCCCCAGTAAGAAAAATTAACAGACAACATTTTTGTTTTAAGTTACTTTTCATTGAGGAATTTATTTATGAGATTAACTAAAACATAAGGAAACATACTTGTGATTTTGACTTTCAAATTTTACTAGATTTCTTACACAAACTCATATTTTCTCTAAAAGACGAGTATTTAGGATGACTTGTTCACATTAAGAGAGCTATAATCAACTTATAGAGAATCACCTAATCTATAAAAAAACTATATACTTCCCATGTATTTAGACCTTAACCAAAACTAAAACCAAAAAGGTTTGTATGAGATCAGATAATACCCAAAAAGGATAATCCTTTATAAAAAAATCTATTCATAATCTCCAAATTTTTTCAAACAATACCCAAAGTTCAACAAATACCATTCAATAAACATAGATCCATAAAATTATTCAAAGTAATCAAAACTAAGACTGAAACCCAAATCTCTGAATGATTTAATCACATATTCTTCCAAGATAAACCTTAACATTTATCTCCAAATAACATTAGTTTCTCTTAAAGTCTCATATTGAAAAGTAATTAACCTAATCACATATCCTCCATGATAGGTTAATCATTTCCATAGATAACACAAAATAAAATTACTCTTGATTCATAAAATCATATAACTAAAAATAATCAGACAAACTAACCTGGGACTTCACGTAGTCCAGTGGTAGGCGATAAATACCACTCCCACTTTGGTTATGGGTTCGATTCCCATATCTTTGTCAGATGCGACAGGTTGTCACACGGTCTACATGTTGTCCTTTTTCCAAAACTACATAATTCTTATAACATTCCCCAAAAAGCGATAAAATCTTCAAAAATAACCATAACATAATTTAACCTTAAGTTTATCTCATGTCATCCATATTCCATCATAACATATAGTAACCCATAATTACCTCAAAAGTAAGGATCATATAAACCCTAATGGCTACCTTTATAATTATTACCTGAACTTCCACATCGAGTTGGTCATCTCATACATGATGCATTAGAGAACTCTCCAAGGTTCAAGTGGTTGATCGTGACTCCTTGATAGTTGGTTTATAACAACCATGTGATTCCTCATTGAATCCCCCATTTCATCCAGTCTCTTAATCAGAGAATCACCACAGATTCCTTCAAACCCATTGTCACTTTGGTGCCTGCTAGATCCATCCATTTACTATAAACAGAAATGTCAGTGTGAGTATATCAACAAAACCATCATGTACTAATGAGGAATATAAACAATAAGATATACTTACTCATTTAGTTTATCCAAAACTAGGACACTATCAAAAATCCTAACCATTATGGTAATGTCACTAATGCTTAGAGAATACCCTAACCACTAAATTTATCAAAACCGACCTTTGATACCAACTATAAGGCCCCGGCCTTAAACATTACTTAATATTGAATTAAATGAATAATTAACATTGAGTATCTTTTCAGGTTTAGAGTTTTAGAGAATTAGGACATAACTATTACATCTCAAAAGATTACAAAGTATACACTTCTACTAAGTTTCCATAAAATATAAACTCTTAAAAAGAAACATGTCTAGTTCCATGTTTTAGATATCATGTATTTCCTTGATCCCATCCTTGACTCTAGTCAACTTTAAGTCCTGTGGAAAACATTTCAAAAACATGGGATGAGCATAAAAATCCCAGTAAAGGATACACAAAGAAGGAAAACTATTAATTTTTCAAAACAACAAGTAAACCGAGAATACTTTATCAAAGTAATAATTTTCACCTTTATGAAGTAGTAAAAAACTCTTCACTGAATAAAAGATCATTACTTACCATTTTTTAACCAAAATATCACCATAAAACCCATATAAAAAACACATATCATATAAAGGTAACTTGGGACATAAACATACTTAAATGGAATAACCATACGGTCAACTTCCACACATATCACTTAATGGAATAGCCATACCGCCGACTTCTATACCCAATGAATTGGTGGTTATAACGTAACCACCCATCCCGGTATTCACAACACCACCCGTCATATTGTTTATCATGTAACCACCCATCAAATGTCGAAGTACCATTATAAAATCATAACACATAAAACAATTATAAAGGAAAGAAAACATTTCCCCATTTCAGGCACAATATATCACTTAAATATATTGGCATAAAAAATACATTATCAAAACCATTTTCAATACAAAAAAAGAGTATATGGTATTTATTTACTTTTAAAAAATATAACGGCTTGTTGAGGAAGCCAAAATCAAATAATACTTATAGTGGTGGAAAGGTCATTGTCACCGCGTATGTTAAAAAGAAACATAGTTTTTGTCGTTTAGTAAAACACTTCGTATAGAAAAGATTCCTTTCAAATAAAAGTTGAAGTCAAAGGGGTTTATACACCGTATAAAAGAAAGTTTTCTATAAAACAAAAAATGCCTCAATGAAAGGAGATTGAGACGAAGTCCCTTACAAAGTCTGTATCCTTAGATTTAGGATAAATCAATTACATGATAATGAGTGACAAATATGAATACACCAAATATAAGTGGATATTAATTTTAAAACAATCAGAGGTCATTCACACATAATCTTTGAAAAAAAACCCAATGAAATAGATATTTAACTCAATGAAATGAGATTGGGTTATTATTTCCCATACAAGTTCATCTAAATGATGTAAGAATTTATCAATGAGACGATTATGTGTAGAAATAGTATATCCACACAATGGTTTGTGGAAATTACAACATAGATATTCCACACATAATCTTGGCATAATAAAATCCATAAGTAGAGGTTTAACCCAAAGAATTGAAATTGAGTTAAGAAGTTCCTTTGCAAAAATTCGACAGCCCAACGACGTCACTTCAAAATTCAGGAAATTAGTCGATGAGAGAGACAATGGTATCTCATCACATGGACAAAAAATTTACACCAATAAGGATATATAATATCATATACCAACATATTAAGATTTAAATTAAAAGACACAACAAAATAAGTCTTCTAAAAAGAGGAGGGTGAAAGGTTCCCTTACCAATTTGGGTAACTTTCGAATCGTACACCCCATGAAAGGAGGACTATAAATAATTGATGTAAATACCCATAAAAGAAATTATATTACACAAATTGTTGAATAATGGGTAGTATATACACCACTCAAAAGAAATGGTGGAAAATGTAACATAAATATCATGGGAATAAAAGTGAGATGCAAAATCCCTTACGAAAACTTGACAGCCTAACGACGCCCCTTAAAACATCCAAAAATGGATATATGGGATCAAATAGGGTCTCTAGTAATATTGAAATAAAAATTATAGAATGATGAATATAACATAACATCCTCAAACATAATAAAGACGAGCTTAAAAGAAATGACATAAAAGGGAGTACTTAACAAGAAAGAGAGTGGTTGGATCCCTTACCACAATTCTGACTTGTCTTGTTCGTTTCTTTATATTCCTGAATAATAAACTTTGGTCAATTTATAATTTCTTAAGGACCTCCTTTAAATATTATTATTCAGTTCACATCACATATTAAAATGTTATAATAATGGGTTAATAATGTGAGTTCATATCAAACGTTTTTGTCGATGTTCGGTACATGAGTCAAAATTGAGCTTGTTGGAAAAGAATTTTCCATGAAGTTATAGGTACATCATATACAGAATATTATCAATGATTTAAATATCATATATATCCATTATATATTCATTTTATACTATTACATAACATTTGGAGATAAAAAATGAAATGCTTCGTTCAGGGAGACGGTAGGCCGTACGTACACATGAACACTACTTTCATTTCTTTGCCATATTAATGGAATTAAAACTAAATGAGAGATATATATATTATAATTACAGAATTATATCCATCATTTATATTTAATATATTACATATATATCTATTATATATATGTACTTATAATAGTATATATCATTTGGAGATAAGAAATGAAATGTACCGTTCATGGAGACGGTAAGCCGTATGTACGCTTGAACGCTACTTTCATTTCTGTTTTTTGTATTCAATGGAATAAAAGAATAAAGATATAAATAAATATTATAATTTCAGTAGGATATAATATGTAATACCATTAATTCCATCCTTTATACATCCCGCATATGGAATTAACGAATCAAATCACTTTGACAGGGGTGGTAGTCTGCACTTCCAAAAATGAAGATATCGCGTTTACCCATAATGGAAACTATAAAGGTATTCCATAAATGAATAATACAGAAGATTAAGGAAAACATAAAAATATTATATATCATATATAAATATAGTGACATCTTAATGGCCACCTTTCAAGGTGTTAAAAGAATATTGAACAATCATCGTTTCGTGAGGCAGTAATTCGACATCCACAGAAACAGTATGTTCTTTAACCATTAGACGGAGGTGTGTGAAAGTGTAGCTAGATTAATTCTTATAAAAACATCTAAGTATATTTAATATACTGGTTTTGTTACAAAAAAAGTAATAAAAAGTGTTTAGGGGGTTGGAGAAGCAAAATAAATCAAAAGAACAGAAGTAAACACATTACCTTAAAATCGGGTAACGCCTCTTGGTTTGACCCAAAAGGGTATCTTGAAGAGAATTCTGCCAAAGGTGAGGATTAGATGATGAAGATATGGATGTGGAGAGATAAAATGGGTTGGGTTTGGCCGAGACAAAGTCTTGATAGGTGTGGTTAAGGTGGTATAGGTGGGGGGCCTTTTATAAGAGGAGAGGAGGGTCACTCTTGGAAGGTTATGAACTTTTACTTTATTATAAAATTCTTTTCGGATTTTAAAGGTCCCAAAATTATATATTTCGAGGATAAGGTGATAATAGTTATAAATACACCCATAAAATAGGTTTTTGACAAGTTTAGGTCTAAGATTTTATATTATCTTTACATTTTATTTAAATTGTTAAATAATGAGGTAATCGCTGCATCATCATGGTGTCATTAATAATTTAATTTATTTAATGTCTAAATATTATAAAAAAATATCATGATTTAGGAAATATTTTTATATTTCTAATGAATATTTATAGTAAAAAATTTGACTTGTATAACCACATGTAAAAATTGTTTTAGTAAAACAATACATGTTTGTGACATTTTTATTTTAACTTTAAATAAAAAGTTATTAATATCATTTTCCTACCAAAGTGGCCCCATGGGGTCCCCAAGTTGACCCATGGATTGTCTTGGTAGGCCATGACTCATCCAATAAGGGTAGTACATGTGTCAAGGTCATTTCATATTATTATAACATTATCTTTACCTTAAATTACACTAATTACCTTTTATCGTGATTAATAAAACTTAAAAGTTACTATTCACCAAACAATTATTTTAATCTCATTGAACCAAATTTTACTTTTTAATGACAACCATGTATGTCAGATTTTTGAAAATCAAATCATAGAATTGGTAAAGCATCATTTAAACGAGAAATCAGTTTCTTTAACTACCACTTAGTGGTTTCACTATTCATCAAAAATTGATGTTTTTCAGAAAAATACCAAAAAATCACCCTAAGATATATTTGATATTCATAATTCAAAAAAGATGTCTATTTTACAAAATTCAAATCATATAAGTTGCATTAATTAATTTAATAATTAATTCCTTCTGTCAAAATAAATAGCTTGTTTTTAAGAAGTAATATCTATTAAAAGATTGACACTAGTTTAAGTCCAATTTCAAAGTGATATTAATTCCAATGACAAAAATTGGATTAAATGGTAAAAATATATTCTAAATACAATTTAATATCAATTAAAAATATAATCTATCCATATAAATAAATCATATTAAAAGGAGGTTTTGAATTAAAATGCAAAATTTTCACTAAATATGATCTTTATTGGAAAAATAACAAAAATTTACACAAAGTAAATTTTGATGTCCAGATTATAAAGAAGGTTTTTATTTTTTCAAATACAACATATATAATTGTCAAAATTATATTTAAAAAAGGGTTCTCGATCAAAAGGCAGTTAATCGACCTTTTAAAGAATATTAGAAGATTTATGCTTAAAATTGGATTCATTTTCATTTTAGGCCTCTAACATTTATTGGATAAAAGAAAAAATTATTTGACAAACATATATAATCATTTTCTAGTTAGTTCTGTTCATTCCTGCTATTATAATGGCTAGGCGTTAACTACCATTTAAAATAATATTATTTTATTATTAGAGTGCAACATAAGATTTCAAAGAAACTCGTTGTTGTGTATTGGGTACGCCATTGGGCATAGAATTCCCTTTAACGTAATATTAATATTTTACTCAAAAATATGGATAAATATGAAAATGTCATATTCTTTATATACCTGGGGTGTTACATGTAGTAGGAATATTGAGTAATATTAAAGTATGATAAATGGATGAATAATTGATATGGGATAAGGGCTGAGCACACTACTATTCACTTGTTTAAAAATATGTGAAGAAAATGAATTAATCCAATCTACTACATCTGGACTGTCTAATCATCACTAAGGTTTTATCTTCTACCGCGTGATGCTCAATAGGTTAATGTACATCAGAGTTATTACATACCATGACTTCCATCTTCAATATATTCTTGAATGGCCAAGTTTCTGATATAGTGAGACTACGAACCTCCATGCATGAAATATTGGTATTGCATGCAGGAATCATTTTGAAGAAATAAAATAGTACTTATGAAAGAATAACAAAGATACACGGGTTCATTAAACTATCTATCTTCATGAACGAGTATGATATATTGAAATTTTTTGAGAACCATTCAATGATTTCATGAACATGATTATAGTATCATTGGAGAATCTAGGTCTATATAGAGGCCATAATTTTTGTTGTAAAATATTTTGAGAAACTCTGAATGATTTGTGTGATATAAAATTTATGACCAGACATATTTATTGGGGGACTTGACATGACATGAAATATTGATTGAAGGTAGTTCTAAGGGTCTCTAAATATAGATACCTTCATCCATATGAATTCTATTTCCACTCCACTTAATGAGCTATCATGTTCTATAAAAAGAAACAAAGAATCTCCAAATTCCATTTGCATGAAGGGAAGTGGGTTCCCTGAAGATCTATATTCATGGTGAGGGTTTTATGCTTTTATGTTGTGTTTCTATCTTTAATACCAAATGATGGGTGATATGGTTCCACAATACAGTGTTAGTGTAATACTATATCACTACATTACATGAAGAAATTATATCAGCGTTTTAAACCTCATGCAAAGAAAATAACTATCCTGAACTAATGTGTTGCGTGAAGAAGCATAATTGGGTGTCATAAGGTTGATCATATTCAAATATGAAGTAGTGAGTATATAGTGTGGTCATGTAACCTTTGTTCTACTATTTAATAGATAGTACTATCACATTATACATTTGTGTTATGGAAGTTGAGAAAAATCAATGTGAACCACATTCATGAAATATGTATTTACGAATTAAAAATAGTGAGTGTCCGAGAATCCCATAAAAACATTTTATTTGTATGATGTTGTATAAGAACAACTGATAAGAACATGAAATAATATTTCCATGTAATAAAAAAAGTGATGTAAACTTTTTTTATTGTGTAATGTTGAAAATATAGAATTACATGAATATGATATAAAATATATACATGTGATATTAATTGAGAAGTTAAAAATAATCATAATATTAAATACAGTTTCTTGATGTAATTTATGAATTCAAATTTTCATATAATACCAAATAACATTAATAATAGTGTTTATAAAAAATATTAGTGAGTATCTAAAGTATAAATGTTATGATAATTAATAGTGATAAAGGCTAACTATACTAATATTATATAAGATATGTGAGTTCATACTTGAATAATAATAAGTCCAACATATCCCTGTAGAAGAAGTCAGGGTAAGTTAGAGACATATTCACAAGAGATTGTAAATACCATTGGCGAACTGGTGGGAGGTTAGTATAAACCACATGATATTTTTGCTAAATTTATCTACTTGAAGGAGTTAGCATAAATTACACTGGTGAGATTATAGTTTAAGGATCCCTTTTTGATATATAATCATTAGTAATCAAGAAATACATAAGTTTGTCTGTTAGTAATTTCATGAGATTTTTTGTATTTTTACTCACTTATCTTTACTAGTGGAGAATCTGTATCTTGGAACACTCTCAACAGAGCATTGACATTTCCACCCACATCAGGGGTGAACTATATAATAATCATCATATTTTTATCAATGGTTTAATTTTTTATCATATAGGATAGGTGAGAAATTAAATAATGAGGGATCGATATCTTAACTGATGAAAGGGTTTTATTTTAAGAGAAGAAATTGTATAAGTAACATCACTAATTCGCCCCATATAGTTGATATATATCAAACTGTTCTCTTCAAGTGGCATTAGAGCATGAGAATCCCTCTAAAAATGTACAACCATTACTAAAGACTAATGAATAAGAGTTTTAATTTAGTAAATAGTTTAGTAATTCCTTTATTTGATGGAAATAATTATTATAGATATAATAATCCAATGCTTATATGTATCCTTTCACAAGTCCTTAATGTTAGTTCTGTTGTAACATTTAGTTTCATCCTACCTAGATTTGATGCTCCCATGAACTAGAATAATAATATAAACATATAAGTATATGGGAAATCTAAAAATTATATTTTTTCCTCCTTTCCGAATAAAGTGTTCAAATAGGTGATGGGACTACAAATAGCTAAGGAAATGTGGGATAAAATTGACAATATTTATAAAGGGAGTGTGAATATCAAATAATACAAACTATAAATCTAGATATATATGTTTGAAGATTTCTAAATATCATATTATGAGAAAGAAAATTTCTAATTTACCAAATAAAATGAGATAATAAGTCATATAAAGGGTTTTGGATACACTTTGGAAGATAGATATATTGACAAGAAAATAATGTGTAACATTTCTAATTGATTTTTCCAATTATTTATAATTTAGATGAAGCTTTAGACCTATCTCTTGACGAGTTTCACAATACACTCTTCAATTATGAGATGATAAAATCTCTTATATTTAAAAAGAAATCTAATGAAAAAATGTTTTTTAAAGTAAATAAAATTCTCAAGTATAAGAAAATGAAATTTGAAACATTCTTCTAGTTTTATGAGGATGATGTAAATGTTTTATATTATAAAATATTCATGTCCTTTATTTCTAAATGGGACAAAATAATGAAGGGAAAACATAAACGTTTCATTCCTTTAAATTGCATTAATTGTGGTCAAATTAGACATTTTGTAATTTATTTTTTTAATAAAAAATATGATGATTATGAGAGTGATGAAGCAAAAAAACTACATTGAAAGAAGATCTATAAAATATATAAATGTGATACAAGAGAAAGGAAAATTTGTCAAGTACATGAAAAATATAATGATTAGGAGAGTTGATAAATACTCTTTATCATGGAGGTAATCATGAGGTGAATTTTTACCTAAAAATCATAAAAAATCACATAATATGTTAAGAGACATTGTTAATATTCAATTAGTCATAATAAAGAAGATGAGAGATATCATGAGTATATTTTGAGATCTGATCATGTATCATGACTTTATCAAAAAACTCAACTAAAGGAAACAGTAAAATTACCAGAGAATGAAAAAAATAATTATCATGTTGAGAAGATCAAAACACATGTGGTCAAAATTCTATAACATGATATGATATTTAAATACCTTAATGAAAAACTAGCTAAAACATAATAAAGATTGAATGTGACATGGTCTTGGATTCTTAAATCAAAAAACACCTTGAAAATTATGAGAGATAATTTTGATAATGTAGTTAATGTTCAATATTAATCATGATAATATGTGAAAATATAAATCTAAAGAATTATGTGTTGGTTATTTATTATTTTTTCAATGATGCTGATTCTTTTTAATCTAGTTGTGAGGGTTATAACACAAAAACATTATTAATATAGACTTGTTATGATAGTGAGAACATAAATGAGTTATGAAAAGATATTTTTCCATGATTGAGGAAAAATAATGGATGGCGTGTATCCAAATATCAAGTAGTTTTCACTAATAAAAGAGTCAAAATTATGGAACGTAGAGTTTCATAGGTTTCTACTAGTATTTTGGGAAATTTGGACCCAAATCCTACAAGTACTAGTATAATATTCCACATCCTTGTAATTGGAATACTTCAAGGGGGAGAAATAATAGAAATAAAATATGTAGCTCCATGAGAAGGAGGAATGTCCTTAGAATGAATTTTTTTCTTCTATGAAATCAAAAAGGTTGTCTACTCAGAATAAATTCAATTTTCTAATGAAAATATATGAAATATGTGACCAAAAATTACATTGTGCAAAAAATTACATGACAAAAATTTCATCATAGTTACTTTGGTATTCTAAATAAAATAATGATCTAATTATAGAAAATATCTTTTAACATTTTGAACGAACCAATTCTTGTTTGAAGGGAAAACTGAATGAAATAGAAGAACATAATTTTTCTAAATGTGGAAAAAAATAATTCACCAGATGATGTTGAAACCCATATAATATTTTGAAAAGATTATATAAAAAATTATTTTGATATATTATGTAGAGGATGAAAACAAACTAGGCATATAACAAGGACCTGTGCAATTTTTCTACCAATTCAAGAAATAGAGACAAAAAAATTAAAAAATAAATCATATGATGATACATGTGCATTAATGGTTCATACTAGGAAAAAGAGGAAAAAAATTCCACCTTTAAATGATAAAAAATGGAAAGTCAATTGAGGTTTTATCATGGAGAGAATTGGAGCTAGATTTAACATAGATTCTGAGTTGAGATAATATTATCCATATTTCTCTAACTAAGAACCTCTCTATTCCCTATTATTTTATGTGTTTTGAGTTAACATTTAATGAAATAAAGGATAATGTTTGATTTTTTTACTATAGGACAAAATGAATGGATTTTTCTTCATGGAGTCTACTGACTACCGTGAAAACAGAATAATAGGATCGAATCTCTTAAGGGGGATCAAATTTGAGAAGAATATATCATTAAAAAATTCTAGTTAATATAGAATTTATGGAAATTTTTCAATCATGAAGGTTGAGGGATAATAGTCACATTTATAACCTATTATTATTATTTTATTATATGAAGATTCTTAGGGGGATTTTTGGATATAAAAAATGAAAAAATGGAGTTACATGATTTGTACAAGAATGGATTTGATGTTTTGTTGAGATGCGTGTAGGTTACATGTTTCTCTTAAAATAATATATTTTTATAAATAACGTATTTGATTAATAATAAATTATAATCTAGATATCAAATGAATGGTTTTTCTTGGATAGTACATAAAATCTTGGTTGTATCTCTCTTATTTTATACAGTAGTTTTCCCATGTAGACATAGAGTGGATCAGTTAGTGGATATTTTCTAAAATAACCATGTGGTATCATAATTCTCCTATTATAGGGTAATAGAATTATTAATTACATTAAAGTAATAATAGGAGGTGATAAAACCCCTGTATAAACCTTTTCATTGTTTTAATAAGGGGGAGAATGTTTGAGAACACATATTCAAATTAAAAAAATGTAAACTAATAGTAACAACAAAATACAAATGGGGGATAGTTGAGAACATGTGTTGAATTTTTTATTAATGAGTCAATATGTGTTTGTATGTGAATATGTTATAATGTATAGAGAATTTTTATGGAGTCATTTATTGGCATTAGATTTCATTCTTGATTTTTTCTCCTTGTAAGTGTGATGATTGATGTCTCTTTGATTTCAAATAATTGTTTCAATGATGAAACATAGCATAAAAATAGATGAATAATAAGAGTTCAAGATGTCCATCAAAAATCCATTATGTCATGCAGAATAATAAGGGAATGTACAATTTATATATATAT
The DNA here is from genome assembly GCA_963277665.1 of Viscum album. Lineage (NCBI taxonomy): Eukaryota > Viridiplantae > Streptophyta > Magnoliopsida > Santalales > Viscaceae > Viscum > Viscum album. The sequence goes on along the minus strand of OY728148.1, from coordinate 494,275,834 downwards.
ATATCATGAAGCAAATATGAATAATTATTAGTTATGGTTTGTAATTTTTATTTAAATTGTGCAATTTTTCACTTAGATGTTTTCTAAGTGATTGGGAAAAACGTGTCCAATCATCCATGATGAGGAGTCAACTGAATCCCACACATGTTGTAGGTGGCCTAAACCAGATAATATTAGCATATCACATATATTGGTGGTGGTAGATCATGGATGGAGATGAGTCCTGCACAGATACGAATAATAGGTATGTATAGCACCAACTGAGTGTGTATGGGCATGGGAATGGAGGTTCCCTAGCCACTATACAGGGAGGAACAAAATTGTATATAAGTGTATCTTTGTTGCAACCTTTGTGTATGATTGAGAGGCAGTATGCATGTGATTAATATTAAGGGGATATGGAATGGTTGAATAATAAATGTGGGATATGACCCAAGAATGCATTTGTTCACATGTTTAAAAAGATACCGACAAATTGAATCTATTTGATATTCTACATTTAGGCCCATGAATACAACATGTATTTTATGTATTATATTTCTAAATGTTCTGAATGATTTTGGTGATATAAAATCCACATCATGGAATATCTTTTAGGATCCTTAAAGAAGCATGAAATGCAGATCAAAGGTGGTGATTGAGGTCTATAAATACTGAGAAAATGATCCAAATGATGGTTGATAATTCTCAGATTTATGAGTAATCTCATTTTCTAGTAAGTAACATAGAATCTACACATTACATTTATCTTAATGGAATTGGGTTCCTTGAGATTTTTATTCACGAAGAGGGTTCCATGTCATAATATTGTGTTTCTACCTTCATGTTTTCATGATGGTTGATCTATTATAGGTGCCAATGTTAGTTTAATATTATATCACCATCTTACATGATGAATGTGTATCATCATATAAAACCTAATGTGAAGAATAATTATAGTGAAATGTCATGTTTTGTGAAGAAGGATGATTTGGGATTTCAATATTTAGGCTTTGTGAATGTGAACTAATGAGTCAACAGTGAGATACATGCACTTGTGTTGTGCGAAGGGGGATGAATTAGTTCCTTGTGATACATTTATGTGAAGATATTTGATAACATTCTACATGATGAACATCCATTCAATAAGAATGTATGAATTTGATTTAGTCAGTGCCCGAGAAGCCCAAGCACAAAATTTTTATTACATGATATTACATGAGAACTGGTGAGAATTGCAAGAAATAATAATTTTTTGTAATTAAAAAATTGAGGTTCACATATATGTGTTATTCAATGTTGAAAATACATACTTTCATTCAAATGATATAAAATATATGCATTTGATATAATTTTAGTGGTTGAAAAAAATATAATCAATTGTACAACGGTGTGAAGAAAGTTATGAATTCGACTTCACAAAGAATATCATAGAAGATTGATTACGATGTTTCAGAAAATATCAGCGAGTATTAGAAGGTGGAATGTTTTTATAATTAATGTTCAGGAAGTATGATTTTATAATATTACAAAATACCAGTGAGTATAAAAATGGAAAAGAAAACGTGGAATAGATCACCAAATCATAGGTTAGTGGAAGTTGAATACCTGTTCATGAGAGGTTGTAAAGACCATTGAATAACTGGTTAGATGACAAAAATTAACACCCATATATTTTCAAGAGATATGTCAATCATTGTGATTTTTTATAAAGATAACTAGTAGTATTAGACTATAAAGATCCCATCAAAATATGTCCCATTTTACTCATTAGTGATCAGACATTACATGAGTTTTTCTATAAGTCATTTTAGAAGATTATGTGTACTAACAATCTCTTTTCTTTACTAGTGTATAATTTTTATCTCAGATCACCTTGAACACAGCAAATATGTATCCACCCATATTGGGTGAAAACCTTGTAAAAATCATCATGTGATTTTTAGTGCTTCCATATGTTTACAAATTTGATAGGTGATACACTAAATAATAATGGGTCATGATCTGTATTTATCTCAGATGTTGATTTGAAAAGAATAAGTTATAAAAGGAATGTCGTTGATTCAGCCTATCACCCTCTCAATGATATATCTAAACCTGATATCTTCAAAATAGTTGTTTCTACTTGTCTCTCTCTATAATCTGAGCACAATTCTAAATTACTGCAATGCTATTCTTCATTAACATCTTAATGTAATATTTTGTTACCAATGATTTCTCAAATGTTTTCTGACAAGATAAATTTTGGGGACATAATTTTTAAAAATATAGCAACTTTAGTCATTTAAAACACTATCTTAAATCATTGAACTAATTCCAGAAATATATTTTAATATAAAACCTACTCTTCATTTCCTAAACAACCTACTTACATATTGTAAATGTAAGTTACATTAGGGATAAATATTATATACATCTTATTGAGATATATACTCCATATACCCTGATTTTTGGTACTGTTATTGTTTATTTATATGTTGTTCTAGATAACATTGGATTGTACCAAGGATTATAAATGATCAATATATATAATGTATACACTTTTAGAGGTCCTCGCTGGTCTTATCTAATAATTTTTTGTCTATAATATTTGTCCTATGAACTTTTAATTTCTTAATATTAGAGTTTTCATAGGAAGAGGTGTAGGTACAAGTGGAACTGGTAAAATGAATGTTTAAAAAATTTCTGGTCATCTATTTAATTTCTATATTACCTTATAAAATATCATTCAAGATATCAATAAGATATATCATTCATGGTAATTGAGGTTTTATATATGATACAATAGCTTTTTGTAGGACATGTTCATTAATCTTTGTCCCTTTCATGTTGTTTAATAAAATCCTCACATTTCATTCTCAATAGCTTCCATGTTTCTATTTGAAGGAGATTAATATATTCGTGTATGAATAGAGGTATTTTTTCCACTTGTCCTATTATAAGAAATATTTTGGGTTTGGAACCCCTGACATTGCTTCAATTAGGTGAGTAAAAACTACATTTGGTTCAATAATAACATTTTCTTGGAAAATTTTTTTATCCATTGGATCAAATAGTGCATGAAGTGTAGCATCCACACCCTCTAAATTTGGAAAATAAATTATCCATCATTAAAATGAACATATAATATAATCTCACTAATAGCTTCACCATTTAGAAACTCAACTCCACATTATAATGAGGAGAAACTTAGAATTTTCTTTGACTATCAATGTCCACTAAGTTTGTACCTTCTTATAAGCCTTCTTCAACATTAATGGGAACAATAGGTATTGAAATTGATATAATAGTAGTTGGAATTTTATTTCAACAATATTTCAAGGGGTCTATTCATTTACTTGGAAACATTTTTACTTGGCCTCTAATGCATGCTTTGATTACCATAGGGTGGTTATTACTGTGAAATATTAATTTATAAACATTTCAGGGATAATTTTCATTTAAAAAAATATGGTCTCCTTTTTTGTTTGGATTACATCAAAAAAATTAGCATGACGTATTCATATGTTAGACATGCTCAAAAAACAACTTTTACCCAAAACTACATTTTTATAATTATTTTTTGCGAATAGAAAACTTATTATAATATATTTAAAGGCATATTAGTTCACTATGAGCATAAATTGAACCTAATCCACATGAACCTGATGCATGCCATAAAATTATAATGTTTCATTAAAAATAAATGAAATCATAACCAACAAAGTCACATGTGATTATTAAAACAGATAACCATTTTTAAAAAACTGGAAGTGTGCACCCACTAGACTTCACTATACACCAACTATGCCATCTCACCTTTTTATTACATAACTTTTCATTAAATTTTACAAACATAGGATCTTTAATGTCTATTGTTATGGAAATAAGGTGCATAATACATGAAAACATAAAACATTATTTTAGTCCAATTTAAAGGCTTATTTTAATGTTTTATCCTATGTAAAATTACATTATATCATAGACTGGGGAATACATCAAATCAAAGGGTGAGTATAAGGCCCAGTAATGGAAAATAGGAAAAACAGTTTAAATGCGAGCTTTAGAGAATACAATAGGAACATGAGGAAATATCATAAATATAGCTACCCGAGCCTTTTACATATAACATTTCATGATTTTAAACATAATTCATCATCTGAGTACATGCCAAGGATCGTTAAGTCAAGTGTCTTGGAAGACTAGGTACATATATCACAAAACATGGGGCTAAAAAACACTTCTTTATTTAATCTCCATAATGAGCTCCTAACATTCTTTGAGCCCTTACATCTGTATAGGGTTCCCTGGGGAACACATGAACAAAGGGATGAGCTAAAAATCCCAGCAAGGGAAAGAACATAAGGATACATCTCAAGGATACGAGTTATGAGGCATGACATAATGATATCCAAAGCATGAAACATATAAAATCATTTGATATAAGCATGGGATCATATAATCATGGAATCATATAAATGTGGAAGAATCATAATGCATTTCTTTAGTACGGTTCAAGGCTAACCGACAATCCTGTTTCCCATTTCAGTATGGGTCAAGGCAAACCGCCAATCCCGTTTCACATCGCATCTCATGATACTTAACCTTACCCAATGCATTGGAGCCCTATCTGGGCACACCCATCTCAACATATTCATGAATATCTTTGCCACATTAATATTCTTACCACATATACAATCATACATATTCAACCATACACAAACATAAGGGTAACCATGAAAAGAATTGGCTACCACAATAATGACATCAATCATAACCAATGGAAGTGTCATGAAAGTGTCCATAATAGGAAAGAATTAGAAATACATGGACGTTCATAGGGTAAAATAGTCTTATAACATGGTATGTGGTGTTAAACATAAGTGACAACATATGAGAGATGTATTTTAAGAACATTAGCTTTAAAACATTTTTGTGCGGTTTTATGGAAAACACTATAGAGCTTTTCAAATAGAAAAGAGGAAATTATTTTATATAAAACCAGAATTGAACCAAGAAGGTTTTCATAATTAAAATATAGAACTTACCAAGATAATAGTGTCTTAAAACAGAAGATAGAGTGCTCTTGAAATTGGGTAAAAGTTTGGGAAGTTCCATTAAAATTGTGCTTATTGGGAAGTATCGAAGAGAGATTAACTTACAAGCATTTATAACTATGAAATTGAGTGAGTGGTGGATCATGGAACATGATATTGGGGAATATAAACTGAATTTTGAAGTTCTACATAAATTAAAATACAACAACAAAAAGAAAGATAGAGCAACCCGAAGGAATAAAGGAAGTTCGGGTAGAATCCATCATGGGTTATTAACATGGTATCGTGTATAATTCAGAGGGCTTTATGGGAGAGTTAAGGGTTTCGTCATCACTTATATAACATTAGGGAATTAAGGGGAAGTTCTATAAATGTACCCCATTACTTGGTATTACAAAAAAATGTATAGCATGGAGATCAATCTTGATTAGGAGTAAAAAGGGGAGGACCCCTTACCTTAAGTTCGTTGATGTTCTACACTTGATATTAATGACCTGAATAGTCAATTTAGGATTATTAATCAATAGGTCTAGAACCTTATATATATGTAAAATATTTTGTATAACCTTTTTAAGTTCATTCATACCCATTTGGATTGATTATAAGGTTTAGTTTCATGGTTTGAGTCCGTTTGTTTCCTTGGTTTTAATGATAAGTTCACTTGTATTTAGGTTCGGATAAAATGTAAGATGAAATAGGTTGTCCAGAATTGATGTTATATAGAATTAATGAACATATAGAAGGTTAAAAAATTCATTTGGTTAACTGGAGTGAAGGGGAGCCATGACATAAGACATTAATGATAAACGCTTGGATTAATTTAGTGATTTTACCCATAATTAACTTGTTTTGTGTTATTATTTGATATCATGAGTGTATAAGGATTACATAACCATAAATGGGATATATAAAATACATAATAATCTGGTTCAACCATAATATAAATGGTTTCATTACTAGAAACAAATATGATAAAAGAAATTGAAAACACATTATCCACGATGTTGGTCACGGACGGTGTTTTAATTTTAGAACGCGAGGGAGAGGAGAAGAAGCATGATGCTTGAATTTTTAGACATAAAAATGATTAAAATACATAATATTTGAGATTATGGAGATTTATTGCCTTTTGGATACGGAAAGGGGAAGAGGGTATAAGAAAATATGGAAATTGAAAAGAAAACACTTGAAAATGAAAGGGGATCCTTACCCATTGATCTCCTCTCTTTGAGATCCCTCTTAAGGCCACTGATTTTGGACTTTTGGTAAGACCATAAGGCCTTGGATGTGGGGAAGCAGCTTGGGAGGATTTTTGGGATGAATTTGGTCTAGGAACAAGGCTTGTGAGGTGTGTGGTAATGAGGTAAGGAGAGGGGGTATTTATTGTGAGGGAGGAGAGGTTTTTTCCATTATTTTAAGTATTAGTTTATTATTTAAGTCCAAGACTATTAATAATTGAGTATTATCATCATATATACTAAAATAATCAAGGATGATTCGGGATTATCATCTTACATCAGCCATACATCACCTATGATGCATTATTTAGCATTTATCATATTTTACTATTCATCAAAAAATTCGTGTATTTGAGAAAAATACCAAAAATTCACCCTAACCATTTTTCAACATGTAGAATCCAAAAATGAAGTCCATTTTTCAAAAATAATTTTTTAATATTATTATTTTAATATTTAATTAAAATCATAATTTATTATCAAAACCAGTTCTAAAACATTCATTAGCTCATTCTAAAATATAGTTATATCGTACTTCCAACTCGAATATTATTTTTATACCACCATAGGCGAGGTTTCTATTCATTAGGGTATATCACTATACATAATGGTATGTAACTATTCATTAGGGTAGGTTACTATTCACCAAAAAATATTTTTTTAAATTAGACTCCAAAAAAACATCTTGAACACAACCGTGTATGCTAGATTTTCGAAATTTCAAACACATAAGTGATAAATTTATGTTTAAAGGTCACTTATCACTTATTAGTTCATTATGTTGTTCTTTCATGTGATTTTATGACATAAATATAAGAAGGTAATTTCCATTTAAAAACATTGGGTCGTTACATTCTTCCCCCCTTATGAACTTTCACCCTCGAAATTTCATTTTACATACTAAGCCAAAAACAGGTGCAGGTACTTTTCCTTTATTTCTTTCTCCAATTCCCATGTTGCTTATTCAATCTTATGGTTCCTCCACAACACTTTGACAAGATGGGTTGTCTTGTTGCGTTGAACCTTATCTCTCTGATCCAGAATCTTTACTGGCTGCTCCTTATAGGAGATATCATCTTCCAGCTGCACCACCTCTGAGTTTAGTACATGTGAGGGATCATGTATGTACTTCCTCAAGAGTGATACATGAAAAACATCATGAACTCGAGCCATATTCGGTGGAAGTGCAAGCCGATAGGCCACGAATCTTATGCGGTCAAGGATCTCAAAGGGGCTAATATACCTTGGGATTAGCTTCCCTTTCTTCCCAAATCGCATGACTCTCTTCCATGGAGATATTCGAAGGAAGAATTTATCTCAAACGTCGAACTCCAAGTCCCTTCGACGGTTGTCAGCATAGCTCTTTTTCCAACTTTGAGCAGCTTTGATGTGTTTCTGGATGACTTGAACCTTCTCTGTCATCTATTGAACAGGATCGGGTCCAAGTCCCTTTCTTTCTCCAACTTCATCCCAATAGGTTGGAGTTCTACATAGCTTTCCATATAGAGCTTCATATGGAGCCATCTGAATACTCGAGTGGAAGCTATTGTTGTATGAGAACACAACCAATGGGAGATTCTGATCCCATCCACCTTTGAATTCTAGAGAGCAGTCTCTAAGCATATCTTCAAGGATCTGAATATTTCTTTCAGATTGGCCATCAGTTTGGGGGTGATAGGTCATGATGAAATTTAATTCAGTAAACAAATAATGGTGAAGGATCCTCCAGAATTTAGATGTGAACCTTAGATCACGGTCAGATACAATTGAGAGTGGAACTCCATGCAGTCTCACCACATCCTTCACATATATATTTGCAAGTTGTTCAAGTGACATATCTTCCTGAATAGACATGAAATGTGATGTCTTGGTGAGTGGGTCAACCACAACCCATATCGCATTATTTCCCTTTGACATCTTCGGGAGACCCATGACAATGTACATCGTAACATTTTCCGATTTCCACAAGGGTATAGGCAATGGCTGCATCATACCTTTGGACTTTTTTGCTCAACTTTAACTTGCTAACATACCAAGAACCTTGATATATATTCCGCAATCTCCTTCATAATGTTATCCCACCAGAAGTGTTCTCAGAGATCACGGTACATTTTGGTACTCCCAGGATGGATAAAGAAGGTCGAGCTGCGTGCATCATTCAATAGTTCCATCTTTATCACTGGATCATATGGTACACATAATTGTGTCCCAAATCATACAACTCCTTCCTCATCAATTTTGAAATTGGATGATTTCCCATTTTTAAAAGCTTCCACCCTTTTCTAAATTTCCACATCCTTTCTTTGTGAAACCTTTATTTTCTCCATGAGTGATGGTTGAGCAATCATTTGAGAAAGAATTGATGATGTTACTCCCTTAATTATTTCCATTTCCATTCTTTTTAAATCTAAGATGATCGGATCCATTTCAATTCTCATCATTGATAAATATTCAAGATCCTTTCTACTTAGAGAATCTTCCACCTTGTTTGCTTTACTGGGATGGTAGTGGAATGAGAAGTCATAATCCTTGATGACCTCTATCCATCTTCTTTGGCACATATTAAGATCATTCTATGTGAATATATATATTTGAGACTCTTTTGGTTAGTATATATCTCACATTTTCCCCATAGAGATAATGTCGCCATATTTTCAACGTAAAGATCACAGTCGCCAACTCCAGATCATGTGTGGGATAGTTTTTCTCATGGATTTTCAGTTGCCTTGAGGCATAGGCTATCACTTTATCATTTTTCATTAGCAAAAAGCCTAAGAAAGTCTTATAAGCATCACTATACACCACAAAGAGTTCTCCACTTGAAGGGAGTGTGAGTACCGATGTAGTGATAAGCCTCTTTTTCAACTCCATGAAATAGTCTTCACCTTCCTGTGTCTAGAAAAACATTACTCCCTTCCGTGTCATCATGGCCATTGGATTTGACAATCATGAAATTTTCTTCATGTATTATCGATAATACCCAGCTAGACCTAAAAATATGTGGATCTCCATTACAGAAGTTGGCCTCGGCCACTCTTCAATTGCCTTCATCTTAGAAGGGTCCACGGATAACCCTTTCCTGGTGATAACATGCCCCAAGAATGATACCTCCTCCATCCAGAACTCACATTTACTGTAATTTTCATAGAACTTCTCCCTTCGAAAAGTATTTAACACAGTTTCTAAATGCTCCTCATGTTCCTCCTTTCTCTTAGAGCATATCAGAATATCATTAATAAAGACCACCACAAATTTGTCGAGGTAATCTCTAAAGACTCTATTCATTAAGTCCATGAAAATTACTAGAGTATTAGTGAGTCTGAAGGGCATCACTATGAACTCATAGTGTCCATACCTTGTTCGAAAGGTAGTCTTGGGTATATCTTCCTTCCTCCACTTTAGTTGGTGATATCCTGACCGAAGGTCCACCTTAGAGAAATACCTGGCCCCACGAAGCTGATCAAACAAGTCATCTATCCGTGGAAGGAGATACTTGTTCTTTATCATGATTTTATTGAGCTCACGATAATCAATGAAAAGGCGCATTGATCCATCCTTCTCATTGAGGAAGAGGACTGGAGACCCCATGGTAAAGCACTCGGGCATATAAAACCATTCTTCATATTATCCTGTAACTGCTTCTTTCGCTCATCCAGCTCTACGGTGGCCATTCTGTAAGGTTTCATTGAGATAGGCAGAGATCCAAGGATAAGTTCAATTGAGAACTCAACCTCTCGGTCCGGAGGAAGACCAGGCAACTCTTCGGGGAATACATAAGTGTAATCCCTCACGATGGGCATGTCTTCAAGCATGATTCTATCCTTTGTCTCAATCATTTGAGCTAGGTATGCATGCTCATAAGGAAGCAATATACACACTTGAGACGATGCTTCCAAAGGAGGCTCATCTTCCTCCTTTCACTTGTAAAGAATCGAAGGATGCTTCGGGATGTGAAGAGTAATCTCCCTTTCCCGACAATTGATGTTGGCCTTGTACAAAGATAGCCAATCCTTTCCCATGATAGCATCGAACTCCACAAAAGGAAGTCGGACATGATTTTATTGGAGGTTCAGTCCAAAAAAATTAACTGGGGAGGAGGTATAAACCATGGATGCAATAATTTCCCCATTCTCTGTTCTCAATGATAACTTTTCCTTTAAATTTTGAGGTGGTGTTTGAATATTTCTACAAAACATTCATGATATGGATGAATGCGTAGAACCAGAATCAAATAGTATGTTCATTATTCTTGAATGAATAACTAGAATACCTATCACCACATCATTTTCTGGCTCCACCTCAGCAATAGTGATAGCATACCCCTTCCTTGTTGCCTTGGAGGTTGTTTCTGATTGCATCCAGCAACCCTCAGCTTAGGGAAGTTTTTCGCATAATGCCTAAGCTCCTTGAAGTTAAAATACAACATTGCAGGATGAGTGTTGATCTGAACCTTCCGTTCTTATTCAACATTAGTGGGATTTTTCATATCCCTTCAGCAATTCTTGGCCTGATGACCAAACATTCTGCATTTGAAGCAATTCCTGGTTCCCTTGAGATAGTCACCAAGATACTTCTTCCCACAATTCTTACAAAGGGGAAAGTGGGGCTTCTTTCCTTCAGGGGATTTGTTTGATGAACCACCCATGTTGTTCTCCATTTTACGCTTCTTGTCACTAGGCCCATGAGACCACTGACGGTCTCCAATCTTCTTTTCATCCTTGAGGGCATAACGGAAAATCTTCTCATAGCTGTCAAAATCTCAAATTTCCAACACTTTTCGTAGACTCGACTTTAGTCTTCTAAAGAAGCGATCCACCTTGCTTTCGGTGTTTATGAAAAAGCCATAGGCGTACCTTGAAAGCCTTGTAAAGATCACTTCATATGCCCCGATGGACTCATCTTACTTTTTCTTGAGTCCATGGAACTCTCTTTCTATCTTGAAATGGAGGGTTCAAGGAAAACATTTGTTGAAAAACATCCTCTTGAATTCCTCCCAATCTATGGATTCAATTTTTTCTTGGGACTTTTTATTCTTGATCAGTGACCACCACTGATTAGCTTCCCCATACAAACGATAGAATTCCAATACAACTCTCTATTCTTCCGAGCACTGGAGGAAAGATAAAATATTTTCAATGGAGTTAATCCATTGTTCTCTGAGGAGGGGATTAGAAGACCCACTAAACATGGGAGGCCTTTTCCACATAAAGGATTATATGGAAACTTTCTCTTTCCTTGGAGGAGGGTGATGTTTCACCTGATTCATGTTATCATTCATAACTCGGGCCAACTGAGCATGTACTTCTAGGATGTTTTGAGCACCCACTTCCATCACATAAGGCATGTCATTAGGGTAATCATCACATTGCTTATCACATTGGTTGTTGGAATGTGTTCTTCTATTTCCCTCCATTAACTAAGAAAAAGAACGTATAATTAGACGTCTTGAATACTTATTTATTGAGAATAGAAAGGAAACATTGAACATTAAAGGATAAACTTATAAAGAATAATTATATCCTAACTTGGGATTCCTTAAGTATATATCTAGGTTATCCTCGATCTATTTCTTAACATATATTCTTATGGGATTTTTTCCTTAATAATGGTTTGTACTAAGCTTGTGAATCTACCAAAGCATATCCCACGGGAGTGTCGTAACCAAGAGTGCATAAATCCTCGTTGTTGTGCACCAATTCCCATTTGAGTCTATCTCAAAGCAGTGTTTTCGGTTTTTAAACCTAGATACATATGAGCCAGAGCCGCCTCTACCTGCTTGTATCCAGACAGGGATGTATTTTCTTGATAAACCACTTACTCTATACTCACCAAAATTTATGACTATTTTCTTATAATTAGTGTCATCCTTAAGGTTCTCGCTAAGGTTCTCTATTCCTAATCTCCAAAAATCACTATACCATCCTCTGATACCAACTATAGCGACCCAATCCTTTTATATATAACATTTAATGATTTTAAACATAATTCATCATCAGAGTAGAAGCCAAGGATCATTAAGTCTAGTGTCTTGGAAGACTAGGTACATATATCAAAAAACATGGGGCTAATGAAACACTTATTTATTTAATCTCTACAATGAGCTCCTAATATCCTTTGAGCCCTTACATCTGCATAGGGTACCCTGGGGAACACATGAACAAAGGGATGAGCTAAAAATCCCTCGAAGGGAAAGAACATAAGGATACATCTCAAGCATATGAGTTAGGAGGCATGCCATATTGATATCCAAAGCATGAAACTTCTAAAATCAATTGATATAAGAATTGGATCATATAATCATGGAATCATATAAATGTGGCAGAATCATAAAGCATTTCTTTAGTACGGGTCAAGGCTAACTGCCAATCCTGTTTCCCATTTCAGTACGGTACTAGGCTAACCGCCAATCCCGTTTCACATCGCATCTCATGAGACTTACCCTTACCCAATGCATTGGAGCGCTATCTAGGCACACCCATCTCAACATATTCATAAATATCCTTTCCACATAAATATTCTTACCACATATACAATCATACATATTCAACCATACACAAACACAAGGGTACCCATTAAAAGAATTGGGTACCACAATCATGACATCAATCATAACCAATGGGCGTATCATGAAAGTGTCCATATAATGAAAGAATTATAAATAAATGGATTTTAATAGGGTAAAATAGGCTTATAACATGGTAAGTGGGGTCAATCATAAGTGAAAACATATGAGAGATGTATTTTAGAAACATTAGCATTGAAACATTTTTGTGCGGTTTTATGGAAAACACACTAGAGATTTTAAAATAGAAAAGAGGACATTAATTTATATAAAACAAAAATTGAACCAAGAAGGTTTTAGTAATTAAAATACATAATCTACCAAGATAATGGTGTATTAAAAGAGAAGATAGAGTCTTCTTGAAATTGGGTAATAGTTTGTGAAGTTCCTTTAAAACAAGTGTGCTTATTGGGAAGTATCGAAAAGAGATTCACTTATAAGAATGTATAACCATGAAATAGAGAGAGAGGTGGATCTTTGAACACGATATTAGGGAATATAAAAATAATTTTTATGTTTTACATAAAATAATAGACAACAACAAAAAGAAAGATAGAGCAACCCAAAGGAATAAAGGAAGTTCAGGTAGAATCCATCATGGTTTATTGACATGGTATCGTGTATAATTCGGAGGGCTTGATGAGAGAGATAAGGGGTTTCTAATCACCTATAAAAAAAATGGGGCAGTAAGGAGGAGGTGTATAAATGTACCCCATTACATGGTATTACACAAAAAGGCATAACATAGAGATCAATCTTGATTATGAGTAAAAAGGGGAGGACCCCTTACCATATGTCCATTGATGTTCTCCACTTGATATTAATGACCTGAATAGTCAAATTAGGTTTATTAATAAATAGTTCTATAACCTTATATACATGTGAAATATTTAGTATAACCTTTTTATGTTCATTGATACCCATTTTTATTGATTATAAGGTTCAATTTCATGGTTCGAGTCCATTTGTTTCCTTGGTTTTAATGATAAGTTCACTTGTATTTAGGTTCGGATAAAATATAAGATGAAATTGGTTGTCCAAAATTGATGTTATTTAGCATTAGTAAACATACATAAGGTTACAAAATTCATTTGGTTAACTGGAGTGAATGATAACCATGCCATGAGACATTAATGATAAATGCTTGAATTAATTTTAGCGATTTTACCCATAATTAACTTGTTTCGTGTTATTATTTGATATCATGAGTGTATAAGGATTCCAGAACCATAAATAGGATATATAACATACATAATAATATGTTTCAACCATAACATATAAGGTTTCATGACCAGAAACAAAGATGATAAAATAAATTGAAAACACATTATCCACGATGTCGATCACGGGCGGTGTTTTAATTTTAGAACGTAAGGGAGAGGAGAAGAAGCATGATGCTTGAATTATTTTACATAAACATGATTGAAATCCAGAATATATGATATTATGGATCTTTAATTCCTTTTGGATAATGGAAGGGGAAGAGGGTATAAGAAAAGAAGGAAATTGAAAACAAAACACTTGAAAATGGAAGCGGATCATTACCCTTTGATCTCCTCTCTTTGAGATCCCTCTTAAGGAATTTGATTTTGGACTTTTGGAAAGACCAGAAGTCCTTGGACGTGGGGAAGAAGTTTGGGAGGATTTTTGGGTAGAATTTGGGCTAGGAAAAAGGCTTGTGACGTGTGTGGGAAAGAGGTAAGGAGAGGGGGTATTTATAGTGAGGGATCAGAGGTTTTTCCAATTATTTTAAGTATTAGTTTATTATTTAAGGCAAAGAAAATGAATAACTGAGAATTATCATAAAATATACTAAATTAATCAAGGATGATTTGGGATTATCATCTTACATCAGCAATACATAACCTATGATGTAGTATTTAGCATTTATCGTATTTTACTATTCATAAAAAATTCAAGTATTTCAAAACAATCCCAAAATTTCACCCTATCCATTTTTCAACGTGTAGAATCCAAAAATGAAGTCCATTTTTCAAAAATAATTTTATAAATATTATTATTTTAATATTTAATTAAATTAATAATTTATTATCAAACCAGTTCTAAAACATTCATTAACTCATTCTATATTATAGGTATATCGTACTTCCAACTTGAATATTATTTTTATACCACCATAGGTGAGGTAACTGTTTGTTAGGGTATATCACTATTCATAAGGGTATGTTACTATTAATTAGGGTAGGTTACTATTCACCAAAAATTATTTTTGTTTTATTAGAATCCAAAAAAACATCTTGAGCACAACCGTTTATGCCGGATTTTCGAAATTCCAAACACAGAAGTGAAAAAATTATGTTTAAAGGACACTTATCACTTAGTAGTTCATTATGTTGTGCTTTCACGTGATTTTATGACATAAATATTAGAAGGGAATTTCCATTTAAAAACATTGGGATGTTACAATAAAGGCATGAGAAATAGGAATATCATGATAATAATAACTTGAATAATATATTTAATATTTGGATAGAACATTTTATTTTGACATTCATAAGAATATCACCAAGGTCCATCCACAAGGTGTTATAAAAATTACCAAGGTTATTCAACAATGTATCGTAAAACATATCATCTGTAGAGATTAATTTATTTACCCAGTTTGTTAATGAAATATTAGGGAGAACCTTTAATATGTCATTATTTTCATGTGATCCACATAGATCACTATCAAACATTTAATAAAAACACCAAATATAATATAATAGATTGGTTTTATATCAAAATCATGATGTTTTAAAAAGTGTTTAAAAACATGATCATTATGTCATTTATAACCCATGGAAAATAAAATGATGGTTTTATGTATGTAAATTACAAAATAAAATAAATACCTTTTATGTATTTATGAATACCCTTGAAAATTAAATAGGTTTGGGTATTCACATAGAGAAAATAAAATAATTTCTTGAGAAAAAGAGATATATTGTGAGGCGAAAATTCTGCAGTATAATGTATATGAAACATGGTTATATAAAACATTAAAAGGAGAAGGGATAGAGGTAATTCATTCAAAAAAGAATCATATTACATTAGAGAGACATAATAAAATTAAAATAAGAACATGGTATGGAAATTTGAAATTGAAACCACATAAAAGAAAACTTGAAAGGAAAAGAGAACTTGAGACATCCCTTATCTTGAAGAGTAAATTCTAAAACTAAAATATCAAGACCTTGTGGGCTTAATGGAACCTTGATAGGACTCCTTGATAGGCAAAACTATTATATCATTTCTGTTAATGAATTTTTTTTGAAATAAAAAAATGTAATGGGTGCGTTTTTATTGTGAAAGAGATGGAGTTTTTTATTAATTTCAAAGGACACCTGATTAGTAGTATTTGCAAATACATGGGTTTTCCCATGGTATTTTCCCACATTATTGGCCACTTGGTAAACCTAATATAATATTTTATTTTTCAATAGTCGAAAAAAATTATTACGTCATGATTGCATCATTAATGATGTCATTAAACAAACTAAATCCTCAAAAACTGTATTTTTTTACTATTCACAAAAAAACAAAACATTTTATAAAAATATCATAAACTCACCCTAACCTAATGTTGTAGTTTTGAATTAAAGAATTAACTCCATTTTATGGAAATAATTTTTTTAAATATGAGATATTTAATTTTTACGTAAAATTACTATTTACTAGAAAAATACTAATACATAACGAATAATTTCTGAAATAGTTATTTACTTATACTATTATATCGCATTATCATTCAATATGCCTAAATTATATTTATACTACCTTATGTGAGGTTATTATTACATTGGTAATATTATTATTTACGAGGATAATATTACTATTAATAAGTTAATATTCACCAATAAAATAAGTTGATCTTATCAGTCTGTAAATTTCTCACTGATCACAATTGTGTATGTCCATTTTTTGAAAATCATTTCACAGTATCGATTATTTTAAAATAATATTTTTTCAATATTCATCAATAATATGAAACTTCATATAATGATACTAAAAATTCATCCTAGATTAATTTTGGAATTTGAAATTCAAAATTGAGGATTATTTTTCCATAATAAAGATTTTATTTATACAAATTGATTAAAAAGGAAATAAGACCTCATTACATAACCCCTTATAACAGCCATGTATAACCAAAGGTTAAGGTGTGAAATGGTGATAGACTCTTGGGACGGCATAGATAACATCACTTTAAGGGTAATATCCACAAACTTGAACTTCTATCATAGGTGATTTCTTTCAATCATAACATGTTGAATCTCCGCATGGGATTAGTCCAGAGCGAAGCCCAATGATGCTACCTCCTTTCTAAGATCCAAAAAATTGGCTTTGTGTGACCCAAGTCTACTGGATGAGGCCATTGACACTTCTTTCTACATTAATTATCCATTATCATTTCTATTTATAAAAAATAATTATAATGTTATTTATTGTTTCGAATGGTCATCTTAACCAGTGGTCATATAACAGTCAAAACCCAATGGTCTAATTTCATTTATACTTATATATTCATATTTATTATGACATAGTAAGACATACATTTTCTGAAAACAAAATATTATTCAAAATTTTGGGTCATTACAGTCTTCCCCCCGTAAGAAATTCTTTCCTAACATTTCATCTCACACTCTCAGAAGAGAAAATGTGTGGGTACTTCTGCCTCATTGTATTATCTGGTTCCCACATATATTCTTCATATTTTTAGTTCCTGCACAACACTTTAACATAGTGGGTAGTTTTGAAGCATAGAAACATGTCTCTACAATCCAAGATCTCCACTAGATGCACCTCATAAGTGAGGTCATGTTCTAGTTGTACCACCTCTAGATTGAGTATATGTGAAGGTCTATGTATATACTTCCTCAAGAGGGATATGTAAAATATATCATGAACTTGAGATAGATTTGGAGGAAGTGAAAACTAGTAGGCCACTGTATCAATTTGATAATGGATTTCATAGGGGCCAATGTACCTAGGTATGATCTTCCCTTTCTTCCCAAACCTCATTACTATCTTCCAATGTGAAATTAGAAGGAAGGACTTTCCACCAACATCAAACTCCAAGTCCCTTCAATGGATGTCGGCATAGCTCTTATTTGTACTCTGAGAAACCATAATGTGTTTTTGGATGACATGAACCTTTCCTGTCATATCTTATAGATTATCATGCCTTAGAAGATTTCTCTCAAAAACTTAATCTTAAAAAGTAGGTGTTCTACATTGCTTTTGATATTTAGCTTCATTGGGTGTCAATAAAATTCTCGAATAGAAGTTGTTTTTATAAGAGAACTCAACATTTGTTAGATGTTGATCCCATCCACCTATAAATTTATTTGAGAATTTTCTCAACATATTCTCAAGTGTCTCAATATTTATTTTAGATTTTCCATCTGTTTAGTGGTGATAGGATGTACTAAAATTCAATTTGGTACATAGAGAATGTTGATGACTTCTCCAGAATTTTGATGTCATCCTTATATCATGGTCGGATATGATAGAAAGTGGAACTCCATTCAACCTTAGCAATTCCATCACAAATTTTTTGGAAAGTTGACCAAGAGAGAAAACATCCTAGATTGAAATAAAATTGGAAGTCTTGGTGAGATGATCCACTATAACCCATATCACATTGTTTCCTTTGGAAGATCTCGGGAGACCAATGAAAAAGTCTATAGTGATATTGTCCCACTTCCATGCTGGTATGGGTAGTGGTTGTAATAGCCCTTTATAAATTTGTTACTCTGCCTTCACTTACTGACAAACCAGACACCTTTTTATTTTAGTAAACAATCTCCCTGTTCATGTTATCACACCAATAATGAAAACAAAGGTCCATATACATTTTAGTGTTCCATGATGTATACAGAATGAAGATAGTTGAGCTTCATCCATCACCACCTTCTTTATTTAAGGAATATAAGGAACACATAATACTTTATGAAATTATAGTACACCATATAGATCAATATTGATCTTAAGAAACTTATCATCCTCTACAGCCTCAAACACCTTCTGTAACATAGAATCTTATTTTTTTATCTGTCTTGATATTCTCTAGTAATAATACTTGAGAAATAATTTGTGATAAAGTTGATGATTTACCTTCCCATGCAATTACCATGTACAATTTTACTATATCTTTGATTAAGGGATCTCCTTTAGTCCTCTTCATTTCCATAAAAATATGTCTTTCTAACATAATGCCTCAACATATTTATTTTCTCTTCTATGGTGATAATTAATTAAAAATTTATAGTTTTTATGAAATTAAAACAATCCCATTTTTCTCATGTTAAATTCCTTTTGTGTGAAAATATTCTTCAAATGTTATTGGTCTTTCTATATATCAAAATTCTCCCCATAAAGATTGTACCTCTTTATCATCATAGAAAAAAACTGTAACTAGCTCCTGATCATGCGTTGAATATTTATGCTCATGAGGATTCAACTTTCGAGATTCATAATCAATGAATTTTTCATTTTCACAAGGATGAACCCATTCCCTTTTAAAGATGAATTTCAAAAAATAAATAATCTGTCTCTGATAGTGGGAATAGATAACTCAGGTGTAGTAACCAATCTATTATTCATCTCTTAGAAACATTCCTCATAGTAATTTGTTTAAATGAAATTGAACCCATTTTTAGATAACTTTGTTAGTTGATTGGAAACTCATGACATGTTTTTCAAAAACCTCCTATAATATCCTCTTAAATGAAGGAAAATAATATTCTTAGTTAATGTTGTAGGATGAGGCCACTCCTATAAAACATTTTTCATTGATGGTTCAACTGAGATTCCTTCATTGGTTATAATGTTCCCCAAGAAATAAAATTGTTCTAATCAAAACTAAAACTTGTTGAACATTCGAAAAAGACATTACTTCTTGTAGAGTTTTCTTAATAAACCTTATATGATCCTTATGTTTCTTGTGTCTTTTAGAATATATCATAATATCATCAATAAAAACCCCACAAAATTATCATATTAGTATTTAAATAATCTATGCATCAAATCCCTAAATATTGTAGGTGTATTAGTCTAACCAAAGGGAATAACAACAAACTCATAGTTCCCATATCTTGATCGGAAGGTTGTTTTCAAAATACATTCTTTCTTCAACCTCAATTGATGATAACCAGATCTACGATCAATCTTGGAGATGAACTGAGCCCCACAAATCTGGTCAAATAAATCATCAATTCATGGAAGTGGGTACTTGTTCTTTACTGTGATCCCATTCATCTATCTATAATCAATGCATAACTGCATTGATCCGTCCTTATTATTCACAAATAGAAGAGGTGCTCCCAAAAGAGACACAGTTGGCCAGATAAACCCCTTCTCCAAAAGATCATGGAGCTTCTTTTTTAATTTCCCCATCTCCACATTCACTATTCACTATGGGGTTTTTGAAATCATCTTAGAACTGGCCATGTTTTCAATGGAGAACTCTACCTCTATTTCTATGGGAGGTCCAGGTAACTCCATAGAAAATACGTCAATGTATTCTTGATTTATGGGGACATTCTCTATCCTTATATTTTCATTCCATTCATCTTATTCATTGATCAACTCCATAAATAAGGTTAAAGGAGGTGCTTAAAGACAACTATTAGGTTGATAAGTTTCTCCTTATAAGATAATGGTATGTTTCCCATTCAAGACAATTGAGACTTCCTTACTTCTATATTTTATATTCACATTATACATTTATATCCAATCCATCCCTAGTGTAATTTTGAATTCTATCATAGTAATTGCTACTAGATTTTTTATAAGATTGATCTCTCAAAGTTAAATACTAGAGTTTCTAAACACTATTTATGCTTATATAATCCCTTCAACAGTTTTGACTAATAACTCAACATTTTTTAGTTCATGAATTGATTCATATATTCTTTGAAAACATGGAGGAAATAAAGGGAATGTGTAGAACATGAATCAAAAAAGGTACTTTCTATTCTTTAGAGAACAACTAGTGTACCTACCACCACATCATTGGAAGATTAAACTTCAGCCATAGTGATAGAAAAAGTTAAACCTCCCTCTTTTGGCCTTTTATGATGACCTTGCATATGGAAAACGATTGGAAAAGTTACCTAGCTATCGACACTTGATGCATTGGACTTTAGGTAGGGACTACACCATCTTCCCTTTTTCCTTAGTGTTGGGAAGTTGAGGCTTCACCTCACCACGAAAATTTGGAGCGATATGGACTTCTCTTCCACATTTTTAGCATTTCCCACTTCTGAGCTGGCTATTCCCAAAATTCTTCTCCCCTCATTTATTACACATGGGATGTTGCGCTTGATTTCCTCCCCTTCCCTGATCAAAGAACCTCCCCAAGAATGGCTCCATTTATCAATTATTTTCACAGGACTTTTGAGAACACTGTATCTTACTAAATTGTAGTTTGAATTCCAAATCACTCCAAACAATCTCCTCATTTCTATCATAGTCATAGTTGGATAAATTCATACACAGATAAGGTCTTAGGCCACTAAACAATCTATCAACATTCCCATTAGGATACATAAAAATGAATGAGGTTTAATGATAATGTCGTGTGAAATTCAACTCATAGATTCCAATAGATTCATTCTCTTTCAACTTCATCTCGAGAAACACCTTATCCATTTTTTCTCATGAAATGAGGGAAATACTTATCAAAGAAGATCCCATTTAAATCATCCCACTCCATAGATTAAATCTTCCCACCTGGCCTCGTGTTTTTAATGAGCACCCACTACTGATCAGATTCTCCCTCTAAGCGGTAAATAGCAAGGGTGACTCTCTATTGTTCTAAACAATGAAGTATTGTAAAGATACTTTTTATTAATCTTATCCACTATTCTACAATCAATGGGTCTGTAGATATAATAATCATTGGTGTCATTAACGTATAAAGAAATCAATATAAAATTGTTTCTTTTGATGTGAAATAGGTCTATTAGCATGATTCAAGTTATTTCCCATTAATTTAGTTTTTTTATTTATCATTACCATGAATGTTTCCATTTGAGATTACATTGGAGGGTGTTAGTGCATGGTCTGTTGAATTCACCATTTGCATGATTCCTCTAATTTCCCAAAATTTTCTAAAAGAATAGAACTTTAGTGGGAAGCTTATTTAATTTATAAATATTTTAACTGTAAAGGATTTTTTATGTCCTAAAACATCATACATAAAAATATTATTCTTTAAAAATAATTAAATTTTCTATAAATAATTCATAATTATTCTTAAAAAGAATGTGATTAAACAAACATATCCCTCATGATTATCAAACTAGGAGTGCAGTAAGGCCCGTTGTTTTCAACCAGTTCCCATTTGAGTCTAGCTCAAAGCTGGGTTTTCATGTTTTACCTGTATATATATATATTCTAGAGCCACATACACTTGTTCACATCCATACAAGGAATTATTTTTTTTGGAAATCACATACTCAATATTTCACCAAAATACCAGGAAGTTTTCCTATATTTACACTTTTCGGTATGGTTCTTCCTAAATATTTCATATCGTAATGTACAAAAATAACTAAACTGTCCTATAATACCAATTATGGAATCCAACCTTTTCCAGAAATAAAAAAAACATCCAATGATACCAACTATTTAATTCCAACTTTTTATTACATAAATTTTCATTACTTTTTACAAACAAAGGACATTTAGAATCTAGTGCCTTAAAAACAAGGTACATAATACATGAAAACATATAACATTATTTTAATACACATTAAAGGATATATGAAATGTTTATCCTAGTAAGTATTACTAAATCTTATAACCTGGGGACATACATCAAAGGAAAGGGTGGGCATAAGGCCTGGTAAGGGAAAGTAAGAAAAAAAATTTACATGAGATGTTGAGAGAATACAATTAAAACTTGAGGAAATATCATATTGGAATTTGAAAGAGGAATATCATGATAATAATAACTTGAATAATATCATTAAAAATTGGTTACAAAATTTAATTTAGACATTCATAAGCATATCACAATGGTCCATCCCCAAGGTGTCATAAAAATTACCAAGATTCTACACCAATGTATGGTAAAACTTGTCATCTCTAGAGATTAATTTTCTTACCTAATTCCTTGGAGCGCTATCAGGGTGAACAATTAATATTTATTTATTTTCATTTGATCAAAATATATCATAATCAATGATTTCATAAAAAACCCAAATATAATAAATGAAATGGGTTTCATATCAAAATCATGGGGTTTTAAAAAAGTGTTTAAAAACATGATCATTATGTCATTTATAGCCCAATAAAATGGAATGAGAGATTTTTGTATGTAAATTAAAGAATAAAATAAATCATTTTATGTCCTTATAAATACCCCTAAAAATGATATAGTTTTGGGTATTCACATAGATAAAATAAAATAATTTCTTGAGAAAAAGAGAGATATTTTGAGATGAAAATTTGACAGCATAACGAGTATGAAACATGGTTTTATAAAACATTAAAATGAGAGAGGAAATATGTAACCCAATAATTAAAGACTCATAAGATAGTATATGAACAAAATTAAATTTAAATAAGAACATGTTATGGAAATCTGAATAAAATACCACATAAAATAGAACATGAAAGGAAAAGGGAAGTTGATAATCCCCTTACCTTGAAGAGTAACTTCTAAAATAGAAATATCGGGACCTTGGGGGATTAGAGTCACTTTGGGAAGACTGGTTGGGGGGTAACACTATCACATATTAATGAGTAATGAAATTTAAATGAAATAAAACGAAGGAATGGTTGGGTTTTTTGAGTGAAAGAGAGGGAGTGTTTTATTAATTTTAAAGGAGACGTCATTAGTGGTGTTTTCAAAACCACGGGCCTGCCTGTGGTATTTTTCCATGGTATTGGCCACAGGGGAAACCTCATATAAATAATATTACTCAAGAGTCTACCAGAATTATTACATAATGATTACATCATTAATGATGTCATTAAAGATACTAAAAACTCAAAAATGTATTTTTACTATTCACTAAAAAACAAAAACATTTTACAAAAAACTCATAAATTCAACTAAACTGATATAGATATTATGAATTCTAAAATTAACTCCATTTTATGAAAATAATTTTCAAAATATGTGAAATTTTATTTTTATGTAAAATCACTATTTTATCAAAAAAATACTAATACGTCACTAATAATTTCTAAAACAGTTATTTAAATATACTCTTATATCACATTACCATTCATGATTCTTAAATTATATTTATTTGTCCTAAGGTGAGGTTACTATTCCATTTTTTCATATTACTATTCATAAGGTTAATATTTCTATTTGTAAGTTACTATTCAAAAAAAATTAAGTTGATCTTATTTGTCTCTAAATTTCTTATTGATCACAACCGTGTATGTCTGTTTTTCAAAAATCATTTCATACTATCAATTAATTAATGTATAAAAATATTTTAAAATATTCTTTTTTTTCAATATTCATCAATAATATGAAACTTCTTATAAAATACTGATATTTTATCCTTGATTAACTTTGACATTTGAAATTCAAAAATGATGTTTATTTTACCATAATAACTACTTAATTCATACAAATGGATTATAAAAAGTAACTAAGGCCTAATTACATAATGCCTTATAACACCTTGATGTGACCTATGGGTATGGTGTGAAATGGTGATCGAACCTTAGGGCAGCTTGGATAACATCACATGAGTGGTGTTTCTAATGCTTTTATGTCATGGCGCGCACGCGTGTCCGTCACGCATGGGAGGACACGCGACTCGTTGCCCCACATTCCCGCTTTCCAAAGGCGGGCGACATCCATTCCTTATTCAGGGATGTCTACTCTTTGATCAAAACCGGGATGATGGGATGTTGGTTCTTCCTTCCATGTATTCCTCCTTGGAGCTCGCCACCTAGTATGAGTCTCCCTTATAGATTTAATATGGGTTCGTGAAACTCGTTCTCGGCGCCATATCTGCATGGACGCCAGTTAATTACACCGCTTCCATCAAGACGCTCCAAGGGGTCTTGTTGGGGTAGCATCCTTCGGTGAGGAGAATGGTCACGTTGGGGTGTCATTGGCATGTCTTGACGCTGGGGATCGGCATGTCTATCTTCTGTCCCTTATCATAGGGCTTCTCGAGGGCACGGAATCCCAAGGAATCCCACATCAAACGCGGGGAATGTATACCATCTGAGGTTTTCCACAGCTTCCCATGTTTAACACGGGGTATGCCGCCAGTTTAACGTCTTGCAGAGATGGATCAGACTGATCGAAACACTGAGAGTGTATCAGTTTGAAGGACCCCCTAGGAGGAACACCGATGTTGGGGATAGCACGTGGGGGACTTCCTGGATACCATGGAGTGGGATGGGGTGGCATGATCTCACCGGGATGTGGCGGAACGGGTAAGGATCAGTATGGGTGATGGAGTGATGGGCTTGAACCCTGTGGAGGCTTCCTATGTATCTCCATGGCAGGGAATCAAAGTCCGCATAGTTCGGTGGTATGGGGCTTACACTCTGAGGCGGCCCAAAGAGGAAATAGGGGCTTACGCGTGGTTAGCGTCCCTAGGTGTTGGGGCTTACTCCAGGGTGGAGGCCCATGGTGCGACAAAGCACAGTGGGAAAGGGACTCCACTGCCATTGGCAGGGGGGAAGTACAAAGGTGCATGGGTGCAACCTTCCGCAACAGAGGCTAGGGGATTATGCTCTGAGGTAGCCCTTCCCCCATGGACAAACTCCACTCCGACAAGGAGAATCTCATTCCATGTGAGGAAGAGTCCATTCTCGTGGAGATGAGTGGGCGTAAAGAATTTCTGAGCTGGGGGGACCCTGGGTGCGAAGCACGGGGTCGGACCAGAGTTTAACGTCATGTGTTAAGGATGAGGTGCTTAGCAGTTTAACGTCCTACAGCTTGGACGAGGTGGGTTTGCTCTACACCCCTAGGGCTTACATGCCCAATGCCCTCTACCCCTTGTGGGAGGGAAGGAATCGGCAAGGACGTAATGAAGGGGGCCGTAGGGAGAACCATTGAGGGGTCCACATTAGCATGGCTATGCGAAGAAGCAATAGCCGTTAGCGTGCCTATGCGGAGAAGCATAAGGAAAAGAAACACAATGGGAAACACCTCCCAAGGGACCTTGAGGTTACTTCAGACGAGCCTAGAAGGCCATAGGGGAAAAAACGCATGGAGTACATGCCCGACATGGGAGACATTAGGTGCCGGTGTGGAAAGGAAGCCAAGGGGCATCAAGGTAAAGGGGCCCTGGGTGTTGCGAGCAAAAATAAGGTTTGCGCGCTAAACACAGGGATGGCGCGCAATAGTGCCAGAGGATTGCGTGGATAGGTGATTGCGGACAAGGTATTGTGCGTATAGAAGGGGATTGTGCACAATTGGAAATGATTGCACGCAAGGGAAGTAACTGGAGGACTGGGAAAATTCACTTATGCCAGTGGAGTTGCGCGCAAAGGCGAACCCCGGGGCAAGGTTGCACGAAAAGGGGAATTACCTGGAAGTCATATTGCGTGCGGGCGGGAGTCGAATTGCGCACACGAGGGCCGTTCTGAATTCAGAAACCCCAAACCGGTTGGGGTCGCCTTCTATTTATAGGCATTGGCCAACGCGGAATCCAGGCGGACCATGAAATTTTCCGCAACGGGAACCGTAGGCGCGCAAAGCTTCACTGCGTGGAATTGGGGTGCGCAAAATTGTGCACGCCATCGTCTAGATTATGTGAATCTTAGGAATTATTTGCATGCACATAATTATTTCACGCAAGTCCTCTTTTATTTCACACACCACTTCCCGGGCCTCCAGACCAGGCCTATGATTACGAATAAGACTTCGCTTTGCCATTTCGAAACTTCCTCTAGGAGTTACGGACTTTTTTCAGTGTCTAAAAATTCCCCCCTCAGAATGGGATCAGTGATAGGTCGCAACGGTTGGATTCTAAGGGAAAAGTCGAAATGCCGAAGTAGGGCCACTCTTGGGGGCTTAGCGCGCAAACAACCCACGCCGTGCGCAAAATGAAGGATTGGCGCTGAATTTTCTTTCTACGCGGCGTGGAACCCTGGACTTGCCTATAAAAAGATGATATGGGTCCTAAATCCATACTCCAGCTTTTCCGCGTGATAGGCTTATCACTCTCATGTGCGAAATTGCTCCCGCGACTGCACGTAAAAGCGCTCTGGAAGCGCGGAATTCCCTTCCGAATTTTGGTCATCCTTGCGCGCCTACTAGGGATATTCCGCGCTTAGCGTGCCAATTACATGCCCATCTCCCAGATTTCACACCACCACATCAGATTTCACGCAGCACTCTCCGATTCTATGCACTACATCCTGGTTTCATGCAACTCCTGAGATATTCGAGATGGCCGCAAACCAAGTTGATGAGGGAGAAGCCACCACTCGTAGAACAGAAATGGCGGCGAACAGGGAGGTTTATGGTGCCAAGGTAATCGTTTCCAAAAACCTGACCTTGTTCCATCTGCTGACCCTAGCCCAGAAGACGTATCCCCTATATGACAACCTCCCGCTCTGGAATTTTGGCATTCTAGAGGAGGTTCCCCTCCTGGGTTTTGATATGGACACACCACGGTCATGGGTGACCCGGGAGGACGAGCTTCCTCACTACAACATCACCAACAATGGCCGTCCTGCCAGGGAAACCAGACAAATGGACGTATATGTCCTGAACCTGAGGACCAGGACCATTACCGGGGATGAGACTATCACAGAGAATTCTCCGGCCCACTACGCGTGAACGTTTCTTCAGAGCATCACAGATGACACGAAGGGCTGGTTGAAGGATTGGGACCTGCGGTCCGGGGGTAAACTCACCAGCGAGTGTGCCTGAGAGTTCTGGGTTCGCTATACCTGTGACCAGTTCGGGGATGAATTGCGGTATATTGGCCAGTTCAAGGCAGTATGGACGTCGCAGTTCCACTTCCACCGTCAACCTGATCTCGGGCCAGAGCTATTCACCCGGTGGTCTCATAATACCATCACATTCCACCTTCATCATGGAGAATTTGGCATCATTTTCTGGGACGTTCACTACATCGGAGGTATCCCACTAGAGGGCTACCAATACGACGAGTTCGTTCCTCCAAATAACACATAGGAAGATAGGTCACAGATACCCATGCTGACGTGGCACCTACTAGAGATGGCCAAAGAGAGGATGGGGGTCAAGGACTTCATAAAAGACATTTCCTACAAGGGCTGGTTTAGCCAGTTCCTTGAGAAGGAACCGACAGTCAAGATGATGGGACTGGGTAAACAGTGCCCAACCGTGGCTCAGAGGAGCAGGGATGGGTCATACTGGAGGACCCTGGAGGTAGGGCAATATCAATCATGGGGCTATCGCTTCATCGAGGCCTAGGACCTGAACGTCCGGTATGTCGGGTTCCTTGCCGCTTTCTTGAGCGGGTGGCTCCTGCCGGTGTGGGATGCGAGGATGGGAGTCTGTCTAGCAACACTGGTGATGTCAGGCACCGTGCCCGCCAACAAACGGTTCAACTTGGGTGTCCCCATACTGGACAAGCTGTATGCCATCCTGAGACGCATCTCATGAGGGGGGTCACCTTGGAGAGTATGTGGCCCATTCAAGATCTTCTACGGCTGGGTGGTGGCTCACCTCAGTGGGTACACTTTCCCAAATGCCATCCGTCCTCTAGGCAATGGCCTGTGACCGTCCTTGCTGAACATCGCAGGGGTGGCGCTGATAAAGATCAATGAGGAGGGCATGAGAATCTGCATTGGCAACCACAACAACTTCCACATCAGCTCGTTCCCCACCCCGGTCAGCTAGATGGTGGACAATGGGCGAGGGTCTTTAGAAAAACATGAGTATTTTCATAGCATTCGAGGTGGGGTGCTCGTGGCTCGGATCGATGGGAAGGTGATCTGCGAGCCTTACGTGCCATCCCGATTCACCAGGAAATTCGGGTGCCTCCAATGAATGCCGAAGAAGGTATTCACGGCTGTCTGGCAGGAGAAGAATCCCTACTTTCTGCACTAGATGTGGTTGACGTTTACCACTTTCGGCTCTGGCGACGTCGTTACTCTTCCTCCCACCAGGGTTGATGCTGGCCTAGAAACCGAGTATTCCAAACACTAGACCATCGCGTACCTTGAGGGGCTTTTACGCAAGAGAGTATGGAAAATAGAGGTTACTCGCGCGGAAACTGGGCGACGGGGGAGAAGGAAAGGTGGTTCTGGAAGGGGGGAACCAGGGGTGCGTTAGGCAGCGAGGCATGCGCAGGCTGGGACTTCAATAGAGGGAACATCACACAGCGCCGCTGAAACCTCATTGCCCATTGGGGGGGTCACTTGAGGAGGCTAGGGAGCTGCCCAGAAAGAAGATAAGATACCTTCTCGAACCTTCCAAAGATTCAATCCTCCCGGCACTATGGTCAGCATGGATGACCCTACGGCAAACACTGAGCGTTGAAGCTGTCTGGTAGAAGATAATGGAAAACGGGATCCAGCTGCCAGAGGTCGGGCTCGTTCGAGTTACTGACCGGGTAAATTTCCATCGGCGGCATGCTTATCTGACGTCCATGGACACATATGCGCTCCAAAGGGGTCAGCGTGCGGAGCCACCTTTCCTAGTGAAAGTGATGCTCGGCCAGGAGCATGATCTGGAAGTGATGTTGCCGAGAGAAGGAGACAATGATGAGGAGTCGGAGGGGGAGGAGACCAGAGAAGATGTAGGATAAAGGGAAGATGAAGAAGAAGGAGAACCTGAAGGTGTGGGGTGGCAGGGGGTGACCTACCAAGAGAGTCTCCGAGAGAGTGGTGAGATTGTCGTCTCTGATCTCGACATAACCGAGATACTCGAGTTTTGTCTCTATCTTCATTCATTTTCCTTCTTCATCCATTCTACTTTCCAATTTCCAAACTGTCTCTCTACCTCACTCAGGAGTGGCTGAGTGTTTGATGGCTGTCCCCACTAGAGGAGGGAGGAGAGGAACTGGTAGGACAAGATGGGGATCTGACACCCATCATTGAATTAACAAGCGTAGAGGGGTCTCCCATCATGGCAGCTCCTGCAGTGGCCGGAACACTGGAGACTGACGCTCTGGACTCTTGTAAGTCTCACGCTTCACTACTGGCGCTTGTTATCAAAAGATCCCAACTAATCAGCGTATGTCGTGTGTAGTGATCTAAAAATTGGAGGCTCGTTAGGATACAGAGCCCTAGCCGTCCGTGAGCAGACCAGTGGCAGACATACCACCTCATTCAGAACATGATCCCTACACTGAGTCGACCCTGGAAATTGTTGAGCAGGGGCAGCGGACACCAGCGGCGCTGTTATTGAGGAGAGGCCTGAAGCTGACGGAGGCATCGCCGCTGCTGGGGTGAGAGAGGAAGGTCGCCCGGACGTCGATGATCCTATTCCTCACGAAGACATCCCTGAGTTAGATCCGACTGCCGATCTGCTGGCTACCATCCCTACGTACCGACCCGCTGACCCTGAGGAGGTAGATGAATCAGAATTAGTGGCAGATGAGGAGATCCAGATGACACGACACAAAGGGTGGAAGTGTATCCAGTACTTTCTCAGACATCCCCAGTCTGATTGGCTGAGGTGGATGGGATCACTCTAGACCTGGCTGCACTTCCTATGCGCTGGAGGGGCTGATGCTCAGTGCCTTCATCTGACGGTCCGTGATTACATGGCCGAGAAGATACGCGAGAGCAGCCGGCACACTGATGTTTCCCAGTTTTGGGAAAGATCGGCGAGCACCCGAGCGTTGTTGAGGGTGGAGCGGGAGGTCCGGAACCTCAAAGGGCAGGCGGAAGATAAGGGGGCCTTCATTGCAACATGCTCTGAGCTTGTGGAGCAACTGACGGACGAGCTGGCTGACGCGCAGGAACAACTGATGGAGTCGAGTCACCAGATGACAGTACTTAGAACCGAACGGGCGCAAGCACAAGATAGGATTGGCGAGCTGCACTCTACTGTGGCTGATGAGGAGAGAGTATTCGAGGAGCGAGAAGCAGTCCTGGAGGCTACCAGCCAAAGGGTAGCAGCACTAGAAAGGTTAATTCAGCACGTTGATCCTTAAGGGATTTGTTTTGGCCATCTCATGAACATATTTCTTTTACTTCTCATCATCTCAATCCAATACATGGAAAAATCCATTCATCTGTACCCTTGGTTTAATATGCTCAACCATAATTACAAAATGAATAACAAATCACCCCGAAGATCTTGTGGATCGCACCCAACGCGAGAATCAAAGGATACTCGTGCTATCATTTTGTCCAACTTTGGGGCATTGACCAAGCCTCAGGCATCTGAAATTGGGCCTGGATTTCTGAGGAGAAGAACTCAGACCGATTGATATATCACCTTCTCAATGTGCTCTGACACACGAGCGGGGTAATGCCGGGGGCATTGAAATCCATCCGAACACAGGGAGATGGAAAAGAAAGGTGACTCACACTACCCAAATTTGGAACACTGTGGGGCACGACGATGGAGGATAACTGTTAACTATGACAGAAACACAGAATCCATATCGTGTTGGCCGGGAGTGGGGACAATAAATGAGGGCTGACCACTGACCATGTTCGCAACACGGGGCCTAACTCTAATATGTCCGGTCAGTTTCCCGGAACGTTGTCCCAGGACAATAGGCAGACTATAGGTCTATCATCCATATTGCTACAATAGGCGAACCAAAGGTCTATCATCCATATTGTGGCAGCAGGTGGACCAAAGTCTATCATCCATACTGTTAGGTGGTCCCATCAAACAAGACCAGTCCTCCGAAACATTGGCCCAGTACAGTAGGCGGACCCTAGGTCTATAATCCATACTGTTAGGGGGTCCCGTCAGACAAGAAAGAGAATGAGGATCCGAATAAAGGGGCACCCAAAGTGTGGAAGGTGGAGTGGTGGTTTGTTCGAATAGAGTCCAACACTCCTGAAATTGTGCCACCGTGGCGGAGGCACATTAGGTGGATGTACCAACATGATCACGGGTCGTCCCAATTTTCATGAATGACCTCTCTGGCGATAGAACTGCCGCTTCCCATTATTACTATGGGGAATCCCAAACTTATTCGGGGTAGATGTCATGATTACACAACTTCCCATGAAGTCAAGCTGAGGGGCCGACAATAAAGAGGGATGGGGTTTGGTAATCCCTAGGACTGGACCCAAGATTAAATGTTTGGGCATTCCTACATATCTCATTAGGATGAGAATCAAGCCACATGTTGTTCTAGAAGCACAATTTAATGTCATGTTGGATGAAATACAATTTAACGTCGTGTGGGATGGGGGACACATCTCATCTGGGGATAGACACGGCACGGTGAGTAACCTTACGTGAATGAGGACATAATCCCACATCACACCGTACAATCCCACAAGACAGACTGACTCGTGGAAAGCCAAGCAAAGGATCTTAGTTTTAGGTCTTAGAACTCGGACCAAAGGAGAATGGGAATGTGAGACACATGATAAAGCGGTTTCAAAACCCAACGTGAATGGGGAAAATCCCTGCTTACTATGTGCTCCTGGGGACGCATTTAGGCTGAGAGAAAGATCACGAAAATTTAGGTTGGGCCTGCGGGGAAGTACCCAGGTGCTCCTACATATCTCATAAGGATGATAATCAAGCCATACGTAGTTCTTGAAAGGAAGAATGGCGTGATATGGCGCCTTCACAAAGGAAGAAGGAGTCGTACGGGTCTCTCCCTCACACCAAAAGAAGCGGCATTTGATATATCTTGTTTGTACTTGAAGGTAAATGGTTTTTCTTTTGTGGGGGTGACTGGCCTAGGGTAGAAATTCATGGCGTCTCCACATTAATCAATCCATAACAGGCGTTGAAAAGTGGCATGGTAATCAACCAATACCTGGGGTGATGTCCCCCATGGGGAGGTCATCACAATGCGGTGCCATTTTTCATCATGCAGCCAGGACAATATCATCAAAGTTTAAGGTCGTGTTGTAGGACCAACAACAGAGTTTATGATGCTCTGGTTTGGAACAACAGCACAGTTTAAGGTCATATGGTTTGGACCAACAAAACAGTTTAAGGTCCTAAGTCTTGGACCAACATCACAGTCTATGGTCATAAGGCTTGGACCAACAACACAATTTAAGGTCATAAGGATTTTCCCAACAACACAGTTTAAGGTCATATGGTTTGGACCAACAACCCAGTTTAAGGTCATAAGTCTTGGACCAACAGCACAGTTTAAGGTCGTAAGGCTTGGACCAATAGCACATTTTAAGGTCGTAAGGCTTGGACCAACAGCATAGTTTAAGGTCATAAGGCTTGGACCAACAGCAGAGTTTAAGGTCATAAGGCTTGGACAAACAGCCTAGTTTAAGGTCATAAGTCTTGGACCAACTGCACAGTTTAAGGTCATATGGTTTGGACCAACAGTACAGTTTAAGGTTATAAGGCTTGGACCAACAACACAGTTTAAGGTTGTAAGGGTTGGACAAAGAGCACAGTTTAAGGTCGTAAGGCTTGGGCCAAAAACATAGTTTAAGGTCGTATGCTTTGGACCAAGAGGAACACACATGATGCGATAAGGCATACCTGATGCAGGTGAGGGCATAATCCCATACCATCACCGCACGCGATTCCGATAGAGGAGCCTCGGGCCAAAGAGGCCTACGAGGGTTCAACAATCAGGGGGGGTAGGAGATGCTAGCTTCAAACTATGCTGGGCCCGAAACGCAATGTCTGGGTGACTCCCCGTTCCCCATGGGGATGAGGGTCAAGCTGCACGAAACCTGTAAAGAAGAAACCCAATCACATAATCTAGCGCTCAGATCGCGGGAGCCCCGAGAGACACTGTTACGTAGCTCGGTCTGTCTTACATGTGGGGGTAACTGAGGGTTAGTACAAGGAGTGTCGAGATTCCACGCTGACACGGGGGGGGGGGGGGGGGTGGAACACAATGTGAATCATGCAACCAACATTCAAGGCCCGAGGAAGCCGGCGTGACAACTGAAGATTACTACTGACCACGTTCACAACACAGCATCCTGTCGTGTTAGCCTAGATGTAGGGGAAAACAAATGAGCATCAACCGCTGACCACATTCGCAACACGGTATTTGTATCAATTCATCACCCAAAACCCTTGAGGGCATTGGCCCGTGATGGTTGGAGAGCCCATAGGCATTTTATCCAGGCCGTTCTTGGGGGTCCCTCCGGGTGTGAAGGATAGTGGGGCCTGAATGAAGGGGAACACAAAGCATGAAAAGTGGACGAAAACTTGTCTAAGTTGAATATGACACTCCAAGTCCTAGACCAGAGTACTCTAAACACATTAGCAGACCAATGGAGAGGGTCTAAGGGCTCAGTCTGGGAGCAACCAAAAGATGGCGGATTCCCGAGGGAAGGGCAGGCCAATAGACCGAGGAAACTGGGAGATCGTGGGATCTCCTAAGAGACAGGGTGGACCTGAAATCTAAGTGTTCAGGTGGGCCTACATATCCCAAAATGATGGGAATCAAGCCACACGTAGTTCTAGAGACGCAGTTTAATGTCATGTTGGACGAAATAAGGATTTTTGTTTTAGGTCTTAGAACTCGAACCAAGGTGCAGTTTAAGGTCATGCGGGACCGTACAGTTTAAGGTCATACAGGACCACAGGAAGAGAGAGAACTGTGGCTGGGCCCATGAAGAAATGTTCAAGAGTTCCTATGTATCTCATTAGGATGAGAATCAAGACACACGTAGTTCTAGAAGCACGGTTTAACATCATGTTGGTCGAAATACGGATCTTAGTTTTAGTTCTTAGAACTCAGACCACGGTGCAGTTTATGGTCGTGCCGGACCGTATAGTTTAAGGTCATGTAGGACCACAATAGGATCTTAGTTTTTGGTCTTAGAACTCGGACCCTGGTTCATTTTAAGGTCATGCAGGACCGGGTTCAGTTTAAGGTCATGTGGGACCGTACATTTTAAGGTCATGCAGGACCACATGAGGCTTAGGCAAAGTACTTCTTGAGGAACCTGGCATTGGTGGTAGGAGTTATGTGCTCACCATCCATAGTCACTAGGTAATACGCACCATTGGGATAAAACTTATGAAAAATAAAAGGCCCCACCCATTTGGGCTCTAACTTGGGTGGTTTCCTGCCAGGAATCATTGGTGCTCTGAGAGCCAGCACTAGGTCACCTTGTAATAAGGATCAGAGGCAAACCTTCTTATTGAAAGCTCGATCCATCCTGCTCTAATGCCTTTCCAAGTTATGTAAAGCGTGAAGCCTACTTTCGTCCAGTGCTTCCAATTCGGCTAGATGGATTTCGGCAACTCTATCCGGCGCTTGATGGTCGTAGACTGCCGTGCGTAATGAGGGAAACTGGATCTCAATGGGCAGGACGACCTCAACTCCATATACCAGGGAATACGGAGTCACCACGGTGGAGTTACAATTCGTCGTCCTATAAGTCCAGAGGGCGTTGGGGAGCTTGTACGGCCAAATTTTCTTGTTCTGACCAACCATCTTTTACAGAATATTATAGAGGGTTTTGTTAAATGCCTCAATCTATCCATTCGCCTGTGTATGGTAGAGAGAGGTGTGGTTGGAGTGAATGTTCTATCCATTCGCCTGTGCATGGTAGAGAGAGGTGTGGTTGGTTCTATTATCCATGAGGATAGCGTGAGGTACTCCAAACCGATAGATGAAATTGGAGCTCATGAAGTCAGTGATAGAACATGCCTTGACTTCCTTGAGCGGGATTGCCTCTTCCCACTTCGAGAAGAAATCCGTAGCGGTTAAGATGAACCGACTTTGGCGGGCCGTCGCCGTCGGGTAAGGCCCTACGAAATCCAACCCCCAGACTGCAAAGGGCCAAGAATACTTGGTAGTATAGAGAGGCTCCGGTGGCCGATGCACAAATTTATCATGAACTTGGCATGCATGAAACCTCTCGGAATACTTGATACAGTCATAGATCATGGTGGGCCAGAAGTATCCCAGCCTCCGAATCTGGTGGGAAAACTTCGACCCGACCTGGTGGGCGCCACAGGAACCAGCCTGCACTTCTTGCATGACCTGTGGGATCTCGACTCCTTGAAGGTAACAGAGGAGAACACCATCAAATCTGCACCTGTAAAGGAGCTTCTCCAGGCTAGGACCGCTTTGTAGGGTGAACTGCGGCGCACAGTGTCAGATTTGTTCTTGCTCGGCTCGGTTCGGCGGAACATTGCTATGCTGGAGATATTCAACCAAGGGCATCCTCTAGTCAGGAACTGTCTCGATTAACACACCTACAGCCCCCGGGGATCCTGACGTAGGGGCACCAGCGGTGAGATGGTTCACTCGCGGGCCACGATCGCCCTCCGAAATAACAAGATCAATGACTCTTCGGTGCACCACATGGATGATTAGGTCATCCTATTCGGGATCCGCAAGTGATGCGGCTAGGCTGGCCAAATCATCTGCTCGACTGTTCTGTGACCAGGGAATGTGAATGACCTCTGTCCGGGAGGGGAACTTAGCCATTAGATGGAGGGTGTACTCCAGCAGTGGCATGAGTTCTGGATTTCTGACAGAATAGTCACCATTGACCTGCTTGATGACTAGCTCAGAATCCCCTCTTACATACAGATGGGGTACGTCAATCTCGAGAGCCAACTCGAGGCTAGTAATGAGGGCATGATACTTTTCCTCATTGTTGGTGCAGCCTTCTGACAACAGGAATGAATACGGCAGAACTGCTTGCTCTGGGGTGATGAAGATGATACTCAGGCCCACTCTGTTAAGCCTAGGATCGTTGAGCCTTCTACCGGTGGGGCTCTAGGAGGCACCATCAAAATGAATCTGCCAACAAGGGATGGGGTGATCGACTGAGAGGATTGACTCATCAAGAAAGGCCAGATCCAGTGGCTGGTCCGCAGAGGTTGGGTGGGCAGCTAAGAAGTCTACCAACACCTGTCCTTTGATGTCCTTCTAAGGTATGAACCTGATGTCGAACTTCTGGAGGATCACCGCCCAGTACGCCAATCGGCCGGTCAACATAGGTCGGTTCAGGATGTATTTCAACGGGCCTACCCGAAAGACCATCTATACCTCGTGGTGCTTCAAGTAGTGCCACAATTTCTATACGACAAATACGAGCGTCAAGCAGCTCTTCTCGATGGGAGAATATTTAATTTCCACATCGAGGAGCATGCCGCGGAGGTAGTAGAGGATATTATTTGTTCCCTTGTTGTTCTTTTGGGAAAGAAGTGTGCCGAGGGATTGCTACAGGGCGGTCACGTAAAGGACCAATGGCTTTCCGGAAATGGGTGGCATCAAGACCGGAGCTTGGCAGCCTCCTGCTACACCGGAGTCCCTAACATAGGCCCGCACCTCGAGTTGAAGTGAGCCAGGTGTTGTGGTGGGTCTCCAGTCCAATTAAAGGGGGTGAAAGTGGGGTTCCCAAATCTCATCGGGGCCGACATATCATCCACCCATGCTGGGTATGGCTTGCCGTCCGGTGGGATTGCCACCTGCCGAGTTTCCAGGGCCTCCATGCGGGCGATGAGTACTTCCATCAGATCGTCCGGACGGGGATTCCTATCTTGGCGGGGATTTCGAACCACAAGCGCATTGCCGGGCTCTTCAATCTTGTAGTCAAGCTCAATAGCTCGTGGGGCAGCTGGTAGAGCGACTCTCGGGACAGCGGGAGGAAACCGAGCAGGGTCCCCCTGGTGATCCTGCTGCTCGGGAGGGTTAGGCGAGATGTATCGCGCCATCTTGGCATGGGCTCCGGCCTCTCCCCTGTCGGCGAATGCGACATGGTCGCGGTTACCTGGGGGAATCTCGGCAAGGGGCAGGTGTTCCTACCCCTGCTGTCCTGGTCTAGGTTTACCGTAGTCAGGCCGCTGCTCTGAAATGCGTTCGGCCAAGAGCTCATCAACCAGCCTCTTTTGCTCAGCAATCTGTTGGCATAGCGTGGCCTTCTCGAAGTATTCATCTGCCTTCTGCACTATGGTAGATGGGTCAGCGAGCTTGACATCCCCAACATTCTATTTACCCTTGCCGATGTTTCGGCTCAGTGTTAGTGCCTTAGTGGGTGTGGGGAGACCTAGGAGGCTCCTCTGGTAGTGATTAATCCTCCCAGATAGGTCCAGTAGCGACTTCTTCTCATGGGGTGAGTCCCCATCGAGGAGCTCCACACCGTTTCCCTCATCTGAAAGGTCATCCATGTTGACTGCCACTGCCCCTGACGACATTCCCTCAGGGTCGCCCAGTGAGTCAGGCTGTCGGAGGATCACACAGAAAAGAAGGGAAGCGTACTTCCCCCATCCACGGATGTGTGCGTGTGGGGTGTATTCCTCTATAACCTTGTGGAGTACTTGAAAACTCTAGACGCATTGTTGCTGGAGGGCCCTATGGTGGCCAAGTGACTCGAGGTGCCGAACCGCAGGGAGCGCTGCCAGGTTGACCCGACGGCACTGCTCACCGATATCCTCAAGATGTGCTTGACTCCTGGGATAAGGCGCTAGCTGAAGGCGAAGACGGGAGTGAGTCACTCGAAGAGTCTGGTGGAAACATTCAAACTCTCCCGGGTTGAGCGACTCGGGCATATCAAAATCCGATCCTACGACTGGCCAAAACTTCTCGGGGAAGTGTCCTGCTGTGAGGACTGTCCAGAAGCTCCATGACTCTGGTTTGGGGTTCGGACATTGCTGCCCATGCTCATCAACCGAGAATGGCCGGGGAGCTTGCAACGGCGCCGAGGCAGGTCACCGGGCCAGTGGGCTGACAGGCGGGGAATACGGCGAACATGCCGATTGGACGCCGATCCCTGAGTCGTCCTCCCAGAGTTTCAGTACCCTGGCTGCCACATCGCGATAGGATGGGCCAGTGAATGAGCCTCCTGTCATAGAGTCGGTGCTCGCCTAGGGTGTGTCACCTTGCGACTCTTCCATCGGTCCCCAGAAAAGTTCCCCACCCTCCCTGAATGAGGAGGAAGGTGCTTCCGGGAAGGCCAGTGATAACTGCGGGT
This sequence comes from Viscum album, assembly GCA_963277665.1. Taxonomy (NCBI): domain Eukaryota; kingdom Viridiplantae; phylum Streptophyta; class Magnoliopsida; order Santalales; family Viscaceae; genus Viscum; species Viscum album. The sequence continues at coordinate 494,237,009 of OY728148.1, read as the reverse complement.
TTGACCCCTGGGGTTATGCCAAGTCCTCTTCCTCCTGGATATACCTTCAGAGGGAGGAGGGAATCATACAGATCTCACATTCTGGGAGTACGATACTGACGTGTCGCGTCCCCATCCCTGCCCTCGACTCAACGAGTTGGGGGGGGGGTTCCATCTTCGAGTCGTATTCCTCCTCAGAGTCCGAGAAACGGACTGGTCTAATTTCTGTCCGGACTCCCCTGACATTCCCCCTATGGCGACGATGCCCTGCCTTCCTACCCCTGGGTGGATTCTCAGGGTAAGGACGATTTCCTTCAAGGAGTCCCCTGGCTGCAATAGTGCTGGGGAAGAGGGGAATGAAGGCTGGGGTGTGGGAAGCACTGGGACAGATGTCGAAAGAGACATGGGGAGGACCTCCATGCGAGTGAGAGACTGGATACGCAACAACTCCATACTCGCGGCCAGCGGTAGGGGGAGTGACCTCATACCCAGTGTAGTCGGCACCGGAAAGAGTCATACCCGGAGCATAGCTGTCACAAAGAAGAATTCAGCTTTCTAGATCAGTGGCATGTAATGAGCCTTCATGGTGGGTGGAACTACCGCGGATTGGTCCGCCGTGTCCATTGCCTATGCCCGCGACAAAGAGAGTTGACCCAACCTGCCTGTAGGGGAGTCGGGGCCTCGATCCCAGTCGGGCATGTGACTGCCCCTGCTCAACATGTGTCGGGGTCTGGTAACAGGAGTCAGCAGTGGATCGGGTCACAGTGGTTGCTGACGTTGGTTCCCCAGGACGGGCATTCTCTTCCGCTCGCGCCCGACGCTGGCATCGGGTCAGATTGGTCGGAGCCTGTGGTGTGGGCACAAATATTTCATGGTCCTCGGCCCGGGGAGTCGGGCGATGACGTCGACGTAGCCGGGCGGGGGTTCTTGCCATTAACCCCTGGGATGGGTCTCTGATTGGGTGGACCTGGACATCCCCCACCTCATTAGCGTAGGGGACAGATGTGTCAAGGTGCTCCGGGGATAGGCTCCCAAAGCAGTTGAACGTCAGAGTGGGGAGCGGTAGCTCCCTGCATGGCCCTTGGGGGCGGCGATGATAGTGAGGCGCAACCACCTCTAGATCCAAACGAGCCATTCCCCTAGTGGGGATTATCCCTTCTTCGTCGTACCTATGAACCAGGTCATTGATCACCCTTTGCTGGATGATTTCTGACGGGGATAGGGGGCGAGAGCACCCGACAGTCGTTGAAATCGGAGCCGGAGTGACTATGGAAAAGGCGAGACCGTGTGGGGTAGCCATGTCAGTACAACCCCTACCCCTAGTGCCGGTGGGAAAGTGGTGATCGAGCTACAGATGCAGTGATCTGATTCCTGGAATTAGGGAGATGAACCCATTAGTACTAACAGGAAAATAAATCGACAACCAATAGCCCAACATCGTTCCGTCTTCCGTGGTTGGCAAGAGGGATCCATGCTGACGATGCAGCAGAACGGAGTGCTCAACATCCTTTCTGCCTCAACCCCTGGTGGGTTTCACATCCCGGTGATAGGTACCCAGACCTGGTGACATGCTAATCTTTCGACACCCTGAACGCTACCCGTCTCCGTATTGAGGGGGGGCGCGCGCGTGTCCGTCATGCATGGGAGGACGCACGTCTCGTTGCCCCGCATTACCGCTTTCCAAAGGCAGGCGGCATCCGTTCCTTTTTCATGGAATTCTGCACCTTGCTCGAAACCGGGATGATGGGATGTTGGTTCATCATCCCGTGGATTCCTCCTCGGAGCTCGTCACCTAGTCTGGGTCTCCCTTATAGATTTAAGACGGGTTCATGAAGCTTGTTCCTGGCGCCATATCTACATGGACGTAAGTTAATTACGCCGCTTCCTTCGAGATGCTCTAAGGGGTCTTGTCGGGGCAGCAACCTTCAGTGAGGAGAATGGTCACGTTGGGGTGTCATTGGCATGTCTTGACGTTGGGGATTGGCATGTCTGTCTTCTGTCCCTTATCACAGGGCTTATCGAGGGCGCGGAAGTCCGAGGAATCCCACATCGAACGTGGGGAATGTATTCCATCTGAGGTTTTCCTCATCTTCCCATGTTTAACACGGGGTATGTCGCGAGTTTAACGTCTTGCAGAGATGGATCGAACTGATCGAAACACTGAGAGTGGATCAGTTTGAAGGACCCCCTAGGGGAAACACGGATGTTGGGGCCAGCACGTGGGCGGCTTCTTGGATACCATGGAGTGGGATGGGGTGGCATGATCTCACCGAGATGTGGCATCCTGGATAAGGATCAGGATGGGTGATAGAGTGATGGGCTTGAACCTCGTGGAGGTTTCTTACGTATCCCCATGGTAGGGAATCAAACTCCGCATAGTTTGGTGGTATGAGGATTATGCTCTGAGGTGGCCCAAAGAGGAAATAGGGGCTTACGCGTGGTTAGCGGCCCTGGGTGCCAGGGCTTACTCCAGGGTGGAGGCACGTGGTGCGACAAAGCACAGTGGGAAAGGGACTCCACTGGCCTTAGCAGGGGGGAAGTACGGAGGTGGATGAGTGCAACCTTCCTCAAGAGAGGCTAGGGGATTATGCTCTGAGGTAGTCCTTCCCCCATGGACAAAGGCCACTCCGACAAGAAGGATCTCATTTCGTGTGAGGAAGAGTCCATTCCCGTGGAGACGAGTGGGCGTAGAGAATTTCCGAGCTGGGGGGACCCTGCATGCGAAGCATGGGGTAGGACTAGAGTTTAACGTCACGTGGTAAGGACGAGGTGCTTAGCAGTTTAACGTCATGCAGCTTGGATGAGGTGGGTTCTCTCCCCACCACTAGGGCTTACATGCCCAATTCCCCTACCCCTTGTGGGAGGGAAGGAATCGGTAAGGCCGTAATGAAGGGGGTCCGCAGGGCGAACCATTGAGGATTCCACGTTAGCGTGGCTATGAGAAGAAGCAATAGCCATTACCTTGCCTATATGGAGAAGCATAATGAAAAGCAATGCAATGGGAACCATCGCCCAAGGGACCATGAGGTTACTTCGGAATAGCCTGGAAGGCCGTACGGGAAAACAACGCATGGAGCGCATGCCCGACAGGGGAGACATCAGGTGCCGGTGTGGAAAGGCATCCAAGGGGTGTCAAGGTAAAGGGGTCCTTCGTGTTGTGCTCAAAAATAAGGTTTGCGCGCAAAACACCGGGATGGCGCACAATAGGGATAGAGGATTGCACGGATAGGTCATTGCGCGCAAGGTATTGCGTGCATAGAAGGGGATTCTGCACAAGGGGCAACGATTGCGCGCAAGGGAAGTACCCGGAGGAGTGGGAAAATTCACTTAAGAAAGTGGAGTTGCGCGCAAAGGCGAACCCCGGGGCAAGGTTGCGCGAAAAGGGGAATTACCTGGAAGTCATATTGCATGCGGGGGGGGGGGGATTCGAATTGTGCGCACGAGAGCCATTCCGAATTCCACAACCCCAAACTGATTGGGGTCGCCTTCTATTTATAGGCATCGTCCGACGCGGAATCTAGGCGGCACGCGAAATTTTCTGCAATGGGAACCATCGGCGTGTAATGCTTCAACACACGGAACCGGGGCACGCAAAATTGCACGCACCATCAGCTCTATTATGTGAATCCCAGGAATGCTTCGTGCAGACATCATTATTTCACACAAGTCCTCCTTTATTTCGCACACCACTTCCCAGGCCTCCGGACCGGGCCTCTGATTCTGAATATGACTTCGCTTTGCCATTTCAAAACTTCCTCTAGGTGTTACATACTTTTTTCGGTGTCTACAAGTTGTAATATCCACAATATTAAACTTCTTCTATAGTCGATTTCACTCACTTATAACATATTGATGCTTAGCTTTGGCTTGGAACAGAGTGAAACTGTGTGATGTTAACTCTATCCCATGCTCTAACAAATGGGATTAGTACAAACTGAGTTTACTATATAATGCCATATTCTCTTCATTCTGCATTAATTATCCATTATAATTTCAATTTAAAAACAATATTTTAAATGTTTATTATTATTTCCAACGGGAATATTAATCGATGGTCATATTAACCAACAGTCATATAATGGTCAAAACTCAAAGTTCACATTTTATTTGTTTTTATACATTCATATTTATTATGACATATTAAGATAATCATATTCATGAAACAAAATATTATTAAGAATTTTGGGTCCTCACATCAACCAATGTCCACTTATAGATGACTAATGTGTCTTAGAACCCGCATGTCCAAAATATCATCACGTGTTTCAATGTTCACACGTTGGGTGTGAATTTAAAATACTTTCAATGTTTTCAACACATTACATTGAACTTCTACCCTAGTGATATTTTATAATAAATACTAGTATCATTCGTGGGAGTTGAATGCATATCTTGGTACACTTACCAAGTATATCATATCCTATATATAAAAAATGTCTCTCATGAAGTAAATAAAAAATAATATCATTGAATAATCCATCCTATATTACCCAGAGGATATTTCATAAAATTTCACTTGGAAAATATCATTTTTAGTGGAGAATGCAATACATTAATATTTTTTGATTTTTTTTTCAAATAATGTTTATTTGTTTGATAACTTACAGAACACACAACACTCAGTTTTAATAAACCCCAATTTTCTATTATTATTTTCATTATTGTTATTATTATTGGCCATTATAACCCAACCATTAAATTTCATGATATGAATAGGAATAAACACATTTTTAAAGTCATGTATACTTACTTTGTTTTAAGGACTTTATATGCTCTGAACATACTTTTATCCCAATTTTGTTTTTAATTTTTTGAAAAAATAATTAAATTAATTTCTGAAATTTTTAGATTATTTATTTCAAATATATTGAATTCATTTTGGAAACATAATTTCTAATTATCTTTTGGTTAATTTTTGATAATTTTTTGAAAATGTTAATCTTTGGGTGGATAGTGAAAAATACTTATTTTTATTAGTAAAACGACCTTTTCATTTAATGAATTTAAAAAGTTAAATCTCTTTTAAAAAACATTCAAAAGTAATATTAGATTAATTAGGGTATTATTAATCCAATTTAATTCATTTAATGAAATTTAATTTTACTTTTTATACTAAAACTTTCTACACTTACAAAAATTTTCTTTTTCGGAAACCACATTTTTGTCTTGTTTGAAGGTTTAATTTTAAAATAAAATTTTCCACTGCTATGAATAGAATTTTTAAAAATGAATTAATTATTTTTAATAATCATTATTAATATTATATAATATGGTAAACATAATGTTTGTACAGAAAATTAATAGTAAAAATAGTAAAAACTCATTACTACGGTTAAGTTTAAAATAGGTATACATTAGGATTACACTAAAATGATAAGGGGTGAAATGACTTAAAAACTTCTCTGGATACCATTTTATGGAAATATATTGATCGTATTTCATATAAGGTTAAATAATAATCCATTTTGGATCATTTTTTCATATTTTCAACATGGTTACAGCTTTTTTTTCAAAAAATATAGGTGTGTCATCTCACTCACTTATAAAAGAGAACCCCTTATACTCTCTTATTCCTACTTATAAAACCTATTTTTTCAAGAAATTATTTCCCAAATACTTTAGTCACATGCATAATCATATTATAGAGTCCTTGTTTTATTAGTAACCTAGCATCAAAAATCATTTTGTGTAAATATAAGAAGGTTATCCGAAGAAGAGGTATCATTATAAATTTAGTGGTTCAATTTTGTTTCTTCTTCCACATCATTAAAATATTATTAAATTATGATGATATTATAAAAAAATTACCCTATACTAACATTTTATTATTTTAATTTAATAATCTATATTTACCCCCTCTTCTATCAAATGGGAAATGAATCCATCATTCGTATGTACAACAGACTACCACCTCACAGACTGATGAAAATTGTTTTCCATCGTCACCTAGAACGGATTGATATAATACTAGATTAAAAATATTTATTTTATTTTTAGGTAATAATTACACATATTTAATTATAATATCGCGTATATCTTTTTACTTTCTATTCCATGGGAATATGATAACATCGTTTATGTGTACAGTGGACTACAACCTCGTGATGTATTGTTATTCATTTCCACTTATATATTACAAGGAAGTTAATAAGGATAAGTTTAATACAAATATAAGATATATGTTATATAAAAATTAATATATAAAATCAATATTTTACTTATATTAATTTTAATTCACCCATTTAAAAAATAGAAACAACGTTCATGCGTACGTACGACCTACCATATAAATAAACTGTGTAATTAATTTTCTATATTAAAAATTTGTGAATTAATATAAATATAAATATATAATGAATATATATGATATTTATATGATGGTTAAAATTCTAGAGATTATGACCATGATAAAAATAAAAGGATAAATATACCAAACCAATACGTATAAAAAAATCTCTACAACAAAAACGGGCAAGGGAAGCGCCACCCTATATCAGTGCTAAGCAAAAACCGCTGATAAAGACACCCTTTCTCAGCTCTTGAAAAGTGCTGATAAATAACCAATGTATCAGCACTAAAATTCTTGTGCTAATACAGGGAATATTTATCAGTGCTTTTCTAGCGCTGATAAAGAGTCCCTCTATGAGCGATAGAAATGTACTAATAATGATTCCATTTATGAGCGCTAAAATTTTAGCGATGATAAAGGGTAACCTATATCAGCGCTAAAATTGCATTGATAAAATGACCCTTTATCAGTGCTAGAAAAGAGCTGACAAAGAATCCCTTTATCAGCACTAAAATGTTAGCGCTGATACATGAAGGATTTATCAGCTCTTTTTTAGCCCTGATAAAGAGGACCATTATCAGCGCTAAAAAAGTGCTGATAAAGGTAGTCTTTATCAGCGCTTTGTTAGCGCTGATAAAACTGTAGTACATTTTTTTATAAATTCAGTCGCACAGTGCCCTCATTTCATCGCGACCTAAAGGTCTCGCGGTACTAGAATCCTGCGACTCCCCTCCACTGCACACTGACCTTCACATTGCCGGACCTCCGCCACCCTCAAGCTTCTCATTTCCGCACCGCTGCCACCCAATGAGCTTCGTGTTTCTGTACCTCCGCCACGGTTGAGATTCTCTTTGTTGGACCTCTTCCGCCCACTGAGCTTCGCGTTTCAGGACCTCCGACTCCCTCGAGCTTCACGTTGCCGGTCCACCGCCACCCGCTGAGCTTCGCGTGACGAACCTCCACCACCATAAAATAAGTTAATGATATGTTTAAGGCATGTTTTCCAAATCATTTTTTGATTTTGGGATTTTACTATTGATGATTGTGATGAATAATTTGCTTTATGTTGGGTAGTTGGTACATGGGAGACCTTAGATTTGTGAGTAACCAAATGAGTTCTACTCTAGTTACCCTTGAGGTGATCACTTGAGTCTATTTTTGATGTCCCCAAGAGGCCTCATTTATATTGATTATATGGTCACATAAACAGGTGGTGTTCCGTTAGTGAGTAAATTTCCATTAGAACCTATAGGTCAGATATCATCATATGTTTCCCCAATTAAAATAAGTTTCTTTCCCATCATTATTTTAATGGATGATTTTGTGATTATGAGTTACTCCCATGATTAACTTTATTTTTTACTTTTTCTACAGTTCAGTTTTTATCTAACCTTGATTATTTATTTTTTCTTTTATCATTAATCCATTATTCTAGGATTTTCTATTAGTATAGTTTTTTTAGTATAAAACAAAATGTGGAATCTTTGGGGAATGTTTTACATGGCTTTATTTTCTTTAAAAGGTATTTCATAATATGTCTGTTGTTCTTTTTATAAATGTAGATTATGTTCAGAAAATAGAATTCCTTGCGAATTTTTTCATTAAAAAAATGAAATATATATTTTAAAATTTTTTTTGACCACAATGTTTTGTTTTTTTAATAGATTGAATGCAATTTTTTAATATATTGAGTGCATCCATGAGTGAGAGAAAAACTTGTTTTCAATGATGGAAGTGTTGAGGTATTTAAATGAGTGAGTTGAGCCAATGATATATAATTTTTCAGTCTCTTGATATCCCATGATATTAAATGGGAATAAATCCTTATTTAGTTCTTCAACATGGTGCGGTAAGTGATCGGCATCAGAAAGAGGGAGCCCTCTCGGTTGAAGGATAAATTCATTTCAATGTTTTATATCATAAAATAGGGACATGAACCATGTTTTTTGACTTCATGTAATGATAACATTGGTCACACATTTTAATATCTTGTGATTAGGATTATGATAATGTATTTTAAGGTTGAATATATATTACCAAAATGTCACACGGTTTCATATCATGCAACTAGAACATATAGTGAGGGTGAGGTGAATTATCCATCCATAGAGTCCCTACACCATGTGAAATATGGGTAGAGGATGAAAAAGATTTAAGTTTATGATTCATGGACCAAAGGGGGTGGTCCCAGAATTTTTGGCGTGTCATGCAAGAATAACGACCTGATGTGAAAGGGGCATGTGGCGGCTCAACACCACACAAAACAACATATGACTAGGATGTTCGATTTTTAGTTAATATATATATATATCAGAATAATGGTATTGTTTATTCATGTAAAATATCTCTTGAGAAACCTAGTATTGGTGGAAAGATTGATATTCTCATCATCAATGGCGATCATTGAGTTTACACTATCAGAGTGAAGTTTATGAAAAATTTAAGGTTCTTCACACTTGGATTCCAGTTTCACTAGATTTTTCCTAGGTATCATCTATTCCCTTAGATCCAACACCATTTCACCATATAGTAAGGAATGAAGGATAACCTTTTTCTTTAAGGACAACACCACCCGGTTCTGATGCATTTCTAGGTCATCCAATGCTTGAACCCTATTTTCCTTGAGGGGTTCCCCCCTTCTTTCCTTAATGATTTTTAAGTGACTTTGTCTGGCTATGCACTTGTATGGAATGATGCCCAGACCACCAAGCTTTATAGCCTTGCCACCCCTACCTCCATCTTTTTCCTTCTCCCTCGCTGAGGTTACTGACTGCTTCACTGTAGTGCCAAGCCCCTTCCTAGCAGTGTTTGTTCAATCTCCCTTGGCTCTGAGCCTATCATCCAGCTCCAAATACTTATTGATCCAGAGAGAACTCCCTCATTAGCCCCCATGTTTCATTACCCATCCTTACCCTGCACCTTTGGATCCTCATCTCCCACTCATATGAAGCTTACCAAGCATAAGGGATTATGAACATGTTCAAAATCAAGGGACCTCAATGAGAGATCATCATCCCACTTCAATAAGGATACGAGCTCTAGATCCAATGCTAGATCCCTATCCTACCCATCATTATCATCTTTAGATGTAATGCTCGTGGTCTTAGTGCCCATGTTAAATCAGACTTCCTCGCTATAGAAATCAAAAAGCCTAATGTCATTGTTTTTGTTTTCAAATAACACAAAAAACCCTATATTAATCATAGAATTCTACTGGAAGATTAAGTTGCATGGATTTATACACTCTGACCCCTCCAACAAACACTACTGGGAATTTGGCACTGTAAATATGTTGTTGAGACTGTTCAATATTGCAATCAATTCATCACTACCTAGGTGTCCAACGGTGACACCTCCTTCCTTATGACTTTTGTTTTTTGGAAGCTATGACCCTCTTCAAAGGGAATCGCTATGGAGTGAAGAAAATAACTTCGATCCCGGCCACCATCCATTGTTTTTTGGGGTTGACTTTAATGTAATTTCCAACCCAAAAGAAAATGAAAGGTAGAAGCCCATTCCAGAGGAAGGACATCATGGAGTTTGTTCAGTTCATAGCTGGGAAGGGCCTCATTGATCTCAGCTTCTCAGGTGATAGTTTCACCAGGTGCAACAACTACAGGGGACATCACCGCTTGTGGATTCTATTGGATAGGTGTCTAGCCAACATGAAATACACTAACCTATTCTCAAATAATATGGTTTCCCATCTTTCTTGAGGTATTTTGATTCACTCCCCCCTCTTGGTTTCCATTTCTTCTTGGCATGATCATCAGAAATGGTTTCACTTCCACCAGCAGTGGGTTAACATCCTAGGGTACCAGGACATGGTTTGTAAAATATGGAATGAACCCTTTTAGGAGTATCAGGCCACCATCAAACTCAATGAACTGACCTCGAACCCCGATAGGTGCATGTTCGCCCCTTCATCCCCAGGAACCTTCACCACCTTGGACTACTATCGCATATGGGCTCCTTCAGAGTATTCTGATAGATGGAATGACACGTTGGGTTTATTAGATTATTAACACCAGTTTGAGATTTATGTGTGACTATAAACTTATTATATTTTATTAATATTTCTTACACACCACCACTTGAGTCATGTAACATGATTGAAATCCATATTGGTACTTTGGTTCTGATCTGGATATGGGGTTTTATGGGTTTGTGACATGTGTGTGTGTGGATATATGGGTATTTAGCCATGTTGATATTGAATGTAGGGAAGAGACCTAGGAGTGGTAGATGTATCATTCTTGGTTATTCTTATGTTTGGCCTAGGGTGATTTGTGGAAACTATAATGAATGTAAAGTAATTATATTTAATGAAGATGAATAAATACTAATGGCTAGGCTCTATTAATCTCTATTTTTATAAGGAAGTGGTTCTCTTCTACTGTATTTGGATGTCTTGTATTGTGTACTTGAACCATAAATACTAATATTTGAGATTTGAAAAGGATGAAGATGAATAATGATTGGATGGGTTCTAATCATTTGACAATATAGTACAAGAACAGAGTAAAAGAGTGCATTATGTTTGAAAAGGATCACATAAAGGATCCTTCTCGAATCCTTTGTCCATGTTTACATTGTTGTAATTCTAGACTACTTACTCTAGAGGAGTTGGAAGAACATTTGATATGTCATGAAATATATCGGAGTTATAAATGTTGGAATAAACACGGAGAAAAAGAGAATGTAGCTATTGGCTGGGATAAAACAGAATTTTATGGATCATCAGATATGAATATAAATATGGATAATGAAGAAGACCATGTGGAGGATGTGATTACATATGTCAATGATGATGAAGATCGTATTGAGGAAATGAAAAATAGAATTGATGAAGAACTCTGTGATTGCCCAAAATTGTTTGAGAAGTTAATGAGTGGTGAAAAGATTCCATTGTATACTGGTTAAACTAAGTATAAAACATTTTTAGTTGTACTGAAGTTTTATAAATTGAATTCGGGAAATGGATGGAGTGATTTCAGTTTTATAGAACTACTTGCTCTCTTGAATGACATGCTGCCGGAATATAATGAGCTCCCAAGACAGACATATGATGCTAGATGAATGCTACGCTCGATGGGTATGATTTCTGAAAGAATACATGCCTTCCCTAAAGACTATATATTGTTTCGCATGGAGAAAAAATAACTTACAGAATGCCCAAAGTGTGGTGCTTCTCGACACAAGAAAAATAAATCCAATACTACGAAAGTTGTATGGTACTTTCCAATCATTCCAAGGTTTAGGCATCCATATAGAAGTGAAGAAACTACAAGACAATTGTCGTGGCATGAAGATAAAAGAAATAAATTTGTGAAATTATGTCATCCAGCTGACTCTCCTCAATGGAAGAAAATTGATCATGAGTATCCTGAATTTGAAAAAGATCCGAGAAACCTTCATCTTGTGTTATCTGCCGATGGAGTGAATCCTTTTTGTTTTCAAACAAGCACTCATAGTACATGGCCTGTTATGTTGGTAAATTATAACTTGACACCTTGGTTATGAATGAAGCGGAAATTCATCATGTTATCTATGCTTATATCGAGAATAAAATAACCAAGTAACGATATTGATGTTTATCTGGCTCCTTTGATCTAGGATTTGATTTTATTGTGGGATTCTGGTGTTATGTTGTATGATGCTTATAAAAGTGAATACTTCACATTGAGAGCGATGTTGTATGGGAAAATAAATGATTTACCTGCTTATGGAAAATTTTCAGGCTATAGCATTAAAGGAACTCAAGGGTGTACTGCGTGTGAAGAAGATACATAATCAATTAGGTTTAAACATTCATTGAAATCTGTGTTTTTAGAACATCATAGATTTATACCTCATCAGAATAATTACAGATCTTGGACGACATCATTCAATTGAAGTTTAGAACAACGTGCAACACCACCTCCACTAACAGGTGATTAGCTGTTTGAGAAAGTAAAAGATCTGAACACTGTTTTTGGTAAACCATTTTCGAAAAACCTTACAAAAAACAGTTGGAAAAAGAGATCAGTTTTTTTTTGAATTACCATACTGGAATTGTTTGTATGTCAGACATTTTCTTGATGTAATTCATGTGGGAAGAAATGTATGTGACAGTGTTATTAGAACGTTTCTAAATGCCCCTTGAAAAAAAATATGGAATTATGGAAAGGTTGGACATGGTTGAAATGGGAATATTATAAGAGTTGGCTCCTGTGAATGGTGAAAATCGAATGTTTCTTCCTCCAACTTCTTATACTCTTTCTAGGGAGGAGAGATATCTATTTTGCAACTTCTTCATTGATGTAAAGGTTCCAGAGGGGTATTCATCAAAAATCAATAAAATTGTGTCAATGAATGATTTTAAGATAAAAGTTTTGAAATCACATGATTTCCATGTTTTGATGCAAGATCTAATTCCTATGGCTTTACATTGCATTTTTCCCAAGAATGATCGTAATACGTTAACCAAATTTTGTTTCTCTTTCAAAGATATATGTAGCAATGTTTTAGACCCGGTGAAATTTCCATCTATGGAAAATGAAATTGTCATCATATTATTTGAATTAGAAATGTTCTTCTTCCCAACATTCTTTGATATCATGGTTTATTTGATGATTCACTTTGTGAGAGAGATTCGACTTTATGGTCCTAGGCACTATAGAAGGATGTATCCTGTTGAACGATATATGAAGATTTTAAAAGGGTATAGAAAAAATTGAAGTCGGCCAGAGGGTTGTATAGTGGAGCGATATATTTTTGAGGAAGCCATTGAATTTTGTACCGAATACCTATCAGATGTGGAATGAATTGGTCTCCCGAAATCTCATCACACTGGACGCATTGAGGGTGAGGGAATTTATAGAAGAGAAGTTGTGACAATCGGTATTACAGATCAGGAGAAGGCCCATCTTTATGTTTTGCATAACATTTGGGAGGTTTCTCCATATATTGAAAGTCACAAATAAATTCATAGGCAGTTGAATCCATCAAGGGCAGAAAAATGGTTATCAAATACACATAATCACCAGTTTATAGTATGGTTTCAGGACCATATTTTTAAGCAGTTGGATGAAAATCCGAATTCAATTTCAGAACGACTTCGATGGCTAGCCACTGGACCAAGTGTGTATGTATTATCATACAATTGTTATGTAATTAATGGTTATACATTCTATATAGATGAACATGATAAAGATAGTACCATGAAAAATAGTTGAGTTACACTAGTGGCTGAAGGGATGCATGTTTCTAGTAGTAAGGACAGAAATCCAATTTATGAAAATATGTCAAACTTTGGTATTATCAAACTAATATGTTAGTTGGATTATACGACATTCCAATTGCCAATTTTTCAATGAAAATGGGTTGATAACAATAGTGGTGTTAAAATAGATGAATGGGGATTTATGAAAGTTGATTTCAGTAAAGAAGGGTACAAAGACGAACAACTTATAATGGCATCACAAGCGGTACTAGATTTTTATGTTCCAGATCATCCAAATTGAAAGTGGTCGATTGTTCTGTTATTGTTCAAAAATACTGATGTTTTCGATGAAAATTTAGTTGAGGACGATCCTTTCAGTGGTATGTCGTAATCATTTCGGAGCGGTCCCAATGGAGATGATGTTTTGTATGTTAGAGGAGACCACAATGAAGGGATTTTGATAATCGGTAGAGGTGTAAAATCCATTCAAGCTTTGAGAAAAAGAAAGAGATTTCAATAAACATGTTATATTTTGTTTTTAATATTGATCTTGTTATATCATGTTATTATCTTATCATTACTAAATTTATTTAATCTAAATTAACTATTCAACCACTTTCGTAGATAATGACTTCTGCACATTCTGGTGCTTATAACCTTGAGGCTGAACAAGTCTCTCAAGCTGTTGCTGCTGCGGCTGCTGCTGCTGCTACTCCTATTGCTACTCCTGTTGCGGCTCCTGGTGCTCCTGCTGCTCCTCCTAATATGGCTCCTACTACTCCTGCTACGGCTGCTGCTGCTCCTACTACTGCAGCTCCTACTGCTCCTAGTGTTGAGGTTTTACAACCATCAGTACATGCCGTTGATACAATTTCATATGAACATATAGATGATGTTGATATCGATGAAATGGTTTGGAATGAAAGGCCGACGTCGCAGAAAACACAGGTGCATCGTAGTTTGATTGTTTTAGCCAAAGTTCTTAAGGTAAAAAGAAAAGGTATCAAATATGAAGTTGGATAGAATGCATGAGGCCAACATGTGAATCCCAACAAGGCTATGTTTGGAAGCTACATTGGAGTTGTCACTCGGCAACGCATGTTGATTGACATAGATTCATGGAACCATGTTGTGTCCGGGATGAAGGCTGTGATCTGGGAAGAAATTACGGTAACATTATGTATTTATTTATTTAATTTACTAGCAAATAAAATAATGAAACAATGTCTTACTCTTCTCAATATCTTGCAGAGTACATTTATAGTAGAAGATTAAGACATGGATTATTTACTAAGGCTTGCAGGAAGGATTCATCATGCTTTTCGTACTATTTTAACAATATTTCACCTGAAAGATTCCAAAGGTAAAATAAACCTACACCCACCCATTGTCTACGCTCACTTGATATATCAAGAAGCATGTGATTCATTTATTGGCCGTCGTGGGGATGAGAAGTTTCAGGTACATTGTGGGTGATGATACATTGTTTGAGGATATCTGTATTCATCACTTTGATTTTCAGTATTTCATTTATGAAATAGAGACTCTGTACTGAAAATAATAAACATGCATAAAAAACAATATACACCTATAGTAAAGCAAGGATGTGGTACGCTTCATTAGAAAAGAAAATGGTATGTATTTTAAATTTACTGTAATATTGTTAGGTGACAATAAACAACATCATAATTATATTTCTATGTTTATATGTAGATTGATGAATCTAAAACCAAATACACTTCCATCCCACGTCATGTGCAATAGAAGGAGAAACGTGTGAATAGGGAAGGGAAGTTAGTAGATGAGAACACACAAAATGTGTGGGAAGTATGTGTAAGTATGACACGATGATAAAAATATTTGTTTTAAATTGCTATTACATAAAAATAATTAGTTATTTTCTTATATCCGATAGTCACAAGAATAAGTTACTCCTGTAGTAGATACATACCTATTATCGACGACTTTTAAGTGGCCAGAAAAATACGGTCGTGTCATAGATGCGGGGTTTGGGATTACACCCCGAGTATATTTTGAGAAGATGAAAAAAATGGATGATACAAATGAAAAATAGGAACAAATGAGAGAAAAAAATAGAAACCCTTGAAGAACAATTGCAATGGCAGGGAGAGTTGCTAGCAACCTTATGGGTGGGAAGCAAAGGGAAGAAAAAACTCAGGAACAACCAACGCGTGAAAATTCTTCCTCACCCCCACCAGCTTTGAGGTGAGCCATTCCTCTCAACGAACTTTATTATTTGTGGTAATCAATATTCTAATAATTTTTCCCATGAAATGTGAATCAAAAAAACACTGATAATTTTTCTATACCGATCTTCTATAAGGTGATAATGATTGTGATTTATATCTATCAACACCCACCTATCTCCTTGTAGCAAGGGCTACATTGTTCAATATCCCTGATGCCACGCTGCATAATAGACCACTTCTGAAAGATCATCTGAATGTGATGATTACTATAGTTCATGAGCCAAATGCAGAGCTACCTATTCCACATGATGATGATGATATTCATACGGTCGAAAAGGCTATTAAGGCATTCATTTCATGGCTGTCACAACTTGTAATAGTACATGTAGATAAAGATGTATTTATTTTTGTTTTTTTTCAATCTAAACCTTTAACAATTAATGAAAAAAGGGTCGGAACTAGTGATTGTTGTTAAAGATGGACAAAGGGAAGGGGTGAAAAACATCGGATCAAAACCATCTAAAGGATCGACCAACCGATCCCAAGGAGCTACTGAAAGCACAATAACACCACCTGTTCTCTATCCACATTTACTAGCATTGAAGACTCATGTGGATACGAAGCTAAAATATGGTAATAGTTATATAGTGGTTTTTGAAGAGAATATATACGGATAAGAAATTCAAGATTTTGTTGCTACTAAAAATGTAAATGAGATACTTGAAAATGGTTATCTAGGCGTCACATTTGTAAATGTATATATGAGGAATGTTTCCATGAATTGATTTTCTAAAAGCTGATCTGATGTGAAAATTATGAATAAATACATTTTATACTGTTGAAAGATGCATTTATGAAAAAAAGTTGAAGGAATTCTTCCATGATCCATGATTTGGACTAGTTAGTCCTCATACAACATCAACACACCTAACAAAATTAGAGCCATCAGATGCAATAGTGAATAGCTTGCTGAAAACATTTGAACGCAAGATTACAGATGATAGACTCTTCCTAATACCAACCATGAAGGGGTAAAACTCTACGATTAATTCATATCAATTAAATTTTCACGTATTTTATTACTTATTCCTTTTTGTGTTTTTAGGCAACATTGGTTGCAAATTGCAGTGAACTTGGATACTCCAAAGATTTATATTCTGGATTCAAAGCAAGGATATCCATCAAACCGAACACACATGATGGAGTTTGTGAATCTGTAAGACACTACATCTTTTGTTTTAGGTCTAAACATCAAGTAATATAATTTATATTATCTTCTACTGAGGATTCTGTTATGATAGGGTGGTGTATCATTATCGTCTAAAAAAGGGAATGAGGAAAAGGGCTAAGCATAATGAGGCGAGAAATTACTATGTCTGGACAAATGTCAGGGTATATATAATAAAATTTCACAATCCAAACACATCTCAACACAAGTTACATATTCTTCTAATGATCAATTTTTTTAGTGTCCAAAACAAACAAACGATAATGATTGCGGTTATTATTTTTGTAAATTTATGAAAGAGATCATTTTTCATCAACAAACTAGCATCCATAAAGAGGTATTTTTATAAACAAATACTAGTTCGTTTAATTTATTTATTAATTCTTTATTTTTATATTTTGAAGTACTACTCTGACTGCTGAAAAGCCTCATAATCACAAGACGATATAGATGTGTTCAGAAACGAGTGGGTTGCAAACCTGATGGCAGACTGTACACAAATACAATGATGATCTGACTTGTGGACATGTACAATTGGTGGTCATTTTTGAGAGGGGTTAAGGGGATCAAAAGATGAAACATTGTTGTATGAAAATGTTCGTATGAAAATTTTAATTATTATTAAATAAAACATACTTTCTCCAATGAGTCATTTTCCCATTTTAACGGATGATATGCACCAAAAATATGCACGAATGCTGAACCACTGAAAGGGTCTCTCTTTTGTTTAAAATGGACACATTTTTATGTGAAAACTACACCTTACATATGAAAATATGACCCAACACACTTGAATTGTGTTGATACTTTAGGAGAATGATCCACGGGTCATTTTTGACGTGTACGAGTCATCCCCGCCTCAATCTGAAGCATGGTCTGACCACTATCACTCAAAGGGTCTCTCTTTTGTTTTAAATGGACACAATTTTAATTGAAAAAAAACAACTGAACAATGAAAATACAATGAAACGCATTTCGATTGTCTTGATCTTTTATAAGAACAATCCACATGTCCTTTGTGACAAGTACGAGTCATCCCCACCTCAACCTGAGGCTCGGTGTGTCCGTTACCACTCCAAGGGTATCTCTTTTGTTTAAAATGGACACAATTTTAAGTGAAAACAACAACTGACCAACGGAAATCCAACCAAACGCATTCAGATTCTGTTGATCCTTTAGGAGAATGATCCAACGGTCCTTTGTGATGTCTATGAGTCATCCCCGCCTTAATCTGAGGCATGGTGTGGTCGCTATCACTCAAAGGGTCTCTCTTGGGTTTAAAATGGAAATAATTTTAAGTGAAAACAACAATTGACCAACAGAAATCTGACCAAACGCATTCGGAATGTCTTGATCATTTATAAGAATTATTGATGGGCTTTTTGTGACATGTACGAGTCAAGATCGCCTCAATCCGAGGAACGGTGTGGCCGGTACCACTCAAAGGGTCTCTCTTTTGTTTAAAATGAATACAATTTTAAGTGAAAACAATAACTGACCTATGGAAATCCAACCAAACACCCTCAGATTGTTTTGATACTTTATGAGAACAATAAGAGGGTCCTTTGTGACATTTATGAGTCTTCCCCGCCTCAATATGAGGCACGGTGTGGCCAATATCACTCAAAGGGTCTCTCTTTGGCTTAAAATGGACACAATTTTAATTGAAAACATCAACTGACCAATGAAAATCTGACCAAACACATGAGGATTGCGTTTATCTTTTATAATAACGATCCAAGGGTCCTTGGTGACGTGTATGAGTCCACCCCGCCTCAGTACGAGCCATGGTGTGGCCGGTATCACTCAAAGGGTCTCTATTTTGTTTAAAATGGACACCATTTTAAGTGAAAACAACAATTGACCTACAGAAATCTGACCAAACGCATTTGGATTGTGTTGATCCTTTAGGAGAACCTTCCAAGGGTCCTTGTTGATGTGTACGAGTGAACCCCGCCTCAATCCGGGGCACGATGTGGCCGGTATCACTCAAAGGGTCTCTATTTTGTTTAAAATGGACACAATTTTAAGTGAAAAGACAACTGACCTACAGAAATCCAACTAAACACATTTGAATTTTGTTTATCCTTTAGGAGAACGATCCAAGGGTCCTCTATGACGTGTACATGTCAACCCCTCCTCAATTCGAGGCACGGTGTTACCACCATCACTCAAAGGGTCTCTCTTTTGTTTAAAATGGACACAATTTTACTTGAAATCAATAATTGACCTATGAAAATCCAACCAAACGCATTATTATTTCCTTTATCATTTATAAGAACAATCCAAGGGTCATTGGTGACATGTACGAGTCAACACAGCCTCAATCCGAGGCCCGGTGTGGCCGCAATCACTCAAAGGGTCTCTATTTTGTTTAAAATGGATACAATTTTAAGTGAGAACAACAACTCACTTACGAAAATTCAACCAAACACATTCGTATTGTGTTGGTCCATTAGGAGAACAATCCACAGGTCCGTTGTGGTGTTTTAGAGTCATCCCCACCTCAATCCGAGGCACGGTGTGGCCGCTATCACTCAAAGGGTCTCTCTTTTGTTTAAAATGGACACAATTTTAATTGAAAACAACAACAGACCAATGAAAATCCAACCAAACACATTTTTATTGTCTTGATAATTTATATGAAAGATCCATGGGTCCTTTGTGATGTGTATGAGTCATCCCTGCCTCAATCTGAGGTACGGTGTGGCCGGTACCACTCAAAGGGTCTCTCTTTTGTTGAAAATGGACACAATTTTAAGTTAAAACAACAACTAACCTATGGAAATCCGACCAAAAACATTCATATTGTGTTTATCCTTTAGGATAATGATACACAGGTCCTTTTTGATGTGTAAGAGTCATCTCCACCTCAATCTGAGGCACGGTGTGTCCGGTTGCACTCAAAGGGTCCCTCTTTGGTTTAAAATGGACACAATTTTAAGTGAAAACAACAACTGACCTACCGAAATCTAACCAAATGCATTTGGATTCTCTTGATCTATTATAAGAGCAATCCATGGGTCGTTTGTGACGTGAATGAGTCAACCCTGCCTCAATCCGAGGCACGGTGGGGCTGGTACCCCTCAAAGGGTCTCTCTTTTGTTTAAAATGGACACAATTTTAAGTGAAAACAACAACTGACCTACGAAAATCCAACCAAACACATTCTAATGTATTGATCCTTTAGGAGAACAATCTATGGGTCCTATTTGACGTGTACGAGTCATCCTCGCCTCAATATGAGACACGGTGTGGCCGGTAGCACTCAAAGGGTCTCTCTTTGGTTAAAAATAAACACAATTTTAAGTGAAAACAAAAATTAACCTATGGAAGTCTAACCAAACACATTCGGATTGTCTTGATATTTTATAAGAACAATACCTGGGTCCTTTGTGACATGTACGAGTCAACCTCGCCTTAATCCGAGGCATGGTGTGGATGGTACCACTCAAAGAGTCTCTCTTTTATTTAAAATGGACACAATTTTAAGTGAATACAACAAATGACCTACGGAAATCTAACCAAACACATTCGTATTGTATTGATCCTTTAGGAGAAATATCCAAGGGTATTTTTTGATGTGTAATAATCATTCTTTCCTCAATATGAGGCATAGTGTGGCCGATAGCACTCAAAGGGTATTTCTTTGGTTTAAAAAGGACACAATTTTAAGTGAAAACAACAACTGACCTACAAAAATCTGACCAAAAAAATTCGGATTGTGTTGATACTTTAGGATAACGATCCGCGGGTCCTTTTTTACATTTAAAAATCATCCCCGCATCAATATGAGGCACAGTGTGGCCGGTAGCACTCATAGGGTCTCTCTTTGGTTTACAATGGACAAAATTTTAAGTTAAAACAACAACTAACCTATGGAAATCAGACCAAACGCATTAGGATTGTGTTGATCCATTAGGATAATGATCCATGGGTCCTCTATGATAGGTAAGAGTCAACCCCACCTCAATCTGAGGCATGGTGTGACCACAATCACTCAAAGGGTCTCTCTTTTGTTTAAAATGGACACAATTTTAATTGAAAACAACAACTGACCTATGAAAATCAGACCAAATGCATTCAGATTTCCTTGATATTTTATAATAACGATCCAAGGGTCCTTGGTGACATGTATGAGTCAACCCCTCCTCAATCGGAGGCACGGTGTGGCCGATACCAATCAAAGGGTCTCCATTTTGTTTAAAATTTATACAATTTTAAGTGAAAACAAGAGATGACTTAAGAAAATTCGAACAAAAACATTCGGATTGTATTGATCCATTAGGAGAACAATTCAAGGGTCCTTTGTGACGAGTATGAGTCATCCTCATCTCAATACAAGGCACAGTGTGGCCGCTATCACTCAAAGGGCCTTATTTTGTTTCAAATGGATAAAATTTTAATTGAAAACAAAAACTGACCTATAAAAATCCGACCAAACGCATTTGGATTGACTTGATATTTTATAAGAAAGATACATGGGTCTTTTGTGACATGTAAGAGTCTACCCCGCCTCAATACGAGGCACGGTGTTGCTGGTACCACTCAAAAGGTCTCTCTTCTGTTTAAAATGGACACAATTTTAAGTGAAAACAACAACTGACCTACGGAAATCTGACCAAACACATTATAATTGTGTTGATCCATTAGGAAAACGATCCACGTGTCCTTTTTTATGTGTAAAAGTCATCTCTGCCTCAATATAAGTCAGGGTGTGGCCGGTATCACTCAAAGTGTCTCTCTTTGGTTTAAAATGGACACAATTTTAAGTGAAAACAAAAAAACTGACATACGAAAATCTAACCAAACACATTCAGATTGTCATGGTCTTTTATAATAATGATCCATGGGTATTTTTTGATGTGTAAGAGTCAAACCCACATCTATCCGAGGAATGGTGTGTCTGGTACCACTCAAAGGGTTTCTGTTTTGTTTAAAATGGACGCAATTTTAAGTGAAAACAACAACTGACCTACGGAAATCCGACCAAACACATTCGGATTTTATTGATTTTTAGGAGAATTATCCATGGTTCCTTTGTGATGTGTAAAATTCATACCCTCCTCAATATGAGGCATGGTGTGGCCGGTACCACTAAAAGGGTCTCTCTTTGGTTTAAAATGGACACAATTTTAAGTGAAAACAACAAATGACCAACGGAAATCCGACCAAATGCATTCGGATTGTTTTGATCATTTATAAGAATGATACATGGGCCCTTTTTGATGTGTAAGAGTCAAGACCACCTCAATCCGAGGCATGGTGTGGCTGGTACCACTCAAAGGGTCTCTATTTGGTTTAAAATGGACACAATTTTAAGTGAAAACAACAACTGACCTACGGAAATCTGACCAAACACATTCATATTGTGTTGATCCTTTAGGAGAATGATCCACATGTTCTTTTTTGACATGTAAGAGACATCCACGCCTCAATCTGAGGTAGGGTGTGGCCGGTTTCACTTAAATGGTCTCTCATTGGTTTAAAATGGACACAATTTTAAGTGAAAACAACAACTGGCCTATAGAAATCTGACCAAACACAATCAGATTGTGTTGATATTTTATTAGAACAATTAATGGGTAATTTGTGATGTGTAAAATTCAACCCCACCAACCCCCTGGACTGCCCCCACCCACACTGGACACCAACCCACCCCCTGGACACCCCCACCCCCTATAAAGCCCCCCGACACC
This sequence comes from Viscum album, assembly GCA_963277665.1. NCBI lineage: Eukaryota > Viridiplantae > Streptophyta > Magnoliopsida > Santalales > Viscaceae > Viscum > Viscum album. The sequence goes on along the minus strand of OY728148.1, from coordinate 494,214,400 downwards.
CTGGACACCAGCCCACCCACCTGGAAATCCCCCGCTCAGACACCCCCATCTTCCCAGACACCCCCTACCCCCCCTTGGACAGCCACCCCAAACCCTTGAACAACCTTCAACCCCCGGAATTTTGAATAGAATTCTTTATATACTTAATTAACTTATGAATTATGTGTTAATGGTGTACGTGAATACTTGTTGTATGGGTATACTTGATCTAATTAGCTTATGATTGATGTGTTAATTTTGTATGGGTATACATGATCTAATTAACTTACTGACTAGATGAATTTTTTTGTAGGTGTTCGGGTGTGCTTCTGCAGATTTTTTCGTAGCAGCAGAAAGGGTATTTATCATCGCTTTTTTATCAATGATAAATGGAGTATTTATCAGTGCTAAATAAGTGTTGATAAAGGTTTACATTACCAGCTCTCAGTAAGCGCTGATAAAGGGTACCCCTATTTATCAGCACTGAGCTTTACAACACTTTTTTAGCAATGATAAAGCCCATTTTGAGTGCTGATAAAGACCATTTTTGTAGTAGTGAATGAAATATTTATTACTTGAAATGTGATTTTACAAGGGATTTTTAATAAAAATGTACCAAAAGGAAATAAGTAAGTCATATACGGTATTATATATATGATTATTGTTATATAATAGATTTATAATAAACTAATATTTATTATAAATGAGGTCTTAATGAGTATGAAAGAATTCAAGACTTAACGTAAGGGATTTCTAGCCTCTCTTTCATTTTTGGGGGACATATGATATATACACACCTAGTTTATTTTATGTGGTGAATATAATTCACCTTTAATATTTTATATCAGGAATATACTTATATTAATAATATATAAAGTATAATTTTATGTCATTACTTAACGGTTCTTATGATTTAATACACTGCAAAGTGGTAAGTGGATTTTCATCTCACTTATTTTTTGGGACACATTCCATATTCACCACTTGTTTATTTTTTTTTGTGTATATAATTCCTATTAATATATTTTATTATTATTCTCATGAAATTATTAGATAAAAATATCAATATAATTCTCTTTATTTCCCCAGGATTATGATTAAAAATATACCAAAGTGGTAAATTATTTGTGTAACAATCTCATTATTTATGAGGATTGTTTATGAATAGCTTTTTGGTGATGAAATATTATGATATATATCTCAATAATCTCATGGATTTGTCTAAACTCTAGTAATTTAAATTAAATACATTTTTTTCCTTTCATATTTCTCAATTTGTGTACTTATGATTCTAAAAGAATGATTTTAAAGAAAGCTAAATTTATTTCTCTCTTCATTCAAAAACCATTTTTCTTCTATATCCATGTTTTTTGAAAAAAAATTATAATAATGTTGTTACTATTATCCAATGATTTTTTAAATTCATTTTTAACATTTTATGACACTTTAATTTTTTTTAAATTAATCTTTTTATCATTTTCAGAATGAGAGCCCTTTTATTTTTTACCCAAAATGTGAAAGGAATATTTATTTTCATTTTGTATGACCTGAATAGTATTTTCTACCTTCATGAAAAATCCATGATTTAAATATTTTCTTACAATTATTAAGGTTATTTTCAGAGAAAATGTTTTATTTAATATTTTTTGAAATTTATAGATTTTAAAGAGGTTTTTTTAAATTGGAAATGATATTTTCTTCAAGAAGTGTTCCAAGTGACATTTCAAAATTTATTTTCTTTTTAATATGAAAACCTTTTATGTTAATTAATATTTATTGAGGATATTATCCAATGGTACCATCATTATTATTTCTCTATTTGGTTTTTGGTTATTGTGAAAATATGTTTTCAAATATGTTCCTTTTAATGGGTCATGTTATGGTTAAATGAGTAAATGTTTTTGAAACCCATTAAGATTCCATGGGTTATGCTAAGGTGAAATAATGACATGGTTATGGAAACTATTTCTTTTCCATGGGTTATGATATGATGATATTTTTATTAAACATGATTATTTTCATTGGTGATATGGTTAATGTTTTATGATTTTGTGTAACATAAATATATGGATTATGTAATGGGAAGAACCTATATATCCCTCTAATGAAATGGGTAAGGTTTTATATATGATGAGATAATTATGGGAAATAACCTGACGTACTTGATCTGACATAGGAATTGAATTGAAGATCTTGATCCACTACAGGAAATAGGTAATGATGCATTATCCATTATGAAATGTGAAATTTGTATTGATGCTTAATTCGTTATGATTTGAGGGTCTCAGTTGTTAACCATTACATATGAAATGGTGTTTATACTTATGATGGGGACATACTTATACGGTTTGAACTTAAGGTTCAAGATTTATTTATGATGATTTATCACTCTTACAGTTCATTTATTTTTAAAGTATAATGTTTTAATCCACAAATAATATTTAAATCACTAATAGATTGGGTATGAACTTTGTCAGTTATATTCATGTTCTCACACCCTTATTCTTATCTTATGATTTCATATGATCATTGGTTGATATATTCAATGTTTACCATTACTGAGAATCTACAATCACCCTATCTTATGATTCTTTTTCTCAGGTTATGAAGAATGGTTTAAGTAAGGATTGTCTGTGAAGTGAACTAAATAGAAATATGGTCATCCCAACCCAGAATCCACTAAATTTGTTCCCCACGCCTGGGGCCACATGGCCTCAAGCACACCTCATCATATGTTATAGGCTACCAAATAGTAGCGAGGTCCTATGATGTGTATATGGGGAGACTATTCAAGATTGTCAGAGTAGAGTATAGTGGATATATAATGAGATATGTATACACAATAGCAGAAGCATAATAATGAATAAACAAGAATCACATTGGAATTAAACATAATCAATCATCAATAATAATAAATTAAAAATATGAATCGTGGCATATATAAATAGTGATAATGTAATGTCATTTCTCTAGAAAACCAGAAATCATGTATACATGGATGCAAGGAGATAGTACAATACAAAAAAATGAATTGACGAAAAACTATCCAAGGATCATAAGCATTACCCAATTCAATTTCTACTAAGCTCCATCCTAGTAAAGCAATAAAATTAGGTGTCCAATGGGAGATTATTACCCTTATCAACACCTGAATACATATAATCTGTTCGGGTACCATTGGAAGACTAGATAGGATGTGAGATAAATCTGAATAAACCACCACCAATGATGTATATACAGTCCAATCTGTGAATATAAAATGATAGTGTGAAGGTACATATAATTGTAAAGAAATTTCAAATAAATAACTCCCACCTATTTTAGCCTCATATAGTAATGTCTCTAAACAAGATATCATTTAGTTAATTCATTTATGTTTAGTATATATAGATAAATAATTTGAATACATCAACCTAAATAAGATAGATTATAATAATAAAAGAGGATCCAACATATAACCAAGGAATCCTTGACCTTTGGGGTCAGCCAACCCATAGTAGTTACTCATACAGTTTGGTAGTAAAGGGTTTGTGAGTGTTATATAATTAGAAAACCAATGTAATTCCACTATAAAAGAGTCTAAGTGAGTCCATGGATCTCATCCTATATAATCATCGGATAGGAATGACTGAGCCCAATAGGGTGAATCCATGGTTCCACCTGTCTGAAGACATCAAGTTGGATAAAAGGAGTGTATATGTTGCATCCTGAAATCCATAAAGATATTTAAGGGATCATATGGTTCCATGTCAGGCATCTATTAGTAGAAAAGGAAAATGTTTAGAGATAGGTATCACCCTTGTAAACCAACTCCATGAATCAGAATGGTGTCCTCTGATTTCTTAGGGAATTCACTCACGAATCTATGGATGGCTCAAGTCTGACCACTCCCATAAAGGTAAAAAGGTCCACATGTAATAGGCACTATATAAATATGTCATTATCTAATTTAATTCCATGTCATACTCATGCATTTTTATAAGTCATTAGGTTCATTACATTACCATTACTTAACATGATTAGGTATATCCAGGACATGCGACCATTTATAACTTCAATTACTTAATCATTTATTACCTTCATTCCATTTCCTTTCATTATACATGACATGGTGTGATACGGATATGAAACCAATATCAACTCCATTGGAAACATTTAATAAGTTGAACTGATATCTATAAATATACTCTCCATTAAAAAATTTAAAATGTATTTATTATATTTAAACACATACCTTATATGGGTAAAGTGATAACAATATAATATATACATGTTCTTTAAATTTTCAATTCATAATTATTTTAATTTCAAGGGACATAACATTAGTAGGGTCAATCCAACACAGCTAAGTGGTGTCTCAAAATTTATAATAAGGATAAATGACACAAAAATGGAAACACCAAACTTGAGGTGGATGGAGTTGAGGTCACAACCTCCAATGACATGATTGTCATGTATAAAAAGGTATATAAAATAAATTCACATTGATTATAATAAATTCATATTAAGTTTATGGGAAATTAAAAGTGAAACCGGGAAGCACACATCGATGAAAATTTATAAAAAATGAGAATTTTAAAGAAAATTCATAGACCACCTACCTTTTTCCTATAGAACTGTCCTTATCCATTATCAACCATTAGTTTCACCTGGATCAGATGAAAAATGAACAATAGACAAACTCATTGAAAATATGGCATAATATCTTACATCAAAATAACATTGTTCAGTTAAAAAAATTAATAATATATCCCAAGGATTGAAGAAATTACCGGTGGATCCCTAGTATGACAGACAGATATATAATCAGAGTATGGATGGGGGAACAACTTCAACACCTAGGATTAGGTATGAGGGGAGATAAAAGGGTTTTATCCTTCTTTAGATAATAATAAAAAGTAAATAGGTTTGATAAGAAAAAATAAAATGGGTTCTTCTCATTTAAAGACTCGACCTCGGCATTTACACAACATGTAAATGCCTTACATGTCATGTAAGGCTCAAGCTTTCCCTTTAAGGTAAATTCCATCACACACCATGAATTGGCATGCCCAAACAATTAAACATTGTGTATTGAATACATTTTGTGAATTCTAAAAACACAACATGTATTTGGTCAGCATCCAACTTACACCCCCAACTCCATTCCATCAAAGGACAAAACGACGCGCCCTATAGCACATATTTCAAATTTAAGCCAAAATACGGATAAAAATACTGTTTTAAACAAAAAAAATAAAAGGATTTGTACCTAAAGTAAAAAAACAGGTTCTTATAGTATTCCTCCTTAATGTAACTCATCTATGAGTTCTCTTCCTAATGCGGTAAAAATTTTCTAATAACAACTCTGACCACTTAGCACATACATCATCCTACCGCTCCTAAGTATCATTATGTACATGGTCATGCTTCCATATCACCCACACTAAATAGATTAACCATCCTCATATATAATTCATGCACCTATCAGTGATGTATCTAAGATACTCATCAAAAAAATCATCAACATCTAACTCGACCTCTTCAGGATCAAAAGTATGAGATGATTTGCATCATAATAGTGAAGTTGTGAAATATGGAAGATGTCTTTCATGGAATAGTACCTCTGAGGTAGTAGCAAGAAATAATCTACCATCCTAACTATATAAAACATCATGAATGTCCCAACAAAATGATTTCATAGCTCCACTTGCCTCTGTATCAAGATAATCCAAAGTCTAGGTGATACCTAAAAGAAAACTTGATGCATGACCCTAAACTATAGATGTCATCAACTGTAATGAAAATATTATTCATGTATTTATTTAGTTGTATACATACACTTATTTATCAGTTGTACCTATTCCAAATTATCCTACATGTGAAAATGTTCTAGTAGAACTACATCGCCTTCCTCTATCTAACAAAGGGGTGAGTGATATGACCAACTATAAAAAAGCTCATACAGATCCATCTGTATTTAATTATAAAAGAAATTGTTATAATTGAACTTGACGAGAGGGATATGATTCTCCCATGAAATGATGAAATCAAGTATTCATGCCTGGATCTTGTCCTTTAACACTTGTATCATCTGTTCTGACTGACCATTAATTTGATGGTGAAAATTTATTCTCATAAGAAACTACGTACTCAAAGATATATGTCACCCTTACTAGAACCATGATGTGAAAAGAGTTACCCTATATGAAATGATAGTATGAGGGACCCCATGTAGCTGTATTATCTCATAGACATACAGTCTTCCCAACTCATCAACTAAAAAAACTCTCATATTTTAATGAAGTGGAATACAATTTTCAGTCGATGAATGACTACCTAAATTGTGCCTCATACTCAAGGTGACCTTAGTAATCCAACCATGAAATCCACTGAAACATATTAAAAATTACATTCTAAGACTATTAATGAATGTAACAATCTGGTAGGTTAATGGTGTCCCACATTTACCTACTAACGGGTGGAACACTAAGCGATCAAGCTTATTATTTGATGTTTCATCTCAAGACAAAAATATTGGAAACACATATCATGATAAATATTAGAGATTCCTGCATGAACTGCTCACTAAGAAGTGTGGGACTCCCACATTGGTTCCTTTCCCATGTATGTGTGAACAAAAAAATGATAATGTATACACAATATTTCATATTTATCAATAGAATAATTCAAAGTTAGGTCCTCATAAGAAATACTCCCCTAGAGAATCAAACCTTTTGGATATGAAAACACCCTGCTCATTACCATATCCATAAGGGGAGAGGTAAGTATTAAGGCTTTAAGAGTAGACGGATCATGAAACTCATTAAGCTCTAGATGCATCTCATAAAAGAGGGACACCAATTTCCAATATTCTTTGGAATCTCATAAGTCTTGTGCATGAGTGTTCTAGTTTAGTGCATCAGCTACTGTGTTTCCCTTTACAGGTGTATAGGTAAGCTCAATGTTAAAATATTGTAGGTATTTGACCCATATTCACTATCTGAAATTCATGTCATGTTGAATAAAGATATATTTGAGGATCTCATGATCTATATACTCCAGAAACTGTTTACCCATCAGATAGTGTCTCTAATAGCATAAATCGTGTTTAAAAACTTCTAGATCAAGGTCATCTGTCGGGTAATGATATTCATGAGGTCTTAAATAGTGATACCCATACACCGAAAATCTATCCTCCTCTATAAGCACTATGCCTAGGATGATACCTGATGAATCACATAACACTGTATAGCCTCTTCCAGGATCTAGATGAATCAGAATCAATGTCAATGTGAGCCTTCCTTTCATCTTTTGAAAGGTTTTCTCACATACTTCAGACCATAATAACATGGCACACTTATTTTTAAAACTAGTAAGAGGTGAATAAATATGTGAGAATTCTTGTATTATATTCCTATAATATCCCACCATCCCTAATAAAATTTGTATATAACACAGATTCTTGGGATGCTCTCAAAAAGAGACAACACTCTCCTTCTCTAGGTTAAAATATGCTCTTGATTCTAAGATAATATGACCAAGAAGTGAAATTTATTAATTCTAAAGTGGAACATGGTAATTTTATCTTATTTATTGTTCTCTCTAAATTTATCAAATATTATATCATGTTGTCTAGCATGGTCTTTATGAGTTTGATAATACACCAAGATATCATCTATAAAGACCATGATAAAAGAATCCAAATATGGGTGTAAAACCATATTCATCGAATCCATGAAAATAGTGGGAAATTTCATAAGACCAAATAGCATAAAAAGATAATCATAAAACCATATCAAATACAAAAAGTCATACATGGTATATCTTATGGCTTGACTCACACATAATGATAGCCCAATCTCTGTTCAATCATCAAGGATACCCTATCTCATCGTAGCTAGTCAAATAGGTTGTCTATATATAGAAATTGACACCATTTATTCACCATAAGCAAGATCAATCATTGATAATACATACATAACCTAAGAGTCTCAATCACCTTTTTGGAGAAAATAATGGGTTAACCCTATGAAGTAGTATTGGCTCAGATAAAATGCTTTGACTATAAATCCTACAACTATCTCCGAATCTTATAAATCTCAGTAAGTTACATCCTGTATAGAGGAATAGATACTAGTGATGCTTTTGGAACAAGCTCAATCATGAACTCTACCTCTCCCTAAGGAGTAAGCCCAGAAAATTTTCTGAAAATACATACCTGAAACAATCTACTACAAGAGGAAAATATATTTAAGGTAAACTCGACACCTCCATGAAAATATTTGAAATAGGTATGGTCACCCCACCTAGCCCATGATACACTAATTTATCTCTACTAGCTTGGAAATCTCACCCACCCTTGTGAAGATAACCGTCACCCTATGGTAATGTAAATTATACTATATGATGATATTAGTCCATATAATCCTGAAGGAGAACCAACCAATCCATCCCATGATTGAAATTGAAGCCCATCATATTGATTATAAAGGGTTCCCATAATAATAAGTGAATGCATGTCATAAAGGGAAAGTCCTTGCATTGGTGTATGCCCTCAGAACACAAACCAAATAGTGTTTCTGGGTCATCACAACATCAAAGTACTAAAATTCTAGCCCAAGACATTCTATGGTTGATAAAGAGATAAATGAGAGAGAAGAACCTATATCCAATAAATCATATATGACAATAGAGGATACTAGAATAGTACCTCAGATAATCAATGGTCATATACTCTGATCCTTAGTTATTAGCTCCAAGTAATGAAACTAGCTTTATCGGTGTCCCTAAAGTATAACTACACTACCCTAATCAGGTCTTCTCTACTGGAGATGATAATATGAATTCTTGATACCACAACCATGACTTTCTCATTGGTTTATTCTACCGATGCAAATCTAAATCTTTTCCTAATTTGGCGCAACTAAGCTTTCTCCAAAAGTTTGAAATGTTATGGATACACTTATAATCAATGGATGTAAAAAGGTATGATAGAATATCATAAGATGTTCCATATGGCCACAAGAAGGACACTTAAGATGGTATCTATAAAACTAAGGCTTCATATTCCCTTTTTGTCCACATTGATGGAATATAACAGAGATGTCAGCAAAGATACTTTGGCTGCTATTTATCTTATAAGAAACCTCAAGGCTAAGAATCCTCTTACCAGAAATACTATTTATCTATATTTGTAGTGAGCCTCTGTGACCAATACAATTATATTCTCTTAGGTTCCTCTTAGTGATAATAACCTGATTAATGATCTCAAAAAATGTAGGTGGGAGAAAATCATTCACAGATTATTGGATGGAATACTTGATACCACCCTTGGAACGCCTTTCTTGCGATAACTCACCACTGACTAGAAGTGGTTCAAATCATTGACAATTATTAAAGTATGTAGAATATTACATAACAAACATAGAACACTGATTCAGGTGCATGAACTCTCTACCTCAGTCAGCTATCAACATTTAAGGGAAAAGGTAATCATATAAGACAGTCTGAATATTTGCTCAAACCATACCCTGATGATGACCAGCCTGATTAATCACACCCCACCATCGCTTGGAATACTCACGTAGAATATTGAACCTCCTATTTGGGGGAATATCTAGATGTTTGAAGATGAAAATAGTGGTCTCTAGCCAAGACTCACCAGCCTATGGACCTCCATCCCCCAAAAAGATGGTAGGATGATGCAGTTGGAACTAATGAGTCAAATCAACCATAATAGTTGTTGGTTGGGAAGAACCATTCATGGAATAAATCAAATGAAAAAAACCCTCATGAAACTGAGCACCCATTCCCAATTTTGGTATAGTAGGAGATACCTTAAATGGAAATCCTTGCAATAAGACTTGTGGATTAGGGCCCACCATATCTAGAGCATGTGTTTTCTACCCTCCTGGCACGTGACTCAAGGGAATCATGGTGGATATCTCTAAAAATTCATAGCACAAGCCTAAAAATAATATTTTAAGAAGAATGAAGCACTAAAAGAATAAAAAAATAAGAATAAGGGCTCACTATCCAATGTACTACCCCAACTACCCTCTGATAAGTCCAAGGTATTGGTAAGTGTTCGAGTTTGATTTTCAGAGGTTATAGTAAGTTAAGTGTCAATGGAGATTTAAATCTTCATTTACTGGTAACCATATCATTTTCTAAGTCAAAAATATCATTTCAATTTTGTATTTTCTTATTTACATAAATCAAGGTTCAATTAAATGAATCATCATTCCTGGTTAATAAATCCTTATACACTTTATAATCGAAATCTACACCCATTTAATTTAAAATTAGATAGCTTAAATTCAATATCATAATGTAATAGGTAATATACAATTGATTTATTTGACTAACTATCCCTTCAAATTCATGATGGCCTATACACCTCATAAATTGAAACTTAGAGTCACTCAATCATTGCCCAAGCCAAGTTCATGTAACACAAGGTATATAGCTAACATTGGTAGAAAATATCTATTTAAGACACCACCATAAACCTATATAGGAAAAAACTATTAATATTGATTCTAACAATTTAACTGAAAAATTCTTTTACTATGCAATAAAATTAGCATCATGCATATATATAACAGTTGTGGATCACTGAACAATCACAAGAAACACAGGTAATAAAAATAGTGATATACACCTATTTGGCATGAAATATACATTTCATGTGAATTCTAGGTGCCTATAATGATTTATGTAACAATTTTTATTACCGTACTAGACCAAGATAAAATGTTTTTAAATTTTATCAAATGACACAATTCTTGTGCATAACCCAATGGTGAAAGTTTATCAACTGTAATAACTGAAAAGTGGAACTGGACTTCCCCATTCCCAAGAAACATTTTATTAAACCTGAACATGGGCTAGCTACTCCTAGCCAAATCTTATAAAAACATTCTAACATGTACTTAATCCCATGTTTATGTTTCCAAAACAATAAGAAAAAAGAAAATAGAAACCCCACTAATACCACTTTTAGATGTCTTGGCCTAGAAGCCACTAAACGGGTGCCCCAAACTAATGGACCACATAGGGACTAGGGTGTGTCCTTGATAAACTATTATTCAAAATAATAATGAATAAAAAAGACTAGTAGTATAAGTAATAGTAATCCATCATCAATAATAATCAACTAAAAAGATGAACATCATCATATATAAAATATTATGATTTAATGTCATGTCCGTACAACACTAGAAAATAGATATACATAGAAGTAGATAAGAAATACAATAAAAAATAAGAAAAGACAAAAAAATATCCAAGCATCTCGAGCACTAGCCCTGTCATACGCTACCAAGATCCATACTAAGAAAGAAATCAATCTTGGTGTCCACTGCAAGAAACGTTCCATTATCAACGCATGAATACATATAATCTTATGAGGTACTTATGGTTGACCAAATATAGTGAGAGATAAATATTAGTAGTCCACCACCAATGGCGTCTATATAATCTAGTATGTGAATATAAACTTACAGTGTGCAGGTAAATATAAATGTAAATAAATTCCAAATAAATAACTCAAAAATTCTTCATCCTTAGTTGGTAATTTATCTGAACATAACATCATTTAGTTAATTCAGTCACTTTTATTTTGTATATATAAATCATGTGAATGCATATGAGATAGACAATAATAATAATAAACGAGTATCAAAAGTATAACCAATGAATATTTGACTTGAGGGTTCAACCAAATCATAGAATTAACTCATGTATATTGGAAGGTAAGGGGGTATAAGTGTAATCCAAGGAAAAATTACAAATTCATTCTACTATAAAATATTCAAACCGATTCCAAGGATCTTTTCCTAGGTAATTAGGGGCTATGCATGACTGGGCCCAATGGGGTGAATCCATTGCCCCATGTGTTTGAAGACATCAAATTGGATCCATGAAGTGTATTTGAGGCACCCTAATATCCAGAAATATAATGATGGTATCCTATGGAATCATACGATGATTCCTACAGTACACAAGTACCATGTTCCAAGGTGGATATCTCCCTTGGAAACCAACTCATTGATTTGGAATGGTGTCCTCTGAGTGCTCACGGTATTAACTCAGTACTCCAATGATATCACAAGTATAACATCTCCTATAAAGGTAAAAGGTCCATATTAAATAATGAAATCATACATATATCATTATCTAATTTAATTCCATGTAATACTCATTCATTTTTCAAAGTTATAAGGTTTATTCCATTACCTTTAATTAACGTGACATGGTATGTCCAGGATATGAAACCATTTACTACTTTAATTAATAAATCATTTATTAGGTCCATTCCTTTTCCTTTAATTATACATGACATTCAATTATACATATATGAAACCAATAACTACTCCATTATAAACATTTAATATGGTCACGTGATATCTATAAATATAAATTCCACTAAATAATTTATGATTCATTTATTAAAATTAAACACATGCCTTAGAAGGATCATGTGTTAACTATATACAATATACATGTTCTAGATATTATCAATTAATAAATAATTTTATTTATATGGGACTTGACATTAGTAGGTTCAATCCAAGACACTCAAATGGTGTCTCAAAATTTATAAGAAGAGTAAAAAAGCATAACAAAACACGCTACATGAGGTTGATAGTGTTTAGGTCACAACCTCCAACAGTTGGATGGTAATGTATAAAAATGGATCTATAATATAAACACATTGATTATAATAAATTTATATGAATTTTTGGTGATATTCTCATGGAAACAAATATGTGCACATCAATGAAAATTTATAAATGATGAGACTTTTAGGGAAATGCCATAGAGAACCTACCTTATTCCTATAGTACTATAATAATCTAGTATCAACCCTTAGTTTGGTTTGGATTGGAAGAAAATTGAATAATGGATCAACTCTATGGCATAATAATTTACACAAAAATAGAATCATAGAGAAAAATACAAATGATGAATGTGTTCCATGAACAGAGGTACTTATCAGTGGCTCTCCAATGTGATATATGGATAAAGAATCAGAGACTAGATAGAGGAATGACTTCCCAGTCTAGGAATAGGTGTAAGGGGAGCTCTAAGGGAGATATCCTAGTGTTTGTAAAATGAAAACTGAGTGTGGGGTTACAAAAAAAGAAATGCGGTTCCTCCCCTTTAAAAACCTAACCAAGACATTTTACCCAAAGTGTAAATGCTTTACACGTCATCTAATGCTCTTGATATTATTTTTGGGGAAAGTCCATTTCATGTCCTGAATTATATTTCCTAAACTATTACATGTCAGGTATTGAAAACATGATATTTATTATTAATACATTCCATGTGTTTAGCCTACAACCAACTTTCATCCCCTGAATCCTCTCCCTTTAATTTCAAAATGACCTACCCTAAGGGCCCATTTCAGATTTTATGCCATAATAGGATTACCAAAAAAATTACCAAAAACTAAAATGATTCATACTTGATGGAAAAATCCAGTTCTAACAAATGATCTGTGTGAGATATGTTTAAAATATTTCATGAAATAAGAAGATTGTGAATCTAGTTTTCAAATACATGGTACATTTATAGTCCTCGAGTATGTATTTCTGAAATATATTTAATATTTGTCTATTAAGATGTAATATCTATTTATGTTAAGTTTGGATCACAATATTTGGTATCAGAGAAATGTTTTAGTTAACCATTGGTCAGTAGGATGAGAAAATTTTAGTCAGTATCCTTTGGCTAACCTATGTATAGGAGAGCGTCCTAAGTTATGGTTATGAAAGGAGTGTGGTTTTCAATGAAATTACATACCTTTATGGATACCAAAAGTGGATGTATATATAGAATAGATGTACCTAGTGGTAATAACCCTAAAAATTATGTATTTAAATGGACTCTATCATTATTTAGTTCATGACAATGTGACTTATTTCAAACCAAGTTTGACACTCCTAGGGGAAATGTTTTGGAAACTCATAAACTCTTTACAATCGATCATGAAGGATATAAATAATAACCATTAAAACCTACGTTAAAACTATAGTTTCATCAAATAAAAACAATGTTACATGGTTTGAGACATCCTATAATTTATTTGACAATTATTTGGTTTCCAACTAAGATTATTGTCGCTCACACTACGATATTTGGTTTTAGCCAATGATTGGACCTGAAGGACCCATGTTGATGATGGGTGTGATGGAAAATGAAATGACGGTACTCCTAAACAACCAAATGCTAATGGATATGGAAAGAAAAATCCAATGGCTATTATAACATAGTTTTATCAAGATAAGAATCATATCAAACTTATAAATGAGAAAAGGAGGGTACACCAATCTGTTGATTCCTATATAAGGCAATATCCCTTTATTTTAGTGGTTACACAAATACCTTAGTAATTGAGTAATGGATTAGTACCATTGATAAGATATTTTCCATTCTAATATATTTTTTGTATGAGAAATTAATTTTGGCCATTTATCATTTGGAAGGAAAATCAAATCAATGGTGGAATCTTATCATGAATATGAGGAAACAATATGAAATTGAATTCATGGATGTGTATGAGTTTAAGTGTTTTTTTTCAATAAGTACTTTACTTATATTCCTTATATGAAAATGGAGAATGAAGTAATTTAGATAAAATAGAAGGATGATGAATCTGTTGGTGCTTATGCAAACAATTTTACAATACATGTGAGGTATAAATATTATATTATCATTTAACTTGAATGTAAGGTTGGTCCATTATTTAGTGTCTTAAAACCAATTCTATGAAATGTGTTGTCTATATGAGAATTTAAGACTAATAAATAAATTTTTAGGTGTGAAATCAATGTGTAATTTGATATTGGAGTTACTAATCAATCTCTTGGTTTTGATAAGACAAGAAAAAAGTAATTCAATGAAAAATATAAAAACCTTGTATATAAGAAGGTGATATTTACATCAGTAATAAAGTGTGTAAGAAAATATAGAGGAAATTATATTAAGGTGTCCACTAAATTTTTTATGTTTATAAACTATGGTCATGGAGTGGATGAATGTTTAATTGATGAGAAGAATATTGTTAATGATGAGAACATAGAGATAGATCCATAGAATGCACCACCCACAATTCAGTTCTATAGATGAATCATTAGGTGGATAAATTCACTATTACAATGGATAATGAGGATAATAATCCATGAAAACCTATAATGACAATGGAAATTATGAAATCATATTAAATCATGATAGTTGAGGGGGATCATGATAATTAGGGCACACTTATCCTCCACTCTAGAGTTGGGAATTTTATGTTGTATTTTTTATGAATGATCCCTATGAAAATATGATTATCCTTTAGTGAAATTTGATGTGACTTTGAGTATTGATTATATACCTCCAGATGAATTATAGATTAATTAAATCACATTTTATATCATATATATTCAAGGATGAACCCAAGCTTCCAATGGAAATGTTTTTGCCTAAGATAATTGATTATTTAATGGATATTGAGTGAATTATGGATTGGTAATGTATATGTATCCATGTAATATTAAATTAAGATTAATGGAAACCGTCATTTGTTTATGAATTTAAGGTTGATCATAATTTGAAAGTATTAAACACCCCTTTTGAGATTTTCTGTGAGGAGAGTTTTATCAGGAGTAATTAAATTTTGGGAGACATTTATGGAAATAAACCCCTTTGGTTTTATATATTTTTTGCTGAAAAATTTATTTAAGGAGAAATTCCATTATATTATATTGAAATAAGATTAATGGTATTAGTAACCTTTTTGGTTTTTATTATTTTTTATGTTGAGTTTTTTATTGTTTAATTCAAATTAGAGAATGTTATTAAAAATATATAAATATAGATTTGTAAAAAGTATAACATGTTTGTTGGGGGATGATCTATTACATCTGGCAACATTGCAAGGCTTGAATCCCCAACTGAAGGGAATCTAGGGTGTAATGCATACCACTCAAAAACATAAAAGAGTATTTATATTGGGACAACATGAATAGTGATATTATTAAGTATGTATCCAATTGAATAGTATATCAGCATGTTAATACTAATAGATAAAAGTATAAGGGGATGTTATAACCATTTCCCATACTAAAAATAAAATATGAAAACATCATCATGGATTTTATCATTAGACTCCCCAAAATGTATAAAGGTAACAATTTTGTATGGGTTATAGTTAATCACATTATAAACTCATCACACTTAATTACTATAAACTAGTATTTTACTTTGGAATAGATTTATAGTATATGCATTAATAAAGTGGTACGATTGCATTGATTATGAAATCCAATTTTATCTGATCGGGATCAGAGGTTTACATCTATTTTCTATATAATCCTTCATCATTACCTAGATATGAAGATATGTTTCATAACTACATATCATATTTAGATATATGGTCATTTTTAGAGGACAATTTAAACTCTAAAGGATATACTAAGATATTGTACAATGGGTTTAAAAGGTGGTTGGGATTAACACCTTCCTCTAGTTGAGCTTGTTTAAAACAATAGCTTTTACTCAAGCATTCAGCTAGATCCTTATGAATACCTCTTTGAAAATAAGAGTATAAATCTAACAAGTTGGGATGAATTTGGATAAATAATGAAATTGGAACTTAATCTAGATAAGGTAATGGTGAGAAAATTTAGATTTATTCTATAATACATCAAGGATGCTCGGATTTCATAGAAAAGTTATTTGAAAAATATTAGATGTGATTTGAATTTTGATGTTGATGAGAATTTTTTATATTAATTTATTCATGGGATATGGATATTAGATTAAAAAATATTGGAATGTTTATCCCTAGGTATATTTTCCCTTTCAATATTCTTGATGGTGTAGGTATAGTTTCATATCTCTTGATGATTCCACCGAACGTCTCTAAAGTCCAGGATGTGTTCCATGTATATCTCATGAGGAAGTACATACCTAATCCTTCCCATATAATAAACTCATAAGTCATACTACTAAATCGTAATAACTCTTATGAGGAACTACCGCTAGATAATTTGGATCATAGAGAGAAAGTTTTATGAAACAATACCACTCACCTGGTCTAGGTTTTATGGTGAAACCACCATCTTGAATAAGCCACTTGGGAACATGAGGATATAATGAGGTGAAAATATATTAGGTTGTTTGTATCATAGTGATATAATTTTGAGGATTAATTTAATTTTAATGTTGGTGGAATTTGATAACCATATATGTTTTGAAATTATTTTCAAATAAATCTAATTTCTTTGATAGCTAGCATTTTATGCAATGGAGAGATTTAACAAACCATGATATATTATTATTATAACCTATCCATTTAATTTTTAAGAATGAATAATAATAACCAAAATTTTAAAATTAATTATATATTTTTCAGAAAAATAAAATATATTTATAAATATGTTCTTAATTTATAGTAATGTATTTAAATTCTTCAAAAATTATTTCTTCTGAAAAATAATTTTTATTGCATTTTGTGAAAAAATTAATTTTTTTCACTTGTAGAAAATTTATTTGAAAAAAAATTAACTTCAATTTTAGAATAAAAAATTTAAAACTAACTTATAATTAATTTTTGAAGATTTTATTAAAATAATAATTTTTTGGTGAATAATGAAAAAATACTAATTTATATTAAAAAAATTACTTTTTGGTTAAATAATTTACCAAGTTACACATTATTTGAAAAAGTTTTAAAAGTAAGACTAGTTTAATTATGTTATTATTAAACCAATTTTTTTATTGGATTAAAAATCATGTTGACTTTCGATATTAAAACTTTCTATACTTATGAAATTTGTTTTTTCAAAAACCTATATTTCATCGTGTTTGTGGGTTTATTTTAACATTAAAATTTTAAACCAATGTGAATGTAATTTCTAAAAATGGATTAAATATTTTTAATCATCATAATTAATATTTTATAATAATTTTAACTTAATTTTTTGTCATAATAAATAGTTAAAACAGTTAAAATTAATTACTGTAGTTAAGGATAAAATGGGTTTATCAGGGTTAAACTAAAAATTTAAGTAGTAAAATGACCTGAAAGATTATAAAAGTACCATTTAATAGGGATATTTATACCTTATATCATCAAAAGTTTCATAATTATCTATTTTATATCCTTGAGACATGTTTAAAATGCGGGCTCACCTTTTCTTCAATAATTTTAACTGTGTCCTCTCCCCCACTTATAAAAGGGAACCCCGTATCCACTCTTATTAACACTTATAAAACATAATGGTTTACCAAATACATAACCAAATAATTTACTTACATTCCAAATCTCATATTATATGAATTTTTTAATCATTAATCCATCTTAGGAAGGATTTTTTTGTGAACCTAATGAGGTTGTCTGAAGAAGTGTTATCATTCTCAACTGAAATTTTTTATTTTATTTCTTATTCAACCTCTTTAAATTATTATTAAATAATGTTTATATAATAAAACTATTTTATCCAATTTAATTATATTTTATTATGTTAATTTCATAACATCTATTCACCTCCTCTTCCATAAAATGGGAAACCAAGTTTATGATCGTGTGTACAACGGACTACCACCTAACGAACTGATGAAATTTAATTTCTATAATCACCTAACATTATTTGATATAATGATTGATTTAATATATATATATATATTATATTTATTAAATAATTATACTTCTTTAATTATAATATCACATATACATTCTTACTTTCCATTTGGTGAGAATACGATAACGTCACTCATGTGTACGACGAACTATTGCCTGATGAAGCGATGTAATTCGTTCTTCACATACGCTTTACATGGAAGGTAATAATGATATTTTTAATATATTAATTTTATATATATTAAATTAAAACTATTATTTAAATTTAATATATTATTTTCCTTTATTTCATTTTATCCATCGAGAAAATGGAAACATTGTTCAATCATACATATGACATATCGTCTCCATGAATAGTGTAATTCATTTTCTATATTTAACATTTAAATATTACTCTAAATAAATATATAATGAATATATATGATATTTATATCATTTTTAATATTCTACATATTATTTAACTATTATTAAAATAAAAATACTGAAAATATCAAACCAAAACATACACGAAAAAACGAAGTAGTTATTTCCCAAAATGTGATTTTAATAAGAAATTGTTCATAAATGAGTAATAAAAGTTCACAATTAAATCATATATGGTATGGTATATGTTATTATAGTTATTTAATATATTTATAATAAATATATATTTACAATACAAAATTTCGAAATAAGTACAAAGTATGTCAAGACTTAAGGTAAGGGATTTCCAGTCTCGCTTTCATTTATGGGAGACATATACCATATTCACCACCTATTTATTTTAATTGGTTTATATAATACCCATTTGACATGATATATAAATAGTATAATTATTTTAATTATATTTAATGTTTTGTTTTTTGTTATTCCATAATTGGGATTATGATTCAAAATGTTCAAAATTTGTGAGGGGATTTTTGTCTCACTTTTATTTCAATGGGACACATATTATACTGATGACTTGTTTTTTTAATGGTTATATAATTCCCATGAATTTATATTATTATTATTATCTTTAAATGATGGGATATACATATCCATATAATTTTTTTTCTTTCTTGGGGCTTATGATTCAAATAATATGAAAGTGGTAAAGTATTTATGTTACAGTCTAAATTTTTTCCATGATTTTTTATGATTAAGTTATCAATGAGGAACTATAAAAATACATCTCTTATGAAACTCATGAATTTTCTTATCCTATGATATCTTCAATAAAATACATGTTTTCCATTCATTTTTCTATATTTATGTATTCATCATTCCAAATACTTTTTTAAGGAAAACTTACATTATTTCTCTCCTCATTCAAAAACAATTATTTCCTTCCATATTAACATTTTTTTAAAATGTTTTAAAATTATGTTCTTACTATTCTAAAATTATTCTTCAAATTAATTTTTACCTATTTATTATTTTTGACAAAATTGTTTAAAATTAATCTTTTTATGATTTTCTAAATGAGGTGCTTTTAACTTTTTACCAAAAATGTGAATGTAATATTTATTTTAATGGTTGTGGAATGACCAATAATTTAAACCATCATGGATACGTAATAATTTATGTCTCCCCTTATTAATTTTTAAGGTTATTTTCAAAGAAGGACTCATCTTTAATTTCTAGAAAAAATTTAGATTATAAATAATTTATTTAAAATTGGAAATGATATTTTCCCAAAGAAATGTTCCAAGTGATATTTAAAAATAATTTTATCTATAATATGACATCCTTTGATGTTACATAAACATTACTAGAGATATTATTTAATGGAACCATCCTTATTATTTATCTAGTTTTTTATAATTATGGTGAATTTTTTATGAAACTTATTCATTTTCCATAAATAATGCTATAAAGAAATTAGGAAATGATTATGAAACTCATAACTTTTCCATGGATTGTGCTAAGATGAAATGATGAATTTTTTAGGAAACTCATTTCATTAAAATGGGTTATAATATGATTAAATGTTTAAAAAAACACATTTATTTTCATGGTTTATGATATGATTAATGTTTTATGATTTTCTGGAACACAAATATTTTGATTCCGTGATGGGTGGTACCTATATCTTCATATAATACATTGGGTAAAGTTTTATATCTCGTGAGAGAATTATTTGAAACAAAAATATGTTTTTGATCTACCATGGGAAATAAGTCAATTTGGTTGATAAAGTATAGAAAATTAGTAATGATGAATAATATATTATGAAATGGGAAAAATGTGTTGATTCAGGATCCATTATGATTTGATGTTAATAGGTATTAACCTTGAAATATGAAATTATTTTTATCATTTTGATGGTGGAATACTTATATGACAAAAAATTATGGTTCATTACTAATTTATGTTAATTTATCAATATTATTGTCTATGAATTTGGAAATGATAATGTTTTTTCCATGGATAATGTTTATGATCCGTGATAGATTAGGAATAAACTTTTAAAGTTATATTAATAATCTCATACCCTTATTCTTATCTTATGATTTCATAGGATCATTGATTGATATTTTCCATGATTACCCTTACTGTGAATTTTATCTCACCCTTATGTTTATTTTCCCTAGGTAATTAAGAGATTTTTAAGTGGGGAATGTCTATGAATAGTACAAAATCGGAAGATCTATATGAGAGATTCTCAAGATATTTCATTAATTAATAAGATTGTGTATCAAGTATCCAAAGAAACTAATCTTTTAAGGTCCCCAAGGATGTATTTGTGAAATATATTGAATATCCATTTATTAATATTTTATATCTATTTATTAAAATCTATAGTATCTATATACAATCATATAGATCAAGGATCGAAGGGACAAATTGAGAGGGGGGATCCTCACTATATGACACTTGGAAGGAAAATAATTTTTAACATTTGTGTGAATCCTCTGAGTATATATTGTGAGGTAGAAGTATCAGATGATGAGTATATCCACTATTAACACCCCTAAAAGAATATTTTCCTTCAACATTTGAATAACCACTTTGAGGGTTGTTCTAGGAAGGAAAATAACCGGGTAATAACATTTCCTAGAAAAAGGAAATCCCCAACAAACTACTATAGTCAACCGGTCCCAGGCCTCATAGTCTCTGATGTAATTATTCAATTATATTCTAAAAAATTATTTCAGTTCCATAATATATTAATAGTACTATAGAAGTACATTGTATCTGTCAACTCATATTCTATCAAATTTCATTTATGGGGCCTTACCTAATCTATCGAATCAAAAATTACTATACAATAAATATCATGATGTAACATAAATCTCAGAGACACCGACATAAACCATCATAAAGTCCATTCATATCAATTCACACGCATGATAACAATCAATTTTATAATACATTGAATTAATTGATTTCTATAAAATAACTTATCAACTCAATCTCAATTGACACAATTTATTTATTTAATTGTTATTCTTCCCCCCTTTTTATTTTTCTTTACTTAATAAAATAATACTCTTGTGCCACAACATAAAAATTATTCCCTGATAATATCAAGTATCGTATCAATTATATAATATCAACTCAATATATCCATAATAATAGAATAAAATGTCACATAAATGAAATACATTTGTTTAAAACCAATAATAATCATATCAAATTACCAAAAAAACTCCATAAGATGTAAAATCAATGGCACCATCTGAATTCCCCATAAATGAATAATTTTTTTTATTTTAATTACTTATTTCATTTATTATAATTTCTAATTAAGTATATAACACTCAATATAATTGACATAACTACAGTTACAGTTTACTAAACAATCAAAACTTATTAAATGGATCACCTAATAATTAATATCAATATTAGATAACATTAATTAGTCATTTTTAATATTTTCATGATCAAAAAGTTTTTAATAAATCATTAATATGAAAATATTAAGAAAAATTGAAAATTCAATTTTAATCATTTTCTATTAATGATAAATTTTCAAAAAAATTTAAATATCACTTCAAATAATTTCACAACATGATTAATATTATAAAAAAATTATTTAATAAATTTCCCAATTCACCACTGGGGTTTTTTAAGCACATGAATTCATTTGAAAACATGATAAAAATAAAAAATTTATAACAAATTCTTAATTTATTTATTTTTCTAAAATTTTTGGGTGCATTAGTCATTCCCATTGAGTCATATATTGTACGATTGTTTCCCTAGAACCAACTCAAATATGTAATTTCAATTACAATTTAATGTATACCTCTTGATATATATATATATATATATATGTATTTAACTTATTGTGATAGTAATATTACTTCTAATTATACTATATATGAGAATGTATATCGATTACGTGGTGTATTAAAAGGTTATAGTAGTTCCTACGTATAATGATAACCTTGAGATAATATGATATAAATGTTAAATATATTTACAATAGTCTATACAAATCATACTAATGAAACACAATTGAGGTTTAACTATCAGGTGTTGGAGGCTCATAAGTTTTGAGTATTATTCTCATAATGTTTAGACATAGTGACCTCATGAATATGAGATCATGAGGATAAACCCATCAATAGAACAACAGATATTTTATAAGTCATTATATTTTCATATCAGTGAGCATGTGTATTAGTCCCATGACTAGGATATTATTAATGTGTATCATTGATCACATTCTTTTATTCATTATAAAAACCATAACAATTTATGTCTTTGGTGAGCTAGAATGTGTTAGGTGCATGTTACAGAAGCACCAGTGAGTACCAATGGAAAAAAATTCTAGAATAAGAGTAAATTATAGGAAAAGAGTAAAAAAAGATAAAAAAAATGATAACACAATGATTTATGTCTTCCAAAAATAATCCTTACACCCACATGAAGATATAGTCATTTCATGACTTTTGGGATCAAAATTGTAAGGGAATCACACACTATCATAAACACTAGATCAAAATGACCTATTAATGTAATGTGGTTCTATATTAACCCATGTTTCTACAATACATTGATCTCCATAGTTAGTGCACTGTGCTATGGTACGAATGATAGTTATGTCCAAAAAGTTACATTACCCCAATCAATTAATTCCATACTGCTACAGTATCAATACTGAATTCCACACCACTATGGTAACTGTTGTCTATGTCATTGGTGAACTTTTTTATAATAGTCTAGTGTTGGAGTTGGTTCCCTAGAATGAATTTCTTTATACTTCAAATTACCTAAAAAAATTAAAATATATTAATGTTAATATTATCACATGATGATTATTATTATACATAACATTTAATGTGATAATGTCAGTACAGTACTTATCACATCGAAAGGATATAGTTGTTCACTGCTATTATGATAACCTTATAATGTTATGACAAGATTTTTGAAATGTTATGATAATATTCCTAGATATATGTTCAATTGTCATACGACATCATCAAACTAGTCACAGATAAAATAGGCTATTAGGGGTTCAAGGATAATAAGACATTGAGACTTCTTCTAATGAAGTTCTCCCTTGGTAATCTCTAAGCTTGGAGTTTATGAGAATTGAAATTCTAATAATATTTTCACATGTTAAATGTGTCACTATATATTATTATCTACAAATATTTTTAATGACCCTTTGACTTGGAATTATTATTAGTGCATATCATGATTCACATACATTAATATATTGAAAAAAATAAATATTATCTATTCCCATAGTGATGTAGGATATGTTGGGTGCATCGCGATTGATATGACATTAATGGACAAGTTAATATAGGATTTATCACTTCCCATACAGGAAGATGATATCTCAACCCATTTATTGAAATGTAACAATCTCGTTAAGTCTATGACCATGGTAGTTTATAAAAACATTCATTTTTATATATTGAACAAAGATATATCATGAATATAGGTTTATTACACAAGTAATGCAATCTATCTGACGAGATATCGATAAGAATCGATTATATTACATAGTGAGTGTTTTTATAAGGTTGTTGTCATTATAAATTTAACTTCTATATCAATGGGTTCCTTGATGTGTTTCTAGACACTAATCTTTAAATTTATCCAATACTTCCTAATTCCACTTAGAAATAGTCCTAGAGGGTCTAATGTAATAATTTATCCAAAAATCACAATTAAATTATTTATGAATTTGATATAGGAATAAATTTTATTATCTATATTGAGAAGTGATATTTATTAAACATTCATTGATCATAAGATATTCATTCATCAATTATATTCCATTTATAATATATATTATTTAACTATTAAATACATACTTATTATCAAGCTAGTGAATATAATATTTTTTTATCTATTGAACAAATAATACATTGATATTTTTTATTCAAATAAATAATTATTTAATAAATGATATTTAAATATCTATCAGTCATGCTCATGTTAATAAATAATTATCATTGTTGACACTCCATTCCATCAAAGCCTCTAAAAATATGACAATGGGAATCCATTAGAAAGAAAAAGGG
Source organism: Viscum album (assembly GCA_963277665.1). NCBI lineage: Eukaryota > Viridiplantae > Streptophyta > Magnoliopsida > Santalales > Viscaceae > Viscum > Viscum album. The sequence goes on along the minus strand of OY728148.1, from coordinate 494,189,350 downwards.
AGAAAATACATAAATAATAGTCAATATTTTTAAAGGCATGAGTTTTTGGTCTCCGTAGTCTAGAAAAAACTCTATCATCATGCAACCCACTTGCTCTCCCCCATATTTCATGCAGCCTACTTGCGCACCTAACTAATTTCTCCCAAGGTCACTTATTTGCATATAAATAGACCCTTGGGGCCTTTATTTGTACGGACGAATTTCCCCGAAGCTCAATTGCTACTCTGGTCGCCCTAGTACTTCTCCCCAGTCTTCTAAAACTTTCAAGGTAGTTCTTCAACACCTTGAGCTGAGAATTTAAGGGAGGATCATTAGAATTATCTCCTTTTTATGTTTGAAAACCATAACACTTGTCTTCCTAAAGTGACCAACCTCCCCAAGTCAAAAATACTCATGTGTTTCCCATTCCTCTCACAGGAACCTGAGCGCCCCACTTCTGGGATCACCCGTGAATACTCTTCATGGGTCGAGTAAGGTCTCGTCCAAGTATTCACATACATTTTTTTCATCGCTTAAGTGAACATCAGGTATCCCTAGTCCACTTGTGCACCCATACATGAGTGCCCATACCAACTTGGACGCCCCTCCTTGATTCACTTACTCTTTTCAGTCTATAAGCCATCAATACCTCTTCAAATCCATTCATGGAAAGTCTTTTTCTTCAATGTATCCCTTGTCTAAAAGGGATTCTGTTGAGACCTCCACCAAAACCTCCTGACTTATAAAAACTTTGGGAAAGTCACATCAGTGTGTCTTCTATTTGGGTTGGTATTTCCATAGTCATAGGTTTCCCACATTTATTTCCCAATGGGGTTAGGATTTATGGAGTGACTATGGGTTTATATATCCATAGTCACATTAACCATTCTCCTAGAAATAGTGTTGGGAAGTTCCCCGTTTGGAAGAGGGTTGGGTCCTGGCCTCTCCCTTCTCGAAGAGATGACCCAAATCCTCAGGTCTCTAGTAGGGGAAGACACTGTTTATAAATACTTTTCCTTTTAATAATAAAGGAGATGTCTCCCTCCCATTCCTGGATCAATTTTAGGGAAACTATCTAGGCATAAGCCCATAGTTTTTCTTATAGGAGGTAGTTTCATTTCTCCTCCTCTCTTCTTCGGTGCCAAAGACCAAAGGGTTAATGGGAATACAGAGTTTCATTTCCATTTCCCACTCTTGTTGAGAAATGTCACCAAGGGAAACCATCCTAGTGTACGCCCCTAACATTCTTCCCTTCTTCCTTCGATTGGACCCTTGTCCAATGTGAATAGAATTGAGGGAGGGCTCGTCACCTTTCCCTCTTCCCAGGTCACCTCACCCTCATCCACTCTCACTGCCATAGGTGTGCCCTCTTCGACCAATGTAGGAGAAAAAATTTGAAAATTTGAATAACTTTATTGATTCTTTGACATCCTCTTGTTTCTCACACCAAGAATGACTCACATGGTCGTAGAGATGTGTCATGGACATAACATTTTCACAATCGAATGAACTATGAGAACTCTGATTCCTATTCAAAATAGGATACGTAGGATGCCCTTTCAGGTCCTGAGCTCACTAGAAGTCCTCTTTAAGAATACCTCCCTAATTCATTTGATCTGGGAATCCTCTATAGGTATAAGCCCCAAATTAGACCCTTAGGTCACCAAGGCATCCTTTTCAATAAGTAAACCCAAATTCATTACTCTCAATGGACTACACTCTCCTATAAGACTAATCAAACTATGTGGAATTTTATTCCCATATATATGGGATATGTAGGAGGACTCCTTGAGGTTCAAACCCAATACACTAAATCAACCATTTTCTACATGGGTCATATTCCCAACAAGTCTAATCCTACTTGGAAACCCATATTCATTCCAGAGTTCATTAGGTTTCTTCAGTATAAGTCCCACACTATGTTTTTACTATGCCCCTTCCACTTAGATTTCCATACCACAAGACATCAAATTGTAAGACTATGTCCTTTTCACATGAACTTAATAGGTATGATATTTCCTATTCAGTGGAACCAAACTATAGGGGTTTTGATTCCTTTTAAGAGGATAGGTAGGTAGCCCATTTTATGGGAATGATCCCAAAATCAAACAAACCTTCGACTCCCTGAATTAAAATAAAATATAGAGTGCCCCACTGAGTGACTTAAAAAATAGTATCCTCACAATGATGATTAAAAGAGTATCTAAGTGGTATATTAGAGGATACCATTGATGGAAAACCACAAATACATATAGATATTCCCATTAATGAAGTAACTTGAATGAATTATGGTGATTCAAAATTTTACACATGTTAATAAGTGATTGTAAATTCCCAGGGATACTCATGATATACTTGGTTAATTAATAAGGGTTCATGAAAATATCTTAAATTTACAAATAGAGTCCCGGACTAGACAATAATTCCCCCCAAAAGGACTGATGAGTTTGACCTCCCATCATCTTGACCAATGAACATTTTTAAGTATAATAATTTCATAATTACCAAACACCTGCCTTTGGAAAGCAGGACCCCTTTGGATAATGATCTATTGTATGTTTTTTGATCTATAAATAAATCCAATGGAAACCGCATAGAAATAGTGATTCTTAAAACTAGAACACAGGAACTATGAAACAAAAATGGTGAACCTAACATGAATCCTTAACCAAGTTAATAATGTTACCCGCCTGTTAGGACCCTATCAATTGATAAAGGAAGGTTAGGCAAAAGAATCAATTACACATGTTTCCATCTAAAATGATGCTTCTTTAATGGAGTTTTTGGTTGTTTTCAAGTTTTTCTTCTCAGAAGTCCCTTCATTCAAAAAATGGATTTCTCCAAGACAACATCTTTGAGATTTATTAACACTGCTCTAGCTGGATCTCCATCCATGGGAAGGACGTCATCACCAACCCAAAATCTTCACCACTAGGTCTCTAATGTTCTCGTAAAGTAATATCACCAGCATGGCTCAATCCCTACTTTGGAGGCGGCTCGACATACCATCCAGTTCAATAACAATCCTCGACCATCTGGCCAATGACGACCAATGATCAAGAAGCAGATGGTGCCAACCACTGTCTTTAACTGTTTCAGGTCCTTAACCCTAGAACGAAACAATCAATCCCTCCCATACTATAGGGAGGTGGATCAATAGGTCACTCAAGGCATCAATTCAAGACTCTATGAGTATTTTATGAGGAATCCCCCCAACAATCACCACCAGTAGAATCGTGTCGTAGTAAACCCCCAACATGATGTGGGTGTTACCTTTAAACATTCAGCCTAGGTCTCTCAGACATGGGAACGCAAGACAAAATACCAAGGACAACATATTATCAACAAGGAGTAGTTTCTCAACTCTACCTCCTTTTGAGAAGTCCATCAACTTAAATTTATGGAAAACAATAAGAGAAAACATATGCCCGTCCGTCCTAATTTTTCTTCTTAGAAAAATAATTTGGAAGCAACCCACCAATCCCACTAGATAAATATGGTGGAGTATCTTGAACAAGAATAAACACATACTTACAAGTTATCAACCTGTCATCAGGCTTGATTGACTGCATTCAAATAAGCCCACCAATCTAATGTAGTGGCAACTGGTAAATAGGAACATACACCTGTTTACAATCACCAATTCTATCAGCAGTCTCATCTGCCAGTATTGAAGGATGTTTTTTAACCATACATGATGGGAAAATGTAAGCAGAAACATACATTTTTTAATGTTCATCATGTCTACCAATATTCTCATTTGGTAGCACCCGAAGATGTCAGTCGGAAATCTCCAATGATAAATTTGGGCCATACCCAACTCTCTTCCCCCATTCATGAGTATTGTCAATATCCATTGACAGGAAAAGGAGGAAAAAAGAAGGCACAAACACCTAATCCATATATAGAATAGACTTATATTCCCATTCCAAAAACTGATGTCACCAAACACATCTTATAAATGGTGAAAGGGAGGATGCAAATCCATAACCATATTATGAAAGCGTTCCAGGATATTTTAACAACTACTTCTGCTGTATCAGGGGAACAAACACAAAAATCTATCACTACACATGGGATGACACATCGACATGCCATCCCGGAGCATATACACACCTCTATTTCTGTCCATGAGGGTAATGGGGCGTACGCCCCCAAATCATATAGATAAAAAGATCGAGAACATACACCCTTTCCAATTTGGGGTAATCGGTCCGTTCCGATAACCACTCTAAGGCAGAAACACACACTTTCCCATGATAACCACATTTCCCAGCAAGTGGATCCAACTAAGTATAATAGATCATCCAAAAAGATGTCTCGCTAAGAACTGTAGGAAAAGATAGAGTCAAGAAGCAATTTTGCTCCTCTTAATTCCAAATTTCTTGAAGCCCTCAGACATTTATCCTTTAAAGCTCAAGATATTATCCTCTAATTATCAAATTTTGGGAGTGGTAGTTGTAATTTTAATGTTATTCATTGGACACTTCATCCTGATGGATTTCATTATAAAAATTCGGTCAATCCATAATGCTTATCTCCGAATGAGAGCCATGGAAACCCTCTGTATGGCCAGAAGACCAAGGAGAAAGAAGATTCATCCCTTGATGTAATCCATCATGGTGATCCTCCAAATTATGGCATTTGATGCAAAAGTCCTATCTTTAGTATTATTTATCATTGTTAAAAAAATTTCATAATTAACAATGTAGCGATGAGACAACCCTTCTATCTCGAGGCACTTTCAAACACAAGTCTATTCATGTCTGCTACCTTGTCACTTATGGGTAAAGCACTTTCTCAACCAGAATACATCTTAAGGGAATGGTCATTCTCCGAACCTCCCTTGGGTCATTTTTCTTCTAATACAGAGCATCAACTTTGGTCAGGCCAACTAGAGAAACCTATAGTGAAAGATGATGAAGATGTGTTAAACATGAGGAAAACATTAGCTAAAGGAGAAATAACAGTCATGTTCTAGCCTTTGGAAAATTCTCATTATAACATTCCAAAATTGATGACAGAAGATTGAAATCATGACATCTACCTTAATTTTTGGAAAAATCTTCTTCATTTGAAAACTATAGTATTAACATATGATTAATATCAAAATCATGTAAAGGTAATATAATGGTTTCATTGCTAAATTTACATGGAGTCTCTATAAGTTTCTCGACATCCAATGATTTAAAAATAGAGGATAACCATTCAACGTGCATGTCTCAATGCTCTAAAGAGGCTATGAAAGTTAATTTCTGATTCCACATCTAGTATTTGTATCTGAGGATGGGGTGAATATGGAGCATTGCATTTCACTACACTCCAAAATCAGAAAAGTCTTCCAAAAGTTGTCTCATGCAATGTTATTTCCCACAGTCGGCAATAATCAATAGATTTTCTATGTAAATGAATGTATGCTCAAGAACAAGACTCAAAAAACCCAAATTAGAGTCAATCCCAATGAAAAGAAGTTGTTGAGTTACTTTTACATCAATAATTTGATAATCTTGAGCAGGCGTCCCGCTTAGTGGATATAAGGAATCATAGAATGAAAATGTATAAAAGAGAATAGCGATATTTTGAAACAGGTGATCTAAATGGTTGTCAGATGATGTACCTAGCTAATTTCTGAACCAAAAACCAAAAAAAATGAAGATATGTTCCACAAATTTCATCCATAAGAGTTCATGAATCGCCCTAGTTTGAAAGTATGGGGGATCATTTAATTCAAACTTCAAATTCATTCCAAAAAGTTCAATGATTTGAAGAAGAAGAATAAAAATATCCCCAGCCTATAGTGTTGGGGTCTTTTCACATCTGCAATTCCCTCCTCAACCAAAGTCAGTTTTCTCCCAATTAGGAAAGAATCAGCGAAGAGAGAAAAAAATTATCTATCAAAGGATTCCATTTAGGTTGTTGTCTGCCAAACAGTTACATGGAATTTATCATATAGGATAATGGAGTCTCATGGAAGACATAATGAAAGATGATCTCGCAAAAATTCTTGACAGAATATCATCGATGCATTATGTGTTAGTAAATGTCATTAACACTACTACAGAAGACCCTCCCACAAATGAGTCATGTTCCTGGGAATCAGAATATGAAGTTCTTGTCCGTAATATGGTACACACCGAGGCAAATGAAGAAGGTGTGTGGACCCGAAATTAGAATCTTACCCAATAACTAGGTATACCTTCAAATTACTAACTCCCCCTCTCTGAAAGGCATATAATAAGGGGAAAGAAAAATGTAAGATCGCATCTCACCTTTCCACTGGATAAGGTCAATCTATTTCCCTTGAAGAAAGATTTTCATATCTATAAGAGGAAATAAAAGTGTTGAAAAGACTCAATACAGTGTTACTTTGAAAAATAATTTCTACTAGATGTACTCCCTGGTCAGGTCCTCAAGTTGCAAATCCTATAGTATCTCCTAAACATAGAGGATTTGTAGTAACGAAATATGGGGATAATGAATTCTCTCCACTGAGTACACAATCATGATGGGATCAAATACATCCTAATAGACTTATTCTCATGGGTTATCCAAGGAAGATATCAACACCACCATCAATGGTTTTTCTAGTCATTACACTAGCTCAAGATCTAGTTGCTATACCTGTATAGAATCGAGCTCATCTGAATATTACCCAAATGATTATGAACACAATTTAGGCATTAACGACTTGATTGGAATCTATTGTGGAACGACGTGCACCAGTTCAGCTGAAAACGAAGATTACACTTAATGGGTGGATGCAATTCCTCCCCCACCAGATATTGTGAATACAACATTCCCAATATTTAATGGTTTGGGAGTTCTAAAAAAACACTTAAAACATTTTGTTTCTCGTTTCGATCCCATGATGGGAACTTCTCAGCAACAAGAGGCAGTAATGTTTAGGTGTTTTGTGCAGTCATTATAAGGACTATCTTTTTTCTAGTATACAAGTTTACAATCTCGATCAATTATTGGATGTGAATATCTCCATCAAATATTCCTTCTTGAATTTAACTCAATGCAACCAAAGACGACAATTTTTGATCTTACTAATTGTAAAAAATGGGATAATGGAATAGTTTCATATTTAATTGTGTGATGTAAATTATTAACATATTCTTTATGTTTAGCACTCCCTCAAAAAGATTTTCAGCCAATATGTGTGGAAAATATGCGTGATGAGATACGCACACCATTGATCCTTGTGAAATACACAAGATGGTTTTGAGACCTTACATAGATCACTCTACAGATAGAAGACTATATTATAGAAACATAGGATAAAAATCATGTAATTTCATCCTCTCTAGGGAGGAGGATAGGAAAGGAAGAAGTTTCTACAATCACACTCATGAAGGAACGTGTACCTTCTTCTACTTCAAGACCTTCGTCATACCGAAGGGCGCCACCTCCTAAGCATCTACAGCAACTACCACCTCTTCAATATGATCAAAGAGATCAAAGGTAGAAATAGTCCGAGGAATTAAAGAAAAATGTTTATTCTTCTTAGAATGAACTTTTTCCCCTGCTCGAAACATATATGTGGCAGAAACTCATGGAAGATCCCTTCAGCAAGCACAACAGAAAAAATGAGTCTATTCCATTAATGATAGGTTCTATTCTAGCCCAATTATTTTGGAAAACTGATTAGAAGTCACACTGTCTTCTTCTTAGAAAATGAAAAATCCTAGTCAATCTAATTTACCAAATAGAAGAGTATTTATAGCTTCTCCTATGACATAGAATATAACTACATCAGAAGAATCACCTTCTAAATAACCTACAAAATCATATCTCCAAGCTCAAAAACGCAGACCTTTGGACCAAAAGTATGATGTATTGAAACAATTGGCCCATGTATCGACCAAGTTGTCAATTTTGGATGCTTTGAATATGTCAAAAGATCATCAAGAGGCACACATTGAGGCTTTTTTAATTTCTCAAGAGTTTGAAACTGAAGTTGATGTGGGCGATATTTACCGTATAGAGAATGATCCTACAGAATGTCATGCAGTCATATCTTTTACAGATGAAGAAGATGATGATTTGGTGCATGTGCATATCAGAAATTTGTATTTTTATGTAAAATTCATTGACATAGACATCCGATGATCCTTCATTGATAATGGATCCAGATTCAATATCATTCTCATTCGTACACTTCATCGATTGGGCCTGACTGAATCTGACTTATCTCCTTCGACATTAATTTTTCAAGCTTATGATGAGAATGAACAAGAACCTCTGGGTGAGATTACACTCAGAACTCAGTTTGTAGATCTTGTTTCCAATTTAGATCTCATGGTTGTTCATTAGGACAAAGTCTTCAATATTTTTATTAGAATTCCTTGGCTGCATCAACATGCAGCCATACCTTCACCATACCACCAATGTCTTAAGTATTGTTTCAATAGTCAAATCGGGACATTGTATGGTGATAGGGATCCATTAAAAACATGTGAATATCAACACATTGAGGCAGAGGTTTATCACACAAAAGGAATGAAGTCCAAGACAAAAGAAATTACTCGAGTTAATGCGCCGAATGGGTTAGAATAGATCCCAACAAATCCATTCCTACATATGAGTCTAGATTATGTGTTACCCATCAATCAAAATGAAAGGGTAAAACCAAATCCAAGAATTCATACAATAACCTCCATAATTTCAATTACGACAACTGAGATTGAAAACATGGGAGAAATTGCTAATTATCTAAGTACTGATGGAAGCGTAAATGGAGGTATCTTCATTTCATCCACTAAATTACTAAAATCCTCTTCTTTGTAAACCAATGTAGAAGATATTGTAGCAATGCTAGAGTAAGACAAAGATTTTGATTCTGAATCCATCATTCCCTCTTTATTACCACATGAAAAACCTTTTTCATCAGTAGTGTCAGATATGGTGGCCTCCTCTTTAGGATGTTCAAATACTAACTCCTCCCCTAGCTCTAGGATTCTTTCCCCGTCATTTACTATGAAATTGGAAATAAAAGAGGTAACACATAATGAAGAAGAAGAGGAAGATCTTAGGGATGCTCCTGTAGCATTTGAGGAAGGTGTCTCTACCACCATAGATGATCTCAGATAAATAAATCTGGGTACATAAGAAGGTCCACGCCGCACTCTAATTAGTGTGGCCATGACTTCTGAAGAGAAAGCGGTGTATAATTCATTTATAAAGAAACATCAAGATATATTTTCTTGGAATTATACAGAAATGACAGTTTCTAATCCTAATGCAGCCACCCATCATTTGGGTTTTCCAAAATAACATTTTGGATTCAAGTAGGCAACAAGAAGAACACACCCAACTCATGCCTTTAAAATTGAAGCTGAAGTTGATAAGATTATAAAGGCTATTTTTTCTAGGGAAGTTCAGTATACCAAATTGATGGACAACATTATCGCAGTGAAAAATAATAATGGAAAAATTATATTTTTCATTGATTTCAGAGATCTTAACCGGTATTGTCTTAAAGATGATTTTACAGTTCTGAATTTTGAGCATTTAATTGATGCAACGGCTAGCTATGAAGCTATTTCCTTCATGGACGGATACTCTAGGTATAATCAAATCCATATGGCCCTAGATGATAATGAATCTACAGACATCAGAGCCCCTCAAGGTGTGTTTTTCTATCGGGTAATGCCCTTTGGCTTAATGAATGCAGGTGCAACATACCAACGTGCTATGCACCATATATTAAAACCATTCTTAGGGAAGTTTGTTGAATGTTATGTAGATGATTTGATGGTCAAATCCAGAAAATGTTCCAATCACATGGTTGATTTGAAGGCCATATTTCAAAAACTTCGACAACACAGTTTCAAGATGAACCCCTTGAAATGTGCATTCGGGGAAACATCATGAATGTTTATTGGATTCATTGTACTCCATCGTGGTATCGAAGTTGGTCCTTAGAAAATAAAATAAATTCTTGGCATGTCACCTACTTGAAACTAGAATGAGTTAAGAGTGCCCCATGGAAATTTGGCCTATATTCAGCGCTTTATCACCAATTTAGTAAGAAAGTGTTCACCCTTCAACAGATTAATGAAGAAGGGAATCACCTTCCAATAGACTGAATACTTCCAAGAAGCATTTGATAACCTCAAGAAATATCTTTTGAGACCATCAGTATTAACTCCACCTGTTAAAGGAAGGCCACTTATTATCTATGTGACAACATTAGAGTAATCACTAGGTATCTTCCTCTCCAAAAAGAATGTTATTGGGATTGAAAACAGCCTTTACTATCTTAGTCAAACAATTCTTGAAGAGGAAACTCGATATTCTTGTATTGAAAAGTGCTACCTAGCATTAATTTTTTCAGTTCAGAAATTGAAGCACTACTTGTAACATCATGAAGTCCAATTGGTGTCTCTTAATAATCCACTCATATTTATCCTCAATCTTTCTATTTTTATAGGGTGTTTGGTATAGGGGGAAGTTATTTTTCAATAGTTTGATATCCAGTTTTTGCCTCAAAAGGAAATAAAAGGCCATGCTCAGGACGACATCCTTGCTGAGCTTCCATTTGTGGAAGATACAACATTAAATACTAAACTTCCTAATGAAGAGGTCTTCTCTATTTAGGATAATTCCGAAACATGGGAAATTTATTTTGATGGTGCTTCCAGAATTCCAATAGGGTAAAGAATGGAAAACCCTAAACTCAACAAAGATGGGTTAGGAATTGTCCTTATTTCCCTAGAAAAGGCAATATTACCTTATTCCTTCCTATTGTCAGAAGGTGGTACCAACAATGAGGAAAAATATCAAGCTCTCATCGCAGGTTTGGAAGTGGCACTTTAGGTGTAAATGGATCATTTAAAGGTGGAAGGTGATGCATAATTGGTAATCTAACAAATCAATGGGGAAAATTCTATCAGAAAAGAAGATTTAGTCCCTTTGTGTTATTATGTCAGAGGGTTAATGGATGAATTTCCCTCAAATCCAACATTCTCTTATGTCCCGTGATCACAAAATGCTCAAGCAGATGCATTGGCTAATGCATCTACTGCATTTACAGATCCATATCTGGATGATAAATTCATCAACATAGCCCATCTTTGTGTAGTCTTACCTTTTGTTCGAACCATAATGGAGAAAATTAATGAAATTAGCACAATTTTTTAACCATATAGTCATACCATGGGATGGAGAACATCCATCGGGGAATATATTCAAAATGGGATACTTCCACCAAATATGGCTAAAAAAGAACTTATCTGATGACTAGCATCCAATTTCACTCTTTATGATAGTCTAGACCACCAAAAGATCCTCTAAAATCAAGGCTTCGATGGAATCCTCTTCAAATGTATTGATGGAGAAGAGACTGTAGCTATCATGAAAGAAGTACATTCAGGAAATTGTGGTGCCCATCAGTCTGGGCACCGACTCTCCGATAAGATCAGAAGACATGGATACTTTTGGCCTAAATGATGTAGGATTGTATAGATTTCACTAAACAATATCATCCCTACCAAGTGCATGGAAACATCATTCATCAACCAACAGAGTTTCTATATAAAGCTAAATACTCTTGGCCATTTTCCATATGGGTAATGGATGTAGTAGGGCCTTATCCTCCAGCCACAACTTTGCAGTTCAATTATATTATCATTTCTGCTAAATTCTTCTCTAAATGGGATGAGGCAATACATCTCAGTGAAGTGGGAGCCAAAAGAATTATTAGTTTTTTGAAAACTAATATCATCACCATATTTGGTGTCCCTCATACTATTTTGACGGACAATGGAACCAATTTTTGATCTACTGAGGTAAAAAAGTTATATCAAGAACATAATATCAAATCCAACCACTCATCTTACTATCATGCAGTGGCCGATGGATAGATAGAGGCCTTAACTAATACCCTAACAAATATACTTCAGAGGATGGTGGATAAAGATAAGAAATCATGAACTGATAAATGTTTTAATGCTTTATGGGATTATCAGACAATTACCCATACTACTACCCAAGAAACTCCGTACTCATTGGTATATGGAACCGTAACAGATTTTACAATTGAAATGCAATTGGCTTCACTCAGAGTTGAAATCCGTGATCAGTTATTTATAGATGAGAGGTCTCAGAAATGGTTCAATGAGTGGGAACGATTAGACAAGAAAATATTGCATACTTTTCATCATCTAGATGTCTATCAGAATAGAATAGCATGATCTTTTAACAAGTAAGTTTTCATTCGTTCATTTCATCAAGGAGAATTGGTATTAGTCCTTAGTAATCCAATGATTCCAAGAAAGAAACCTCCAAATCATGAGCCAAGTGGGAAGGAACTTATTCCATACATAGGGTATACTCAAATGGATCTTATGACTTAATCTTAATAGATGAAGAGCTTATTAAAACTCCAACCAATGCGAGATTCTTGAAGAAATACTTTGTGTAGTTGTGCACATTCATCCTCACTACAATACTTCAAACTGCACAGTAAAATGTCCTTGCTGAAAGGTATAAAACTGCACAACCCCCATGTACTAGTTGCAAGACATTAAATTGCATAATAACCATAATCATCGATGCAGCATGACGTTAAAATGTGTAGCATCATCGTCCTTATCACATAACATTAAATTGAATGACATAATTTTTTCAACTAATGTATTATCTATTTGACATTAGAATCTTCCATAAGAAAACATCATTGACATCATCGCTACTCTGTAGTAGCACATGAGTCCCTCTCTTTCCTATGTCTGAGTCGGATCTGCATAGAGACCTTATTTCAAGAACAATGTATGGGTTGATTCTCATTTTGCAATGAGATACGTAGAAATGCCTAAATCCCTAATTTTGGGCCCAGCCACAATCAGAAAATATTCTTATATTCTTTTATCCTATTTTATATGAATCATATCTATACAGAGTGTTTCTTTAAGATATATGATTTGATCCTTATTCAATTTTATGTCTTAATATTTACCGTTCTTTTAGAATGTGTCAAAATCCCTTATTCTGCATATCCAAATCTACTAGTGTGAGGAATAATTGTTTAATGAACTACATATGGATTGATTCTCATCTATTTGAAATAGTTAGAGATGCCAAGATCTCCAATATTGTGCCCAAACATGATAAAAAACTTTTATTTACTCTATAAGAATGAAATCTCAAAGAGAATGTCTTAAGAACTATGTAGGACTTGATTCATTCCCCAGGAAGACACATAGTGACACTTGGGTTTTATCCCTTAATCCAGTTACAATATGTCTTTATTTTCATATCGTCTCATTGTATTTTTTACCATACGACATTAAACTACATGGAAATTTAACACCCCATTCTTCACCAGTGTCGCCATTATATTATAGAAGAAACCTTTAGTACTCCTTAATTCTAACACCGAGCATAGCTCAAGCGGGCTTAGAAATTAGGTAAAAGGCTTCTTTATAGAAATAAGGTGTCTCAAATAATTATGGGGTTATTAACGTCTTCACTTCATGACTTAAATCTACAGAGTGTAATGTCCTTGTTTCATGACTTTAACTACACATCATAATATTAATTCGGAGGAAACAAAGAATGTGTCCATTTTACATATGAGTCAGATCTATAAAAAGGATATCAGAATCATGGACAATATTGGTTCAAATATTTTTCATATGAATTGGACATAATCCCCTTCCATATTTCATACTCTTAATCTTGAATGGCCTCAAATATTCATAATCATTCTTACGGTTTCTGGTGACAGGGTTTATAATATCTAATAACTATATTTCTTGACTATACAGCACGTGCCCTTAGGCATCCTTACATAAATTACACACATACTAATCATGTTAGTCAAAAGATGACACTATTTGGCTATGTAGCATATACCATACTTGGCCCTACATAAGACAGCTCCCATAATGGATTTGTCAAGTAAAATGTTACTAAATTCTTGGTTATAGTATCTTTGTCCCCTAATCATTGATGAAAATAAACAATAATCTATATTTTAAAATAGTCATTCAAGTATACTTGTCCCATTATCTTTCTCACAATATGAAAGTATTCAAGACCGTGGTTTACACATTTCCCTCACCATGTGTTCAATACAATATAAAATAACCTTGAAATCACTTTGCCACATATTATATATTATTTCCATTTCTGGTCCTAGTCGTATGACCATAAACTACAGACACCATACCTATTACATCTGGGTCATACCTTCATAAAAGTCATATTCCTCTGATTCATTGGACATCTTGGATGGAAATACCCTTTCCATATTTAGGTACCTTTCTCCATAAACCAAACCCAGTGCTTCGGAAACTCTGAATCTCCATAAGCATTCTTCATATTTTAGCAGTAAAATGTCATATTTATGAGATCTCTTTTGCTTGACTATGCAACACATTCCCTTAGGTGGCCTTGCATAAGAGACCTACATAATAGGTATGTCAGTAAAAAGATACGACTATTTGTCTAGGCAGCATATGCCCTAGTTGGCCCTGCACAATACAACCCCCATAACGGGTTTATCATGTAATGGTAACTTCGTACTTGGAAAAGACTTCCAATAATGCTTTAATCCCTTTTCCCATATAATTCCTTGGTTCCAGAAATTCCCAAATAGATGTTTACAAATTTCCCTTCCATACTTGAATATGATAGTATGTTTTCAAACAAATTATCAAGAAATTAAGAGAGTTTCATACGTTTGGTCAAAGCTAAAGACCTTAAATTAATGATGCCCAATGTACTCACTACATGACTTTAAGCTGCACAGTACAATGTCCTCATTGCATGAATTAAAACAGCACAGTACAATGTCATCACTGCATGACTTAAAACTGCACAGTACAATATCTTCACTACAACAGTAAAATGTCCTCCCTGCATGACTTAAAAGTGCACATTACCAATGTCCTCACTACATGACATAAAAATGCACAATATGATATCAGAAATTCCCCTTTCGGATAAATTATAACCATTACTCATACACAAAGTTTTTATATAAATGGTTTTCCTATTCATGACTTAAGTCGGTATAAAATAGCCCTTTTTCATTATTCAAATTCCTTTCCTTGGAAAAACAACCAACTGGGGTCTTGAGTCACCCAAATATTATTTTCTCTTATATATCAACAACAAAATGTTAAAATTCAATGAGTTATTTTTTTAACTATGAAGAACGTTCCCTTAGGCAGCTTTGCATAAGTTGCCTACAAAACGAGATTTTCTGTCAAAAGATGCCACTATTTGGCTATGAAGCATATGCCCAAGTTTCCCCTACAAAACACAGCCCCCATAACAGGTTTTTCAAATAATGGTAACTTAATTCTTGGAAAATAAACCCCTTATATTGATACAGGTTTTAAATTTGGTGACAATAAAAATCATTGCTCAAGATTACCCTTGGAAATATTTAAATAAAATTGAAGAAATTCCTAGACACCGAGTCTTGTATGGGATCTAATTTCCAAATTTATGGTCAAATATATTCAACCTTAAATACTAGACCATTTTAGTCCAACATGAATGACTCTAAACTGACAAATATAAAAAGACATGGTACTCATTTGATTGAGAACCCGCAAAGGGAACTCTAAATAAAAGTCGAGTCCCAGCTCAATAAACGTTCATTATGTATGGTTTAAGTGATATTGAGAAATAAAAAGTTTTGTGATATAATGTCTTTGGGGTTATCCATATAAACCTAGAAAAAGATTAAACTATTCTTACTGGGCCCAATGGCCTAGGTAAAACTAAATCAGTTAATGAAAGTGAAAACATAAATGATTAAAGACATAATACTTTTCATTTATGAAACAATTTCACATAGGATCATCCAAAAAATGGAGTCTCTCTATCATAAATTACAAAAGTATTTCTACATAATTCCTTATTTGTTTGACAACCTCTTGATCCCCATCAATTTCTTGTTAGTGTTTTTATATTTGACCAGCCTCACTCTCTTCATCATCAGAATGTGATTCTCTAGCATCTGCAATGGATTTTACACCATCCTTATGGAATTATCATAATGAGTTATGAAGCTGTTCATGATCCCCTGTAATGATCTCTAACTCCTGTTGAAGTCATAGTTGATGAATAGTATTTTCCTTAATTGTCTGCTTCAGTCCCTTCAAATTTTCATTATGATTCACCTCTTCATGGGACAGTTCTCCTTGGAATGCTTCAATATTGATTGACAATTTGGATTTTGTCAAGTATTGTCAAAGCTTTTTCTATTAATCCGTCCTCTGTATAATCTCTTTCACCATAGTATGAATTTCATGGTATTAAAAACCCCCAAATCCAATTATGATAGACAGAGATGAAATTCATGGAATTCTTGAAGGTAGTTCCTCAAGGGGTATCTCAGATATTATCTTCTAGATGTTTTTCCATCCTTTGCGATGAGTAATACGAAGAGCCTTCTGCAGTTTTGGTTAAAATTTAGAAACACTATCATAAGGAGGGGTATATTCTAGGACTAATGCTCTTAAAGAAGTGCCCTATTCTATTCATTCTTGAACAATGGATGATCCACCTTCCAATGTTGTTTGGGTTGATGTAGAGTCTTCACCTCCAGACCTATCCATTGAAGTTGATATCCCTATATTATAAATCAAGAATTATGGATATGATTAGATAAAAGAGATAAAAAAAATTTAATGAAATCACAATATTAGTATCTCTTACCTAATAGTGGGTCACCAGATTTAGAAGAATCCTCCCCAATGATCTCAATTTCTGCAATTTTGTATGATGTATCTAGATGAGGAGGGCTATCTTCAATTTGATCAGGGTTTTCATAGTGAATCTCAGGAAGACCTTCTATTTCTAGATTTACCTGAGCCAATGTCTCTGCAATGGTGGGTTTGACGTTAATATCAAAACATCATTCAAGTACTATTGTGATAGCAGTTTCTTTAAATGGAATTTCATATTTCAATCAACCATGGTTATAAGGTTAATCATAAGATGATTAACAGTATGAATAATGAGAAATCACAACAAATTGATTCTATACAAGGAACCATAAAATATTCTAAATAATTTTATACATTAACATGTTCTAATAGTTCTTCAAAATACATGCCATGTTTAATCATTTCATACAATTATATCTTAGATCCCAGGTTAGTCTCACTCAGGGGAGCACTTGGTGTGTTTGCTTCATAACCTACCTCTGGAAACCTTTGACCCCGAGTAGCTTCTTCAGAAACAATTGTAGGGTCAATGTTAATTTTTTCCAGATGTTTTGGTGCATGTGGTGAACGTGAAATTATTATAGAATGGTAGTTAGCTATTGATTCATTTAATTCCATATGAAATATTATTGATTAACCTAAATCTTCATGTCCTCTAATAGTAGGAATAAGAGTAGTGATTGGAAGAAATGTTGGTTCCTTTGGCATCAATGCCTCTTTAGGAACCACTAGATTTGAAGGAATTTGTGTCTTCTCAATAGCACCTTCTATGGATCCTTGAATCTTATTAGTAGTTTCTTTTAAAGAAGAAACAAAAGAAGCCCCTATAATCTTAAAAAGTATAAACAATTTTTCAGGAATAAAGTCTAAAATTCATGATTATCATGGAGACTTACAACTACTAATAAAGCACTTAACCATGGCCTTCTTTCTTCAGTGCTTTTGTTTCTTGTCTTTTTTGGGAGGGATTTCATCATCATATATAAAGATAGTTATCGAAGATTCTAGTACCCTCTCTATTTTCTCCTCCATGTCCTATTGGCCTGGAAATATTTCTCCCGATTCAAGGGGTGACCGAATAGTTCCATGTTTAGTGCCTCCAGGGCTATAACGTGGTGAAGGAACTTCAATTGTTTTTACTTTACCCAATTGTATGTTAAGATGATATTTCTCCTAAATAAAATTTTTTTGACTAAATTTCAATTCAAAAAATGGATGAGAATGTGAGAGAAAGGAAACTTACATCAGCAGGATCTACAAAGTCACGCCACTCTTCATCTAACGAAGGATTGAACTCTTCGATGGTACCATGATCTATCATTTTCTTTACATGCTTTGTGGTGGGAATTGATTTATCAGTGGCATATATAATAATTTCCAGCTCTCAAAGATAGGTCTGTACCTCATTTGGATTACCCTTAAAAATAATGTTAGAAGAATCCCAAAAATCCTCTACTCATGGAATATGCAGTCCTTCAGACGGATCTATCCACATGGTTTCAACATCACAGTATAGATTCTACCATGTTTGAACAGCCTCCGGTTGTATATATTCAGAATGTATGTCTGAGAGTTGTGAGGAGGATCCTACAACCTTGGACTCGAGTTTCTTCCTAACACCCATAGTCACAGATGAAGGATTAGAAAAATGGAACTTACCGCTCTTCAGAATTATGTCCACCAGATCGCCATGAATTGAATTTAGTAGGGATTGATAGAGTGTCTCTTTTATTTCTGACAGGAGGGTTATATCTTGCATAATGTCTCTTCGGTGAATTTGGAGCACCATCACCTCCCCACTCTGATTCTTGCAAGTCAGCCCCTGATGATGAAGAATTATCTTACAAATTATGGGGTTTCTTCCTACTACTTCTCTTTATCCCCACTCAAGGGAAGAAAAGATTTAATACCCCTCAGGGTAAGATGTAGAATAGTTTTCATCATACCAGATGGTCAATCTGCTTACTGCATTAGCGGCGGGTAAATTAACTACTGCCCCAGTCTTCTCTAAAGATGTCAACAACCATAGTCATTGGGACCATTGGGTGTTTCTCTAATCTATCATGCATGGAAGGGGATATAGTATTCTATTGTAGAAATTTGAATTGATGAATAAATCTATAATGAGCATAGGCCTCACAAATGATTTCTCCGTCAATTCCAGTGGCGAACATGCTATCTCTACAAGCCAGCTTATAATCCCTCAATTCCAAATTGGTAGTACCATCACCAATGAATCTCCCTGTAGTAGGATTCCCATAATGGAAAAATGGGATTCCTTATGCATGCTCATTCTAGCCTTGATTTCATAATAATTCAAGGATAAAGGTGAAATAACAAAAAAAGGAAAATCAGATGGTCAGAAAGAACTTCCAAAAACTTGTACTCCAATTTGTACAACATAAGTTCTAATATGAGTAGTGATCCATCCCCACCACACTTGGAATGGTCCCGCTATTCTAAAAGGAGACTTCCCCTTGTAAATATACAGCAAACTCCAATGAATCTTGGACAAAACAGGATTAGCCAACCCTACCATCCTTTTCTCCGCCAGCTTAGCTACATGAACAAAGCTTCCCGACCTCACGCCTTCTTTGGAGTCTCAGGCTAGTAATAAATACATACTAAGACAAATGGAAAAGAAACCTGTAAAACGTGTCTTTTAATGAATTTTTGGGTTGATTTCATATCCCCATTTATCAAAATCTCATTTATCCAATGTTGGGAAAAATGTGTAAGGAGGGCCTCTCTTCTCTGTCCCTGGAAAGCTAGTCAAACATGTGTAAGTGGGACCCTTTTCATTCTTCTTTATTGAAAATATTTTCATCCATTCCACTGGATGAATATACCTCCTAGTGCGAGTTCTCATGGTGAGTAAATTCTTGAGTTTGTTAAATATCTTCATCAACTCACGAACCAAATATGGGGTCTTCTTCGAGTCATTCCACGTCACCTTGGGAGGAATAAAATCATCATTCATTTCTCCAAGGATTAGAGCTCCAAAAATATTGTAAACATCCCACAAACTGATAACTACCACTCCACATGTTAAATGGAAGGAATTAGTCTCTGGGATCCATCGACTTAACAATTCTGGCACGAAATCATCATTCTTATACACATAGGTTTTCCCAACCTAGATAGCCTCAAAAATCCTAATGACCCTCAAATAATCTTCAAATTATAGACATTTCTTTTTCACCCAGTATTCACACATCCATGCGGGTTTTACATATCCTCCTGAGCAAAATTTCCAACTTTTCTTCCAACCCTTTTACTGATTTATCTGAGAATATCAAAAAATTGATGAATAACAGTGTCGTTGAAGCTCAGGTGTCTATGTATTCAAATCTAGATCCCACGAGCTATGATGCATAATATGAGCTTTTTCTACTATCCCAACATTAGAAAACGATCCCCCAATAAAATTGGATGATGATATGTTGGTATAATCCAAAAAAAAGAATGTGGGACATAGTTCTTTGGATCTGGAATGTTAGTATCCTACAAATGGCCATAGATATACAAAGGCAGATAGGTGCTTTGAGGAATGTTGAAATGATACTTCTTCAAATATTTTTCAATGTCTGGAAGGGTGGTTTCACAAACGTCAAAATAATCATGACCAACGACATTCATCATATCATCAATAATCTTACTGGCGAGCTCATCAGTAGTTCCAATTATTTTGGGATCCATTGAACCTACAAAAATATAGAGATCATCTTTTAAAAATATGTTCTTTTTTTGGTGTTTTAAAAAAAAATAGAAAAGGCATTAAGGAATGTAAGTTAAAAACCTGTCATTCATGTATAAGTATGCACACAATTATGGAACCCCACTTATAGCATGCAACTACAAAACGCATAGAAGAAGTGTTGTGAAACAGAAGTACCTGGACAGAAGAAAACTTGCATGCTAAGTGCTGAAAATTACGAGGTTGCGAGACTTTTCGGAAAAGTGAGGCCATTATATATAAGCGACACATGTCACCCTACACGCCAAAAGTATTATGCATATTAAACTTGTGCACCCACGTCTACTTGATCACCAACACTTGTGCGACTCAGTTCTCTTTTTATTTCTCCTTCATTACCTTACATTAGTATATGATCCTATTTTCATTTTTGAATCCAATACTGATGGGGAGATTTTGTTGACACCCCATTCCATCATAGAGTCCAAAAATATGACAAATGGAATCAATTATAAAGAAAATGGTGGAATGTACATAAATAAAAGTCAAGATTTTCAAAGACATAAGTTTTTGGTCACCCTTGTCTAGCCCAGACTCTGTCGGTGTGCAGCCCACTTATGAACCCCCATATGTCACACAACCAACTTACGTGCCCCATATGTCGTACAACCTACTTGAACACCCCCATATGCCATGAAACCTACTTGTGAACCCAACTCATTTTCCCCAAGGTCAATTATTTTCCGATAAATAGACCCTTGGGGCCCTCATTTGTATGGACAAATTTCCTCGAAGCTCAATTACTACTCTGGTCTCCCTAGTACTTCGTCCCAATATTCTATAATATTCAGGGTGGTTATTAAACACCTTGAGCGTAGGATTTAAAGGAGGATAATTGGACTTAAGTCCGTTTAGTGTTTGAAAACCATAACACTTGAGCGCCTAAAGTGCCTAACATCCCCAAGTCAGAAATACATGCGCGCCACCCATTCCTCTCATAGTAACATGAGAACCCCACATCTGGGATCACCTATGTATACTATTCAAGGCTAGATAAAGGCCTCTCCCAAGTATTAACATACAGTTTGTTTGTCGCTTAAGTGAAAATATGGTCTCTCTAGTCTACTTGCGTGCCCATACCTCCACGCCCTTACCTACTTGGTTGCCCCTATTTGATTCAGTTACTCTCTTCTGTCTATAAGCCATCAAGCCTTCTTCCAATCCATTCATTGAAAGGCTTATTCTTCCTTGGATCCCTTGTTTAAAAGGGATTCTATTGATACCTTCACCAAATCCTCGTAAATTATCAATCCTTTGTGAAAGTCACATTAGTGTGTCTCCGAATTGGGTTTTTATTTCCATAGTAATAGTATTCCCACATGTTTTTCAAAAAGGGGTTAGGATTCATAGAGTGTCTGTGGGTTTGTATATGCATAGTCACATGGACCATTATCGCAAAAACAGTGTTGGGAAAGTTCCTGGGTTGGGGAGGGTTGGGTCCTGGCCTCTCCGTACTCAAAGAGATGACACAGAACCTCAGGTCTCAGGTTGGGGAAGATACAGTTCATACCTACATTTTCTTTTAAAAATAAAGTAGAACCCTCCGACCCATACCAGGATCAATTTTAGGGAAACCATCTTGGCATAATCCCCTAAATTTTCTTGTTGTAGGTAGCATCATTGCTCCTCCTCTCTTCTTCGGTTCCAAATACCAAAGGGGATATGGGCACAAGGAATTTAATTTCCCGTTCCCTCTCCTGTTGAGCTTTGTCACCATGGGCAGCCATCATGGGGTATGTCCCTAACCTTTATCCCTTCTTCCTTCCATTGGACCCTTTTACAATGTGAAAATAATAGATAAAGGGAACATCGCCTCGCCCTCTTCTCGGGTTGCCTCGCCCTCATCCACTCTTGCCACCATAGGTGATCCCTCTTCCACCGGTGGATGAGGAAACAATTGAATGTGTGAATGCATTTGTTAAATCTTTGACATCCTCTTGTTTCTCACACTAAGATGTGTCATGGCCACACAATTTGCACAATCGAAGAGACTACGAGAACTATGATTCTTTTTCAAACTAGGATACGTAGGAAGCCCTTTTAGGGCCCGAGCTCACTGGACATCCTCTTCAAGAATCCAAACCTAATTTCATTAATCTGGGCACCCTACTTAGGGATAAGCCCCAAATTAAACCCTTCAGTCACTAGTGCATCCTTTTTAGGATGTAATCCCAAACTCATTTATCTCAAAGGACTGTACTCTGCTATGATATTAATCAAACTATGCGGCCTTTGATTCCCATCTATATGGGATACGTAGGAATCCTCCATGAGGTTCAAACCCAATACCCTAAATTAACCATGTTCTCCTTCGGCCATATTCTCAACAGGGTCTGATCCTACTTGGAAACCCATATTCTTTCCAAATTTCATTGGGTTGTTTTAGCATAGGTACCACACTATGTTTCGAAAAAGCACCTTCTGCTTAGATTTCCATACCACATGACATTAAACTGTACGACTAGGTCCTTATCACATGATCTTAAATGGTATGATGTTTCCTATTTAGTGGCAAAAAAATAGTAGGTTCTGATTCATTTTATAAGGATATGTAGGTAGCCCATTTTTTGGGCACGATCCCAAAATCATACCAAATCTTTGTCTCCCTAGATGACCATAAATTCCAAAGTGCCCACTAAGTGGCTTAAATACCAGTATCATCATTATGATGATTAAAAGTATATCTAAGTAGTATATTATAGGATACCATTGATGGGAAACCTCGAGTATATATGAATATTTCCATTAATGAAGAACCTGAATGCATAATTATGATTCTAAATTTTACACATGTTAGTAATTGATTGTAAATTTCAAGGGATACATATGATATACATGGTGAATTAATAAGGATTCATGAAAATATCTTAAATTTATAAATAGATTCATGGAGTAGATAATAATTCCCCACAAAATGGTGTGATGAGTCTGACCTCCCATCCTCTAGACAAATTCATGTTCTTAAATATTGTAAAGTTCAAACATAACGAACGACTACCTTTAGAAAGCAGGCCCCCTTTGGATAATGACCTGTTGGAAATTTCTGGTTCCATAAATAAATCCAATGGAAACCACCTGAAAATAGGGATTCTTAAATCTAGAACACACATTTGAATTAATTACGAAACAATCATATTATTATTTTTTGTTGTGAGAGTGGGTTCCGATGATCCAAATACTTGGTGTACTTTTTATTACCATTACATGTATACAATTTAATATATATATATATATAAATTTTTTTCTCTTACCATGATTATAATAATTCTTTTTTTTGTACTATATATATGGTACGTTCCTTAGATTATATGTCACATAAAAAAGATACAGTTCTTCCAATCAATAATGATAACCTTGAGATAATATGAAAATAACCTTTAACACATGTCCTATAGTCTAGATACATCATATTGAAGGACACAATTGATTTAGGGATACAATTTTTTTGGGGGACCATAATCATTGTGGCTACTTCTAATGATGGTTTCACTTGGTGATAATGAGTATTTGAGATCATGAGGACTGAATTTCCGATAATAACCAAACATGTATAGGGTTTCATTGGATTTTCTTATCTATAAGAATGTTTATTAGTCTTTTTAATTGATATTAGTATTGTTATATATAATTTTACTTAATATTTTGATTCAAGATGAAAGCCATGGAATTTAAATTTGTGGTGTGGTAGCATTCATCTGGTGTGTCATTGGTGGTATGACATTATAGAGACCCAAATCTTGATGTAGATGGACAATACATTACTTTTTCAGAATAATTAATACATTAAAGAAACCAACACTCAAGTACTGTAATTGTTTATTGTCTTTGGAAACTTGGAACATAATCTTCTAATCATGGTGAAAGATCTTCAAAATCTCCCATAAAGATCTTCCCCTTTTGTTTTCTTACCTAAAACCTTTATTTATATCCTGGGGAAAAGAAAACATATAAAGGGTGATCTCAAATGCTCAGTAAGGGTAAGCATGGAGAAAATAAAACAAACCATATACATTTGAACATAAAAACACGAACATATTGTTTAAACTTCAAAATCTTGAGCAATGACATAAAACATGGGATTACGTAAGTCATAGATCGTAATGGAACATAAATCATGATAAAATAGCATGGGAATAAAAAATGTAATTGTTGAAACCATTAAGCACATGTTATGACTTCCATAGTAGCCAATGCATTGCTGCCAAGACCATCTTAGTGGATAAATCCCCTTTCTGAATCGAGTTCACTCCCCATTCCAATCCTGTATCACTGAACCGGATTAACTTGAAGTTCAAGCCATGTCTATCTCATGAGATATAAATCTTTACCCAATGCATTGGAGGTATATATAGGTCCCACCCATATCATAGTTAAATCATTTCTTACGTGTTCCACAACATAAACATAAATCATTCATCATAACCAAAGAATAAAATGGGTTTCATAAACATCATCCCATCATAACATAATCCATATAATAAAATGGATATAATTTCATCATAAGATAAGTTAAACCATTTAATCATAGAGACATTATACTTGATACATAATCATACTAAATAATTTCATCTTAGATGGAAAATAGTTTTGACAAAACAATTGAAATGAATTCTTGAGGAAAATATCATTTCTTCTTCAAAATCATTTTCTTTTCACAAAATACCATGATATTTTAAAATAAAAGGATGTTGTTTTAAATAATAATGACATATTGTGGAGGAAGCTTCATGAAAATAAATTTTTATGAAACTGTAAAAATCCGTTCATGCTTATAAGTTAAAAAAACATTCTTCTTGTACTTTTTCCAGAAAAGACAAAAAGTACCTCGTATGGTATACAAAAGAAGGAGTCCTTACATACCATATAGTAAAAGTAAAAAAATGGAAAAAATGACTTTAAAAATACATGAAACCATTTTTAGAATACAGGTACATGGATGATAAATATAACCTCAGTAAATACTTACGAATAAACAATCTCGGATAAAAACGAGATTGGAAAAGTTATCCCTTAACTTAGGTCTGATATGCTTAGTACATATCTGAACCTCCTGTATAATGATTTAAATAATGTCATTGAATTATTAAATAATAATATTCATTTTTATGAAATCATATATGGTTCACCTATTACTTTATATTACTTGTTCTTTTGTAAGATCCATGTTAAAGAAGCGTTTTGGGTAAAACCATTTTATTTATCGCACGTGTTTGTACTTGTTGTTTTTGATTTTATTATTACTTATATCTTGATTTACATACTTCCAGAATGTAAATCATGATTTATATATCATATATATATTCATTATATATATATAATAAATATATAAATGAACTGAAATATACCGTTCATGGAGACGGAAGGTCGTACGTACGCATGAATGCTGTTTTCCTTTCCTTATTGACTTGAATGGAAGTAAGTTGATAAAATATATATATACATAAATACAGTAGCCTTATCATGTCATATTTTTCATTAATATTCATTATATATACTTTATAATCATTCTTGAATGGTTAACATGAAAAATGAATCTCATCACGTCGTGGAGACGGTAATCCGTACGTACGCACAAGCGATGATATCATTCCCATAATTGTTGAATTGAATTTAAGTGGATGATATAATATCACAGAATAAGTATGATGTTATAATAACTATATGTAGTTATTATTTACACCATTATACCCATCCAAGTAAGGTGGTGGTGGAAAAATAGATTAAACCACGCCGTGGAGACGGTATTCCGTACGTACGCACGCGCGGTGATTTCATTTTCCATAGGATGGATAGTAGGTGAAATGGGGTTGTTTCATATTTATAATAACATATACTTATATTATTGATACTTATGTTATTACTTTATAATGAAAAAACTAATGAAGAAGAAGTTGAAGAAGAAAGAAACTTGAAAGAATCGGTAGAAGAGATTACCTCTTCTTCGACACACCTCTTTTAAACTTCTTTTTAGGGCACTAGAGATGGTATTTTGGGAAGACCAAAACCCCAATGATATAACTATAGAGTTTTAGAAGAGGAATTAGTAGTGGTTGGCCGAGCTTCAAGGCTCAAAAGGGTGTTAAGAGAAGAGGGAAGTGGTGCCCTTTTTATAAAGGAGGAGAGGGGCGCCTTAGGAAAAACGTAATGTATTATTTTATAATAAAGTCATATTTGGTTTTTAATATCTCCAAATTGATTTATTTCGATGGTAAGGTGGGTATGGGTCTAAATTATCTCAAAAAATAGGTTTTATACAAGTT
Organism: Viscum album; assembly: GCA_963277665.1. NCBI lineage: Eukaryota > Viridiplantae > Streptophyta > Magnoliopsida > Santalales > Viscaceae > Viscum > Viscum album. Next base: position 494,162,660 of record OY728148.1, on the reverse strand, counting down.
TAGGTTTCTATTTTAACCTTATCATTTAGATTTAACTCTAAGTTAAATAATTTAACTTTTACCGTGTCTTTTTGTTTTCATATACTATATGGTTATTAAACATACTATAACAAGACAAACGAACCCAAAGTGGTTCATTATTAATATATATAACCTTATCTAAGTCATTGTTCCAAAGCTTATATTTTTAGGAATAGAATAATAATTAATAATATAATATTTGTTTTAAAAACTATTTTATGTCAATTTTGACACTATTTGGTAAATGGTTTTTGTGAAAATTATAACAGCATGATTTGTTCAAAAAAAGTTAATATAATCAATACTAAAATGTAATATTAACCTAAAAAATTAGTTTAATTTTTTAAAAGTCTCAAAGTACCTTTATTTGGGTATTTATAAAATCAATTATGTTAATATTTCATTAATAAGGTTATTACTACATCATCATTGTGTCATAAATAAATTAATTTTTTAATGTCTAAAAATTAAAAAAAAATACCATTATGTAAGAAATATTTTTATATTTCTAATTAATATTTATAGTAGAACTTATCTAATGTATAACTCTATATTAATAATGTTTCAGTTATTAAACACTGATTTTAACTATTTTAACTATTCTTTAAATAAAATAATAATAAATGTCCTAATCTAATCAAAGTGGACCTAAAGGGAATATTTTATTCCTAAGGTTGATTTTTGGTCGAATTACACTTATCCAATAGAATTAGGACATGTTTTAGGGTAATAATAATATCAATTATACCCTTAATTACCATGTTTACTTTTAACCGTGGTAATTAAAAGTAAAAAGTTACTATTAAAAAAAATATTTTTCTTATTGAACCACATTTTACTCCTTGATATTAACCATGTCTCACAGATTCTTGAAATTCCACTCACAGAAGTGGTAAAATTATGTTTTATATAATTTCCAAATTCTCCTAGGAGGTGGGTAAAAGACGGTGAAAAGTTCAACAAGCTTTTTATATATCTAAATTTTTTATAAAATGACTCCAATGAATTACATTGAACCTATATAGGTATTATCTATCAATTTTGACCTAAAATAAATTTAAATAAAATAAATAATTATTTAAATAAAAATTCGGTTTTTAAAAACTAATCTAGTGTTTTCACTATTCATAAAAAATTAAAAGTTTTCATAAAAATACCAAATATTCACCCTAGGCTAATTTCAATATTCCGAATCCAAAAATGAAGACCATTTCGCATGATAAAATTTATAAAATTTTGAAAAGTGGTTATTACTATTCATAACGGCTAGTTTATATAACATATCGTTGTTTAGTGAATCTCGGTATTGCGTACAACTCACACTCTTTTGGAAGACCGCGATTGCGTGTAATACAAGCCAAGTCAGGGATGCGTGTAGTGCAAGCTCCTTTTGGTGTAGTGTACAACACAAGACATCAATGAAATTAAAAAGAATATTTTTCATAAAATCTCGTGGTGTTACATTCTACCCCGCTTAAAATGAATTTCACCCTCAAAAATATTTGGGGTTATAAATTGTTTAATACTCAAAAGTTTCTTTAATAGAAACCCACATAGTAAAAAGGAATACCAAAACTTATCATTAAAAACTAAAGTATGAAACGTAATGGTTTCCCAAATTAACTAATCACTGGGTTTCCACATAAGAGAACATAAGTGAAAATATTGATATGGAAGAGAAATCTGACCATCATTTTCTGATGGAGAGTGGTAGAGAACATGGCTATGAAAAATCCAACAATCACAAAGCCTTAAATTTGTGATGATCTATGGTACCATCTAATTCATCGGATATAATGGCACTAGGACAACATTTTTGGTTTTTAAGATCATTTACTTAAAGTTGAAGAATTTGAATTAGAATAAAGAATTTATTTCAGTATAATCTCAACGTTGTTCGTGCCTTGAACAAATTACACATTATCTCTTGAAGAAATGAATTTAAATTTGTCTTTCACGAAGTTTTAGTAGATCATGTGATATAATGATAGGTCATTCCATCTGTCTCAAACATAAGTTAGCAAAAGTTATATACATAAGTCCATCTAAGGTGAGATTAATCAGATATGGTTCAAAATGGACTTATACTTCATCTATCATCCTTCATAACAAAATAAAACTAGTTTCTACTAACTAGGGACTTCCTGTAGGCCAGTGGTAAGAGATAAAGGCATGTCGCACTTCGGTTGTGGGTTTGATTCCTGAAACCTTGTCCGACACGATGGTTGTCGCCCGTCCTGCAGGTTGTCCTTTTTCAAAAATAGCGATATTATAAGATTACATAAATAATATCGAAAAAATTTCTATCTTTAAACAATACTGACTTATGTCCAACATAATCCATTCCAATCTTTAGTCTTAACCAAAATAGTTCATGTCCAAGCTCATAGTATAAAGAAAACAATTACTAGAAATGTCATATGCTGAGCATGTGAATACCATCATTTATCCCCACATATAATAAGATATATCTTGTTGTTGGTCACATTCCAAACATGTGAATCATGTAATATCTTGAAAAATGAATACCCATTGAACCTTAGTGAAAACATGAATGCTGTCAAAATTTAACACTTTCCACGTACCAAAATCCCAAAATTTCTATATACTTAAACCATGATATAACTTTTTCCTTATATCAATCATGAGCTCATTTCATTTTTTCTTTTTCCATTCATTATGTGCATATCATCATCTTTCCAAAAATATTTCAATCACTTTTCATGGTTATCGGTACCATATAATTATTGAAAACCAATAAATACATATTCCAAAATTCCACGATACCATAAATGAGATTCCATCATACTATTTTGAAATCCCATTACATAAAAACTTAGTCATTACACAACATCATTTTCATACTCAACATCACAAATAGTGATTGCATGTAACTTCCCTTTATCCTTTTCCTTAATAGGTTTCAAAAGCTGATCATCATTAACCCTTTGATTAGGGCATTGATAATGCCCCATTTCCTTTCACTTGAAGCATTGAAGTGTTGGTCGTGCGTTATCTGCATTATTTTATTTATTCACATCATTAGAATCATTTTTCCCATTACATTGGCACCCAACTGCTTTATGACCTTCTTTTCCACACTTGAAACACTTTCTAGTACCTTTTAGACAATCTCAACCATGATTCTTTCCACACTTTGAGCATAAAGAAACATTCACCTTCTTTTCACCATTGTTCTGAGGTATTTCCTTGAACTCCATCTTTCGTTTCTTATCAAAACCATGAGATGGATATGTTACACCAACTTCCACTTCTACCTTGATAGCACAACGCAAAATTTATTCATAGCTAGTGAAGTCTCTTATAGCTAATGCCCTTCGAAGACTTGGTTTTAAGCCAATGAAAAATCGATCAACTTTACTTTCAGGTTGGATGATAAAACCAGATTCATACCTTGCAATTCTTGTAAGATTTTCTTCGTATGTACCAACAGATTAATTATCCTTCTGCTTAAGCTCAAGGAACTCTTTTTCCATATTTTTTCTAAGAATAAGAGGGAAGTACTTTCAGAAAAACAAGTTCTTGAACTCTTCCCATTCCATGGATTAAATTTCATCTTGGGGCCTCGTATTCTTAATTAGAGTCCACCACTGGTATGCTTCACTTTCTAAATAGTAAAAAGTTATAATGACTTTATCATGTTCCAAATAGTGAATTATGGAAAATATCTTTTCAATGTTACTGACCCATTGATTAGAAACAGGTGGATCAGAAGACCCATTGAAAGAAGGTGGAGGTTGCCTAATGAAGGACTCAATCGAATATTGTTCCCTTCTCTGATAATTTGGAAATACAAAATGATTCATAGCTTGTGTAAGTATAGTAATAATATTTTTCAAACCATATCACATCACATTTGGTTGTTGAGGAGGAAAATCATTGTATTTTTCATTACATTGATCAACACGGTTCCTTCGGGTTCCAACCATCGTCTAAAACCCAAAAAGAATAGTGTGAGAGGAAAAAATCATTCTAGGGAAAAAACATAATAAAGGGGGAGTACCTTCAATATATAACATCTTATGGTTAATTCTAATATTGTTACCATAATTCGAGGACTATAACCTATACATATACTTAACCTTAGGGACATCCCTAGACATACCTTAAAAATATCTCTACGGATCTCACTAAAGTTTTCGCATCATAGTTTCCAATGTTTAACTAATCCTTTCCTCTGATACCAAATGTAGAGACCCAAAGAATGATGTACATGGAAATTACATTACTTTTTCACAGTACATAATAAATAAAAAAACCAACACTCAAGGATTGTAATAGTTTAGTGTCTTTGGAAACTCGGAACATAATCTTCTAATCATGGTGAAATATCTTCAACAGCTCCCATAAAGATCTTCCCCTATTGTTTCCTTACCATAAACCTTTATTTATATCCTAGGGAAAAGAAAACATATAAATGGTGATCTCAAATTCTCATTAAGGGTAAGCATGGAGAAAATAAAACAAACCACATACATTTCAACTTAAAAACCTAAACATAATGTTTAAACATAAAAATCGTGAGCAATGACATAAAACATGGAAGTACGTAAGTCATTTATCAAAATGGAAGATCAATCATGATAAAATAGAATGGGAATAAAACATGTAATTTTGGAAACCATTAAGCACATGTTATTATATCCATAGTAGCCAAGCCATTGCTGCAAAGACCATCTTAGTAGATAAAGTCCCTTTCTGAATCGAGTTCACTCCTCGTTCCAGTCCTGTATCACTAAACTGGATTAACTTGAAGTTACATCCATGTATATATCATGAGATATAAATCATTACCCAATTCATTGGAGGGAGATATAGGTCCCACCCATCTCATAATGAAATCATTCTTAAGTGTGCCACAAAATAAACACAAATCATTCATCATAAACCAAATAATAAAATGGGTTTCATAAACATCATCCCATCATAACATAATCCATATAAAACAAATGGATATCATTTAATCATAGGAAAAGTGAAACCATGTAAATCATAGAGACATTATACTTGAAAAATAATCATACTAAATAATGTCATCCTAGATGGAAAAAAGTTTTGACAAAACACTTGAAATGAATTCTTGATGAAAATATCCGTTATTCTTCAAAATCATTTTCTTTTCAAGAAATTCCATGCAATTTTAAAATAAAAGTATTTTTTTGAAAATAATCATGGAATATTGTGTTGGAATCTTCCTGAAAATAATGTTTTATGAAGCCGTAAAAATCCGTTCATGCCGTATAAGTTAAAAAAACATTCTTCTTGTACTTTTACCGGAAAAGTCAAAAAGTACCTTATATGGTAAAAAAGAAAGATTCCTTAAATAACATATAATAAAAGTACAAAAATGGGTTAAAAGGACATTAAACATACATGAAACCATTTTTAGAAAATAGGGACATGTATGATAAATATAACCCCAGTAAATACTTACGAATAAACAATCTCAGATAAAAACGAGATTGGAAAATTTATCCCTTACCTTAGGTCTGATATGATTCGTAGATATCCAAACCTCCTGTATAATGATTTAAATAATGTCATTTAATTATTACAGAATAATATTCATTGTTATGATATCATATATGGTTCACTTATGACATTATATTACCGGTTCTTTTGTAAGTTCCATGTTAAAGCATCGTTTTGGGTAAAATCGTTTTATTTATCGTATGTGTTTGGACTTGATGGTATTGATATTATTATTACTTATATATTGATTTAAATACTTCTAAGATGTTAATCAGGATTTATATATCATATATATATTTAGTATATATATATATAATAGATATATAAATGAAATGAAATACACCGTTCATGGAGACGGTAGGCCGTACGTACGCATGAACGCGGTTTTCATTTCCTTATTGACTTGAATGGAAGTAAGTAGATGAAATATATATATAAATAAATCCAGTAGCTTTATAATGTCTTATATTTCATAAATATCCATTATATATACTTTATAATCATTCTTGAATGGTTAACATGGAGAATGAATCTCATCATGTCATGGAGACGGTAATCCGTACGTATGCACGAGCGATGATATCGTTCCCATAATTATTGAATTGAATTGGAGTTGATGATATAATGTCACATAATTATTATGATGTTATAATAAATATATATAGTTATTTTTTACACCATTATACTCATCCAACTAAGGTGGTGGTGGAAAAACAGATTACACCACGGCATGGAGACAGTATTCAGTACGTACGCATGCGCGGTGATTTCATTTTCCATATGATGGATAGAAGGTGAAATGGGGTTGTTTTATATTTATAATAACATATAAGTATATTAGTGATACTTATTCTATTACTTTATAATGAAACAACTAATGAATAAGAAGTTGAAGAAGAAAGAGACTTGAAAGAATCGTTAGAAGAGATTACCTCTTCTTTGATGCACCTCTTTTAAACTTTTTCTTAGGGAACTAGAGTTCATCTTTTGAGAAGAAGAAAACCACTATTATATAACTAGAGAGTTTGATAAGAGTAATTGTCAAGGTTTGTCTGAGATTCAAGGCTCAAAAGGGTGTGAAGAGAAGAGGGATGTGGTGCCCTTTTTATAAGGGAGGAGAGGGGCACCTTAGGAAAAACATAAAGTATTATTTTACAATAAAGTCATATTCAGTTTTTAATATCTCAAAATTGATTTATATCGAATATAAGGTGGGGATGGGTCGAAATTCTCTCAACAGATATGTTTTTGACAAGTTTAGGTTACTATTTTAACATTATCATTTAGATTTAACACTAAGTTAAATAATTTAACTTTTACCATGTCTTTTTGTTTTCTTACACTATATGGTTAATAAACTTACTATAACAAGCCAAACTAAAACCAAGTGGTTAATTATTAATATATATTACCTTATCTATGTCATTTTTTCAAGCCTTATATTTTTAGAAATAGAATTACAATTAATAACATAATATTTGTTTTAAAAATTATTTAATGTCAATTTTGACACTATTTGCAACATGATTTTTGTGAAACTTATAACAGAATGATTAGTTCAAAAAAAGTTAACTTAATCAATAATAACATGTCATATTAACCTAAAAATTAGTTTAATTTATTAAAATTCACAAATTACATTTATTTTGGTATTCATAACATCAATTATGTTAATATTTCATTAATCAGGTAATTACTGCATCATCATTATGTCATAAATTAATTAATTTATTTAATGTATAAAAATTATAAATAAAATACCATTATGTAGGAATTCCTTTTATCTTTCTAATTAATATTTATAGTCGAATTTACCTTATTTATAACCCTATATTAAAAATGTTTTAATTATTAATCATTGATTTTAACTATTTTAACTATTCTTTAAATAAAATAATAATAAATGTCCTAATCTAATCAAGGTGGACCTAAAGGGTAATATTTTATTCTTAATGTTGTTTTTTGGTTGAATTTCACTTATCCAATATAATTAGGAAATTTGTTAGGGTAAAAAATAATATCATTTTTACCCTTAATTACCCTATTTACTTTTAACCGTGGTAAATAAAAGTAAAAAGTTACTATTCACAAAAAATTATTTTTATCTTATTGGACCATATTTTACTCTTTCATATTAACCGTGTCTCTCGGATTTTTTAAATTCCACTCACAGAAGTGGTAAAATTAGGTTTTATGTAAATTTTCAAATTATCCTAGGAGGTGGGTAAAAGACTGTGAAAAGTTCAATAAAATTTTTATATTTCTACAATTATTCTAAAATTACTCCAATTAATTACATTGAACTTATATAGGTATTATGTATCAATTTTTACCTGAAATAAATTTAAATAAAATAAATTATTATTTAAATAGAAAGTCGGTTTTAAAATAGTAACCTAGTGTTTTCTCTATTCATCAAAAATAGAATGTTCTCAGAAAAATACCAAAAATTTACCCTAGGCTAATTTTGATATTTCGAATCCAAAAATAAAGTCCATTTAAAAAGATAAAATTTATAAGAATTTAAAAAGTGTGTATTACTATTCATAATGGCTAGTTTATATAACATATCGTTGTTTAGTGAAACTCAGTATTGCGTATAACACACGCTATCGTGGAAGGTCGTGATTGCGTGTAATGCAAGCCATGTCATGGATGCATGTAGTGCAAGCTCCTTTTGGTTTAGCGTACAAAAAAAGACATCAATTCAATTAAATAGAATATTTTTCATAAAATATCGGGGTGTTACAAACATTGACTAAATTATCAAGACCATATTTTGTTGTTCTATGTAGAGGAAAAGTGTAAGAACCTAGATCTTTGTTTCAGGTACGCTTTTCCTTTTTATGGAGTTTTTATGAAAAATGGATTTTCTTGAAAATTTCGAAGTACACACCGTGTACTTTCTGAGTACACGCCGTGTACTCCTTTCCCGCTCGAAACCGTGTGCTGGCCATGTCCGGACCACACACACAGTGTGTAAGGGTGACATGGAGGCCAATTTTGGAAGAGTATGGAAAAAACCTAGTACACACCGTGTAATCTAAAAGTACACATCGTGTACTTTTCATTTTTTCACAAAACGCACCAGGGTCGCGCCTGAAGGAAAGAACACACACCTTCTCTAGGTTCTTCATCCGAGAGCGACCCGTACGACCGAATATTCCCTGAGACCCCGCCTCTCCGTCCGTTATCCGATTCGAGCACGGTCGATTGCGTTGGAAGCGAAGCGGTGTGTTCTCCGATCTTCTTGATCCTTGTTTTCCAATTCTTTTTCTTTCTCAAGTTATATATGGTGGAAAATTTTGTGCGTTTTCTTAGATCTATGAAATTCTAGGGAGAATCAGCCATCATGGTTCAATTATATCAATCTCCTAGGATTAAGGTAGGTGGTTTGTGCCTTACTGTTCAAGGTCCCTGAGTATTATGTGCAAATTCCACTAATACCTGTGAACAGGGTGTTGTGTGTTAACCTTTTTTACCATGTTGTTTTCCTGACTTGCTTGTATGCTTGTGTGGAGGTAATTTGACCATGTTAGAGGATAATTTGTTGTGTTCAGATGTGTTTTTCCTTGATTTGTTCTGTTTACGACCCTTGGGCCATGTTTTCCTTTGGCTGTTACACCAGTTTCCATACCTTGTGGTTATAGGTAGAAGTGAAACTCCTGACATGCCTGCTGCCTTGTAGACTATTTAGCTAAGTATCTCTATAGGTGTACTTTGATTAGCCATGTATCTCTATAGGTGTACTTTAGCCGTATAACATTATTATGCATTGACCGTCATGGGGGCGAGAGAACTTGGTGCTATTGACTATAAGGGATAGACCGAGTGAGCTTCCCAGAGAGTCTTAGATATTATAGACTAAAGAGGGGATGGACCGAGTGATCTCCCAGAGAGTCTTGGATTTTTTCTACAGACTACAGGAGGTTATACCGAGTGTGCTTCCTCATAGAGTCTTACCTTGTTTGTTTCTCTTCAAGAACCTTCCCATGCTAGAGGAGGAATTGACCGAGTCAGCTTCCATAGAGAGTATGTGCTATACCTGAGGTTATAGGAGGAATTGACAAGGATAGCTTCCTCAAAGAGTCTCTAGACCATGGGGATAAGATGGTTAGACCGCGTGAACTTTCTCAAGAGAGTCCTTGACTATCCTAGACTCTAAGGGGATTTGACTGAGTGAGATTTCCCAAAGAGTCTCATAAATTCGTATGACCAAGCAAGATGGGTTAGGCTGAGTGCACTGCCCAGAGGGTTGTGGTACTTCTTGGATAGGACTAGAGAGGATGGATGCGAGTACTTCCCATAGGGTTTCTGGATTATTATCTATTTATTTCACTATTTTTGATTAGTTGTGGATTGTTTTATACTATGTATCGTGTTGTTTTACTACTTACTGTTACTGCCTATTGCTTTCTGTTGCTGTTTACTGCTTATTGTACTTTTACCAGCCATACAATCACTAACTGTTAGGCACATATCTTCGGGTGAATGCCTACTGGGATTTTATCTCACACCCTATTTGGGCCATGCATTTGGACCCAAGAAGACTATTGTTTTGCAGGTATAGACAAGGGAAAGCACCCTTCGACTTATGGAACTTGATTTCTTGGAGCAGGAGAACATGGGACCGAGCTTTGGCTCACGATGCGGAGGAGCTGTTTTCTTTTCTTTTGTACTTGTTTTGGTACTATAGTGTTTTCCAGCATTGTGACTTTTTTGGCTGCTTTCTTAGTTATGTATCATGCAACATTTCATATATATATATACATATGTGCTCCAGTTTGTTGATTTAGCCTCCCTCTATTTATATTGTTGTTTATTACTTCTTCCGCTATTGCATGTTTACTTTTTATCCACTATGTACTCTGCCAATGAGGGAATAGTTTCCCCACTATCACACCCAAGGCCCTTGCTGCTAGTCGGAAGCCTCTGGCATTTAGGGAAATGCGCTTGAGGCCATGTGACCAACTGGGTACGGGGCGCCTCTAGGTGGCTTCTAAAACCGGGATGTTACAAAGTGGTATCAGAGAGAGGTTTATTCTCTCTTGCCATACTATTTAGAGACTTTAACCAGGGATAGGATGGATTCAGTACTTGGTAATAAGATGTTCCCAGGAGTAGCTAACCCGTGTATAGGGAAAAGCCATACTACCTCGTTTTTTTGCAGTTTTCGAGTTTTGAGATTTTATGATTGAAACGATTTCACCTAGAGTGATTCACATGCTTTGTACTCTTATTGTTTGATATTATGGTTCTATTTCTATCACAACCCGATGATATGAGGGTATTCCATCTCATGCATCATATAAGAACTTGTAGAAATCACATTCCATAAATTCTTGCCATTCCATTTAGGGTGCATTAGTAATTTCATGCTGTTGTGATAGACGTTGTGTAGATTATGCATGCTGTTGTGATAGATGCTTGATAGAATCTATGCTGCTTATATAGAATTGTTTGTATTGTACTTTGTTTAAATGAACGCCAAATTTTTATTCTTGAGGTGTTATGGGACCTCTTGAATCAGAAATTGGTGGATCATGATCCTGTTTTCTTTTGTACATGACTGTAGGGGATGCCAAGCTTTGATTCGTGGGGAGTATAGGCCCTCACGGATCAGAATTTGGCACCTCTCTACCTTGTTTTCCATGTTTCTGGGATTCTATGCAGTTTCTAATCTACTGCCCAGAAAAACCCCGAATACACGACATGTACTTCCTAGTTACACGCCGTGTAGTTTTTAGGTCGTGATACTGATGGTGTGTACAGAAAAACGGTGTTGTGAAAATAACGTCAGGAGCACACCATGTACCGTATGTACACGTTGTGTAGTGTAGAGCATTGTACCCAGCCGTGTCACTAACAACACGGGTCGGGGGAGCTCTAGTAGAACACGCTATGTTGTAAATGAACACTCTGTGTAGTTCTGTCCAGGTACTCGGTCATGTCACGAACAACACGGGTCGACATGACCTTCTCTAAGACACACCGTATGGCTTTTGGAATACGCTGTGTAGTCTTCCCTAGGTACCCGACCGTGTCATGAACAACACAAGATGGTGTCACCACCTTTTATACACGCCGTGTTTGTTCGGAACATGTCGTGTAAGGGCCAGCCATGTAGACGACCTTGTAACTAACAACACGGTCCACCGATTCGGTGTTTAGTACATGTTGTGTCCCTAGGGAACACGTTGTGTAGTCTGAGTGTAGTTTGAATCATGTGAGCTAGCCTTGTAAAGAGACTCGGGCAGGGGAGTAGTCTTAAAGTACATGTCGTGTGTTGGGTCAACACGCCGTGTAGTTTGAGGTGTTACACAACCTGTAGGGCAGGGGTACATGCCCATTTCTGTGGATTAAGAAGACATGCCGTGTAGTTTTTATACACGTCGTGTAGACGTGTTTTGTAAACTTGTGTGTTTTTCTTCCCCTGTTCCTGTTTTGTACTCTTGTGTTCTCTATCCTTGTTTTTCTGATCTAAGGGGTACTTTTGATCTTTCATAGCTGTGACTCTGAGACGTCCTCCGGTTGTAAGTCTGTTGTCAGGTAGTGATCAGATGCCAGATATGGCTGATCAGGGTCTTCCTACCTATCCTCCAGTTGAGCCAGCCTTGGCACCGGCTGTCATACCAATTATCGGCGCTGATGCACAGTTCAGGGACGATTTTCTGAGTATGATGCAGACCTTCCAGGGAGCACCGCCTCTTGCCCCGTCGATGGCTGAGTTGACGCAGGATTTCCAGCAGCAGTATCCTTCTACTATTTCAGGGGATGGAGGAACTCAGGCTGCAGAGTCGTGGATAGAGGCCACACTGACCATCTTTGAGAACCTATAGATTCCTCCGGAGAAAAGAGTAATGCTGGCTACTTATATGCTCCGGGACACCGCCAAGAGGTGGTGGGTGGTTATCTCATGGTCCGGGCATCCGTAGGATATGTCTTGGGATGAGTTTCAACACACCTTCTATGACTACTTCTATCTAGAGACCTTGAGGTCTGATCAAGCCCAGGAGTTTATGAGTCTGCAGCAGGGTACTCTCTCTATTATGGAGTACTCGTCTCACTTCACTGAGCTGCAATGTTTCACACCTATCCCAGTAGGTGATGAATTGTTACTTGCTAGGAAATTCGAGGATGGTCTTAGGCAGGAGATCTGTTTCTAGGTGAATATCTTCTAGCTGACTTCGATATCCTCCATCGTCTGCTAGGTGCTGATCACTGAGCCCAATCTGAGCGATTCTAGAGTAGTGAGCCAGGGCGGTTCGTCATCCAGAGCTGGTGTTCCTCCTACGGACAGTAAGAAGTGCCACAGAGATTCTTATCAAGGAGATTGGGGTTCGAGGGATGTGTATTCTAGTAGCCAGGTTGTATGCTACCAGTGCGGTAGGAGTGGGCATACTAGGCCTCAGTGCCAGTCTTGCGGCAATATGGGCCATCTTCAGCGTTTCTGTCACATCTTTGTAACTTCATATGGTGGTAGGGGTTCCTCTATGACCCCGCGTTCTGGAGATGCTTCACCAGTTTCCCATCAGTCAGGGAACTGGATTTCTTCCGGCCGTTCAGGCTGAGGTGTAGGTTGCAGTCGTGGTGGTCAGTCACCCGGTCATCAGTGACAGTAGAGTGGATCAGCTCAGAGCGGTCAGCCTGGGGCACAGGGCCACTGTGCAGGCCAATCTTTCACCGTGGAGAAGACCAATCAAGAGAAGGATGTCTGCCCTTCTACAGTTTGAGGTATGATCTTAGTAGCCTCAGTTTTATCTTCAGTTCTTTTCGATACTGGTGTTTCCCATAGCTTTATCTCTATTGCTGTTGTGGAGAGCCTTGTGCTCTGTATCTTTTCGTCTGCCTACTTGTTGACCCTTGACACGCCATTGGGAACGGGGACATCTAGCGTATGACAGTGTAGAGAGTGCCCTCCTGAGGTTGCAGGGTGTCATTTTTTATGGTACTTCTATGTCCTAGAGATGACGGGCTATGAAGTCATTCTCGGGATGGATTGGCAAGTTCCTTTACAGGCAGTCATCGATTGCTATCGCCGCAGGGTGAGTTTTGTATAACCAGAGGGCAGATCCTTCCTTCATAGAGGCGAGTGGGATGTCCAGGTACGTAGAGCTGGACCAAAGCATCATGGTCTAGGGGAAGTGATGTCCCAAATTGCTAGTATTTATCTGGATGACCAGGGGACTTCACAGTTAGTCTTTCCCCCAGTGGTGGATCATTTCAGGGATGTCTTTCCAGAGGACTTTTCAGGTTTACCTCTGGATCATGAGGTAGACTTCTCGATTGACCTCATGCTATGAGTGGAACCGATGTCCATTCATCCTTATAGAATGGATAAACCTGATTTGCAGGAGCTCAAAAAGCAGTTGGAGGAGTTGAGGAAAAGGGTTTCATCCGACCCAGTACTTCTCCTTGGGGTTCGCCTATCCAGTTTGGAAAGAAGGCAGACGGTACCCTTCGGCTTTGTGTGGATTATCGGAAGCTGAACCAGTTTATGGTCAAGAACCGATATCCCTTGCCAAGGATCGATGACCTCTTTGATCAGCTTCGAGGAGCTCGGGTGTTCTCTAAGATCGACTTGTGGTCCGGTTATCATCAGTTGCGTGTCAGACCATCAGATATACCTCAGACAGCATTCAGGTGCAGGTATGGTCTTTATGAGAATACAATCATGCCGTTTAGTCTTACGAACATTCCTGCAGTCATCATGGCATTTATGAACCGAGTGTTCCATCTTTACATGGACTCCTTTTTCTTGGTCTTCGTGGACGATATCTTGGTGTACTCTCACACTCGACACGACCATGCCACACATCTTGAGATCGTTCTGACTACACTGAGAGAGCATCAGCTTTATGCTAAACTCTCGAAGTGACACTTTTGGATGGATCAGATTCACTTCCTGGGTCATGTTATCTTGGAGACAGGAGTGACAGTGGACCCAGAGAAAGTGAGAGCTGTAGTTTCCTAGGAGCAGCCAAAGAACGTATTTGAGGTGTAGAGTTTCCTAGGGCTAGCCGGATACTACAGACTCTTCATTCATGATTTCTTGCACGTAGAAGCACCATTGACTGGTCTAACCAAGAATGGGGTGATGTTTTTATGGTAAGATTCTTGTGAGTCAGCCTTTATAGAGCTGAAAGAGAGGTTGACGTCAGCACCGATCCTAGTCTTGCCAGAGCCGGGCAATGGATACACTGTTTACTGTGATTCTTTAGGTATCGGGCTGGGATCTGTTCTCATGTGGGGAGATGGAGTCATTGCATATGGGTCTCGGGAGTTGATTCCACATGAGAGGAACTAAACGACGCACAATCTGGATTTGGCAGTAGTTTTTCATGCCTTACGCTGTTGGAGACACTATCTTCTGGGAGAGAACTTTGTGGTTTTCACCGACCACAAGAGTCTCACGTATATCTTCACTCAACGTGACTTGAATCTGAGATAGCGCAGGTGGTCCGAGTATCTTCAGTCCTTTGACTTTGAGCTCGCCTATACGTAGGGAAAGGGCAATGAAGTGGCAGATCCATTGAGTAGACAAACTCAGATTCAGGCAGTTCAGGAGGCCAGTAGTGAGTGGAAGCTTATGGCTTTGTTCTCTGAGATGCATCTGGAGGTGCATGACAGACAGGGACATGCTTTCCTTTCATCTTTGGTTGTTACCTATACAAATCTTGGTCAGGTACGAATGAGGAAGATATCAGACTCAGAGGCCTTGGTCCTGCAGAAGAATGTGTCAGGAGGGGACCCTCTTCTTGGATGGATAGTAGGCGACGATGAGATCTTGTGTTTCCAGGGATGCGTATTGGTGCCAACAGACATACGCGAGGAGATGAGGTGGGATTTCCATTCCTCAGTTTGGGAAGTTCATCTTGGCATCACCAAGATGTATCGGGACCTTCATTGCTAGTACTGGTGGCCAGGTGTGAAGAGATATGTTGTTGGTTTTGTCATGCGTTGTTCTACTTGTCAGCAGGTGAAAGAAGAGCATCAGTGACCATCAGGGCTTTTTTACAGTATTTTCCCATTCCGTATTGGAAGTGGAACGATGTCGCGATGGACTTCATGACCTGGTTGCCGAGGTCACCTCGGGGGAGTGATGCTGTTTGGGTTGTCGTTGACAGGCTTACGAAGGTTTCACACGTCTTTCTAATCAATGAGACCTTCAGTGTTGATGATCTGGGATGACTATACATTTGAGATATTTTACGTATACATGGAGTTATACACTCCATTGTTTCTGGCAGTGATGCACGCTTTACCTCTCGGTACTGGCAGGGACTTCATAATCCTCTGGGTACACATGTGCTTTTGAGTACATCATACCATCCCCAGACTGATGGCCAGTCCGAGGGCACAATCCAGGTGCTTGAGGATATGCTCCAATAATTCATTTTAGACTTAGGCAGTTGTTGGGAGAAGCATATACCTCTTTTGGAGTTCGCCTACAACAATAGTTTTTAGGTGACCATTTAGATGGAACCATATGAGGCTTCGTACGGTAGAACATGCCGATCACCCTTATGCTGGCTGGAGGCAGGAGAGGCAGCATTGCTAGGACCTCATCTTGTTCAGCAGACCTCAGAGCAGATAGAGTTGATTCAGAAGAGGATGGCTACAACACAGTCTTGGCAGAAGTCATATGCTGATCAGCGGAGATGACCTCTAGAGTTCGAGATCAGAGATCAGGTTTTCCTGCGTGTCGCACCGAGGTTGGGACACAAGAGGATTCAGATATAGGGTAAGATTTCACCGTAGTACATCAGGACGTTTGAGGTTTTGGAGAGAGTTGGGCTGGTTGCCTATTGGTTGTAGTTACCTTAGAGGTACTAGGCCATGCACGACGTCTTCCATGTCTCTCAGCTCCGACGTTACATTTCAGACCAGTCTCATGTCTTTCAGCCCGATGAAGTTGAGCTCGAAGCGAATGCGTCATTTGAAGAGCATCCTATCTGGATTATTGATGAAAATACAAAGGTTCTCTGAGGCCGGTCTATTCATCTGGTACGAGTTCTGTGGTAGCACGGGCGAGTACAGGATGTGACTTGGGAGAGGGAGGCTGAGGTTTGATTGCAGTGGCTGGAACTTTTCGAGGATCCTTCTTCTACGCCCATCTAAGGAAATTCGGGGACGAATTTCATTAAGGGGAGAAGTTTGTAAGAACTCGGACCTTCGTTTCAGGTATGCTTTTCCTTTTACTGTAGTTTTTAAGAAAAATTTAGTTTCTAGAAAATTTCAAACACACTTCGTGTACTTTCTGAGTACAGGTCGTGTACTCCTTTCCCGCTCGAAACCGTGTGTTAGCCGTGTACGGACCACACAAACGGTGTGTAGGGGTGACTTGGAGGTCAATTTTGGTAGGGTATGGAAACAAACTAGTACAAGCCGCGAACTATAAAAGTACACACCGTGTAATTTTCTTTTTTTTCACTAAACACATTGGGGTCACGCCTGACGGACAGAACACAACCCTTCTCCAGGTTCTTCATCCGAGAGCGACCCGTACAACCGAATCTTCCCCGAGCCCCCGCCTCACTGTCCGTTCTCCGATTCGAGCATGGTTGATTGCATTAGAAGCACAGTGGTGAGTTCTCCCTTCTGCCTGAGCCTTGTTTTCCAATTCTTCCTTTTTCTCAAGTTTTCTAAGGTGGAACGTTTTGTACATTTTCTCAGATCTACGACATTCTATGGAGAATCAATAGTCGTGGTTCAAGTGTACTGATCTCCTAGGATCGAGGTAGGTGGTTTGTTCTTTACCGTTCAAATTCACTGAGTTTTATGTGAAAATTCCACCAATACCCGTGAACGGGGTGTTGCGTGTTTACCTTTTTTCCCTTGTTGTTTTCCAGCCTTGCTTGTATGCTTGTATAATGGTAATTTGACCATGTTAGAGGATAATTTGTTGTTCTCGGATGTGTTTGTCCTTGCTTTGTTCTGTTTACGACCCTTGGATCAAGTTTTCCTTTGGATGTTACACTTATTTCCATACCATGCGGTTATAGGTTGAAGTGAATGTCATGACATTCTTGTTGCCTTGTAGATTGTTTAGCTAAATAGATCTATAGGTGTACTTTGGTTAGACAAGTATCTCTATAGGTGTACTTTATCCTTATAGCATTATTATGCACTGGCTGGAACGGGGCTGAGAGAACCTGGTGCTATAGACTATAACGGATAGACTGAGTGAGCTTCCCAAAGAGTCTTAGATATTATAGACTACAGAGGGGATGGACCGAGTGATCTCCCAGAGAGTCTTGGATTTTTTCTATAGACTACAGGATGATAGAACGAGTGTGCTTCCTCAGAGAGTCTTACCTTGTTTGTTTCACTTCAATAACATTCCCAGGCTAGAGGAGGAATTGACCGAGTGAGCTTCCTCAAAGAGTTTGTGGTGTACCTGAGGCTATAGGAGGAATTGACTGAGATAGCTTCCTCAGAGAGTCTCTGGACCTTGGGTGTAAGAAGGTTAGACCGCATGATCTTCCTCAAGAGAGTCTCTAACTACCCTAGACTATAAGGGGAATTGTTCGAGTGAGCTTCCCCAGAGAGTCTCATAAATTCATATGACCATTCCAGAGGGGTTAGTCTGAGTGCACTGCCCATAGGGTTGTGGTAATTCTTGGATAAGACCAGAGGGGATGGCTGCGATTACTTCCCAGAGGGTTTATGGATTATTATCTATTTGTTTCAATACTTTTGATTGGTTTTGGATTGTTTTCTGCAATTTATCATCCTGTTTTACTTCTTATTGTTACTGCAAATTTCTTTCTGTTGTTGTTTACTGCTTATTGTACTTTTACCTGCCATATACTCACTGACTGTTAGGCACAGATCATCGAGTGAATACCTACTTGGATTTTATCTCACACCCTATTTGGGCCATGCTTTTGGGCCCAATAAGACTATGTTGTTTTAGGTATAGACAAGGGAAAGTGCCCTTCGACTTCTGGAACTTGATTGCTTGGAGTAGGAGAGCATGAGACCGAGCTTTGGATCGTGATGCTGAGGAGCTGTTTACTTTTCTTTTGTACTTGTTTTAGTACTGTAGTGTTTTCCAGCATTGTGACGTGTTTTGTTGCTTTCTTAGTTATGTATCATTCATAATTTCATATATATACATATGTTCTCCAGTTTGTTGATTTAGTCTCCTACTGTTTATATTGTTGGTTATTACTGCTTCCGCTATTGCATGTTTACATTTATTCCGCTGCATACTCTGCCAAAGAGGGTATAATTTCCCCACTATCACACCCAAGTCCCTTGCTTCTAGTCGACAGCCTCTGGAGTTTGGGGAAATGCTCTTGAGGCCATGTGACCAACCGGTTACGG
Source organism: Viscum album (assembly GCA_963277665.1). Classification (NCBI taxonomy): domain Eukaryota; kingdom Viridiplantae; phylum Streptophyta; class Magnoliopsida; order Santalales; family Viscaceae; genus Viscum; species Viscum album. Next base: position 494,143,814 of record OY728148.1, on the reverse strand, counting down.
GGCGCCTCTGGGTGGCTTCCGGAACCGGGACGTTACAAAAAGATATCTTGGGATCAATTGACCAGGATGATAATACCTTCACTAATTCTATGACCATCTTTGAAGAACGAATGTCCATCTAGTAAGATCATTTAAATAATAACTAAATCATATAAGGATGGTTAAATTGGTTTTAGAACCAACTTTATTAGATATCTTGAGACAATGGGATTATATTACATAATGTATGTTTGTAGGAGAGGTTGACATTTCTATAAATAAACATTGTATTTTTTGTGGCCTTGATGTGTCTTCCTATACCACTCGTGGTTTATGAAATACACACACTTTCATCTAGATAAGGGCCTAGATGGGCTCACAGTATGTGTATTTATGTCTCTATCCAGTTCTAATGAATTGTATTTTAGTACATGGTGGACCCCTCTATGGGGTTCATGTAATGTCTAATGTTGAATGAATGCCATAGATAAACAAATTCAATATTATTGAATTTTATAATATTAATTATGAATTAATTTACTAAGTGTATTGAAATGTTATTAAGTGAATACAATGACAAAATTTTATGAATGACCATTACTATTCGAGTTTTTTTAAATATTCATGAGTGAGACGAGTTGTGTTAATGATGGGTACTTTATCACAAAACATTATTTTTTATGTTACAACTAAAAAAATATTTTTGATGGTTGTGACATGTTTATTAGGTCATAAAAATTATTTTGGGATTATCTAGAATATTAAAATTATTTGGGGTCTATAGTGTAATTTTAGTAAGTGTTGACCAGCCTATATAATCTAATAGATCCTAAAATTTTATAGTACTATTACTCACTCAATGTTGAGAAAATATCTCTCCTCTCTCCTATATCCTTGATTGAGAAGGAGTCGATTTGAGAAACCTTGTCTATGTTATCCTTCTTATGTAAAAGGAATGGTGATTCAATGATCGTCAATATGTCAAAGGAATAATAGATTATTTATAGAAACATCTATAAATTGAAAATCATGATATTTTTAGTGTTTTGGAGAATATTTGGATGATCTAGAGATTTCAGACCTCGGTTCCTTCAAGCAGAGATCAATGTCAATGAGTGAAACACACATTTATTGGAAATAAAGTGAGGTACTAATTAATTATTTTTAGGATTTATTAATTCATATCATATCCCCATGTTTATTAATAGGTAATTCTACATCTAGGATGATTTCACGATAATTATATGCAGATATAAGTTTAATTTCCCTTGATTCTATGAATCTTTGTTGTCACTGGTACCAGTAAGTGGTATCAAAGTTATCATGTGGTTAATTAGGTCAAAATTTAAATTAAATTTTCCTGAAATTTATATGATAGTGTCAATATGGTCCTAAATCCCCTAACGACACACCAATCCAAGAATGGATTGCAGAGATATGGTTGTCCGAAGATTGAAAAAATATTTTTTCTGTTTAAAAATTAATCTACTGTCTGTTTGTGTGTGTATATTTGTTTGCATGATTGGGGAGGTGAATCAAGCGGGGAAGATCATTGTCACTGGTTCATTTCATCATCATTTAACAATGAAGGGTTCAAGGGTTAGCTCTTACAATAATGTGGCAAGTACAAAAAACAAAAAAACCCACCAAAAAAGGAAGGAAAATTTGTGGGTGCTACCTACCCACACCCCAAATACACACACACTAATTTGGGGGATTGAGACAATGCTACATCAGTAACAATATTGTAATTTATTTTTTATTAAAGATTCATTATCTACTGGCAGTTTCTACCAGACCTCGCACACTCATGTATGGTTTGTTTACCCAACAACCTGGTTGATCGACTAGACATGTCATTCAAAACCCAAATAGAGAAAGGAACCCCACTTGTGTGGGGGGGGGGGGGGGGGGTAAATACATAGTAGGCCTAATAAATATAGAATTATTTTTAAAGTATTTTTATGATACTATAATTATTTATGGGACCATGTGAGAAATAATTATTAAGTTAGAATTGGTTTATTTTTTTTATTAATAATCCCTCAATTTGAATTTGTTTCAAATTTAATTTAAGTATGAATCTTTACCATATGTTGATTGATCATGATAAAGAATATATAATGTATAATATATATATATATATAGACATTTTAATGTGTTATTATTTTAAATAAATAATTAATAAAGGATGGATTGTGTATCATCCCTTCACCTTGTTATATGTATATGGGTCTACATGTCTATGAGTGATATATTTATTTTTATCTAGAAATATAAATACCCCATATTATATATGTGAGTATTTTTTAATAATAAAGAAGAAGAAAAGAGGAATATTTTTCACCAATACATGGTGGACTACTAAATGATGTTTAGATACATTGGACGGGGTCGGTACTATAACTCAAGTCAAATGTGACTCAAGGAGTTACCCCTAAGGTCATGGTTGATCCCTTATGTACTCAATGGATAAAAATTAGAAAATATCCTGACCATTTTTTATTTTTTATTTTTTGATTTATTTTATTCATAGTGTATTATTTTGTGAATGTGTAGATTTTACATAACCACATAGAATAACAAACAAGCATCCATAGATAAAATATAATTAACATGCAGTGAATGTTTAATATTTAAGTATGGATTAGTTGTGATTATAAGAACATAAAAAAATAATTCTATATAAAATGTACTTAAATCGTTGATAATAACTAAAAAAACTTAAAAAATATATTAATTCAAATGTTTTACATTAGTTGAATTTAAAGAAACCATAATTATGTGGTGCTCAGTTGCCATAGTAGAGGGTACCTATAAATATATGGGAATTATTATAATGTTATGGGTAGAAATAACTATATATTTCTATCAAGAAATATCCATAGTTTACTTCTTGCAACTTTATAAGAAATCTTTTGAGTAAATCAAAGGTTATGATTTCCAGAAGTTGGGACTTCAATAAATATATAAATGAGCTATGAGTCAATGTACTCGGCTATCTAAAAACCTTCCTTAAAACTCTATGAGTAAAAGAATAGCCATATCATGTACTATGAGGAGATTTTTCGAAGGATCCTTACCACTAGAATATTCTAGTGATATAATATTCTTAATCTAGTAGTTGAGGGATACTAGTCTTTAATAAAATAGTCGAAAAATTTTAAATAATAACAAATCCATAATGTTTATATTTTTATAATAAATATAAATTAATAAAATGTTAATTTTTTTGTAGATAAAATGAAAAACTACACCAATTCAATTTCACTACCATAAATATTAGATATAAAATGTATCTTAATTGGTAATAACATATTGTAGTGGAACATGCACTGTTTCATAGTACTATACCAATAAAGGAAGATATATGTGATGGAATCCAAAATTCTTGTTTATTTCTATCAAGGAGTAAGAAAGGTCGATAAAGATATATATAAGAAACATATGGATGATGTGTTCGAATCCCAATGCATCATGTTTTCATTTATATCCAGTATGCTCTAGAAAACTTATCAGGATAGATATTCCAACAAGAATCTACCTTATCTATAAGATTTATAGTAGGTGAAAGGTTTATAAGAATTATATGATATTACTATTTCATTGTATAGGTATGATCTTGAGGGATTGAATCAAGTAGGACCTCATGTACTCAAAATGATTAGGTACATTGAGATAATGGAATACATTAAGTTCAAATTGAACTAAAAAACTATATAATGATGTGACTTTTCTATCATTACAGGGTAGATTTTTAAATTTTATGGTTAATTATAAAATGAATAACATTAATAATTCACTATTAGATCAGTTTTATTTATTTTTCTAATTAGATATATATATAAAACTCTTCAGTCCTTGTAGTGAGTTAGGGGAGGAAAGGAAAGGATATGGGGTCAAAAATAATACTAATCCAAATAAAATGAAGCATTTCAACTCCAAGAATCAAAATAAATAAATGTATTTAAATGATAGATAGGTAGACTACTTTTCATGTGGCATTAAAGTCCACTTAAAGAAAAATTGTGTATCTTGGAAGTGGAAGAAAGGTGATGCATCTACTGTAGGTATATTTTTCATTGAATACCGTTGACTATATATAAAAGTTGGGTGTTGGATACATCATGAAAATTACACATTTTTATTTAAGTATAATAATAATGTAGATTCAATATGATTAAAAATGTTGAGGTGGATCTCGGGGTAGAAAATAGTGTAAGATTAGAAACATTATCTCAATGTTGATCTTAGAAGCTGTGGGATATTATGTCAAGTTTGGAAATAATTTTTTTTTTCACTTTTATAAGGATAATATATTTTATTTTTTTACATATTATAATACTTGGTTATATATACATGAACTTTAAAGGACTATTTTTTAAATTAGTCACAATTCTGATTTGAATAACTCATATCCTTCCCACTTATGACACTTCAGGATACATCATGTAAATGAAAAGAATGTTATAAAAATACCTGATGTAGGTTATTTAGAATATATTGAGTTTAAACCCATGGATTAATTTCTTAAATGTTTATAAGAAAAAATGAATAAAATACCTTTCTGTGTGAAAGGATTAATGGAAACATAATTACTGTAATTGATTCATAGTGATGTATGTGGTCCATTTCTTGTAGAGGTAAAGGGTGATTTTTTATTTCTCCAATATTTTTATCAATTATTATAGTAGATGTTGATAAATTTATATAATAAGTTCTAATTAATATTCTAATATAATGAAGTAGATAATAAAATTGGATTGAAGATAATGAAGCTTTGTTTAGACCATGGTGGAGAACATCTTATCCAAGCCTTCATTGACCACTTGAAGAAGTGTGGCATTGTCTCTCAACCCAATCCTCCTTATAAACATCAGTCGAATGGTGTAAGTGGAAGCATGAATCATACAATTATTGAAATCTTCAAACTTATGATGGGTCATGAAACTCTAACATTATTTTTTTGGGGGATACCCAATACATCCAATAACATATATACTAAATCATGTAACAACTAAAGCAGTAAATGGGATTCCATATATAATTTGGTAGAGAAAGAATCCTAGTATGTTATACATACATATCTGGTGATGAAATGTATTTATAAAGATAGTTATTAATGATAATCTAGCTTCAAAAATCATAAAATTTATTTCTATAGTATATCCTAAAAAACTATAGGATACTACCCATATATCCCTTCAGATAGACTAGTGACTGTTTCAAGGATACTATATTTCTAGAAAGGGAAATAATTTTCAGTGGATATAATGGGAAAAATATTGATAGATGAAATTTATTCTCGAGATGAAAAAGATTTTTTATAAGAACAATCTACATAAAGGATAGTGGGAGATTTTTGGGGAAAAAATCCCTCAAGGTAACACTGCATTATTTTTGTGTTGATTGTGTATGTTGAAAAAGTAGTTTTTCATAGGGAATTGTCATGTTACGGAGATGTTGTTGAAAATACATGTTGAAAAAGAACCATGACAAAGGAATGGTATATCTTAAGGTTCTACAAAAGAACAAATAAAAGGTGGCACTGTTTTCCAGTGATTTCCTAATTTTTAGGGTGCAAAATTTGGAGATTGGGGAGCATCGCGAAAAGTGGATTTCCTTGAAGATATCATAAAAATATAGAAAATACATGAGTTTCTTGATGTTGGGCTTCTTAAAGTGGAATTAGTAGAGACTGAAAAAATGTAGATAGTGAGCTATTTGATTACAATGAGCTTCATGAACAGCATAGGTGAAGAGAATTGTGGCGAAGCATTCTGGTGGTGGAGAAAAGGAATTAACGAAATGCTCCAAAGTTATGACAAGCTCTAAGGTTTGAAAATCTTCATTGTGCTTCACGATATGGAGATAATTTTAGCGTAAATTTTGGAGCTTTGTGATTTGAGCTTACATGGCGCTGAATTTTCATTGTATATTCTCAAGTCATTTGAATTACCTACAAATAAACCTCAACCCCCTCAAGAGAAGAAAAAAGATCAAAAGAAAAACATTAAGCTCTCAAGTTGTGAAGTAGATATGAAAAGAAAGGATATTCATGAAATAAAAGGGAATTCATAGAGTGAGTTGAGATCTATGAAAGGAAGGCACCCTGCGAAGGCCAGTTTGGCGTGGCATAGGACTTGTGCTCCGCAAAGGCTTGTTTAGCTTAGAAAAATCGCAAAGACCAATGTCAACTTTGAGAAGTAGCGAGCTATGAGATCTAGAGAGCTCTGTGATATAGTGAGCTTTGTAAATTTGTGTGCATTTCGAACCTATGAGCTTCATGAAGAGGTTAGATCATTGTAAATGATTTTTTGATATTTGAAGAAGTGGGGGCCTCGCGAAAGAATAGTGATTAGCAAAAGAGTTTTGAAAATAATTTTCTAGTGTTTCAGAGGCAAACTGGTATTCATATGTGGATGAAAGTTTTACTTTAACAGATCATATATCAACAGTTGATGATTCATTTATTCATGCAAATGAATATACCTATAGTTCTATAAAATATGAGTGGATACCTTTCAATTGTAGTGAGAAAATTAAGAGGAAGAAGATTATCCTATCTACCGGTAGTGAGTGAGTGGGATTGAAATAGGGAGTAAACCATGTGAAAGAAGTGAACTAACCCTAAAAATTGTAAAGGATGTTATCCTGAGTATAGAATTGGTCATGCCCAAACATTATTGGCAATGAGCTTTAGTGTATTTGGCATATAGAAACATTGTCATTGTATGCTCCTTGGACGTAGCCTAGTGGGAGAGAACCAAGTAAAAATATCTATTTCTACATGTTTAAATTATTGCATTACATTAAAAGCATCATCATAATTAGATAAATCTTGGATGAATAAGATCAATAGTAACACATAAGTGAAAACAAAGTGACCCTTATAATATTTAGGTCAATATCTAGTGGGGTAGGATGAATTTTGAAATAGAATATCCATACCCTAATTCAACACCCCTCAGGGTATCTAGGCCCCATTTGGTCCTAACAATTGGTATCAGAGAGAAGGTTGATTTAATCATATTTTTTTTCTCTGTCTTGGTTTAGTTGATTTTTGTGGTTAAATATTAAGTACACTTTTATCTCGGTGTGCCATGGTAATGGGAAAACATCAAAGAAGAATCATAAGTCAGATTTTATTCCTCAGTGTGGAAGTGTTTATGGAAAAAGTGTGATTTAACTAAAGGAATCAAATAGCTTGTTGAATGAATGACTGGATGAATCTGATAGGGAAAATATAGATTCACTCAATAATGATGTAGGAACTAGTAAAGTACATGAATTTCAAAGTGATACTAAAACTATTGATGAAGAAGTTTCAAGAAGGAGGCCACCAAAAGATAATGTCGACATGAAAAAGGAATTGGATATGAAATTAGATGAAGAAGTTAAATAAAAAAATATCCAGATCCAAGTACTGGAAATTGATTTCAACAAGCTTAGAGGATTAAATCAAAGCCTTGTCGATGTGGCTACTAACCCGAGGGAGAAGAACGATTCCCAAGATGGAGAACTAAATGGGATATATTCAGAGAGAGAGAAATGAAAAGATGATGATATGGGAAAGAATATGAACTTAGATAACATTCAAAATTTGAAAACAAAAAATGATGATCTAGAAGCACATCTAACTGAGAAAGTTCAGGAGAGTCAAATACTATAACAGAAGATTGCATGTTGTGCTGATTATATTGTTCAAGAAAAATTGAATGTAAAGGAGCAATGTGCATAGTGGATAAGATCACACATAATTTAGAGTATGTCATGAGTAGAAAAAATAATCTTGAGAGAGAAACCAGTGCTTAAATTGATGCAAGGGATATGATTATTCAAAATTTGGAATAAGAGCTATAGTTATGGAAGAAAGAAGTGGAGAAATACAGTACCAAAGGAAATCCTAAAATGAATGATTCGTTGAAATAATTATTTTATTATCCTTAGTAACTTAATGATAAAATGAAAAACAAATATGATATTCTTTAAGGGAAACAATAGTAAATTTTCTCAGCTCAAGGACCATACAGTTTTGGAAAAACTGGAATTGTATTTGAAGAATCCACTCCTGTGCATGATTGAAAGTGAGTCGTGAACATTTCCAGAAATGGAGAAAATCCTATATGAGCTAAAGACATACCTGAGAGGACATTTACAATAAATAGTTACAATATATTATATTTCTATGGAATTCATAGACACACATCAAGTATTTATTTAGAGGATTTGTAATATATTTTATTCTGTAAAGATAGAAAAATTTATAAATCTGAGAACAATAAGAAGAAACTTGTGATGTATGAAAGATGATACTCTCAGAATAATGTATCCATGAAGTGCTTCTATTGTGGAAGAATAGGACACACCATGTGTGTGTGTTAAGAATCCCAGGAGCTCAATGTTAGAAGAAGAACTCAAGAAGAATCAACATCTCAGCTGAGAAATGATGAAATGTGATACACCTTTAATGTAAGTTTTTTCATATGTTCTGATCATGGGCATTTGGCCAGACAGTGTAGCAATAAGAAAGCGGGGAAGTAAAAGTAACCTAGAAGGAGATCCCCAGAACATGAAGTGTATAACAAAAAATTCTATACTAGAAGATAACATAGTGAGATGAAAACAAGGTATAATGTTTCAGGAGAATCACAAGGATCTAAATATAAGGGGTATCAATATCCTTCACTATTATAACCCCAACAACTCTCTTGGATATAATGTTAAAAAACTAGAAGAATAGGGGAATATTAACTCCCGTTGTGAGTAAGAAGAATGTGAAATCGTTGGATGACTCAAACCCAACATGAAAGGGAGGCATGACTTCAACAATTGGTAAAAGAAATACGACTGAATAATTTCATGAAAAATTCACATGTCATTCCACACAGTGTGAAGTGAAGGAAACCGACAGATCCCTCCATTAGAAGAAAAATAAAGAGAATATGGTAAGTGGATAGTTTCCCATTCAGAGAAATAATCATGGGAAATGTAATTTGTCATGAACCTCAATGAATGAAATTTTTTCTAGTGTGTATAAAACCCAAATTGTGAAGAAGGCCAAAACCAGAGAACCTAAATATTAGTAAAAGACTAAGGATGTGGGTAAATAATGCCTATTTATATAGGTAGAATAGTTGATGTTGGCTAGGAAATTGGAGAAGGAAAGGGTTGAGTGAAACAATTTTCAAGAAAGAATCAAAGGGTTGACCTATCAGGATCAACCACAATCCTCTTCTTGTGGATTCCATAAGAACCCATCTCCCTATGTATATAACTGATGTTTACTGAAAATTCATGTGTATCATGTTTTAGGGAGATACGATCCATGGGGAAGTGACATCTAAAGATGAAATGTGATGAAGTGATATGCTTCAATGATTTAGTTGATTAAAATCATGTACTATAGTTAAAGAAGAAAATGATAAATTGGGCACAATAGATAGTGATTGTGTTATTAAATTTATCTCCTGTTTCCTACACCGAGTTTTAACTGACTAGGCTGGGATATTTTTTTGATGTCTCAATGCCTAGTACTATATGAGAGTAAATGACACAGGAGGAGAAGAATGTTTATATGTCCAAACAGTAGACCTAACAGTAAGAGGAGTTAGACATCATAAGGGGAGAATTATATTACTAATCATATGAAATTACGTGTGAATTAAATAATCATAATAGTAGAAGTTCAAATATGATATCAAATTCAACAAGATTTATTATACAATGGTTCTATTATTCTAATCCCTATCAAAAGGATATGTGCTATCGAAATCAGAGATGATATGATGAAGAGTATACATTTAAACTAATGATCATCCAAATCTAAACATGGGTGATCTAGTAGTTCTGAGGAGCATTTAACATATATCCATTCATATCATTCCCCAGTTCAGATGTAAGTTTTCTTCTGAGAGAAGATAGATTTCGGTGAAGAAACAACAATCATGCATTAGCGTATTATTTATTTTGTTCTAACAATGTGTTATCATCTTATTGTTTTCAGGATACCAAGAAGCTACTAGAGAATATCAACAATGTTTCGACAAGAAACCAAGTAAATATGTCAAAATAAATGATGTCACTATACACTAATATAGTGTTAAGATGCTTATTGTAAGTGCTGATGTGGTAAGGGAATCAGGTGGAGAAGAAGTTAAAATTTCTGATTCATAAGCAGATACAAATAATTATCATGAGGAAATCATGTCTATATCCATGAGGAAGCCAACGATTCGAGCTGAAATTGGCTGGCCTAATATCATTAGAGACACAAGGAAATTATGGAACACATATTTTTAAATATGAATATTCTAAGAAGGTTTTGAGGAGTTTTGGAATGGAAAATTACCAGTAGATAAAGACTCTGGTTGATACTCGGATGAAATTATCAAAATATGATGATAGAAAGATAGTTAAAATCACAGAATACTGACAAATTATTGGGAGTTTACTGTACCTCACAACGATGTGGCATGATATTGTTTTTTCCACATACCCAGAATTGCGATATCAATGAAATACAAAGGAAATCCATGTTATTGAAGTGAACCAAATGCTTTGGTATATCAATGGAACTATGGATTTTTGTTTGATGTATACTGAAAAATATCAGCTAGGGATTTTGGGATATACAAATGCATATTGGGATAAATCAGAAGATGATAGGAAATCTACATCAAGAGGTTCTTTTATCCTGTTGGTTTGTGTATTTATTTTCTAAGAAAGAAGTAATATTGAATTTCATTGAGCACCGTAGAAGCTGAGCATATTTCCAACACTCAAACATTCTCACAGTTATTGTGGATGAAGCAGCATCTTGATGATATGGGAGTTGAATTGAAGTCTCTGATTGGAATCCAGTGTGATAACTCAAGTGCTATAAATCTGAGAAAAAATATCATCCATCAATCAAGGACAAAGATCATAGAGATAAATTATAATTTTATCAAGGATAAGGATAAAAAGGGAATCTTGATGTTTTAGTATGTGCCAAATAAACTATAGGTTTTAGACATTCTTATAAAGGCCTTTCCCAAGGAAGCTTTTGAGAGGCATCAACTATCTCAGGGAGTTAAGTCGACTTTCCGCAATTTTAAAAACCACAAATGAGTGACCTTTGGGTATTTTGAAAAATGGGGAGAAATAGTTCTTCTAGGAGGATAAAATGTGGCTAAAGAAGGGATAAAATTTATTAGTCAAAGACATGAGGAGAAGCTGACAGGTGGAGCAGCGAGATAGGGGGAGAGCAATAAGATAGGGGGAGTATGAGTTTTAAATATGACGATGCTTAAAGTTATAGAAAAAAGATTATATATCACCCTATTCGACGTTCAGGATGAAATAAATTTATTGGTATTAGTATGGTATCAATGATTGGTGTCAACAATGAATTGATTCATTGATGAATGTTTCATACTAGTCTTGTTTCTCAGGCCAAGCATTTCTTATGTGGGCTCAGAGTACGGGGTGAGTGAATCATTGGACGCTCTTTGAATCTCAATAGGTGAATGATGGTTGATGAGGTATGGGGATTTAGTGAGGTATAGAAGTATAGAGAATTATTATGAGAAGATTTTTCAACAAACCCAAAGGGGGATATTGATGGGCTAAAATCCCTCAAGGTAGCAATGCAACATTTTTTTGTTGGCTGTTTTTATTGACCATGCAGGTTTTCGTGGTGAATTTTCATGTACCAGAGATGCTTTTTATAATACATGTTTACAAAGAACCATGAAATAGGAATGGAATATTTGCAGGTGGTACAAAATAATTAATAAAAGGTGGCATCATTTTCCAGTGTTTTCCAAATCTTTGGGGTCCAAAACACGGATTTTAGTGAGCATAAAAAAGTGGATTTACTTGAATATATCATCAAAATATGGAAAAGGAATGAGGGTCATGAACATGGGATTCTTGAAGTAGATTTTGCAGAGACTGGAATAATTTTGATGGTGACCTCTATTATTACAATGAGCTTCACGAATATTAGAGGTGAATAGCATTGTGGTGAAGCATTGCGGTGGTGGAACAGATGAATTGACTGAATGCTATATGGTTATAATGAGATCCATGATTTGAACATTTTTGTGGTTCTTAGCGATATAAGTATAATTTGGGAGGAAATTTCATTTCCTTGCAATTTGAGAGGATGTGGCACTAACTTTGCACAGAAGGTTCTCAAGTCGATGGAATTACCTATATATATACATGGACCACCTCGAAAGAAGAATAAAGATGAAACGAAAAACATTAAGATCTCAAATTGATAATGAGATTCATGGTGAAAGGATCTTACCAAATGAAATGGGAATTTGTAGAGATGTCGAGCTCTACAAAAGAAAGTCCCACCGTGAAGGCCAGTTTGGTGTTGTGGAGGATGTGCACTTTGTAATGTATTGTTTATCTTTGCAAAATCACAAAGAACAATGTGAGATTTGTGAAGAATTGAGATATGGGATGTAGAGATCTCTATGATCTAGTGATATTTGTGAAATTGTGAGATCTGTGAACCTCTAATCTTCATGAAGAGGTTGTATCATTGCAAAGGCTTGTTTGAGATTTGCAAAAGTGGGAGCTTTGTGAATGCATAGTTCATAGTGAAAGAGTTTCAAAAAGAATTTCCCAGTGTTTCATAAGTAAAGTGGTATTCATCTGTAGATGAAAGTTGGAATTTAAAAGAGCATCTATCAAAAATTTAGGATGCATGTATTCATGCTAATGAAGATACCTATAGGTCTATAAACTATGAGTGGATCCCTTCTAAGTGTATTGAGAAATGGAAGGGGAAGAAGGTCATCCTTTCTACTGGAAGTGATCCTGTGAAAGTGAAATTAGATGTGACCCTTGGGAAAGCAGTTAGATGACCCGAAACATTTAAAATGAAATGAGAGTGGGCATAGAAGTGATCTATCCTGATCATTATTGTGAATTATTTTTAGAGTTTTTGGTACATCAGCACACTGTTGTTGTCTGCTCCTTAGACATAGCCTTGTGAGGGTGAACCAAGTAAAAATATGTGTGTCTGCCTGTTTTCATTCCTACATTGCATTAGAAGAATCATCATCATTAGATAAATAAGGGATGAATAAGATCAATAGTAACACATAGGTTCAAACAAAGTGACCCTTATAATATTTTGGTCATGATATAGTGGGGTAGGAATAATTTTGAAGTAGAATATCCATACCCTAATTCACCACCCTCTTAGGGTATTTAGGCCCCTTTTGTTCATAATAGATATGAAGATGTTCTCAAGACACAATTATAACATTGTTTTACAAGATAAGTTATATAACTAGAGAGATGGTTTCTATATCGTAGATTTAGGTGACATATTACTCTTTAAGGATAATGAACCTTTGACCTATAGGGAAGTGGTGTATGGAAAAGATGATGAAAAATAGAAATAATCCAGAAATTCCAAGATGAAATAAATATATCAAAATCAATTTTGGCTACTATTATACACTGTAGTCAATGTAAAACTTATTGTGTGTTGATGGGAATTCAATAAAAATCTTCAAATGGATGGTAATGTAAATACCTACAACGATCATTTGGTTGTGAAGGTTTTCAATAAATTCCAATACATTCACTATGATGATACCTTATCAACAATACTATTATAAAATACATCAGAATATTAAAATTAATATTAGACTTTCATTATTATGAAATTTGGAAAAAAATTTGAAAACATATTTTCTAGATGTGAAGATGGTTTATGATGTTTGTATGACACGAACTAAAAAATTTATTATTACCAAGAGTTACAATTATGAAAGATGTAGATATATATCAATGGGTTAATTCTGGAATAATGATCATGGAATTTTTATTTTTATAAGTCCATACGATAATTTAGTTTTATTAAGAAGGGATGAGAGTTTTGTGTCTATAATTACGTTAGTGGGAATGCCATCATTTTCGTTGTATTATATGTTGATGAGGTATTATTAATGGGAATTTAAGTGAATGTCTTATAATCATTGAATAATTCATTAAATTAATTCTTCTCTATGAAAGATAATGGTGAAATAGCATACATTCTAGTGATTCAGATCTGTTGAGATAGATCATGATGGTTTTTTGGGAAAATTCAAAGTATTTATATTGATAATGTACTCGAAATGTAAAACATTGAATAATACATGAGATAATTGTTTCCAATGTAACATAATATTAATCACTCCAAAAAAATGTGTCCACTGACATAGGAAATGATTAAAAGAATGAGTAGATTCCATTATGATTCGATGGTGGTATCATCATGTATTTCATTATCTATACTAGGAATTTTTTCCCTTTTCATTAATAATTATGGGAAGATATCAAGATAATACAATATATCTATACTGGAAAAAAGATAAAAATATTATTAAATCTTGAGACATCGAATGGATATGATCCCAGAATATAGAGGATATGAGTAGATAATAAAATGATAATATGTTTATGCTATCTTCCATGAAGATCATAATGATCTAAAATCGTAATAAAGAAAATTATTCTACTTTAATGGTGGAACAGTCAGCTGGAGAAGCTCAATGAAACATATATTTTCTCATTCTATAGTGGAATATTAACATATTACTACTTTTGATATAGCTAAGGAATCAGTTTGGATACATATCTTTATATTAGATATTAGCATTATAGTTATAAGTGAAAACCCTATTAAAGTACACTGTTATTACACTCTAGAATAAGTACTTTCCAAGGATCCTAGATCAAACTAGAGGAAAAAAATATACTTGAGAAGTTTCCTCTCTTGAGGTATTTTATTTAGAGTGGTAAAATCATATTTAGAAATGTACACATCGTGGATATCATGACATACCAACTAACTAAATACATTTTTGAAAAGAATTATGGTTCTCTTGTGAGAGATAGCAGGTTGAGAGTTATTAACAGTTGAATCTAGTGAAAGTGGTAGTTTTGTGAGGGTGGGTACCCTAGAACCAACTCATTTATTTACATAATATTTCCATTGAATGCATACAATTATATATATACATGTGTTTCTCTTATCATGATATTTACACTTCTTTTTAAAGTACTGTATGTATTGTAATATCCTTAGATTATATGACATATCAAAAGGATATAGTAATTCCCAACTATAATATTAACCACGAGATACTATAATTGTAATATTAAATATTTGACTTATAGTCCAAATACATCATATTGAAAGACACTGTTGATGAATAAATATTAGGTGTTGGGGGATCATAAGAATTGAGACATCTTCTCATGAAGTACACACTTGGTGATATTGAGTACATGTGATCATAAGGACTAACCCTTATGTAAGAACAAAATATTTAACTTCAATTAATTTGTTCTATTTTTTATTATTAGCCTTTCTTTTATCTCTTGGTTTCCCCTTGAGTTTTTGTGTGTGAAAAATAGATATTTTGGGCTTGAAATTTCGTGGAACATGGTTGGTGCAGGGTTTGGGGAAACCGTGCACCCTCACCCAGGAAACCAAGTAGAAAAGGTTCATTTTGGACAGTGGCAACCACATGGTTAGAGCATCATTTGGAACAATGTGTAGGATAATTATATTGTGTCATTAATATGTGGAAAATTACTCTTTCCCTCTTCAATTTTAACCCTACATCACCTCCTAATCGCCCATGCAGTATTTTTAGCCATGAAACGTTCCTCCAAGACTTGTTAGACCCTATTAGCATCAATATTTGGGTGGTTTTATCCTTGGAACATCAAGAAAATAGTATTTAAGTCTCTTTTCTCATGATTTTTCCTTCTTCTATGGTTTCTCTATGATCATTTAATTATTATTTTCTAGTGGGTCATCTGACCTAATGAGGGGTTGATCATGAGATTTTGGGTGAAATCATGATGGTTATTATCAGATATTTCCTTCATATGGTCTTGTGGTGGTGTGGTTTTGGTTTTTCATCGGATGTTAGAATTTTCAAAGCTTGAGGTAGGTAGTTCCAAGATTTTAGTCTTTTAGATGAGTTTTTAATGATTTTTTGATAGTTTAAATTTGTTTTATAGATTATTTGTATAGTTAAAAATATTTTTTTGAATTGGTTTTAGATTTCCATGTTATGGAAATGAGTTTTATAATGGAATGAGGTTTTGTTTCATGTGTTCTTCATTTTGTTTTTTCTTAAATATGTTTTCTTCCTTGTGTGAAAGATGTGAAATGTGTTTTCAAAGATATTTAAAGGTGATAATGTGTTTAAAGTGTATTTTCTAATAGAAATTTGTTTTCATTTCATGTTTTATTCCCTATTGTGAAGCTTAAATGTGTTGTGAATTGTGAAATTGATGTGAATCATGCTATAAAATTATTTTGGTGTGAGTATGAATTTGAAAGGGATTTTTCCCAAGGAAATGGTTGGATTTCATATGTCATATTCTTGTTATGTTTCCAAATGGGTTTTATAAATTTTTTAAGTGGGGAGAAATGTATTTTCAAATGTTTTTTTGTGTGTGTATGAAATGGAAAGTGGTTTTGTTTATTGAAAATGATGGTTTACAGGTGGATTTTGATTGTTGGATCAATGTGAAAAAGTGAAAGTGGTGATTTATTTATGTGGTTATAATTCTTAGAATGTGTTTGTGAAAGTGATGATTTAAGTTATGCTTGAAATGGAATTTGATCACAAAGGGAATTCATGGTATCTAGGTGGGAGAACTAGAACTAGTACACTAGTTGACTCCATTGTGGCACGCCCCAGATTCATATAGCATGATTAATTCTACAACACTAACATAAAATGTGATATGATTAGATACCAGTAGAATTCGGGTTAGGATACTCTGTAGTGTCTCTTTGATGAGAACACTATTATAATTATACTATGATTTTGGGACAACTAAAATGGGATAGGATCTTATCTTGTGGAACATGCATGAGAACGTTGTGGGTAGTTTATTTTTAGGATATTTTATCACTATGGTACGAAGTTCATACGGTCCCACCAATGCTATATTGCCTATAGGGAATTTCCCATGTTTCTTTTTTGGGACATGATTCTTATGTGATCTGGCGATAGTCACCAGAATAAAATAGACCCTGTGTGTGTTTAATTTAAAATAAAGATTATTTGAGAAAAGGTTTTACTTAAAATTGTTTCCATAAGAATTTTTTCCTCAAAAAAATTCTTTAAAATATTTCAAATATGTTAATGGTAGTGTGCATGTTAATTTATCTTCTAATGTAATGTTATGGAATCAATATTATTCATATTGGGATTTGAATCACATCCCTCATACGCATTTTGGTGTATGTAAACATTGTTTTGTATAACCTAGGTAAAGTAAAGACGTATCATAGTGGTGATAGCAGATTTAGTTTCTAGTGTTTCATTTCTTTTAGGTGTTTATGGTAGTGGATTGAAGGTGACATACCTCTTATTTCATGTATGTTTATAGGATTGTTTTTCTCACTCCGTTATAGTACTTTGGTTTTGGGTAAAGTTATAGAATTTGAATCTGAAAACAGTTTCACCTCATTTGGTTATGATTATAATTATATGACGTTTATTCTTGTTGGTTGGTTGTGGTTATATCAATGCGTAAAACCATTCCCAATGTGAATTTTCGGTACCCAGAAACTATTCTCCACCCTATGGGAATCAGGAATGCCCTTCGATCATTGCCATGAAACTATCTGGGTGTCGGGTAGGAAGGCTCCCTGACTTGGTTCATGATAAAATGTTATCAAAGATTATTTCTCTCTTTGTAGGTCATGTTATTTGGGGAGAGAGTTAGGATAGATTGGATTTAGTATTTCATGTCTTGAGGTTCTTGTTATGAGTGGGGTTTATAGCCAACACACCATGTGACAGATCCTAAATATTGGCATATTTTGTTTGAGGTATTCTCAAGGTGAGGCATACAGGATGCAGACTGTATATGGACACTGGGTGGGGTGGATTGGTTTGGTTTGACTTTTTATTATGATGTATTTAGTATGTTTTTGATTTATATAATAGTGAGACAATTTTTTGTTGCTGAAAATTTTCATGTTATGAATTGATGGTTGTATTAACGGTTTACCCTTGTGATTTTTTTTCTTGTTTTAGAAAAATGAGTCCTTAAATAATTCATGTGTAACCATGGGAATAGTAAATAGAGACTTATCTCTCACCAATCGATCAAATATTAGTGGAATTAGTGGTTCGGTCTATCCAAGAATTAGGTTAACGAGTGGGATCTGGTCCTGCTCAGGTTAGATAAGCCAAACCACATCTAAGAAAGGAAAAAGCTCAGTAGTTCTTGAAGAACAAGTCTCCTTATTTCTTAGGTAGTATGGAACCTCAGTAATAGAAGAGTGGATTGAGAATATAGAAAGGGTGTTTGAGTTTATTGATACTCTTGAGGTAGTTAGAGAGAAATGTAATGAATTCATGTTGGAAGGTCCCGTTCGAAAGTGGTGGGAATCAGTGGGGTAAGCTAGAAAGATTGACCAGATGGGTTTGAGGGATTTCAAATTCATCCTTAATGAGTAGTGGTGTCCTATTTTTTTCAATTTTAGGTATCAAGAGTAGTTAGAACTTAAACAGGGAGATCAAACGGTGATGGAGTTTGCTAACCACTTTGTTGATTTAGTTTGGTATGCAGCCGAGGTCATTTCTAATGATAAGCTGAAGGATCAAAAGATTGAGATGGGGTTGCGACCATAGATTTAATCTTAGTTCTTCTCATTAAAGATGAAAAACCTATGTTGAGGTGGTCGATCATGCCATAATGTTAGAAATTAATTTTAGAGTAATGTATGCTTCCTCTAATGTATTTTCAACAGTGGGAAGAGGCAGTTCATCTTAGAAAATATTAAGAGAGATGAGTAGGGGGAGAAGGGAGGTGGTAGTTTAGGCCATCCTTTCGGGCTATCTTTGTCTGTGGATTATGATGCCAATTGAGTCAGGTTCTATTATTGTGGGAAGGTATTGCATATGTGGTCTGTGTCTTCATCTCCACCCAGACCTTACCATTGGTGTAGAACCATTGGACACTTGTACAATTTTTGTAGGATGGAGCGCACAAATCTTAGTGGTGAAAGATCTGTAGCTTCCAACGGGATGTCATCCTGGTCAGAACCATCTAAGAAAATAGGCAATCAGCTTGGAGTTCGTAGAAGTAGGGTTGGATCTTCTTATGGGTAGAGTCAGTTTAGAGAAGATCCACATTTCAGTCATTTTTCTTAGGTACAAATAGAGATAGGGAAACTTCATGAAGTGTAATGAGCACTGGTAGAATCAGATGTAGGGAATATGATAGTTTGAGGTACTATTTTTATTAAATTTTCTATAACTATTGTTTTTTTGATAATTGTGCCTAAATTTATTTTATTTCTACACCTATTTTGGATGTGTTGAATTTTTCAACTGAGATTTTGCCTTATCAGATAGAGTTAGTAACACCGCTTGGTAAGATGTGAGGGAATGGTTTTAGGTGCCTTTCCTGTGCACTAACTATTTCATGGTCGAGTTTGAGTGGGATTTTCTTGTTTTGGAGATGGATCTATTTGACGTGATCCATGGTATATATTGGATGGTGCATTTTGAGGCACACATCAGCTGTTATAGACATAGAGTAAGTTTTCTGTCACAAGATGAAAGTACGCATGTTTTTCAATCTAAATGGGATCCTCGGTCAGGACGTGTTGGACCTCTACTTTCAGAATTTAGAAATACTGTTTATCATATCTTGTCACTAATGTTGGAGGAGGATGTTGGTGCTTATGGGGGTAGATTACCTCATATGGTGGATGAGTTCTCATATGTGTTTCTAGATGATTTATTGGGTTTTCCCTTGGAGTGGGATGTGGATTTATCAATTGATTTGTAACACGGAACACAATAGATATCTCTTCCCATGTATCATATGGCTACCACCTAGTTGATGGAATTAATGGTATAGTTGGACAATTTGGAATCTAATGTATTCATCTAATCTATAATGTAACATTGGGCCTCCCTAGTTCTGTTTGGGAAAAAGGCCAGCAAATATCTCCAATTTCGAAACTATCACCAAAATATCAATAAGGTAATGATAAATAACCAGTACCCTTTTCACCGTATTGATGACCTTTTTATCAATATAAGGGGAAAGGTGGTTTCCCAAGATTGAATTTTATTTTGGGTATCACATAGTTAGAGTTATTGAGGAGGATGTTCTAATGTCATAATTTTTAAGTATGTAAAACCATTTTGAGTTCTTGGTCATGGCTTTAAGGTTGAAAAATGCTTCATTGGTCCTTATGGACCTCATAAATAGGGTGTTCTGCCAATATCTCAGTTCCATTTTTGTGGTATTCATGAAATACATCCTAATCTATTCTAGGACAACATAAGATCATGATTCAAAATGTAGGATTTTTCTAGGAACCCTTCAAGGTCATCATCTCTCTAAGATGTTTTCCAAATGCACCTTCTGAATTATGAAAGTGATGTTTCAGGGTTATATGATCTTAGAACCAATGGGTTTACTAGACCTCGGGAAGATTAGTGTAGGGATTTCCTAGTAAAAACATAAAAATGTGTTTTAAATCATAATATTTTTAGGCCTGGAAGGGTATTTTTGGTAGTTCATTCAATATTTATGTCAGCTTTCTTGTTCCATGATAGCGCCAACCTAGAAATGGTTAAAGTTTGAATGGATCCTGGAGTTCCAAGAGTCCTTTGAAGAATGTAAGCCATGGTAGACCAAAACCCCTATTTTGATCTTTACAAAATACATAAAGGGATATTTGTCCTATTTTGATACATCTGGTATGGGTCTTTCGGGTGTGATGATGCAAGATGATCATGTGTTGGCTTACGGTTCACGCCAACTCTGACCACATAAAAGGAATTAACCAACCCATGAACAAGAGTTAGCAGGGGTGATCGATGCCTTAAAGTTGTAGCACCGTTATATTTTTGGGAATTAATTTTTTGTTTATTCAGATCATTATAGATTAGCCTACATTTTATTCAATAACGATCGAAATTTGAGAAATTTTTTTTGGGTTGATTACCTTCAGGGGTTCGATTTTGATATCATGTATACCCCATGAAAAGGTAATGTGGTGGAAGATTCGTTGAGCAAGAAAGTGCTTGTGATGGGTTTTAAAGAGTCCAGTGATGAGTGGATGTTGATGATACTTTTTTATTAAATGCACATCGAGACAAAAGAGCATAGCGGGGTTGTGTTCTTTTTTAATTTTGTAACACCCTGAGATTTTAGGAGAAATTTGTTTATGTCTAATGTTATATGAAACACCAAATGAATCTTTCACAGCACACAATACGAACTTGGCTTGCATTACATGCAATCGCGACCTTCCTCGATAGCGTGTGTAGTACGCAATACCGGGTTTCACTAAACAACGATATATTATTATGAACTAGCCGTTATGAATAGTATTAACAACATTTTGAATTTTATTATTCATCTTACACATTTTCTAGAACATGGTAATAGAACAAAATAAATTTTTCGGGTAAAATAAGTATTTTTCAAAAAATGCAGTTTTGCCACCTTTTGATGGTGCACCGACATTATATCTAGTTTTTGACATGTTTATAAGTTCAATTTGACAAAATAAAATTCTTATTTTGAATAAGGGTATAAAAATTTACATTGGATAAATTTTTGATATTTTTCAGATAACTTTCATATTTTGATGAATAGTAAAAATATGCTAATTATTAATTAAAAACAACTTTTTTCATTGACATAATTTATATGGTTAAATTATAATATTTAATGGTTCTAAAGTATAAATAGAATATATTTTTACCATTTAATATAATGTATGTCATTAACATTAATTTGACATTGAATTCATAGGTAAAAACATTTCAATCTTTGGAAATGTTTTAACTTCTAAAACCCGTTTTCTTAACAACGGGATTTATTTTAAATTATTTACTGCAACTTATATGTTTTGAATTTTGAAAAATGGATTCCATATTCGGAATCAGTGGGTCTAAATTATTTTAATAGGATACTTTTTATTTTTGGGCATTATGAATAGTAACTACGGTAAATTTTATTTACCGTAGTTAAAGGTAAATTGGGTAATTAACGGTAAATATAAGATTATAAAATTACCCTAACACCATCAAAAAATCCTATTGGATGACTAAAAGTCAACCCACATCACCTAAGGGTCGGATTATATTCATTTAATGGACTTTTTTCCATGACAATAATTTAATTATCATTAAAACCAAAGAATGTGACAACATGTCACTTTCTTAAATCTTATAAGTATAATAATTTTAATTTAGTGATACACTTAATGAAACATAGAACCTGAATAGTCTCCAGAAAGATAATAACATTATCTACATCATAGAAATTTATTTATAATTTTAGGGATTAAATAATTATCATTAATTATGACACAATAGTGATGATGAAATTATTTTATTAATTGAAATATCAAATAAATGGTTTTAAAAATATTAAAATATATATTATATGAACTATTTAATGTGATCCACTAATTTTATAGATACATATGAATTTTTATAAATCTATTAAAGCTTTTAGTTTGAACATATCTTTTGTATATATTTTATTTAAATTCAAATAAATGAATAGTGTCAAAATTGACACTATTGTTATTTTTTAAAAATAACATATTATAAAATTGTTTAAAAATCACAAAAAATATTTAAAAATTATAAATTATAATTTATATGGTATAAAATTTCATAAAGTTTCAAATTATGGAAAATTCACAACACATATGTAATTATTTATAATAATTTAAAATTTAGAATTTTATTACCACAAATAATATTAAATTGATAAATAAGGATAAATCAAGTTGATAGTGTTTAAAATAAATTCATAACATGTCTATATTTTATTTGTTGATGAGATTACAACCATCTCTCATCTGATATTCGAATTTGAGTTATTTTGGAAGTTTTTAAGTGGGGTTGGGTTTTAATATAAACTAATATTTCTTATATTTCCAAAGGTGCCCCTCTCCTCCCTTATAAAAGGGAGCCTCCTCCCTCTTCTCCTCACACCAATTAGAGCCTTAAAGCTCAGCCAATACATGCCCATTTCAATTCCAACTTCCCTAGAAACATCCTAGAGGTCCTGGTCTTCTTCAAAGACCAATTTTAGTTCCCTAAGAGGAGGTCTCAAAGAGGCGCTTCAAAGAAGAGGTAATGTTCGTTACCGATTCTTTCAACATTAGTTCTTCTTCCACTTATTCTTCATTAGTTGTTTCATTAATAATTAAAAACATTACTATCACTCATATAATAATATGTTATTATAATTATGAAATAACCCTATTTCACCATCTATCCATCCTACGGAAAATGAAATCACCGCGCGTGCGTACGTACAGAATACCATCTCCACGCCGTGGTGTAATCTATTTTCCATCACCACCTTACTTGGATGGGTATAATGGTGCAAATAAATAACTATATATGATTATTGTAAAGTGGTATTAATTCTGAAATAGTATACATACACTCCAATACAATTCCACGATCATGGGAACGATATCATCACTCGTGCATACGTACGGAATACCGTCTCCACGATGTGATGTGATTCGTTCTACATGATCTTCATTTAATAATGATTATATAAATGAATTGAATAAATAAATATGATATATAGTACACAAATACGATTCTGTAAATGAGTTATCTATAACCTAAAGATAAGAATAAGAATTTATTCGACAAAACACGCATAAGAACAAAAAGTAATAAACAACCGAATAACAAGTAGTAATGAAATATTACTATAAGAAGCTAAGAATATGACCATATATGATATCATGAAAATAAGTATTATTATGGAATAAGTCAATAACATTATTTAAATCATTATACAGGAGTTTCGGACACTTGCAAAGAAAATCGGACATAAGGTAAGGGAAAATATCACAATCTCATTTTTATCCGAGATTGTTTATACTTTGGTATTTACTGGGGTGTATTTTATCATCCACATCCATTTTCCCTAAATATGTAATATTGTTTCCATTCACCTACAATTGTTTAAATTCAATTTTACCCTTCGGTGAGTTTTTAGTAAAGGATAATAAAGGAATCTTTTGTCGTTTTTCGTACGAGGTACTTTTTGACTTTTCCGACATAAGTACGAGAAGAATGTTTTTTTCACTTATACAGCATGAATAGATTTTTAAAAAATTATTTACAAGAAGCTTCCTTTACAAGTTTTCATGTTTATTTTTAATCAACTTCTTTTAGTTTAAAATTTTATGACTTGTTAAGAAAGGAAAATTGTTTTTTATGTAGAAAGGATATTTTCCTCAAGAATGGAGTTCAAGTGTTTTATCAAAATTATTTTCCATCTAAGAAAATATAGGGTTCTGTTTCTATCCCTATTATTACATTGATTTGATTATGTTTTTATGGACTTATTTTTATGAATTCCTTTAACTTATATGAATTTTTTTATGATGTCACGATGTTTAAGAATCCCAATTTTATTACATGGGTTATGCAATGATGTATGATTTATGATTTTGTGGCACACATAGGAATGGTATCATTATGATATGGGTGGGACCTATGTCTCCCTACAATGAATTGTGTAAAGATTTTATATCTCATGAGATAGACATGGCTGGAATGGCAGGTTAAACCGGTTCAGTGAAACAGGACTGAAACGAGGAGTGAACTCAGTTCCGAAATGGACTTTGTCCACTAAGATAGTCTTGGAAATGAGTCTTGACTAATAAGAAATGATTCTCTATGATTATGTGTGTATTCCACAAAGTTTCATGTTTTATGTTATGATTATTGGGATTACATTTCATTACCATTATTTATCCTATGTTATTAAATTATGATCTCTTTTGCATGGTAGGATTTCCAAAATGTTATGTTCTTATGAATTTGATGTGATTGATATTTCTTTTGTTTACCCTTACTGAGCATTTGAGATCACCCTTTTTTATGTTTTCTTTCACCAGGTGAGGAAGAAGGGTATTAAGTAAGATACGCCAAAAAGGGACTATATATATGATGAAATAAATGGGAGACAGTGTAGATGCTTTATGAACCAGTTGTTTATGATTCCCAGTTTCTAAAGACACTATACCTATACGGTCCTTTCATGGTTTTGTTATATGTTGTAATAAGTATGATTCAATTTTTAAGTATTAACCATGTATGTAAAGTATGGGTCGCTATAGTTGGTATCAGAGGGAGGTTATAGTCAACCTTTGGAAACTAGGATGTGAAATCCTTAGTAAGAAACATAAGGATATGTCTAAGCATAGAACACAATCTTAGTGTTTTAGAAATGGCCATGAACAACCTATGATAAGACCTTAAGTGTGAAATTTTATTCTTGATTATGTTGTTTTCCTATTATAATTAGTGTTTCTCACACTATTCTTCTTGGTTTTAGTCAATGGATGGAACCCAAAGAAACCGTGTTAATGTGGAATGCGACGGGCAATGCAATGATTGTCCCCCTGAGCAACCAAACGGTATGGGATCTGGAATGAAAAATCATGTAGCCATGCGCACACAACTTTCTCAATCTATGAATCATGTAGGACTTACAAATGAGCAAAGGAAGGAGAAACATTCTGTTGAATCCTTGATGAGGAAGTGTCCACCTTCATTCAGTGGGTATTCTGATCCATTAGTGGCTAAATAATGGATCAGTACCACTGAAAAGATATTTTTAGTTCTTCAATGTTCTGAACATGATAAAGTCATCTTAGCAGTGTATCGTTTGGAAGGTGATGCTGATCAACGGTAGAATCATATTAAGAATATGAGGCAAAGGGATGAAATTGAGTCCATGGAATGGGACGAGTTCAAGAACTTATTTTCCAACAAGTATTTCCTTCGTATTCTTCGAACAAATATGGAGAAGGATTTTCTTGAACTGAAGCAAAAGGATGATGAATCCATTGGTACATACGAAGCAAATTTTACAAGACTTTCAAGGTACGCTTTCGGAATTATTATCCAACCTGAGAGTAAGATCTATTGATTCTTTAGTGGCTTAAAACCAAGTCTTCGAAGGGCGTTAGCCATAAGGGACTTCAATAGATACGAGGAAATTGTTCGATGTGCTCTCAAGGTTTATATAGAGATTGGTGTAACCCATCAGTCACATGGGATTGATAAGAAGAGGAAATGGAATTCAAACAAAAATATAAAGACCACACTGAAAAAAAGATGAGTTTCCCTTATTCTCAAAGTTTGGAAAGAAACATGGAGTAAATTGTCTTAAGGGGACAAGAAAATGTTATAAGTGTGGAAAAGAAGGTCATCTGGCAATTGAATGTCGAAATAATGGGAAGAAGATGTCTAATGATGCAAACAAAGGAAGGGATACACAGAATGAACCTACTACACTTCAATGTTTCAAGTGAAAGGAGATGTAGAATTATGCCAATCAAAGCCCAAATCCAAGGGTTGATGATGATGATCGACGTCAAGAAACTCTTAAGGCCAAAGACAGAGGAAAGTCACATGCAATTACTATCGGCGATGTTGAGTACGACAACAAAGTGGTGAGAGTTACACTTACCATCCACTCTAAAGTAGCAAATGTTTTATTTGATTATGGATCCACCCACTCTTTTATTTCTGAAGAATTTTCTAATGGTATCATCGTATTACCTCAATAATTAGATTTTGAGTTGGCTGTGACAACTCCTAATCGCACAACAATCACATCAAAAGTTTACAATTATTCTCTCATTGAAGTTTGTGGGAATGTACTTCCTGAAAATCTTGTGATCCTTCCTATAGTGGAATTTGATGTGATTCTTAGCATGTATTGGATTTCTTTATATAGAGCTTATATCAATTTCCAAAGATGGGAAGTCACATTTCATATTCCAGATCAATCTATGATCATCTATCGATGCAAGGATGAACATAACCTTCCAGTGGAAATTTCATCCATCTTATGGGTCTTGATTCCACTAAATGAAGGTTATTTATCTCAAATGGTTGGAGAGAAACTCACAATTTATAATAATGCCATTTTACGGGAATTTTATGATGTCTTTCTGGAGGAATTGTCAGGTCTTCCACCAAATCGTGAAGTTGAGTTTTCAATAGAACTCGTACCGGGTGCTTTTCATATTTCAAAGACACCTTATAGAATGGACCCAATTGAGTTGCAGGAATTGAAGAAGCAACTCCAAGAGAATCTTGATAAAGGATTCATACGCCCTAGTGCGTCACCTTGGGGAGAACCTATTTTGTTTGTTAAGAAAAAAGATGGATCAATGAGACTATGCATTGATTATCGAGAACTTAACAAGATCACTATCAAGAAAAAATATCCTCTCCCACGCATTGATGACCTATTTGACCAACTACGCGGAGCTCAATACTTTTCCAAGATTGATCTTCTTTCAGGGTATCATCAATTAAGGGTCAAAAGGGAGGATGTACCAAATACGTCTTTCCGTACAAGGTATGGACACTATTAATTTATAGTGATGCCATTTGGTCTTACTAATGCCCCAGCA
Organism: Viscum album; assembly: GCA_963277665.1. NCBI lineage: Eukaryota > Viridiplantae > Streptophyta > Magnoliopsida > Santalales > Viscaceae > Viscum > Viscum album. The sequence goes on along the minus strand of OY728148.1, from coordinate 494,116,345 downwards.
ATCTTCATGGATCTGATGAATAGAGTATTTAGAGACTATCTTGATCAGTTTGTGGTAGTCTTTATAGATGATATTCTTGTCTATTCAATGAATAAGGAAAAACATAAAGATCACTTGATAATTTTATTAAAGACCCTAAGAAAGGATAATATTTATGAGAAATTTACCAAGTGTGAATTTTGGCTTCAAAAAGTTCCATTTTTGGGTCACATAATCTCAAAAGTGGGGATATCTGTGGATCCATCAAAAACAGAGGTTATCGAAAGATGGTCGAGACCAACAACAGTAACTGAGATCCGAAGTTTTCTTGGTTTGGCTAGATATTAGCAACGTTTTGTGAAATATTTTTCAAGGTTATATAACCCACTCACCAAGTTGACTCTAAATGGAGTTAAGTTTGTTTGGACAGAGGAATGTGAAGAAAATTTCAAAGAGCTAAAAAGAAGGTTAGCCAGTGCACCTGTGCTCACACTACCTTGCAGTGGAGAAATGTTTGCGATCTACAGTGATGCATCCAAGAAGGGAATGGGATGTGTTCTCATGCAAAATGATATGGTGATATCTTATGCCTCACGATAGTTGAAAATCCATGAGCAAAATTACCCAACTCATGATTTGAGTTAGCTGCGGTAATCTTTGCATTGACGATTTGGAGGCATTACCTTTATTGTGAATGGTGTGATATTTATAATGATCATAAAAGTTTAAAGTATATTTTCACACAAAAGGAGTTGAATATGCATCAAAGAAGATGGTTGGGGCTGATTAAGGATTATGAATGCTCAATTCATTACAACCCTGGGAAAGCAAACAAGGTAGCAGACACATTAAGTCGACAAGAACATGCTAGCTTATCCATGATGAGGATCACAAAAGATCCAATATTTATGGATATACAAAGGATGGATCTTGGAATTTTAATGGATGGGGAGAAATCTTATCTTTCTCAAATGAATGTTCAACCATCTATACATGTGAAGATTCAAGAGGCACATAAATAAGATGTCGAGTTAAAAAAGAAGGTGAGAAATGTTCCTGAATTAAACCTTAATTGTGATCGGATATTAAAGTTCAGGGATCGGGTTTGTGTTCCTCCCATCCCAGAATTAAAGAAGGAGCTGCTGGATGAGGCTCATAGTTCTTCATTCTCTATTCATCCTAGAAGCACGAAGATGTATAGGGACATGAAAGAGTACTTCTGGTGGGATGGCAAGAAAAGAGATGTTGTTGAATATGTCTCTCGTTGCTTGGTTTGTCAGTAAGTTAAAGCTGAGAGACAGAAGTCTAAGGGGATGTTACAACCATTACCCATACCAGAATGGAAATGGGAAAACATCACTATGGACTTTGTCACTGGACTTCCTAAAACATCCAAAGGCAATAATTCTATCTGGGTCATAGTTGATCGTCTTATAAAGTCTGCACACTTCATTGCTATTAGAGAGGATTTCTCTCTATATCAGCTTTCCAGGATATATGTAAAGGAAGTGGTAAGATTGCATGGAGTACCACTCTCTATTATATCTGATCGGGATCCAAGGTTTACCTCAAAGTTCTGGAGAAGTCTTCAGCATACTCTGGATACAGAGTTGAATTTCATCACTGCTTATCAACCTCAAACATACAGTCAATCTGAGAAGACAATTAAAACTATAGAAGATATGTTGAGAGCTTGCTCTATAGATTTCAAAGGTGGTTGGGATCAACACCTACCTTTGGTGGAATTTTCTTATAATAATAGTTTTCACTCTAGTATTCAGAAGTCTCCTTATGAAGCTCTCTATGGAAATAAATGCAGGACTCCAACATGTTGGGATGAAGTTGGGAAAGAAAGCTATTAGGACCTGATATTGTTGGTGAAATGATAGAAAAGGTCAGATCTATTCAACAACACATAAGATCAGCTCAGAGTCGACAGAAAAGTTATGCCGACAACCAAAGAAAAGACCTAGAATTTGAAGTGGGTGATAAAGTGTTCTTAAGAATATCTCCCTGGAAGAGGTTCATGAGATTTGGAAAGAAGGGAAAGTTGAGCCCTAGATATATCGGTCATTTTGAAATTCTGGATCGTGTTGGGAAGGTAGTTTACCGATTGGAGCTTCCACCGAATCTCTCTCAAGTTCACGATGTGTTCTATGTATCTCTCCTGAAAAAGTACATACCTGATCCTTCACATGTACTCAGATCAGAAGTTGTACCGCTGGAGCAAGATCTTTCTTATGAAGAACAACAGATAGAGATTCTGGATCGAGGCAAAAAAGTCTTATGGAACAAGACCACTCGCTTGGTGAATGTTTTATGGAGGAACCACCAATTAGAAGAAGCTTCATGGGAACTTGAGGATACGATGAGGGAGAGGTATCCTCATCTATTTGTAATGAAGTGACGAATTTCGAGGGCGAAATTCATTTTAAGGGGGGTAGAATGTAACACCCTGATATTTTATGAGAAATTTATTTTATATCTTATGTTATATGCAACAGTAAAGGAATCTTTCACAGCACACAATATGGACTTGTCTTGCATTACACGCAATCACGACCTTCCTCGATAGCGTGTGTAGTACGTAATACCGGGTTTCACTAAAAAACAATATATTATTATGAACTAGCCATTATGAATTGTATTAACTACTATTTGAATTTTATTATTCATCTTACACATTTTCTAGAACATGGTAAGAGAACAAAATAATTTTTTCGGGTAAAATAAGTATTTTTTAAAAAAATGCAGTTTTTCCGCCTTTTGATGGCGCACCCACATTAAATCTAGTTTTTGACATGTTTATAAGTTCAATTTGACAAAATAAAATTCTTCTTTTTAATCAGGGTATAAAAATTTACTTTGGATAAATTTTTGATATTTTTCTAATAACTTTCATATTTTGATGAGTAGTAAAAATACGCTAATTTTTAATTAAAAACAAATTTTTTCATTTAGATACATTATATGGATAATTTATAACATTGAATGGTTTTAAAGTATAAGTAGAATATATTTTTACCATTTAATATAATGGATGTCATTAGCATTAATTTCACATTGAATTCATAGGTAAAAACATTTCAATCTTTGGCAATGTTTTAACTTCTAATACTCGTTTTCTTAACAACGAGATTTATTTTAAATTAATTAATGCAACTTATATGTTTTGAATTTTAAAAAAAGGATTCTATACTCAGAATTAGTGGGTCCAAATTTTGTTAATAGGCTAATTTTTATTTTTCGGCATTATGAATAGTAACTACAGTATATTTTATTTACCATAGTTAAAGGTAAATCGGGTAATTAATGGTAAATATAAGATTATAAAATTACCCTAACACCTGCCAAAATCTTATTGGATGACTAAAAGTCGACCCATAACTCCTAAGAGTCAGATTAGATTAATTTAATGGACTTTTTTCCATGAATAAAATTTAATTATTATTAAAACCAAAGAATGTGACAACATGTCACTTTCTTAAATCTTATAAGTATATTAATTTTAATTTAGTGATAAAATTAATGAAACTTCGAACATGAATAGTCTACAGAAAGATAATACAGTTATATACATAATAGAATTTTATTTAGAATTTTTAGGGATTAAATAATTATCATTATTTATGACACAATACTGATGTTGATATTATTTTATTAATTAAAATATCAAATAAATGGTTTGAAACAAATTAAAATAAATATTATATGAAATATTTAATGTTCTCCACTAATTTTATAGATACAAATGACATTTTTTGAATCTATTAAATCTTTTAGTTCGAACATATCTTATGTATATATTTTATTTAAATTCAAATAAATGAATAGTGTCAAAATTGACACTATTGTTATTTTATAAAAATAACATATTATAAAATTGTTTAAAAATAACAAAAATATTGAAAAATTATAAATTTATTTTTATATGGTCGAAAATGTCATAAAGTTTCAAATTATGGAAAATTCACAACACATATGTAAGTATTTATAATAATATAAAATTTATAATATTATTACCACAAATATAATTAAATTGATAAATAAGGATAAATAAAGTTGATAATATTTAAAATAAATTCCTAACATGTCTAAATTTTATTGGTTGATGGGATTAAGATCTTATATAATCTAATATTTGGATATGAGTCATTTTTGATGTTTTTAAGTGGGTTTGGGATTTAATATAAACTAATATTTCTTATATTTCCAAAGGTGCCTCTCTCCTCCCTTATAAAAGGGAACCTCCTCCCTCTCCTCCTCACACCAATTTGAGCCTTCAATATCGGCAAATCCCTACCCATTTCACTTCCCCACTTCCCTAGAAACATCCTAGAGGTCCTGGTCGTCTTCAAAAACCAATTTTAGTACCCTAAGAGGAGGTCTCAAAGAGGCGCTTCAAAGAAGAGGTAATGTCCATTACCGATTCTTTCAACTTTATTTCTTCTTCCACTTATTCTTCTTTAGTTTTTTCATTATGAATTAATAACATCAGTATCACTCATATACTAATATGTTATTATAAGTATGAAACAACCCTATTTCACCATCTATCAATCCTACGGAAAACGAAATCACCGCGCGTGCGTACGTACGGAATACCGTCTCCATGCCGTGGTGTAATCTATTTTCCATCACCACCTTACTTGGATGGGTATAATGGTGAAAATAAATAACTATATATGATTATTTTAAATTGGTATTAATTTTGAAATAGTATACATACACTCCAATACAATTCCACGATCATGGGAATGATATCATCGCTCGTGCGTACGTACGGAATACCGTCTCCACGATGTGATGTGATTCGTTCTACATGATCTTCATTGAATAATGATTATATAAATGAACTGAATGAATAAATATGATATATAGTAAACAAATACCATTCTGGAAATGAGGTATTTATATCCTAAAGATAAGAATAAGAATTTATTCGACAAAACACGCATAAGAATAAAAAGTAATAAACACCCGAATAACAAGTAGCAATGAAATATTACTAATAAGAAGCTAAAAATATGACAATATATGATATAATAACAATAAGTATGATTCTGGAATAAGTCAATAACATTATTTAAATCATTATACAGGAGGTTTGGACACTTACGAAGCAAATCGGACCTAAGGTAAGGGAAAATATCACATTCTAATTTTTATCCGAGATTGTTTATACTTTGGTATTTACTGGGGTGTATTTTATCATCCACATCCATGTTCCCTAAATATGTAATATTGTTTCTATCCCCCTAAAATTGTTTAAATCCAATTTTACCCTTCGGTGAGTTTTTAGTAAAGGATATGAAATGAATCTTTTGTTGTTTTTCGTACGAGGTACTTTTTGACTTTTCCAACAAAAGTACGAGAAGAATGTTTTTTAACTTATACAGCGTGGATGGATTTTTTAAAAAATTATTTCCAAGAAGATTATTTTACAAGTTTTCATGTTTATTTTTAATCAACTTCTTTTAGTTTAAAATTTTATGACATTTTAAGAAAGTAAAAGTGTTTTTGAAGTAGAAAGGATATTTTCCTCAAGAATGGAGTTCAAGTGTTTTATCAAAATTATTTTCCATCTAAGATAATATAGGGTTCTGTTTCTATCCCTATTATTACATTGATTTGATTATGTTGTTACGGAATTATTTTTATGAATTCCTCTATCTTATATGAATTGTTTTATGATGTCACGATGTCTAAGAATCCCATTTTTTTTACATGGGTTATGCAATTATGTATGATTTATGATTTTGTGGCACACATAAGAATGGTATCATTATGATATGGGTGGGACCTATATCTCCCCCCAATGCATTGGGTAAAGATTTTATATCTCATGAGATATACATGGCTGGAACGGTTGGTTAAACCGGTTCAGTGAAACAGGACTGAAACGAGGAGTGAACTCAGTTCAGAAATGGACTTTGTCCACTAAGATAGTCTTAGAAATGAGTCTTGAATTATAAGAAATGATTATCTATGATTATGTGTTTATGCCAAAAATTTTCATGTTTTAAGTTATGATTATTGGGATTACATTTCACTACCATTATTTAACCCATGTTATGATATTATGATCTCTTTTTCAGGGTCGGATTTCCAAAATGTTATGTTCTTATGAATTTGATGTGATTGATATTTCTTTTGTTTACCCTTACTGAGCATTTTACCTCACCCTTTTGTATGTTTTCTTTCCCCAGGTTAGGAAGAAGGGTATTAATTAAGATATTCCAAAAAGGGACTATAGATATGATGGAATAAATGGGTGACAGTGTAGATGCTTTATGAACCAGTTGTTTATGTTTCCCAGTTTCTAAAGACACTATACCTATATGGTCCTTTCATGGTTTTGTTATATGTTGTAATAAGTATGCTTCAATTTTGATGTATTAACCATGTATGTAATGTATGGGTCGCTATAAATGTTCAACTAAAATATTTCCTTTTGTAATTGATTCATGAGCTTCTAAGTGATGGGTTTTTCTAGTGTTATATTTTAGTTTCTAAATGGCGGGAAGATGCCTTTTGAGTGGTCATTGTCTCCAGAAGTAGTTTTGTGCTTCAAGGGTGAATTTGTGGTGTCGTTGTTGTTGTGAATGGTGGAGATGTAGGATAGTCACCTATCTTAGTGGTTAGTTCATCATAGTTCCATCAAGATGTTCTATGATGTGCATCGGCAGTTATGGTGGCTAGGCATGAGGTGGAACATATCTGACTTTGTATGATAGTGCTATACATGTTATAAGGGTAAATCAAAGCACCAATGGACCTCCATTTTGATTCATCTTGTACCTATTCTTTCATGGAAGTGGGGTGATATTTCAATGGATTTTATTATTAGATTAACTTGTAAAACATGAAGATAAATTTTATTGGGGTAGTGATTGGCCATCAGAATAAATCATTCCATTTCATTCCAATAATTGATTAAACCAATGTGGATGTTTTGTGTTGGTTTTATGTTCATGAGTGTGTAATGTTTCATGTTGTTACATTATAGATTGTTTGGGATAGGGAACATTTCTTTACCTCATTATTTTGGGAAGTTCATCAGAAGGTGATGGGGTAACATTTCAAGTTGAGTATGACATACCATCCCCAAACAGATAGTCATATGGTGTAGAAAATTCATATCTTGGAAGAAATACTATGAGAATGTGTGTTGGATTTTGGAGGTTTATGGGATAGATTTTTGGGACTGGTCGAGTATATGTATAACAATAGCTACCAATCCTCAATTCGAATAACTCCTTTTGAGGTGCATTATGGTTAGTTGTTTCAGTCTCTTTTGTGTTTTGCTAAGTGGAGAAATACCTCATTTTTGGGACAGATCCTTGTGAAAGAAATATATAATAATTTTATTTTTATTATGAATTCTTTTTGATGGAACAGAGTCCTCAAAAGTATTATTCTTATTAGACGCATCAAACATTGGATTTTTCTATGGGTTACTATGTGTTTCTAAAAGTAGAACCTTTCTTGGTTCACCATGATCTTTGTAAGAAAGGGAAACTAACATTGAGGTATGTTAGACATTTTATGATTATCGAGTGGATTGTTAAGGTGGAAAACAAGTCATATTTTCCCTCTTAGTTGATTTCAATTCATTACGTGTTCCATAAATATCAGTTGAAAAAGTATAATCCAAATACATCACATGTATTGAATTGGTAAGAGTTGGAATTGGAAGATTATTTTATGTTGTATTTGAGAAGCCAGTGAGAATTGTAGATTCCCAATATATGATGATTCAAGAAAACTATATTATATTTTTTTGAGTTCTTTTACATCATGATGGTGATAAGCCCAAGACATGGGAGTGGAAGTCATGGGATGGGGAGGAGTATTCATTTTTTTCCCTGATCAAGATTCTAGTTTAATTTCTAGAGACGTAAAGTTTTCATGGTGGGTTGAATTGTCACATCTATGATTTTTTGAGGTACTATTTCCCCGTGAGTTTTTGGTGAAATATGGAGATCTTAGTACTGAAAGTAGGTAGTTCATAGTTGGCACACAGTTTGGGGAAACCGTGCACCCTCATCTGGAAACCATGTGAAAATTTTCATTTTGGTTAGTAGAGACCACAAGGCCACCGCATTATTTGTAAAACCGTGTAGGATAAACAAGAAGCCTATCTACATAATTAAAAAGTAGAAAATTACTCTTATTCCCTCTTATATGTTAACCGTAAATCACCTCCCATTATACCCATACATGATACCCATCCATGGGAGATTCCTCCAAGCCTTCTTGGAGCATTGGAGATTTAATCTTTTGGTTTTTTTTACTTGTATCATTAAAGAATAATCAAGTAAGTTTCTTTTCCCATGATTTATCCCTTATTCTATGGGTTCTCTTCCCTACATGATTTATTTTTTTCCAGTTCCTTGTTTAACCTAATTTGGGGACAAATTTTAGATGTTGGGTGAAATCATGATGGTTACTTTTTCAACCATTAATTTATAGGGTTTTACGGTGGTGGTTTAGTGGTTTCACACTAGATTCTAGATGTTTTCAAGATTGAGGTAGGTGGTTCCATGCTTTTACATTTTTAGATGATCTTGGATTTCTTTTTTGATTGATGAAATATGTTTTATAGATTAGTTTTTTTGGTGATAAATATGTTTTAGAAATGTTTTGAGATGCACATTTGATTTAAATGAGTTTGATAAAGGAAAGTGGTCCTGTCACTTCTATGCATCATTGTGGAGTTTCTTAAATATGTTATGACTTGTGTGAAGGGTGAGAAATGTATTTTCAAAGAGATTTAATGGTTTTAATGTGTTCAATGTGTATTTTCCTATATAAATGGGTTTTCATTGCATGTTTTCATCCTTATTGTGAACCTTAAATGTGTTGTGGATTGTGAATGTGATGTGAAGCATGTGTTAAAATGATTTTTGTGTGAGTAGGAATTTAAAAGGGTATTTTCCCATAGAATTTTTTGGATTTCATATGTTATATTATTTTTATGTTTCTAAATGAGTTTCATAAATTTTCTAAGAGGTGAAAAATTTATTTCCAATTCATTTTAGTGTGTGTGAATTGGAAAGTGGTTTTGTTTATGGATAATACTGGTTTCCATGTGGATTTTATCATTTGATCAATGTGAAAATATGAAATTGGGTATTTAAATGTGTGATTATAATTCATGGAATGTGTTTGTAAAAGTTATTATTTATGTGATATGTAAAATGAAATTTCATCACAAAGAGAATATCAGATATCTATGTGGGCGAACTAGAACTAGTATACTAGTGGAATCCACATTGGAGAGGCCCATATTCATCTAGAAGGATTCATACTATAGCACTAACCAGACATGTGATATGATCAAATACCAATAAAACATGGTATGGGATTCTCTCTAGTGGATTTTTCATGGGAACAATGTTGGTATTTGATTATGATTTGGGGACATTAGGATGGGATCCTCTCTTGTGGCTCATGCACAAGAATGTTGTTAGTTAGTTAGTTGGAGAAACTTTATCACAATGGTATGCAGCTCATAGGGCCCCACTTGTGAATGATTTCCTATAGTGAATTTGTCATGGTGCCCTTTTGTGAAGTGTTTCGTATTTGATGTGGTATTGGCTATTAGTGTACAATAGATCATGATAATGTTTTCCTCAAAATTTTTTCTTGAAAATGTTTGAAAGAATATTGTAGAAAAGTCCATGTTGATTTATCTTCTAATGTTATGGAATTGGATCCTTTTTTTGAGTGGAATCCTAATAGTCTTTGGCTCACACTCTACTTACACCTTTGAGTGTGTAGACATTTTAATTTATGACCCAGGTAATGGAAATTTGTATCGTGGTGGTGATGATGGATCTAATAGCCAGTGTTCCACTTCTTGCAGGTGTTAATAGTGCTGGATTGAGGGTGATGTACCTCTTATTGCATTGAGTTTTAGGAATAGTTTTTTCCCATTCCATTATAGTACTTTTGGTTTTGGTTATAGTTTTAAACTTTGAATCTAAAACTGTTGTACCTCGTTTGTTTATGATTATTAGTTATATGATGTTTATTATTTTTGGTTGAATGTGGTTATATAAATGGGTGAAATCATTCATAAAGTTTATTTTTATACCCAAACTCTAGTTTCTAGCCTATGGTGATCGATAACACCCATCGTACCATTCAATGAATTCGGCCTGGTGTCAGGTTAGATAAAACTCCACCTTGGTTAATGGAACCATTTGTATTGGATGACATTGGACGTTATTATATAGGATCAAGTGTGTTGGTCTCATGAAATTACATATTTATTAATGTGTATAAATTTATTTCATTCTTTTATTCAAGATGAAAACCCTAAAAATTATATTTATGGAAAGATAGCTTGTGTTGAGTGCATCATTGGTGGTATGACATTGATTGAATGACCAAGATATGATTTTCCACTTCTGACTATAGGAATAGATATGTCGAGCCCAATTGACAAGTATGGTGGTACCTTCACTAAATCCATGTCCATGGTAGAAAATGATAATTCCATCCATTAAGGATATTGAAAGAATAAATAAATCATGTGAGGATGTTGAAACAAGTTGTGAATCCTACTTAATCAGAAATCGTGAGACAAATATTATATTATAAAGTGTCTATTCGCAGAGTGGTTTATATTTATATGAATAAAACATATCTATTTAGGGGACTTGATTTGTTTCTAAATACCTCTCATGGTCTATGAAATACACTCATTTATATCAAGATAAAGGTATATAGGGCCACCCATTGAGCATATTTTTAATCCTATCCAATTATAATAAATTAGGGTTTTGGAAAATATGGGCCTCACCATGGGGTTTGAGTACTATTTGAGTTTGAAAGATATCTATAAATAAATTAATTCAATAAATATCCAGTTTTAAATAATATGTGTCGAATTTATGAAGTCAATGTATTGAAACGTTATTGAATGAATACATGGAAAATATATTTTAGGAATTATTATTATTAATTTAGGTTCATTAAATATATTTGGGAGAGATGAGTTGAGTTAATGAATTTTATTTTATCGTTTAACATTATTTTTGATGTTATAAAAGATATAATATTTATTATTTTTGTTATACATTTATTAGTCCATTCATGTCGTTTAGGTATTATCTATAAGGTTAAATTATTCAGGGGTCACTGTAAAATTGTTGTAAGTATTAACCTACCAATATAAGATGAGATATACTCAAATTCAGTAGGAATAATTCTAACTCAAATTTGTGATCATATCCCCCACTGTCTTTAAACATTAATTGACAAAGATTCGATAGAAGAATAAAGATCCGAGGTCTCATTCCTATATTAAAGTAGTGATTCTCCAAAATTCATAAATAAATCGAATGCCTCATCTATTTTACACATTAGAACATTGAAATTAATGACTGATGCATCTTTAAAATTTTGGAGTGTGTGTGGTTGATATAGAATGTTTTGGCCTTAATTAATTTAAGTGATGCTCAATGTAAAAGAGTATAATACACATTTTATTGAAATATAATGAGGTAATCTTCTGTATTTTTTATGATTAATTATTTCACATTTGATCCTCTAGTTGATTGTTGGGTTCTGATTTATCATAGATGATTTCTTGAAACTAATATGTTGATAGAATTTTAATTTACCTAGATTTTACACATCGACTATGCTTCTAGTACCAAAAAGTGGAATCAGGGAGATCCTATGTTTAACTAACATTATGTTTAAAATAAATTTTCTTAAATTCATTTAGAGGGCATCAATACAATATGGAATCCAATAAGGATTCCTATATTTTAGCTTAGATAATTGAGATATGGAGATAAAATGGTAAAAAGTGATTTTGTGTTTAAAAATAAATCTAATATATATAAATATATATGTTCAACTGAGGAGGTTCATCTCATGGGTGTAGTCACCAGAAGTAGTTCACGTCAATAGTGGTGAACTATGAAGGGTCCTGGGGATAGATCACTTTTTAATATAGATGTTATTCAAATAAGGAAAAAACACCCAAAATGGAACAACAATTAGATGGAGGCTTTCTGACCACATTAATTACCCCTACAGATTGAAGAGATTTAGTAAACTCTATGGAACTATCTATATTTCTAATAATAAATTAATAAGAGTAAAGGAACCCTTTGGAACCAATTTCTAGACCCCTCATGCCTATGTGGGGCACATTTCCTGGACGTCCTAGCTTCCCAAGATGCTCAAACATTCCAGAACCAAATATTGTCTAGAACCCCTTTAAGGGTAAAATACAGGGGAATCCAAAAAAATATCATGGAATACAGGAAATATTTTTAAAATATTTATAATTTAATACAACTATTTTTAGGTTTTTTTATTAAATAAATCATGAATTAAAATTTGTTTCATTTATTTTAATTCATAATTAATTACCTTGAGTAAAATTAGTTTCAAAATTAATTTTATTGTGTGTGTTTAGTTCATATTGACTAATCTTGAGAGGGTTGGGTCATTATATGTCTGATATTTTTATTTATTTATTTCATGGAGTGGTGATTTGTAATAATTAATTAATAAATGGTGATCTATGTATCATTAATTCACCTCACTATATTTATAAGGGTCTATGAGTCCATAAGAGCTATATTTATTTGTATCACACATTCCCAAGTCACCATCACTTATGTTCAAGAATTTCTTTTGTATAATGAAGAATACAAAAGGATACACTATTTATGTTAAGACTTGGGGGGGGGGGTACTAGACAATTGTTAGATACATTGGATAGGGTGGACACTGGAAGTTGAGACAAACATGAATCAAGGAACTACCCCAAGGGTCTAGGTTGTTCCATTTTCTTCTCAATGGATCATATATTAAAAATATAATGATCAGATCATTTATTAATTTATTTAATATATGCATGTTTTGTTATTTTTTTAATGTATAAATTATACTCTATCAAAAATAATAATAATAAATAATGTATAAGTAGAATTAAATGAACAGAAGATAAATATTTTCAATTTTAGTATGGTTAAGTTGTGAGTCGGATCATATATAATTCCTTGACCTGGCCTCTCTGAGACAAAAATTTCATCATATGACCCCATGGATCTCTTATAATACCTTTGTTTCCTTCCCAGTACACCACAAAAAGGTCACATATCATACTAATTATTTTCCCCATAGGAAAACACATGTTATTCCATTATACATTTTCCTCACTCACACACACCATAGAAAACTTCTCAGTAGGCCACAAGCCAACACATGTTCATTCAGTGTGCTTTTTCCTCACCCACATATACCCTAGGAAGCATCCTAGGAGGTCACCCATCTAGGACAATACACTAAGGAAAACCCATCATGGCCACTACTACAATCCAAGCACACTTATCTTTGGAGTTATATTACTATAGGATCCTGAAAAAGGGTTCACCTTTTTGAGTTTTGACTATTATCATATAAAATTTCAAGACATAACCTCATTGGGCCATGAAGCTAGTCATATGACCCCATGGGTATCCTATAATACTGAGGTTTCCTTCCCAACACACCAAGATATATTACCCACCATAATAACTTAATATACTAATTATTTCACTTATAGGCCAACACATTTTTTTGTGTTCATTTTCATCACTCAGACACACTCTTGGAAACATACTATGAGTTCATAGGATAACACAAGTTCTTTCGGTGATCTTTTTACTCAATCAAATAAACCCTATGAAACTTACTATGATTTCACCAATCATGGACACTAATCTAAGCCAAGCACACTTAAATTTAGAGTTCTAATCATGTAGGCTCTAAAAACAAACGGTGCACCTTTTGTACTTTTGATTCTGATCACATAAAATTTCACGACATTAACATATATGGCCATGATCCTAGTCATATGACCCCATGGGTCTCTTATAATATCTGGTATTCCTTCCCAACACACCATAGACTATTATTCAATAGGTTCACTTATCAGACTAAAAACTATCCCCATAGGCCAACCCATATTATTTCAGTGTACGTTTTCCTCACTTTCACACACCGATGGAAACATATTAGGGGGCCACAAGCCAATATATGTTATTTCATTGTTCTTTTCCCTCACACACATAAAACCTAGAGAGTTCCCTAGGAATTCACCCATCCTAGTCACTACTCCAATCCAAGAACACTTAACATTAGATTTCAAATCAGTTTGGCATGTGAAAAGAATGGTTAACCTTATTGACTTGCATATTAAAATTTGGTCCTCTCTGTCCCACATTTTTAGAGGTGTTTCACTATGCTCCCATTAAAGCAGAACACCCTCATTTTGGACCCCACCCCTCAAACTGAGAAAGTTTCCCTAAAATTATAGCTATTTATTTTCTCTAATACCATTTTCATGATGCGACATCCCTGAGTCATAAACATAGTCATTTGTGACCAGGGGTCTCCTGTGATACCTTGTTTGCCTTCCCCAAACACCACAAACTATTTACCACTAGGATCAATTATTAGAATAATGAATGTTATGGCATGAAAATACATGTTATTTCAGAGTACTTTTTCCTCACTCACATGCACCTTGGTAAACATATCTAAAGGTCACCCATCATGATGACATCTATAGTCCGAGGATGATTATATTTAGTGTTTTAATCAAGTAAACTTGAAAAAAGAAAATTTCAAATTGTTGATATGGGTAATAACAAATAGAATTTTAAGTGTCACTTTTCCTGGGGTGTTACATAAGGCATGAATGTTTAATATAAAAGTATTTCATTATTTTAGAATAAATAAAAAACCTAAAAAATAATACTAAGTATAATGTTTTCCATTACTTTAATTTGAATGATGAAATATGTTTGAGGTTCTTTCTATATAGAGTCGAGGGTTCCTGTAACTATTGGTGGGTTCTTATGAGTGTAGTGGGTCAACATAACTAAATGTTTCTACAAAGTAATATTCATAGATATATTCTTGGAAATTTATAAGAAACATATGGAGTAAATAGAGGATATGATTTTAAAAAGTTTGTACATCAATCAACAGATCAAAGAGTCATGATTCAACATGGTCAGCCAAATGAAATCCTAACTTGAAGCATATTTAGTAGTGTTGTAGTGATAGATTAGTATATAAGGGGATTTTTTATGGATCCTTACCACTAGAATATTATAGAAAAATAATATTCTTAATATATTAGTTGAGGTCCACTAGTGTTTGATAAAACAGTGGGAAACATTTAATGAATAATAAGTCAAAAAATTTTATATCTAATTAATAATGATAAAGTAATAATTTTTTATTTTTTTGTAGATCAATATATAACCACTACCGATCCAATTTTTCCATGATAAATATTGGATAGAGATAATATCATAATTGGAAATAACCTCTAGGATTTGTACGGGAACTTGAACATAGTACTATGATATGAGCAGAATATTCTTGTTCAATGATCCCAACTTATTGGTGGGTCCTGTTAGGGATAAAGAAATGTGGATAAATATAAATAAAAGAAACATATGGATGGTGCATTGGATTTATAGTGCATTATGTTGTCATATATATCTAATGGGCTGTAGAAAACCTAGGAGGATTAAGATGCCTATAAGATGATATCATATCTCCAAGAGTTTTTTTATGAGAAATCATAAAAAGAAAAGTCTCAGTTATATGATGAAATGTGTAGGTGTCGGCCAACATACAGAAATAATTTAAAACTTAATGGGCTAGGTACATTGGGTGATTAGTGTCCCTTGAGTTCAAATTGAACTAATAACTAGAAAATGGTAACATTCCTGAAACATTACCACCTAAATATTCAAATTTTATTGTTAACTATAATATGAAAAATATGAATAAGTCACTCCTAGATTAATTAGATTTAGTTCTCTAAGAAGATAAGGATATGATAATATTCAGTTTTTCTTATGAATAAGAAAAGGAAAAAAAGTCTAAGGGGTGAATGTGAGGTGGCCTGAGCATAAAAAACATAAATATTACATCATTCTAGTTGAATATTCAATTCGTATCACAAATACACATGGCCAATGAACATAAAGGACTGGTTTCTTTAGATACTAGATGCATAATAAACATATTTATTAAATACAATTAATATCTCCCACAAACATATTCATATTAATACAATTATAGAAATATGTCACTTAAATCCTTACATAATGACATAGGAAAGGTAAACATAATAAAGGGTGATATCAGATGCCTATAAAGGGTAAACGTGGTATATATAAATCATAAGGGAGTATAATATGATCATAAGTGTATGATAACATAAAAATGTGCTTAATATAAATCTATAAGATTAATACCCACCAAATACTTGATCATAAACCCCAAAATCATTTCATATCTATAAGTAAGATCAATAAGGGCGTGAGAGCATTAATAATTATTCAAGATTCTTAAACTAGGCATGTGTCATCACATCAATAGGAGATCATAATCTTGTAAGTATATTTATTCAAAATCTGGTACCCATATAATAATATGATCATATCTAGAAGCAATCAAACTCACACATCAATATATGAACATAGATATTTTCAATCATGCCCATGCATAATCACATAAGCATAGATTGAAGTGACTATAATCACACATGAAAATGAGGAAAAAAATCTATTCACAATCATTAACATTCTTATCATCATCATCTCATAAGATATCAATATCACATAAACTAATGCATTGGTGGGTTATTATGGAATCTACCATAACATAATCATATTCCATTCATATGTATTCCCTAAGGTCTTGAATAAATTTATCATTTTCTCAAAGAATAACCTGTGAAATGAAAATGAGTTTCATCAAGATTTAATCATAATAATTAAAAACCATACTGATGAATAATAATTATGTTATCATTGAATTATTTCCCTAGTAAATCAAAAGTATCTTCAATGGATGTTTTCAAAGATGAAAATACCTTAAAATATCATTGGAACATTTATTAAGGAAAATACCCTTTTAATTTTGAAATAACTTATTTAAAATTTATAAAGATCTAGAATAGGGGGAAAAATGTTTTACTGAAAAAAAAACATTTAATATTTTCAAGTAAGCTCCAATTAAAATAGAATTTATGAAGGTGAGAAATTTTATTTTTAATGTTAAAAAAATATTTCTTTTTTCAAACCATTGGAAAAAATACCTCATTCAGAAGAAAAAAATAGGATTCATATAAAACATTTTTATAAAATAAACTATGAGTAAAATTGAATTTAATTAATACTTATATAATATTAAATATATTATTCAAATAATTTTAAAGGAATATAGATATAGGAGAGAATGACTCTTGACCAAAGAGGAAATAGATTCTTTTTTTTCTTAAAAACATTATCTTTGTCTTTTTAAGTACCAAAGTGTGGAAAATAGTAGTATCACATTAAAATTAAATGTATAAATAGTGGAAAATGATATTTATTGGTTTTAATGAATAAAGTCTATATTATTACCTTAAACAGATAATTAGTATAGACAATCCTGAAATGAAATGAGAATGTAATATAAATCAATTACCTCAAGTCCCATGTCTTTTCACACATGTTTAAACCTCATGTTTAATAAATATAGATTTTTTATAAATATATTAATGAATCATAATAATATACATCATACCAAATATTATTTACTTATTTAATCCTATCACCCATTTATTAATAATTATTTTTTAAAATCATTATTATAGGGGATAAGTGATTCATTTTTCATGCAATCCTTGGTTCATTAGTCCCAATTATTACGATTTGATCATTATTACATCATATCTAAAATTTTAATCATATAATTAGTATTATATTTAATAATTATATGTACTTTTATAACTACTCATATAAATTGGTGATGAAAATGAATTACACAACTTTGTGGAGATGATAGTACGCAGGAGTGATGTTTTCACTTTTCAATGGATGGAATGAAATAAAATTAAATAATAATTATACTTCATTGAATTTTATCTATATCAAATATATAATATATATTCCTTAAATTCCACAATATACGCATCACAGTGATGAAATAATGAAAAAAATTCATCACATCATGAAGGTAGTTGTCCATACGTACGCGGGAGTGATGTTTTATTTTCCCATAGTATAAAAAGATATTGGTAACGGTTACTTCATCATCATAATAAAAAACATGTGTATGTAATAAAATAAAGATGTTATTTTATAATGGATTCCATATGTTTATATGAGGTATATGGAGAAACCAAATTGATGATACTCGATTAAGAGCTAAACATCTTCATTGAGAAACCTCTATTTTCTTACACATTATGCGTTGAAAGGATTGTATTTTGGAAATAATAAAATCTAATTAATATTATTAAATAATCTAGGAAGGTTTCAGGTAAGATAATGGTTAATAAATATGGATAAAACATTGTAAAAAGGGAGGACATGAGGTTCCCTTTTATAAGTGAGAGAAATGATACAAATGAAATTACTTAAAATATTTAATAATAGATACATCGTAATCATGTCAAGTGGAACCACATTACCCAAAATTAAAAGATAAGACATAATATGGTCTAAATAAACTCAAAAATCACATTTATTTTATTTTTGGATACATTTTAATATTTATCTTGGATTTAAACCTCTTTATACACATTTGAACCTTAATTATGATAACACAACTTTTTACCACGATAAATTAATTATATAACCAAAAATAAAATGGGATTTATTATAAGTAATAGATCCTTATTCAATGCATAATTTATTTTTTAAACTATAATTCAATGTATTATATTCCTTAATAACTTTTATGGTTTGTAGTTTTATATAATTAAGTAATGACTCTTAAACAATTGTCCCATACATTTCATGTTAGAAACTTCATCTTAGTATCGATTTTTTCTATAATACAAAACTTTTAAAATGAAACATGTTTTATTTTCACGAAAAATAATTATGAATTTGAATTAACAACATAATTTATCCTACTCATACTTTAATGTTGTGATTTTTTTGAAAATGTGGGATGATAATAAACATCTTAGTAAGGGATATATAAAAATGTAGAAAGAAACATGTTAGTCCACTTAAAACCATAAGATCATAAAATAGAGTATTCTTTTGACATAATAAACATTGATCCCAAATAATAATTTACTTACACATGAAGTAAAATTTACAACCCCATGTTATTCATAAAACACTTTATAATAAAATAGAAAGGAAAACATCAAAATTATGATTATTTCTTATGAAACATGAGGACCTTTGAAAACCAATTTCTCAAAAACATAAATTTTTACAAAAGGGATTTAATAATTAATTTAAAAATTATAATTATATTTTTCTGTGAAATAAAAATATGTCATGTAAACTCATTATTTTCTTTAGAAAATTCATATACGTTCCTTAGTACACCATATTCATATAACCATTATAATAACCCTTGAAAATTGAATAGCCAACACAGTTAATTCCAACATAATTATTCAATGAACATAATCATTTCCCAATAAATTGGATATCAATACCAGAGTCACACATCATCATAAACAATGTAAAAGAACCTTAACATTCATTAGACACATATAACCTTTCATTTCCATCATCAATCCCCTTAAAATATCATTTATATCCCATAAGTAAAACATTTTTTGATATTGACATATACATTTTCTCTAAAAACCAATTTTTAAAATTAATATTCTATGAAAAAAGGAAATAAGGTATTTATTTGAATAAAAAATGGAATATTTTAAATGAATAAAAACATAAAATATTTTTTTTTGTTATGGGAAAGGTCATCGACATCATATACGTTAAAATGAAAAATTCGTTTTTCCTTTTTGTAAAGAAAGTGAAAATGTTCTGTATAAAATATACAAAATGATTACATTTAAAAATATGGGAAATAAAGTAATAAGGGACATAAAATGTACTAAAAAATTCTTTTTCGAACATTTAAATACATCTATAGAATAATTTTAAGAATATTGACATGGATGAAAAATGTTTCAAAAATAAATCTTTAAAAAATTTAAAATTATATTTTATGATAAAGTGTCCTTACCTCGAGTCTAAATTGTCACATAAAATCTATAACTTCTTGAATAATAAACATATATTAATTATTTAATTGATTAATACCTTTTAAAATTTTATTATACCTTTTATTTTAATTATATCTATATTATACATAATTATTTAATTGATTTTGTTTTCATTGAATTTTTTGAGGATGTTTGATTCATAAGTCAAAAATAACATTGGTGTGTTGAATTTGGTAAAATGGATCAGGATTATAAAATCAAAAAATTTGAATCATGTTATAATTATCATGTTTATACATTAATTATAATTTTATAACCAACAATTTAAGATGGTTATGAAAAATTAATTATGTTACAAGCAAGGATATGGAAGGTTTTACGTGTGTATGAGTAACATTTCATTTTTCAAAAAACATGAGGGAAAAAGGTTTGTATCATTTTATATTTATAGAATTATTATTATTTTATAAATATAATATTATTTATTTAAATACAAATATATATACTATCAATTTGAGATGGTGATGAAAAACGAATCATATCGCTTCACAGAGGTGGTAATACACACGTACGGATGAACGAAATTATAATGCTTCAATGGATGGAAAGTTAAGAAAATAGATAATATATTATATATATTTTGTGATAATTATTTAATCAATTTCGCATATATATTTATATATACATTTGTTGATAATTATAACTAGCTGTGAATGGAAGTGATAGAAAAAAATTACATTAGTTTTTGAGGTGGGGGTTTTCAAGACACACAAACGATGGTTCAATTTATCATTTAATGGTAATGGAGATGGATAAAGGTTAATAAATTAAATAATAACACCTAAGTATATGGAATAAAATTATTTTATTATATTTTATTTTTTAATTTAGTTTTTTATGAGATAATAGAAGAAATAAAACAAAAACACCTTTTTAGGTGATTTACCTCTTATTTGGAAAACCTATTTAGGTTTACACCATTAGGATCCGGAGGTGGGTACTCTAATAAAACCAGGTCCTGTATGATGTGTTTAGTGATTTTTGGAAGTGATTTTTTTAGGTATTGGATGAGCTGATCACTTATTTATGGGTAGATAAAAGAGAATAGTGGGCATCCATTTATACTTGGGGGAGAAGACACAATTGGAATTTTTCAAATGATAAAAATATGTTCATGTCTTACTCAACTAAAATGGATAAAAATTGTACCATTTATGAATATTATAAGAGAGAAGGTCTAAATATGATCATAAAATAGGATTTAGATGAGTTTTTATTTCATTGTAACCTTTATCATTTTATTTTAACCACCGATAAAACTGTTTTATCCTTTACCAGGGTAACATAGGTTTATTATTTTTACTATTCTTTATGAAAAAAATATTATGTTGAACTTATTTACCAATAAAAATTATTATTATTATAAATATGAAATTCATTTTATAAATTCAATCAAAATAATTTATTGAATTTGATTTTAAATTACACCCTACCAAATATAAAAAAAAATCATTATCTCGAAAAATATCATCGTGAGGATAAATAGTTTTTTACCAAAATCAAGAATACAATTTATTATAATGATATTAGCAAGATTATTTATAATATAAAAGAACTAATTTAATATTTAAACCATTTTAAAACAAAATTTAACTTCTAAAATGATGTTAATGAAAATAATTTTTTTCCATAAAAATAGTAATTTCAACTATTCACACAAAAATAAATTTTTTACAAAATTCCATAAATATCATTGTAACACAAATTTTACATGCTAATATGAAAAATGAAGGTCATTTTTTCAAATAAAAATCTAAATTTTGGAAATAAATCTTATAAATAAAATCATATAATATATTTGAACAAAATTTTTAAATATTAAAAAAATTCATTTTTATTATATAGTTACTTAAGATTATTATAGTGAAAAGATCTCTACAAAATCTAATTACTAAATATTAACAGGGAATGAAATTTAATTACTATTAACATTACCTTTATTCTTACACATATAAATAAATTTATATATTATGGTTCCATATTTTGAATCTTTTTTTATCATATTCAGTTTCTATAGGTGTATAAATTTACTTTTAATATAAGAACACGAAACACATAATAATCAATTTTTTTTGAAAATAAATGATTTAAGCATAAAAATAATTTTACAATAAAATTAGGTAAAAATAATTATTTTCATCA
This sequence comes from Viscum album, assembly GCA_963277665.1. NCBI lineage: Eukaryota > Viridiplantae > Streptophyta > Magnoliopsida > Santalales > Viscaceae > Viscum > Viscum album. Next base: position 494,094,156 of record OY728148.1, on the reverse strand, counting down.
ATTTTTTAGTTATTTAAAAATAAAAGAATGGTTTTTAGAAATTTTTTATTATCCAAAACCAAATTAAACCTTCATACCATTCTATTAAATCGAAATACCCAAAAATAATTTTTAAATTGAATAAAATATATATTATCCTAATGAAACTCAAGCTTGGGTTTCTAGGTTCAAAATGGTGTTTTTAAAAAAATTATTTAATTTATTAAACATATATTTTGTAAAAAAAACATAAAATAGGTTAAATTAATGTGTTATAGGGATTTTACAGCTTTACCCCATAGTTTTGACCTAGTTTTACCAATTTTACCCATATCGAGGGGATAACTATTTACCATAGTAACTATTAATAATGACTAAAAATTATGTTAAAGATGTTAAATTATATTAATTAATCTAATTTTAAATATTTAATCCATTTTAAAAAATTGAGTTCCAAATTTTTTTTAATTCATTTTAAAATAATTGTGTGGAGCATAACAAAAATTCTTTTTAGAGAAAATCGGTTTAAGCATAAAACTTGATTTATTCTTACTCCACGCCTTATAAAAACCATTATTTGAAGTTTAAAATTTTTATTGAATATTAGATCAATAAATTTTTTAAAAATAATTCATAAATATAGATTAATTTAGTTTATTAACATAAAAACACATTCTATACATAAAAACCATTTTTCATAAAAACATGTCTTTTACAATAAAATGGTTTTATTTTCATTTATAACAAATTAAAAACAAATGAATTCATTTTACATGTTTAAATATTTAATTTTCTAAATTGACATAGTCTTATTCATAACCATCAATCAAATTTCAAGGAAATAATATTATTTTAATAGTCTATCACAGTTCATTTAAACTTTATATGGCTTATAAAGAAATATATCAATGAAATCATATTTAATTGAAGAGAAATTTATCATAAAATGTATGGGTATTTAATTTTAACGCTTTATAAGAATTTATCCATGGAAATTTCAATACTCTCATATAAAAAACTAAGGATACTTTAGCCTAATCACATCCTCAGGTTCCCATGTAGCTTCTTTAAATTTATGGTTTCACAATAAAAAGTAGACTAGGTGAGTTTATTACTCAACACAAATTTTTCTCTTTAAACCAAAATCTATACCAATTATTCCTGATAAGAGTGATATTTATCCATTTTTATGACCTCTATGTTTATTTTATGTGAATAATCATGTATGTATTTTCTAAGGAGAGGTAAATGTAAAACATTATGAAGATGATAGAGATTCGGTGGAAGTTCTAGGTGATAAAAAACATCCTAATAAAATAAATAATTTTAAAGGGAAAGATATATCTAGGTATCATCATTTTCCTTATTTAGAAATCTAATAACCTTCATCTAATGAGATATTATTAAGAATAAATTTTCTACCAAATTTAATCCTAGATCGTTCCATTGATTTTCATCAATACGTTTTTCCAAATCTGAGCTACCCTGATGTGATATTTAACGGATCTAGACTCCAATTCCATTTACACAACTATATTTGGTCCCAAGAACTTTCTTTATCTACCTTCATCCCATAACATTGAATTTATTCACATCCTTTAATAGAGGGATTAATAAAGAGTCATCTGAAAGCTTGAGTGGATTTATTGTTGAAAGAATAATTGACTAAAGAAATATGTTGATTGCAATTACCTTTAAAATATATAATTTTTTTTCTAAATATATATTATTGGGAATTAATGTTCCTATTATACTAACATTCTATCTAAAGATGATATCCAATACTAAAACTCAACTCTGTATCTAGTGACTAGTGAAGAATTATCCATAACTTTGAGGTAAACCTCAGATCCATATTAGATACAATTGAATGTGGTACTCCACAAAACTATACCAATTCATGAATGTGTATCCTAGAAATATGATAAAGATATATTTATTATCTAATTTAATGAATTGTTTTTAATTCCTAAATATATTGAATACCACTCAAATAGCATTGCATAATTATGATGTTTTGGGGAGTCTGATGATGAAATAAATGTTATTGTTTTTCTATTTCCATTCTAGTATGGGTATTTCTTGTAAAATCCCTTAAGATTTTTTTATCCTTAACTTACTGATATACCATCCATCTAGATACATACTCAGCAATATCTCTTTTAATTTTATCCCACTATAAATACTCTGTTAAATTTCTATACATATTCATATTTCAATGATGAATAGAGAATGGTGAACTACGATCTTTATCCAAAAACATATTTCTTATGTTTGGTATTGAAAAAAAACATACCATGTTATGGAAACTTATCATTCGATAAAAATAAAGGTTTAACAAATGGAAATTTATCATTATTTTCTATATTTCCGCATCCACCTTTTTTAGCTCTGAAATCCACATATGGATGGAGGGTTCAACATTCATCTAAAAATTATAATATTTTCCCCTTTCCATATTATTTGAATATCCTTATTTTGTGAATATATTAGAGTTGTATCTATTTTAATTTTCATCATAGACAAAATAACATGGTCCTTCTGACTCAGAGCATCAACCACCAGGTTAACCTTCCTAGTGTGGTGGTGTATTAAGTAGTCATAATCCTTAATCAATACCAACAATATCCTTAGACACACATTCAATTATTTATATTTGAATATATGCTTCAATATTTTATTATTTGTATATATATATCACCTTTCACCAAAAATATAATTCCTCCATATTTTCAATGAAACATTTACTACCACTAACACCAAATTATGAACTGTTAATTTTACTCATGAATTTTTAATTAGTGTGATGCATATGCTATCACCAAGTAATTATGCATGAGGATTCAAACCAATGCCTTCGTCAATGCATCACTATAGATCACAATCTATTCTTTACTATAGGGTAGTTATGTGAACTGACCAACCTTCTTTTCAGATCCTTGAATTTTTCCCACATTCATCTATCCATAAAAACTTATATCCCTTACATGTAAAATTGGTTAGTGAGTTACATAGTTGTGATAAATTATTCAAAAAGATTTGATAATATCTATATAACCCAAGAAAACATCATATCCTAATTACCTTGGTTGAGCTAGGCCATTGGTCAATAAATATTTTTTTTGAGGGATCTACTGATATACCCTCTTATGTGATTATGTGAACCAAGAATGAAATCTTCTATAGCCAAAATTTATAATTGTTAAATTATTCCATAAAACATATCCTTACTCATGGACTTTAACAGAATCCTTAAAAGATATCCATGATCTTAAATTCTCACTGAACATTTAATAATATCATCGATAAAGACTACTATAAAATAAGCAAGGTAATCTATAAATAAGTTATTCATTATATCCATGGAGACAATAGTGGAATTGGTGAGTCCAAATGGAATTACTATAAATTCATTGTGTTTATACCTCATAATGAAGATTATTTTCATGATATCCTCCTTCATGACTCTTAATTGATGATATCCTAAATGAAACCCAATCATTGAAAATTATTAATCTATAAATTTTTTCAAATAATTCATCAATATGGGGTAAAGTGTACTTGTTCTTGAGATTTATGTTGTTTATAATGACCTCGATTAGACTGCCACCTAGACCCGGAAATCGACCCAATTCAACATCAGACCCAAAGGGAATTCTTGATCCCCAGGGATAGTAAACTATTTATGAGGCATCATAGGAATCCCTTTGGGAATAATTTCACCCAAAATAGGGATAAATGAATATAGAATTAACAAATGTAGAATCTGATATAAGTAATTGATCCAAATATTTCATAACCAAATACCATGAACCAAAAAAATTTCATAAATAAAAGAAACATCCACAAATAGAAAGATAAATCTTGAAAGACCAAAACAAAACTAACTAGAAAATGAGAACAACTGCTATCCAACTCAAACTAAGCCCAAACCAACTCCGTGCAACCTCGGGTTTTTCACCACCACCCAAATCACCCCACATAATCCCTGAAAAAATATGAAATGAAATTGAAAACCCAAAACCTATAATATATTCGTGTGAGCTTAAAATCATAGTAGTGAATCACAACCCACCAAAACTATGCAATATGTTTCATATAAAAATCCATCAATGATGGTTTGTAAATAAATATAGAAAGTAATATTTACACATATAACTTTATGGACACCAAAACAATTCCATAAAAATATTTTAAAACATCAAACATTTTTTCAAAACCAAAATCGCATGTTTTGAAAATACATCCACTAGCCTTATCCATTTCCAAATAACACACTCCATTAACATTTCTCTAAAACAACCCATGTTTTTATTTAAATGAAAATGGTCACTTTAAAAAAATTTCGTTGGATGAAGCTATCTCAAAACAAAAACAGCTATTTTTAATACACTTTAAATAACCTATACCTAATTCATTAAAATTCAAACATGTTTTCCAAAATATCTTTGAAAACTCACTTCTCTAGAAGAAATGAAATAACACACAAATTTCAAACACAATCAAGAAGAAACCATAAATCATAATGAATAAATCGATTATAAATATAATAAGGTTATAAAAAAATTAATCCAAGGGAAATGATATGATCAAACACTGTATTAAACTCACATAAATCTCTTACCAAACATAATGAAATTGAATGTTTCATGGTCCGTACACTAGTAATCTAAACATGAAAATAATATAGTATTATATGGGTATAACGACCTATAAACTGCTACCAGAACGTGATGATGTTAACTATACAATCATAAAATTAGCCCACAGAAGCATCATTATGATGATCATCCCCACCCTAGCCATTATTCCTAGCATGAGTAGTGGGAAACTAGTAGCATGTGAATTGATTAGAGAAACAAGCTAGATGTTCCAATTAGTACCTAATTTTCCCATTAAAAATATAGTATTTGATGAATGGGATAAAAATAAAAATATATCAAGTCATAAACACAACTACCCACACCCCTAAAACCCAATGATGAAAATAATCATACATTAAAAATTCACCCATGGAATAACAAGAATATTGAAAAACATTATGTTGTATTGTTTTAACAATGTTTTTTATTTGTTGATAACTATTAATTTTTTGTATTAGAATGTTTTTTTTCAGGAATCATATTTTGATTCATCATATTGTGGTCTTTTTAAAGAATTTTTAATGTTCATATCTAAACCAAATTTTTTAGACATTTCATTTCTATATTTAGAAGAATCATACATAGGTCTATTGTATTCAGAAAATAGGATCCAAAATGCTGATTAAAGAATTCATTTTGTTGCTGAATATATTTTGAATGAAGAAAGTGATTACATGAGTTAGAAAGTTTTCAAAATTCTAAAACCAAATCAGATGATGCTTTGTTGAGAAAAAAGTTCTCATAAATCATGAAAACGTTCATGGTAAAATCAATTGATTAAATGGTGGAGAGTTTTAAAGACATTCATAATTATAGAGTGAAGAATTCCATTGTAATTGGAGTTTTATCAAAATGAGAATTCCATCATAATGATAATTTTAATTTAATAAGAATTTCATCATAATGGGATTTCCATCATATTGAGGCTAATCAGCCTCATTTGTTGTAGAATTTGATATTAATCATATCAATTATAAAACTATCTTATCCAGAAGAATCATACAAAGATTGATTATATTCAGATGTAAATAAGAAGGGATACAGAAAATTCTATCTAGTCCAATCAATATATCTTGATAGGATGAGAAATAAATACATCACAATTTGATGATAATGAAACGAGTATTAATGAAGGATAGAAATAAGTTAATCATAATCATATGAGAAAGAAAAATATTGTAACAAGATAAGAATGAAATATATCATAATAAAGATCATAAAGAAATGGATTATAATGAAATGATAAATGTATGATGAATTGAAGTGGTCAAAATCGAATTTGAAGACTGGATATATCTAAGAGAAATCTAAGGAGGTTTGAATAATTCAAATATGATGTTTCAAATTTGAGATATTTTCAGATTTTGATATTTGAGAATGTGGGGAATGTTTCCCTATTTACCATATTTATTTTATAATCCACCTATAAATACATCCTCATATCATTTGTTTAGTAGTAATTTGCACACACCCAGAAAAATTAGAGCTCTATATAATTTGATGTGTATATTACTATATGGTTAAAACACAATTGAATTATGAATTTATACAAATTTTGACTGCTTTAGATTGAGAATGAATTCATTTTATTGAATTATCATATTCAGATAATCAGATCCATCATTATTGAATTCTGAGAATCAGATCTAGAATCATCATACTCAAAAAATCAGATCCAAACTCCAGCATCATTGTATTGAGAAAATCATATCCAGGATCTTGTCCAATTGTATTGAAAAAATTAGATCCAGAATCTAGTATTATTTTATCAGGTAAATCGGATCCAGAATCTAGCATCATCGAATTGAGAAAATCATATCTTGAAAAATCAGACACATGATTCAAACTAATAATTTGTAGAGTATATTCAAAAAAGTACTTATTCTTTTGTTTAGCTCAATTTTTTTATAAGAAAACATTCTAAATTGATGGCAATCAGTATAATAATTCATCTCAGAAGAAAAATGTGTCTAATGGGAGTTTGAAAAAGTTGTATTCAATTCTTCTTAATAGTGTATTTTCATAGACCAATGGGTGTGGATATGGAAATGATGTAGGTCATCACACAATGGTTGAACCTTATAAATCATTTGTGATGTACATGATTTAAAACTATTGAATGAAGTAGTATTTACTAGATGATTATAAGGATTTAAATCCTAACAGGTTTTAGGGGTTATTTTTTGAAATTATTAAAACTGATAAAAGTGAACAACTGATTCAACCACCCCCCATGCCCCACCCCCTTCTCATTTTTTATTCGATCCTTTAGAAATTCAATTGGTAACACTAGGGATGTTCCCCTGTTGAATCCTTATCATGGATAATATCAATTTTTTCAACATTGGAGTAATTCAAACATTCGATGGAAAAAAGATTCATGGATGGAAATATAGAATGATTAATTATCTCCTATATCTTGGCCTTGATGTTGTTGATACTACTACTAATGGTTTTACACCTTTTGAGAAATATTAACCTATGAAATTTGATGATAATAGAAATATAGAAGTTGATAGAAAGGCTGGAAATGAAATCCTTATGACTTTATCAGAGAATTATTATCATTAGTTGATTGGTCAAAAACATCAAAAAGTATGTGGGACAAGCTGGAAAGTGTTTTTGAAGGGAAAATAAAAGTTAAGGAAGAAAACCTAAAAATATGGCCTAGTATGTATGAAGACATAAGAAAGATATATGAAGAGACAATTGATAATACATCACCATATTAAATAAAATTGTTGGCCCTATTAGAGGATTTGGAGATGTTATGTAAGATTCTAAAATTGTGAAGAAACATATGAGAAACATTACAGATAGGTTTAATTCTAAAATTTTTTCTTTATAATCTATGTATGATTTATCCCTTGATAAATTTCATAACATTCTTGTTTTTTATGAAATAAGTAAAGCTGCAATGTTTAAAAAGAAGATGAAATATGAAATGGATTTTGAAGCTATGAGAAAGATGGAAATACAAGATGTTGAAGAAGATGGTCCTTATGAATCCAATGATAAAGAAGATGAGGAGTTGAATGAAAAAATCATGTCTCTTATATCCAATATCTATAAAAGAGGAAGATGAATGTATTGAGTAATACTTCCTTTAAAATGTTTTGAGTGTGGTGGAATCAAAAACTTTCATATTTATTTCCGCAATAAGAATATTAGAGAATATCGAGATGATTTTGATGAAAAACCTCAATGGAAGAAGTGTAAAAAATGATAGAGGAAAATTTATATAGGAAATACTAGAAGTTTACTTGAAACAAAATAAGCATGATTAGTAATAAGTTAAATCAGAATCAACTGACAATAATTCTTCTGATGATTAATGTTCAAATAAATCTTAACCATCATTGAAAATGTTGAGAAAACAAAAGACTAGTCCTACAGTAAAGAAGGTGGTGAAGAATATTATAGAGAGTACCATCTCAGAATATATATTCATTAATGTATTTTGAAAAAAATCTCTTAGGAATGAAATTGTAATGATAAATAAATATTGTGAAGAAGTACCTAAAGGAATAAAATATGCCACCAAGACGGATGATGAATACATCGTGGATATTTTAAGTAACAAATTTAGAATTGTCCAATATGGAAAGGTGATTGAATGTCATATTAATATTCTAGAAACTAAGTAATAATATGTTACCATGTTTCAATCAAAAATTCTTCAGTCCAAAATAACATTGATGAAGATTAATGAAAAATTCAACAAAGATTTTGAAGTAAAAGTTGAGAATTCTAAATTTTTTAAGTATCAATTTGAGAATCAGGTGAAATATTATCATACCTAAAATAATGTTTAATCTTATTATTTTATCTTTTTAGGTTTGGGAAGAAGTATTGGGACATCTTTGGAGGATAAATGATGTGAGAAACCTATCAAATCTAAAAAGGTTGAAAATCCATTCCAACGAAAATATAGTCTATATCCTGAGTATGATAGATATGAAAGAAGATTCCAACCTATACATAGTTTCTATAGAGAAATATATTTATTAAATATAAAATAATTATTTAATGGATATTTCTAGTGTTGTAGAATATTTGGGAAGTGATCTTATAATTTTTGGCACAACTTATCTATTCCCAGAAGAAGGATTGAGAAAAGTGGGAGAAATAGTGAAAGTAGCATGAGTAACTTTCCTAACCCGTAGAATGTGGAAATGGTGAAATCTTGAGATGTTAGAATTATTCAAACAAAAAAATCTTTTGAATGTTTGGAAGAAGTTTTTGGAAGACATGATCAAGATAGTCATTATAATGAAATATGTATGAAAGCCTTCCAGAAAAAATTCATTATGAGAGAAAAGAAAAGGAAGCTGAAAAGAATAATGTTGAGGAAAGAGCTTTCATTGTTGATATATCTTTGAAATCAAGTAAAACAATAAAACCATAGATACTTGATATTGGTAGTTCTTTACCTATGACTGGTGATATAAAAATTGAGAAACACAGTGAAAGTCATGATAGGGTAGCAGTCAGCTTTAGGAATGATGGAACCTCAAAAATCAAAAGAAATGGAATAGATGATATTGAAGTATAAAAGTTGAAATATAAGGATGTTTTATTTGTTGATGGGATAAAACACGAGTTACTTAGTGTAAGTCAACTTTGTGATAATGGAAACAAAGTTGTTTTTAGAAAAAAAATTTGTATCATCCAAAGTTTTAAAGATATAAAATTAATTATAAAAGGAGAAAGAACCAGTGAGAATCTTGTTAAAATAAGATAATTCAATAACTCCTCTTACTTGGGTGATGAAGATGAAAACAAATTGTGGCACCAAAGACATGTCTATCATTGGTAGAAAACCCTGAATAAATCTTATATAGTTGATGTTGTCAATAATTTTCCATAATTTAAAAGAATAGTTGAAGATGTTTGTATTACTTTATAGAAAAGAAATATGACTAACAAAAGTCATAAAAGAGTTGATATTCAATCTACCATACCACTTGAGCTTATTCATTTTGATTAATGTGGGATTAAAAGACATAAATCAACAAAAAGAGACTTATATTTTATCAATTTTATTAATGATTTCCCCCGGATGAAAAACATCATGTTTATGAAGAAAAAATTAAAGGTAATTGAAATGTTCAAATTATTCAAGAAATATATTGATAAAGAAATGGGGGGTTCCATAAAAAATTATAGGATATATAATTATAATGAATTCACAAACACTAATTTTGAATCTTATATGAGAAATCATTATATTAAAAATCAGTATAGTGTTCGTTATACTCCACAAAAATATAGAGAATCATATATAAAAAATAAAAGCTTAGTGGAATGGGGAATAAATATGTTATTAGAATACAATCGTTCAAATTTATATTGGAGAGATGTTTTGAGAATCGCTATACATGTTCAAAATATATGTTTTTTTACACCAAAAACCAACACGACTCCTTATGAAATGTGGTATAAAAAAATTCATTGAAATACTTCAATATTTTTTGGAGTCCATGTTTTCTCAAAATCAAAATCCATATTTCGGAAATTTTGAGGAGAAAGATAAGGAAATAAATTTTATGGGTTATACACAAAATGGAAGAAGTTAAAAATGTTGAAACAAATGTGTAGAAATGTTGTTGGAATCATATGTTGGGACGTTAATTGAAAATGAAATTTTCTTAAGAAAAGTAATTGAAAATCATGAGGAGGATACACTGGAGAACTCTATAAAAAGTGAATGTTATCTAAACCATCCTCATCAATATTTAAACGAGTCATGTGGTGAGGACAGAGATGTTGGGAGAGAAACCATGAGATTTCATACCTTTAAAAACATTTCAAGTCTAAAATTATTATTGGGAATCAAAAGGATCTAGTTCAGAGTATAAGGATGATGATATTAGAAAATAAAAATTCACTTATCTTATAAGTATGACTATATTTATATTCAACATAAAAAATGGGTTGATTCTATGAATGAAGAGCTACATCATATTGTGAAGAATGAAACATGGTAACTTGTTCCAAGGCCAAAAAATGAAAATTTTATTGAAAAAAATTGGGTTTATAGAAACAAATAGAATTATCATGGAGAAGCTTCAAGAAAAATTTAAATACATGTTTGTAAACAATATGAACAGGTGGAAGGTGTGTATTTTGATGAAACATTTTCCCCTATCAGAGGGATAGAAAATATTTGAATGTTTCTTGTAGTGGATGCTAATCGGAATTGAAAAGTTTATCTGATTGATTTAATGTTAGCTTTCTTAAATGGTGATATGGATGAATAAATTTACATTGAACAACCTTGTGGGTTTCCATTTATTGAGGATGAAAAAAATGATTATAAATGGAAGAAATATTTGTATGGGATGAAACAAGATCTACGATCTTAAAATTATAAACTTCAAAATTGTTCGATGATTTTGAAATTTTCTAAAGAACAATTTTGATAGTAAATTATATGTAAAAGATTTTGAATCTAGGGATCTAGTTGTAATTTTTAGTGTGGATGATATAATTTTTTTTGGGGGGTAGAAAATATGTTTCTAAAATATTTTCTAAGGAAATAAAGAATAATTCTGAAGTTTCTATGTTGGGATAATTAAATTTCTTCCATGTCTTACAAGTACAAAAAAAGGAAAAATACACTTTACAATCTCAATAAAAGTATTCAAGGGAATTGTTAAAAACGTTTTGGATGGAAGAATCCAAAGACATTTCAACTCCTATTTCAGTGAGCACAAATTTGAGTAAAGCTGAATATAGAACAAGTGTGAATCAAAAAGACTTTTAAAAGTTTATTAAAAGTCTTATTTACCTTACATCCTCAAGGGATGATGCTTTTTATGCAATGATTTTTTTTGTGCTAGGAATCAATGTAATCCAAAAGAATAATATATGATGGTAGGAAAGAGGATTCTGAGATATGTCAAATGAAAAACATCCCATGGATTGTTATACAAAAGAAATAATAAGATAAGGTTTCATGGTTATAATGATGTCGATTGGGATTGAGAATGTTATGATAGAAAATCAACCTCAGGATGAAAATTTGTGTTTGGAGGATGTTGTGTGAGTTGGAATAGTAAGAAAAAATGTCTTTTAACACTGATCACAACTGAATCTGAATATGTCGCAGCTAATCAATCATGTACTCAAATGTTCTGGATGAAAGTTCAACTATATTATATGAAAGTAAAACTGTGTAAACCATTAAAAATACTTTGTGATAATCAGAGTGCAATTAATCTTTCTAATAATTCTATCCAACATTCATGATTAAAACTTATTGATATAAAATTTCACATTATAAAGGAGAAATTTTTTATCAATGAATTTTTTCTAGAACACATTCTAATGAATTAACATATAGCAATATCTTTACAAAAGAAATTTTTAATGAAATGTTTGTGAAATTGAGGCTACAACTTCATGATCATCCTTCGCCCATGTCTTTATAAACCTCATAAGTAAAACCCTCACTATGGTTTGGATTATATTTACAAAGGGTAGAGGAAGTAACAACTTTCAACTTTTAAAGATGTTTTAATTATCTTTCTTTTATGAATATGAATTTATTGTTTTAAAAAAAATGGGGAATAGAAAAAGAATGTGTGAAAAGAACGAATGAGGGAGATATGAAGAAAGCGTGAAAAGAATATTGAGGAGAGTTTATATTTATATGGTCCCAAAACATTCTTTCCACCAAAGGATGGAAGTCCATAAAAAAATTACTTTATTCGTTAGTGTCGTGTCATACCACTCTCTTCTGAGAAAGGATATGTTTTTATAAAAGTCAAAAAAATGATGAGTTGTAAAAACATCTATGAGTTGTAAAAGTTGTTAATTATGGTTCCCAAAAAATAAAAAGGAGGAGATTGAAGAAGATTTGTGGTGTGTTGTTTAAAAAATGTTTTGTATTTGTTGACAACTAACTCATTTTTTATTAGAATTCTTTTGTTTTCCAAGAATAGTATTCTAATTCATTGTAATGAGGACTATATAAATAATGCAAAAATTTAGATCCAAACAGGAAGGGAGATAAATTGCTTTTCCATATTAAAAAGATCATAATTAACCCAATCATATTTAGATAATATAATATAACATGATGAGTAATGAAATCATTTTGTTGCTGAAGAGTTTTTTAATGAAGAATGTGATGTTTCCAGTAAGAAAGTTTTAATACATTCTAAAAGAAAATTAGATGATTCTTTGCTGATCAAGGAGTTCTCAAAAATAAAAAAAACATTTATGATAAGTTTGTTAGATGAAATTGTGGAGAGGATTGAAGAAATTAAAATTTATAGAGTGAATGATTCCACCATAATGAGAATTTTATTTGTAATGAGAATTCCATCATAATAAAAATTTCATCATAATGTTAATTCCACCATTATGGGATTTAAATCGTATTGAGGGCAATTGGCATCAGGTAATATAGCATCTAATCTCCATCATATAAATTATAAAACATTCATATCCAAAATAATTATACCAAAACTAATCAGATTCAGATGGAAATGGGAAGGGATATTGGTAATCATATCTAGGATAATAAAAATATCATAATGGGATAAGAAATTAAAAAAATAAAATGTAATTATAAAGAAATAAATTGTAATGAAGTTGAGAAAGAAGCATACTTTAATGAGCTGAGAAAGAAAAAGATCATAATGAGATGTGAAAGAAAAAGATAATAATTAAGTTGAGAATGAAATTGATTGTAATGAGCAGATAAATGTATGATGAATTGAAGTGGTAAAACAAAAATTTCAATCTTGCGTAAATCTCATATAAATATATGGTAGTTTGAAGAAGTTAGAATAAATTTTTTAAATGTGATGGATTTTGGGAAATTTTGACATTTGAGGAAGTGAGGAATGTTTCCAAGTATGCTGACTTTGATTTTTACTTCCTATAAATACTTCCTAAGATAATTTTTTCAAAATCATTTTTCACATACACACAAAAGGAGGAGCTCTAAGGAATCTGAAGATAATGTTCCTACCTGATAGAAGAATAATTTTATTGATCATTTAGGAAGAATCTAAATGTTTCAAATAGAGATTTCAATCAATATATTTAATTATCATATTTAGAGAATTAGATACAGAATTATTATACTCATATAATCATATCTAGAATTATCGTACTCAGAAAATTAGATCTAGAATCTAGCATCATTGTGTTGAGAAAATCAGATCCAGAATCCAACATTATTGTATTGATAAAATCATATCCAAAATCCAGATTCATTATACTGTGAAAATCGTATCCAAATTCTAGCATCATAGTATTGAGAAAATTGAATCAATCCAAATTAGACTGAGTATTCGAACCAAGGATTTGTGGAGTAGATTCAAAAAAGTAATATACTTTTTCCTTTATCAAATTGTTTATAAGAAATCATTGTAAACTGACATGATTTTGAATAATCATTCCAATAAGAAGATAGAAGGGGTCTAACTGGGGTTAGCACAAGTTGTATTAACTTCCTCTAAATAGTGGATTTCTATAGACCCACATAAGTGGCTATATAAAGTATGTAGGTTCCCACACTAAGTCCGAACCTGGTAAATATCGAGTGATTTAATTTCTTTCCTAATATTTCATGCATGGGTATTTACTAAAAGTTGATAAAGATATACATCTTAATAGGTTACAGTGTTTATGATTTGAATAGAATTGCGATTTATAAAAGTGAACAACTGATTCAACCCCCCCCCCCCTCATAGTTGTTATTTGATTCTTTGGAACATCACATATTCCATGTCAAGGGGTGAAACAAGAATAATTTAATGTGAATTTTAATTTATGGAGAGAAAAAACATCACCTTTTGTTAATAAACCCAAACAATAAGTATATAAACAAGGGACAATCAAGTGGTGTATCACATCCACCATTTAAAAACGAAAATACCAACTAGGACATAAACACTAAAACACGGCTCATAATATATATCCCATTTATACATTTCATAAAAAAACTTAAAATATTTTGGGATATTTAAGAAACCACCACATTTATTAAAACATTTCAAAGATACACATCAACAAGGGTCTTCCTCTTTAAAAACCCAAATAAGTACAAAGGATATCCATTTTCATCAAAACATTTTTGAACTAAATAGGTCATTATTTATAAAGGGTAAACCGCACACACATTTTGAATCACTATTTCAAATCTAAATGAAAACCTATTTCACACATCATTTTGAGGTAAACACATAATCTCAAATCCAAATCACTTTTAAATCCTAGTTTTCACTCATTAAAAACCAAAACTGGGTCCAAAACCATTACACAACATGGAAACCATTTAAAAATAAACATACATGAATTTAAAAAAAAATCATAGAACCATCAAACATTCCATTAAAATATGAATTTATATGGGAAATCCATTAATCCAAGCCCCAAAACCAATAAATGATTTCAAATCACCTATGAGATATCAAATATAATTATAATTTCAAAAAAAAATTGGAATCACAAAAAAAGTTTGAATTCCAAAACAAAATAATTTCATAGTAACAAATACCTCAAAGAGATAAGAACCAAGCCCAAAATCTATGAAACAGAATGCCATTAGTGGTTACCACATCCATGAGGATATAAATGGCATATAAAAACCCTAGACACCAAAATCCACATCATTAAATCCACATAGAACCCTAAAATTGGCCTCAAAAGATCTAGGGTTCAGGGGGGAAGCTAAAACCAAGAGAGAAGAGAGGGGGAATAATGAAGGGGGGAAAGACAAAAAAAACACTACAAATCAATTGTAAATCAAAAAATAAATGGGAAATGATCTATGGTAGAGGATATTAGAACTCCTCTGAGATATCACAAGGGTAAACCAATGTATAAGGGGAGAAATGTGGGTTAAAACCCATTTAAATTGAAGAGGGTAAAATCGTTAAACCGAAAAAATAAAACACCAAGACAGGTCACCTGGTTTGAAAACACAGTTTTCCAAACTGTTCACCATTCATGTGCCATCCAATACCTTTTCTAAGAACCACCTCACAAAGTTACTCTTTTTGTGCCACACGTTTTAGAAAATCCATATGCCTCACTGTTGGATCACCCCAAGACATACACAACCCCTGGGAATCTACATAATGTTTGATAAACCATGTAGAAACTGAAAAAAATGACTCTGTTAAAAATGAACATCTAACTACAAGTTTGAAACATAGTTTAGTTGACTATGTGAAAGTTGTGAACCAACCAACACTAAAAATGACTCTAGATGATATAAAATAATACGAAATAGACAATATCATGACATGTGGGCTATCACAAACTCCCCACCATGCCACTTCGTACCCCCAAAAAATACATAGTCAAAATGAGAAGCAATAAGAACAAAGATACCAAAAGAATCTAACCTAAAAGAACCACTCAAGACAAACACAACCTCAAAATATTGTAAATGGGGTCTTTAAATTAATCAAACAGATTAACCATAAGGTTTCAAAATTTCTCCAAACACAACAAAAATAGTAACTTCAACAAGGAGTCCTACAAAGCATGGGATACCAATCATGGCCTCCCCACTATTTAGAGTTCCTCTAGAATGGTATCTCCACTATATAGAGTTATTCTGACATGGTGACACCCAAATGAACTACCGATAGAAGAATCCTCAAACATCCTTGACAAAAAAAGAGAAACATACTCTCAATTGAGGATCTTCCAAACCCAGTGGACGGAAGAAAAACCAAAAGAAGCCTCAAATGAAAGAAATGATCTCTCACCTTATGTCATGACACACAAAGATATCCTAGGGTCAAAACCTGGATCACCCTCACATGGTACATATAAAATAGCCACAACCAAACACCAGTAAGATTGCTAAAATTAACTATTGAATCACACATCCTAGTTACCCCATCATGCACCCAATTACTCTCTCATGTAAAATAAATGAACACATAAAAGGAACACCACAATAATGGAACAACCCAAACTATGAAATAAGGTTCATCAAACAAATGAGGCTCAAAAAATGACACATAAAACAAACCATAAGAGAATGAGGCACCAAAACAACAATCTAAAAATCAATCAACAAGGGAGGGATGAATTACTCCACAAACAACCTAGAAATTCCATAAAATATCACTCAAACCATCAATCAAAACATCCAAAAAGGGAATCATCCACAAGATCCCAACAACGCAACCAAAGCTCCAAAACCAACATCACACCAATAAAATTAAATGGAATGTCCCAAAAACAACAACCCATCATTAAAGAATAAACCATGAGACCACATATTAAATAAACATTTACAAAACATCCAAAGATAACCCAAATATCAAAAAGTGAGGCAAATTGGAGGATACTTCATATAGGAGGTCTTAGAATTCCCTAGAGTTTCACATTGGAATCATGCAAGAGTTCTTATCTTACCTCAATAGAGACTATTTGTGTCTCTACCTAGATCATCCATCTTGTGCTCCTCACTTTCCAAGTTAACCATATGTCTACCAAATGGAACTAAGTAATTACCCACCATAGACTTCCAAGATTGGTCAGTTTTCCTCAAATGAAATCATTGACAGTCTCCTAAAAATTTTTACGAAAATATGTTAGAATAGCTAAACCAAGTTCTATGAAAATACCACTCCTAATGAAATGATCTTTATCAACATCACTATAGAGTAGATTTGGAGTAAATATGACCAAATTTTAAAAGTTGTCAACATACCCCCTTACTGAACAGTCACCCAAATTCAAGCTCACGAGCTCAAGCATGTCCTACCTTTTCACCACCTTGAGAAAGAACCACTGAACAATTTCTATCCTCAAAATCCCTCTAGGAATATCTTCATTTAGCATAGGAGTTACCAACTAATCATATAAAACACAAGTAAGACCAAAAAGAAAACTCTCAATGGCTCTTAATCGCGAAGTTTTTGGTGTCCTAAAAGAATCAAGGATCACCTCGCTATCTTTCAACCACCTTAATTATTACATTGACCCCTAATCACCATTGGACAAAGGATATTGTAATTCAACAAATCCATGATGAGTTCTAATCATAAGGAAGGTTTAACATCAACGACTCATCTTGAAGTCTGTGTAGGAACCAAAACTAGGGAAACGATTTCGCCTATTTTGTCCTGGGGTGAAATATAACAACACAATAAACAAAAATTTTCAATCCATGTCTCAAAACAAAAACAAATCATTCCACCATGATGGGAATCAAGCCAAAACATAAATCCATTACACATAGAACACATCATCACACCAAGAAATAAATTTTTATTTTTAAAATCACCCTTTTCACCAAAGAATTTTAAAAGCACTCCCCATTATGGAAAATACTTAAAACCAATCAAAACTAAACCTTTAAGTAAAATCATCTTTGGTAGATCACAAACATTTCCCAAACACGACAATTTACCAAAATTACATTAAAAAAATCCATTATTTTTGTAAACTAATCATCCAATGACTACTAATCAAAACCCACATTCCCTTTTAAAACACCCACCAGAATAGTAAACAAAAGTTTTATAAAATATTCCTTAAAAATGAATTTAAATACAAACATTTCACAAAATCCCTTCTATTTCCAAAATAAGGGTTTCAAAATCAAAGAACAAAAAAAGCATGAAATCATGGATCTAAAGATCAATATCCATAAAGGCCACTAAGACACTCATCATTCCACATTAAAAAAGTGGAAAATACCTTTGGATAAATCCAAAATCAAGAGTATTCAATGTAATTTTATCAAGGAAGAATCAATTTTGTGCGCACATTGGCTATATCCTTGGTAAGTCATGTGCCAACCAAGCATAATCATCTCTTAAGAAGACAAACATGATAATAAGGAACCATATGATTTCCTAAGCAATGCATCCGAACCACATAGCTCAAGTTCTTCTCCAATTACACATTGATTCCAGAAATGTCCCCCAATATCACTCACATAATCAAAGGTGATAAAAAATGATCATATTAAAAGATAACATAAAAAACAAAAAACAAACATAAATCCATGATTCAAAACCCAAATTCCCCAAGATGCGTAAGGATTTGGATCAATAAGTTCTAGGTTGACTCACCCCACCATTACCTCTCAAGCTTTGATAAAATGAATAAACCTTATATAAAGGAAAATCCAAATAAAAAGGTCTAAAAAAGAAGATTAGGCTTCCTAATAAAGAGAATCCAATGCTCTAATACCATTTTTTCATAAACTGGCCTGGGTTTCCACCTAACCAGGCACCAAATAAGATTTTCCCCATAACCCAAATGGAGTATCTGATCCCCTCAAGATATAAATTAGTTACTAAGAGTCACTTGATTCCTTTTGGTATGATTTCACCAAAGTAATGATAAATTATAATGGAAGAAATATATGTTGAACCCAACATAAATAAACATTCAAATTGGTTATAAACAACTACTATGATCCATCCCATTCACATAAACATAATAAATATCCATAAGAAGAATGATAAATTTATAAAAAATCAAAATAACACTAACTAGAAATGGAGAACAACTACCAACCAACTGAAGTTGATCTCAAACCAACTCCATGAAACCTTAGTTTTCTCACCACCACCGAACTAACCCCGCATCGACCATGATGAAAAAGAAGTAATCCAATTCAGAACATGGAACCTATAATATATAGGTGTGATATAAAAAGATTATTAAGTCACCACAACCCATCGAAAATATGACGTATGTTTAATATGGAAATTCATAAATTCTAGTTTAGAAATAAATAGAGAATGTAAGCTTTAATAATATAAATTTATGGAAACAAAAACAATCACATAAACATATTTTAAAACATTACACTTCATTTTCCACAACCAGACTCACATATTTGAAAACAAAACCACCGACCTAAGCCATTTCTAAACAATAAACATGATTAGAATTTCTCTAAAATAAACCATTTTTATATTTAAATTAAAATGGCCACCTTAAAATAATTTCACCAGTTGAATCCACCTCAAAAAGAAAACTTCTATTTTGAAATCCAGGTTAAATAACCCACCCATTAAATTTTAAAATTAAAATTTATTTTCCCAAACATCTTTGAAAATTTAATTTTTTAAAGGAAATGACCCAACACACAAAAGGTTCAAAAACAATCAATCATGCACCATGTATCACAAACAATATATCAAGTATAAATAAAAGAAGGTTATAAAATAATTAAACCATGGGAAATGATACAATCAATATATAGATAAAACTCTCCTAAATATCAAACCAAAAATCAAGAAATCAAATGTGTCATGGACCTACCATGGGATACTTAATTTTTCATGAATCTAAACATATATTTTTATAACCACCCAAAACCATCTATATTCCTGTTCGGAATTTCACTAACCATTCCTCATTATCGAACACAAGAATCATTGCGATGACCAACCCCCACCTATCCCTTTTCTGTATCATGACTTAAGGGAAACTAGCAATGTGTGAACCAACTAAAGGAACAAGATAGATATTCTACTTAGTACTATGTTTTCCCATGACCAATAGAGTAACTGAGGCATGTGATGAAACAGTCCAAGTCTAATTCATAAGGCATAACCAAAATTACCCTCATCACTAACACTTAATAAAGAAAATATGGTATGAAAACAACATTCCCATTCAAGGGGAGAAACAATAATCTCATAGTGATAATAAACCCACAAAAGGGGTATTCAAAAAGGATCACTCTTGGGTTGTCTAACATCCATCATTCAAAAACCAGAGCACCAATTAGAACTTTGACAAAAAAACATGTATTTAAATGTAAATCACATTTTCCCATTTCATAACACACCACTTAAAATATTTTGGGAGGTTCAATAAAACCACTCCCTTTTTTTATTTTTTCAAATATAGCCTTCAAAAAGTGCATTCTGTGTCAGAAACCAAAAAGGGAAAAATTTCATCCATGTTCTTCAAAATATATCCAAAATCCAAAAAGGCATTACATACAAGTGGTACAATACACAAACATTTAAAATCACCATTTCAAATCTAAATTAAAACCCCTATCACAAATAATTTTGAGGTCACCACATCATCTCAAAACCCAATACCATTTTAAACATATTTTTCACTAATTGAAACCCAAAAATAGGTCAAAAACCAATACAAAAGTAGAAACCATTTCAAAAATCCATACGATCATTTCAAAAAAGTGTAGAACCATCAAACTTTGCATTAGAATATGTTAACATGGAATTTTCATGAAAAATGAACTATTTAAAGAACATATCTCCAAAAAATGGTTTCAAATCATGAAGGAGATATTATATGTATTCATACATTCTTAAAAAAGTAATTTATAAGTACAAACACATTTTTAATTCCAATATGAAATAATTACATAGTAAAACCTACCTTAAAGAGATTAAAACCGAGATTAAACCTTTTACAACACACTGCCTCCAACTACAACCACACCCATGAGGATAAAAATCGTTTTTAAAAACTCTAGAAATCAAAATACTCATTGTTTGATTCACCTAGAATCCTAAAATCATCCATAAGAGATATAGAGTTCCTTGGGGAAGAAAAAACCAAGATAGAAGAGTGGGGGAATGAATAAGAGACAAAAGAGGAATAAATCACCTCAAGTCTCTTAGAACTCATACAAGGAAGGGAAATGATCTATGGTTGAGGAGTTTTGAGATCCTCAAATAGATCCCATGTTGTGGACAATATAGGAGGGGAAAATTGAGGGTACAACCACTTATAATCAAATAGGGGAAAATGGGAAAACCCCCAAATTAAATACTTGGATAGTTCATATGGTTTGGCCACACAATTTCCCAAACCATGTTATTACCATGATACATCCACTACCTAGACCAACAATCCACCTCACATAGTTACTCTTGGGTGTCTTGTGGTTTTTAAAAACCATGTGCCTCACTCCTGGCACACCCCCAGCCCCACACAACCCTTAGGGAACTCACACAGTTTTACGAACCATATAGAATCAAGGAAAAATAGGCTCAGTAATAAATTTAGATACAATTACATGATTGCCACATGGTTTAACAGAATTTGTGCAAGTCTTACATCAATAAACAAACACACCAAGGAACCAACATGGGAAACACATAGTTGGTAATGACTATGAAGGAAAATTGATATCATCCCAAAAAGCCTCCTAAAAATTTAAATTCTGCCTGAACCCAACCGAAACTCAAAAAAATCAAGATGATATAAAATTATTTTAAAAAACAATATTGTGACACATGAAGTTTCAATATTAAATTCATTATAATCAATGAATATATTTATTGATGCATATTTCTTATTGATAAAACAAAAGGTGTTTCCCATGTAAATTCACTCAGGTAAATGAAGACCTTTTCTAGATTCTTCAAGGGTTTCTTATTCAATTCCTTCAACTCAATTAAGGATATTATATATGTATTTTTACTATAGTTACAGCACCAGGTGTTATTTCTTTTGAAAACTCAACTACATGAATTTGGGGAATAAAAGGAAAGTAATCATTAAAAACATCAATATATTGCTGAATAATTGGTATATCTTTTTTATTAAGTTTATCGCCAACCATTTGAGTTAAATCCCCCTCATGAGTACATAGTAATACTCATACAATAGATATAATTACCATTTAAATTTATTTTTCATCATTTCAATAATGATAAATCATATGTTGATTCATAATATCAAGCACAACATACTTACAATGGAATTGATATGGTATTTATATAGAGAGATACAATATATTTCCAAAATAAAATAAAATTCAAAAAAATATAGTATCATGATATTTTTAGGAAGAAAAATTCTATAAAATTATATTAATGATGATTTTTAGATGTGAGATGTGATCATCATGCTATTAGGGGTTTTTAATATCAAATTAACATCTAATAATTGAGGTGGTCATATGAAACTATCTGAAATTTATTCAAAAATATAGGAGTGGTTAGAGGTAAAATCAAATAAGAAATTTTTAGTTCCAGATTGGATGGTATGTTTACCTTTCACAACAACATTCTCCTAACCCACATCAGTTATGATAGAAAAGTCATTCCCTTTATCATTTTTCATTGGGGTGTTTTTGAGGCCCACCATCCTCATTATCTCTTTTAATTATGGAATTAATTTTTTATAATTCCCAATATCCTTCATTCAAAAAAAACTGAAGGTTATTGGTTGAATTATTCTGCTTGTATTTTTAATTTTATAACCTTTTCATCCCTTATTGAAAATCCCTCCTTTGATGGTCAGCCTTTAAATAATTGAAGAATTTCAAAATTTCATTCAAATAATTTTATGTGTTCTTTCCATATTTTTGGAATGTGGGTGGTCGTAATTACTTTCCTATATGGATTTACCATTAGTGTTTCCATGAAGCTGCATTTTTTTATTCTTATCACTGAATAATTAATAATTACAATTACTACTCTGTATTTCTAGCTTCAGAGCACATTAAATTATTTATTCATTTTTTTAATGTCTCTTATAGCTAACGTATTTAGAATCATGGATTTAAGAATCTAAAGAATTAATCAATTTTTCTCTCAAGGTAAATTATAAATCCGGGAGTGTACCATGAAATTATTATAATGATTTATTAATCGATACCAATGGATTCGTCTTCATTCTATCTCAAAATCATAAAGTCCCTTTCCATATTAGTAAGAATATTTTAAGGAATTTATTTATTGAAAACTACTCTCTTAATCTCATCCCATACCATAAATTTTATTTCATCATCTTTCCTTGTGTTCTTGATAATATTACACCATTGACCATATTCACAGTCAAATAAATATATTTCTATGTAAAATTCATCATTATATGATAAATTAATAATGGAAAATATATTTTTCATCACATTGATTCATTTATCAGAAACTAGTGGATCGTAAGACCCACAAAATGAGGTCGGATTTCATCACATAGAAGACTTATTGGAATGTTTATCCCCTCTTCATTAATTTGGAATCTCAATATAGATCACATTATTTTTCATATATTGATATAGTTTAGCGAGAATGGATAAAAGTTATTACATCAAAAATCATAATCCATTTACTTTCTAATAATAACCACCATTTCATTTCCCATCACATTCATTATTGTTACGATTCTCTCTATTTCTAGTCATTTAATAAAAAGATATCAAATATAAGTATGGAAAAAAATTGGTTAAGAAATCATTCCTAGGATTCCATAAATTATAACACCTTGTTTTCAATCTATACAACATTAGGTTTAACCTAGTTCATTATCTATTAAGATCCTTTTTAATAGTTCATAAATAGTATGTAAATCAATCCAAGAATATCCCTTGGGAATGTCTATCAAGGTGTGTGATATTAGTCCCAATCATTATGAACTATTTGAGATTGATTTAATACTCAATCTACCCATTTCATAGTTGTTACCCCTAGGTACATTTGTAATTCAAATACATAAACTTTTTATTATCCATGAAGGGAATTATTCTCTTGGAAAATTTCACATATTTATTAACCATAACTTGGGATTTTCTCTAATATATAATCTTATCTGAAGTGTTTTCGCTAACTTTTTCATATGTTAATTTATAAAAATAACTAAAATCGTCTCTGATATTAATTGAGGCAACCCAAATATTTTAACATATATATTTAATTATTTTATATGAAAAATCAATACATATCACAAATATAAAAACACGAGGACCATAAAGGTTTAGTGTTTTAGAGAATAGATACATAATAAACTAATATCCTAAAATATCCTCAATGTATCCAACTAATTTTAGTACCATTCTATACATATCACACTTAAATTCATACATCAAAACCTATGGAAGGAAAACATAAGAAACGGGGAGCTCATATGCTCAGTAAGGTTAAACATGAGAGTTAAATATCACAAGAGAGAAAAATATGATTATAAGGCTGTTGTGACATAAATAAGTGCATGTTATCTATGTAAAAGATTCATACCCATAAAATATTAGATCATAAACTACCAAATCAATCCATATCTAAAAGACTGATTAATAATGGTTTCAAAGAATTAAACATCATTCAATAGTTATAAAATAGGCATGGGGCATCATAGACATAGGAAATCAAATTATTTTTAATATAGTTATTCTCAATAATTTACAATCATAATTATCTGAGAATATCTATAATCAATCATATGCACACATCAAAATATAAACAAAGCTATTATCAATCATGTCCATATATAATCTCATGAGCATAATAAGATTAAATCATTCTAATGAATACAAATGTGAAAAAATATATTCAAAATGATGTACATGATTTCCATAATTCTCTCATAAGATATCAATATCACATTACCCACTTCATTGGATGGATATTACAAACACAACCATCACATAATTATAATCTATTCATATAAATTCCACATGGTATTGAAAATGTTTATCATTTTTTCATGGTTAAACTCATGAAAATAAAATGAGTTTCACAAAGGTTTAGA
Organism: Viscum album; assembly: GCA_963277665.1. Lineage (NCBI taxonomy): Eukaryota > Viridiplantae > Streptophyta > Magnoliopsida > Santalales > Viscaceae > Viscum > Viscum album. The sequence continues at coordinate 494,069,068 of OY728148.1, read as the reverse complement.
CATAATAAAAAACCATAAAAATAATTAATAAGTATGTTATCATTTAATCATGTCCCCATTGTAGCATAATTAACATAAAAGGATGTTTTCATATATTAAAATACCTTAAACAATAAATAAATAATTTATTGAGGAAAATAAAATTTCATTTTGAAATGTTATATTTAAAATATATAAATTTCTAAAATATGAAAAGAATAATTTACATTTAAAATAAACATGTAATATTTCAAAGGAAGATTTAAATCAAAGAGTGGTCAAGATGACATGACAATTTTTTTTGTGCGTTATACATTAAAATAAAGATTCTATTCACACATTTGGTAAAAATACCTCATTTAGAAAATGAAAATAAGGTTCCTTTTAAAAGTTTTTTATAAAGAAAAATATGTGTAATAATGAAGTTAATATATCATTTTATAATATCACAAAAATTCTTGAAAATATTTTAAATAGAATATGAGCATGGAAGATAAATATTCCAAACCAAAAAAGAAGTACTAAATGTTTACCATAAAAACATTTCTCAGACATTTTAATTAATAAAGAGAGTAAAAAGGTAATATCACTATAAAATTCCATGAATAACTATAATATAATAATATATATGTTGTTTAAAGAATGTTTTCCATATGATTTTCATCAAATAATATTTATATTAGACAATCCCAAAAATAAATGAGATTGTAACGTAAATCTTTTACCTCAAGTATTTTATTTCTTCATCCATGATTGAACCTTATTTATAAAAAATATATATTTATTATAAATATATTCTATATCAACAATCATATATATCATACCAAATATGATTTATTTATAACATATTATTAACTATTTGTTATCATTATTGAATTAAATCACTGTTTTGAGATATAATTGCTTCATTTTTTCTAAATTTTATGGCTCAGAAGTCTCAGTCCTTATACATTGATCATGTTTCCATATGTAATCATTATATGTACATTTAAAACTATTCATACAAATTGGTGATGAAAAATTAATCACATCACTTCATGGATAATGTAGTCTGTATATATACAAAAGATATTCTTTTCACTTTTCCATTGACGAAACGAAAGAAAATTAAATAAAAATTCAAAATTTATAAAACTATATTCATATAATGAATATCGTATATATTCATTTAATCCATAATCATAAACAAAAAATATGATTGGTAATTAATAACAAAATGAATCACTTCGTGGAGGTGGTAGTTCATATATACACACGAGTGATGTTTTTATTTCCCATATGATGGAAAGAAGGTGTATATTGGTTGTTGCAACATCATCATAAAAATTAAATTTTTTTAATATACTAAATTAATTATTTTATAATGTATACAGTAGGTTTAGAGTATTAATAATAAAAAAAGAATTTAAATTACTCAGTAAAGTGTTATACCTCTCTATTGAGAAACATCCTTTGAATTACATGTTAATCCTGGAAAAGATGGTATTTTGGAAAGACCATAATATCTATGACATGGGTAATGAATATATAAAGGTTTTATGTTAGATATTTAAATCTATATAATTTAATAACTTTGTGATTTAGGGATGATAGGAAGTTCCCTTTTATAAGTGAGAGAAATGACACACTTGGAATTTCTTGAACGATTAAATAATATATACATCATAATCATATAATGTGTTACCGAGGAACCTAAATTCTAATATAATATATTATAATGTCCAAATAAACTTAACCAATCACATTTAGATAGTTTTTTATAAATTTTAATCCATATCTCTTAGCTAAACCACTTTAAACCCATTTTATCCTTAATTGTGATAACTTAAAATTTTACCATGATTACATAATTTTATGACCAAAAATGAAAGTGAAATTTTAACCAAATTTTTACATGATGATTCATAATTTTGAAAATATTTTATCATATTCAATTACTGTATGTGGAAGAAATTAATTTTAATATAATAACACAAATGTATGAAAAACAGTTTTTAGGAAAATACCTGAATTAATTATAAAAATAATTTTACATTTAAATCAAGTAAAAGATTTGGTTTTAATTAATTTATATTATTATTTAATAAAATAGTAATTATTTTGGACTTTTGGATCCAGAAAAAACTGAATAAAACCTTCCAACCATACCATAAAATGAAAACACCCAAAAATAGTTTCTAATTTGATTAAGATACAATCTATCTTCACAAAAGCATATCTTGTCTTACCAAATTACAAATAATGTTTTAAATTACATTATTTAACTAAAAAATAAATATTTGGTCCTAAAAACTCATAAAATATGATAATGTCATGTTTTAGGGAATTCTCAAATATTTACCCCATAGTTTTAAACAAGTTTTATGTGTTTTACCCTTACTGAAGTGACCAATATTTACCATTGTTACTATTCATAATGAAAAAAATTATGTGTAACCAATTAAATTATTATTATTATTATTATTTAAAATAATAACCCTATTTTATATGATTCAATTTCTATATGTGTTATAAATTCATTTTAAAATAAGGATGAAAAATGCAAAAAACCATTTTTAGAAAATTGCAATTTTAACCATAAAATTGGATTTATTCTTAATTTATGCCTAGTCAAAACAATCAAATAAATTTTAAAACATTTTATTGAATATATAATCTAAAAAATTCCTTAAAATCATAAATCAATAGAGATTGATTTAATTTATTAATATAAAAACAAATTACGTGCAAAAAACCCATTTTTTTAAAATAAATATCACTCTTGACTTCGAATGATTTTATACCTATATACCAAAAATTGATAAATAATGAATAATTTTTATAAATTGGTAAAAAATATCATTTTTTATAATTTAGTTATTTCAATTCATACCCACTAATCCAATGGATTATATATAACAATATTTTAATAGTATATATCAGTTCATTAAAACTCATTGTTACATGTAAAAAAATATATCAAAGATGTAGTATTTATTTAAAAAGAAATATATCATAAAATATTGGGTTATTACACAATCTATATGACTAATACATATACAAGTATGTATCAACACTTTATGAATCCGACAGTACTGAATCAGAGCAACAAACAGGAGGCAGTCTTCTTAGCATGTAGAAAGAAAGGCCACCCAAAGAAGAATTACATAGTTGAGAAGATAAATCTAGGTAGTGCTTATAATTAAGGTGTATTTTTCATTGAAATAATTATTTATATATCTAGAATTTTTTTATTAGATAAATCATGTGACTCATAAATTTTTATTCCAATATAGGAACCAAGTAGATTAATGAAGGTTGAAAAGGGTGAGGTGGATATCTGAGCAACAAATGGTGACATAATGGCAGCATTTGTAGTTGGGGATTAACATCTTACATTACATAGTAGCATGGTTACTATATTAAACTATTATTTTTACATACTTCTATTACCAGAAACATTCCCTCGTTGTTGATCTTAGCAACTATGGGATTTTATTTCATGTTTGGAAATAAATGTAGCCACTTTTATAGTGATATTATTTTTTATAGTACGAAACATATTAACAATGGATTATATATAATTGAACTTTAAAAGCATGTCTTTTGGAAATCAATGAAAAATAAAATGAGTATGGCTCATAGCCTACCCACCAATAGAACTTAAAGCGAGGTCATATAAATGATAATTGTTTAAACTAACTATATAAATCAAGGTATTTAGACTATATTGAGTTTAAAACCATGAATGTATGTAGCACTTATTTATAAGGAATAATGAAAACAAATTATTATTAATGGAGTAAGGTCTATAAATTTAATTTAATTTATTCATTGTGAGGTATGTGGTCCATTTCTAGTATAGGATATGGGTGAGTTATTCTTAATTCATTACATTTATTGGTTACTATGGCAGATAATGGTATACATATTTAATTACGTATAGTAATATTACTTTATAATGATTGAGGAATATCATAATTATTTCAAGAATTCGTTTTTTTAAGAAGATAATGAATCTTCCATTTGATTGTTGAATACAATATCTTAACCAACTGTTCATCAATCACTTAAAGGAGTATTATATAGTTGATAGGTTTTTTTAGATCATCAAATAATCCTTATAAATATAAATAAATCCAATAATAGGTTGATATATCTCTACATAATCAAACATACAGTTTTTTAAAAAATACATCATCAAAATATCATACCTTAAATACTCAATTATACATATTCTTCTTCAAAGGAGTTATCTTGATGATGATATTGAGTAGTGGTAGATAAATGCCTCCTACATTTTAGGGGATTACACTAGAAAATAGATCTATGAATTATTCACAAGGACCCTAGAATGCTCTATGGGTTTTTAGAACCTTCATCGAGTGATGAATGATATTTGATACTAGAATAGATCTTTTGAAATTTTGTGAACAATTCACTACAATCGTATACTCTCACAACACACATGATATGAGAGAATCACTACCTCTAATAGGTATCCTTTACTCTATTCATTAAATGAATATCATTGATCATATGATATGGTTTGTGTGTTATTTCATGAAACTCGGATGTTAAACCTGTTGGGAAGTTTATTCATTGAAAAATTTAATGAATGAGGCGAACCATCCAGAAATGAACAAACCTTTGGATTGTCACTTAAGAAATACACGAGGAGAACAACATAAAACCAATATGAATCAAATTCATGATAACACTAGTGTAGTTGTAGACCATAGAATCACATTCACTACCATGGAATAAAGGTTTCTTTTTTAGTGTACACCCAAAAATACCAAACCTTCCAAAAAATTACAAAATTAATTTACAAAAAACTTCAAAACTCTTTTGGAATCTATGAAAAACTCATTTTTTGATATGTTACCAACAAAATATCTTAATTTTGAAATAAAATCTATTCTAAACAAAATCTTTTTCCAAGGGCATAACTATGTGACCATGTTGTAATTAATAGCGTTGAAAAAAATATATGAAATATCTATTTTATAAATGTTAGCAAAGGGAAGCCTCTAGAGAAGTTTCAGTGCTACTCAAGCTACTAAAGGGTCTGGTGTGATATTTATTAAACATACTCATATCTTTATACAAACATTTCCACCATAGGATATATCATTTATATCATTTACATACCTACATAATACATTTTTACATTACATCAAGTGACCAATGGATATGGAACATGTGAATTTAAAATAATCCTTTATTTATTCTTTATTACCCAAAAAAGATTTTCCATGTCAATGAATACATCATATATCATTCCAATATCTGATAAAAGCATCACATGTAATTAATCCAAATAGCCGATCACATCTAATGTGACATAGCTAACCATGGGCTTGTGTTTCTTCAATCTAATTCAATCAAGGTCCAAATTTATTTTTCAGTATACTAGTGGGAAAAACATATCTTGGTTATGCCCAAGCCAATGATATGTTAAAAACATGAGATAAACATTATACATTTAATGAGATATACATTAGTGGATCAATTTGTGTAATAAGTCTCTAATAATTTCCCCATGAATCTAGCCATCATAGAGAACATTCATCAACTTGAATTTAGTAAATATTTTATTAAATCTCATCATTACATATAATCACAAACCATAATAATCCATGATGATCATCGATTAGGGAAACTAAAAGTCAAACTTGAAGGGGATTTTTATCATTTGAACATCCATATAAAATAAATTACATCTTATATTAATGAATAGTAATTGGATATTTCCTTTATTATAATAAAATGATACATTTAAAACTATTACATTAATATCTTAAATATATTATACCAATATATTCAATATTACCCTTGTGCTTCTGATGTGATAACCATTTCATCAATGGATCCACTACATTTTCCTTATTAGCTAACCAACTGATCTTTCATATCCCCTCTCAATGATATCTCATGTGAGTTGGTATTTTTAATGAATTTATTTAGTCTTTTGGTGAGATTGGGGTTCCATGTCTTGATAAATATCCCCATTCTTCTCACAATATAACACTATTATTTCGTCAATACTAGGAACCACCCTAAATTCAGTAATGAACATGTTGATCCAAAAAACATCCTTCATAGCATAAGTTGCAATGAATTACTCTACCTTTATTGATTAGTCCTATATGGTATATATTTTGGAAATCGTTTAACTAATAACAGTGGCATTTAGGAAAACATGGATCCAGATTGAGATTTTATGTAATCTTTATTTGATTAGAAACTAGAATCTGTATAACCATGTACATAGCTTTCATCGTATCCTCCAAATACCAATATAATATCCTTAGTCCTTAAGTACTTAATAATTTTCTTCACAACAATAAAATTACACTCACTAGGATTGGATTGGAATATAATTTTTATTCTCAAAGCATTAGAGACAGTAGGTCAAGTAAAAAACAAGGAAAACCTGATAGAATCTATGGTGGAAGAATAAATAATTCTATTAATCCTCTCTAAATCTTTATAAAGTTCTTAAATAATCATAATATTCATGCGATGAAATAGTATTGAAGACCCCTTCTTGGATTTTTCTATGGTAAAACACTTTAGAAATTTATCAATATATGTGTTATGACTAAATAAAATAAACTTATTAGATATATCACTATAGATATTCATACCATGTATGTAGGAAGGTTAACCCATGTATTTCAATGAGAATAATTTACACAACCACAACTTTAAGTAATTAAGTATCTGGATATCATTTCTGATAAGAAATTTGTCATCTAAATATAATATCAAAAATACTACTATACTCCCACAAGACCACTTATACACATATGAATATTCAACATTTTTTATGAAATGAAACTCATTGATTACATAATTACACTAGATATACCAACTCTAAAAAGGATTTATTCATTTTATAAATTGGCTATTTTTAAATTTTTTCGTAGAAAAATAATTAGAAATGTCAATACACTTAGGTTGTATAATATAAATTTCCTTATCAAGATTCATGTTAAGGAATGTTATTTTAATATTCATCTGATATATCTCATAATCATATTGAGCTGTTATGGAAAACATAATCCAATTGAACTTTGTCAACATTACAAGTGAAAATGTCTCTTCATAATCAATCTAATGAATTTTTCATATACATTTTCCACTAAGTTTACTTTATAAGATGACATGTTACCATACATGTTGGTTTTATTACAGAAAACCCACATCCATCTTATTGGTGTTGCCCATTTAGGTGATTCCACCAGGTTCCAAACATACATAGTGTACATGAATCCCATCTCTGATTCTATGTCTTTTAACCATTCCCCAAAATCGTAACTCTTAATGGGTTTTTGGTAGGTAGTATGTTCATCGACAATGAACACTACATAATCATTATTTAATATTTGAAATCCATATCTCACTATCAATTGATAAATACTACAGGATCATCAAGCTTCTAGTGTAACATGTGTCGGTTATTCTTCTAAAACTTTTTTTTGAATCAGTTCCACTCACATATCAATAACACTTCTTGTTTGGTGGTATTAAACTTATCCACATTATGCTTTCCTCCCACTAACAGCCTGACTTATGTGTTCCTTCTCAATTAAAACACTTATACGGGCCAAAAACACTTTTTGTTCAATTGGATTAATGAAATAATATCCCATAATTTCCAGGGGATAACTAAAAAATAAGAACATTTCTGATTTGGGTATAATCTTATGAGAATCAAATCATCGCATGAGTGCTTCACAACCCCACATATTTATTAATGAAATATTGGGATGTTTTTCGATCTATATATCATAAGTTGTCTTTATGAATACTTCAAATGGAACATGGTATAGTAAGAATACCAAATTTTCCCGAAAATAATCATAGAATGAGATAGATGGTCACAAAGAATGTTCATCAATCAAACCATGTATAAAAAAGTATGATTCCTCCTTTCTGACACACCATTCCATTTGAGATGTCTTGAATTACGATGTTGTTAACTAGTTCCCTAAGGTGGTGGGTCACATGGCCTCATGCACAACTCCCCATATTTTTGAAGCTGCTAACTAGAAACGAGGGTCTAAGGTGGTATGGTGGGAGAAAATACCCTCATATCAGAGTTAAATAGTGGATATGAATAATAATCATAAATTGTAGAAAGATGGTGTAAAAGATAGCATAAAAAACACAGTAACTATCTTTGGAAGCATAAATAACCAAGACACCGAAATAGTAATCAAAACCCCATAGTTTGTGCCATATACATGATGATGTCATCGAATGATGATATTCAAAAAGGGGAAACCAGGGATACATGGGATATTTATGTACAACAGGCTATAAAAAAAATAAAAGAGGCCAAAATATTGATCCAATTTCATCAAAAGCATATGTTTGGTCCTCTTCCCCCATTCCCCAACAAATAAGCTAAATAGATCAGGCATCTATAATAGGGTGAATGCCCTTATCCAAACCTGTATTCATGAAACCTATTCGGCCACTAAAGGTCGTTTGAGTAGGGTGTGAGATAAACATAGTAGTCCACCACCAACTATGTCTATAAATAATCGAAGTGGTGTATATAGAAAATCAGTGTGAAATAGTAAGGAATAATAAAAAAATTGAATAAATAAACACCAGTTGGCACATGTTCCATTAGGAAAGCTAGCATACTCTACCTGTTTCGACATAGTCCAGATTATGTATGATTTGATTAGAATATATATATATATATTTAATAGAGTATATATATTTATGTACTGAATGAACATATATTCACTACGTAGATGAAGAAATAAGTAGAAATATACATGGATACTAGGTGCTAGAAAGATCCGAGTCATAACTCATGCATGAATAACTATTCTAATCATCTATAGGCTCAAAAAGGGTACAATACCTGAATATTAGGATGAATGTGAGACATCATTCACATCACTCGAGATTGTGGGGTGAATCTTTATTTCCAAAACCCAATACATATGAATTTTGAATGTAATTCCCGTCACCCAAAAACAAGTGTGACAGTGAGAGTCATCATGAACAACACCTAATATAAGGGATCCTGAAACGTCATTCTCAATAGGTCCCTTATCCATCATTCAACATCGAATATTCATGCCATACCAATAATAATATCATGGAATTATATATAAGTGATTCCAATTCTTCAATACCATTAAATCATGGGTACAGAAATTAATAAAATTCACATTTATAATTATATAGCATGTGGTGGGGCCTTTTCACCCACTTCTAGTACATTAAACTAATCCATTTCCTTTAATTAAGCAAGGATGAACCATTTTATAGTCATGATGAACCACTTATGTGGTTGTCAGATTTCTAACCATTTATATCAAAGGGGAAACATAAGACGTAACAAAAAAATGGGGGGGGTCATCAATGTGGTATGAATCTTCTAAAAAAATAATATGGGTCAATAGGAGTATAACAACATGTGTTTATTAACATAGAATGAATAAAAATTAAGGAAATTCCTATAAATTTATGGCATGTCACACAATGGAGAAAACAATATAATCACCTAAACTTTTAGGGGGAAACAATACCACCTGCCTCAGGGTCATAGATGACTTGTCATCCCATTATCGATTTAGGTTTGATGTAGAACAAAAGAAATCAGAGAAACAGACCAGATCCCTAAAAATAGGAAAAATGAGCTTACACCAAAAATAGCTCAAGAGACAGGAAGATAAAAAATGAAAATAAGAAATAGTATTATGGTGATTGATGATGCAGATCCAACACTTATGACTGCATTCAATATTTTGAGTTTGGATCAAGGAGTTATCAAATAACCTAGAAGAGGAGAAAGGAAAGACATCAGGATAGAAAAGAGGTACTACAAATCAGAAATGGGGAAAGAAAAGTGGGTTGAGGGATTTATGTTCATTAATTGAAAAAAAGATAGATTCGTCCCCAAAAAATGGGTTGTATGGATTTTTCAAATGGTTCTACAATCTATGAAACAACGATGTGCCTCCCACTACCTTTGAATACCAGTAGTATGGGATAGGCACATATTATCCCTAACCATGCGCAAGACATGATAAAAGCCTATATCAAAACCCTATAAAACCCCACATGTGTGTGTGATCCAACTCACATGGTTTTTGAAAAACAATGTGGCCTCTTTTTGCATACATTTTTCCCACAATGTTATGTCCCACGGTTAATATTAAATGAGGGATAATTGTGGGGCCAACTATGTTTTTCTAAATCTCAGAGCTTCGGGCTTTGACCAAGCCCCCAAAAATTTCGTTTCCTTTGGTAAAAAGGTATAATTTGCAAGATAAAAAAGTGATTTGAAACTAAAAACAAACAATCCATTGATTTGAGAAAATATGGGTCATTACCACCTCCCCTTATTAAATAAAATCATCCCAGATTTGGACTTCTACGGGTATAAGGTGGTTTTCTGAGAAAAAAACTGACCATTGTGCTTGGATGTCAGCTTCCCACTCCCAAGTCTCATCTAGTACTGAGTTGTTAATTCATAGAACTGTATATAGGGGACTAAACTTCCTTAGAGTGTCTTCACAATCTAATCCATGATATTCACTGGATACTTCTCGAAGGAAGCATCCACATCCAAATAAAACACATAAGGTTTTATAACATGCTACATGTATGGATGATATCAGTAATGAAAATATATGTTCAAGAAATCATGAATAGTATAGAATCCTTGGGGAAGTGTTATTCGATAAGACACTAGTCCTATTCGTTTCAAAACCTCAAAGGGTCCAATGAATTAAGGTGAAAGATTACCCTACCTCTAAATTCATTGATGGCCCCACCTGGGTGAAACATGAAGGAAAAAACCGACATCTATCCTTATACTCTAGATATGATCAACATTGGTTGGCATGTGATTGTTCTTTGGAATGAGTTATCGACATGTGATTTCTAATCATCTATACCTACTCTGATGTGTCATGGGTGAGATGTGGTCCAAGAAATGATTCTTCTCTTAACTCTAACCAACACATAGCTGATCAGAAAGGCCTACCACTATGGCTTCATACGAAGATATCTTGATGGTATATTGAAAACTATTATTATAAGAGAACTCGATAAGGTGTATGTGCTTCTCCTAAGAACCCTTGAAGTCAGTGACACATGAACAAATCATTTCCTCTAACATCTATATCATATGCTCTATCAATCCATTAGTCTGTGGGTGATAGTCAATGCTCAGAAGCACTGATGTACTTAAATCCTTCTTCAACCCCTGAAAGAACTGAGACATGAAGTGAGAAACCCTATCAGATATGATATATTATGGATCTCCATGAAGATCTATGACCTCATTGATGCGTTGCCTCCATATATTTCCTAAAAAGAAGGTCTCTTGAATATGTAAGAAATGTGTTTCCTTCATCAAATGATCAATGTGTAACCAAACTCTATTATTATCCTAAGGTGATTTAAAAAACCCAATAATGAAGTCCATGGAAAAAATAATCTCATTTACACTCTGGAATAGACAACAACTATTGAAGTTGTGTCAGTCTCAGATGTTCATAATTCACCTGCTGACAAGTGGAACTCTGATTGATAAAGCTAGTTATCTCTTGTTTCATAGAAATCCACCAATATTGGAAATTCAAGTCTGAATACATCTTGGTGAAATCTGGATGTACCGCCCAAAATAAGGCATAATGTTACTACATCATCTCCTCTCTAATGTCAGTTGGGACTTAAACATTCCCATAACAGTTTAAAGTCTCTGCCTTATCCACGATCCAACTAGAACTCGAATCACCATCCAATGTACTTTACCCTAGTACTAATCCATTGATATCTAAGTGTTTCCTCATTATCCCAAATTCCATAAGGTTAAGGGTCACTATTATGGGTGTGAGGACTTTCTAACCATGATACTCTTAAACCTCAACATGCATCTCTGAAAATAATGCCTTGATCCAACACTCACCACTAGCCTCCTGAACTACCTGTGTCTGAGTATTTGGGCTCATAGAATCGGCTACAACATTGCCTTGCCAAAGAATATAGGGAAGCATAAAAATGATTTATTTTAGGGACTCAACACATCTAAACTATTTACACTAGTACAAACATGACCTTTAGCAGCCTCCAAACAGTGGACGCTTTTGAACCGTCACTTTTGCTATCAGTGACCGCCATTTGGCGGATGCTATAGGAAAAATGGAATGGGCTTCAATAACCGACAAATGGTGACCACTGTAGCCCAGACCTACAGCTGCCGCCAAAGGGCAGCCGCTGTAGGCGATGATGGAATCACCTATAGAAGCCATAGTATGTTGGCCCTAAAGCGGCCGCCAAATGGCGGCCCCTATAGATTTTTTTTTTAAAAAAACATCAATAATACAATAAAATCTACCCACATAAATCTCAAAAGTCATCTTCCATGATCCAGATCGGTCATCAAATATAACTGCATAACAAAATTTAATAACAAAATTAGTACCAAATTAAACCTATAAACAAATAATTGAAACAAATTAACATATTTCAATTCAAACTTACTATGACAGATTGAAAGTATTTTATTTTCAAAATATATTCATAATTTTGATTACTATTTTAGAAATATAAAATCATTAATTCTATGGTTCTAATTAGATTGTTTCCCTATGATTTCAGGTCAATCTGATGTCGTCCTATATGAATTTGACCGTTAAACGCCCGTTTTGGCCGTTTATGACACCATAACTGTGTTCTAGGTCATTGTGTGGGAACACAACACATCCAATTGATGTGCCGTCTACGCGACCACATCACAATTCACTCACCCGTTTTTTTCATCTGATTTAAGGTCATTCTGACATCGTTCGGCCCATTTGGACCCCCACGCGCGTTTATGAAGCGCACCCAACATTTAAACAAACGAATATTGAGTCGTACCGCAGACCCCACATGTCCAATTGACATGCTGTCTGCGTGACCAATTTACAATTCACTCACCCATTGTTTTCTTCAGATTTCAGGCCATTCTGACATCGTTCAGCCTGTTTGGACCCCCCCCCCCCCACGTGCGTTTATGAAGCACGCCCAACACTTAAAAACTCATATTGAGCTGTACCGCGCAAACCACATGTCCGATTGATGTTTTGTCTCCTATTACACCTCAAGAATAATAATTATATTGTTTTCCTGTGATTTCATGTCAATCCTATTTCACTCACTATGAATTTGACCATTAAACGCCTGTTTTGGCTGTTTTTGACACCAGAACTGTGTTCTCGGTCACCGCAGGCACACAACAGCTCTAATTGACGTTCCGTCTATGCGACCAATTCACAATTCACTCACACATTGTTGTCGTCTGATTTCAGGCCATTCCGACATAGTTCGGCTTGTTTGGACCCCCCACGCGCGTTTTTGAAGAGCGCCCAACACTTAAAAAATGCATATTGAGCCGTACCATGAAAACCGCAAGTCCGATTGGCTTTTCATCTCCTCATACATGTCATGAATAATAATTATATTGTTTCCCTATGATTTCAGGTCAATACTATGTCGTCCTCTATGAATTTCACCGTTAAACGCCCATTTTGGCCTTTTATGACACCCGAACTGCGTTCTCGGTCACCGTGGGCACACGACATGTTCGATTGATGTGCCGCCTGCACAACCAATTAACAATTAACTCACCAGTTGTTTTCGTCTGATTTCAGACCATTCTGAAATCGTTCGACCTGTTTTGACTCCCCCACATGCGTTTATGAAGCGCGCCCCACACTTAAAAAACACATATTGAGCCGTACTGCGCAAACTGCACGTCCGATTGACATGACATCTCCTAGTACACATCATGAATAATAATTATATTGAGGCCCTATGATTTCAGGTCAATATGATGTTCTACTTTATGAATTTGACTATTAAACTCCTATTTTGGCAGTTTATGACACCAGAACTGCATTCTCCGTCACAGTGGGCACACGGCATGTCTGATTGACATTCTGTATGTGTGAACAATTCACAATTCACGCATCCATTGTTTTCTCTTGATTTCAGGCCATTCCGACATCATTTGGCCAGTTTGGACCCCCCCCCCCACGCGCATTTATGAAGCGTGCCCAACACTTAAAAAATTCATATTGAGCATTACCGTGGAAACCGCATGTCTGATTGACGTGATGTCTCCTCATACATGTCACGAATAAAAATTATATTTTTTCCCTATGATTTCAGGTCAATCTGATGTCGTCTGCTCCAAATTTGACCATTAAACGCTTGTTTTGGCCGTTTATGACCACAGAAATACGTTATCGGTCACCGCGGGCACATGACAAGTCTGATTTACATTCCTTCTGCACGGCCAATTCAAAATTCTCTAACCCGTTTTTGTCGTCTGATTTTAGGACATTCTGACATCATTTGGCCCATTTAGACCCCCTCCACGCGCGTTCATGAAGCGTGCCCAACACTTAAAAAACACATATTAAGCCATACCGCACAAACCACATGTCTGATTGATGTTCCGTCTCCTCATACACATCATGAATAATAATTATATTGTTTCCTTATGATTTGATGTCAATCCGATGTCTTTCACTATGCATTTGACCATTAAACGCCTGTTTTGGCCGTTTATGACACCAGAACTGCGTTCTCGGTCACCGCGGGCACATGGCACGTCCGATTGATGTGTCTTCTACATGACCAATTCAAAATTTACTCATCCATTATTGTAGTCTGATTTCAGTCCATTCCGACATCGTTCGGCCCATTTTGACCCCCACGGGCGTTTATGAAGCGCGCCCAACACTTAAAAAATGCATCTTGAGCCGTACCACGCAAGCCGCACGTCCGATTGATGTTTCTTCTCCTCGTACACATCACGCATAATAATTATATTGTTGTGATATGATTTTAGTTCAATCCGATGTCTTTCTCTATGAATTTAACCGTTAAACGCCCATTTTTGCCATTTTTTGAAACCAGAACTACGTTCACGGTCACCGCGGGCACACGACACGTCCGATTGACGTGCCGTCTACGCGACCAATTCACAATTCACTCACCTGTTATTTTTGTCTAATTTCAGGCCATTCTGACCTTTTTTGGACCGTTTTGACCCCCCCACCCCCCATGCGCATTTCTGAAGCATGCCCAACACTTAAAAAACACATATTGATCCGTACCGTGCAAACCGCATGTCCATTTGGCATGTCTTCTCCTCGTACACGTCATGAATAATAATTTTATAGTTTCCCTATAATTTCAGGTCAATCCAATGTCGTCCTCTGTGAATTTGACCGTTAAACGCTCGTTTTGGCCGTTTATGACACTAGAACTGCATTCTCAGTCACCGCGGGCACACGTCACATCCAATTGATGTGCCGTCTATGCGAACAATTCACAATTCACCCACATGTTGTTGTCGTCTGATTTCAGGCCATTTGGACATCATTCGGCCAATTTTGACCCCCCCACGTGCATTTATGAAGTGCCCCCTACACTTAAAAAACACATATTGAGACATACCGCACAAACCAGACGTCTGATTGACGTGCCTTATCCTCGTACACATCACGGATAATAATTATATTGTGGCTATATGATTTCAAGTCAATCCAATGTAATCCGCTATGAATTTGACCGTTAAACGCCTATTTTGGCCGTTTATGACACCAGAACTGTGTTCTCGGTCACCGTGGGAACACGACACATTCGATTGACGTTCTGTCTGCATAACCAATTCACAATTCACTCACTCATTGTTTACGTCTGATTTCAGGACATTCTGACATCGTTCGGCCCGTTTGGACCCCCACACGTGTTTATAAAGCACACCCAACACTTTAAAAAATGCATATTGAGCCGTACCGTGAAAACCGCACGTCCGATTGATGTTTCGTCTCCTCATACATGTCACGAATAATAAATATATTGTTTCCCTACTATTTGAATTCAATCCGATGTCATATGCTATGAATTTGACCGTTAAACACCTGTTTTGGCCGTTTATTACACCAGAACTGCATTCTTGGCAACCGCAGACACACAGAACGTCCAATTGAAGTTCCCTCTACATGACCAATTCACAATTCACTCACCCATTTTTTTCGTCTAATTTCAGGCCATTTCGACATCGGTCATCCCATTTGGACCCCCACACACGTTTCTGAAGCGCGCCCAACACATAAAAATGCATATTGAGCCGTACCATGAAAACCGCTTGTCCGATTGATGTGTTGTCTCCTCATAAACATCGTGAATAATTATTATATTGTTCCCAGTGATTTCAGGTCAATCCGACGTCGTCCGCTATGAATTTCACCATTAAATGCCCGTTTTGGCCTTTTATGACACTAGAACTGCGTTCTTGGTCACCGCGGGCACATGACACATCTGATTGACTATCCATCTACGTGACCAATTCAAAATTCACTCACCCTCTGTTTTAGTCTGAGTTCAGGCCATTCCAACATTGTTCGGCCTGTTTTGACACCCCCACGTGCGTTTTTGTAGCGCGCCCAACACTTAAAAAATGCATATTGAGCCGTACCATGAATACTGCATGTCCAATAGATGTTTCGTCTCCTCGTACACATCAAGAATAAAAATCATATTGTTTCCATGGGATTTCAGGTCAATCCGATGTCGTTCGCTCTTAATTTGACCATTAAACACCCGTTTTGGCCATTTTTGACACTAGAACTGCGTTCTCGGTCACCGCGGGCACACGACACGTCTGATTGAAATTCTGTATGCGCGACCAATTCAAAATTCACTCACCTAATTTTGTAGTCTGATTTATGGACATTACAACCTCGTTTGGCCCACTGTGACCCCCCCCCCCCCACGCGTGTTTCTGAAGCGCGTCCAACACTTAAAAACTCATATAGAGCTGTACCATGCAAACCGCACATCCAACTGACGTGACGTATCATCGTACACATAATGGATAATAATTATATTGTTGACCTGTGATTTCAGGTCAATCCGATGTCGTTCGCTTTGAATTTGACTGTTAAACGCCCGTTTTGGCCGTTTATGACACCAGAACTACGTTCTCGGTTACCGTGGGCACACGGAACATCCGATTGACATGCCGTATGCAAGTCCAATTCACAATTCAGTCACCCATTTTTTTCGTCTTATTTCAAGAAATCCAGACATTGTTCGGTCCATTTTGACCCCCCACGTGCGTTTATAAAGCACACCCAACACTTAAAAACGCATATTGAGCAGTACCGCGCAAACCGCACGTCCAATTGACATGTCGTCTCCCCGTACACATCACGAGGAATAATTATATTGTTTCCCTATGATTTCAGGTAAATACCATGTCGTCCTCTATGAATTTGACCGTTAAACGCCCGTTTTGGCCGTTTCTGACACCAGAAATGCGTTCTCGGTCACCGCGGGCACATGACACTTCTGATTGATGTTCTGGCTACACGACCAATTCACAATTCACACACCCATTGTTGTTGTCTGATTTAAGGCTGTTACGAAATTTTTGGGCCCATTTTGACCCCCCCCCCCCCCAAGCGCATTTATGAAGTGCGCCCAACACTTAAAAACACATATTGATCCATACCGTGAAAACCGCACGTTCTATTGACGTTTCATATCCTCGTACATGTCAAAAATAATAATTCTATTGTTTTTATGTGATTTTAGGTCAATCTGATGTCATCCGCTATGAATTTGATCGTTAAATGCCCGTTTCAGCCGTTTTTGACACAAGAACTGCGTTCTCGGTCACTGCGGGCACACGACACCTCCGATTGACGTGCAGTCGACGTGAAAAATTCAAAATTCACTCACCCATTGTTTTCGTCTTATTTCAAGCCATTCCGACATCGTTTGGCCTGTTTTGACCCCCCCCCCCACGCGCGTTTATGAACCACGCCCAACACTTAAAAAATGAATATTGAGTCGTACTGTGCAAATCGCAAGTCTGATTGACATTCCTTCTCCTCGTACATGTCATGAATAATAATTATATTGTTCCCCTATGATTTTAGATCAATATGATGTCATCCACTATCAATTTGATAGCTAAACTCCAGTTTTGGCCATTTGTGACACTAGAACTGCGTTCTCAGTCACCACAGGCACACGGCACATCTGATTGACATGCTGTCTATGCCACCAATTAAAAATTCACTCACCCGTTGTTGTCGTCTGATTTCAGGCCATTCCAACCTCGTTCGGCCCATTTGGACCCCCCACACGCTTTTATGAAGCCCGCCCAACACTTAAACAAATGCATATTGAGCCATACCGTGTAAACCACAGGTCTGATTGACGTTTCATCTCCTCTTACAAGTCATGAATAATAATTATATTGTTTCCCTGTGATTTCAGGTCAATACGATGTCGTTTGATATGAATTTGACCATTAAACGCCTGTTTTGGCCGTTTATAACACCATAACTGCGTTATTAGTCAATTTTGGAAAACAGAACCCCCAATTAATGTTCCGTCTACTTGAACAATTCAAAATTCACTATCCCATTATTTTCATCAAATTTCAGGCCATTCCGACATCGTTTGGCCCGTTTGGACCCCCCATGCGTATTTATGAATCGCACCCAACACTTAAAAAACGCATATTGAGCCGTACTACGCAAACCGAATTTTCAATTGACTTGTCCTCTCATATTACACATCACAAATAATAATTAGATTGTTTCCCTATGATTTCAGGTCAATTAGATGTCTTCCAATATGAATTTGACCGTTAAACGCCTGTTTTGGCCGTTTATGACACCAGAACTGCGTTCTCGGTCACCACGGGAACACAACACCTTCGATTGACATGTCGTCGGCGTGAAGAATTAAAAATTCACTCACCTATTGTTGTCGTCTGATTTCAGGTCATTCTAACATTGTTCATCCCGTTTGGAACCCCCACGCGCGTTTATGAAGCGCGCTGAACACTTAAACAAACACATATTGAGCCATACCGCGTAAACCGCATGTCTGATTGACATGTCATCTCCTCGTACACATTGAGAATAATAAATATATTGTTTCCATATGATTCGAGGTCAATCTGATATCATCCGATATAAATTTGATAGTTAAATGCCCATTTTTGCCGTTTTGACAGCAGAACTTCGTTCTAGGTCACCACGGGCACACGACACCTCCAATTTATGTGACGTCTGCACGAACACTTTACAATTCACTCACTCATTGTTGTCATCTTATTTCTGGACATTCTGACATCTTCGGACCATTTGGACCCCCTTACGCGCGTTTATGAAGCATGCCCAACACTTAAACAAACGCATATTGAGCCATACCGTGCAAACCGCACGTCCAATTGATGTGCCGTCTATGCGACCAATTCAAAATTCAATCACTAGTTGTTTTCGTCTGATTTCAGGCCATTCTGACATTTTTCGTCCCGTTTGGACCCACCCCCCCCCCCCCTATGCAGGTTTAGGAAGCGCACCCAACACAGAAACAAACACAAATTGAGATGTACCGTGCAAACCGCACGTCCTCTTGACGTTCCATCTCCTTGTACATGAAAATAATAATAATTAGATTGTTTACCTGTGATTTTAGTTCAATATGATGTCATCCGATATGAATTTTACCATTAAACGCCCATTTTGGCCGTTTATGACACCAGAACTGCGTTCTCAGTCACCGCGGGTACACAACACCTCTGATTGACGTGCCATCTACACGACCACTTCACAATGCACTCACCTATTGTTCTCATCTGATTTCAGGTCATCTCGACATATTTCATCCCGTTTGGACCCCCCACTCCGACACATGTTTATGAAGCGTGCCCAACACTTAAAAAACACATATAGAGCCATACCACACAAACAGCACGTCCGATGGATGTGCCGTCTGCGCGACCACTTAACAATTCACTCACCCTTGAAAACTACAGATATCAAAAGAGTTCTTGGGATTCTCCCAAGAAAAAACTACCTGAATTTTACCTCCATCCACTGAAACACCTTCCTCTGAGATTATTTGACCCAATAACTATATCTAATCAATACAAAAATGACATATATATAGCTTGGCATATAGTCGATACATTATAAGTGTAATCTGAATTATGTCAAGATATTAGGTATGATCATCATCAGTCTTGGAGTGCATGGAGATGTCATCCACAAATACTAAAACAAATTAATCTAGGTAAAAATGAATGATTCCATTAATCAAGGATATCAAAACATCTAGAGAATTCATTAACACAAATGAAATCACCTCATGCATGGGGTTCATTCTCATCTTGATCACCAATATCACTACGATGTCCATTAGTTGTATTTAGAGCCCGCAATATATATCCAAATTATGTATCATAAACATATCAATAAAATTCAATCTGAGTATGGTTTGTTTTATTGTTTACATTTGGCTCCACTTTTTGCGTCGTCATTTCATCGATATGTGATGACATCTGTGACAACCTCACCTCATACTCTCCACGTAACTGTTGAAACTGTGAATCAAAATTGTGCTGCATAACCCACATGGAAGCATCTATAATAGTCTGTGTGCACATACCTGAATCTCTACATGCACCCATCACATCTACTCAAACAACTACATGTCGTGGGACACCACCACCATTAGTCAAAGAATAACCATGACGGTCACGTCCCACGATACAGGGAAATATTTCATCTCTACGCACAGTACGATGACATTGCCTCTCTGGAAACTCTACTAACTGAGCGTCAAACTGAGCCTATAGCATATAATGAATCAATGAACAAATATGAATAATTTATATAAAATAAAAATACATTTATTAATAAATAATTTGCTTACTATAACACCGGAAACAGCTGGATCACCCACCCTACCCTCACCCATATGGACATCCTATCGATCGGCTCGCCGCAGTGGTGTAACTATAATAAAGGGGTTCACCATGTTATACTACAAAATTTTTAAAATATTACTTAATATTGAATTCTAAACTCACATCATGTCTGAGGAGAAATGTCGAGTGCCAAGTCTGGAAGGCGTGCCCTGCATCACCCGATTATGTGAATGACGAGAAGAATCGATCTACATTCAACGTATTTACAAAATATAAATTTGAAAAATTATTCATTTATAGATTAAAAGTAATAAATCTTACCATTTCCACCCCACTCGACCAAAATTCAACCAAATCCTACCACAGCGTAGGAAGAATGCTTGGAGGGACTCGCTGTAGAATGTCTGGCACACCCGCAAATGGTGACCAATGATCTCTTTTCACCCTTGACTTAAAATCCGTCCATAATTTTCAGAATTTGAAAATACATATAGCCCGAAACTCATCTGGACATGATTTTTAATTATCCTGTTAAAAATAACTGTCAGTAGATGGGACAATAATAATAACAATATCATGGAAAATTATACATTGAAAATTTACATGAACCTCCCTCCATAATTTGTCCATCGTATCCTGGGGGAAAGAACTCCATTCACGAGTTGTCAGAGGGAATCTGTGTGGTTCTCATATCATATTCCCAAACTGATGACTCAATACAATAGCACTTTCTCCAACTGGATGAAATGTGTCATCAAATAACACATCCAATCGGGCTCCAGAGTTCCAGGATCGAACCCCTCTACCAGGACCCCTGCGTCTGCTAGAAGATTCACTAGATCTTAATAAACATAAATTCATAATTCAACTACAATATAAATTATTGATTAGAAATAGTTAGGGAAATATACACAGAAAATTATAATCAATTAATTTAGAAAAATGAAAACATACATACCAACAGCATCAGGTGAACCACTGTGACCACCCTATGACATACCCACATTAAAAGAAATTATAGTTAAATAAAGAAATTTTTTTACATATATAACTCATAAATATTTTTACAAACAGTAACTGGGGATATAATTACAATTTTCACTAATCATGAAAGTCTACCGTATCTCCTGCAACTATCTCTCGGGCCCGTTGTATATCTTCATCTCGTACAACTACTGTTGTTTGGTCAAGTGTTTGATCAGGAAATGTGACAACTTTAGGTTCCTCTTGGTCAATAATAAAACCCCATCTTCTAGACATTTTCATGACAAATTTCCAATCAGAATCAATGCCGAAAAAGTATACTTGTTCTGCCTGCGATGTCATTATGAAGGGCTCATTGCTTACTCAGTCGTCTTTATATAGCATGTTGTTAATGTTTACTAATGTAAATTGGAAGTTATCAACTTTCGTTCCATGAACCGGATCGACCCAATCACACCTTAAGAATATGTGTTTTAATCCATACCATAAATAACATGAATAATATCTTTCAGCAATCCATAATAATAACCTGCACCAACATAAGAACAACCAACACCACTATTTTGTGTGGCTCAGTTCATGTCAACATCGCTATTATGAAATCAGAATCCGTTAGCATCCAAATACATGTAGCGATGAGCAGTAATAAATGGACCATCAGCTAGTTGGTTGATTTCTTCTCTCACATGATGGGTTAAATCACGTAACTTTTGAATCTGCAAATTTCACAAATATATTTTAATGGACAAAGTATTGTAAAAATACAACTAAGAGGTAATATAAAAATATTAAATCAATTATACGTACATGAGTCTTGAACCACTAATGAAATGTGTTGAAATGAAGTTTTTAGATTTGATAGTCAGTTGCACGGGGCCTTTCACGTTTCAACTCAATGATATGCATCCTAAATCACAACACAATATAAGATAAGCAATAAAATAAATATAGAAAAAAATACACATCAACTATGAAACATAATGTATCAATGGAACAACTGATAGAATGTTGAACAACACATATCGATGAGCTTGAACTCACTCTTCGTTCTGCATATCAAAAGTTATTCCTTCTCCAATTGAACCCTCGTCATTCTGGGAGGGTATATCTATATTTGTTTCAACCTCATAAATATATGAAGCATAGAAATTATTACACTCATCCATTAAATATCCCTTGGAAATTGAGGCTTTCAGACGAGCTTTGTTGCGCACGTACCATTTCAATGTATTTAAGTATCGCTCTATTGGATACATCCACCTGAATTGCACGGGACTGCCAACAACGACTTCACCAGTTAAATGCATAGTCAATTGAACCATAACATCAAAAAAAAAGATGGCGAAAGTAGTTTTTCTAGGTGAAATAGTGCAATTAAAATCTTATCATGCAGCTTTTTCAAATCACTCAAGCAATGATTCCTAGAACAGAGCTGTCTGAAAAAATTAGAAAATCCAATCAACGGCTCAACAAACATGGCAGGTAAGTAATCACGGATTACTATAGGAATTAAATGTTGAAGCAGAATATGATTATCATGACTTTTCAAACCCTGTAATGCCATGCTTGACATATTCACGTGCTTTGAAATATTAGAGAAATAACCATCTTTCACCTTAACGGTCTTCAAAATCGATAGAAATGTTTGTTTCTCTTTTTTACTCATTTTGTACTGCGAAGTAGGAATGTATGACCGATTATCATCACCCAGTTGTAACTGTTAAGGTTTTATCAATCCCATTTCTCGCAAATCATGTCATGCATTAGCACTATCCTTTGATTTCCCCTTGACGCCTAAAATGGTGCATAGTATATTATCACATACATTTTTTTCAATGTGTATCACATCCAAATTATGTCTTAAAATATTATATTTCGAATAAGGAAATTCGAAAAAAAAATCTTTTTCTTCCAATTATGACTTCACTATCTATTTTTAGCAGAAATAGAAGGAAATGTAGGAATCAATAAATCTTGAAAATCATATATTGTACGGATGTTTTCTTGATCAAGTTGTACACAAATTTCAACCCCAGACAGTATTTGTGGTGATGGTTCATACTCTCTATTCCCATCAAAAGATACATGGTCTTTTCTGAACCTGTGCAATGGAGGAAGAATGCTTCTGTGACCATGATATTCCCACTTTCTACAGTGCTTAAGCCATATAGATTTCTTACACTTATTACAACAAGGGAAAGAAAATTATCATTTTTTACTCCAACCTGATAAGCTAGAATACGATGGGAAATCATTAATTTTCCATAACAAAGCAGCCCAAAGTATAAACATTTCATTATATGCTGATTCAAAAGTCATTACACCGTCGGCCCAAAATTCTTGCAGCTCGTCAATCAATGGTTGCAAATAAACATCGATTTTATCACCCGATCCTCTCGGTCCATCAATTAGAATTGATAGTAACAAAAAGGGTTGCTTTATACAAACCCATGGGGGTGTGTTTTATGGAACCAACACCACTAGAAACGTACTATGTGTCACACCAACCATAGACCTAATTAGGTTAAAACCATATGCTAACAAACCCAGTCGAATATTACGATCATCTCAGGAAAAGTCTGGGTGTCTTTGATCAAACTCTTTCCATGCCAAAGAATCTGTCAGGTGAGTTAATTTATCAACCTATTTCCCTCTCTCTGAATTCCAAGTCATCAATTTAGAAATTTTAGTGGACAAGAAGAATCTCTTATGTCTTAGTTTTAGTGGGAAATGACACATCTGTTTAGCGGCAACTTTTTTCCCTTGATTCAAGACTCTCCCTGAAAAAAACTGACTACCTTGATTAATCTCATTTGTCTTCCCCCTGGATGTATAGAAAACAGTAAAAATATTTAATTGTGTATTCACTATTCTAAAAAACATTCAATTATTGTGACACACATCAATTGTATCATATGTAAAACCAAGATCACTATTCAACTTGCGAGCTTGATAGAATGACTCTGGAATCTTCGCTCCAGCAGGAAGTACCTTCTTCAACAATACCAAAAAAATGTCGAATGAGGTGTCTGACCACTAGTTCAAGGACTTCATGTGTAACAATTCAATGATGAATGACAGTTTACTAAATTTATTCATTGTTTTTAATGTCTCTTATATCTAATGTATTTAGAATCATGGATTTAAGAATCTAAAGAATTAATCAATTTTTCTCTCAAGGTCAATTATAAATCCGAGAGTGTACCTTGAAATTATTATAATGATTTATAAATCGATACCAATGGATTCGTCTTGCTTCTATTTCAACATCATAAAGTCCCTTTTGATATTAGTAAGAATATTTTAATGAATTTATTTATTGAAAAATACTCTCTTAATCTCATCCCATACCATAAATTTTATTTCCTCATCTTTCCTTGTGTTCATGATAATATTCCACCATTGACCATCTTCACAGTCAAATAAATAGATTTCTATGTAAAATTCATCATTATATGATAAATTAATAATGGAAAATATATTTTTCATCACATTGATCCATTTATCAGAAACTAGTGGATCATAAGACCCACAAAATGATGTTGGATTTCATCACATAAAAGACTTAATGGAATGTTTATCCCTTCTTCATTAATTTGGAATCTCCATATGGATCACATTATTTTTCATATATTGATATAGTTTAGTGAGAATGTATAAAAGTTATTACATCCAAAATCCTAATCCATTTTCTTTATAATCATAACCACCATTTAATTTCCTATCACATTCATTATTATTATGATTCTCTCTATATCTAGTCATTTAATATAAAGATATCAAATATACGTATGGAAAACAATTGGTTAAGAAATCATTCCTAGGATTCCATAAATTATAACACCTTGTTTTCAATCTATACAACCTTAGGTTTAACCTAGTACATTATCTATTAAGATCCTTTTTAATAGTTCATAAATAGTACCTAATTCAATCCAATAATATCCCTTGGGAATGTCTATCCAGGTGTGTTATATTAGGCCCAATCATTATGAACTAGTGGAGATTGATTTAATACTCAATCTACCCATTTCATAGTTGTTACCCCTAGGTACATTTGTAATTCAACTACATAAACATTTCATTATCCATGAAGGGAATTATTCTCTTGGAAAATTTCACATATTTATTTACCATAACTTGGGATTTTCTCTAATACATAATCTTATCTGAAGTGTTTTCGCTAACTTTTTCATATATTAATTTATAAAAATAACTAAAACCTTCTCTGAAATTAATTGAGGTAACCCAAATATTTCTAACATATATATTTCATTATTTTATATGAAAAATCAATACATACCACAAATATAAAAACTCGAGGACAATAAAGGTTTAGTGTTTTAGAGAATAGATACATAATAAACTAATATATGAAAATATCGTCAATGTCTCCAACTAATTTTAGTACCATTCTATACATATCACACTTAAATTCATACATCAAAACCTATGGAAGGAAAACATAAGAAATGGGGAGCTCATATGCTCAGTAAGGTTAAACATGAGCGTTAAATATCACAAGAGAGAAAAATATGATTATAATGCTATTGTGACATAAATAAGTGCATGTTATCTATGTAAAATATTCATACCCATAAAATCATAGATCATATACTACCAAATCAATCCATATCCAAAAACTGATTAATAATGGTTTCAAAGAATTAAACATCATTCAATAGTTTTAAAATAGGAATGGGGCAACATAGACATAGGAAATCAAATTATTTTTAACATAGTTATTCTCAATAATTTACAATCATAAATATATTTGAATATCTATAATCAATCATATGCACACATAAAAATATAAACAAAGCTATTATCAATCATGTCCATACATAATCTCATGAGCATAAAAAGATTAAATCATTCTAATGAATACAAATGTGAAAAAATATATTCAAAATGATGTCCATGATTTCCATAATTATCTCATAAGATATCAATATCACATTACCCACATCATTGGATGGCTATTACAAACACAAACATCACATAATTATAATCTATTAATATAAATTCCACATGGTATTGAAAATGTTTATCATTTTTTCATTGTTAAACTCATGAAAATAAAATGAGTTTCACAAAGGGATAGACATAATAAAAAACCATAAAAATAATTAATAAGTTTGTTATCATTGAATCATGTCCCCATTGAAGCATAATTAACATCAAAGGATGTTTTCATATATTAAAATACCTTAAAAAATAAATAAAAAATTTATTGGGGAAAATAAAATTTCATTTTGAAATGTTATATTTAAAATATATAAATTTATAGAATTTTAAAAGAATAATTTTCATTTAAAATAAACATGTAATATTTTAAAGGAATATTTAAATCAAAGAGTGGTCAAGATGACATGACAATTTGTTTTGTGCGGTATACATTAAAATAAAGATTCTATTCACACATTTGGTAAAAATACCTCATTTAGAAAATGACAATAAGGTTCATTTTAAACGTTTTTTAGAAAGACAAATATGTGTAATAATGAATTTAATATATCATTATATAATATCAAAAAAATTCTTGGAAACATTTTAAATATAATATGAGCATGGAAGATAAATATTCGAAACCAAAAAAGAAGTACTAAATGTTTATCATAGAAACATTTCTTAGACATTTTAATTAATAAAGAGAGTAAAAACGTAATATCACTATCAAATTCCATGAATAACCATAATATAATAATATATTTGTTGTTTAAAGAATATTATCCATATGATTTTCATCAAATAATATTTATATTAGACAGTCCCAAAAATAAATGAGATTGTAACGTAAATCTTTTACCTCAAGTATTTTATTTCTTCATCCGTGTTTGAACCTTATATATAATAAATATATAATTATTATAAATATATTCTATATGAACAATCATATATATCATACCAAATATGATTTATTTATAACATATTATTAACTATTTGTTATCATTTTTGAATTAAAATCACTCTTCTGAGATATCATTACTTCATTTTTTCTGAATTTTTTGGTTCAAAAGTCTCAGTCCTTATACATTGATCATGCTTCCATATGTAATCATTATATGTACATTTAAAACTATTCATATAAATTGGTGATGAAAAATTAATCACATCACTTCATGGAGAATGTAGTCTGTATATATGAAAAAGATATTCTTTTCACTTTTCCATTGACGAAACGAAAGAAAATTAAATAACAATTTAAAATTTATAAAACTATATTCATATAATGAATATCGTATATATTCATTAAATCCATAATCATAACCAAAAAATATGATTGGTAATTAATAAAAAAACAAATCACTTCGTGGAGGTGGTAGTTCATATGTACACACGAGTGATGTTTTCATTTCCCATATGATGGAAAGGCGGTGTATATTGGTTGTTGCATCATCATAATAAAAATTAAATATTTTTAATATAATAAATTAATTATTTTATAATAGATACAGTAGGTTTAGAGGATTAATAATAAAAAAAGAATTGAAATTACTCAGTAAAGAGTTATACCTCTCTATTGAGAAACATCCTTTGAATTGCATGTGAAGCCTTGAAAAGATGGTATTTTGAAAAGACCATAATATCTATGACATGGGTAATGAATATATAAAGGTGTTATGTTAGGTATTTAAATCTATATAAAGTAAGAACTTTGTGATTTAGGGATGATAGGAAGTTCCCTTCTATAAGTGAGAGAAATGACACACTTGGAATTACTTGAAAGATTAAACAATATATACATCATAATCATATAATGTGGTACCGAGGAACCAAAATTCTAATATAATATATTATAATGTCAAATTAAACTTAACCAGTCACATTTAGATAGTTTTTTATAAATTTTAATCCATATCTCTTAGCTAAACCACTTTAAACCCATTTTATCCTTAATTGTGATAACTTAAATTTTTACCATGATTACATAATTTTATGACCAAAAATGAAAGTGAAATTGTAACCGAATTTTTACGTGATGATTCATAATTTTGAAAATATTTTATCATATTCAATTACTGTATGTGGAAGAAATTAATTTTAATATAATAACACAAATGTATGAAAAACAGTTTTTAGGAAAATACCTGAATTAATTTTAAAAATAATTTTACATTTAAATCAAGTAAAAAAGTTGGTTTTAATTAATTTATATGGTTATTTAATGAAATAGGAATTATTTTAGACTTTTGGATCCAGAAAAAACTTAATAAAACCTTCCAACCATACCATAAAATGCAAACACCCAAAAATAGTTTCTAATTTGATTAAGATACAATCTATCTTCACAAAAGCATATCTTGGCTTACCAAATTCCAAATAATGTTTTAAAATACATTATTTAACTAAAAAAATAAATACTTGGTCCTAAAAACTCATAAAATATGATAATGTCTTGTTTTAGAGAATTTTCAAAGATTTACCCCATAGTTTTAAACAAGTTTTATGTGTTTTACCCTTACTGAACTGACTAATATTTACCATGGTTACTATTCATAATGAAAAACATTATGTGTAACCAATTAAATTATTATTATTATTATTTTAAATAATAACAATATTTTATATGATTCAATTTCTATATGTGTTATAAATTCATTTTAAAATAAGGATGAAAAATGCAAAAAAAAACCATTTTTAGAAAATTGCATTTTTAAGCATAAAATTGGATTTATTCTTAATTTATGCCAAGTAAAAACAATCAAATAAATTTTAAATTTTTTTATTGAATATATAATCTAAAAATTTCCTTAAAATCATAAATCAATAGAGATTGATTTAATTTATTAATATAAAAACAAATTGCGTGCAAAAAAACCAATTTTTTAAAATAAATATCACTCTTGACTTCGAATGATTTTATATCTATATACAAAAAATTTATAAATAGTGAATAAGTTTTATAAATTGGTAAAAAATATCATTTTTTATAATTTAGTTATTTCAATTCATACCCACTAATCCAATCGATTATATATAAAAATATTTTAATAGTATATATCTGTTCATTAAAACTCATTGTTACATGTAAAAAAATATATCAAAGATGTAGTATTTATTTAAAAATAAATATATCATAAAATATTGGGTTATTACACAATCTATAAGACTAATACATATACATGTATTTATCAACACTTTATGCATCCGACAATACTGAATCAGAGCAACAAATAGGAAGCAGTCTGCTTAGCATGTATAAAGAAAGGCCACCCCAAGAAGAATTACATAGTTGGGAAGAGAAATCAAGGTTGTGCTTATAATTAAGGTGTATTTTTCATTGAAATAATTATTTATATATCTAGAATTTTTTTATTAGATAAATCATGTGACTCATAAATTTTTATTCCAATATAGGAACCAAGTAGGTTAATGAAGGTTGAAAAGGGTGAGGTGGATCTCTGAGCAACAAATGGTGACATACTGGCAGCATTGGTAGTCAGGGATTAACATCTTACATTACATAGTAGCATGGTTAATATATTAAACTATTATTTTTACATACCTTCTATTACCAGAAACATTCCCTCGCTGTTGATCTTAGCAACTATGGGATTTTATTTCATGTTTGGAAATAAATGTTGCCACTTTTATAGGGATATTATTTTTTATAGTATGAAACGTATTAAAAATGGATTATATATACTTGAACATTAAAAGCATGTCTTTTGGAAATCAATGAAAAATAAAATGAGTATGGATCATAGTCTACCCACAAATAGAACAAAAATCTAGGTCATGTAAATGATAATTTTTAAGCTAACTATATAAATCAAGGAATTTAGACTCTATTGAGTTTAAAACCATGAATGTATGTAGCACTTATTTATAAGGAATAATGAAAACAAATTATTATTAATGGAGTAAGGTCTATATATTTAATTTAATTTATTCACACTGAGGTATGCGGTCCATTTCTAGTATAGGAAATGGGTGAGTTATTCTTAATTCATTACATTTTTTGTTGACTATGGTTGATAAGGGTATACATACTTAATGACATATAGTAATATTACTTTATAATGATTGAGGAATATCATAATTATTTCAAGAATTCGTTTTTTAAGAATATAATGAATCTTCCCTTTGATTGTTGAATACAATATCTTAACCAATTGTTCATCAATCACTTAAAGGAGTATTATATAGTTGATAGGTTTTTTGGATCACCAAATAATCCTTATAAATAGAAATAAATCCAACAATAGGTTGATATATCTCTATGTAATCAAACATATAGTTTTTTTAAAAATACATCATCAAAATATCATACCTTAAATACTCAAGAATACATATTCCTGTTCAAAGGAGTTATCTTGATGATGATAGTGAGTAGTGGTAGATAAGTGTCTCCTACATTTTAGGGGATTACACTAGAAAATATATATATGAATTATTCACAAGGAATCTTGAATTCTCTATGGGTTTTTAGAACCTTCTCGAGTGATGAATGATATTTGAGACTAGAATAGATCTTTTGAAATATTTTGAACAATTCACTACAACCAAATTATCTCACAACACACATGATATGAGAGAATCACTACCTCTAATAGGTATCCTTTACTCTCTTCATTAAATGAATATCATTGATCATATGATATGGTTTGTGTGTTATTTGATAAAACGTGGACGCTAAACCTGTTGGGAAGTTTATTCATTGAACAATTTAATGAATGAGGCGAACCATCCATAAATGAACAAACCATTGGATTGTAACTTAAGAAATAAACGAGGAGAATGACATGGAAACTATATGCATCAAATTCATGCAAAAACTAGTGTAGTTTTAGACTATATAATCACATGCACTACCATGGAATAAAGGTTTCTTTTTTAGTGTACACCCAAAAATACCAAACCTTCCCAAAAATTACAAAAGTAATTTACAAAAAACTTCAAAACTCTTTTTGAATCTATAAAAAACCCATTTTTGGATATGTTCTCAACAAAATATCTTAATTTTGGAATAAACACTATTCTAAACATAATATTTTTCCAAGGGCCTAACTATGTGACCATGTTGTAATTAATAGCGTTGAAAAAAATATATGAAATATCTATTTTATAAATGTTAGCAAAGGGAAGCCTCTAGAGAAGTGTCAGTGCTACTCAAGCTACTAAAGGGTCTGGTGTGATATTTATTAAACATACTCATAACTTTATACAAACATATCCACCATAGGATATATCATTTATATCATTTACATACCTACATAATATATTTTTACATTACATCAAGTGACCAATGGATATAGAACATGTGAATTTAGAATAATCCTTTATTTATTCTTTATTACCCAAAAAAGATTGTCCATGTCAATGAATACAACATATATCATTCCAATATCTGATAAAAACATCACATGCAATTAATCCAAATAGCTGATTACATCCTATGTGACATAGCTAACCATGGGCTTGTGTTTCTTTAGACTAATTCAATCAAGGTCCAAATTTATTTTTCAGTATACTAGTGGGAAAAACATATGTTGGTTATGCCCAAGCCAATGATATGTTAAAAACATGAGATAAACTTTAGACATTTCATGAGATATACATTAGTGGATCAATTTGTGTAATAAGTCTCTAATAATTTCTCCATGAATCTAGCCATCATAGAGAACATTCATCCACTTGAATTTAGTAAATATTTTATTAAATCTAATCACTACATTTCATCACAAACCATAATAATCCATGATGATCATCGATTAGGGAAACTCAAAGTCAAACTTGAAGGAGATTTTTATCATTTGAAAATCCACGTAACATAAATTACATCTTATATTAATGAATTGTAATTGGATATTACCTTTATTATAAAAAAAATGATACATTTAAAACTATTACATTAATATCTTAAATATCTTATACCAATATATTCAATATTACCCTCATGCTTCTAATGTGATAACCATTTAATTAATGGATCCACTACATTTTCCTTATTAGCCAACCAACCGATCCATCATATCCCCTCTCAATGATATATCATGCGAGTTGGTATTTTTAATGAATTTATATAGTCTTTTTGTGAGATTGTGGTTCCATATCTTGATAAATATCCCCATTCTTCTCAAAATATAGCACTATTATTTCCTCAATACTAGGAACCACCCTAAATTCAGTAATAAACATGTTGATACAAACAACTTCCTTCATAGCATCAGTTGTAATGAATTACTCTACCTTTATTGATTAGGCCTATATGGAATATATTTTTTAAATCTTTCAACTATTAACAGTAGCATTTAGGAAAACATGGATCCAGATTGAGATTTTATGTAATCTTTATCTGATTGGAAACTAGAATCTGTATAACCATATACATAGCATTCATCCTATCCTCCAAATACCAATAGAATATCCTTATTCCTTAAGTACTTAATAATTTTATTCACAACAATAAAATGACACTCACTATGATTTTATTAGAATATACTTTTTATTCTCAAAGCATTAGAGACAGTAGGTCAAGTACAAAACATGGAAAACCTGATAGAATCTATGGTAGAAGAATAAATAATTCTATTAATCCTCTCTAAATATTTATAAAGTTCTTAAATCATCATAATATTCATGCAATGAAATAGTATTGAAGGCCCCTTCTTGGATTTTTCTATGGTAAAACACTTTAGAAATTTATCAATATATGTGTTATGACTAAATAAAATAAACTTATTAGATATATCACTATAGATATTCATACCATGTATGTAGGAAGGTTAACCCTTGTATTTCATTGAGAATAATTTACACAACCACAACTTTAAGTAATTAAGTATCTGGATATCATTTCTGATAAGAAATATTTCATCTAAATATAATATCAAAAATACTACTATACTCCCACAAGCCCACTTATACACATATGAATATTCAACATTTTTTATGAAATGAAACTCATTGATTACGTCATTACACTAGATATACCAACTCTAAAAAGGCTTTATTCATTTTATAAATTGACTATTTCAACATTTATTTCGTAGAAAAATAATTTGAAACATCAAAACACTTAGGTTGTATAATATAAATTTCCTTATCAAGATTCATGTTAAGGAATTTTATTTTAATAATCATTTGATATATCTCATAATCATATTGATCTATTGTAGAAAACATAATCCAAATGGACTTTGTCAACATTACAAGTGAAACTTTCTCTTCAGAATCAATCTAATGAATTTTTCATATACATTTTCTACTAAGTTTACTTTATAAATTGACATGTTACCATACATGTTGGTTTTATTACAGAAAACCCACATCCATATTATTGGTGTTACCCATTTAGGTGATTCCACCAGGTTCCAAACTTACATAGTGTACATGAAGCCCATCTCAGATTCTATATCTTTTAACCATTCCCCAAAATTATAACTATTAATGGATTTTTGGTAGGTGGTATGTTCATCGACAATGAACACTACATCATCATTATTTACTATATGAAATCCATATCTCACTATAAAATGATAAATACTATAGGATCATCAAGGTTTTAGTGTAACTTGTGTCGGTTATTCTTCTAAAACTCTTTTTTGAAACAGTTCTACTCACATCTCAATAACACTTCTTGTTTGGTGGTATTAAACTTCTCCACATTACACTTTCCTCCCACTAACAGCCTGAATTATGTGTTCCTTCTCAATGAAAACACTTATACGTGCCAAAAACACTTTTTGTTCAATTGGATTAATGAAATGATATACCATAATTTCCAGGGGATAACTAAAAAATAAGAACATTTGTGATTTGTGTATAATATTATCAGAATCAAATCATCGCATGGGTGCTTCACAACCCCACATATTTATTGATGAAATATTGGTATGTTTTTCGATCTATATATCATATGTTGTCTTTATGAATACTTAAAATATAACATGGTATAGTAATAATACCAAATTTTCCTGAAAATAATCATAGAATGAGATAGAAGGTCACAAAGAATCTTCATCAATCAAACCATGTATAAAAAAAGTCTGATTCCTCCTTTCTGACACACCATTCCATTTGTGATGTCTTGAA
Source organism: Viscum album (assembly GCA_963277665.1). Classification (NCBI taxonomy): domain Eukaryota; kingdom Viridiplantae; phylum Streptophyta; class Magnoliopsida; order Santalales; family Viscaceae; genus Viscum; species Viscum album. The sequence goes on along the minus strand of OY728148.1, from coordinate 494,034,309 downwards.
TTACGATGTTGTTAACTAGGTCCCTATGGTGGTGGGTCACATGGCCTCATGCACAACTCCCCATATTTTAGAAGCTTCCGACTAGAAACGAGGGTCTAAGGTGGTATGTTGGGAGAAAATACCCACATGTTAGAGTTGAATAGTGGATATGAATAATAATTGTAAATAGTAGAAATATGATATAAAAGATAGCATAAAAAAACACAGTAACTAACTTTGGAAGCATAAATAACCAAGACATCGAAATAGTAATCAAAACCTCATAGTTTGTGCCATTATACATGATGATGTCATTTAATGATGATATTTAAAAAGGGAAAACCAGGGATACATGGGATATTCATGTACAGCAGGCTATAAAAAAATAAAAAAGGCTAAAATATTGATCCAATTTCATCAAAAGAATATGTTTGGTCCTCTTCTCCCATGCCCCAACACATAATCTAAATAGATCAGGCATCTATAATAGGGTGAATGCCCTTATCAAAACCTATAGTCATGAATCCTATTCGGCCACCAAAGGTAGTTTGAGTAGGGTGTGAGATAAACATAGTAGTCCACCACCAACTGTGTTTATAAATAATCGAAGCAGTATATATAGAAAAACTCTGTGAAATAGTAAGGAATAATAAACAAAATTGAATAAATAAACACCAGTTGGCTCATGTTCCATTCGGACACCTAGCATACTCTACCTGTTTTGACATAGTCCAGATTATGTATGATTTGATTAGAATATATATATATATTTAATAGAGTATATATATTTATGTACTGAATGAACATATATTCACTACGTACATGAAGAAATAAGTAGAAATATACATCGATACTAGGTGCTAGAAAGATCTGAGTCATAAATCATGCATGCATAACTATTCTAATGATCTATAGGCTCAAAAAGGGTACAATACCTGAATATTAGGATGAATGTGAGACATCATTCACATCACTCGATATTTTGGAGTGAATCTTCATTTCCAAAACCCAATACAGATGAATTTTGAATGTAATTCCCATCACCCAAAAGCAAGTGTGACAGTGAGAGTTATCATGAACAACACCTAATATAAGGGATCCTAAAACGTCATTCTCAATAGGTCCCTTATCCATCACTCAACATCCAATATTTATGCCATACCAATAATAATATCATGGAATTATATATAAGTCATTCCAATTCATCAATACCATTAAATCATGGGTATATAAATTAATAAAATTCACATTTTTTAATTATATAGCATGTGGTGGGGCCTTTTCACCCACTTCTAGACATTAAACTAATACATTTCCTTGAATTAAACAAGGAAGAACCATTTTATAGTCATGATGAACCACTTAGGAGGTGGTAATATTTATAAACATTTATATTAAAGTGGAAACAAAAGACGTAACACAAAAATGGGGGGGGGGGGTCATCAATGTGGTATGAATCCTCTAACAAAATAATATGGGTAAATAGGAGTACAAAAACATGTGTATATTAACTTAGAATGAATAAAAATTAAGGAAATTCCTAGAAATGTATGGCATGTCACACAATGGTGAAAACAATAAAATCACCTAAACTTTTAGGGGGGAAACAATACCACCTGCCTCAGGGTCATAGATGACTCATCATACCATTATAGCTTTATGTTTGATGTAGAACAAAAGAAATTAGAGAAACAGACCAGATCCCTAAAAATAAAAAAAATGAGCTTACACCAAAAATAGCTCAAGAGATAGGAAGATAAAAAATGAAAATATGAAATAGTATTATGGTGATTGATGATGCAGATCCAACACTTATGACTGCATTCAATATTTTGAGTTTGGATCAAGGAGTTATCAAATAACCTAGAAGAGGAGAAAGGAAAGACATCAGGATAGAAAAGAGGTACTACACATCGGAAATGGGGAAAGAAAAGTGGGTTGAGGGATTTAAGTTCATTAATTGAAAAAAATATAGATTCATCCCCAAAAAATGGGATGTATGGATTTTTCAAATGGTTTTACAAACTATGAACCAACGATGTGCCTCCCACTACCTTTGAATACTAGTAGTATGGGATAGGCACATAGTATCCCTAACCATGCGCAAGCCATGATAAAAGTCTATATAAAAACCCTATAAAACCCCACATGTGTGTGTGATCCAACTCACATGGTTTTTGAAAAACTATGTGGCCTATTTTTACACACATGTTTCCCACATAGTTCTATCCCACGGTTAATATTAAACGAGGGATAACTGTGGGGCCCACTATGTTTTTCTAAATCTCAGAGCTTTAGGCTTTGACCAATCCCCAAACATTTCGTTTCCTTTGGTCAAAAGGTATAATTTCCAAGATAAAAAAGGTATTTGAAACTAAAAACAAACAATCCATAGCTTTGAGAAAATATGGGTCATTACCACCTACCCTTATTAAATAAAATCATCCCAGATTTTGACTTATAAGGGTATAAGGTGGTTTTCTGAGAAAAAAATTGACCATTGTGCTTCGATGTCAGCTTCCCACTCCGATGTCTCATCTGGTACTGAGTTGTTAATTCATAGAACCTGTACACAGGGGACTAAACTTCCTTAGAGTGTCTTCATATTCGAATCCATGATATTCACTGGATACTTCTCGAAGGAGGCATCCACATCCAAATAAACCTCATAAGGTTTTAGAACATTCTACAGGTATGGATAATATCAGTAATGAAAATATATGTTGAAGAAATCATGAATAGTATAGTATCTCTGGGGAAGTGTTATTCGATAAGACACTAGTCCTATTCGTTTCAAAACCTCAAAGGGTCCAATGAATTAAGGTGAAAGATTACCCTACCTCTAAATTCATTGATGGCCCCACCTGGGTGAAACATGAAGGAAAAACCTGACATCTAACCTCATACTATAGATATCATCAACATTGGTTGGCATATGATTGTTGTTTGGAATGAGTTATCGGCATTTGATTTCTAATCATCTATACCTACTCTGATGTCTCATGGGTGAGATGCGGTCCAAGAAATGATTATTCTCATAACTCTAACCAACACATAGCTGATCAGAAAGGCCTACCACTATGGCTTCATACAAAGATATCTTGATGGTATATTGAAAACTATTATTATAAGAGAACTCGATATGGTGAATGTGCTTCTCCTAAGAACCCCTGAAGTCAGTGACACATGAAAAAATCATTTCCTCTAACACCTATTTCATATGCTCTATCTATCCATCAGTCTGTGGGTGATAGTAGATGCTCAGAAGCACCAATGTACTTAAATCCTTCTTCAACCCCAGCAAGAACTGAGACATGAAGTGAGAAACCCTATCAGATAGGATATATTATGGATCTCCATGAAGATCTATGACCTCATTGATGTATTTCCTCCATTTATTTCCAAAAAAGAAGGTCTCTTGAATATATAAGAAATGTGTTTCCTTCATCAAATTATAAATGTGTAACCAAACTCTATTATTTTCCAGAGGTGATTTAAGAAACCCAATAATGAAGTCAATGGAAAAAATAATCTCATTTACACTCTGGAATAGACAACAACTATTGAATTTGTGTCAGTCTCTGATGTTCATCATTCACCTGCTGACAAGTGGAACTTTGATTGATAAAGCTATTTATCTCTTGTTTCATAGAAATCCACCAATATTGGAAATGCAAGTCTGAATACATCTTGGTGAAATTTGGATGTACCGCCCAAAATAAGGCATAATGTTACTACATCATCTCCACTCTAATGTCAGTTGGGACTTAAACATTCCCATAATAGTTTAAAGTCTCTGCCTTATCCACGATCCAACTAGAAGTCGAATCACCATCCAATGTACTTTACCCTAGTACATAGCCTTTGATATCTAAGAGTTTCCTCATTATCCCAAATTCCATAAGGGTAAGGGTCACTGTTATCGGTGTGAGGACATTCTGGCCATGATACTCTTAAACCTCAACATGCATCTCTGAAAATAATGCCTTGATCCGACACTCACCACCAGCCTCCTGAACTACCTGTGTATGAGTATTTAGGCTCATAGCATCGGCTACAACATTGCCTTTCCCAGGAATATAGGGAATCATACAAATGAATTAGTTTAGGTACTCGACACATCTAAACTACTTACACTAGTACAAACATGACCTTTAGCAGTCGCCAAACGGCGGATGCTTTTGGCCCGTCACTGTTGCTATGAGCGACCACCATTTGGCGGACGCTATAGGAAAACTGGAATGGGCTACAATGGCCGCCAAACGGCGACCACTGTAGCCCAGACCTACAGCCTCCGCAGAAGGGCAGCCGCTATAGGCGACGATGGAATCACATACAACGGCCATAGTATGCTGGCCCTAAAGCGGCCGCCAAATGGCGGCCGCTATAGATTGTTTATTTTTTTAAAAAAACATCAATAATACAATAAAATCTACCCACATAAATCTCAACAGTCATCTTCCAAGATCCAGATTGATCATCAAATATTACTGTATAACAAAATTTAATAACAAAATTAGTACCAAATTAAACCTATAAACAAATAATTGAATCAAATTAACATATTTCAATTCAAACTTACTATGACAGATCGAAAGTATTTTATTTTAAAAATATATTCATAATTTTGATTACTGTTTTACAAATATAAAATCATTAATTATATGGTTCTAATTAGATTGTTTCCCTGTGATTTCAGGTCAATCCGATGTCGTCCTATATGAATTGGACCGTTAAACGCCCGTTTGGACCGTTTATGACACCATAACTGCGTTCTCAATCCCCGTGTGGGCACACAACACATCTGATTGACGTGCCGTCTATGTGACCACATCAAAATTCACTCACCCGTTGTTGTCATCTGATTTAAGGTCATTCTGACATCATTCGGCCCATTTGGACCGCCACGCGCGTTTATGAAGCGCGCCCAACACTTAAACAAACGCATATTGAGTCGTACCGTGCACACCAGACGTCCAATTGGATTGAATTATACGTGACCAATTTATAATTCACTCACCCATTCTTGTCGTCATATTTCAGGCCATTCCGACATCATTCGGCCCGTTTGGACCCCCCCCCCCCCCACGTGCGTTTATGAAGCGCGCCCAACACTTAAAAACGTATATTGAGCCGTACCGCACAAACCGCTTGTCCGATTGATGTTTAGTTTCCTCGTACACCTCAAGAATAATAAATATATTGTTTTCCTATGATTTAAGGTCAATACGATGTCGCTCCTTATGAATTTGACCATTAAACGCCTGTTTTGGCTGTTTTTGACACCAGAACTGTTTTCTCGGTCACCGCAGCCACACAGTAGCTCTGATTGACGTTCCGTCTATGCGACTAATTCAAAATTCACTCACTCATTGTTTTTGTCTGATTTCAGGCCATTCCGACGTAGTTCGGCCCGTTTGGACCCCCCACACGCATTTTTGAAGAGCGCCCAACACTTAAAAATGCATATTGAGCCGTACCGTACAAACCGCACATCCGATTGACTTTCCGTCTCCTCGTACATGTCAAGAATAATAATTATATTGTTTTACTATGATTTTAGGTCAATACTATGTCGTACTCTATGAATTTGACCGTTAAACACCCATTTTGGCCTTTATGACACCAGAACTGCGTTCTCGGTCACAGTGGGCACACGACACATTCGATTGATGTGACGTCTGTGTGACCAATTCACAATTAACTCACCAATTGTTTTCGTCTAATTTCAGGCCATTCTAAAATCGTTCGACCTGTTTTGACTCCCTCACATGCGTTTATAAAGCACGCCCAACACTTAAAAAACACATATGGAGATGTACTATGAAAACTACATGTCTGATTGACATGAAATATCCTAGTACACGTCACGAATAATAATTATATTGCGGCCCTATGATTTCAGGTCAATCTGATGTCGTCCTCTATGAATTTGACTGTTAAACACCTATTTTGGCAGTTTATGACACCAGAACTACATTCTCGGTCACAGTGGGAACTCAACACGTCCGATTGACATTATGTCTATGTGAACAATTCACAACTCACTCACCCCTTGTTTTCTCTTGATTTCATGTCATTCCGACTTCATTTGGACCGTTTAGACCCCCCCCCCCCACGCGCATTTATGAAGCGCGCCCAACACTTAAAAAACACATATTGAGATTTACCGCGCAAACCACACGTCTGATTGACGTGATGTCTCCTTGTACATGTCACGAATAAAAATTATATTTTTTCCCTATGATTTCAGGTCAATCTGATGTCGTCTGCTATGAATTTGACCATTAAACGCCTGTTTTGGCCGTTTATGACCCCAAAACTACGTTCTCGGTCACCACGGGCACATGACATGTCCGATTGGCATTTCGTCTAGACGAACAATTCACAATTCTCTAACCCGTTGTTATCATCTGATTTCAGGACATTCCGACATCATTTGGCCCATTTAGACACCCTCCACGCACGTTTATGAAGCATGCCCAACACTTAAAAAACACATATTAACCCGTACCGTGAAAACCGCACGTCTGATTGATGTGCAGTCTCCTCATACACATGATGAATAATAATTATATTGTTTCCCTATGATTTGAGGTCAATCCGATGTCTTCCGCTATGAATTTGGCCATTAAACGCCTGTTTTGGCCGTTTATGACACCAGAACTGCATTCTCAATCACCGCGGGCACAGGACACATCCGATTCATGTGTCGTCTACACGACCAATTCAAAATTTACTCATCCATTATTGTAGTCTGATTTCAGGACATTCTGACATCTTTCGGCCCATTTTGACCCCCACAGGCATTTATGAAGCACACCCAACACTTAAAAAATGCATCTTGAGCCATACCACGCAAGTCGCACGTCCGATTGATGTGTCATCTCCTCGTACACATCACGCATAATAATTATATTGTTGCGCTATGATTTTAGTTCAATATGATGTCTTCCTCTATGAATTTGACCGTTAAACGCCCGTTTTGGCTATTTTTGACACCAGAACTACGTTCACGGTTACCGCGGGCACACGACACATCAGATTGATGTGTCGTCTACGCGACCAATTCACAATTCACTCACCCGTTATTTTAGACTAATTTCAGTCCATTCTGACCTTGTTTGGACCGGTTTGATTCCCCCCCCCCCCCACGCGCGTTTATGAAGCACACCCAACACTTAAAAAACACATATTGAGTCGTGACGTGCAAACCACATATCCGTTTGGCATGTCGTCTCCTCATACACGTCAAAAATATTAATTTTATTGTTTCCCTATGATTTCAGGTCAATCCAATGTCGTCCGCAATGAATTTGACCATTAAACGCTTGTTTTGACCATTTATGACACTAGAACTGCGTTCTCGGTTACCGTGGGAACACGTCACGTCCGATTGATGTGATGTCTATGCGAACAATTCACAATTCCCTCACCCGTTGTTGTCGTCTGATTTCAGGCCATTTGGACATCATTCGACCAATTTGGACCCCCACGTGCATTTATGAAGTGCGCCCTACACTTAAAAAACACATATTGAGACATACCGCACAAACCAGACGTCTGATTGACGTGCCTTATCCTCGTACACATCACGAATAATAATTATATTGTGGATTTGTGATTTCAGGTCAATCCGATGTCATCCGCTATGAATTTGACCGTTAAACGCCTGTTTTGGCCGTTTATGACACCAAAACTGTGTTCTCGGTCACCGCGGGAAAACGACAAATCCGATTGACATTCTGTCTGCGCGACCAATTCACAATTCGCTCACTCATTTTTTTCGTCTGATTTCAGGCCATTCCGACATCGTTCGGCCCGTTTGGACCCCCCACGCATGTTTATAAAGCGAACCCAACACTTAAAAAATCCATATTGAGCTGTACCGTGCAAACTGCACATCCGATTGATGTTTCGTCTCCTCATACATGTCTCGAATAATAAATATATTGTTGCCCTACTATTTCAAGTCAATCCGATGTCATATTCTTTGAATTTGACCGTTAAAAGCTTGTTTTGGCCGTTTATTACAACAGAACTGCATTCTTGGTCACCAAAGACACACATAACGTCCAATTGAAGTTCCCTCTGCACGACCAATTCACAATTCACTCACCCATTGTTTTATTCTAATTTCAGGCCATTTCGACATCATTCGGCCCATTTGGACCCCCCATGTGCGTTTCTGAAGCACGCCCAACACTTAAAAACGCATATTGAGCCGTACCGTGGAAACCGCACGTCCGATTGATGTGTCATCTCCTCTTAAACATCGCGAATAATAATTATATTGTTCCCGGTTATTTAAGGTCAATCCGACATCGTCCACTATTAATTTGACCATTAAACGCCCGTTTTGGCCTTTTATGACACCAGAAATGTGTTCTCAGTCATCGCGGGCACATGACACATCTGATTGATGAGCCGTCTGCGTGACCAATTCACAATTCACTCACCGGCTATTTTAGTCTGAGTTCAGGCAATTACAACATTGTTCGACCTGTTTTGACCCCCCCACTTGTGTTTATGTAGCGCTCCCAACACTTAAAAAATGCATATTGAGTTGTACCATGAAAACCGCATGTCCAATAGATGTGTCGTCTCCTCGTACACATCACGATTAAAAATTATATTGTTTGCATGTGATTTCAGGTCAACCGGATGTTGTTCGCTATGAATTTGACCATTAAACACCCGTTTTGTCCATTTTTGACACCAGAACTGCGTTCTCGGTCATCGCGGGCACACGACATGTCTGATTGAAATTCCGTCTACACGACCAATTCAAAATTCAGTCACCCGTTTTTTAGTCTGATTTATTGCCATTACAACCTCGTTCGGCCCGTTGTGACCCCCCCCCCCCCCCCATACGCGTTTGTGAAGCACGTCCAACACTTAAAAAACACATATTGAGCTGTACCGCGCAAACAACACATCCGATTGATGTGAAGTCTCATCGTACACATCATGAATAATAATTATATTGTTTCCCTATGATTTCAGGTCAACCAGATGTCGTTCGCTATGAATTTGACTGTTAGACGCCTGCTTTGGCTGTTTATGACACTAGAACTGCGTTCTCGGTCACAGTGGGCACACGGAACATCCGATTAAAATGTCGTCTGCAAGACCAATTTACAATTCACTCACCCATTGTTGTCATCTTATTTCAGGCCATTCAGACATTGTTCTGTCCATTTTGACTCCCACGTGCATTTATGAAGCGCGCCCAACACTTAAAAACGCATATTGAGCTGTACTGCACAAACCACACGTCCAATTGACATGTCGTCTCCCCGTACAAGTCATGAGGAATAATTATATTGTTTCCCTATGATTTCAGGTCAATCTCATGTCGTCCTCTATTAATTTGACCGTTAAACTCCCGTTTTCGCCATTTCTGACACCAGAAATGCGTTCTCAGTCACCGCGAGCACACAACACTTCTGATTGAAGTTCTGGCTACACGACCAATTCACAATTCACTCACCCATCGTTTTTGTCTGATTTAAGGCTGTTATGACATCATTGGGCCCATTTTGACCCCCCCCCCAAGCGCGTTTATGAAGCACACCCAACACTTAAAAACACATATTGAGCCATACCGCGTAAACCGAACGTCCGATTGACGTTCCATCTCCTCGTACATGTCAAAAATAATAATTATATTGTTTTTCTGTGATTTTAGGTCAATCTGATGTCGTCTGCTATGAATTTGATTGTTAAACGCCCATTTTAGCCGTTTATGACACCAGAATTGCATTCTCCGTCACCGCGGGCACACGACACCTCCAATTGACGTGAAGTTGATGCGAACAATTCAAAATTCACTCACCCATTGTTTTCGTCTTATTTCCGGCCATTATGACATTGTTAGGCCTGTTTTGACCCCCCCCCCCCCCCACGCACGTTTTTGATCCACGCCCAACACTTAAATAATGCATATTGAGTCGTATCGTGCAAATCGAAAGTCTGATTGACATTCCTTTTCCTCATACACGTCATGAATAATAATTATATTGTTTCCCTATGATTTCATATCAATATGATGTCATTCACTATAAATTTGATAGCTAAACACCCGTTTTGGCCATTTGTGACACTAGAACTGCGTTCTCAGGCACCGCAGGCACACGTCACATCCGAATGACATGTCGTCTACGCCACCAATTCAAAATTCACTTACCCGTTGTTGTCGTCTAATTTCAGGCCATTCTGACATCATTCGGCCCATTTGGACCCCCACACGCTTTTATGATTCCCACCCAACACTTAAACAAATGTATATTGAGCCGTACCGCACAAACCACACGTCTGATTGACATTTCGTCTCATCTTAAACATCATGAATAATAATTATATTGTTTCCCTATGATTTCAGGTCAATCTGATGTCGTTTCATATGAATTTGACCGTTAAACGCCTGTTTTGGCAGTTTATAACACCAGAACTTGTTCTTAGTAACCGCTAGAAAACATAACCTCCAATTAACGTGTCGTCTACTAGACCAATTCACAATTCACTCACTCATTGTTTTCATCATATTTCTGGCCATTCCGACATCATTTGGCCCGTTTAGACCCCCCATGCTCGTTTATCAAGCGCGCCCAACACTTAAAAAACGCATATTGAGTCGTACTACGCAAACCGCATGTACTATTGACTTGTCGTCTAATCTTACATATCACAAATAATAATTAGATTGTTTACCTATGATTTCAGGTCAATTAGACATCTTCCAATATGAATTTGACAGCTAAACGCCCGTTTTGGCCGTTTGTGACACCAGAACTGCGTTCTCGGTCACCGCGGGCACACAGCATCTCCGATTGACATGCCGTTGGTGCAAAGAATTCAAAATTCACTCACCTATTGTTGTAGTTTGATTTCAGGTCATTCTGACATTGTTCGTCCTGTTTGGACCCCCCACACGCATTTATGAAGCGCGCCGAACACTTAAACAAACACATATTGAGCCGTACCGCGCAAACCGCACGTCTGATTGACATGCCGTCTCCTCGTACACATCGCGAATAATAAATATATTGTTTCCCTATTATTTCAGGTCAATCTGATGTCGTCCGATATAAATTTGACAGTTAAATGTACATTTTGGCTGTTTTGACACTAGAACTGCGTTCTAGGTCACCACGGGCACACGATACCTCCGATTGACATGACGTCTACGTGACCACTTCACAATTCACTCACTAATTGTTTCCATATTATTTCTGGCCATTATTACATCGTTCGGCCCATTTGGACCTCCTTACACGCATTTATGAAGCGCACCCAACACTTAAACAAACGCATATTGAGCCATACCGCGCAAACTGCACATCCGATTGATGTACCATCTATGCGACCAATTCAAAATTCAATCACCAGTTGTTTTCATATGATTTCAGGCCATTCCAACATTGTTCATCCCATTTGGACCCACCCCCCCATGCATGTTTATGAAGCGCACCAAACACAGAAACAAACACAAATTGAGACGTACCATGCAAACCACATTTCCTCTTGACATTCTGTCTCCTTGTACATGACATGAATAATAATTAGATTGTTTCCCTATGATTTTATTTCAATCCAATGTCGTCCGATATGAATTTTACTGTTAAATGCCCATTTTGGCCATTTATGACACCAGAACTGCGTTCTCAGTCACCACGGGCACACAACACCTCCGATTGACGTGCCGTCTACACGACCACTTCACAATACACTCACCTATTGTTGTCATCTGATTTCAGTCAATCTCTACATCTTTCATCCCGTTTGGACCCCCACCCCACACATGTTTATGAAGCATTCCCAACACTTAAAAAACACATATAGAGTCATACCGCACAAACCGCACGTCCGATTGACGTGCCGTCTGCGCGACCACTTAACAATTCACTAACCCTAGAAAGCTACAGATATCAAAAGAGTTCTTGGGATTCTCCCATGAAACAAATGCCTAAATTGTATCTCCATCCACTGAAACACCTTTCTCTGAGATTATTTGACCCAGTAACTATATCTAATCAATACAAAAATGACATATATATAGCTTGGCATATAGTCGATACTTTATAAGTGTAATATGGATTATGTCAAGATATTGGGTATGATCATCATCAGTCTTGGAGTGCATGGAGATGTCATCCAAAAATACTAAAACAAAATATTCTAGGTAAAAATGAACGATTCCATTAATCAAGGATATCAAAACATCTGGAGAATTCATCAACACAAATGAAATTACCTCATGCATGGGGTTCATTCTCATCTAGATCACCAATATCACTGCGATGTCCACCAGTTGTATTCAGACCCTGCAATATATATCAATATTATGTATCTTAAACATATCAATAAAATTCAATCGGAGTATGGTTTGTTTTATTGTTTACATGTGGCGCCACTTGTTGCGTCGTCATTTCATCGATACGTGATGACATTTGTGACAACCTCACCTCATTCTCTGCACGTAACTGCTGAAACTGTGCATCAAAATTGTGCTGCATATCCCACATGGAAGTATCAATCATAGTATGTGTGCACATCCCTGAATATCTACATGCACCCATCACATCTACTCGAACAACTTCACTTCGTGGGACACCACCACCATAAGTCAAAGAATAACCATGACTATCACGCCCCACGACACAGTGAAATATTTCATCTCTATGCCCAGTACTATGACATTGCCTCTCTGGAAACTCTACTAACTGAGCGTCAAACTGATATTGTAGCATATAATGAATCAATGGACAAATATTAATAATTTATATAAAATAAAAATAAATTTATTAATAAATAATTTGCTTACTATAACACCGACAACATCAGGATCACACACCCTACAAGTCCTCACCCATATGGAAATCTGATCGATCGGCTTGCCGCATGGGTGTAACTATAATAAAGGGGTCACCATGTTATACTACAATATTTTTAAAATATGAATTAACAGTGAATTCTAAACTCACATCATGTCTGAGCTGTGACACATGTCGAGTACCAAGTCTGGAAGGCGTGCCCTGCATTGCTCGATTATGTGAATGACGAGAAGAATCGGTCTACATTCAAAGTATTTACTTAATATACATTTGAAAAATTATTCATTTAAATATTAAAAGTAATAAATCTATCCATTTCCACCTCACTCGACCAAAATGCAACCAAATCCTACCACAGCGTAGGAAGAATGCCCAAAGGGACTCGCTGTAGAATGTCTGGAACACCCGCAAATGGTGACTAGTGATCTCTGTTCACCCTTGACTTATAATCCTTCCATAATTTTCGGCATTTGAACATAAATACAGCCCGAAACTCAACTGTACAGGATTTTAAATTATCCTGTTAAAAATAATTTTCAGTATATGGGACAATAATAATAACAATATCATGGAAAATTAAACATCGAAAATTTACATGAACCTCCCTCCATAATCTGTCAATCGTATCCTGGGGGAACAAACTCCATTCACGAGTTGTCAGAGGGAATATGTGTGATTCTCATATCATATTCCCAAACTAATGACTCAATACAATAGAACCTTCTCTAACTAGATGAAATGTGTCATCAAATAACACATCCAATCAGGATCTAGAGTTCCAGGATCGAACCCCTCCACCAGGACCGATGCGTCTCATGGAAGATGCACTAGATCCTAATAAACATAAATTCATAATTCAACTACAATATAAATTAATAATTAGAAACAGTTAGGGAAATATACACAGAAAATTATAATCAATTAATTTATAAAAATGAAAACATATATACCAAAAGCATCAGGTGAACTACTGTGACCACCAAGTGACATACCCACATTAAAAGAAATTATAGCTAAATCAAGAAATTTTTATACATATATAACTCATAAATATTTTTACAATCAATAAGTGGGGATATAATTACAATTTTCACTAATCATGAAAGTCTACCGTATCTCATGCAACTATCCCTCTAGCCCCTTGTATATCTTCATCTCGTACAGCTTTTATTGTTTGGTCAAGTGTTTGATCAGGAAATGTGTCCACTTTAGGTTCCTCTTGGTCAATCAGAAAACCCCCTCTTCTAGACATTTTCATGAAAAATTTCCAATCAGAATCAATGCCGACAAAGTATACTTTTTCTGTCGGCGATGTTATTATAAAGGGCTCATTGCTTACTCGGTTGTCTTTATATAGCATTTTGTTAAAGTTTACTAATGCAAATTGGAAGTTATCAACTTTCGTTCCATGAACCGGATCGACCCAATCACACCTTAACAATATGTTTTTTAAGCCACGACCATAAATAACCTGAATAATATCTCTCAGAAATCCATAATAATAACCCGCACCAACATAAGATCAACCAACACCACTATTTTGTGTGGCTCAGTTCATGTCAACATCGCTATTACGAAATCGGAATCTGTTAGCATCCAAAGACTTGTAGCGATGAACTGTAATAAATGGACCATCAGCTAGTTGGTTGAGTTATTCTCTCACATGATGGGTTAAATCACGTAACTTTTGAATCTGCAAATTTCACAAATATATTTTAATGGATAAAGGATTGTAAAAATACATCTAAGATGTAATCTAAAAATATTAAATCAATTATACATACATGAGTCTTGAACCACTCATGAAATGTGTTGAAATGATGTTTTTGGATTTGATAGTCAGTTGCACGGGGCCTTTCACGTTTCAACTCAATGATATGCATCCTAAATCACAACACAATATACCATAAGCAATAAAATAAGTATAAAAAAATACACATCAACTATGAAACATAATATATTAATGGCACAAATGATGAAATGTTGAACAACACATATCAATGAGATTGAACCCACTCGTCGTTCCGCATATCAAACATTATTCCTTCTCCAATTGAACCCTCGTCATTCTGGGAGGGGTTATATATCTTTGTTTCAACCTCATCAATATATGAATCATAGAAATTATTACACTCATCCATTCAATATCCCTTGGAAATTGAGGCTTTTAGACAAGCTTTGTTGCGCACATACCGTTTCAATGTATTTAAGTATCGCTCTATTGGATACATCCACTTGAATTGAACTAGACTGCCAACAACGACTTCACCAGTTAAATGCATAGTCAATTGAACTATAACATCAAAAAAAATACGGCAGAAATAGTTTTTCTAGGTGACATAGTGAAATTAAAATCTTATCATGTGGCTTTTCAAATCACTCAATCGATGATTCCTAGAACAGAGATGTATGGAAAAAATTAGAAAATCCAATCAATGGCTCAACAACCATGGCAGGTAAGTAATCAAAAATTGCTATAGGAATTAACTGTTGAAGCAGAATATGATTATCGTGACTTTTAAAACACTGTAATGTCATGCCCGTCATATTCACGCACTTTGAAATATTAGACCAATAACCATCTGGCACCTTAACAATATTCAAAATCGATAGAAATGTTTGTTTCCCTTTTTTACTCATTTTGTACTGTGAAGTAGGCATATATGCCTGATTTCCTTCACCCAGCTTTAAATGTAAAGGTTTTATCATTCCCATTTCTTGCAAATCAAGTCGAGCATTAACACTATCCTTTGTTTTCCCCTTGACGCCTAAAATGGTGCACGATATATTATCACATACATTTTTTCAATGTGCATCACATCCAAATTATTCCTTAAAATATTATATTCCCAATAATGAAATTTGAAAAAAAAAATCTTTTTCTTCCAATTATGACTTCGCTTTCTATTTTTAGTAGTAATAGAAGGAAATGAAGCAACCAATAAATCTTGAAAATCATAAATTGTACGGATGTTTTCTTGATCAAGTTGTGCACAAATTTCAACCCCAGACAGTATTTGTGGTGATGGTTCATACTCTCCATTCCCATCAAAAGATACATGGTCTTTTCTGAACCTGTGCAATGGAGGAAGAATGATTTTGTGACCAAGATATGCCCACTTTCTACAGTGCTTAAGCCATATAGATTTCTTACACTTATTACAACAAGGGAAAGAAAATTATCACTTTTTAATCCAACTTGATAAGCTAGAATACGATGGGAAATCATTAATTTTCCATAACAAAGCATCCCAAAAAATAAACATTTCACTAGCTGCCGAGTAAAAATTCATTACACCATCGGCCCAAAATTCATGCAGCTCATCAATCAATGGTTGCAAATAAACATCGATTTTATCACCCGATCCTCTCGGTCCATCAATTAGATTTGATAGTAACAAAAAGGGTGGATTCATACATACACATGGGGGAGTGTTGTATGGAACCAACACCACTGGAAACGTACTATGTTTCACACCAACCATAGACCTAATTGGGTTAAAACCATATGCTACCAAACCCAGTTGAATATTACGATCATCTCGGGAAAAGTCTGGGTGTCTTTGATCAAACTCTTTCCATGCCAAGAAATCTGTCAGGTGAGTTAATTTATCAACCTATTTCTCTCTCTCTCTGAATTCCATGTCATCAATTTGGGAATTTTAGTGGACAAGAAGATTCTCTTCAGTCTCAGATTTAGTGTAAAATTGACACATCTATTTAGCGGCAACTTGTTTCCCTTGATTCAAGACTCTCCTTGGGAAAATCTGACTACCTTGATTAATCTCATTGGTCTTCCCCCATGGATGTATAGAAAACACTACAAATATTTAATTTCGTATTCTCTATTCTAAAATCATACAATTATTATGACACACATAAATTGTATCATATGTAAAACCCAGATCACTAGTCAACTTGCGAGCTTGATAGAATGACTCTGGAATCTTCGCTCTAGCAGGGAGTACCTTCTTCAAAAATACCATCAAAATGTCAAATGAGGTGTCTGACCACTAGTTCAAGGACTTCATGTGTAACAATTCAATGATGAATTATAGTTTATTAAATTTAGTGCATGCAGGATATAATTCAGTATGTGCATTACCAAAAATTTAAAAGAACTTCAATGCTTCTCTATCTTCAGAAGAACGGGGATTACTCAATCCAATGTCGTCATTTACAACATTACTGTCTTCAGGTTGAAACTGACACATCATATCATTCATCATTATGTTTATCAGATCAACTATTCTCGAATCAACATTCATTTCAATACTTTCTGAGCGATGCCATGAAATAGAATCTTCTCCATGACGTGTCCATCTGTTATCGTTTTTCAAAAACCCATTAAAAAATGTTCTTTAACAATACCCCGTTTGAATATATATCTATTATCACATTTTCTACATGGAAAACTAATCAAATCACTTGGAAATCTATTGCTGAAATCCATAAATCTCTTAATCCCCTCATAATATTCAGCTGATAACCTATATTGCATATCAATCCAGCTCCTATCCATATCTATATTTAATAGAACTCAAAAGTGACATATATTATTTAAATTCTAAAAAAACACATATCATTAAAATTTAATAACCAAATCCGAAGGATAGAAAACACTACCTACAGAGGACTCGACCACGGGTAACGGGGTGTGACTCGATTGCGGATCCTTGATGGTGCAGTTACTTGACGACAGAGGTTCGACGGATGGACTCAAAAGGGAAGGAACCCTTGGACGAAGAGTGTGAGGGTTCTACAAGGAGGGGCACAATGGACTAGGAGGGTCCAACATATGTAAGAGAACTTACCGAAGGGATGAAGCAGGTCTGGGATGGAACGAAGGCGGCGAGACTGTCCGAAGGTGCAGCACAGAGGTGGGGGTGGGGGATGCCCGGTCGCGGGGGTGTCAGGGTCGCGGGGGATGCATTGCAGAGGCAATGTGGTAGGGTTCGTTGGGGTTGCGGGTGGTGCAACACTGAGGCAAGGGGGTGGGGGTCGTCGGGGTGGGGGTTTATGGGGGTTGGGATCGCAGGGGGTTGTTGGGGTCACTGGGAAATGCCTGGGGCGGTGGTCTCCGGGGGTCGGGGTCGCTGGAGGTCGAGGGTCGAGGTCACCAGGGGTCGGGGAGGGGTTGTCGAGGGTCGGGGAGGGGTCGCCAGGGGTTGGGGTCGCCGGGTCGGGGAGGAAAAAATTAGGTTTTTTGCTGTAAAAAATGCAGCGGCTGCCATTTGGCGGCCGCTGTGGATAGTATTAGCGGCCACCAAATGGAGGTTGCTATAGTTCCCCCTTCTCGAAAGCTATAAATTTTAGTAGTGTTAATATGTAGATCACAATATATAAATATATGCATGAGGATTTTGAGATTAATGAATACCATAAAATGCTCCCCAAGTAAATAATAACTTCAGTAGTATAAATCATGAACTATATAATATTGATCGAGTTCGTGCGCTAGGTAATTCTACTCATGAGGCCTTAACTGATGAGACCCATATGCTAAAACCCTCGAATCCTACATTATAATAGCTCCTTACTTTATGAATAATGTGTCATAGTAAACAATATAGCTCCTTCCTAGATCTAGTAGAATCTGGTTCAGAACTCAATTCAATCATCCCTTTAACTATTGACTGGCTTCTTCATAAGATTATAACTATAATTATTTCAAAACCATCTTAGTCATACCAATCAGAGGCACTGTTAGGCCTGAGAAATCTACGATGAAGTGTATGTAATACCTGAGTATCCCCACGAAACTCTATATATCATATATGTTCTGGGTATTATCCCAGGAAACTACATGTCTCAACTTCTCTAGGTCTGTTGAAACCCCTATTTCTGTGATGATATGATCCCTAAAGTGAACATTGTCAATAAAAAAGTGGAATTTAGTGATTTTAGCATAATTATGGTTATCTATCAGTGTATTCTTCATGATATAATGACGATCTATATATTCATGTCAAGAATGATAACACCCTAAGATTTCATCCACAAAGTCTTCCACGAATGAATATAAATATGAGAGGAAAAAGAGATTCATCATATTGATAGACCACTGAACCATTCATGAGACCGAATATAATTACAAGGTACACTTAAAGACTATAACTGCTCTGGAATGATATACAAGGTATGTTTGTGGATCTAACATGTACCTAATGATATCCAGAACACAAATAAGTCTATTAAAAAACTCTCTATCCTCAAAGATAATCGATGATTTCATCTATTTGAGGTAGTGGATATCGTTTTTAAATCATAAGTTAGTTCAACTATCATTAATGCACAAAGATTCTAAGGTTATTATCTACCTTTATAGAAAAAAGGACTAGTGAACCCCATAGCTAAGTTCTAGGTCATATAAATCCTGTAGACTCTATGTCTTAAAACTATTTTTTGAGCTCCAGAAGCTCCATATGTGATATTTTGTATGGAGGAATGCACAATAGTGTCACTTATGAAACTGGATCAATGGGTAATTCTACCTATCTCACTAGTGGAATCCCAAGAATGTATCTAGGGAAAAAATGCATCAAATGATCCACCAAATGTGGGAAAACAGTGCGTCATAACCAATGATCATCAAATAAAATACTTGAAATATGGGTTGTCACTTTTCCCAGCTTCTATTGGTCAGTTCCTACTTGAGATGCATGGACATCCCAGTCTCCCTTGTGGATATTTATACTTCTTTCTAGGGAGGTAAATTTCCACATTCAATGATAACATTTGATATGGGATTGATATGGACCTAACCAATCCATTATGACAATTATATTGAATCATGTTATGTAGAGGATGAAAATATTTCTTATTAATATATATCCACTTCTTTAAAATGGTAAATCCTTACAATTGTGAATTCTCTCTAATCAGATACCCAATAGGGTATCGAGTGTAATCACACCACTATAAAACTATATATTGATTCCTAAACTCAACATATTTTTCTCTGATAAAAAATAGTATGGAACACATATTTCAAATAAATCAGATACTAAATTAGGGGATACTAAAATGGTACCTTGAACAGTGGAAGGTCTAGTGCTCTGATTCTTCAGCATAGGTTGCACTGCATGTAACTGGCTCATACCATGACCTTGATTCACAACATGGATTCCCTGAGAAGGCCCACTCTTCTGGCACTGCATGTTTTGAGTTTTATTACCTCTACCTTAACTACCACATTGGCCTGAGTGTTTGGTGCTATTCCAGCTACCTTCCAATTGAGATACTACATGCTCCACTCTAGAATGTGGGGCAGGTGTAGATCCCCACACAATAGGCATTATTGGAAAAGTCTTATAGAAGCACTAGATATGACCCGTCTCATAGTAGTCTCTACATTCTACTAGATATCACATACACTGTGGTTTTGTGCGTCAACATTTTCTACACTTGTGACATATATGGAAGTTTTATATACAATATTTCTAACTTATACTACCCCCATAAAAAATCTCAAAATGTCTCTTTATTCTGCAAGAAGAAATACTGCTAGGTATTGGTGTTGAACTACCCTGGTCCCCACCACAAACTTCCCTCATATTCCTCTCATCAATGAGAGCCTAGTTGATGATCACCTAAATATTTTTCAATTGAAATACATTAACCTATGATTAGATGGAATATACCAACCCATCCTCAAATCATCTGGTAGTCATTAGATCATCACTAGATAAGATCTGTGAGAACCACTACATCTCTATAAAATGATATGAATATTCCATGATAGACATGGATTCTTGCTACAAGTTCAAGAATTCTCTAGTCTGGTCTTCCCTCAATGTCTATAGAAATATGTAATCATAGAATATCATCAATAATTTTACCCAAACTACATCTCGTTCTAGTCTACCTAGGTAATGACATACCACCATTTCATTACAGAACCATGTAGCATATGGGCAGTTAGATTTACCCTCCTCTTTGGAGGAATCTCCATATTCTCAAATATAGAAAACATAGCCTCTATCCATGACACAATAGCATATGGTATGTTATCCCATGATAAAAGTGTGGGTATTATACTACTGGAACTCTCAATTCTACTCTGCCATAGTTAGGGGAAGATGAGAAACACCTTACATAGACTTCATCATGTGGTAAATCTATCTTGAAACTGGGCATCAGAACCCATATTAAGAATAGAATTTGGTTCCATAGGTGGAACTAACAGAGGTATCACTGGTGGCTCAGGTCCCACCAACTCTAGTGCATGTCCATCATACCCTTCTTGGTGTACGACTTGAGGCAATCATGGTGGCATGATTCGTTAATTCCAAATGCATGCCTCTATAGAGAATTTATAAGTTTAAGGGATTATAGGTAAATAAAATGATTGGTATGAATCCTTTTAATAGAAATGTTCATAGCTCTATTCCTACTCCCAAATCTAGGTCCATGTTATAGGAAATACTATAATAGTTCATAAGGATGAATGATACACCCCAGATGCCCACTAATAATGCTAGGTTCAAGACTAAGTCTAATATCTGGCGACATATGTTCTAATATATAGAGTGTCAATTGTAAGGTATAGAGGAACATATTGTTTAATTTTCAATAGAAATCTCATATAGTGGTAGTTGTTTCATATAAAAGATTAAATTTGATGGATATTGTATTAATTTATATAAACATATGTACATTTATAACAGTTTAGAACCAATAGGTCAAAAACCAAAAATATGTTATAGTTGTATATTTAATGTTTCATCACCAATATATGCGGGAAGACACCATTTAGATTGGTATTTTCACTTTAATTAATCTATTTTTATTTTCAATGCATGAAAAGTAAACACATTTCAAAATATATTATTTAGGCACTAAACTATATGCATCTAGAAAATGAAAATTAGACATGGCGTAGATAAAATTTCATGAATATTAGTCCTAAAGAGATTGTTATGATTCATGAGATACTAATTCCATTCCATAATAGTCCATGTAATGAATTACATATCAATAACACCAAAAATAATAATACCAAAAAGCATGTGTGTCACCCAATAGTGAAATCATATCAACTATAATCGAAAAAATCCAATTACTATGAAAATCCATCCCAGGTTATTTGGGTTTCCTCTATATATGGGTTAGCTACTCCTTGGAACAATATTATTACCAAATTTCATTACCTATTAGTCTCTTATATAAAACCTAAATATCGAAAAAAGGGAAAGATAAGGATATGACACCAAATTATAAAATCCCGAATCTAGATCCACTTAACCGGTTCCCAAAGTCAGTGGGTCACATGGCCTCAGGAACACCTCCCCATACACCAGATGTTTCTTTCTTGAAAAAAGGGTCCAAGGTGATATATTGGAGAGACTATAACTTCATATCATAATGGAATAGAATATATGATATATAAACATAAATTATATAAGCATGATATAATAGATGAAATAATTAAAAAATATAATAATAAACCATAGAATCATAAATAACCAGGAAATTTTAATAGTAATAAAAATCCCATAGGTTGTTTCATATACAAGATGATGTCATGGAATGCTGATATACAAAATGGTGAAACACGGGATACATATGAAAATATTTTACAATAAGATATAAAGAAGATCCAAAAATTTCCAAACGGTCGTTTGACTAGAATCATGAGCATATGTTTGGTCTTCTTCTCCCATGGTACCATACATTTACTAGACAGATTAAGCATTTATGACAGGGTGCTTTCCCTTATCCAAACCTTCCTTCATGAAGTCTAATCATGTCCCAAAGGTGGCCCATGAGGGGTGTGACATAAAATCAGTAGGAAACCCCTAATGATGTACAGAAATAATCCCAGTAGTGTATATAGAAAGGAAGTGTGAAAGTATATGGAAGAATAAACAAAGTAGAATAAATAAACACCATTCATCTTAGGTTCTATTATGACACTCGAAAAACTTTACCTGCTTCTGAATAGGCCAAAATATTTCTGATTTTAATACCATATATATAAGTAATTAAATATATATAGTTATATAATTTATACATGTATATTCACTAAGTACGTGAGTAAATAAGTCGGAATATTCATTGATAGTAGGTGCTAGCTTGACACAGGGCATAACTTAGGCATCCATAACTGTTCTAACAAGCTATAGATTCATGAAATTGTACAGGACATGAATCTAATGATGAATTAAAGTCATCTTACACATAATTTGATATGGTGGTGTGAGTTTTCAAGCCTAACATCCGATATGGAGGAACATAGAACATCATTCCCATTTCTCAAATACATGCGTAATGGTATGAGCTATCATAACCAACACCCAATGTAAGGGAGTGGGAAACATCATTCTCTACAATAACTTATCCATTTTCAGCAATCAATATCTATAGAATTTCAATAATAATAGCATGTCATTATATTTAAGGAATTTTAATTTATTAATCTGAATCAATCATGAGAATCACAATTTATACTATTCCTATATATAATTATATATCATGTGGTATGAAATTTCAACCCACTTACAATCCATTAACCAAATAAATGTCATTTACATAAGTAAACCCCATTTTAGAGTCAAGACGAACCACTTAGTAGGTTTTGGATTCATTAACCTTAATATTAAATGGTAAACATAAGTTATCACACACAAATGTTTAGTGATAAATAAGTAATATGCCATATAACAAGATAACATGGGTCAAGTGGAGTATAAAAACATGAGTATATAAACTTATAAAAAAAATATTCATTTTAAGGAATGGAATGACAATGTACGACATGACACATGATGTACAAAGAGATATAATAACTTAATATTTTATGTAAAATTACTATACCACCTACCTTAGGGTCTTATATGACTCTTAATTCAATATGAGCTTCATGTTTGAAGTAGAACAAATGAAATTAGAGAAACAAACCAAGGTCCAAAAAAGATGTAAAATGATCTTTCACAAAAATAGTGTAAGAGACAATAATTTGAATTATTAAAATAAGACAGAGGATTAGGGATCTTACCTATGTTGATCCAAAACATCTGATGACGTTTGATTTAGAGTTTAGATTGAGGAGTAATTAAATAACCTATAAGAAGAGGAAGGAGATCCTTTAGGAGAGAAAATAGTTGTTCCACATTGGAAATTGGGAAATAAAAGAGGGGTGACAGATTTAAGTTCATTACAGAAAAAATGTCAATTCAAACCCAAAAATTGGTTCACACAATTTGGCTGCATGTCAAGCCAAACTATTCACCAACCATGTTCTACCCACTTCCATTGAACACCACTCGCACAGGCTAGGCACATGGCTTTCCTAAACATGCGCAAGCTAGGTGAAAATACTATTTCATAACCCTTTAAAATCCCACAAGACCGTGCTATCCTTCCCACATGGTTGTAGAAAAACAGTGTGACCTCCAACTATAAACAGGTTTCGCACATGGTTAAGTCACATAGTTATTATTAATCATGCACTAACCATGTTGCATACTCTAGTTTCCCTATTCTCAATGACTTTGGCTCCAAATAAGTCCCATAGGCTCCCAAAAAACTCCTTGGATTTTAGGGAATTTTTACTGAGATAAAACAAGGGATTTGAACCTAAATACAAATGATATTTACTTTTTAATGAATTTGGGTTGTTAGAACATTATGGTGTTCTAAGTGGTGTGAGATTTGAATTAATTCAACAATATCTCAAATGATTTAGGAATTACTAGCCCAAATATTTCCATAATGAAAATAGTGGTGGAATTTAATATTTTTTCACAATTAATCTTTTACTTCTTTTTGAAAAACATTATACTTTTAAAAAATTGCATAGTTTTTTTATTCATAATAACATAACCATAAAAACTATGGTCATGAATAAAAATATCATAATACATAAAACAACCATTTTATAGATTAATTTATGTCCATATATATCACTATGTACAAGACAAAATATCCCACTATCCCTCTTACCTTTTCTCCAAAAATGCGACTGTCATTTTTTCCCACAAACAATATTCCCATGTGTCAAACAATTCATAATTGAATGGATATAATAATCCATATTTGTGGAGTATTTGAAAATGTTTCTTGTGTATATGTCCAATGAGATAATTCCAATGGATGGTGGAATTAGAATCAACTCTAAACTTCTTATTTTGAATTTTATAAAAAAATATTATCCATATAATAATATATAAACTATTCATTATATTCCCAAAACCATGAAAAATTTCTAAATAATGAATGAAAATTTCATCTTTTCTAAATAAGATATAGAAATAAAATACCTCTTTATGGTGGGTAAGATCAATCCACTTAGAAATATCAGATCATAAGTTTCAACCTATAATGTAGAAACTCTTGCGCCATTACCAACATGAATATCTATTTCAACCTTCATATATTATCTCTTATATCCAATTATATTTTTTTTAACACGAATTGGGAACCCACACTCAATTCATTATGCCAATTAATTAGATTTTGTGGAATTTATCTCAATAACATTCACATTTAGGAACTCTGAATATTTATCCTTCAGGACACCTATCAATCCTAGATACCAATCATTAACTATTTTATAGGCCATGCCTATTGGTGATCTCAAAATTATTATAATTAAGTATGTAAAAATCTATAATAACTAATTATCAGTGAGTGAGTATCATGTATTTTATCTTTCATTAAGAACCTTAAATGATTGTGATACCATTAAAAATATGACCACATACATCGAAACACTTTAACGATCCAAGATCCATATTTTTCTAAGATATGGTTCACTTTACCATTTCTCCCATCACATAATTATTTTGGTAGGGAATAATCCCAATCATAACAGCTATGAATCTTGGATAATTGAGTGAATAACACTTTATCCAAATACATCTTATGGACTCACTAAACACTATTTTTCTAGTAATATAATACTCTAAGGGTATCTTGTCTAGTGTAAGCCAATGTAAATACCAAAGACAACCTAAGAAAGGGAAATCTAGGGGAACCAAACTTTAGCATTACATACCCAATAAGATAATAAAAAGTTACTTGTGACTTTCTTTCCTTATGAAAGATAATCAAGGGGCACCCAAATTTAGTATAACTAACCTGGTTGGATGATCAAGATCCTGACATGTTCTTCTTTTGATGGAATCTCACACATACTATTTTATGCGTTTTGGAGTCTCAATAATTTATTATACATAACATACTCATCAAATTGAAAAATATTACATCATATGTAATCTTTACATTCTCTTATTTTATTCCTTTTATGTATGAATTATTATAATGATTTAGTTGTTTAATACTTACTACAACCACCAAATTAATGTGTTCAGAACAAATTAATGTGTACCTCTTTACATAGCCCAAATGTTTGTGTTACTCACCCAAAAATAGAAGCCAAGTATATCAAATCATATCTAAATGCATTATATGCATAAGGTACAAGAAAACATCATGTAAAGTCATATATTTAAATGAGATTGAACAACTTCACATGAGTAAGCTTGGAACAATAGATACCCAACCTCATTCAATTTTTTTAAAAACACATAACCCTCCCGGCCAGTAGGTAGTCCAACCCCAAGTACCTCTATCCAGTGAGACTTTAATCTATTGATAATTCAATTAATGATAATTATAATACCTAATATGTACAAACATTATTCAAAATCTATTTTTTTGAGATCCTAAATAAAAATTCCAATGAGGGAAACGATATATGAAAACTATATTTTATGACATCAAATTTACCAAGGCAATAGAAGGTTCTATCCTATATGTAGAAAAACAGTAAAACTAAAGCACAATTTTTTTTTCATTCCATAAATGATCTACTAAACATGAATATCAAATGAATTTTACCAATAAATAATCATTTTACTTATTTTTGAAAACATGATACATTTATCAAATATTTAAAAAATCAGAATAACTATAATCATTTAATAAAATACAAAAAATGTGAATATGAACACTTTACGATCAATAATAATGTAAAATATTTTGTATTATTATTATATGTAATTTAAAAATTTATTTAAACCTTAATTAATATTAACTAATCGATAATTTTATTTTTAATTAATCAAAGGGTCAAAACATCCATCCAACCATGTTACCAAGAAATCATGGAGGACTAAAATGATGATGCCCAAGGGCATCCCCTAAGACAAAACCATTAAAAACTAACAGCAAAGACCCCATCCTAGGAAAGTTCAACATGCGTTCTTCTGGACCACACCCCTGAAAAAGGGAATCCGTAGAAAAATTAGTGTCTCTTTGAATATGACATATAGAATTACCATAAGAAATATCCATAACACTTCTACAAACAAGGTAGGTCAATGAACAAAGATCCATGAGTTTCTCGAGTAAAGCCCGAATCAACACCTCAAAATCCTATTCCACTTCATAGACCAACACAGAATGCCTTTTTCACAGCAGGACACCCGTGTGTAATGCCCGAACATCATCCCCTAGTGAGCTTCATGACCCATGAAAGCTGCTAAAAGCAACTACCACTAAGCCATTCCTATCCCACACCAATATGCTCCCTCGCATCTGACCATCCATAAAGGACCCATCAACATTCAATTTAAAACCATTTCCCTAAGGTTTCCATCTATCCCAGCTACCTTGAGAACTCATTTGGGCCACATG
This sequence comes from Viscum album, assembly GCA_963277665.1. Taxonomy (NCBI): domain Eukaryota; kingdom Viridiplantae; phylum Streptophyta; class Magnoliopsida; order Santalales; family Viscaceae; genus Viscum; species Viscum album. The sequence goes on along the minus strand of OY728148.1, from coordinate 494,006,851 downwards.
TTTGTTAAAAAAATTACACCGAACCAAGGATTTAATCCATCATTTAACCAGAAAATCTAACTGAGGGATAAGATCCTTCATTAAAACTTGTTGCATCAATACAGTCGCCCGCTCCCCAATTTTGTCCTTATTCTAGGCTTCCTAAAGCGTCTAGAATATTGCAGTCACCATGATACCACGAGCCTTGGACTCTATCCCCAGATAATCCATAACCAGAAACCAACCTGCAAGGAAATCCGGTATGGAAGTGGAATACCTGTTAAATATACCCCATATATCCATGAAAGTCCAGAGACTAGTTTCCCATTCACTTTTGATAAATAGATGAACCACTGACTTCGCTTGGGAATTAGAACAACATAAACATCGAGAAGCCAAATGGATGCCTTTCCTTTGAATATTTTTGTCCACCGGTGATGCTTGGTTTCGTGCTCGCCAATCCAGAAAGTCAAACATTGAAGGAAACAACAGGAACCACAAACGCATCCCCCATTCATCACATATCCCTTCTTTCCTGATCAAACCATGATAATACCTCCCCCCATTGAAGTACATGGATCTAGCCTCAGTGAAATAACAATGACCATCCTCCTCCGAAAAGATAACTTCCTTGAAAAAATACTTCTCCTCCGGATTCAGAATGGCATCATGAAATTTTTGGTGACTATCAACCTCTCTTACCGTTATCTCTAGCCTAGGACAATGCTAAAAAAATATCTTCTCTCCAACCCAATTATCTATCCACAAGTTTATCTCTCCTCGTCCCACCACCCATCACAAAGTCCCTTGGAGGACATCAAGGTGAACCACCACCATGCCCTCCAGCTACCACAGTTTCCTGGTATCCCATTCCTCCGAGTTATTTCCACACTTACATCAACATATTTGAGACCACATTGATTTCCTACAAAAAAAGTCCCAAGACAAGCATGGAAACATGGTCTGCATTGAAACTGAAATGTCTCTAAGTCCAACACCTCCCCCTTCCGCTTTTTTAGCCACTCTATACTGGCCAACATAGTGTGACCTACTCATGTAGTTAGCATCCCAGAGGAACATGTTCATTAGATTCTCCATGGAAAAGATAATTCCCTTTGGGGGTAATAATGGAAAGAACATGAATCAGGATGGAAGATATCACACTGTTAATCAATGTCAATCGTACCCCAAATGAAATAAACCTGGGTTTCTAGTTCAAAATCTTCCCAATAATTATATTGATAATATCCTCAAATAAATCCATCTTCATGCATCCATTAGAGATTGGAGACACAAGGTATAACATTGGTAACTACTTCTATTGAAGTCCCAAGATATATTTTCACAACCCTACTCCTTATTCGTTAGAATTTATTGGATAATAAGGCATTTCTCTTCTTGTATATAATAATTTGACCACTAAAGCTTCTATAAACCACCATAAACCACATATTGTTGACAAATGAAGACGTATGGCCATTTATAATGATGAGAATATCATCGGCGAACATAATATGTGAGCAAGAGTGATCCGATTCTGGAGAAATATAAGGAAAAATCCTCCAATAACTCAAACACCAATGGTAGTTCTGAGATAGATCATCTTGTGTAATGAAAAAAATTATTGTGAAAAGGGGGCGTCCTTTCTGCGCACCCTGCAAACTTATGAAAAAACTAAAACCCTTTCCCAGAAAAGAAATTCTGAGCCAAGGGGAAGAGAAACAATGAATGAAGAGATCACATACCCACTCATGAAAACCTAACATTCTCATCACCTGTATAATGAAACTCCATTACAACTTGTCATACACCTTATCCATATCAACTTGTAAAATCACATTGTTCTTGATCACCTTCCTTTTCGGAACCAGCAGTAATTCATGAGCCACTCTCACCACTCCTTCAATCCCTCTACCTTGGATAAATCCAGGTTGTTTAGAGAGATAATACTTGGAATCACCTTGTTCATCCTCTTTTCCAGTACCATAGATAAAATCATGAATGATACATTGCAAAGGCAAATAGGTCTATATTGGTTGACAGATGAAAGGACTTTTACCTTTGGAAACATAACCACCCTTGAAGCACATGATCTCCTATTGAGAGAACCCCCCAGAAATAATCCTGCATAGCTTCAACCACTTGAGGTCCCACCAATCCCCATTAAACCACATAAAAACCTTCTATAAACCCATCAGGCCCGTGAGCACTTTCTAGGGACAAGCTTCGAACAACCTCCCATATCTCATCACTATTCGGAATACCCCATAATAACTCATTATCCATATCCTCCACCCTGTTGGGAATGCTCCCCAAGAACCCCTCAAGTTCCACTGATGAAATGTTCCCCCCTACCATACCTTTTCTCTCACATTCCAACAAAGTCTCATAGAAATCCAAGTCCATTCTCCCAGTGGTATCACGTTAGTGGAAAATGATCTATCCGCCATCCTTATGTCAATTTTCATATTTTGGTGCTCCTTCAAGCAGGCTTGAAAAAAAACATTGTTCATGTCACCTTCTTTGATCCACCTAACCCTGGATCTTTGTCTAAAGTCCTTCTCCACCTCCAACAATCTCTAATCAAAAAAGGACCGATTATCACAATGAAAAAATAATGAAGCATTCTCCCAACTCTACTGAATCATATCCTCTAATCGGCCGATTTCATCCAGAAGTGACTCCACCGAATCAACTGATGTTTTCCTACTCATGAGCCATCTGATAATATCATCTTTAATCCTTTTAAGACGCTTGGAAATCCTATCCCAAGCTCTACCCTCTATCTCCTGCTCCCATGATTCCTACGTCATTTGGACAAATCCCTCCATCTGATTTCATTTAGTCAAGAAAAAAAACACACTGTTGTCAGAATTCAATTTCTTTAGTTCCACAAGAAGAGGATAGTGATTTGAAAATGCTCAAGAAAAGTGTGAAACCAATGTTTTGGAAAATAATTCCAAGCCTTGAAGATTGGCAAGAACTCTATCTAGCCTACACCAAATGCATCTATTACCTCTGTGGTTATTAAACCATGTATATTATCACCCACTAAATCCCAAATCCATAAGACCCTTACTAGAGATGAAACTATTGAATTCAAGAATACCATTATTAAAGGTTGAGGTGCCACCTTTCTTCTCCGAAATTTCCACAATGGCATTAAAGTACCCTCCAACAAACAAGGACAATCCCACTGCATCAAAGGATCCTTGATAATCACACATTTACCTTCTTTTAAGGACATCATTACTAGAATAAACAAAAGGGAATAAAATTTCATGACTTATGAACCCAATTTTCACCATGAGAAACTGCTCTGTAGCTTGATCTAACTCCACACGAAGGATGTTCTACCAAAATACCCAAACATGACTAATATCTGAATTCCCATGAAAAAACAAATGGAACCCCATATTCAATGAAAATCCATTGATCCTTCCAGGATCCTGCTTAGTCTCAAGGATGAGAACTGTAGAAGATCTACAATGCCAAATTAGTAGATATTTTATATAATTTTTAAAGGTATTTTCAATATAAAAATTTAATATTTAAGAATATTTTAAAATTTTCAAAAGTATTCAATTAATTATGAACAAATTATTATTAATTAATTTATAAATATTTTATAAACTAAGTTTAAAAAAATACCTTTTATATTGATTTATAATCATTTTCTAAATCATTAAAAAAAATAAAACTAATTTTCAAGAATTTTATGATTTACCACAACTTATAATACATCATGGTTCCAAATATCTAGTTGTGGTGACTAGAGAATCCAATGAATAACAATCATGGTCTTAACTATTCCATGGTTTTGGAGTTCCGAGTTTTATAAAGGACTATGTGGACTGCTATATCATGGATCCGATCGTGGGGCCTAGAAAACCCCAATAAAAAACAAATACAGGTTGTTTGTCACAATGGTATTCATTATGGTGGCCATATTTATTTTAACAAATATGGATATTATACATTTAATACTTTTATAAACCTCCCTCTAATATCATTTATGTGTTTCATTGGATTATAAACTGACCCTTGGTAGAAAAAATAAACCCTTACATGGGTCGATCTATCTCCATGGAATCAAACATAAAAATGTATTAGAAAATAGAACATACAAATGGAATAACTTAAATGCTTGAGCATCCAGCTTCTTCAAATGAAAATTTAGCTTGATGATGATCGTGATGAATTATAGAATAATACATCATACCTCTAAGTGTAATAAACTGACCAATGGATCCATGAATACTTTGGTAGCACTCTTGAATTCATGAAGGGGTTCCAGCACCTTCATCAAGCAATAAATATGCTTTGGGAGTCAAATAGATATTTTCTTGAATTAAAAATGTTCTGAAACACTCACACACACTCACATAACACTCAATAAGAAAGGATAAAATTCTTTAAATGGGATCGTTGATTCTTTTTATTGAATGAGGTGCATCATTCATATGAAATGGTTTTAGTGTCATCACATGACACTTAAAAATTATTCCTATTGAAGTGTTCATTCATCAAACACTTCAATGAATGAGGTGTTCTATCCATAGAGTAACCAACCATTAGTTTGAAAACAAATAAACCAATAAATAGAAAGATGTGTTACCCATATAAATCACATAAATGATAAAATGAGTGTTTCTATAAACCACAACATTGCATTAACCACCATCGAATAGTGGTGGTTTTTTATTTAATACCCTACAAAATTATCTTAACTCTTTTCACCTTATACAAATTAATGGAATGGTGCATGTGAAATTTGGAAACATACATTATTTTTCACAATCTAATTGATGATGATTTATGTTACTCTACCATTATCCCTTGGGGGATACACACTATTGAAAATGGAATATACACTAAATTGATTACCAATGAAGGTAGTAAATTTAATTCCAAATAAGTTATGGTATAGGAAGAAACCCAATCTATCATACTTATGTGTCTGAATATTTGAGATATTTTTTTGGATAGCACCCAAAGGAAAACTAGCATCTTGAAGAAAAATTGAATTTTTATAGATCAACCTAAATAAACTAAGGATATTACTTATAAAACCCTTTATATAAAAAAGTTATTATGGAAATGTTTTGTATATTTATAGAAATGGAATACATTTCCAATGGAAATAATTGGAGATAGATTAATTGATGAAGTTTATTCTCCAGATGAACATGTATTCTAATATGAATAGTATCCACAAGTGAAAATAGGAGATGAATATGATCTTAAGACACATGTATTTCATAGGTCTACTAGAGAGGTTGGGGACTGGAGAGATTGTTTCCTTATCACTAATTTAGATGACACATTATTCATTGAGGGTAATGATCCTCTATCCTATAGATTAGCGGTGGATAGAAAATAAGATAATAAATGGAAAGAATCCCTGAATTCTGAGATAAAATACTTTTTCGAAAATCATGTTTGGATTTTGGAAGACCCAACAATCAATGTAAAACCTATTATGTGTAAATTTTAATTCAACAAAAAGATAATCATTCCTGGTAAAGTAAATATTTATAAATAAGTATTTTTTGTGATGGGTTTTAGGAAATTCCAAGATGTTGACAATAATGAAACCTTATCACTAGTTTCTATGATAAAATTATTTAGAATATTAATTTCAATACTATAATTTCATGATTATAAAAATTGGAAAATTTATATCAAAATAATTTTTTTTAAATGTGAAGTTGGTTAAAGAAATATATATATCACAACCCATAGGGTTTATTATGTACAATATCCCTTATAAATTTTGAAATCTACAGATATCCATTTATGGATTAATGTAGGAATCCTGATCATGGAATGTTTATATTGATGAGGAAATAATAAAATTTCATTTCATTAAGAATTAAAGCGATCCATGTATCTATGAGAAGTTTAGTGGTAATTCCATAACATTCCTATTATTATATGTTGATGACATGTTATTAATGGTAAACAATGTGAGGGTATTATAGTTACTGAATACATGGTTAAATGAATCCTTCTACATGAAATACTTAGGGGAAATAATATTCATTATTGTTATAAAGATATATTGAGATAAAACTTAATGGTCGTTTAGGTTATGTTAAAGTACATATATATAGACAGGGTACTCAAAAGATACAACATGGAAGCATCCAAAGAGGATTTTTGCCAATGTTACGTCATATTAATCTCTCCATGAAAATTTGTCCACAAACCTAGTAATAGATTAATGGAATTAGTATAGTTTCTTATTATCCAATAATTGGATCTATCATGTATTTCATGTTATATACTAGGTATGATGTTTTATTTACATTAACTCTGGAGTAATGATATCAATATAATCCAAGAGTGTAGTATTAGGAAATTATTAAAACTATACTAAAGTACTTGATACATATAAAGGATATATTCCTGGTGTACAGAGGATATAAGAAGATAATATTTAAGGAATGAAATGATTCTGGTTTCTAGATGGATCCTAATGATCTGAAATTGGAATCATGCTTTGTAATTTTCTTGAATGGTAGTTCAATCAGTTGGAGAAGCTTAAAAAACTTATGTTCGTCATTATAGGGTGGAATCCAAGTATAAAGATTCTTCCTATGGATCTAAGGAAGCATTCATGACATGAAGATTCATCCCAAATATTTTTTTTTACCTGTATCTGTATACCTTGTAATATTATATTGTGATAATAGTACCACAGTTATATATTATGAGGAGCCCAAGTCACACATGTGGATGAAGCATATACATTTTCTGTTTAATAACTTGAGATATTTTACTCATATTGTTGGAATCTTAGTTAGTAGAGTATCCAAAAGTATGTCGTGAAAAACCCCCCTAAGTAAATCCATATCTCGGTAGAATCATGATTCTCATGTGAGAGATAGAGGGTGGAGAGTGGTTACCAGTTGACTCTAGTGAAACCGGGAGTGCCATGAGAGTGGGTGCCCTGAACCCAAATCCTTGATGTAATTTTGAGCACCATTACACGTATAGAGTTATATATATACATTTGTTTTTCATACCATGATAGTAACACTTATTCTGCGCATATTATATATATGGAAATTTCCGTAGATTATATGTTCAATAAAAATGTTAAAACAATTCTTAACATTAATGAAATCTTACACACACTAAAACAATAATCTTACACCTTTGTCCAATGGTCTATATATGTCATACTTACGGACACAATTAATGTCTGACTATTGAGTGTTGGGTGATTATATGAATTGAGACTTTCTTTTTATAATGTTCAAACTTGGTGATATTGAGTACATGTGGTCATGAGGACTAACCTAAAAGTAGGAAAACCACATGTATTGCGTGTCATTGGATGTTAATATATATGAGAATATGTATTAATCTTATGAAATGAAATCATTATTTTTATGTATCATTTTATTTAATACTTTTGTTCAAGATGACACTATGAAATTTATTTTTGTGGTGAGATAACTTGTGTCAAGTGCATCATGAGTGGTATGTTGTTAATTGACTAATCAAGAAATGATTTTCCACTTTCTAGTAGAGGAAAAGATATATTAGGCATAATTTTCCTAGATGGCAGTACCTTTACTAAATATATGGTCATGGTCAAAGAAGGCAATTCCATCAAGTAAGTTCATTGAAATAATAAATAATGTTTATGGGGATGGGGACAAATTTTGTGCATCCCTTTTTACGAGTCATCATGAGAAAAAGAATATTTTACACAGTGAATGTTCATAGGAGTGGTTCTCATTGTTATGACTAAAATGTGACTCTTTAGGGGCCTTGATATGTTTCTGGATACTTCTCCTAGTCAATGAAATCGAGATAAAGTCCTAGATGTCCACACTATAAGTGTATTCGTATAATTATTAATTATAATGAATTGAAGCCTAGTATATAGTGGGACCCACCATGTATTTGAGTATTCTATGAGTATGAATGATCACCAAAAATAAAAAAATAATATTATTCAATTTTAAAATAATAAGTGTTCAATTTATTTACATATTGTATTTTTATGTTTTTAAGTGAATATAAAAAAAATTTGTGAATGATTATTATTATTTTTGGCTTTTTAAATATTTATCGGAGAAATGTGTTTAGTTAATGACCATTATTTTATCATGTAACATTATTTTCAATGTTATAAGTAAGTGATAAAATATTCATGATCTTTTTGTCATGTTTATTAGGTTATACGTTTCATTTCGGGATCATTTAGAAGGTTAAAATTATTGGGGGCCTAAGTGAATTTTTAATAATTATTAACCTACCTATATAATCTGAGATGTGATCTAATTTGATAGTACTATTCCTAAATGGAATTTGAGATCATCAATCTCTTCTATTTCACATCCTATAGTTAGAAGAGTCAATCTGAGTTTCCTAATCCATGTTCTCCTTCCCAGATCAATGGAATGATTCTTCAATAATCATTGATTCATTGAAGGCCTCATTGACTAATCACACTAGCACCCATAAATTGAAAACATGCATATTTTTAGACTTATATTATTCATGTGGATGAGAGAGAGGCTTCTATTCATGGTTTGTTCATGTAATGATCACTACAAATGAGTGGAACACATTTCCAGCCAGTATCAAATAAGGTACTCATTCATTTCATTTTCTAGGGTCAATTAATTCATATGTGATACTTAAGAAGAATAATTGGCGGTGCTTCACTAGAGATGATGTAATGATGCTAATCAAATGATAAAATCTTAATTTATCCTACTTATACACTTCTACTTCTCACCCAAAACCCACATTTTCGTGGAATGATATTTACATGGAATAAAATAATAATATAAATTGTGCTATAAAATTTTCATCGATAGTGATTTTTTATGCATAAAAAATCCTCTATACATAAAAATTCTCAATGATATAGATATTTCTTTAGATATATTTCAATAAGTAAGAGTGATTCCTCCCCTGTTCTCTCATGATTGGGATATTGAATCCTTCAATCTTGAAGGTGTTCTAGTTATGATAAAAATTTAATAATTCAAGGAGATCGAATCATCTATGTTAGAACCCAGAGTTCCATTAGTTCCTTTAAAAGATTCATGATAAATTTGTTGATATAAATATATGGATTCTACCATGTATCCTTTGAATGAAACATTGATTCAATTTGAATGAGGTTTCATTGATCAACTGCATCATCAAAGAAAGAAAACTGAGAATCAAGGTATTTAATAATATTATAAATTAATTATAAATTAAATTTGAAAAATATCATCATTATAGAGATATTGGGGTTGTGTTCATCTGGTTATGAAGATTTATCTAAACAATACATTCAAAATTTTATTGGGTAAGGTATCTATAACAACCATGTTCTTTTATTAAAAACATAAACATGATTTATTACATAAACAACACTTGATACAACATAGAATATCAAGAGGTCTAATGTCTTTGAGGCTTAGGATCATTACATAACATTGTAAAACATGAAATACACCATCTTTATTGAAAAATTACTTTACAGGACAACTAAATTCCCTCGTACATGGCATTGCATGGGATAACCTGAGGTCATGCATAAGAAACGGGTGAGCTATAAAGCCTGGTAAGGGAATAAACACAAAATAACAAGAGGAATAAAATACATGTTAGACAATAGGCATATCAATGGATCACATGAGAAAAATGAACATAAAGGCATGATAAATCATGATAATCATAACATGGAAATGTGGCAACACCACTAAACATGGAATTAGCATGAGCTAAGGCTCATAGTACATGGAGCGTGAGTAAAGCATCATTGCACATGAAGAATGATTAAACCCTCATTTCACTTGAATTAGCATGAGTCAACACTCAATGCACATGATGTATCATGATACTATACTTTACACAATGAATTGGAGCGCTATCAGGGTGCACCCTTCATAAACATTTCATTTCATGCATTAGTGTACCAAATGGATCATATAACATGGAATCAATCAACATAATAATTTATTCAATGATTAAATAATGTGGAAAAAATACATGAAATTAACATTAAATATATATACGTGCATAATGTTTAATAACCTTGATAGATACATGGGTATGGTATTCACTACACAATGATCTTGGCTTGGGAAAAAATGGTCCAATTTCGGCAGCATAACGGTGTAACATAAGGATTCATGAAAATGGTTGGTGAGAGAGAAAATGGTGTCTCATCATATGTACATTAAATGGAAAGTAAGGGGGTCATATATATACATATTCCAACAAACTTAATGGAATTTATATGCATAATACAAAATAATTACTTGGATGTAAAAGAGGAGAGACAAATCCCTTACAGAATTTTGGCATAGTAATGGGTGTACATGGGAGGCATTAATGAGAGAGAAATGGGTATCCCATAATACAAACATAAAGAGGTAATTATGGGGGATGTGTGAAATCATAACCCAAAATTTTTAACTCATAACAAAATGGCATAACAACTTAAAAAAATTGGACAAAAATGAGAAAGGAATAAATCCCTTACTTAGAAGTTCGTTCTGAAAGGTTTGGGAAAGGCTTGATAGATACTAATTGGGAGCATGGGAAACCGTGGTAGGATTATAGAGATAGGAAGGATGGGGTTTTTCGAACTCCAAAGGAATTTAGTGATGAGGAAGTGGGATCTTGTGTGGGTATACATAGGAAAGCAGAGGTAATTCATTATTACTTAGGTTTGGGACACCACACATTAATCTTTTAAAAACCACATACGAGCCCGTGTTTTTTGCCCATGGGTTTTTACAAAGGGTAGTGGAAAAATATATTTTATGAGGCCAATGTCCAATATTTTTAAAATAATTGGATTTCTTATGTGGAGGTGTGTCACACTCTCAAGGAAAACAATTTAAAAAGACAAAATGTTTTATAAGTGTTGGATGGTCCACTAATGCTTTGTAAAATAAATCAAACAATTTTAAAATCACATTATATTAATTATAAAACATATATTGGCCGAAAATAATGTTTATAGTATTTTATTACATCACTATTGGGTCATTATGTTGTCATAAAGCACATTATATATTTGAATGATATTTAATTTTTACCCAAAAATTTGATTGTCTTAGAATATTATGAAAAATTCACCGTTGGATAATTTTGACTACCTAATTCCAAAAATAATATTCAGTTTATCTAAATAATTTTCTAAATATGTGAATTTTTACTTTTAAAATAAAAACTGACATTTATCAAAAATTCATGTGTTTGGAGAAAAACAGCTTTCAAACGTAAATAAAAATTACCATTGAATTCATAAAATTATAATATAATATATATTTAGTAAAATGTAATTTGATAATAATAATAATATTTTATTAAAATATCATCTAATTCAAAAATCTATTAATTAATCAAAATATATTTCTTTGTTGAATACTAACTAAAAATACTATTTGTTCTTTAAAAACAATTTACAATGTAACACTAATAAAATCAATGCACATTTTTTATACAAAAATAATGTACTTAGTAAAAGTGCTAGGGTATTGTTACATAACCCCTTATAACACCTGAATATGACTGAAGGGTAAGGTTTTAAATGGTGACAAACTCTTGGGGTGGCTTGGATAACATCGCTCGGGTGGTAATCTCTATCAACTTCCACTTATCCCGTAGTCATTATTACTAATCTTAATGTGTTAAAGCTCATTTTGGGCATGGTCAAGAGCAACACATAATGACACCACCTCCATTTTGAGCTCCAAAAATTCGCTTCGTATGTGGAATGTCTATTAGATGAGGCCATCGCTTCCTTTGTGTGAGTAAGTTGGATTTTTTAAAGCTCTATATTTATACTAATTATGTGATCATTGCTCAATGGCTATTTTGGCAATGGTCACAATTCTTAACGGTATTTTAAAATCCAAAACATAAAACCAAATAAGTGCATAGGTTTTACATAACCATAAGAAGACATTTAGATAGACCAAGAGGAATTTTCATTAATGAATTTTTTGGTCATTAGAATCTTCCCCCCTTAAGAAATTTCACCCTCGAAATTTACTTTTCCCACTCTAAAACAAATGCAGGTAACTCTGCTTCATCACTTACTCTGATTCCCACGTTGCTTCTTCAAAATTGTGGTTTTTTACAACACCTTGACAAGGTGTATTGTCTTATTTTGTAGAACATTTTCTTTACAATCTAAGATATTCACTGGTTAATTCTCGAAAGAAAGGTCATCATCTAATTGTACAACCTCTGAAGATAGTACATGTGGAGGGTTTGGTATGTACTTCCTTTAGAGGGATACATGAAATACATCATGTACATTGGCCATGGTAGGTGGGAGTTCTAGTCTATAGGCCACATCACTAACATGATTAAGAATCTCAAAGGGACCGATATACCTAGGACTTAACTTCCCTTTCTTTCCAAACGTCATGACCTTTTTCCATTGAGATAGGCATAGAAATACCATGTCTCAAACTTTAAACTCAAGGTCTCGTCAATGGTTATCTGTATAACTCTTCTGTCGACTCTGGGCTCCCTTGATATGCTACTGAATGGTTTTCACCTTCTCCACCATTTCTTCGGACATTTATGGTCCTAGCAGCATATGCTCACAGACTTCATCCCAACATGTCGATGTTCTACACCTATTCCCATACAGGGCTTCATAAGGTGCCATTCAGATGAACGAGTGGAAACTTTTATTATGAGATAATTCAACTAGAGGAAGATGTTGATCCCAACCTCTTTTAAATTCCATTGAACATGCTCTTAACACAACTTCTAGTGTCTTAATAGTTTTCTCATATTGTCCATCAGTTTGAGGATGATAGGTTGTACTGAAGTTCAATTTAGTATCCAGAGCATGTTGAAGACTCTTCCAAAACCTAGAGGTGAATCTTGGATCTTTATTAGATACAATATATAGTGGTAATCCATGCAACCTTACCACTTTTTTGATATATATTTGTTCTAGTTAATCAAATTAGAAATCCTCCTGAATTGCAATAATGTGTGAAAACATTGTAAGACGATCCACAATAACCCAGAGTGCATTGTTGCCTTTGGATGTCTTCGGTTGTCTGGTGACAATGTCCTGGGTGATGTTCTACCATTTCCATGCTGGTATGGGAAATGGTTGCATCATCCACTTAGACATATGCCCCTCTACCTTCACATGCTGACACACCAAGAACTTTGATGTATACTCAGCGATCTCCTTCTTCATATTATCCCACCAATAATACTCTTGGAGATCTTGATACATCTTTATGTTTCTTGGGTGAATAGAGATATTTGAAATATGTTCATAATCCAAAAGTTCCTTTTTCAGCTCTGGACTAGATGGAACACATAGTATTTTCCCCAATCTCACAATTCCTTCTACGTTAACATTAAAATATGAGGATTTCCATTTTCTGATAGCTTAAACATTATTCTGAATTCCCACATCATCCTTTTGAGCATCCTTTAACCTTTCCAAAAGTGACGGATGAGCAATCATTTATGAAAGAATTGATGGTGTTCCCTTCTTTATGATTCCCATGTCCAACTTCATCAAATATAAGAAGACTGGATTCTTCTCAATTCACATAAGTGATATAATCGATGTGTTCTTTCTAGTTAGAGAATCTGCCACCTTGTTCTCATACTAAGGGTGGTAATGGATTGAGTAGTCATAGTCTTTGATCAGATCTAACCATCTTTGTTGGATCATGTTCATCTCTTTCTATGTGAATATATACTTGAGGCTTTTGTGGTCTGTATATATTTCACACTTCTCCCCAAAGAGATAATGCCACAAAATTTTTTAAGTGAACATCACCGCATCCAACTCTAGATCATGTGCTGGATAATTATGCTCATGAAATTTCAATTGTATTGATGCATAGGCAATGACTTTGTAATTATTAATTAACACACATCACATTCCCTTCTTTGAAGCATCACTGAATACAACAAATATTTATCCACTAGTGGGTAAAGTGAGCACATGCGTAGTGATAAACCTCCTTTTCAAATCATTGAAGATTTCTTCACATTCATCATTCCAAGAAACCTTTACACCCTTCTGAGTTATCTTGCTAAGAGGGTTGGAGAATCGTTAGAAAATTCTCACAAATCGTTGATAATATCCCGGTACCCCAAAGAAGCTATGGATATCTATTCCCGATGTTGGCCACATCCATCCCTCAATTGCATCTATTTTGGAGGGATCCATAGATATCCCATTTCTTATGATGATGTGGCTCAATAATGAAACCCTCTTCAACCAGAACTCAATGTTCTTATACTTTGAATAGAGCTTCCCCTTTCTCAAGGTCTCTAGTATAGTTCTTTGATTCTCCTCATGATCCTCCCATGTTTTGCAGTATATTATAATATCATCAATAACGACTAACAAACAGTTTTCATGGTAATCTCTATATACTCTATTCATCATGTCCATGAATATTTCTAGATAATTAGTGATTATTAAAGGCATTACTATGAATTCATAGTGCCCGTATCTTGTACAAAATGGAGTCTTGGGTATATCATCTTTTTTTCACCATTGCGTGATAATATCCCTACCGCAAATCCACTTTGGAGAAGTATTGTACCCCATGCATCTGACCTAAAAAGTCATCAATTTATGAAAGAGGATACTTGTTCTTTATCATGATTTTTTTACACTCACAATAATCGATGCAAAGGCACATTGACCCATCCATCTTCTTGACGAAAAGGACTGGTGCACCCCATGGTGAAGCACTTGGGCATATAAACCCTTTATCCAGATTCTCCTATAGTTGTTTTTCAGCCCCTCAAGCTCCTCAACATCCATTCTAAACAGTGTCTTGGATATTGGCAACGCCCCAGGTATATGATCGATTGATAATTCCACATATCTTCTAGGAGGAAAACTAGACAATTCCTCCGGAAACACTTAAGAAAATTCCTTCACAATAGGCATGTCTTCAAGGATGGTTGCCTCCTTAGAGTCAATCATCTGAGCTAGATAAACATTATCATTTGGAAGTAATATCCATACTTGAGATGATGGATCTAAAGAAGATTCATCTTCCACCATTCTCTTGTATAGAATCAAGGGCCGATTCTCTATATGGGGAGTGATTTCCCTCTCACGACAATTTATTTTGGCTATATATATGGAAAGCCAATCCATGCCAAGAATTACATCAAATTCCACTAGATGAAGTATGAAGAGGTTTACAGGGAGATTCAATCCACATACTATGACAGGGGAGGAGTTATATATATGGTATGCAATTATTTCCCCATTTTTCATACTCATCGATATCTTTACTTCCATGATTTGTGGTGGTGTTGGGATTGTTCTACTAAACATTCAGGATATAAAATAATGCACAGAACCATGGATGATAACCCTACATTTCACGTTTTGATTTTGGTTATACCTTATCTGATATAGACATTAGATGAGTACATTAAACTATTAAACACATAAACTGGAAACCAAGGACAAAAATGGCTGACTTATAAATAGAATTTATTTCTTTAACTTATGAATTAATAGGCTTCAATCTATGTTATCCATGGTCAAAATTCTAACATATATTCTTCGGGAATGTTTTTTAATTCTCTTAATAATGGTTCATAAAAAGCTTGTGAATTCACCAATGCATATCCCCGGGGAGTGTTGTAACCATGAGTGCATCAAGTCCCGTTGTCGTGCACTAGTTCTTGTTTGAGTTTATCTCAAAGCATTGTTTTCGAGTTTCACCCTAGGATACATATGTGCCAAAGTCGCCTCTACCTGCTCATATCTAGACAAGGATGTATTTTTTTTGATAAATCAATTACTCAATGCTCACCAAAACATAGGTATGTTTTTATTATAGTTATTCATGTCTCTAAGGTTTCACTAGGGTTTTCTAATCCTAATCCCAAAAATAACTAAACCTATCCTCTAATAGAAACTATAACAACCCTGTTATTTTATTAAAAACATAAACATTATTTATTACATAACATTAACTTGATAAAACAAAAATGATAAATAGGTATAGTGTTTTTTTTGGATTTGGATCATTACATAACAACTTAAAACATGAAATAAAACATCTTTATTGAAAACTTCAATGACATGACCACTAAATTTCATCATACTTTGCATTGTATGGGATAACCTAAGGACATGCATAAGAAAAGGTTGAGATGTAAAGCCCAGTAACAGAATAAACATAGAATAACATGAGGAATACAATACCAGTTAGACAATATGCATATCAATGGATCACACAAGAAACGTGAACATAAAGGCATGATAAAGCATGATAATCATAACATGGAAATGTGGAAACTACACTTAACATGGAATTAGCATGAGCCAAGGCTCAATGAACACAGAGCATGAGTAAACCATCATTGAACTTGAATTAGCAGGATTCCACACACATTGAACATGATGTATCATGACACTATACTTTACCCAATGTGTTGGAGCGCTATCAGGGCACACCCTTCTTAATCATTTCATTTCATGCATAAGTGTGCCACATGGATCATATAACATGTAATCAATCAAAATGATAATTTATTCCACGATAAAGTAATGTGGAATAAATAAAATAAAGTTTCATTTAATATGTATATTTTAATAAAGTTGAATACCTTTGATAGATAGATGGGTATGCAAATTACTACACAATGATCTTGGCTTGGAAAAACACGGTGCAATTTCGACAGCATAACAGTCTGACATAAGGATTCATGAAAATGGTTGATGAGAGAGAAAAGGGTGTCTATAAATATGTAAATTAAGTGGATAGTAAGGGGTTAATATAGATATATAACCCAACAAATGTAATTTAATTTAGATTCATAATACAAAAGAATTACTTGGATGTAAAAGAGAAGAGAGAAATCTATCACAGAATTTCGGCGTCGTAACAGGTGTACATGGGAGGAATTAATGATAGATAAAGGGGTATCCCATAATCCAGACATAAATAAGGAACTATGGGGGATGTGATACACCATACCCCATATTTTTTAATATAAAAAAAGGGCATAACAACCAGAATAAAATTGGACAAAAATGAGAAAAGAATAAATCCCTTACTTGGAAGTGTGATCCCAAAGGCTTGGGAGAGGCTTGAGAGAGGTTTATTGGGAGCTTGGGGAACCTTGGGAGTATTCTAGAGAGAATAGGTATGTGGTTTTTAGAACTCTAAAGGCTTTTAGTGAATAGGATATGGGATCTTGGGTGAGTTTATATAGGAAAGGAGAGGGAATTCATTATTATTTAGGTTTGGGACACCACACATTAATCTAATCAAAAACACAAACCATCCCATGGTTTTTTATAATTAGTTTTTCAAAAGGGGAGTGGAAAAAAAATATTTTAAGAGTCCAATGTACTAACTTCCTAAAATAATAGGTTTTCTTACGTGGAGGCGAGTTACATTCTCAAGGAAAACAATTTAAAAAGACAAAATGTTTTATATGTCTTGGTGGGTCCACTAATGCCTTGTAAAATAAATTAGACAAATATTAAATCACATTATTTTGATTCTAAAACATATATTGGCCGAAAATAATGTTTATAGTATTTTATTACATCCTTATATAGTCATTATGATGTCATAAAACACAATATATATTTAAATGGTATTTAATTTTTACCCAAAAATTCGACTCTCTCCGAAAATTATGAAAAATTCACTGTTGGATAATTTCAATGTTCTGATTCTAAAAATAATATTCATTTTATATAAATAATTTTCTAAATATGTGAATTATTGCTTTTAAAATACAAACCAACATTTATCGAAAATCCATGGGTTTTAACAAAAACAACTTTCAAACCTTAAAAAAATTACAATTTCATTCACAAAACTATAAGATAATTTATATTTAATAAAAATTAATTTCATAATAATAATAATAATATTTTATTAAAATATTAATTAATAAAAAAATCTATTAATTCATCAAAATATATTTCTATGTTGAATATTGACTAAAAATACTATTTGTGCTTTAAAAACTATTACAAAGGAACAATAATAAAAAGAATAAACATTATTTATACAAAAATAATGTAAATATTCATAGTTCTTAGGTCTTGTTACATAACCCCTTATAACACCCGCATATGACCGAAGGGAATGGTGTGCGATGGTGACAGACTCTTGTGGTGGCTCGGATAAAATCGCTTGGGTGGAAATCTCTATCAATTTCCACTTATCCCATAGTCAATTCCGCTCAAGCTTAAAGTGTTCAAGCTCATCTTGGTCTTGGTCAAGAGTGAAGCCTAATGACGCCACATCCTTTATGAGCTCAAGAAAATGGGCTTTGAATGGGGCAAGTCTTCTGTATGAGGCCATCACTTCCTTTTTCTTAGTAAAATGGATTTCTTAAATCCCTATATTTGTACTAATCATGTGATCGTTGTTCAATGGCTATATTAGCAACAATCACAATTCATAATGGTATTTTAAAATCGAAAACATAAAACTAAATATGTTAATACGTTTTACATAACCATAAGAGTACTTTTCAATAGACCGAGTAGAATTTTCATTAATGAATTTTTGGGTTGTTACAGTATCGACCACTTTCTCTATGCATGTTAGTACCTTTAGTCAGCTATTCTACAAAACCTAAAAGATTTAGGTGGGGAAATTTGTCCCCTCAAACTCCATGTACAAGGGATCTACCCCATGGATTCTCCAATGGTCTCACCATATAGGTAAAAACATGGGATTCTCTAGACTGGTGTTTGTTATATACCACATTTATTTTTCCCAACATCATCTAATGAATTGGGCTCCAATATAACAATAATCCCCCACATGGATCCTAATCCATAATGTTGACCACTTTTAATTGTTATATAATAGACAACTTAATTAATATTAGCTCCTCATATACATCACTCACCAATGAGAGTATTGAATTTAAAACGTTAAATTCAAGAAGACAATTCATGAAAGACCAACATCTTTCCCTCTAAAGATTCAATTTCAAATAGATGATTCATGAAGGAACAACCACTTTACCTTACATGCTCCCAAAATGTGCTTCCATATTATGTATATCAAACTCAATTCATCAATGAAGCTAGATATATGAATAATTGTTTCTTAGCATTTCAATCACCATTAGTTTCATTGACATATCAAATGGAATACTAGTTCCTCAAATATTTTGTAATATCAGTATCCCATCAAGTATTAATCCTTTGATAAAGTGTTAATTCAATTGAATATGACTCCTACTGGAATGAAAAATAAGGTTCTTTCTATGATGTGTAACACTTTAGAATCATTCATTGTTTAGCAGGTGGATGAATTTCCACCTTCACTACATGAGGTGGGTCTTATTGCTATACAATGAGTAGAGGAACTGCTCCCCACTTTCCTGGTGGGGACATATACTAATTTTTCCCAAGATAAAATCCTTATTACTTGGTTCGTTGGTGACAAGAGTCTTTATCACCAACATGGGACCCTGACATTGAATCCTAGATACCTATATATGTGGAGGCATGCAATATTTAACAAAATGAACCATAGTCATTAAAACATATCAATTGAGTAGAAACAAGGGCATGAATATTAATGATTTGTCCCTATATGATGCATGTACCATTTTAATTGTTCCTAAAAATTGATGTCATATAGATCTAAGTCATCAAAAATATTATTAGAGCCATAGTGAATGGATAAATTGGCCACCACATTAACATTGGGTTCCTTATCCTGAAAGTCGAACTCCAAACCCCCTAACACTATTGTCGTGAAATTCTAAACTAACCTCACAAACACCTAACTCCAAAGTTCATACCTATGAAAACCCACTCTGATTCCACTCTTATATGTCCAAACCCACTAGAACGCCTCTAGGCTGGTAGAAATCTAAGTGTGGAACTCTAAACATACATATAATATATCCGAGGATTGTGACTAGCCTTGAGTAGGTTTATCACACATGATGTAGTCCTTATCCTAATGAACTCATACACAAACACATATATCAACATCAAATATAATAATGTGGTCTAGAAATTAAAACCTACTTCAATTTCTAATCTATGAGAAATCACTAAGATCCATATACCAGAATATATACACGATCCATAGTGTAGGAAAAAACACATTCCCAACAAACCAAGAGAAAAATTGACCTATAGTAACCAAGGTTAATGTATATCCACAACAAATCAGTACCGGACACAAATTTCATCTACTAATATCACCTCTAGGCTCCACTAAGCTCCCACTCCATTAATTTCATGTCTAACTTGCCCTCTAGTAAACTGTTTTTTATTTTCATAAGACAAAACATGTGAAAGAGATACAAACATTCATGGGTGAGTATATACATACCTAGTAGGATTCCCAGAGAACGGTGAACGAATAAACAAAAGTATAGCCAAATCAAAACCAAAAAGTTAATGAATAACAAACATTGGGATGGAGATAAAGATGAGAATAAAAAAACATAGATATGATTTAAGGTAGGTAAATATAAACATCAAATCCCATTTATCAACAAAACATCTAATATATGACATCAATCATCCAGGGAATCCCAATAATCAAATCTACATAGATAATACAACACATTTAATCCCACCAACTATGGTGGGGAACTTTCACCTCACCAAGATAAGTTCCAATTCAGGGAGTACAAAACCCTTAATGTAGGACCTGATCCTTTCCAAATGATTTAAAATAATTAGGGAGTACCTGAATCTATAAATAAAGGAACCATTCCCTAATGATTCTCATAACACCGATTGGGGGTACCAAACTCTATTGACCTTATGGAAGACCCATTCCTTATGAGGTGTAAGAGAGTATTGAATCCATGCTCTAACTATAGAGGATAAACACCCCATGAATGTGGGGGAGTATCAAACTCTATGAACTCATAGGGGACTCATTACATTCCATAAACACATAAGTAGGGGAGTAAGGAACCCAGGGCATTCTCTACTTATCAAGCTTGAGCCCAAACACCAAATGTGTTTTTACACCTTATTTTATTAAACTATGAGATCCCCCCCCACAGACTCCAAATGTGTGATAGAACCTTCTCCTTGAGGATATATGGAGATAATGAAAAGAATGGTGCTTTGAATTTGAATGAAATAATCTCATATACCACCCCAATAGCAGGATCCAATCAATATATAGACTATAGTCTCCCTTCACATAATGGAAGAGGTTGAGCATCAAATTCCAATGCTTTTCATCCAATTTGCATTTACATAATTCATTCCCATTAGAGAGATATGATTTTTGACCGTTCAAATGATCATAAATAGTTTTTATTCCATAAATTAATAATATATATGACTCATATCCAAAGGTAAAACATTTATAATATGTGACAGTAGAAATGCACCTGATATCATATACTGAAAGCCTTATCATAAAATACGATATATCTAAACCCAACTTTTCTAGGGAAAAGAATTAGCTTCTAGTCCTGTGGGATGTCTGACCCAATGTCCCTCTGCCCAGTGATACATTATTGAAGGTAGAATCCAGTTCATGAATTTTCTAAAACCTAATATTAAAAAACTATATTTAATAATTAAATTCAAGCCAAAAAAATCAATTAAAAACCAAAGTCAATGTAGATGGAAATGAAATATTATGATTTCATTCCTAGCATGTAATTAATGGAATAAAAATATTCTATAATAATTTTATCAAATAAATTATAAAAACAAAATATTTATATTTCATAAAAGTTTTATAAAATTGAATATTCTAAAGGAATAAACAAATAAATAAAAACCTTATTTATTTTCCAAATCATGAGATAAATATGTGATCATTATCCATTTAATTTAGGCATGAAAATTCTCATTTTATATGGGCTAACACTTAGCATTTACAAATAAATTATAAACCATAGAAAAATATAGATTTTTTTTAATTTTTAAACACTTTTTACTGTATCATTTTTAATGACTGATAGTTAGATTCTTGGTCAAAAATTAGGACTCATATATAAGGGTAACTACATTGAATATTACATAACAAATCATATTTAATGATATAGTCCAGTCGTAACCTGTAGTTGGCATCACTTCTTAGGGAAACTAAAATCGTAAGGCTCCAATAATTTTTAACAATATCACTAATATCATAAATATTCTACAATTATATGTTTTCATGAAATCTATTATTTAGTTATAGGTTTCGATGCCATAAATCGTATGCTATGGAATAGTTAAAATATGTGGGTTTCCATTATATCGTACCCTAATAGATATGGTCAATGTACACTAAGATCAATCCAATAAAAATAATTACAATGTATTTTATTTTATGATATAGCTCAGATTCCATACAATAGATATGTTATTTGAAATCATTAAATAAACAAATTGATAATCTAAATAAATATGATTTGATACCACTGATGAGTTTTGGATTTTCAGAAAATGGAATTTGGTAGTGTAAAAAATCCATAAATACATGATCTATCTTTAACCATATCATCATGAAATAAACAAAGAATGAGAATATTCATACATGTATTGTTATGTAATCTATTTGTTACTCTTCAAAATATTCTTGGTAGAGATCACCTAAGAAGAATCAATATTCTTCATGCCTCCTTAGTTAGTACACTATTTAGTGGATCCTTGATCATATTAAGAGGATTCTCGATCATGGAAAAATTTCTAACACATTCTCTATGAAGACAACTGATAATCTTGAAGAGATTTTAAGCTAGGCTAGTACAAATCAATGGTACAACCAAGAGGAGAGATCATATCCATTATAGAAACACTTAAATAAATTAATAATTGGACTTTGGAATGTTTCATGTCCATAACATGACACTCATACGTTACTAACCATTTGTATAAAATTCATTGAACACTTCAATGAGAAATTGAAACCATTAATAAATCAATATCATTGATTTATAAATGATGAAACCATGTGGGGGGATATGGAGGTGATGCATACACGTACATCCCATGAAAAACATATTATGAGGCTTTTTATATGATATGATATAATCCAACTATAGAATCATAATTCCCATTGTGATATATGTATATTTTAGCCTATGATATCCATCATATGAATATCATATTATATGGCCTGGCTATATCATAAAATATGATATACCATTATTTTAGTGCATATCCAACAGGCCCCTCTTCCTGTATAACTTACAATTATGAAATTATTTATCTTACAAAAAAAATTTATCTAAAAACTACAAATCCATGTATGGTTCTATTATAAATTTTAAAAAACATTCAAAATTCAACTTCCAGAACTCTATCCTTTTACATTTACAATACTACACCATCAACAACTCATTCCAAAACCAGAATAACCCACATTTAGTTTTTTAATCCATTCTCACTATCTCATCAAGTTGGTCACATATTCACAACTATCATATACTTTTCAACAACCATTTTCTACAAATCTATCACACAACCTCCTCATTGTAAAACTGGCACATCATCTCGTGTATGCTCTATTAACATAGCCGAGTGACGGTGAACCAAGAAAAATCTTCATGTTATCGTGTAATTTGATTTATTCATATTAGATTATATTTGACATAAGTGTGATAGAGGGAGTTATAGACTCAACATTGTAATGATAATATAGTATCATGGTCCGGTAATGGGTGATGGTTATGTTGATGAAGTTTAAATTAGTATACACCCCGATTCACCCCTTCTCATGGTATTGTGTCTCATATCATAACTCAATGGTCCCGACATATACTTATATTAATATATATGTATATTTAATTTTTTGTATCTAATTCATATATATGTTAAATTTCATACGGTAAATATTTAGTGAAAATTAACACTTTGTGCTTGCACAAACACACGAGAAAATGTATGTATGCAAGCATGCAAGAATTTATGTATGTATATGGAAATATTTATATTAAAATTCATGTAGGTATATATGTGTGTGATTATATTAATATTTATGTGTGTGTTCATGTGTTTATGTATGTGTGAATATATAATGTATTTTTATTTTAATGTACATATGGACATACACGATGTGTATTTTTAATGAAAATTTACGATACAAATTTTGCACTAATTTTATGATGCTTGTTTTATGTACACCGCATATACTAATAAACATATTGTATACTTACATATAGATAAATACAATTAAAAACAATATATCGGAATTTATAAATATATAACAAAAAATTATAATATATATACAATATATTTTTACATACACATCGCTATGTATATTAAATATTTATATTTATAATAATAATAATTATTATAACAAAATATACATTAATACATACTTATTTACAAAACATACATATATAATTATATAGACACATGGAAATCAAAGGAAAATGTTAATTTTTATTTTTAATTTTTTTATAAAATATGTTATGAGAAATATAAAAATTGTTTGTATATAAAAAAGATATTATTATTATAACTACTATATTTATAATATTTAAGTCAATGCATAGGGGTGGGGCAGAATAAAGGGCGGATGTTATTTCCATCAACAAGTATACTGTTTATAAAACAATTTATTAATAAAAAAGAAAATGTAAATATCACACATGTTACTACATATTGGGATGATATTGAGTAATTAGTATAATAAACTATTCGATTTCTCTAGAAAGAATCCAATGTACCCCCTTGTTGTTTGATTTCAAGTATAGTTATACATAGTTCTTCCCATTTTTATGTCCAATTTATCTATAGGGGGCCTTACATTCCTCATTCTATCCATGCCGACTCCACCATGAGTGGATTGAAATTTGTTCTCTCAGATCAGGATTGAGGTGGAGTGGAATGAGATGGAAGAGAAGATGAATAATTTGACATGTTGGGGAACCACAGATGAATGTAGAAATAATATTTCTAATTGGAAAGTTTCAGAGAAATTATGGAATTATTTTCCACACCCCTCTTTCAAGGGGGAATGGTAGCTCCACCAAACCCCCCACCATCACAAAATATCCTCTTATTTTTTAGAGCTTCTATGTGATTTTTTGTGAGTCCAATTCCCTGTATATTTAACAGGAATAATTATGATTTGTTTTATTCTTATAATTATAAGGTGGTTTGTATCCACTTTTACCCATAGTGATATATTTTTATTTATATATGGGTTTTTATCCTTTTATTTGAGATTAGTCAACATTAAATATATCATTTTTCTGGCATTATTACACTATTTTATCTTGTAACTATCACTACGTCAGTGGGTCAATCATTTCTATTTTTAGAAAGTAGCATCATATGAATGATCTGGCTTAGTTCTATTCACTTTTCGGGTATTGATAATTCTAAAAAAATTAATTGGGAACTATGATAAGAACTATGGTTGGTCTTTCACATTAAAATATTTTGATATTATTAAATACCACTTTGTGAAAAATTAGATGTTCTGGACCAAAAATGTGTCCAGATGGTATAGAAATTTGGAATCAATAAATCCATCAGGAATGATTTTCTAATCTGAAGCATAATGATGTAATTAGTGCTAGATAATGATAATATCCTATAGAAAATAAGGGGAATACCAAGATGTGTGACAAAAAATGGGGTTCTAGTGGAAGTAAAAATCATGACATGGACAAAAATGTGGTGAGTACTTCTGGAAGTGGATCCATTCTAGTTATTGAAGCATCGATGAATACCATATGTAGAAAATATTTCAACGATGCATTAATAATTTATTTGAAAGAAACCTAACACATGACATCATGAATAGAATGGTTTGATCAGTATCAAATTATCCTAGAAGGAATTTTTTACATGAGGAATGATCAAACCTTGACGATCATTGGTATTGGTACTGTCAAACTGAAGATGCATAATGGTATAGCATGATCCATTCAAGGAGTACACCATATGAAGGTTCTAAAAAACAACATATTTTATTTGGGAAAATTTAATGATATTAGAAACAAAACTCATGGAGTTTAATATAAAGAATATATGAACGAATATATATGTTCTTATGGGTGGAATGTACAAGGAGGCAGAGATAGATATTGCATAAAGTAACTTGGCATATGAGTTGACACCGTCATGAGATTATAAGCATGTCCATGTGTCTGGATAAGGACTAATGGTTACTGTTGATTAGGAGTTATTTTCTGGGCTTAAAAAATAAATCTTAGAATTTTGTGAACATTTAGTTTTGGGTAAGAAACTTTGGTTAAAGTTTGGACATAAAAAATAGAAAAAAAATCTTATAGTTGATTCATTCTAATATTTGGAAAGCATCAGTTATATCCATGAGAATAGAAATATACTTTGTATCATTTATTTTTGATTATTCGAGATGATGTGGGTGTACCCAATCAAGAGTAAGAGAAATGTTTTTTATGTCTTGAAACATTCAATGTGTGGAAGTATCATGAATCTAGAATGAAGAGAAAGTTTTTGATGACTAAAAATGGTGGATAATATACAAGTGATGATTTTCCTACTTTTTCAACATAAATTCATCAAGTCACAACTCAAATTGGTGTACACTCATTATAAGAATGGAGTGATAGAGCGGATAAACAAAACACTCTTGGATATAAGAAGAATGATGTTGAAGAATGAATGAATATCCAAAACACTCTAGGAAAAAGAAGTGAATACTGTTGTTATGTGATCAACCAATCTCTTTCAATGATGATTGATCTAGAGACATCAATGAAGATGTGGAATTGTAAGTCCATTGACTATTCTAGATTACATGCTTTCGAAATTTTGGTATATGCATTTTTAATGACCATGAAAGATCAATGTTTGATTCAAGATCCAAGAAATATATGTTCATGGGATAAACCAATGGTGTGGATGGGTATCATTTATGGGACCCAATTTCCAACAAACTCATCATCGGCAGAGATGTCATTTTTGTAGAAGATACGGTGAAAATGAAAATTTATGTATACATGGAGAAAGAAGATACATAAACGTAAATAGTCAAATAATATGAAAAATAAAAGGAAGAGTATATTTTCCCCAAAGAATTTATAGATCATGTTGATAAAGTACTAGTTGATTATAGACCAATACGGTCAACTCAGTAGAAAAGAGAACCAGCATGGCACTCAAACAATTTCACTAAGAGAAATTTTGCATTCTACTTATTAAAAAAGGATGGTATGTAATTTTCTTTTTTGAAGCCAACCCATAGTCTAGTTTTATCCTCATTGATGGTGGAGATGTAGAAGGAACATGAATCACAACATAAGAGTGAAACTTTAGATCTTGTTCCATTACATCATGGGGGGAAGAATATAAAAAAAATAGGTCTTTAAGATCAAGAGGTTTGTAAAAGACCAAGTGAAGAGATATTGTGAAAGACTGTTAGTCAAAGGATATTCTCTGAAAGAAGGTATTGATTTCAATTAAATATTTTCTCATTTTGTTAGACTGATTATTGTTTGGATAGTTCTAGCATTGGGTTCAATATATGATTTACAAAAAGTGTAGATGGATGTGATGACTAATTTTCTTCTTGGTGATATTTATGAAGAAATCTATATGCTCCAATCAGAAGGTTACATAGAAGAAGCCAAAAATATCTTGGTCTATAGGTTGAAAAAATCTATTTATTTTTTTAAGAAGGTGATGAGGTGTTTGTACAAGAGATTTTATTCCTATATCATGTGTCTTTCATACATAATACTTCATTTAGATCCTTGTGTATATTTGAGGGGTTTAAAAAATAATTATTTCATAATCATTTTGTTGCCAATGGATGACACGTTTGTTACAGACCCCAACAATGATTTGATACAAGATATTAAAGAACAATTTTATAGGTTGTTTGATATGAAGGTAATGGGACCAGCAAAACAGATTATTGGGCTGCAGATTTGTAGAGATATTAATAATGGGAAGATTTTTCTATTAGAAAAGTATCACTTGTGGAATCTCATGAATTGCTTCAAATTACATGAATGAAATCCAATATCTACCCCGCTTCCAATTAATTTCATGTTATCCTCTATAATGAGTCATAACAGTGAATCAAAGAGGATGAATATGCCTCAAGTACCATATACATCAACTATAGAGGGTCTGAGATTCACTAGGGTTTATAATAGAATAGACATGGAACAGGTAGTGGGAGAAGTTAGTCATCTCATGAGAAATCTTGGATCAGATAATTGGAACACAATGAAGAGGATATTGATATACATCATAGAGATCACAGATGTCACATTATGTTATATAGTATTATATTATACTATCAATGGATATGTTGGTTTATATTTTTAGGTGATTTTTACTAGATGAAATCCACTACTGGTTATAAGTTTACTCTTGTAGTAAAAGTATAGATATATATTTTAAAGTTACAATTAGTTTTGGATTTATCCAAAACTAAGGCAGAGAAC
Source organism: Viscum album (assembly GCA_963277665.1). Classification (NCBI taxonomy): domain Eukaryota; kingdom Viridiplantae; phylum Streptophyta; class Magnoliopsida; order Santalales; family Viscaceae; genus Viscum; species Viscum album. The sequence continues at coordinate 493,978,510 of OY728148.1, read as the reverse complement.
ATGAAAACTGTATAGACTTGCAAAGAGGAAATCTATATGAGAAGGTTGTTGGTGGATCTAAAGAACATATAGAAGTATATTCCATTATTTTGTGACATCCCAAGCACAGTAAACATTATAAGGAATCCATATTTTTATTTAAGGTAAAATAAAATAGAGGTAAAATGTCACTTTATCAAATATGTGGTGGTGGAATGAATCTTGGATATACTAAAAATTACTACTAAGGAAATTCTAATAGATTTAATAATATAGGTTATTGCCTCTGATAAGTTCAGATGGTGAAGATCCATAAACAACCTTATAGAGACGTATGTAACATGGTTAGGAGAATAGGTGGGATTCATGGTGATGGTATTGGTTCTCAATAAAATCTCTATGTCAGAGATATTTTGGTATTATTTTCAATGAATGGTGTCCCCCGTATTTGTAAAAAGGGGCTGGATGGGGTCGGTGGTCTGTGGCCAGATCCACCAAACCCACCAATTGAGGAATAGAGTAGGAGGTGCTAAAAACAACCTGTAAATGGGGGAGCTTCCCCCAATGGTTTCATAATATCATCAAATTCAAGAAATTTTCTCTAATTTTGAATTTTTATTTTTGTGGTATTTTCTAAGTTGGATTCCCCACATATTCAACAGAGATAATTTCTTAGGATATGCTTCTAATTTATCATAAGTTTTTACCCATTTATTTGGGGAGTTTTCCATCTTACATCTTGGGTAATTTTTCCGTAATTTTCAATTTATTTTATCTCATTATTATCATTGAACTATTGGGCGAATAATTTTATGTTCCAATAAGAATACTAAGAAAGTTATCCATTCAATTGGGTATGATTATCATTCACTATTTTGTTTTTTTTCATTTTCAATTAGATGTTTTATATTTTTTATTTTTGTGAATCTGTTATTTATTTTCATTCATGGGTTATTACTCACGGGGTGTTCTCTATCATCATCATAATATTCATATTCATGTTACTATTCGGTCCATTTTATACATTTTGGGATTATTCTATGAATATTGGAACTATACATGACTAAAGATTTTTTATCTACTAATTTTTCCCACACATTTAGGTTTTAAGTGATTAGGGTTTTTGATATTAATACCTCATACATGTTTGAATAATTTAGTTGGATTTTTCATCATCATATGAAATAAATTTATGGGGTGTGATATTAACTAGGTTCAAAATAATAGGGAATGGGGTTAAAAATTATATATTTTCATTCCTCTCTCCCCACTCTCACAAAAAAAGTAGTTTTTCCAATGATGGTAGAAATTACATATTTTTTGCATGGTATTACACTGACATCATAATATTGGGGTTGCGTTAAGCCAAAATAGGAATCATGCTGGAATCCCTTTTTTAGGAGGAAATTGTGATCCGGAAGGAACTAGTGTGGAAAATGTTATTGGAGTTGTTGGAGCTGGAGATTCAATTGTGGATATTTTATCCATCTGGTTTCAGTGATCAGAAACACGTGGCGAGGAGACAAAGGGTCGAAGAATGTTGATTTCTGCAGGGTATTGGGTCATTTGGGAGGATTTTAATAATTCAAGGGAATGTAATGCCTATTAGAGTTCTCATATTCTTGTGTGGATAAGATCACTAGTGATCAAGCTAGTGGGTCTCATCTCTCACGGCTATGTCTCCTCCTCCCTCAAGAAAATTATTCCATGAGTGGTCTCTATAGAGGAAGGTAATACAAGAAATAGGAGGGGTAGTGGATTTTTTGGAAACTGCCTGAATCTGGGTTGAAACATAATGTGGATGGGCCCTGTATAGCAGGTCACATGAAATAAGGGTGATGGTCAGGGATAGTAGAGGTTCTTTTGTTCTGTGGTTCAACAATTACTATAGGCCATGTTATTCTCTTGGACCAGAGGTTATGGAGATGCTTAGTGGTCTGAAATTGTGCAAGATGATGACATCAGTCTGAGGGAAGTGCAAATAGACTCTAATGTTCTAGTCATGATGATTCATGGAAGGGAGAAGAATCATTTGGATTTGTGTTATATGACTTGGAATGGGAGCAATCTTTTGAATCATGGTATGAGGTTTGGTCAAATATAGAGAGAAATCAATTTTTTGGATGATTCTTTAGGCAACAAAGATGGTCCTAATGATTCCTTCAAATTATTTTTAAGTGTTGGATCATTGCCAAAAAAATCAATACAATTTTTAGGTGTGATTCCTTGGGCCTCCACCATTTTATTACACCTTGATGTGTATCCTACCTCCTTGATTTAATAATAATTCCAACATTCAGTCTAAATTGAAGGCATCCAAATGAGAAATCTATTGGTCTTGTATTTCCTCCTACTTATAATGGAAATCAATAAGATTATATATCCCATTTTAAGCTTCTATTATTTAAAAAAGACTTCTATAATGCACCTGTGAAATTTTTGGTGGAACTATTTTTTTCCAACCCAATGAGGATGTTTTATTTTTCAAATTTGAGGATCCTTCAGGGAATATTGCACGAAAATTCCGTGGAAAGTTTGAATAAAACATCCACTGAAAGTTACACTAAAATTAAACTAAAACATACTTTGACAATTTCACTATTAGTATTTTATGTTATTAATAATTAATATTATTAAATAATTAATAAGTAATACTTAATATTTAATTGATACCATTAGTCGTACCAGGTCCAATACCTTGAGAGGTGGTATATTAGTGTATGAAATTTTTAAATGACGACCCATTAGATCATGATTCATCTTTAAAAATAACTATCCACTATATCCTTTTCATAGAAGTAAATAAATGAAAATTAAAACATGCACTTGAAACAACAATTTTACTTAGTTCACTGCCATAGGGCTATATTGAATTATAATACAAAGGAAATGTGTTGATATACCAAATAAACTAAAGTGAACTATTGTTAGACCATTCAAAGTGGACTCAATGTACCTAATAGTGTATAATAATTATCAATTTAAAATCTCACAACTCTCTCTATCTAATAAAGAAAATGCAAAACTCCACTAGTAGAATATTTTGATGATTTTTACTATCTCTGAGTTAATTCAATCTCAAATAGTTGTGAATTTAAAATTTGTTTTCACTAAAGAGATGAAGTCCATTTTTATTAACTTATGTATTTTAGAAACCTTCTTCTTGTATATTTCCATATTTACTAGGTGATTTTAAGATATTTTTATTATTCATTTCATAACCCTTAATGATTATGTGATCATGTGATTCCATCACGAGACCCCCGGTGCAAGACCTCTGGTGAAATAGTCCTGCTATTTGAGATCACAAATCTCTAGTTTCAAGACCTCAAGTACATAATATGATGATGTATTTTTCAATAATCATTTCAAATAATCTAATGACCTATTTACCTTTAACTAAAAATCCTTATGTGCGTCTTCTTTATGGGGCTTATGTGACTATGTAACTCCATTACCTTCAAATGAAACTCTTCCCTTGATCCACTTACATGACATGGATTGTGTAACCACTTTCGCATCATGTAAAATCTTTTCTATTTAATTTTTCTCTGATCAAACATCTTAAGTAAATTTCTTACGGATAATGATGAGTTAAGGGGTATTTATATGATTTAAACCACCACATTAACTCTATAAAACAAGGCTATCTCTCTCTTCCAACACCTTAGAATATGAACCCCTCATCCTTAAATGTTTCACATAACCTCCTTTGGTTCAAGCGAGCATGATACCTCCATCAAAAGACTAATTGTGTGATTCCACTTGTCTCTTAAGATCAAAATATCGATTTGGATGTATTGAATTTTATGACTCTGAGTGTCACCAAAACAACTTTATCTCGAATATCATATATTTGATCCTAAGATTCACTTCTGCAGTTGATATATCCTCTTAAGCTTATGTGTGGAAAAAAACTTTCACTAATAGCTTTATTTCAATTGACCACAAGAAATGTCTACCAAGACCTCATTTTGGTCTTATGATCTTCCTTAAATTCATATGATCACGAGATCTTATTTACATCATGTGATCATATGATCGTTAATGATTAATGTGATCTCATGATCTTTTTTACTTCATGTGACCATGTAACCCTTTGGGATTTATGCGTTTAACCTTCTCCTAAACCATTTTTTCCTAAAACTCAAAAAACTTCACACATCCTTTGACAAACAGATTATTTCAACAACTTCCAACATTTTGAAAAAACCAAAACACCCAAAAAGCGCTATCATGAGGGATTTTTTCCAAAAAATATCTCCCATTGGGTTTGTTGAAAAAATTTCTTAAACCCATTTCCTTTTCAACCCTTGATAGTGAATATGTAATTTTTTAACACATAATCTACGCCCACAGAAGTGAATTTTGGTGTGAAAATTTAGATTACCATGAAAATTTCCTCAATGAATCACTTCATTATTTATCGTGTATGATGAAACATTATTGATACCAAAAGATAAAACATTCTGATTCCATGATATCACATCTCAAACCACTAACATTAACTGATAGCACCATGAACCCAAAGGTTTCTTCTTTTCATGGTTCTTCTTTATTGATAATCTAACTTCAACATCATCATACTGAAAAATCCTCCATGTTCTTTTGATCCACTATTTGCTTATCCCTCTGTATTGATCAAGACATATTCCCCCTGGTCAACTAACCCAAAGGTCAACAATATGGTTAAGAACAAATATCAACACATAGGGGAAATACATCATACCTTAAAGAGATCATAGTCCCACATCCACACAGATCAAATATGGGAACATGACTAAACTCAAAGATCCATTTTATTCTATTCAAATGATTCTTTTGGAAAGGCCTTTGTCCGGATGTCTATAGCTTTTAAAATTTTAGGAACATACTCCAGCTTTACAATCCCATAATCCAATTTATCCTTGATAAATTGATATTTGAGTTTAATGTGCTTCATCCTATAATGATGGATTATATTTCTGCTAATAATTATAGCACTTGAATTGCAAGAATGTATTTCGATAAGATTATTTTCTTCAACTCCCATATCCTAAAGCTACTACATTATCCATAGTATCTACAAGCAAGCATGAGTAGCCACAAAGTATTTCTATTCTATATTGATTAGAGAAATGCAATCATTTTTATTTCTTATCAAATAAAATCATAGTCATCCAAGATACAATACACCACCTAATGTCAAATTTTTTCATCTTCTCAACTATACCAATGTACATCTATATAAACCAATAACTATTTTAGGATGTTTTATTGTATAAAAAATGAAATATTTTATGTATTTGATAAAGAAATGTATTATTTTCACCATGAGTAGATTTATTTGGGATTACATTAATACCATTCTAAATGGAATATAGAAAAAACAATATTAGGTCATGTTTCTATTAAATACAGAATGATCCTAATGATATACATGTACTCAGAGACGTTGACCACATTACCTTCATCATATATTGATAGTTTCATTTGGGTAAAAACAACTGTTTTCATCATATTGAAATTACCTATTCTAAATATTATCAAAACCTTTTTTCCATATTTTTATTGAAAAACAAATGTGAAATGTTTTCATTTAATTACTTATAAACCAATGAAAAATGATAGCTGACCTATTATCATCATTTCAAACATGTGTTTCATAAATTATATAATCAATTTTCACCACACTTAATTCGATTACAAAATATTATGTCATTGACATACACTAACACCATCATATTTTTATTACTCTTGTTATTGACATAAATATTTTAACAGACTCCACCATGCAGGAAACTATGGTTATTCCAATACTAATCATGTCATGAATAATATGCTCTTGGTGCCTAATTCAATCTATATTTCACCTTATTCAATTAAAAAACATTATTCTCATATTCATGTATGAAAAAACAACCTGGTTGTTCAATATACTATCCTTCATATAAAACCCCATTAAGAAATAATAAATTTATATGCATATAGAAAACATTGAATTTTCTTTTTCACTATTATGAATAATAGTAATCAAATTGTCACTAACCTTGCAACATGAAGAAATGTTTCATCAATATTGATAACCTCTATCTGGGAGTATCTCTTGCACATAGTCATGCATTATTTTTAATCACTATATCATCCTCATTCATCTAGTTATAAAAAATACCTATGTCCTGATGAAATTATTATATATTGGTCTCGAAAAAATCTCCCAGGATTGGTTATTTTCAATTTGGTCAAGCTCTTCATTCATTTCCAGAACCCAATTATATTATCTTGAAGCTTATCCAAAACACTTTTGCTTTACCCGTGACAAGAAATATTCTTCCTATAGATTCTTTATCCACAAGTAAATTTAGATATCGACTCATCAACATCTGTGCAAATACAAGTCTAAATTCATCCTATTCATCATCTAAATCTTCTTTGGAATCCAACTCAGGAACATTCAATCTACCTATGTTTCTCATCTATTCACCACTATCCTAAAAAATTTGATTATTGATTTTATGAATATTCTTCTCATTTTGTACCATAACAACATCATTACTCTCTAAAACATTTCATTTCATCTTATTGAAACATTTATATTATTTTATACTTCCTGTGTTCCTAAGAAATTTACCCTAATCTCTATAAGATTCAATACTCTTATGTCTCTCCTCATTGAGAATGAAACACCTAATTTTAAAGACTCATAAATAATTCAATGTTTGGTTATTTTCATACCATATCTCATATGAAGTCCTATTGACCATTAGACATAAAAATGTCATTTATAAATATAGACTAGTGTCAAAACTAATAAGTTCTAAATTATCACTAGAATATCCTTCTCAATAAGTACCAATATGTCCATATTATAGATAATACATTTTCTTCTCTCAAGAACCCTGTTTTTTGGAGAGTCATTACTCGCGATACTTGGTTTCTTACCATCTAATCTTTGAGATAATCCTATACTTATCTTTTTTTAAACTCTATTCCATTCCTATTTTGGATGTTTCATATATTTTTAACAGACATATTTTCAACTTCCCTATGATCTTTTGTTATAAAACCAAACACCTCAAACTTTTGTGTGATAACTATAATCCATTTCAACCTATTATATTCATAAATTAAAAGGACATAATATCTCTTCCTATCAATAGATCATGGGGAAATAGGTCCACACACATCAATATTCACTATTTCAAGAACTATTGTTTACCTTTTCTCTTTAACCTTATACATATGTTGATTGAATTCTCTTGTTGAAAAACAACACACATCTCAGCATAACCATGTGATAACATAGGGTGATCTCATGAAATAATACATTTCACTAAATCATTCAAGGATGTTTGGATTATATGACCTTGACGTTTTTGCCACAACCTTTTTTATTTTTCCTTTAATAAAAAGTGTATATTTTCTTAACTAATTATAAAGTATATATTGAACAACATCAAAACCCCTAAATTACCATATTACCATAATTTACATTAACAATTTACATATTATTGGTAAGGCATGTTTTATGTCTCAAGTCACATAGTTGACTGACGCTAAGTAAGTTATGACTGAGACCTTAAACTACCATGATATATGTTCATTTCATATCTTTTCCCCTAAAAAAGTATTTTCATATGGTAATAAAATTTAGGAATTAATAATTTAAAAATATAATGACACTTTACTTGTCGTACTTGATGCTTATGACAAGATCCCTATTTACCATCATTTGATAAGTCCATCCACTATTAAGAATCCATAAACTAGTATGATCTGATTCTCTTAGGGAAATATCAACAAATGTTTTCTGCTAAACTATATTATTTTTGATCCATTTCTTTAGCTTAATAATTTATATTTACTGGTATTCTAGATCTCTATCTAAATATAGTGGATCAACTTTATCTTGAAAAGTTGCAGATCAATTTTGTATTTTCAGTTTTTTGATGCTATTTTGAGCTACTGTGTGTGTACAAACATTTTGGATCTAATTTGGTGTATTCCTATACTTTATCAAAGATAAATATTTGTCCATGTTTCCAAATATTCGACACTTGAAATAGTGACCATTAAAATAATTCGTGAAATATTGAACTCTGTTTGACTGGCACTATTACTCTTATGCCCTTTGGTAGTTCTTGGTTATGGAAGATATATTTTGGGAATGTACCATCTTTACCCAATAATAACACTTGATATAAGGTGTATTCATGTGTTCCATATCTACAACATTGGTTTTCACTTGGGTTATTTGAGTCTTATGATTAAGATTCATACCCAAATAAATGTTCATCCTCAGAGTGGGTGCTTGTGGTATGGGACCAATCATCACTGCTTTCTATTTGCGGTTATTTGTTATTATAGTTATGTCATTTTCTTATCCTAATAATTCCTTGACTATTTATCTGGACCTCTTTACTCAAATTAACCTTTTTAATCACTTGTGTGATCTAATTTATTGATATCCTAACGTGGGCCAAGTGTATCTTATGATCTTCTACTTCCCTTTATAGTTTAAAAACATCCATCTCAATGTAATTAATAAATTTGAATTTATATTTAACCATGTTAATAAAAATATAGGTAACCATGGTATGATTTTTAAATGTTATCTTGTACCCAACAACCCTCTCTCAATTTTCTGGCTTTTCAAATTTGAACATTTCAATTTATTCCTTCATCTTGGAGTTCTCTTCTTCCTATTACTGCATATAAAGTTTAAAATCATGAACCACTATGTTTAATTTACTCATATTACCTTTCCAAGCATCTATATCCCCTATATCTTCTTCTAATTTAAATTAGATATTAATTCTTCCTTCAACTTCTCCTTCTTTATTATCACTCTCTTCCCTTGTTTGGAAATCCCCCACAACCACTACCATGACATGTTCTACATTATCTTTTTTATTAATAATTTTCATTTAGGCCATTTTCTTAGGAACTATCATTTTCATATGAAATCATATTATTATTTTAAATGAACATTATCTTAGTACTTTTCTACCTTTTACTGTAGAAGAATACTTCTTTACTGGAATTTCATCATCATCATAATCATCATCTTGAAACCTATTGGGACACATTACTACAATATTCCAAACATTTCCACAATAAAAGAATAAAAGAGGAAGTTTCCCTTTAAACATACCATTTCCCCTTCTTATATTTTAGTAAAATACTGAAATCACATCATCTTCTTATCCTTCTTCCTTTCCATCCTCTATGGTGATATTATTCATGTACTTGAATAACACCTATTTAGATTTCCCTTTTTCCATATCCTCATCATCATCATTTCTCATCTCTTATGTGATAAGAGTACTATGTAAGCTATAAAATGTCTTATTCTTTCGATATTTTTTATCCAATATAGATACTTATAGATAGAACCAGAGTAATAGTATTTTTAAGATACACATGACAATATTTACATCATAAAATGTTTTCTTAGATACCATGCATATACTCCAAAAAAACATTCATCCTATCAATGAATGCCTCAGTAGACTAATTTGGATGAATCCTTAGGTCCTCATATATGATTCACATAACCTTCAATTTACCTTATTATAATTTTTAATTATCTTCTTATATATAAAGATTTTTTCCAACATGGCATGAGATAACTTACACCACATCACCTCTATGTGGATTTAGTTGGATAAGGCTCCTCTAATGAATTGGGTCCTCTAGTTTTAAAATACAACTCTCTTCAGTTTGATTTTCGTAAAGCTCCACTATGAATACTAATCGAAATACATATTGGTTCCAGGTGAAACAGAAGCACCTATTGTGGGAGATAAATCTAAAAATATATCGATTTTGAAGTTCATATAACCTGATGATAGGATCATATCGCTTTAAATTTATAATTAATTCATTTATGATTAGAATAAATGAATACCTTGTTAGATTATCTTTCTATGAAAATGATTCTAATCTTTTCAATATACTTTTCTATATTAACTTCATCTCAATTTAAGGATCCATGTGTAAAATCCTTCTTGCAGTGATCCACCCATACTCCTTTGATCTCCAAGTAACACAAATTTATTTTCGGGTGATTGTTTGGGGAATCAATTATCATGCACTATTTTTACTGATCACTTATATATCTTTCAATATTAAAGGAATCTGTCCAGTGAATCTCATTCTTGATAGGAAGAGAGGTAGTGGAATTTGGAGATAATAATGTTTTGTATAATGTTTCTCAAATATTGATTAACCATACACAATATAAATAACCATATATATATAGAGCTCAGGTTTAGGTTAAAATATTATCTAATTATGTACTAACCCTTAAATAATATATTAATCATTATTAAAGTCAATGAAATATTATAATAATAATAATAAAAATATTATACGACTAGTACTAACATTTGCAATTATAATTATTATTTACTGATGTGAAAATATGTATTCATTGCCTGACATGATCTTGGTTCACTCCAATTCCTCAATATTTATTTAATTCAGGAATAAATATTATATAAAATATTTTATTCCTCAATAAATAAAATAAATATTTTATTCACAATATAGTGAATAAATATTCAACAAATATTCATATAATCAAAAAGATTACTTATTAATTTTCGATTATTAGTGATAAATAAAACATGAATAAACCTATTCCTTGGCCTTAAGAATAATATTATTTATATTAAGTAAATTCAAATAGAATTTAATCATGATAAACAGAAACACTTTGTGTATGACCCTCTATGATTTTTTATCATTGGCATTAGTTAGGCTTTCCTTATGTCCAAAATTACTATATAGAAATCTGTTAAGACACCCAAGATAAATAACATCATGTAAAAACATAGAAATCCACATAGTACTGCTCGTTGTGTATTATAATCACTTTTCCATAGTAGCTCATTAAGAAGGTCTCATATCCACATCATCATTTTATGTTCTCGATATGTATCTCATTGACTATTTAAATAAACCTCATTACACCATGACCATGGAATTTTAAGGTGATATTCATATTTTAATCAAAGGGACAAGATATCATCTTCCATAAATATGGAAGGGATAAATATTTCCTTGAATTATTATCAATAACATGTCTTTCATGATGCACCCAATATACCCTAATTACGGTGAACATATAGTGTCATGGTTTTGGTTTTTAAATCTATGTGTGTGAGCGATGACATGAATTAATGATAATATTAAAGTCTAAGGACCATTATACATGCCCAGAGATAAGAATATTTAATGACACATAAACATGTTGTGTTCCTTCTTGCGGGGCTATTCTCATAATTTTATATCTTTGAGATTACCAAGTGATAACTTCATGAGAATAATCCTCATCCAATTATGAGTAATCATACCAGACAATCTATATACTATATTCCCTATCATAGTATGTTATCTGATCATAGAACTATTTTCATGAATATCATCATTTCATTTCAAGGTTCCAATCACAGAAGGGAAATGTTATGATCTTATTAATATGACATATACTCTTGGATATTGTCACAACAATTTTATGCATAAGAACAATAAATATGAGATAAGTTATTTTTATTAATATCTACTTTTATGAATATACATGTAGTTTAACATGTAAATTGGATGGTTCTTGGGAACCAACTACTACTGAATCCTACCTACACTAGATCCAGTTTCTAAAAACTAGTTAGTTCATAGATGTTAAACTTACTTCTAATAAGTATGGTTATAGATGTTGGGTCTATCATGTTTCCATGACTGTGTTTGGTAAAGCCACATATATGTATGGAAAATATTCTTACTATAACATTTATACCTTGAGAAAAACCCTCAATACGTGATATAATTTAGTTGCCATAATTTATTCCCATGTCAATTTCTTGACATCCTTACCAAGTCCATATATCACACTTATCATAATAATGATAAGACTCTGCCATTTGGTACAACCTATTATCATACCAGGGCACTGATAAATCACACCTTAAGCAACATCAGAAGGAACAATATACTCAGGTATTATATATATAACAACCATTGACTATAATAAGTTTTTCTTACATATTAACATAGAATTTTCTTTAATATAATATAAAATTGAACTAAGTTAATATAGGTGTTCAAATACCTTTATCACTAGTATTATCTTATATCTAGACATTGTAAACCCATCCAATTATATTTTTCCATGTATTACCATATAGTTCTAATTGAAATTTTATGAAATTATGTTCTATCTATTTGATATTACCCTATTATATTATATGTATCGGTAATATCAAATTCCAATAACTCTCATGGCACTTGAGATTAATTCCTAGAACTCAATATTATGAAATCCATTTAATCACCATAATCTCTTCAAATTTCTATACATGTTATACTGGAAGGATCATAAGACACCAAAACTTTAGTATTGAATTATTTCAAATTATATTTTTAAATAATAAATTAATATATGTACAATGTCTATATTTAGAAAACTCATAGATGCATTTTTTGGATCTTGTTCCCCAAAACCGGATTGCTACTTTACGTCATACCTGGAGAAATTTTCATTCCATTCTCTTAAAAAACTAGTAAGACACAACATTTTTCCCAAATGTTATCAACATGTCTATCTTAAAAACTTATAGTTCTCCCACTGGCCTGTTATAGATACATGTCACTCATTCACTTCCAAATGAATAATCTATGATCACTACGCATGATTTTTTTCGTAAAATAATTTATGTAATATGAATATATTATTAGAAATAATTAATGTCATCGAACCTTTTAGTTATTATGAGTATACATACACCATATGGTATCCTTTTTGTCACATCATATATAAATATTCCATAAATAATACACTATATGCGGTGTCCATGACTATCAATAGCTCAATATAATGATCATAAGAATATTATTCCAAAAATTATAACTCAAAAAGTATTTTACACATGATGATTGGTGTATATGTTTTATCATAGACTAAAACATTCAATAATCAATCATGTTTTAGTGGTACCATCTTGTTCCATCCATTTCTAGTTTCTCTTGAAAACACTGCAGAAGAATAAATAATTAGAAACATTAAAAATACGGACTCCCCAAATCAGGATATATGGAATCTATTGCTTTAATTTATACATACTTTTAAATATTATAATATTACCATTTACTAATTTCTTTTAGGAATATATATTCTTGAATAATAATATATGTATCTCCCATAATGGTGAATAAGAACCACCTCTCTGGTTATTAATTCCAATGTAGTATATGACCATGGAACAAATCCTCCCACTATGCTCAGTGATGTCCAGTATTCGTATGCCGACTCATGTGCATCCATATTCTTAACCCATATACGTTAAGTCATTTCCCTCTATATTAAAATAGATAGGATTCATATATGTAAATATAGTCTTTCTTGACTAGATATTAATATCCTTTATGGTTTTATGATCATTAACTCATATACACCTTTGAGTTTGATGTACATTCACAACTTAGACCAGGTTTTAACAAATAGTTTTTAGTAAAAACTTTTGGTAGAAACCTAATAGATTCCAATCATATTGAAATTTATTATGATATCCCTAATGCAATATATTTGGCATATGTTAGTTTTCTCACTACCTTTTTCAAAATTTGTCTTGTAAAAATAATCAAATATTTAAAATATATATAAGATTAATCATTTATATTCATTTTACTATTATCAATTGATTGATGTATATAAGGAAATGTGAGTTTGGGAAAACCTTTATTCAATATTTTTGATCAATTAATACTTCGAAAATATTTTCTCTCACAAGCTTGCTCGAGGATTCCTCGATCTTTTTAATGTCCAATAATCTACTTTTCTAGGTATTTAAATAATTACCTAATGGAATATCAGAAAGTATATGAGGTTACATTTAGCTTTATAGTAGTTCACATGACCATGTTGAACATAAAATTTAAAATCCTTTTGATTTACCTTTATTTAAAAATGTTTCATGATCAAAATTATGATAATTAGTTTGTTTGTATATCCAGTATATTAGCTCAATTGAGAGAAAAACACTTTTATATGTATAAAAAGTAAAATAATTTCAGTTTTATTTGAAAGAGAATTATCTTTAAATAATTTTGTAAGAGTCTTATTTTTTATATTTATCATTGATTACAATGGATATTTATGACTCAATAGTTTTAAGACCTATAGTTTAGTTTCAAAGTACAATAACAACATTTTTTCAAAAAATGAAATAATGTGTCATTGTGTCTAGATGAACACTAAGATAAATTTTCTAGTATCAATTACTAAAAACATGAATCAATCCCTTTTTCAATGATAAATTGTTAGCTCCTGATTTTTTTTATACTTATCATTGGGGCTTCATGTTGCATGTTCTTCTACCCCACATTCATACTTTCCAATGGTAGGTGAATTACATCACATTATTCAGTGATGTAGACTCCATGATTGAAACCAAATGATGGGATGTCATTTCCTTCTTCCATGGATTACTCCTTTGTTCAATTTCCCTAGTATATATCTCACTTATATATTACATTCATGTTCATGAAACTCGTTACGGATTCCATATAGAGGTGTTGTCTAGTCAACTATGTTACTTATGTATCGACATGCCAATAAGAGGAGGTAGTAACGTTGATCATGGCAGGGCATTTCTAGACACTGAGTTTTTTTGGAACCTGTAATGTTTTCTCCTTTTGTAGTTAGAGGCATCTCATGTGTGAGATTTCATAGGTATAGAAACTAAGGCATACTATGTTATCCAGGATGTATTTTATGCTAGTGGCATAAGTATTTTGAGGATTTTACCTTAGGAATCCCATGTCTATTGTATGGGTTTGAGATTCGAGAGTGGTTCAAAGGAGTAACATCATGTGGGGATAAGTGGTTCACAAGTTTAACATCTTGTGGAGACAGATGGGTCAAAGGTTTAATGTCTTTGGGGGTGAAATGGGTCACTTGTTTAACATCATGTGGGGAAAGATGGTGCATAGGTTTAACATATTATGGGGATAGATAGGTCACATGCTTAATTTCTTATAGGGGAAAATAATTCACAGGTTTAAATTCTTGTGGATATAGATGAGTCTCATGTTTAACATCTTGCGTGGATAAATGGATCTTAGGTTTAACATCATACAAGGACATATGGGTCACATGTTTACTGTATTGTGTTGATAAATAGATCACATGTTTAACAACTTGTGGGGACATATAGGTCAAAGTTTTAACATCGTTTTGGGAAATATTGGATGTTAAGTGTGTTCTTAGGGGTAATATTTCAAACTTTTTATTTGGTTAAGTGTTTACCTAGGTGTATTTTATACTTGGGGGTTTGGTTGTAATGTTTGGATGTATAGATTGATCCTTAGGTAGGTGGCCTATTTACCATATTTTATAGAAAGGGATCAAAACCCATGTAGTTAGATGTTCGAGATTAATGTCATATGAGAGGACCGACCCATTTAGTTTAACATCATGGGGTAAGGATGTTTGTGTCGTGGAAGGAGCGTTAATAAGGGATGATGTGTGGAATACATGTTGAAGCTATCTAAATGATGAGGGTCATCCCATGGTGAGTGATAAGGTTTCATACCATGATGATCATATATGTAGAATCTCGTGCTCATCGCCTGATATAAGGCTATATATTTAATGTATTTAGGGGAAAAAATGGGTCATTGAGTGTGTCCCTATAGAGGAAGATTTCACATTTGGTATTTGGTTGTGTGTTTCCTTGGGGGAAGGTATTTATTACTTGGGGTTTTGGTGGTCATGTTTGGGTGTCAGGATTGAACCTTAAAGAGGTTCCCAATATAACCTATTTATGTGGTAGGGGTCAAAATCCATGTAGTTAAATGTTTTAGTTTATGGTCATATAACATGTCTAGTCCATGCAGTTTAACATCACGCGATAAGCACTCTCGTGTCACAGAAGGAGGGTCAACGAGGGATGGTTTGGGGATTTTATGTGAATAATCTTCCTAAAGGATGATGTTCATCCCATAATGAATGAGAAGGTTTCATCCCATTATAATCATACGTGGGTCATATCGTGGAATCACATGAGTTAAAGATATAGTTTAACATCATGTTATGAGAATGTTTTTTTCATTTTAGCATCATATGAATAGGATTTGGAGCACGGAATTTTTATGTCATGCAGCTCAAATGTGGATGGGGATTATTGATTGAGGGGGAATTTTCATGTATAGTGTAAGATTTAGAAAATAGAATATCTACTGAGATACGTAAACCATTACACTTTTTTATTCCACCATTAGGGATTATGTGCTCACTTCTCATATGCCTCTGGGAAAAGCATGGCGTAAACACTTCCATAGATGAATTTCAATTAGGAGTCTCGATGTTAGGGTGCCTATGCTTAGGAGAAAAATGCATTATGATACATATGATTAGGATAAATAGGTAGGGTAATGGGTAGGATTCATTTGATGTAATGTGGGTAAACACAGGGATTGGTGTTATCGGCCACATAGAGATTCAGGGTGTGGTCGAACCATTTTTGGGTAGGTAGAGGATCCCTGTGCACTCGATTTTTGGAAAGAGAAGTTGTTTGATAGGAGGCACCATTGGGAGGCTTTGTATATTAGTTTCATGAAATTTTGGGTTTCAAAAAGGTTCTAGGAATCACAAATTTCAGGGGTATCCCAAATTTTAGTGGTTTCTCAAAATATTATATTTCATGAAATAGGGTGACCATGCTTCAGAGTGAAGTCTTGGTTCCAATGGGGTTGGTTTCATTAAAGGTAATTATATCATGAAACCCTGAGAGCCATAAATGGATTTATTCTTACACGAATTCCATGGACCTTCATGAAAGGCATATACACCATGGGTTGAGGTTCTCAAAAACATATGGGATGTGGTTCCTTGAAATATGGATTCCTTTGGAAATCCATCTCTCCTTTTTCTTGTGAAGCATCTACATATTATGAATTAAAAGATTTTATCATAAATCAAATGTTATTCCAATTGAAATTTAGACATAGGGTTATTTGTAGGCCCAGGGGAAGAAATGTCATTATTTAATCAATAGATAGAGGATTTTGAAGAATATTTTGAACTTTGAAAAATTATGGGGTTCTACGAACCATAGTTATGATATGTGATGGTTACCATCTCATGCGTCACATAGACTTGGACTTCTCTGAACTGGAGTTGTACGACATGAAGGTTATCACCTCAAGATTCATTTGACTGAGGAATTCCCCAAACTATAGTTATGTTTCATGTACGTTACCACATCAATCATCACACAGCCTAGAACATTCATCAACCACAATAATTCACGATACTTATGAACATTATGAGATAGTCCCTTAAGTGGATTTTTGGGCCATTTTTCCCTGAATTAATTTAAAAATACTTTCTATGTCTTCAAACTCTCTTATGAAATACATAGTTCATTGTCAGGAAATACCCCCTCCCATAGAATTAGATCGATAGTGTGGTATGATCATTGGAATTCGAGGAAAAATAACCAAATATTGGTGATTTGAAAGAAATATTTGTGAAAATATGTGTGAACTTGTGCTTATAAATATGGGTGCGGGACCATTAAGTTACCAAGATCATTTCAATAAAGATATTCTAGTCTTATATTTCCACAAAACTCAAGACCTTCATGAGTGTTTTATGATCTCAAACCTCACTTCTATCGAAACTAGACTCTTTCGTGAACCGTATCTCTGTGAGATGACTTTTTCAGGCCTGTAGAATTCATTTATCTCAACCTTCATGAAACAAACATCATGAATAAATTATTTTGAACTCATTCTTAAAAAAAATTAAGTCTCTAATAAAATATATGTTGACTTTGGTAGATCTTGTGCTGATCAACGAAGTGAGATGCCTAGAAACCTCATGATCAGGGAGAGATTTCAAATCAAGCTAAATCATGACACTCTCATTGAACTATTGATAGAGGGTGAATAGTAATTCCCATTATGTAAGATGATTCCCTGGTATGGTTTAGTTCTAAGTGATGATGTCTTTATTCACAGTTTCGATCGAGATGATCCCACCAACTAGTTTGGAAGCACACCTGGATGGAACTAGTGGACTAGGGATATTAGAGTCCACATTATGAAGGACCATGTTTCCCTTATTGTGCACACCATATGGATCCAAGTGAAAAACATAAATAGGGAGATGTTTTTGATGGAGGTTTATACCTTTTAGTGTCACTATATTCTCAAGGAATGTCTGATAGACCATCTCAAAGGAAAAACTATGGAATGTGACCTCTATTAGGCTGGAAACTTCAAGGATGAATGGGCATGGGCATAGTGGGTATGCCAGTCTTGTCACGAATTTCTGGTAGAGATGAAGAGGGTAACACATTATTTTCTAGAATGGTGCTCACAGTTCCATTTATGTCATCATCAATATGTCATGGTAGGTATGCTGATAAGGTGGTCACTAGGGACCAACACATTTCATATTCACCATTGGGGAGGTCGACATCGGCTTGTGGGATCTTTACCATATTGTTGGGATCTATATCCAAGGATCCATATGTGATTAATTCCTCCCCAAATTTTTTTTCAGGACCAAGAGTATATTATTTCCATATAAATGTTTTTTATATGCTTGGTGTATGGGATGAGTGACCAAAAACTAGGGATTAAGGATATACCATTCAAGAAATGGCATTTATGGGGATAAAATATGAAGTCCAATGCTCATGTGGTAATTATGGTGAGATTGATTGCCCCCCTGATTGGTGGATGGATGATCCCAGTGAGAGATGTGCACATAGGGGGTGAAACCAAGCACCCTCACCATGGTAGTGATGGTAGATATGGGGAAACGTATCAACCTAGAAGTCCAAGTATTGGTGATGCTATATAAAGTGATTTGACATATCATCCAAGGGAATAGTCCCTTCCATGTTTGAGGACCCTTCCACATTCTTTATGGTTGGGTCTTGGCTCACATGGGGGATATGAATATCCAAACCCAATCTCCCCTCCCATTACAAACTTCTAGTCATTGTTCCTAAATATCAAAAGGATTCTCTCCCTAAACATTGGTTTAGTGGACATGTTATCCAGGATTAGGCTGGAACAGCCATTCATTTTTCATCTATTTCATCTATTTATGGGAATAGTGACTGAAAATATTGTGGGGAGCATAAAAAATAGTCATACATTCTTTCCTTTTGATGTAGGCTACTAGTGGAGATGGTATAATTCAAGGTAATTTGTGAGCGGTACACACCACAATGATTCGTGAGGTAGTTCAGATGCCTCCAAATCCTGATCTAAATGGTATACATTGGATTAAATAGTGAATTACAACCCTTGTTTTTTAGAATGATATGGTACATGATTTCACATGAATATGGTAGGGGCTGAAATGAGCTTCCACTGCCCACTACTACTTATGGGCTCATCCACAGATATGCACTAAGTTGAGAGAGTGAATACCCTCAAGATATGATGAAGTGGAAAACTACTCAGGCGGATAAGGAAGGAGGCGTCCCACAACCATGGGGTCGAGGAAAAGTATTATGTAGAGTACTCTGTGAAGGGAGATTCATCCCATTGGGTAAAGTAGTGGTTGTTGAGTCGGTAATTCTTGGTTCTAAGAATATGGAAACCATAGGCAGAATCGTATCAATAGGCTCGACACTTCTAGGTAAGTGGACCAATAAGGAAGATAGATCTACTAGTGTATCCTTGATGGACCATGTCCATTTTACAGGGAATATAATGCATAATCCATATTTCCCTAGTGATTCTATTTTTCTTGAGGCTTAGGAGAGTTACGGGATATAAAAACAAATCACATATCTTCATGGGATATGGAAGAATCTACAAGTTTAGGGAATATTCCTCATCGGATTGGGTCACACGAGGAAAGGATTCGATGTTTCCCATTCTAAGGTGATGAAATAAACAATATAGCTAGAATACCTAATCTAATCATACAACATTGTGCATCCCATGACAAACCAAGTGAATTTGTTTCTAGGAATGGATTCTCCTTCAGGTCCTTATGTGGACCACATGGATACGTGTTCTACCAAGGGAGAAGGATCAGAATATTCTTGGGGGAGTGATGCCTATATTTTCTCTCATGGGGATGAAAATTCTACAACCGATCAGGTAAATATTTTGATCATGTGTGCCTTGTATATTACCCAACTCCTAAAATTTCTTTCTAAAACCTCTTTTACTTGAGCATAAACTATAGAGTGTTGAGGAGGGAGTGGTTCATGATTAACCTATAGAAGAGGATGAGGGATCCTCAAACCTTTAAAGGGTGAGTGAATATCCTCTCCCAATTGTTGAGGTTTTAGGCAGCCATCCTTCAGATGATGATGCACCTAAAAATGAGGCAACAACTACTGGGGGAATGTCGTCTCTAGGGGGACTTCTTGTGATTCTTTCCAATATTCTCATCAGGATGTACCATTATTGTAATAAATTTACAATTTTCACCTTTTAATTCATTTTTACATATTTGATGATTTGTGAATGACTCATACTTAAATGGTATTTGAAACCAGGTTTGGACCTCAGATAGTTGTGGTGATGATCATATATGAGGTACTATTAAAAGACGAGGATAATCCTTCAATGAAGGTAGTTGAGGAGGAAATGGTGGCTGAACCTACCATAAAAATGGAATAGGGGTGGGTATTAGATCCTAATCCTCAATGTAGGAGGTACAAATTTTATCAGCATTTGAAATGATTGGGGAGGGTATGAATAACATGCCTATCCCGAAAGTGACATTAGTAGTAGATATTGGAGATGAGGTCTTGAAAAAGGTGGTCGATATAATGCCATATATAGAGGTGTTCAAGGAATCCATGGTAGATGATACAAGCTAAAAAGAACCACAGGAAGTAGTTGGGGGGTTTTGTTATGGGTAAGGGGTATGGAGAGAACACTCTTTCTATAGACCTGGGTCTCTACCCACCCACGGACCTTCCTACAGATTTTTATGCAACATATGTGTTGGTGTTATTTCTTTAGTATGAGCCAATGCCACCTGAGGATTTCAAGGATTTTGGATCTGATGTTACCGAGGAGAACTGATTTATCTAATGAAAGTCATGGAGGAGTGTGTGGAATTTCATCACTTTAACTCCATTGGTTGATATACCCAACAGGGTGGGATATGTCTTCCATTTGATAGTCATCCTAGATATCAATGGGGTGGAATATAAAAGCCTTTATGTATTACCTCAGGACTTACATGTTGAATTCCCACTATCCAAGTGATAGGATTTTTACATATCATCCCCTAAGAAGAATGATGCAGGAACTCAGGCTCTCCAGATAGTTGTAGAGGAGATTGATCACCAAAAAAGGCATAAGAGCTTTCTTCCATTATGACTACTTAAGAAGGTGCCATCAGCCAACTGAGAGGTCATTTGGTGGTGGATAAGGATATGGTTGTGTACGATTAATCACTGGTGTCCAAGTTCCAATCCCGGTAGGATTAGGTGTGAATCGAGGCCAAAGAAGTTCATCCTATCACATATGGGGAGGTGGTCAGTCTAGTAGAGAGAGAGAGAGAACATTGGAGGATACTCAATAGAGGCTGGTTGAGCTCATGCACATGGCCATTGGTGTGGAGCCTTAAGGAATTTTATTTTATCCTCAACTAAAGGGTAGGCTATAACATTTGGATGCCCCTCTCGAACTCTTGGAATGATTGTTTTAGTTCTCTATATTCTTCAAAATTCTTCCTTTTTACTACATCTCTAATCATATTAACAAGGAAACCAAAGATAAATACCTAAACCCATGTGAATCATGATCAGTGTGGGAAATAAGGTACAAATTGAAGATTCCTAATTTATATGAGGGTACGAGACATGTATTGAACACTTGGGGCATGGACTCATTTATTGACCATCAAGAGTGTCCTGGATGAGGATGTTTTGGCTAGAGAGTGACTCTAAACATAGTCAACTTTCATTCTCAACATTTTCTACTTCATGAATGGATTAATTATAGGGGATTTTAATTCTTCTCGAAAAATGGGTGAAAAATATCTTTAATTGAGACACCTAGGATCCAGAACACAAAAGGGGGTGGCCTGATTATGGATGATGATTGTTAACCATGTTTGAAGCACTGAATACACTATAATTTCACTGAGGATTGGGAAATAAAAATGAATATTTACCATTAACCATATACAAAACATGGAACCTATCTAAAAAATTCATTTAAAGTCTTTCAAGGTGTGTACCCAAGACAATAGGTGAGCCATTGTGTCCAGACACCATTGCTATTAGGAGGGGCTGTTTAGATGAGGGAGAAGATGGAGATCCAATTCAAGGGATACACGTAGCATGGGGATAAAAAAATGGGATGTCTAAATGGAATCTAAAACTCCCAAAAAAAATCCACTATGGACTCGAATAAATTGGGAAGGTGTATCAGTCTAAAAAAGGACATAATCATCTTCAAAAGGGAGATTTGAATTTGATACTGAGAAATGGTCAACAAATATGAATGATGCAATAGGTACCCAAAGATGAAGGGGTAAATATGATTCTCAGGTGAGGACCTATGATTCTTCTCAGTTCTACATCATTCAATGAGGATTATGGAAACACATTTTAATGTCATATTGTGAAGATGATGTACATGTTTTTTAATATCATACAATGAGGATGATGTATATACATTTTAACATTATACATTGAGGAATATGTAAGATCAGTTTAACATCATACTTTGAGGATGATGTAAATGTAGTTTAATTTCCTATATTGATGATGAGGTATAAATAGTTTAACATTATACAGTAAGGATGATGTACATGTAGTTTAATGTCAAAAGGTGAAAATGATGTATATGCATATTAATGTCAAATGGTGAGGAAGATGTGTTTAACATCATGGTGGGAGGATGATTTTTAAAAAATATAACAACATATAATGAGGATGATGTACATGAATTTTAACATCATATGGCGAGGATGATGTTTACATAGTTTAACAACATACAATGCAGATGATTTATACATAGTTTAATATCATATGGTGTGGATGATGTATACCCAGTTTATCTTCATATAGTGAGGATTATGTACATGCAGGTTAATTTCATAGATTAAAGATGATGTACATAAAATGTAATGTAATAAAGTGAGGATAATGTACATTTATATTAATATCGTACAGTGATGATGATGTGAACTGCAAATAAAACCCCCACCCATCCAAGATGACATCGGGTGTAAGAGGGTAACACAATGGGGGTACTATCTAGAGGAATACATGAAGAAAATAGAGCTTAAGACTTGATTTTAACTTTTAACTGAACTTATGTGTTCTGTGAGCACAACCGAGTGTTATCCAAGGTCGATAGTGGGTCCTTACTCACTTTGTGCCTTTTTATTTTGATCCCTTTAATTTTTCCCAAGTCATGGGAGTGACCTGGAAGGAGTAATTATGACCCTTTCGTAGGGCCTCCTTATGTGTATTCATCTTGAAAGATATTTGGGCCTCTTTAATTTGAAATTTTAAGGTCATACCATTCATACAATGTAGTTGCAAAAAGTTTTTAGGTCATAATGCGCAGACCTGAAGGGGGATTAATTCAGAAAGGTTCTTATGATGTTGGAGAGTACAATATTGATGGTAATGGTGTTCAAAAGAGGATATAAACCAAGAAAAATAATCTAATGTGGGTCTCACATAGTTTAATTTCATGATATGTTGACTATGGGTTGCATGTCACAAAGGAACATGTGTGACATATGGGAGAGATAACCTGATGTGAATGAGGATCCTTGGAGGCCCTTCTACATAGAACATTGTTGAGACCACTCAAAGATAGTTTATGGTCTTAATTCAAAGACCCAAGACCCTAATTTATGGTTGTAGGGTTTTTACCACAATAGGTATAAGCAAACCAAAAGAACATGTATGGTATGAAAGAGTAGAAAACTCACATGAATTGAGCGAAAAGGAAGCCTAATACCACATGAAGCATTCGCATGGTGACTTCCACAAAGATTAAGGGCCTAATTCCTGGACTTGGACCCCAAGTATAAGGTATTGGAGTTCAGAATAAAGGGTGTGGGTTTCCTAAGGGGGCTTGTGTGGCATGAAAGGGTGATATCCTAAAGTAAAAGGAGGGATAAAGATACACTTTTGAACACAAGACTCGACTAATCATACCTAAGTCAATATCATGATTCTAAGGGGGGAAAGAACCTATGATGAGTTGATGGTGGAGGAGAGTTCTACGATATGATATCCATGAGTCACTAAATATCCCATGGAGATGTTAATAAAACAATATGTTTTTCTAAAATATGGTGAGGTAGGAGACCAAAACCAGTCGGGTGTATTTCCACTCGAGTGAGGATATTTAATCATTTCATGTTTTTGATATGAGGCACCCCAAATTTAAGTTTGATATTGCTAAAGCTTAACATCTTGTGCAGGGGATGTTGGTGTAGCTTACTTATTGAGTCTACTATTTCGTTCTTCCTTATGTCAGGTCATGAGGGCATCCCAATTGACTATAGAGATAGGGAATTTGATTGGGGATTATGTAGGATTGAAATAAGAATGTTGATGCTAAATATACAAGAGGGGGGTGGGGTGAATTGTATACTTTAAAAATTCCTTTGGAACCTTTAAAGTTATGTTTAACTAGGTTAAACAAACATTCACAAGTCCTCTTAAAGAAACATTTTCTAATTTCTTAAAAGAACGATTCTAACTTAAAGCGTATAGAATATGTAATATAATCAGAGTAATATAATTAGAAAGTATAATAAATCTATACTTTTTAACTTCAACAAAGTTACATAAACTATGGAATTAAAACAACTTGAAAAAAAGTAATCAAGAAACAATAGGATTATTTTAACCCAAATAGAATGGTATCCAACAACCTTGGATAAAGGTTCATTTATTTATACTTTCAAGAATGTCTGTCTTACCCAAACCCAGGTAGGCCCTCAATCCAATGATCGGTATATATCTTTATATCCCTGCAACCCCTCGATTTAGAAGGAAATCAGAACCTCTGTCTTCCAAACCCAGAAGCCCATGATCAGCACGATTGGAGTCTGCACTAAGAAATTCTGAACAAGTTGTTCACGCCTGAACAAGTTTTTCACAGCATTCACATGAAGTACTGAGAGTTGTAAGAGACTCTCTCTCTCTAGAAATCACTTCACAAGCTTGTTCACTGTCAAATACATTGCTCATTTAAATGATCTTGAATTTATAGGAAAAATATCCCTATGGTAGGCTCCATTCCAACAGTCGTATTTTCCTTAAATTTCGGAGGGACATAGAAACATGGAAAACATACAACGGTTAGTTTGTAACAGATTGTACGGCATCGTTTCAAGTAACAAAAATGATGTTAAGTTAAAGATAAATGTTAGGTGTAAGAAATATTGTAATTCTATATCATTGGAGTGATACATTGGGAAACTCTAACATTATCGAGAAACTGTAATCTTAAGAAATTAGGAAAACAGATTCTTAGAAATAACATTCTCAAGAAAAAGGAATCATAATATTTGAGTCAAAAATACACCAGATTCAGTATCATGAATATCGGCATCATATATACATTGGATTCAGTATTGAAAATCGACATCACATATACACCAGAATACGTATTGAAAATCAGAATCACATATACACCGAAATTGGTATTGAAAATCGGCATCACATATACACCAGAATTTGTATGGAAAATCAGCATCACATATAAACTGGAATCAGTATCATAAAAAATGAATCATATATACACCGGATTCAAAATCATAAAAACTAAATAATATATACACCAGATTTGGAATCATAAAAACTGAATCATATATATACTGTATTCAGAATTATAAAAACTGAATCATATATATACCAAATTAAGAATCATAAAAACTGAATGACAAATCGTTATGATAGATCTGTAAGTAAAGCAAAATGGAAAATTGGAATGACAGATCGGTAATTCTAACAGAATTGAAAAACGTAACGACATATCTGTAAGTATAACGAAATCGAAATTCTGGATCTTAAGAAGAATACAGAACCTAAAAAATATTCAGGACATAGAAAAAGTGTTTTTTATTTTAAAAACATAAAACCATAAGGAATGGAGAAGTCTTAAGATATCCTTATTGACTCCACAATCTCCCCCTTTTTGGAAATCACAAACAACTTTGCTAAATAAGAATATATTGACCTAAATAAACAAGTAAGAAAAACATATATCCCCCTTCAAATGAGATTATAAATGAATACGACTAAATCCCCCTTAGGTCATGTTTCCCAAGGATCGTATTCTCGATCTTTGAAGTCTGGGTTTTCTTAAGGTAATAACTCCCCCATAGATAAACATATGTTCTTAAAAGAAAACTCCCCCTAACTTGGACATTTTCCTTTCTTCCCAAACCCCCCTTAATAGATTCACCCATTCAGATATTAAACTCTTCCTTTAAATAAATTCTCCCCCTATGTGATTTTTAAAATGAGGGAAAGGAATGTTGAAGTATAAGATGTACCAGAAATGTTAAGCAAGCATACATCCGAAAACAAAAGAAAGATATGCACAAATCTTCTTAAGAAAATTTTAGAAATAAGGTTTATATTACAACAAAACATTGAAATGTAAATAAAATACATTCATTCATCTTCTGCTCAGTAAACATCTTCTTTATCAGGGCTTTGAGCTTCTTGAATTCCTTATGATCAACTTCAAAATTCTTCAGCAAGTTCTCCTAATCCTGGTTCTTCTTTTCTAAATCCAAAATCATTTCTTCTTGGGAAGCAAAATTTTTCTCTAATTCAGCTCTGACTTCCTTTTCACTGCTAACAGATCAGGCAACGGAATTTCAGTACTGAGATTAGAAAGGATGTTGTGATACTTAAAAGAGAGGAACCCATTATATAGACATGGCTATAAATTTTCGACTTCTATAATATAATCAAACGACTAAGAAAATACAAAACTGATCTGATGGTTGAGAATGGATATAGAAAATACGAATTACGATCTTTTGAAGTAAGGTAAACCAGAATATAAGAAATATTGAACTACTAAAAACCAAAATTTAAAACAAAGAGTTTGAAAGACTACCTTATGGAATACTCTGAGATATTTATCAGTATTATAAGAATTTTTCTTGGGAGTTTTAAAAACTGAAATCTTCAAATCCAAAATCTTAAAATCCGAAATCTTCATATCCGAAATCTTCAAATCCAAAATCTTCAAATCGAAAATCTTTAAATCCGAAATCTTAAAATCCAAAATCTTCAAATCCGAAATCTTCAAATGAAAAATCTTCAAATCCATAATTTTCAAATCTGAAATTTTCAAATCTAAAATTTTAAAATCCGAAATATTAAAATCTGAAATTTTCAAATCTGAAATCTTCAAATCCAAAATTTTAAAATCCAAAATCTTCAAATCCGAAATTTTCAAATCCAAAATTTTCAAATCCGAAATTTTCAAATCCAAAATTCTCTAATTAAAGAAAAATATTTTAAAGAAATAAAATAAACAAACATATATACTCCCGTGGAAAAAAGGAGTAGTTTAATGTTAGTAGATTATTTGAACAAGAAATAGATATGAATAACTACCTTACATAAATCATTCATAGATTCTATTTAATATATTAAAATCTATCGGAAGATAGAGGCTTTGTGAAAATATCAGCAAGTTGCTATTATGTTCTAATGAATTGAAGAATAATATCTCTTTTTAGTGTATGGTCCCAAAGAATGTGATGTCTAATTTCTATGTGCTTTGCACGAGATTGATGTGAATGGTTTTTTCTTAGGGAAATGAGACTTGTGTTATCACACAAAATTTGAGTCTTAGTAAAACTCATACAATATTTTGTGAGTGTGTGTTGCATCCACAACACTTGATCACAATAACTTCCAGCTGCAACATATTCAGCTTCAATAGTGTAAAGTGCTACAGAGTGTTGTTTCTTGCAAGACCAATAAACTAAGGTATCTCCTAAAAAATGAAAAGTTCTGGATGTACTTTTTTTTATCTATTTTACAACCACCAAAGTCAGCATCCAATAAACTTTTAAGTTCAAAACAATTTCCAGAGGAAAAAAATAGTCCCAAATCTAATGTTCCCTTTAAAAATAGGAAAATTATTTTTACGGATTTTAAATGGGATTCTTTAGGATATTCTTGAAATATTGCACATAACCATAATAAGAACATTATGTCAGGTCGACTAGCTGTTAAGTACAGTAAAAATTCTATCATCCATCTATAAGATGTTTGATCTACAGGTTTCCCTGCTTCATCAATATCAAGAGTATTAGAGGTTCCAATGGGAGTACATATACTCCTAGTGTTGTCATACCCTAACTTCTTTAAAAGATCTTTGATATATTTATGTTGGGACATGTAAGTTACCTCTCGTTTTTCTGAAATTTGAAACCAAAAAAAATGTTAACTCACCCATCATACTCATTTCAAACTCATATTTCATATGATTCGCAAAGGAATCAGTTAAGGATGGATGAGTTGATCCGAATATGATGTCATAAACATAAATTTGAACAATCAAAACTTCTTTATCATTTTTATTAATGAAAAGGGTTGGATCTTCATTTCCCTTAACATATTTATTTTGAAGAAAAATCATGTAAGTCTATCATACCAAGATCGAGGGGCTTCTTTAAGACCATACAAAGCTTTGGTAAGTCTAAAAACATGATCAAGATGTTTTGTATCTTCAAAACCAGGAGGTTGTTCAACAAAAAATTCCTCTTGAACATAACCATTATGGAAAGCACATTTCACATCCATATGAAAAGGTATGAAATTGATGAATGCTCCAAAGGCAAGTAAAATATGAATAGATTCAAGTCTAGATACTAGAGCATAGGTTTCATTATAGTCTATTCTTTCTTGTTGATTATAGCCTTTAGCAACTAATCTTTCTTTATTTCCAACAATGATTCCATTTTCATCACACTTATTTTTGAAGACCCATTTTACTCCAATAACAGAATTTTCCTTAGGTATTTCAACCATGGTCCAGACTTTATTCCTTTTGAATTCATTTAGTTCATCTTTCATGGATTTAATCCAATAATCATCACTTAAAGCTTCATCAGTGCTTTTTGGTTCTAATTGGGAAAGGAATTGTAGTTGTTCTACTTCATTTCTTAAAGAACTTCTAGTCCTTACAGGTTGATTCACATCACCAATTATTCTATCACTATGACGATTCTTTAGAAACAACAGATTTGGGTTTTTTAAAATCGGTTCATCAACATAGGGTAGGAATTATTCTATGATAAATGTTTCAGAAGTATATTCTTGATCATTTTCCTTATTAGAAGGATCTTCTATCAAAGGGGATAATCAGTTTTTGAAAACACATCTTTAGATGTGTGTTGGGGTTGTTTAACAACAAAAGGACCAGTTTTAAAAAATTTAACACGTACTGTCTCTTTAACAGTACACATGTTTTTATTAAAAACTCTATATGCCTTAGAAGTTGTGGAGTAGCCTAAGAAAATTCCATCATTAGATTTTGGTGTTAATTTATGTAAATTATCTTTAGTATTCATGATGAATACTTTGCAACCAAAAACCTTAAATTAGGAAAGTCTAGGTTTTCAACCATTCCATTACTCATGAGGAGTTTTATTAAGAAAAGGACTAATCAAAACTCTATTTATAGTATAGTAAGTAGTATTTATAGCTTCAGCCCAAAAATGTTTGGCTACAGAATATTCACTCAACATGGTTCTAGTTATATATTGAAGAATTCTATTTCTTCATTCAACAACAACATTTTGTTGAGGTGTTCTGGGTGCTGAGAAGTTGTGAGTAATGCCTTTTTTACTACAGAAAGTTTCAAAATCATAATTTTGAAATTCTCCTCCATTATCACTATTAATAGTTTTCAATGGAAGGCTTTTCTAATTTTTTACTTGGGATTTAAAACATTTGAAATAAGATAAGTCTTCATACTTCTTTGCTATAAAATAGACCCATGTAAATCTAGTGTAATCATCTACTAGAACAAATACACAGTACTTGCCTCTAATGCTTCCAGTTTGTGTTGGACCAAAAAGATCCATACACACTAGCTGTAATGCATCAGTGGTTGAGAATTCACTGACTGATTTAAAACATTATTTAGGTCACTTTTCATATTTACAAGAGTCACAAACTTTTGAATAATCAAATCTATGCTTAGGTAGATCCTTAACTAATCTTTTCTTAGGAAGTTTTCATAAGTTCCTTAGGTTACTGTGTCCTAACCTTCTATTCTATAACCAAGTGTGATCTTCCATTGCACTAAGGAAAGGTATGTCTTGGATACTATGGTCTTCTAAGTTAAGTGTGTAAACATTCTCTTGCCTATGGGTAGAATGAATGAACTCATCCTTGGAATTGTGTACTAGGCACTTGTCAATCCAAAAATTCACAAGGAAGACTTCATCACATAATTGAATTATGCTTATGAGTTTGTGCCTAAGGCCTTTTACAAAAATAAAATTTAAAATAACAGCTTTACCAAGAAGAATAATGTTACCAATACCAACAATTTCTTCTTGAGAGTTATCACCAAAAATTACATTTCCACATTTTTTTTAAAAATCTTCTTGAAATTGTCTTTATTACTAGTAATGTGCCGGAAACATCCACTATCCATGTACCAAATTTTGTTGGTACTTCCTTCATTTTTTTGAAAAAGAAAGAGTTAGATCTTTGGAATCCAAACTTTCTTGGATCCAGAATTGGTAGATAATAAAATCTTGGGTAGCCATATTTGTTTAGATAAATAAGCCTTATGAAACCCATGGGATTGAACTGTATTTAAAAAACAGTTTTTCTTCCAATGCCCACCACTTTTCCATTTAGTACAAAAAGGGGATCAAGGAGGAAGAAAATAATTATTTCCAAAAATAGGTTTTTCATGAGAATAACCTAAACCCAGACTATTACCATGAGGTTGGATCTGTAAATACATCTTGTCAAAATTTTCCTTACCATAAGTAAATTTGGAAAGAAGTTTCTTCAAGGAAAATATTTCAGATTTTAGTCTTAGGATTAAATTATTATCCTCATGAATAATAGATTTTGAGTTATGTTTATTCTCTAAAACATCTTTTTTTAAAATCAGATTTTTATGATCCTCATAATGTTTATTCTTCTCATAAATAACATCCTCATGTTTTTTAGGAAGATTTTTTGAAACAAAATATTTTCATCATGATCATTGGAAAGATACAAAATTTATTTAGTTAAAATAGATTTTCTAGAATTTCCTTTATAATGTTTCTTATAAACATTTCAATTTATTTTCTCAAGAAACTTAGAAAATATAGAAAATTCCTCATAAGAAGGAAAATCATTAACAATATCTGAAAAATATGATTCTTCATCTGAAGAAAAACCTCTCTCTATAAAATTTTCTCTTAATGACATATTGGTTAAGGATTCAAAAGTTCGTACCTTAGCCATAAGATAATGATTTTGAAATGAAGATCTAGATATTAGACGAATATTCGTTTGAAAAATGAGTCATAATCTGAAGATTCATCTAAAGAGTCACCACCACTGGCACTCCACGTGTCATTTTCTTTAAAGACATTCTTATGCCTTGATCTATAGAACTTCTTTCTATTTCTTTCAAAATTCATATCTTTCTTGTCTCTCTTATTGAGTAAAGGACAATTAGGTCTGATATGACTAGTTCTTCTACATTCATAGCCTGTCACTTCTCCATCATTATTATCTTATCCATATTTCTTCTTGTATCTATATTGAAAGTTATTCTGCCTAACAATCTTGTTCATCCTCCGAGAAAGATTTTCCAACTCATTTTCTGAAGCTTCACTTTCACTGGATTCAGATTGAATATTGGCCTTCTTAGATTTTGATCTTGTTGTCCTCTCAGGAGTCTTTAATTTCGTATGATTTAAAGTATTTGTAAAATAATCACCTCAACTTCCATTCTTCTTCTTAATATTATTAGCGTCTCTCTTCATTCTGGTTTCATGTTGAAGAAGTGTTCCGAACAATTCATTAAGAGAAATCTGAGTAACTTCCCTATTCTCATCTATAGCAATTCTCTTGGATTCCCATTCATTTGGAATGATGTCAATTATCTTGTCTACAAGAGCTTCTTCATCTAAACCTTTCTCACCAGTGGATTGTAAGCTATTGACAATAGTCATAAATCATTTTTTTAGCTCACATACAGGTTCTCCATAAGTGAAGCAGAAACCATGATACTCTACCCTGTGCATGGCTCTTGTAATTTCAATAACGTTGGAATTTTCAAAGTGAGTTACTTCAAGCTTCTTCCAAATACTATTTGTAGCTTCACATGATGAAATCTAGATATATATGTTTCTATTAATGGAACATAGAAAAGTATTACGTACCTTAAAGTTCAGTGGATATTCCATCTTTTCTGGATTTGTAAAGGTTCTAAGTTCCTTATCAGGAATCTTATAATCTCTAGTTAACATAATGTAGCTATCTACAACTGTGTTTATCACAAAGGTCTTCATTCCGTCTCTCCTGTACTCATAGTCATTCCCATCAAAAATTGTTTGTCTAGTAGGATTGAGATTATCTAAAGATACAACATGAGTACCTGCCATACTAAAAAGAATATTTCCTACCACAAAACATATTAGTAGTAAAAGTTTAAGAACAAATACGAAGAACATAAGAAAACGAAAACTTGAGCATGAAAACCTATATGTGAATATAAGTATTTCAGAGACCTTGCTGTGATACCAATTTTAAGATTGAAATAAGAATATAGATTCTCAATATACAAGAGGGGAGGGGTGAATTGTATACATTAAAAATTCCTTTTGAACCTTTAAGGTTAAGAGTAACAAGGTTAAACAAACATTCACAAGACCTATTAAAGAAAACATTTCTAATTTCTTAAAAGAATGATTCTACCTTAAATATTATAGAATGTGTAATATAATCAGACTAATGGAATTACAATGTATTAGAAATATATACTTTCTAACTTTAATAATGTTTCGTAAACAGTGGAATTAAAACAACTTGAAAAAAAGGAATCAAGAAACAATAGGATTATTTTAACCCAAAGAGAAGGATATCCAACAACCCTGGATAAAGGTTCCTTGATTTATAATTTCATGAAAGTATGTCTTAACCAAACCCAGGTAATCCCTCAATACAAAGATCGGTATCTTTATTACTATCCCCACAAGCCCTCGATTTATAAGGAAATCAGAACCTTTGTCTTCCAAACCTGGAAGCCCATGATCAGAAAAATCTGATTCTGCACTAAGCAAGTCTGAAAAAGTTGTTCACACATGAACAAGTTGTTCACAGCATTCACATGAAGCACTGTGAGTTGTAAGAGCCTCTCTCTCTATAAAGCACTTCACAATATTTTTCACTGTCAAGTAATTTTCTTATTCAAATGAGCTAGTATTTATAGGCAAAGCTTCCCAATGGTAAGCTCCATTCCAATCGTCATATTTTCCTTAAATTTCGGTGGGACCTGCATACATGGAAAACATAAAACGTTTAGTTTGTAACACAATGTATGGCATCGTTTCATGTAATATAAATGAAGTTAAGTTAAAGTTAAATGTTAGGTATAAGAAATATTTGAATCTGATATCATTGGAATGATACATTAAGAAACTCTAACATTATCAATAAACCATAATCTTAAGAAATCAGGAAAATAGATTCTTAGAAATAACATTCTCATGAAAAAGGAATCATAAAATTGGAGTCACAAATACACCAGATTCGATATCAAGAATATCAACATCATATATACACTGGATTCGGTATTGAAAATCGGCATCACATATACACTGGAATCAGTAATGAAAACCAGCATCACATATACACCAGAATCGGTATTGAAAATCGGCATCACATATACACCGGAATCCGTATGGAAAATCGGTATCACATACACACCGGAATCAGTATCATAAAAACAGAATCATATATACATCGGATTCAGAATCATAAAAACTGAATCACATATACATCGGATTCAAAATCATAAAAACTAAATCATATATATACCAGATTCGGAATCATAAAAACTGAATCATATATACACCGGATTCGGAATCATAAAAACTGAATGACAAATAGTAATAAAAGATCTGTAAGTATAACAGAATGTAAAATCAGAATAATAGATCAGTAAGTCTTACAGAATGGAAAAATGTAATGATATATCTGTAAGTATAACAGAATAAAAATTCTGAATCTTATGAAAAATACATTACATAAAAAATATTCAGGACTTAGAACAAGTGTTTGTGATTTTCAAAACATAAAACCATAAGGAATGGAGAATTCATAAGATATCCTTATTGACTCAATAGATTACACCAAAAGAGGAGAACCATAAGGGAATTCGGGGTAGATAACACTATGGTAATGGATGGTTTTGGGATGACTTGGTTTCAGGGCCTAAATATAAGAGTTTTGGGCATAAATAAATATCCCATGGGATTGGTAATCAATCCACACATAGTTTTCCAAAGAGGTGTGGACATTGGTTTACAGAAACACCAGGGATGAACCAATCCATGTGAATGAGGGGAGGAGACACATAGTTTAGGGTCATAATTGATTGACCATAAGTAGATAATTCAATAATGTTTGAGTGGTTCTTAATATTAAAAAAACATGAAGGAGGGTCAAAAAATCCCCCTCACCATATAAAGTAACCCTAAACCTAGTTTCAAACATTTTAATGTCTTAAATTTTAGACCATGGGGGATTTGGAAAACAATTTAAATTCATGATTCTATGATCGGAGAATGTTTTCTATGGATTTTTTATGGCACGATGGAAGTAAACCCCAATGTGAAAGCAGGATGATTCGATCCCATGTTCCAAAAAATATACTAAAATAAATTGAACACAGTTTAAGGTTATAAATCACAAACTGTAACTAGGTTCAAGGGGGAAAATGTTTAGTAAACATAATTTCTTTTCCCCTGGGGGAAGGGTTCAAGATGAATTGGTGGCTGGGCTTAAATATGGGGGTCCTAGTCATCACAACATATCCCATGGAAATGGTAATCAACATAACTACAAAACCCTGTTTATCCAACACTAGGTCTTTAATACCACTATATAAGAGTCTTATTAAGGACTCCCTTTGTCCGTGTTAGAGAAAACCTTTTTACAGGGGGTCTTTAATAGAGCTATCTAAAATCCTTGTTACGGACCCCCTTAGTTAGTGCAAGAAAAAATGTTGTTATCGGGGGTCTTCAAAAGATATTTTTAGCACTATTGAAGGGGGTCTTTAATAATTCTTTTTAGCACTATTAAAGGGACCCTTTATCTATGATTGTATAAAATCATTTATAAAGTCCCCCCCTTTAAGAGTGCCAGAAAAAAAGAACTGATAATGGGGGGAGGATTTATTAGTGCTTTTTTAGAAGCAATGATAAAGCCACCCCCTATCAGGGATTTTTTACTAGTATTGACAAAGGGCAGATTAAAAAAAATATTTCATTAAAAATAATTTATAAATCTATAAATATATTTATATTGATATAAATATAAAATTTATTTTGTAAATATGTTTTAGATAAGGTAAAAAGGCATTTACAATTAATTTATAATATATTTAGTGAAAATGGCTTATAAAATAATTAAAAATAGATTTTTATTAAGAAAAAATCTAATTATTAAATATTAATAGAAATTTAATACGAATTTTATGATCAAAAAATCAAAAAATAATAATAAAATATCTAAAATATGTTTAAAACATTACTCGAACATAAAATGGTTAGAGAATTAGATCCGGCTGTCCATTTGGGCTCTATCACATATCAAAAATGGCCCAAAAGGCATTCCAAACTGAGTTTTTAATCGGGGTATCCTAATTTTTTCAACATTCTATTAAATTTAGATCGAATTTAAGGTTTCTTTTTTCTCATTTTTAGTGGGGACTGAATTTATTCCCCGTTATTATATTCATATTAAAATTATGATTTTTAAATTTTACTATTTCTCACAATGTATATTTATATATAATTAAATAATTCAATATTTTATTATATTTACTTATAATAAATCACTTGTAAAAATAAATTTATCAAAATATTTTCCTAGAAATATATTTTTAAATAAATAAAATAAATATTTATTTTTAATTTTCTTTAAAGTAAAAAATTATCCATTTTATTTACCTTATAAAAATTAATTCATATGTATATATATACCTATAAAATTAATGTTTACATATAAACATGTGTGTGTAAATAATTAGTAAATAAATATGTATATGTATATTCTAATATATGTAAATAAATATATATTCTAATTTTTTTAAATAATATCTAACCATTTTTCACATTATAAAGAAATATATATAATGTTTATATATTCAAATATGTGTTTATGAATAATCAAAAATATATTTATATTATAGTAGAATATATTTAATATAATATAATATATAATATATTTAAATAAATAGAATTTTCTATATATATCACACAGACATATATATTTTATAAATGTATTTATAGATAATTATATAAATATATGACTAAATATAAATATATATATATCATTAAAAATCCAAAAAACAAAATGATTTAGTGGTAAATAAATTCCATCTTCAAAGGATAGGTGGAGGGTTTGAATCCAAGCAGGTGCAGGAGTGTGGAAATTTGCAAAGCAGTGATAAATCCGTGGTGGGGTAAAAAGAGATAAAAAAAAGGGGTCATGGAAGTGTTGATAAAGGGTCCAGTCTCATCTATTTCCAAAAAAATACAATTTTACCCCATTAATGGTGCTAAAAACGCACAATTAATTGGGTCATTTAATAGCGTTAAAAAAAGAGCTGATAAAAACCTAGGAAATTTAACCACACTCAAGAAGTTCGTGCTTTTTAAAACTGATAATGTCCTATTATAACACTATTAAATGACGATTTTGTAGTAGTGAAATCCACGAATATTTCTTGAAATTGGTGTAGTAAAAGACTAATACTGAAATAGGGATGGTGTCCTCTCTAACTAGGACATTAAGGCATCCCATGGAATCAATGGGGCCATCGCATGTTTATTACATGGGGTAAGGCTACAGTTCATCATTGTATGCTGAGTACATTTCTGTTTTGGTCCTACCACACTTGGTATGTGATTCATAATGTGTATATTTCATAGGATATGGATGCGCATTAACATCATGCAGTGAGGATGTTGGGATTTTTAGTTTAAAATATTAAAACATTGACTATGGATACTACTAGCTTAAGGTAATGGAGCTCAAACCAAAGGAATTTCTATTAGTTTATGTTCATAGAGCTTGGAACCTAGTCTCTGCAGTTTAAGGTCGTGTATCATTGACCATATTTTTATAGTTTAAGGTCACATATTTTTTATAGTGTTTTCTATAGTTTAAGGTCGTGTAGCATTGACTGAGACTCCAAGTTTAAGGTTGTTGATCGTGGACCATGGTTTCACATGATGTACTACATGAGAAACATGGTGTTGGTGTGGGGTGTTATATTCTCTCCATCCAGGGTGATTAAATAGTATGTTGCATTGGACTATAACTTATTGATAATTTAAGGTCCTTCCCATTTGAGTTATAACTTCAATGGTTTTATTCTAAGTATTTTCACTATTCTCAAAGCTAGCACTATGTTACCCATAAGAAATATAGGAGGCAAACCTTCTTTTTGAACTCCCTCACTATCTTGTTTTGGTGCCTCTCTTTGTTATGGAATCCCTAAAGCCTATTTTACATGACATATTCTTACATATATTGATAAATATATTCCATTATATTTGTTGTATTTTGGTCATAAACAGTCATCTAGAGCAGTGGTAACTAAACCTCAATGGGTAAGACTGCATCTGATTCATACATTTGGGAATATGGTGTTTCCTAGGTTGAATTTCAAGTCATCACATGATAATCCCCGAGGTTGATAGAGAGATTGTCAAGTCATCAAATTTTGTTATGGACCTCCATTTTTTATAAGATGTTAGAGATATCCTTATTGAATTCCTCGATTTTCCCATTTCTCTATGCATGGTAGAGGGAAGTACGGTTGGACCTAATGTTGTACATGGCATTTATTTTCTTCAAATTGGAATATTAGATGTTGGTTTAGTTGTCTATGAGAATAGTGTGAGGAACTCCAAAATGATGGATGTTGTGTGAGCTCATGAACTCGATCAGGGATCAGGTTTTGAATTTATTTAGGGGAACTGATTCTACCAATTTGGAAAAATAAGTCTGTTGTGGTGAAAATAAACCTTCACTGTCAGGTTTTCACTAGAGGGTATGGACCAACAACATTGAGTCCCCATAATACAAAGGGACAAGAATATTTGGTAGTGTTTATAAGATACAATGGATGATGCACTAATTTAACTTGGATATGACATGCATGACACCTATTACAGAACTCAATACAGTTGTGCACAAAGGTTGGAAAAAATATCCCAACCAACAAATATGGTGGGAGAGGTTCAGTCTATTTTGATGGGACCCACATGATCCTACATGGACCTCCTGAATGACCAGAGGTGCCTCATTGATGTGGATTAAATAGAGGCTAATTCCATCAAACTCATGCATGTAGAGGGTTTTCTTGAGGTTATGCTCACGTTGGAGGGTAAATTGTGCTTCATGTGAGTGGATTTACCCATGATAAGATCAGCCTAGAGCGATAATTCCATGATAGAGATAATCGATAAAGGGAGTCATCTAATCAGATGTTTTCTTACATGTTGGGGGGGTATGAGGGTACTTTCCCAGACATACCAGAAACCATATGATATAACTATCTTTTTTCTATCATATGGGGTGGTAGCGGTAAAGAACCTCTGGTGTCCCACATGAATGAATAGATCATCTATGCCATGTTCTGCAAGAGATGCATTTAGGATAACCAAATCACTATATTGACCATCCTATTACCAAGGAACATGGGTCAACTTTGACTTGGAAGGTAACTAGGATATCAGTTGATGGGTAAAATCTTGCATGGGGCTAGTCCTTTTCTTTTGGACAACATAGTCACCCTTGATCCATTTGATGACTAGATTAGAGTCTCCCTTCATGTGTAAATAGGGGAAATCAATATCTATGACCAACTCTAGTCTAGTAATGAGATATTGATACTATGCCTCGTTGTTGGTGTGGCAGTTTGAAAAAAACATGAGAACAAAAAGACAGATTTTTTTAGAGTGATAAAAATGAACCCCATTCCTAAAATTTTATGATTCGGGTCATTGATCCTTCTACTTGTTGGACTTTAGGAGGCACAATAAAAATGGATCTTCCAATATGGTAAAAACTACTCCACTGATAAAATATATTGATATAGGAAATCAACACCCAATGGCAGTTCTTTAGGGGCTAGATGTATGGCCAGAAATTCTAACATTTTTGGGACTTTAACAGTATTTTATGGGGAATATGTAATGTATATGTACTGTATGATTACATCATAGCACCCCAATCATACATTCAACATTGTAGGATTGAGGATATAATTTAGTAGGTTTACTTGATACACCAACTGTATCTCATGGTGCCGCAAATAATGTCACAGGTTAGGCACTGCAAGGACCAATGTAAGAAAAATCTTCAAAATTAGGTCATATGGTATTCGTTTTTGAGGAGAATGTTTTTGAGATACTATAGATTTTTACATAATATCAGTATTTTTATAAGCTAGAGGGGAACTGAGGGTCCATTGTAGAGAAATCGTGTAGTGGAACAAAGTATTTCCTGATATAGGATGCATTAGGACGAGAGGCCATAGTAGGTAGTACTTAATATAATCAAAGGAATTATTTTACACCTCGTCCCTCTGGTAAACAATTCCATTTTTCATGTTCCTCGAGAAGGTATTACACATTATGGCCATATTTTTGATAAATATGTGTATATAGAATAAGTTTCCATGGAGGCTATATAGATCATAGAGATTGATTAGGGGAGGAATTTGATTGAGAGTGTTGATTTTCTTTGTATCTATATAGATTCCAATGTATCTTATATAATATAAGAGAAATTTTCTATAGGTATCCCAAAATTCACACTTTAGGGAGTACATATTCATGTATTGGGAGTGGAGGAAGCTATGCACTTTCTAAAGGGCCTTGAGATGGTCCTGACATTGGAATATTTGGCCACCCAATCATCCCTATAACACTCCATAAATTACCTAAGAATCTTTATAAATATGTGGTTTATGGATCAATGGTAAGTGAATATATCATTCTTCAAGTCAAAAGGACTCGCATGATAAAAAAATCCCTTAGTGAACCCTAAAGGCGGTGAAATCATCATCCTTGGGGGCTATCCAAATCTGATGGTACCCAGCGTATCTATCCATGAAAAAGAGGGTCTAGAACCAATCTGTAGAATCAATTAACAAATATGTCACTAGAATGGAAAAACTATCCTTCTGAAAATGGATTTTAAGGTCCTAAAAGTCAATACAAACATTTATATTATATAGCTAAACCAAGGAAAGCACTATTCTCTGCTCTCTCGAATAAAAAATCATTGATGAGGGGTTCAAATTATTTAGAGACTATGGAAACAAATTTTTTTGATCCAACTCTATTTTGATTATTACGAGGTCCACTCTAGATATCAAATCAATATTGACGAGTCAACCTTCATCAAGTTAGCCCTGTATTATGGAACAGGTAGGAATGTTATAGATCTTTGGATATGGGGAAAAATTATTACTATATCATAGGAATATGTTCTTCTAGTATCAGCTAAGACTATCCACTGTAGGAGTATGAGGTAATCTGTGAGAACTATTTTTTCGTGTAGATAATGAAACCCCTATTGAGGTCTGGTGTTGTGGGCTCTAATCGACGAACTGGGAAGACAATGTTGTCTTTTAAGTCTACCCATGGATTGACTAAAGTGGTCATTATATCATTAGAGTCATTGATGCTCTCAATCTCATTGTTCTAGACCTTTTTTCTATCCATTTTGTAGTAATGATCATCTTGATAATAGGCCCCACATGATTCAAACAGGGAAACATCAATCATGGTTAACCTACTCGAACAACATGTAAGTATTTGAGGCATTGGTGGTACAAAATGGGTAATGTTGCATGGAAATGAATCTAGGATCTTCCTAATAGAGCATTCTAGTAATTATCCTATGAAACTACCATAAATGCAGTGATTGATATTAGAACATCGAACTATGTCTTCTAATAAATTTTTTCACACATACCCTTGAATTTTTAGGTTGGAGGGAGTCATATATTCTTTTATAAGTCCCATCATATGTATCATCCATGTCAAAATAATGTTGATCTTAAATCCAGTATATACTAGACACTAGTGTATTTCTATTTCATTAAACTATCCAATGATATACAATTGGCTTATGTGACCATGAATAGTGAACACTTGTCCTTTATAGAAAATTAGATAATGGATCGACACCCCCTCACTCAGACTCCTTTACATAGAAGGCCTCAACCAAAACTACCTCAAAGTAGAGATGAAGGGGGGTTTTCAATGCTCCGACAAGGGCATCACACATTTCCTTGGGTAGGAAGAGTTCCACAAGAATCAAAATCCTCATGGATATGTTTTCAAGTTCTTTAGCACATAACACCTCCATGCTAGGTGAATATGTGAACCCATGGTGGGTCACTCCTTAGAAAAGGGTGCAATGGATGTCACTGGATAAGGTAATGAAGCCTATATATTACTGAAGATATTATGTTTCTGGCTAGCTAGTATGCTCTAAACAACTGATAGTTGGGTGTTGGTCGAGTAAAGTTGATCCCTGGATAGATGTGGCTTATCATAGCATGATCATAGCTGAGTTATGTGTTCAACTAATATAGTTAACTATGGATGAATACATGATAGCACAAATGTGGAGGCCATGCTTGTTTAGCCCTACTCAAGTCTTTTTTTCTAGTCTTTGTAGCATGACCATTCTGGTTTTAAGATATAACATGATCATCCCTTCTGTTTTCCTTTCCTTTACCTCTTATTCAATGCCATTATTTGGATCTTCCTATAGTTCTTCATACCATTCCTCATTGTAGGGAATTTTGATGTTTTACACTAATTCAATAACATTCGAAGTGTTGTATTCATGATTATCATCAGTGGAATAATCTAGGTTATGGAGTACCCTAGAAAAATCATTCAATTCATAAGTCATGAAGTTGCTATGGGTGTGACCATTTTTTGGAACCAGTGAAGGTCTCGGATTACCCTTAAACCATCAATGTCTGTTCATTAGAGACTTGAGAGGCCATGATTAATATGCCGAGGAAGAGGTCAGATGAAGTATGAAAACCACTAAAGATTCTATAAATTTTATGTGGTCTGGGATGAAAAATTGTGTGCGGGAGTCAATCATATGATCCAACCATTCATTTTAATTCTATATCCCATGGCTGTGAACCATTTCCACTCACTAGAGTCTTAATTTTCATTGTTTGGGTCAATGGAGATATGGGTCTCATGTGCTGGAATATCACACAACATGACCAAGACACAATATTATTTGTCTTTGCACCAATATTAGAATATAAAGCATTATTTTATGTTATTTCCAAAGATACTGTGATATAGGAAATGATCATTGCATCAAGTGAGTTGGGTATCCTAGGTCTCTTACATTCTGGTGACATTATGATTCCCTTTTCCAAGGTTCATATTAAATATACTGGGACCTATGCATCCTTTTAAGAATAAGACTTATTCATACTTATTTAGAAATTAATCTTGATATCCTAGCATTGACAGGGGCTGGAGCTATATTCTCCTTATGAGGAAACTGTGGCAAGTGAGGCAACCCCTAGCAAGGGTCATCTGGTAAAGCATCCAATAGGTGGATTAGCTATAGGAACTCATCATAATAAATGAAAATTTTCTTTACTTTTATGGTGCTTCTCATAGGAGATGGAAGGGGCCATTGGTGTGACTGTTGTTTAGTCCACTACAAGGCCTATTCCAGACATTGATCTTTTTTGGGGAACTCCTAAAATTCTCCTAGGTAGTTCAAGGATATTAGGGTAGGGAAAATATAATTTTTTATATTCTCTACACACATCCTATGTATATGTTTCTATTAAAGAGAAATTTCAAGAGAATATTTGAATACCTTGCATCTAGAGAAAAAATAAAATAAACTCACTCATTGGATCTCTGATTGCATTTCGAGAGGATGATGATGTTTATCATTTATGAGGTGGAGATGAACTAGTATAGAATCTATCTACGAAGTTCCTCACAATTGGAAATGGACTCTGTGGGTAGCTAGATACACTTGATAAACACAGGTCCTTCCAATGTCTAGACAAATAATTGGATATTGGCAGCTCCCTACTATCTGTAGTCCCCAACATTGGACCACGCCTTGAGGAAACGTGGCTAGGAAGATTTTGTGGGTCTCCCATTCCATTAAAAGGGTTGAAATTAGGATTAAAAAACTCTGGGGGAACTCTAAAATGGTCAACCCATGATGGGTAAAACATTATATCAAGAAGAACTATCAACTTTTGTGTTTATAGAGCCTCAATATGGATGATGAGAGAATCTATCACATCATCGTGTTGAGTATTTGTAGCCATAAATGCGTTGAATGTATAATTTTATTTGGGATCGAAACATTCTATATACCATGGTGGGTAATCACACTACACGAGTAGGATGGGAAAATCATATCTCAATCATTTTCAATAGGCCCTAGCTTCCTCCATGACTGGGTGCACAAGGACACAAATTTAAAATTTTTGCATGAGAATAAGATGGATCGAGTTCCCCATTATAGAATATATGAGGTCCCTTATGAAATTTTCAACATCCAAGAAATGCTTGGTAATAATCTATGAAGTGATTATTTTATATTCCTCGAGCTCTTGGAGTTACGTGGTTATCCTGGGTTTTGAATCAACATTTGGAACAATCGTGGATGGGTTGATGAGACCATCGACCCTCTTTCCATTTTCAATGTATCATCGAGAAAATGACAAAAACTCATTAGGGATATCTTAAGGCATAGTTTCTATCTCTGATGATGTGTGAAGATGCCTTCCATGGGTTGGACTTCTTAGTTCTATGTCGTACCTTAATGTGGGTTTTCCCAACCATTCCTTATGTCATCGGTCCTGTTTCTATGATCATCTAGTGGTTAGACGGTGATGACATTGACCATGGTGATATTCAAAGAGGATTCTTCATTGTTAGTAGTCTTGTCATATTGATGGTCTCATTGTTTCCATAGTATAGAGATAATGTGGTGGGTATCATACTTCCCCCACCCACAAATATGAACATGCCGGGACACCTATTTCATGACCCCAAAAAAGAAAAATGTTCCCCTTAGTGATGTTTTATTGTAGATTATGGTGTTATCTAAATGATCCAAGATGTTGATCTATAGGGATCATTGTGATCTCAACCCTCTTTTAATATTTGTGGACAACATCAAGGTGCTCAAGGATCCATAGGTAGGTCAGCTCATGGTTATGAAGGCGGTGGAATGTCACCCATATATTATGAAAAGAAAATTATTTGGTCTTTAGTTAAGGACTCCAAGATGACAAAATATGGAGCTGCGGGTGGCCAAAACATGACTGAAATTTGGTTGGTGTCCAAAAGATCCGACAAGTCCTCTTCTAGTGGGTAGGGGTCCTACTTCTGATTTGGAAAATCCCTAATTGATGTGGGCTAAGATAAGGGAAAGCACACAAATGTTGACATTATTTGTT
Source organism: Viscum album (assembly GCA_963277665.1). Classification (NCBI taxonomy): domain Eukaryota; kingdom Viridiplantae; phylum Streptophyta; class Magnoliopsida; order Santalales; family Viscaceae; genus Viscum; species Viscum album. Next base: position 493,933,792 of record OY728148.1, on the reverse strand, counting down.
ACTACTTTACTAGGATAGGGGGTTACATAGGGGCCCAATATTTGAGACATTTTTTATTGTCACTCAATGGAAGAATGAACTTGATGATCATGTCCATGTTGAATGGGGTGTTTACCACCCATCCATGTGCGAGGATGGCGATATCCCTTTTAAGTCTCAGTATAGATTCCACCATCATCCAAGGGCTCCAACCAAGAGCCTAAAATATCTCCAACTTCTTTCATGGAGTTCGAGAGGAGTAAAACTGATGGTGCCATAGATGGTTTCACTATGAGTCCATGGAAGGCATCCATGATGTCCAACATTTATATGTATCTATAAATGATTTTTATAATCTTGTTAACATCAGTTTCTAGGATAATAAGCCTAAATTGATGGTATTCTTCCCCATACGATGTAATTAAGGGTGAAAGTTCCCTCATTGAGTCATTTTTCACTTCATAGTCTGATCGATTGATTATGAAATGATGCTTACTTGGGTCCTACCTCTAACAATGAGAGACTATTGCAAGAGTGAGCTATTAAGGGTCACATGGGTTCCCCCATGTGTGTTGCAGCCTACACCATGGTGATGACCCCCAAAATGGTAATTCTCACTTCTAACTAAATATGGTTCTTCATAGAAGGGTATGACTTCATCATGGGGGGGGGGGGGGCTCCACACTGGATAGTGGTGGTGTGGGGAGGACATATGAACTCATTTCTGGTGGTGTGGGTAAGTTCTCCACACTAGTATTCATTATCAAGATATGGATTATAATGGCTACTATTGGTGCCAGTGACTAAGAGAATAAACATTGATTTCCTGAGAGGCATATGAGGTCTCGGTCCTAGGAGAGAGATTAGGGATCCCCGTTGGGTAGTTATATGGATCTGATGGGATACCCAGATGATAGAAGGGGCAACTGCAGCTACAAAAGATGAATCTTATCAGGAAATTTTCTGGGGGTTTCCCCAACATTAGCATTAGGTGTTTTGGAACAATACCAGTGGAGCAAGGATGGAGTCAACCCACACATTGACTTATGGGACATGTTGGTGTCAATGCTGGAATGTCTTGTGGGGAGCCCCCTTAGGAAGATCCTGAGTGCTGACCATGATGGATACAACTCGAACATCCCTGACCTCCTTGGAATATGGAAGTGCAATGTTAGAGCACTCTATGGAGAGGCTCCTGAGGTGGTTCACTATTGGAACAAGGGGTGGTTCACCTAGTGTGGCCCCTATGGGTGGATATGTTAGTGAGGCATTGATGCCTCGAGATCATGGTGGGCTATATCCCTAGTGGGAATGACCCCTTCCAGCTCGCATTATCAAATAAGGGAATTTATTACACTCCTCTGAATTCACTAAGAAGGTGAAATTGGGAATGGAAACTCATTAGACGATGTCATGGTGGATTTCATGGAAGAAGTATAGTCATGTGGTATTTTCATGCCAACGTTACCCCTACCCTTATACCTATTTGTGCTAATTCATTATTTACTTGTATCTTGAGTCTTGTAAAGTATGAAAAACAAATCACCAGTACAAACATAGTGAAGTTGAATTCAAATTTCACAACATCATCTATTCTTCCTAAAATAGGGGAGGTATCCACACTGACGATGTCTAAGACCGAGGATGCCCAACATTATCTTTCCCAAGTCACGTTGGAGTTTCATATTGGGCCCACCACATTCTCGGTACGACTCAGTGCCGAATGTGTAACACCCCAAGACATTACAATATTTTCATTTTATAATAAAATTAATTTGTTTTCATGCTTTCTTTATACATGACACTATGTTAAGTATACACTACACAAAACACCGAGTTAACTTGTGTTACACAGAAGACCGAGTTTGACCATCATTTAGGGGTGAACCTATTTTAAAACCAAATTTGGGAATTTTTTTAAATATTAGTTGTTAAAATAACATTCATTATTTAATTCATAATTTCATGGATTATTTTTTGGAATTTTTCTGAGTAGTTTTATTTTTTGAAGAATAGTTAAAAATACTGCATTTTAGTTTAAAAATCCTTTTTTTAAATATTTATTAAGGTTAAATTATAATGTAAATTAGTTTTTAGAGCCCAAATAGATCAATTAAACATATATTAATCCAAATAAGATCATTGGAATCATTTTTATCTTGAATTTATATATAAAAACGTATTCATCTTTTGAACTTTTTCATATTAAAAACCTGCTTTCTCGCTACATCTGCTGGATATACTTTAAATTTAATTTTTCAACTTCTGTAAATTGAATTTGGAAAAACATACATATATGGTTGAAATAAGTATAGTATTTATAGTCTAATAATATCAAATCTGTTTTTGACCAAAAATACTAGTGAAATTAACTGAAATTAATTACAGCGGTTAAGTTAAAATTAATCCTAACAAGGGGATAAACCTTAAAATTAAGGGCCAAATGACCTAGAAACATATCCAAAATAAATTTTTTTCCAATATTTGTACCATATAACCTATTAGTTTTATGTTTTTGAGTTATTGGGATAAATATACGTTAATATGAGCTATATAATAAGTTATGTATGGAAAAATACAAAAAAGGAACCTTCCGTACCATTAACATTTATAATTATTTAGATTATGGAAGAAGCTACATTGTTTTGGTTATAAAAATTATTTTGAAATTTAAATAATTTTTTTATCATGGTAATTTAAGATTAATTTTTATATATGATATAATTAGATTAAATTATTAACAATTGATAACACTTGGATATTTAGTCAATAATTAAATAGAATAAATGATTGTAAAAACATTAAAAGTTAAATGAATTTAATGAAATATTGTGTTCAATTATTTTTGTCGAATAATATATCATGTTACACATATGTGAACTTAATATATTTTAATTCCAATATTCTTTTTGATATTTTTAAATTAAAAATAAATATATAATTCCAAATTTGACATTGATGTTCTTTTACAATAAATGATATTTAATTAAAATAATTAAAACTACTAAAAATCCAATATTATTCCAATTTATTTTTAAATGATAATTAATATCAAATATTTTCCAATCATGGACCAACTGATTTTTTATAATTGACATATTGACCCATATATAGTAAAAACATTGTTAGCATTGTCTGTGTTAGAGTTGTGTTTTTGAGTGTTATGTTATATTGTTTTTTGTTGAATGTGGGTGCCCTAGAAACAACTTATATTGTACATTTATTACCACTACATGAATGCAGTTTGTTATAATACATGTGTTTATCTTTCCATAATAGTGTAGATACTTTTGCATCCACTATTTTTATGGCAATATCCTTATATTACATTTCGTATCCAAGGGTTATAGTAGATCCTAGGATATAATGAGAAACCCGAGATGCCATGACAGTAATCTTAAACTAATGACTTATGGTCCATTTACATCATTCTGAAAGAAACAGATGATGTGTGACAATCAGGTGTTGGGGGCTCATAAGAATTGAGACATCATCTCATGATGTTCGAACCTGATGATCTCTAATAGTTGAAATCATGAGGACAGACCGACATAATAGTAACACCACGTGTTTTAGGTGTCATTGGTCGTTCCTATCTATGGAAATGTGTAATGGTATCTAGACATGAAATCATTATCAATGAATTTAATTTAATCACTTACTTTTTTGTAAGGTGAAAACCATGGAGATAAAGTCGGGGTGAGGTTGTTTGTGTTGGGTATGTCTTTGGTGATGGAATTGATTGAATGATCAAGACATGATTTTCCACTTTCATGTTTAGGAAGAGATATCTCAGGCTAGGTTGATTAAGATGGGTTCACCTTCATTATATCCATGGACACGGTAGTAGAAGGTAAAACCGTCCTGAAAAATGAAAAAATAAAATAAATCAAGATAATGGATGATGGCACTAGTTTTTATTCTGCTTTACTGAGATATCGATGAAAAATGGATTATATTACACAGACAGTGTTCGTAGGAATATAGTCATTGCTCTAACATTATCTTGTCTCAGTAGGGTCCTCGATGGGTTGGTATACCCCGTTCTTGGTCGGTGGATATTATTCACTGCTATTGAGATAAGGGCATAGAGGGTCACACACAATAGCGCTATGAGAATCTTACCTATTCTGGGAATCAGAATATAGAACTTGGTGGGCCCCTACAAAGGGTCCGATTAACATCCATGTTCTATGTATAACCATGTAATAAATAAATTATTTAATTATTCAATCATGACATAATATGGGGAATTTATTTATAACATGTATTTACAGGTCATTAAGTAAATAAAAAAGATAAAATATTATTCGAACGAATTTAAGTATCCAAGTTTCATTTAATATTTTTAGGAGAAGTGAGTCAAGTTATAGACTCAGGTTTATCACACAATATATATTTAATATATATTGCATTTATTTATAAAATTATATATATTATTTATGGATTAATTTTATTTTACATAGATAAATATTTATAATAATTATACAAAGAATATCTATTACACGATGGTCGGGAACCCATAATGGGTATTTTAGATATTCCCTATATAAGTAAGATAGAGGCTCTCCCAATTGAATGATTCATGTGTCAAATTTGAGAGCCTCTATCTCCACCTAGATTCTAGAGAGAGATCTTCTCAAGAAAGGACGAACTTCAATATCATCCTTCTTGGTTCGAAGTTTATTGCATTGCGATGATCATTGTTGTGTCGAGGAGATTTTTGCGGTGCCTCACAAGTACCTGGATTCCAACAACTGATGCACGTGCATGATTCAAGAGGCATGTGTGAATGATATAGATGACTTCAACGTCGGAGTATTCAAGAAATGGTCATCGCCCACCTGCGACTTACCTGCGCACATCCGATCTAATTAAGGTACTTATTCATTTTATGTTTTTTCTCTATAAAATCCATGTGTGGTCCTCAGACAGTACCAGGATAGCTCACTAGAGTCGATGTCATAACATTTCTCCGGTGATGTGAAAATTTTTAATTTCCCAGCCCATCAACTTCTGCTGCCCATCTTAGTACCAAACAGTAGTATCAAGGGAATGCATGATTTCTCAGAATCAAAAGAAAATATAAATTGCATTAAATTTCGGAATGGGGGATTAAATTGGTTCCAATGGATCTAACCGCATGTCGATCCTTTCCCAAAAGGCTGTGTTATGGCCATTTAAAAAAGTTAATGGGATAGACATCATCGAGTTTTTAAATCATCATATTAAAATTTGATAAAGATTAGAATTTTAATTTTATTCATTCATCAAAGTACCGAAATCTGGCCTTGCTTTGGCCGAAATTTGGTCACAGGAAATAATCTGGCATGTTTATTTTTACGTGATAAATTAAATATATTATATTAAAATATTATTTTATTTTTCTCAAATAAAACAAAAAACAAAAATATTAATTAAATGGTTCAATGAGGACTTGGGGTGAGGTCTTTCATTTTTATTTTTTTTAAATTTGAGGACTAAGAGCCCAAAGTGGGACTTCATATTTTATAAAAAAATGGTCAAGGATGTTTTTTTTTGTCAAAAGATATAATAAATAAAAAAAGAGGGAGGGAAGACCCAAAAGGGGTCTCCCTCGTGGCAGCACCCCCCTATAGAAACCCTAGGGCATGGGGGTTATTTGCCGCCTCTCCTCCCCTCTGCCCGATCGAGCCTCCCGACCTCCTCCCTACTACTAAATCGCGACACCCCATGCTCACTGGCACCGCTCCGTGCTACTGCACCACACAGCCCCACTCACCCCACCTCTGGATCGTCGCGCCGGACTAGGCCGCCGCAAGACCAGGCAGCGTCAGACCAGGCCACGCCGTACCAGGCCACACCGGACTATGCCGTCGTCAGACTAGGTAACACCAGATCATGCAACGCAGGACCGGGCCACCGTGCTTGCGGCAGGTCAGAGAAACATGCTGCCGCCCTGGCGGATGGCTAGATATGTTCCCCTCCACCTCCTCTCACCTTATCACCTTGGAAGAAGATGCTTCCGCCACAAGATTTTTTGGATTGAGTGGTCACCCCACAATCACGCAGAGGTCAATCCGCGGTCACGTTGTGGTCATGCCGAGGTCACGCCATGAATCATCTATGCTCTAATGATAGTACCTTGCGGCATTTCACAGTCAAGTTGGAGTCCCAACACATCTAGAGGTAACCTCATTTATATAATTTTAATTAATTTAGTTTTTTAAATTAAATTAAATTAATTACATAGGGGATTAAATTTAATTTAATCTGAAAAATTAATTTAATTATAATTAAAATTAAATTTATAGTTCTATTTAATTGTAGAATTAAAATTAAATTTAAAGTTTAACATAATTTTATAGTTAAAATTAAATTGATGGTTTAATTTTTTTTGGAATTAAAATTAAATTAAATAGTTAGAATTGATAATAAATAAATTAATTGAATTTATTTAAATTCATTTAATTTATAAGAGCACACTATACTATTTAAATTTCATTACAAGTTATTTTTAATCGCACTTTATTTATACTGACTGGTGTTGAGAAAGTGGAAGAACCGTGCATGTCTGGTTTATTTATTTTTTTAATTGTTAATTCAATGCGTGCGATGATTGTAATAATTAATTAGTTAAATGACGGTCTGTGAATTTTCATTTAATTAAAATATGTATAAGGGAATTCATGTCCAATGAACATGTTGTACATTTTACCCCTATAACCCCTCGCCTGCATGAATGTATATTTTTGATTAATTGATGATTATCCAAGATGTAGACCCTGCCAAGTCGAGGCGGAAAACTATACGGGAGCCGAGCACATTGCACTGGGGATGACTACGACGTGAGTCTGGTGTCGACTCAGATATGGATGCCCCTAGGTCAATATTGATCATTTATGGATCAATCATTATAGAATAATCAAGACCAGTCAGATTGCATGATTTACCTTTATGAGATGTTAATTATTTTATGCGAGTGCATGATTATTGCTTGAACACATAGAATAGTAAACAAGATAAAAAACAATAAAAATGCCTAATGAAGCGAAAACTATATTTCTATTGGTTGTTCAGTTGTGAGCGTGACAATATTGTTTGAACATATGAATCAAAAATCATTATATTCGCCAATAAATATTATAATCCCTTATAGAGATATTTTGTCCAAACACCTTCCATTTCTCATAACTAAACAAAACCAACAGTTTGGGGTTATCGTTAGCCATAGTTGAGAGTGCCTCTTACTACCGGCGCATTTTCATGAGAGAAATGGGTAGACTTAACTAAAGTGAGTAGTCAAAGATTATCCATAGCTAACGTGCTATAACTTTAGAGGAAAGATGTTGAGGGAATCATGTTCAGATTCCAAAAGATGGGACTTTACTCAACAAAATAAGAAACCACAAATCAAGTGGTTGGCCAGCCTAGGGCCTACCTTGAAACCCTCCATGTTGTTGTGTAGCCATAGCTTGTAGTCAATGAGGGTGGTTTTGATGATTCCTTCAACTAGAGTACTCAAGAGACAGAGTATTCTGAATCTAATAGTGAGGGATATTAATGTTCTCTAAATAGTGGGTGACATTAAAAAGATATAATAATTTTTTAATCATAAATGTCCAAAAGGTAATCAAGATAAAGTACTACCTTCTAAATGTTTATCTAAGGTAGATTTAAGATGGAAATTACCAACACCACAAGTACATTATCACTGTGATCTATTTTGGATAAATAAAATATCATGACCGTCAATAACTTCTAGGAGTGGTACCGGCACTTGTTCACAACACTATGCCAAGAAAGGAAGTTATATGTGATGGAATCCACAATTACTACTGATCCTCCTCAGGGAGAAAGGAATTTAGAAAAAGATAAATGGAGAAACCATATAGACAATTCACTTGATGTGTAATGAATCATGTTGTCTTCCATGTCCATCCAAGAAAAAAAATCATGAAGATGAGGACGCCTAAAAGATTCTTTCACATCTCTAAGAATTATATTAGGAGAGGTCCAATAAATAAAGGTATGATATATCAAGTGCTCTTTATAAGTGTAGGCTAGCAGAAGGGCACTAAGCTGGTCCTCATATACACAAGATGATTGGATATATTGAGAGGCTTAAAGCCCTTATGTTCAAATTGTACCATGAAGTAGTAGTGGATCTCATTCATGCATCCTAACCATCAAGCTTCTCAACTTTTATTATCAATTATAACATGAATGATATGAAAAAGTCAGTCCCAAACCTTTTGGTTTTAGTTGGCCAAGTTAATAAGGAAATGAAAATACCAATTCATCTATCCTTACTTTGAATAAGAAAAACAAGGTAAATGAAAAGGGGTATAGGGACAAGTCAAGGCCAAAGACACTAATGCATCGTCATGAAAATAAGACAATGATTTCGAGGCAATGTAATGAGATGGAAGCTATCTGGTTTGGATGTGGAAAAAAAGGCCACTGGAAGAAGAACTGCAGAGCAGGGAAGAAGTAGCAAACTGATTCTTCTACTTCAGGTTACTTTTTCTTTGAATGCAATATATCATTATCTACAATTTTGGTATTGAATATGGAATGTGGCTCACACATTTTTATTCATATACAGGAACCAAGTAGGTTCAAGAAGATTTCAAAATGTAATGTTGATCTTCCTGCTGCAAATGGTGTATGTCTGGCAGCCTGGGCAGTGGGAGACTATCACTTAACCTTTCCAATTACTTTTGTTCTAGTTTTACGAAATTTCTATTATGTACCTTCTATTACCTGAAGCATTTTCTCTGTGTCGATTTTAGACATTATGGTTTTTTATTCAATGTTTTGAAATACACGTTGTCTCCTTTATAGGTATAACATATGTTATGGTATGGAACATCTTAACAATGGTTTTTATATGCGGTAACTCGAGAACCCTGTAATGGAAATCAATGACCCAAACAACCAACATGACTCATATATCACCTGCCTAGAGCACTTCAGGCATGGTCATGTAAAAGAGATGTGATTATGATGATTACATAAAGAAGGGTATTTAGACATAGTGCAGTAAGACCCCTTGGATGTATGTCATGATTGTTTACAAGGAAAGATGACTAAATAACATTTATCAGGAATGGTAGAAAGATCCAAAGAAATACTATAATTAATACAAACCGATTTATATGGTCCATTTCCATTAGAGGAAAGGGGTGATTTTTTATACTTCAATACTTTTACAGATGACTATATTTGGAATGTATATATCTACTTAATGCGGTATAAGTATGATTCCTTTCAGTTTTATAAAGAATACCAAAATGAAGTAGAAAACAAATATGGTAAGAAGATAAAATCAATTTTCTCAGATCAAGGCAGAGAATATCTTAACCAATCATTCATTGATCACTTTAAGGAGTATGGGATAGTATCCCAACTCACTCCTCCCAATACACTAGAATGGAATAGTGTTAGTGAAAGGAGGAATATGACCTTTCCTGACATGGTAAGATCAATGATGAGTCATACAACTCTTTAGTTATCCTTTTGGGGATACGCATTGTAGACATCAGCATACAACCCTAACCAACTACCAACTATAAAAGCTTATGGGATTCCCTATGAGTAATGGTATGGATAAATACCCAGTCAGACACACATACATGTATGGGGGTGTAATGAATTTTTCAAGACATGACCATGTGACAAATTAGCATCGAGAAGCACTAAGTTTCATCTTTATAGGTTACCCTAAGAAGAATAGAGAATATTACCTATATAACCCTTTAGATAGAAAAGTTTTTGTGGAAAGATACACCATATTTCTAAAAGTGAACACATTTATATTGGAAATTTTTGGATAAAGATTGACTTGGATTAAGTCAATGCTTCAGATGCACAAGAGTTGGTAGAGGAAAAATCTCCACAAGTACTACTGTTAGAAGAAGTTTTTCCTGAGACACAAATGCAGTGTAGGTCTATGCGAGAGGTTAGGGAACTAGAGTGTTATGGTTTTCTTGTCAACGAGTCAGGTGACATATTAGTACTTGAGGATGATGAACCTCTAGCCTAAAAGGAAGCAGTAGAAGGCAGAAAATATGCTAGGTGTCCATAATCCATGAATTCTGAGATGGCCATACACTGAAATCATGTTTGGATCTTGGTAGACCCTCATGATGATGTAAAACCTATTGGATTAAAATGGGTATTCAAGAAGAAGCTGCACATGGATGGTGAGTTTTATACCTTTAAAGAAAGAATGGTTGCAAAGGGTTTCAGACAACCCCAATACATTGACTATGATGAAACCTTCTCACTAGTGGAAATGCATAAATACATCACGATATTTCTTGCAATAACAACTTTTCATGATTATGAGATTTAGAAAATGGATTTCAAAAATTCTTTGCTAAATGGGATGTTGGTTGAACACATTTATATGACTCATCCTGAAGGGTTTTTCAATTCAAGAATGTCAATAAAGTATGCATGTTTTAGAGATCCATTTTTTTGTTGAAGAAAGCATCATGATCAAGTAATATTCGTTTTGATGGGGCCATAAGATATTTTGGTTTTGACAAAAATGAAAGTGATCCTTGTGTCTTTAAAAAGGGTGAAGGTAATTCCATCATTTTTCTAGTATTATATGTTGATGACGTATTAATTATGGGAAACAATGTACAAGTATTACATTCAGTTAGGACATAGATATATGAATTCTTCTCAATTAAGGACTTAGGTGAAGCATCCTACATTCCAGGGATCAAGATCTATCGAGATAGATCATAAAGGCTGCTTGGGCTATGTCAAAGTACATATATTGACAAGGTACTTAAAAGGTAAAATATAGATCAATACAAAGAGTATTGTTACCTATGTCACATGGTATAAATCTCTCCAAGAAAATTTGTCCACAAACACATCAGAAGATTGACAGAATGAGTAGAAACCCTTATTCCTTAGTAGTGGGTTCTATCATGTATTCCATGCTATGTACTAGGTTTGATGTCACCATTGTTTTAAGCTTGGTGAGTAGATATCAAACCAATCTAGGAGAGATTCATTATGAAGCTGTTAAGATTATCCAAAATTACATGAGGCACACTAAGGATATGTTCCTATTGTATGGAAAAGAGGAGGAACTAGTAGTGAGCGGATACACTAATGCTAGTTTCTAAACATATCATGATGATATGAAATCATAGTCAAGCTAAAAAATTTCCTGAATGGTGGTGCAGTGATCTGGAGAAGCTTGAAAGAAGCTTTGGTTGTAGATTCTATAGCAGAGTCCAAATATATTACTCTTTTTGATGTAGTAAAGGAAGCAGTTTGAATACAAAGCATTATCTCAATCATTGGTGTTGTGCCCAGTAGTGCAGACCATGTTCCAGTATATTTCGATAGAACTAATGCAATGGTGATTTCCAAGGATCCCAAGTCTCAATAGAGGAAAAATAATATTCTTCAGAAGTTTCATCTCTTGAGGGATTTTACTCAAAGAGGTGAATTCATAGTTAGTAGAGTAGCCACATAGGACAATGTGGAAGACAAACCGACTAAAGCCATTTCCTAGCAGAAGCATGATTCTCATGTGAGAGCTAGCGGATTGAAAACTGTTAGCAGTTGGATCAAGTGAAAATGAGAGTTTTGAAAGTTGGTTCCCTAGACCCAACTTTTATTGTACTTTTTTACCACCACATGTATGTATTTTGTTATAATACATGTGTTTAACTTTCCATAATTGTTTTGATACTTCTGCATCCACTTTTTTATGCCAATGTATTTAGATTACATGTCGTATCAATGGGTTATAGTATATACCAGTATATAATGAGATCCCCTAGATGAAATGGAAGTGATCTTAAACTAATTTTCTATGGTCCAGTAACATCATTCTGAAATGAAAAAGATTTTGTGTCACCATCAGGTGTTGTGGGATTATAATCATTAATACTTCATCTCGTGAAGTTACCACATGATGATCTAAAGTATTTGATATCATGAGGACAAACCATCATAATAGAAGCAACACATGTTTCAGGTGTCATTGGACATTCCAGTATACAGATGTGTGTAATGGTCTCCAGACATGAGATCATTATCAATGAATATCATTTAATCGCATTCTTTGATGCAAAGAGAAAACCATGGAGATAATGTCCTGGAAAGGTATTTTGTGTTGGGTACATCTTTGGTGACATGGAATTGATTGAATGACCAAGATATGATTTGTCACTTCGGAGTTTAGGAATAGATATCTCGGGCTTGGTTGATTAGGATCGTTGCACCTTCATTAAATCCATGGCCATGGTAGTGGAAGGTAACACCGTTCGGACAAATCAACAAATAAAATAAATCAAGATAAAGGATGATGACACTACTGTGCATTATGCTTTATTGAGATATCGATGATGAAGATATTATGTTACACATACCATGTTCGTAGGAAGTTAATTGTTTCATTATCTTTAACTTGTTTCTATAGGGGCCTCAATGGGTTTCTAGACCCCACACTTGGTCGATGGATATTATTCACTGATATTGAGATATAGGCCTAAAGGGTCACACACATTAGTGCTTTGAGAATCTATCATATTCTGGGGATTGGAATATAGCACATGGTGGGCCTTGCCAAAGGGTCTGAGTACAATCAAAGTTCAATGGATCACCAAGTAATAAATAAATTATTTAATTATTCAATCATGGAATAATATGTTGAATTTATTTATAACATGTATTTACAAGACTTTAAATAAATAAAAATATAAAATATTATTTTAACGGATTTAAGTATCCAGGGTTTGTTTAATATTTTCAGGAGAAATGAGTCAAGTTATAATATCAAGTTTATCACACAATATATTTTTAATATATATTGTAGTTAGTGATAAAATTTAAATATTATTTACGGAATAATATTATTAGACATAAATAAATATTTGTAATACGTATTTAGAGAATATCTATTACATGAGGGACAGGAACCCATGCAAGGTATTTTAGATATCCCATATACAAGTAAGATAGAGGCTCTACCCTTGGAATGATTCATGTGTCAAATTGGAGAGCCTCTCACTCCTCCAAGATTCTAGAGATAGATCATCTCAAGCAAGGAAGAAAATCAAGATCATACATCTAAGATCTAAGTTTATTGCCTTGTGGTGATCACTCTTGCGTTGAGGATATTGTTGGTGTGTCGTGCTAGCACCTAGATTCCAATGAACAACGCACTTAAAGATTCATGAGGATTGTGTGGATGATCTAGAGGACTTAGAAGTCGGAGTCTTCGAGAAACAGTCGCTGACCTCCTGCAACGTACTTGCACATTTCAAATCCAAATAAGGTAATTATTCGTTTTATTGGGTGCTCTATAAAAATCCACATGGGGTCCTAAGACCATACTAGGATAGATCATTGGAGTCAATGTCGTAAAATTTCTCTAGTGATGTGAAATGGTTTAGTTTCCTAGCCCATCAGTTTCTACTTCCAATCCTGATACCTAAAAATTTTAAAATTATTTTCCAAGACACATGAGATCGATATTTTTTAAATCAGATATAATATTTTAAATTTAGTATGTCTATATTTTCTAATAAATTTATCTTTAATTCAGTCTTAGTGGTTAAATTTCATAGGATATACACCTAGTTACATTAATAAATACTAATATGATAAAAATAATAAAACATAATGACTAAAGAACAAAATGATAAAAATGATTTTATTTATGTGTGGTGTGACTGTGTCTTTAAAATAATTCAAATTTACTCCATTATTTTTTCAATTTTTGAAGCTCATTAGGAAAGGTAGACCTCCCAATATTGCATACCTTTTTGTATTTATGAGAATGAAACTCATCCTACACTATAAAAAGGCATTCAATATTTCCATTAGACCTCTAAATCCACATTGTCTCATCCAAACTCTACCAAAATAGGATCCCAAAATCCCTCCCCGCAACGTAGAGTCCAATTTATTTCATTAATCCCACAAAGGAATCCCTTTGCTGAAAACCCAACGGAATTACATAGAAAGGGGTGCAATTCATCCAACATGAATTTTTGTTTTATTTATTTCTCTACCTATAGATACCCTATCCTTTTACAAATATCATTACATGAGTTTATAAATAATTAAACAACAAATTACAATCCAAGGATCATAAAGTTTGGTGTCCTGGATGACTAGGTACAAAAGACAAAAAACATGGAATTAAATAAAACATTTCATTATTTTTAATCAATAATGAGCTCCTAAATTCATTTGATCCCTTACATATGCTTAATATAACATGGGAATAATATGAACAAATAGATTTGGGAAACTTCCAGTTAAGGTAACAAAAATTAAAATAAAGCATATCACATGGGTTAAAAAGCATAATATAATGATATAAAAAGTCATGGGTCTTGATTAAACATAACAAAAAGTAAAATATAGATTATGGGATCCCAAAATCATTGAATTATAGTAATTTTAAAGGAAAATAAAACAAGAATTTAGAAAAATCCAATGCTTGTTGCACATAGAGGATCACGAGTCAAGGCTAACCACCAAGACCGTTTCACATGGAGAACAAGTCAAGGCTAACCAAAATGACCGTTAAATATAATGTCTCATGAGACAAAACTTTACCCAATTAATTGGAGATATATCTAGGAATACCAATAATAATATTTTCATGAATATGTTTTCCACATAAAGAATCATACATAAGCAATCAAACATAAACATAAGGGTTACTGATGGAATGAATTGGGTGTGATAATCATGTCAAGAGGCATATCAAAAGGGGATATTATAGTGGTGCCCATGAAAGATGGATGTAAATCATACATAGAAATTAATAAGGTAATATAGACATATATAATGATAAGTTATGTAAAACATAAGTTAAAATAGAATTCATGAAACTTTAGAATGAAAACATTTTATTATGGTTTAAGGGAAAACATTCTAGATTCTTTAAAATGGAAAATGTATAATTATTTTTATAAAACCAGAAGTGAACCAAAATTAGTTTTTCATGATAAAATTATTTATTTTATAAAAATAAATATGTTTTAAAATATATTATGGATCACACTTTATAATTGTTAAGAATTCGGGAATTCCCCTTAAATCAGGCTTTCTTATCAAAAATATTTGAAAAGGGAACGTTATTAAAACATGTATATCCCAGAAAAAAGGATTAATGGATCTTGATAAATGAGTTTGGAACATATAAAAATTATTTATAGTATTTAAATAAAAATAATATATAATATCATTTGTTAAAAAGATAAACAGTAACATGAAGGAATAATGGAGGTTCACGTAGAATCCCTTACCATTTGTTCAAAATGATTCATCACTTGATCTTAATGTAGTGAATAATAAAATTAAATACACTAATTAATTAATTCTATATATTTTATAACTTTATTTTATTTGTTATAATTTTATTTGGTTCAATAATGTCCCATTTTATGGGTTATGTGATTCAATTTCTTCATTCGAGGGTATTAGTTTCGTTGGTTTTCATGATCAGTTTACTTGTACATGTGTATGGAAAATCATGTAGAATGAGTATAATTTTAAAGAAATGAATATATATATATATTATTAATGAACTTATATAATATTAAAATAACATTTTTTTCATATGTTTTGATGTTTTTTTAGATATATCATCAATGATAATCATTTGGGTTTATTTTGGCTGTTTTCAATCACAGCAAACTCATTTGGTTTTATAATTTAATATCATGTGACCAAAATGATTCCATAAAATTACATCAGATATAATACATATATTATAATTTTTTTTCATCCAAAAAATGGTTTCATGACAATCCTATAAGTTGGAATTGAAATATGAAATCACATGGTCATTTAAAGTGGTAGATCAGCACCTCACGAACAATGTTTTCATTCCTAAAAACGTGAGAGGATAAGAGAATTGATGAATAATTGTTAAATAAACATGATAAAATTGTAGTATATGTATGATAATAGAATTTTTATGCCATTTATATGTGGTAAGGTGAGGAGAGAAAATTAAAAGAAAAGAACTAAAAAAGAAATTGAAAGAAAATAGAGGAGGGTTTTACATCTTGATTCCTTCTTCTTGAGAACCAACTTAGGTGACTAGTTTTCATATTTTTTCAAGTTCAAAAGCTCATGTAAATGAGGGAGAGGTTTTGGAATAGTTTTCATAAGAATTTGGAAAAATCTCAATGCTTAAGAGGTGTGAGGAGAATAGGTGGTGAGAGCTGATAATTATAGTGGAGGTGAGGGGTGTTTTCTCATTATATTACTCAATGTTTTATTATTTTTATCAAGAAAAGTAATAGTGTTGATTCTTGAGACTATTTAAAGTAATTACATCACATTATTTTGAAAAAATTGTGCTTACATCATCCATTACTCAATGAATAGTGTATTTAAATTATAATGTATATATACCGTAAATTACCATATTTTATTAGTCACCAAAAATTCATGTATTTCAGATAAATACCTAAAATTAACCCTAACCATTTAGTGATGTGTAAAATTAAAATATTATCTCTATTTTATGAAAATAATTTTATAAATATTAGAAATATAATTTTTAATTAAAATCATCATTTACATGGAAAATACAAATTTTTAAACTAAAACTGCTTTTATAACACATTGAAAAATAAATTGAGGTATCATAAATGTATATTATAATATTGTTAAATAATAATATCAATTCATGAATAAATTTTATGAAAAAATATTTTCTTTTAAAATAATAAATTAATTAAAAAATGCAATTAAATATTTTTGACCTATAAAAATACCAAAACATATTTAATGATTTTTAAAATAATTTGTCTATACTATGATATAATTATATCATATTTTCACTTATAAGATGGATAAAATTTATTCATACATTTATTTTTGAGGTTACAATTCAATTGGCTAGTTTACTATTCATAATGGTCACAATACTATTCCAAAGGTCAAGTTACAATTTTATCAGTATAGTTTCCTTAACTTTTAAAGATGATTATTTTTTATTTAATTCATTATTTATAAATCTTTTATTGTGTTATATTATGTGTCTATACCATATGAAACAATTATAGGATTATACTTCCTATAGATATAACTTTGGGTCATTACATTTCCCCCCCTTATGAAATTTATCCCCCAAATTTTTATTTTATATTATAAGTTGAAAATTAGTGTGGGTACTTCTCTTTAATATCTTGTTCTAGTTCTCATGTTTCCTCTTTGTACCTATGGTTCCGCCATAATACTGATTCCAAGGGAGTGGTCTTTCTACATAGATCATTATCTCTATGATATAATATCTTCACTAGATTCTCCTCATAAGAAATATCATTATTCAGTTGTACAACCTCTTATGTTAGTACATGTGATGGATCCAGTATGTACTTAATAGGGATACATGGAATACATTGCCTACTTGAGAAATTATCAGTGGAAGTGCCAGTTGATAGGCCAAACCTCCAACATGATACATGATCTTGAAGGAAATGATGTACCTGGAAAATAACATTCCTTTCTTCCCAAATATCATGATCCTATTACATAGAGATTTGAAGAGGAATACCATGTCTCAATCCATAAATTCTATGCCCTGTCGATGATCGTATGCATAAATCTTTTGTCGAGTTTGGGCTTCCTTGATATGTTGTTCAATGTTTTTCACCTTCTCCACTATTTATTCGACCATTTTAGGTCCTAGAGGCTTATGTTCACTACTTTCATCCCATCATGTTGATGTTCTTCACCTTTTCCCATAAAGGGATTCATATAGGGAATTTGGATGCTCATGTAGAACTATTTGAGTTGGAGAATTCAACTAGTGGAAGATGTTGGTCCTATCCTCCTTTAAAGTCCATAGAACATTCTATCAACATGCCTTCTAGTGTATTAAAATTTGGCTCATATTAGCCCTCATTTTAAGGATGATAGGCCGTACTGAAGTTCAACTCAGTGCTTAGAGTATGTTGGAGACTTTTCCAGAATTTGGAAGTGAATCTTGGATCATGATCATATACAATAGATAATGGTACTCCATGTAGGATTACCACTTTATTTATGTATATCTTTATAAGTTTGTCAAGCGATAATTCCTCCAAAATTGAAATAAAGTGAGATGTCTTTGTAATATTATCCAAAATAACCCATATGGCATTGTTTTCTCTGGATGTCTTTGGATGTATTGTGAGAAAGTCCATGGTGATGTTTCCCTATTTTCATATTGATATGGGTATTGGTTTCATCATCCCTTTAGATTTTTTTTTCATTTTATCCTTCACTTTTTGACATACTGGGCACTTTAATGTATATTCAATGATCTCCTTTTTCATATTTTCCCACCAAAAGTTCTCCCATATATCGTGATACATCTTTATGCTCCCTGGGTGAATAGAGAAATCTGGTCTATGTGGGTCATTCAAAAGCTCTTTATTTATCATTTGATTGGATGGTACAAATATTCATAACCTAGGTCTTATGAATCCATCATCACTGATCTTGGACATCGAGTATTTCCAATTATTGATATGTTTCACCTTTTTTTCAATTTCCACATCATTTCATCGAGAATACATTAATTTTTCCACAAGGGATGGTTGAAAAATCATCTGAGAAAGGATTTTTTATGTTCCAACCTTAATGATTCTCATGTTTATCCTTTTTATGTATAATAAGATTAGATCCTTCTCAATTATCATCATTGATAAAGATGCAAGATTTTTTCTACTTAGAGAATCTATCACCTCATTATGCTTACTGGGATGGTAGTGTATTGAGTAGTCATAATCCTTGATGATATATAACCATATTCATTTGATAATATTAAGATCCTTCTATGTGAATATATATTTGATATTCTTATGATCAGTATATATATCACACTTCTCCCCATAAATCTAATGTATCTAGATTTTCAACCCAAATATCACAGCTGCTAACTCTATATCATATATAGTATACTCTTTCTCATGAATTTTCTACTTCCTTGATGTGTAGGATATCAATTTGTCATTTTTATCAGTACCCATCTGATGCATTTCTTTGAAGCATCACTGTACAACATAAAGTGTTCTTCACTAATCTAGAGTGTGAGTACTAGCACCATGATAAGCCTCTTTTTGATCTCCTTAATGGTTTCTTCAAATTCTTGAGTCCAGAAAAAATTCACTTCATTCTGTGTGATCTTGGTTATTGGGTCTGAAAATCATAAGATGTTTTTTAAAAAACATCAGTAATACCCAGCTAGACCATGAAATATTTGGATCACCGCTATATATATTGTCGGGGCCACTATTCGATTTCCTTTTTCTTGAAAGGGTCTACATATATTGTTTTACTACTGATAACATAACCCATGAATGATACTTCCTCCATACAAAACTCACATTTACTATATGTTTCCAAAATATTATAATGTTGCAATGTTTTTTAGCATATTAATCAAATGCTCTTCATTTTTCTCATTTCTATTACAGTATGTCAAAATATCACTGATAAAGACTACAAAAAAATTTTCTATGTAAACTTAAAAGACTTGAGTCATTAAATCCTTGAAAATTACTAGAGTATTAGTGAGTCAAATGGGAATGAATATCAACTCATAGTTTCCATACCTTGTTCTAAAGGTAGTCTTGAGAATATCTTCCATTATTACCATTAATTGGTTATATCTTAACTGAAGGTCCACCTTAGAGAAATAATTTGTCCCCCAAAGTTGATCGAACAATTTGTATATCTGAGGGAGAGGTTACTTGTTCTTCATTGGGATTTTAATGATCTCATGATAGTCAATGAAAAGGATCATTGGTGTATCCTTCGTATTCACAAAGAGGACTTGTTCTCCCCATGGTGAAGTACATGGGCATATAAAAGCATTGTCCATATTCTCATATAATTACATCTTCAGTACATCTTGCTCAATGGTGGCCATTTTATAAGGTGTATTTGATATAGGTAGATATCTAAGAATAAGTTCAATTGAGAACTCAACTTCTCAGTCATGGGGAATACCAATAAATTCTTTTTGGAATACATCAGTGTAATCCCTCATAATGGGCATATATTTGATTTTGATCATCTCGTTTTTCTTAATCATTTGTTTGAGATATTCTTTCTCATAAGAAAGTAATATCCACACATGAGACAATGATTCTGAATGAAATTCATCTTTCTACATTAAATTGTAAAGAGTAGGAGGATGATTCATGATGTTAAGAGTGTCCTCCATTTCCTGAAATTTGATGATGGATTCTGTATGGACCCCGATTCCCAGGTTCCCATGGGGCATGATGTACTAAAAATTTATTACAAATGGTTATAATAATACATCATGTACTATTACTACAGAAGATCACGAGGATCAGGTTTCTGGGAAACCTGCTGCTTCTGAAAAACATCTTTAGTACCAATCCATGCCTGCAAAATTTTAAAACAAAAACGTAGGGAGAGCAAAATATGCCCAGTAAGGGGTTTTAAAATGATTAAAGAAAACTCATTCTCAAAACAGTCATTTTGAAGATGATAAAACACTGCATTAAAATCAAGGCATTATGTTTTCCTTAAAACATGTAAATTCTAAATTCATGAAAACCACATACACAGAAAAGAAGTAATTTCCAATAATAACCTTCAAAGAAGACATAAATCAGAGATCGCAAGAATGTGAAGAATTAATGATGCATAATTTACACCCCAATTACTTCAGTTCTAAAAGATTGAGTGTATACAGGGAAAACATTCATATCATGATTCATTGGCGAATAAAGTTCTTATAACAACATACCACATGTGTTACAATTCATATTTCATAAACTCATTCTCATAGTCAAGGGAATTCCCAACTAGGGGATGTCCTGTTAGTTGAACTATCCCTTGGTTGACCATTTATCATCACATGCGGAGGGAAAGTATATTTCCAGACTTTTTCAAGACCTTACCTCATGACCATAACTTAATACGGGTCCAGGCTAACCGCCAACCCCATTTCCATGGTAGCATAATCCTAGTCTAACCGCCAAGACTGTCGCACATAAAGTCTCATGAGACTCATCCTTTACCCAATGCATTAGAGTGTTGTATAATTCCGGGTGCACCCTTCCATAATCATTTAAGTCCAATACATCCCTCACACATTTGACGTGGTCTTACTTTCATATGGTTTCATTCTTACATATCATCCCTTTTCATATGCAGATTTCATATTTATGGAAGAACAATACAAACATTAATAAAACTAAGACATAGGTAACAACAATCTATACACATTAGACATTAACATATCAATTGAAATCTGGGACTTAATGGAATGCTTCAAATGAACATAAACACCTTAATACTTCATACATCACAACCAAGATTTAGCAACATGGTCATTCATATTTAGAACATATGCTGATAAATGAGCGTGGTGGTAGTTTATTTAAAACTATGAGCATACCCTTATGTTTACACAGTAAAGTTTACATGGTGTGCGAATCGGTTTAGCTTGGGTAGTCAAGTATATATATAAATATAAATATATACAAACTGTATAGATGTATACATGGTTATGTAAGAACTCATTTTCCCACTAAATAAAGATCATCTTAAGACATTTCTTTTAAGATTTTTTTTGGATTTGAAGAAAACGTATTGAAGTGAGGTTGTATATACTTATATATGTATATGTTTAAATGTATATACATATATGCATAGGATACCAAATTAAACTATACTAAAAAGAAAGTTTCTCCAGATATACTTACTTTAAACATGATTATAATTTGGTAAGTCCAAGTGGGGTTCTTACACATGAAATATAAATGTCAAAGTGATTTCCACAATACCCAGGTAAAATCAAATTTTCATAAAAACAAAATATTTGACGAACATGATGATAAATGAGACTTGTCCCTTTGGAAAAACTATTTTGATATTGGAAAAACATTTTAATCCTTACCTATTATATGTACTTACATAATTTTAATATCACACTTGATAGAACAAATTTTAAAAGTAGATTGCAACTTGGTCTGATCATTATGTTACATAGTGATAAATTTTAAAACAAATAATCATGCTCTTCCTTATGTCGGCACATAAATGTACATATACATCTAAGTATTGATATGCACATATATAATACATCTACATGTATATATTTTTTTATGTTCAAAGGAATTACCCGAAATTCCCATTTTCATAGGGCGGAATAAAACAAGGGTTATAATAATATAAAAGAAAATTGTATACTTGCATTTATCATCTTATATATATATATGTATATAAATATATATACACAAGGTGTATTGATCGTACCACGATTCACTGTTCTATTCCACCCTTACACCACATTTTTAAACTAGTTTTCTAATGAATATTCCAAATATAATAGTGAATTGCACTTTATGTTTGAATCAATAAATTAATTTTAATAAATATTCGAATGGGAAATTTTACTTGTTTTTATTATTTCAATGTAGGTGGAGGTGATTTGGAGGGCCCTTGATGGAGTGGAAGAAAAATGGGCCAAAATTGCATGGATCCATGGCCATCTGTCCACTGTTTTGCATAGTACACAAAATCCATGTATCCAAATGGAATGAACCTTTGTGGCACTGTCCAAAACATAATAGGATACATTTCATATTAAGGAACCCAATCCTGATTCAGCATCTATGGGGCCCAGCCGAACTGATCTGTCCAAGCCACCGAATATGGACCAAGTCAAATGCGGTGTTCTATATTTTATCAATATCTTGAGATGTAGTAGTCCAAAGGGTGCCAACAATTCGGTGGCGATAGTCAAGAGGAAGTGATATAATTTTTCAATTTTTTCCAAAGCGAGATAAGACTTTATGAAGGCCGAAACGTGTGGTTCACGTAGATTAATGAAATCTGTGTGCCTAAAACCACCTTCCAATTTTCCTATAAAATGACACCTTGGGCTCCCCATTTGTACGTTTAGACAAGAGGTAAGGTGTTGACATTTTGGATTCTCCAAGGAGTCTTATCAACAAACCTATAAGTTCTGTAGGCTATGGGAGGTGCTACTTCAACATCTTCTTCTTCTTCCCCTCCCATGGGTTTCTAAACCCCTTGTGATCACTCGGGGAGGAATGTGATGTAATCCCGAGCTTCAAAGTTGTATTAATTTGAATGATCTTTTTAATTCTAGGTTTTATGTTGTTTTTCCTCATATTATATACTTATTTTATTGAGTTCTGTACTGGTCTGTCATGCTCAACTCATATGATCATTTTTGGGGGTACCCATTCCTGTAATGTTTCACCCACCGATCACCACTTTCTTTTCCCCCTTCCAATTGTGGTGTTTGTGTGGTTCATATTGGACAATTGAACTCACATAATGACTATCAAGGTCATGCAAATTTATGTCATGGTATCACAATGAAATAACATACAAACCTGGGCAACACATCGAATTCTTCATTTGTAGCCTTGGTGAGTTTCGGTTAGGAGGTCGAACACAAATCACCCAATCATCGGCGCTGTTCGGTGAATCGTTATGTGTTTTCTACTGAACCCTAGGAAGTATCCTAGTATAAACTCAGTAACATACTGGTTATAGGTGTTACAAACCAGGGACTAAATTATCATAACCCCATCCCCTGAAGCGATGAAGGATGAGCATCACGAGACTTCCCCGGGTTAATCACGTTTAATCAATATTGTTCATTTCTACTTTGTTTTATCGCCTTCATTTCCTATTTTCATAATTAATCATAAAACACCCAAGTATTACAAAACCTAATTCACCTTCTACTTCTATAATCAAACCCACTTTTTAAATTTATGGTCTATGGCTCCGTCGAGAGATAGCCTAGTGTTGTTGCTATACAGCAGAAATTCTAGTCAAAATTAAACAACTAATTTGACGCGCTCGACAACGCGGTCATGTATATAGGTATATAAAAATACTAGAACTGAAATAAAACAAGAACCATGAGTTCCCTTACCCCGATTTGGGCTCTCCATACAGAAGCGGATATGAACGGTCCTCAAAGCCATGCATATGTGTATACATAAGGTGTATATACACATAGTTTTATATATATATATATATATATATATATGTACCGAAGCTAAAAAGAAACAATGAAGGACTTTTCCCCTAACCTAAACTTGGAGAAGATAAGAGGAAGTGCAGGAGTCGTCGACGAGGTGGCTGAAGGTCCAAGGAAACAAGGTGCAAAAGAACTCTCTCTCTTTAGTGCAAACCGGGGTAAAAAAACAGGGAACTCTCTCTTGCGCAGGGGAAGTTGATTGGGTATCCAAGGCCAAGACGGTGCATAACCCACTGAAAGTAGGGTCAGCCGGGTCCACTCACCAGCCTAAGAGAAGAAAACGCCAACCTAGCTACTGGTTCGGTGTGCAAGGAAGAAGAAGACGCGACGCGGGAGGGGAAAAAACTGAGATTCGAAGAAGAAGAAAAAGAAGCAGCTAGGATTAGACCGGAATTGATCAGATGACTCAAAAGAATTACTGCATTAAAACCACGAATGGTTTCGATGGGGGTACTGGATCGGATGGCTGGGCAGGATGCAGTGATTTAAAAAAAATGGGCCTCATCAGTTTTGTAAAAACAAGGTCATTGATTTATTATTATTTTATTAAACCTATTATAATTTTGTTTTTTATTAACATGAAATAATAGATCAAATTTTATTATTTACGATAAGTCAATAGTAATTTAATACGTATATGAATTATTCTATTTACCCCTATCTATATCATATTATTATTTTCCTTTATTGACTTATATATACTAATTATCTTAATCTCTATAATTAAAGATCAATATAAATGTTGTTAATACAATTAGACATTTATCATAATAAAATTAATAATTATTTTCAAGTTTCACAATTAAGAGAGCATTGATGTAAATATTAACATTATGAAATAGAATTTGTAATACAAATGAAACCCTAATTTGACATAATTTCAAAACTATTAATTATAAAGAGATCAAATTATAAACATTTTCATTATTATTATTACTTATTTTTAATTTAGAAGTAATCATAATACATTTAACATAAATTTTTATGTAACATATATATATATATTACACAAGAGTTTTCACACATATTTTCATAGACTAAAAAATTAAATCCCCACCAGATTCAATATAGTCATTCATAAAATAAATATTTACTTTCTCAAGTTAAAAAATGTGTATAATAAATAGTGGAAGATAATAATATTAATCCCTACATTTTTGAATTATATAAAAAAACATTCTCATATAATTCACATTTTGCGAAAACAAACAATAAATTAGTTATATTATCATTATTGTTGTTGTTGTTATTAAAACAGTAAATCAAATAACAAACTTAACCTTTTTGAACCTTTCGGGGGGTATTGATCTCTTAGCTTCAATAGTTCAGATTGAAAATTAAAACATTAAAAGATATTGCATCATGGGGGTGCCAACAGCTATAATTATAGTCGTTGGTGTCTAACGGTCGGATAGGTGTTCTATAAAAACTTGGTCTTGGGGTATCACAAACTCAAAGAGACTGAAGGAGAAATAGGAGGAGATGGTTCGAGTTATTCCTTTGGTGCTCTGTACGGCTATGGTGGCTTCGTCCATCCTTATGTTTGTTTTGATGTATGCCAAAGACCCTTATCCCCTTCTCAGGGTTCTTGTGGTTTTAAGTGGTCTTCTTGTAATTTTAATCAGGTTTTAGTTGGAATCTTTGGTTAGCTATGATTCTTGTTTGATCACTGTGAGTTGTAGTTACCAAGGTGTTCCTCATTTGAATAAAAGATCCTTTTTTTCATTTTTGTGCTTTTAAATTATTCCCTTGTTATATTTTTTTTATAAGAGGATAGCTAGTTCTATTAAAGGAATACATAGTAATATAAAACATATCGATACATAACACAGTTTCATGGGATGTTACATTATTTCCCCCATCAAATAATTGCGTCCTCGCAATTCTATTCATAAAAAGAAAAACAGAAACCCCAGTCATACAACATTACTGAAATAGGAGATCCGGCTCGGTTAACAGAATACCCTAGTTGGTACATAGTTCCTCTGTTTCCCAATCCCAGATGCACCTTGAGCAGTAGGATTTGAATCCCTGGTCATGTATACTACACACAGGCTCCCATAGGGAGGCTCGTGCCGTGATAATCTCGGAAATGTCCGAGTGGAAAAATTCCCTGATAACCCTCCGAACTACATCACGCTCGAGCTATTTGAGGAGGATGATCTGATTGAGGAGACTGAGATTTAAGACCTAGAACATAAAGGCTTCCTTGAGGTGGCCATATTGAGCAGCTATGAGGAAGCACACTCTAGCAGAAAAGTTTTGCGCCAGAGTAAAACACTGGAAGAGGACTTCGTAGTTTCTCCCCCTTCACCTATGGTAAGGGAGTTGGGTAGTGGAAATGAGATGAAAAACATGGTCATTCCGCTAACACAAACAAAGAATCTCAGGACAGTTCGACAAATCAAGCAGGCGTTGGTAAGACCCTCGCGGGCGGAGAAAGGATGGATAATCCACCATGCATGTTCTGATCAAAATAACCTCTACTAACTCATTAGGTAGATATGAGATGTTCGTTTGACCATCCATCTGAAAAAAAAACAGTCAAGATAACTCACTTAACTACACTGTTAAGGTAGAGACAATACAGGAAACAGGAAACGTTCAATTACACAAATGTTTACATAACAAAGCATGAGTTTACTAAACGAACACCACAAAGAGAGGAAAAACGCCCTAACTCCTCAAACCACACACAGGCTGAACAGACGGGGTTAAACTCATGAGAACATCTATGATGCCTTCTGAGTTTAGCATGAGGGGTATGAAGTTGAGAAACGTCATTATACACCTGTTTCCTATAAGACAAATGGTTGGGTTCGTCTTCTAACACCCCAAAGTCCATCAACTGGCCCTAGAAGCTGTAGTGAAAAATCTGACACAGGTAGGCCACTCTGAGGTCTCCGGCAGTAGCAGATTCTTAAAAGGAGTTATCGAGCATCGTGCTAAATTCTTCGCCAGTTGTGAACACTCGGAAGAGTCCCTCATGGTACCTTCCCTGACGTGCATAAGAGGGGAATTGGGTCATCATCATTAGGAGATAATCCATTCCCAAACCCCGGTGAAGACTAAGCACCCTAGGCGGGTTTGACACATCATACAAGTGCTTGCATGATGTGAAAATATAGGCGTAATTAATAAAGTTCTCTCGACTAGCCAGAGACACAATGGTCTCTAGGGCCTTAGTGGGAAGTGACAATATATTGGTAGATACATTTCCATCAGTCATCTGAAAGTTATAACATATTTACATAGTCAATCATATTAGTATATTCATACCACCTGGTTTTACAGAGTTTCCTGAACCCATCCTCTGATACCAACTGTAAGGACCCCGATTCCTGGGTGCGCATGGGGCATGATGTACTATAAATTTATTACAAATGGTTACAATAATACATCATGTCCCATTACTACAGAAGATCATGAGGATCAGGATTCTGGGAAACCAGCTGCTTCTCAAAAACATCATTAGTATAAATCCATGCCTGAAAAATTTTAAAACAAAAACGTAGGGTGAGAAAAATATGCCCAGTAAGGGGTATTAAAATGTTTAAGGAAAATTCTTTCTCAAAGCAGTAATTTTGAAGATGATAAAACACTGCATTAAAATCAAGGCATTATGTTTTCCTTAAAACATGTAAATCCTAGATTCTTGAAAACCACTTACACAAAAAAGAAGTACTTTCCTATAATAACCTTCAAAGAAGACATAAATCAGAGAGCGCAAGAATGTGAAGAATAGATGATGCATAATTTACACCCTAATTACATCAGTTCCAAAAGATTGTGTGCAAGAGGGGAAAACATTCTTATCATGATTCATTAGCACATAAATTTCTTACAACAACATACCACATGTGTTACAGTTCATATCTCATAATCTCATTCTCAAAGTCGAGGTAATTACCAACTAGGGGATGTCCTATTAGTTGAACTATCCCCTGGTTCACCATTTATCATCACATGCGGAGGGAAATTATAATGCCAGACTTTATCAAGACCTTGCGTCATGACCATAACTAAATATGGGTCAAGGCTAACCGCCAACCCCGTTTCCAAGGTATCACAAGCCAAGGCTAACCGCCAATACTGTTTCACATAACGTCTAATGAGATTCGTCATTTACCCAATGCATTGGAGCGCTGTATAATTTCGGGCACACCTGTCCATAATCATTTAAGTCCAATACATCCCTCACATATTTGACGTGGTCTTACATTCATATGCTTTCATTCTTACATATCATCCCTTTTCATATACAGATTTCATAGTCATAGAAGAACATTACAAACATTAATAAAACTAAGACATAGGTAACAAAAATCTATACACATTAGATCTTAACATATCAATTGAAAACTGGGACTTAATGGAAAGCTTCAAATGAACATAAACACATTAATACTTCATACATCGTAACCCAGAGTTAGAAACAATGTCATCCATATTTAGAACATATGCTGATAAATGGGCGTCGTGGTAGTTTATTTAGAACTGTGAGCATACCCTCATGTTTGCACAGTAAAGTTTACATGGGGTGCGAATCGGTTTTTCTTGGGTAGTTAAATATATATATATATATATATAAATATGAAGATATAAAAACTGTATAGATGTATACATGGTTATGTAAGAAGTCATTTTCCCACTGAATAAAGATCATCTTAAGACATTTCTTTTAATATATTTTTTTGGATTTGAAGAAAACATATTGATGTGAGGTTGTTTATACTTATATATGTATATGTTTAAATGTATATATATATATATGCATTGGTTACCAAATTAAACTATACTAAAAAGAAAATTTCTCCAAATATACTTACTTTAAACATGATTATAATTTGGTATGTCCAAGTGGGGTTCTTACACATGAAATATAAATGTTAATGTGATTTACACAATACCCAGGTAAAATCACCTTTTCATAAAAACAAAATATTTGACGAACATGATGATAAATGAGACTTTTCCATTTGGAAAAACTATTATGATATTGGAAACACATTTTAAACCTTACCTATTATATGTACTTACATAATTTTAATATCGCACTTGACAGAACAAATTTTAAGAGAAGGTTGCAACTTGGTTTGATCATTATGTTACACAGTGATAAATTTTAAAACAAATAATCATGATTGTCCTTATGTTCGTACATAAATTTACATATACATCTAAGTATTCATATGCACATATATAATACATGAACTTGTATATATATTTTTTATGTTCATACGAATTACCCGAAATCCCCATTTTCATATGGCGGAATATAACAAGGGTTATAATCATATAAAAGAAAAGTGTATACTTGCATTTGTCATCTTATATATATATGTATATAAATATATATACACAAGGTGTATATAGGTATATACAAATACCAGAACTGAAATAAAACAAGACCCACAAGTTTCCTTACCCCGATTTGGGTTCTCCATACAAAAGCAGATAAGAACGGTCCTCTAATCCATGCATATGTGTATACATAAGGTGTATATACACATAGATTTATATATATACATACATATATATATGTACCGAAGATAAAAAGAAACAAGGAAAGACTTGTCCCTTTACCTACACTTGGAGAGGAGAAGAGGAAGTGCAGGAGACGTCGACGAGTTGGATGAAGGTCCAAGGAAACACGGTGCAAAATA
The DNA here is from genome assembly GCA_963277665.1 of Viscum album. NCBI lineage: Eukaryota > Viridiplantae > Streptophyta > Magnoliopsida > Santalales > Viscaceae > Viscum > Viscum album. Next base: position 493,904,104 of record OY728148.1, on the reverse strand, counting down.
ACTCCCTCTCTTCGGTGAAAACCGAGGTTTAAAAAAACATGGAACTCTCTCTTGCATGGGGGAAGTTGATCGGGTATCCAAGGCCGAGACGATGCCTAACCTGTGGAAAGGAGGGGCAGCCGGGTCCACTCGCCGGCCTAAGAGAAGAAAACGCCACCCTAGCTACTGGTTCAACGCACGATGAAGAAGAAGACGCGACACGGGAGGGGGAAAAATGAGATCCGAATAAGAAGAAAAAGAAGCGTCCTGGATTAGACCGTAATTGATCGGACGGCTTAGAAGCGTTGCTGCATTAAACCCACTGACAGTTGTGATGGGGGTATTGGATCCGACGGCTGGGCATGATGAGGTGCTTTAAAATAACGAGCCTCATCAGTTTTGTAAAAACATGGTCATTGTTTTATTATTTTTTTATTAAACCTATTATAATTTCTTTTTTTTAACATGCAATTATTGATCAAAATTTATTTTTTAGGGTAAGTAAATAGTCATTTAATACATATATTCATTAATCTATTTACCCCTATCTATATCATATTATTATTTTCCTTTGTTGACTTATATATACTAATTATCATAATCTCTATAATTAAATATCTATATAAATTTTGTTAATACAATTAGAAATTTATCATAATAACATTAATAATTTTTTTCAAGTTTCAAAATTAAGAGTGCATTGTTGTAAATATTAACATTATGAAATAGAATTTTTAATACAAATGAAACAATAATTTGACATAATTTAAAAACTGTTAATTATAAATAGATCAAATTATAAACATTTGCATTATTATTATTACTTATTTTTAATTAAGAAGTAATTATAATACATTTAACTTAAATTTTGACGTAACATATATATATATATATATAACCCAAGAGTTTGCACACATATTTTCATAGGTTAAAAAAGTAAATCCCCACCAGATAAAATATAGTCATTCATAAAATAAATATTTACTTACTCAAGTTAAAAAAACATGTATAATAAATAGTGTAAAATAAAAATATTAATCCCTAACGTTTTACATTATATAAAAAAACATTCTCATATAATTCACATTTTGGGAAAATAAACAATAAATTAGTTATATTATCATTATTGTTGTTGTTTTTATTAAAACATTAAATCAAATAACAAACTTAACCTTTTTGAACCTTTCGGGGGGGGATTCAATTCTTAGCTTTAATGGTTCAGATTGAAAATTAAAACATTAAAAGATATTGGATCATGGGGGTGCCAATGACTATAATTATAGCAGTTGGTGTCTAATGGTCGGATTGGTGTTCTATAAAAACCTGGTCTCAGGGTATCCCAAACTAAAGGTGACTAAAGAAGAAAGAGAAGGAGATGGTTCGGGTTATTCCTTTGGTGATCAGTATGGTTGCGGTGACTTCTGTCATCCTTATGTTTGTTTTGATAGATGCCAAATACCCTTATCACCTTCTTGGGGTTATTTGGTTTTAAGCAGTCTGCCTGTAATTTTAATTGGGTTTTTAGTTGGAATCATTGGTTAGCTAAGCTTCATGTTGGATCACTGTGATTTTTAGTTACCAAGGTGTTCCTCATTTGAATAAATGAGCCTTTTGTTCATTTTTTTTTCATTTACATTATCCCTTGTTATATTTTTTTTATAAGATGATAGCTCGTTCAATTAAAGGAAGACACAGTAATATAAAACATATCATTACATAACATAGTTTCTTAGGATGTTACAGATTCGTATAAAGATATACAATTAATGTACAAAATAACATCAAACTCTACCAAAGGGAGTTTGAAAATATTTTATGAGATGTTCAATCCTCAAAATTATCTTGGGAGGAGTTATATAATTTGGATTCAATAATTTCCCAATTTACTATTATCATAGATAACTCATCCTCCATATTTTGAGTTGGTGTTTTAATAGTTCGACCAATCTTGTAAGATATAAAAGAATGGGTAGAACCAGAATCAAATAGTATATTCACTATCCTTGAATGAATAACAAGTGTACCTGTCACCACAATGTTTTCTGGATCCATATCAGTAGTAGTGATAGAATAATCCCATACTTGTTTCCTAGGAGGTTTTTGTTGATCGGCTCTGACAACCCTTGGCTTAGGGAATTGGTTCGAAAAATTCCCATGTTACTGTTAGTTGAAACACAACATTACTGGATGAGCATTGATATGAACCTTACTTTCTTCTTCCATGTTAGTGGAATTATTCATATCCCTTCAGTATTTCTTCTCCAAATATCCCATTTTGCACATTTGATTCATTTCCTTATTCCCTTCAGATTGTTCCCAAGATGCTTCTCCCCACAGTATTGACATGTGGTGTATTCGGTCATCATTCCATCATTGGATTTTTTTATATCCACCCATTTTAGAATACATTTTTTTCTTTTTGTCATTAGGCCCACAATACCATTAACATTCTCTCATCTCCATTTCAACCTTGAGGTCACAACAGACAATCTCCTAATAACTATCGATGTCTCCAATTTGAAATGCTTTGTGTAGACTTGGATTTATTTCACTAAAGAAGCAGTCCACCTTACTTTCAGTGTTCATGAAAATGTTAGAGGCGTATCTTGAAAGCCATGTAAATATTTCTTTGCATGCCCTGATAGACTCATCTTCCCTTTTCTTAAGTTTTAGGAACTCTCCTTCCATTTTGAGATGGAGGCTATAGAATATAAATATTCAAAAACATTTTCTTGAATTCCTCCATATCAATGAAATCATGTTTTTTCTTTTTGAATAGTGAAAACCATTGAGCAGCTTCTAAATCAAAAAATAGATCTCCAGAACAAATTTCTCTTCTTTTGAGAACTAGAGGATAGAAAATATATTTTCAACAGATTCAAACCATTGTTCCTAAAGGAGGGTATTGAAAGATTAGAAAAACATAGGAGTCATTTTCGGCATGAATTATTTGATGTCAAATTTCCCATACCTTGTATAAAGAGGGTGTTCCACCTGATTCAAATTATTATTCATAATTATACCTAGTTGATAAATTACTATCATGAATTTTTTTGCACCTATTCCCATCATATTTGGCATTTAATTAGGGAAATAATCACATTACCTAGAAAAATAAATATTGGGACATGCTCTTCAATTTCACACTATATACAAAAATAAATAAAGTTCTATTAGGGGTCTTGAATACTATGATAATAAAAATAAAAAATAATACTTTAAACATAAAAGGATATACTTTAAAAGGAAAAGTATATCCTAACTTATGATTCTATAGATTTCAATCTAGGTTATCCATGATGCATTTCCTAATATATATTCTTATGGTCATTTTCTCAATTACTTTAATAATTATTTGTAATGATTTTATATATTTACCTAAGCATATCCTCTGAATATGTCAAACCAGGTGCACAGTAAGACCCACTTTCAGGTACCAAGTTACCCCGAGTCAGGCTAGAAACACCTTATTGGAGTTATTACTCCTAAGTACATCTGTAATTGAAAAATATTCACTTTTGTTATCCATATATATGTATTTTTTTGATGAAATACATACTTTATACATACAAAAATTTAGGGACATTATCATAGACTTAGAATTCTCCCTAAGGTTCTCAAAAAAGTGATGTATTGCTAGTTTCCAAAAATTACTAAACTTTTCCTTTGATACCAACTATAAAGACCCTAGTCTTTTACAAATATCATTACTTGATTTTAGGCATAATTAAACAACAAATTACAAGCCAGGGATCGTAATGTCGAGTGTCTTGAAAGAATAGGTACATAAAACTGAAAACATGGAACTAAATAAAACTTTTCATTATTTATCATCCATTATGTGAACCTATAATCTATTGATCCCTTAAATTTTCAAAGGATAACATGTGGATAACATGAATAAAGGGATGGGCTAAATATCCCAGTAAGGGAAGAAACATAAAAATAAATATTAGCATATGGGTTAGAAGAGTTAACATAATGGTATAAAATGCAGGGATATTGATTAAAAATAAGGAATAATAACATATAGATTATGATATCATTTAGTAATAGTAATTTAGAAACAAAATAAAACATGACATTAGTAGAAGTCAAGTCTCATTAAACATAATGGAGCATGAGTCGTGGCTACCACCAAGATCGTTGCACAAAATATCTAATGATACTAAACTTTACTCAAGCATTGGAGTGATATCCAGGTTCACCCATCATGAAATGTTTAGGAATAATTTTTCCACAAAAAGAATAATACATAAACAATAAATCATAAACATAAGGGTTACACATAGAAAGAATTGGGTACTATAACTATCTCAAAAGGCATATGAAAAGGTAATATCATAGTGGTGTCTATGAAAGGATGGATTTAAAATCATAAATAAACATTCATAAGAAAATATTTTAATATATAATGATAAGTTATATCTAACTAAATTGAAAATAGTTATTAATATACTTTATAAATAATTTTTTTTAATATGGTTTAAGGGAAAACATTGATGATTATTTAATATCGAAATGGTATAACTTTTTGTATAAATTCAGAATTTAACCAAGTTAGTTTTTCATGATAAAATGATTGATTTTGGAAAAATAATTTTTCCGTAAATTTTATTACGGAGAATATTTGAAAATGGGTAATAATTCAGGAAGTTCCCTTAAATCAAGTTTTCTTATCCGAAATATATGAGAAGAGAAGCTTATTAAAACATGTATATACATAAAAAATAAGGATGAATGGATCTTGATATATTATTTTGGAAAATATGAACAGAATTTATAATATATACATAAAATGAAAATATAATTTCATTTGGGTAAAATGGGACAAAGAGTAACTCGAATGAATAATGGAGGTTCAAGTAGAATCTCTTACCTTATGTCCGAAATGATTCTGTACTTAATTATAATTTCATGAATAATCAAACTAAATACATTAATACATTAATTAAGAACCTTTTATAAATTTATTTTATTTATTATAATTTTATTAAATTCATTCATGTCCATTTTATAGGTTATGAGATTCAATTTCATCGTTCGAGAGTGTTAGTTTCCTAGGTTTTCATTATCGATTTACTTGTATATTTGTATATAAAATCATGTAGAATGAGGTTAGTTTTCCAGAAATGATCATAGATGTTATTAATGAACATATAACATATTAAAATACCATATTTCTTTCATAATTTTGGATTATTCATTTGATAGATCCTTAATGAAAATTGTTTGGGTTTATTTTGATGGTTTTCGATCACAATGAACACATTTTGTTATATAAATTAATATCATGTGTAAAAAATGATTAAATGAAATTAAATGAGATATAATATATTTATTATAATTTTCTTCAACTATAAAAAATATTTCACGACCATACTTGAAGGTGTAATTGAAAGATTAAAGCATGTTGTCCACAAAGGTGGTAGATCGGCACCTCCCGGACGATGGTTTCATTATTAAATTAAAAGATAAAAGAGAAGAGATTTGATAAATAATTGTCAAATAAACATGATAAAATTACATTATATGTAATATACTAGAGTTTTCATTTCATTTGGATGATGGGATGTGAGGAGATAAAAATAAAAAAAAAGGAACATAAAAAGAAATTATAAGAAAAAGGAATAGGGTTTTACATCTTGATTCCTTCTTCATGAGAACCTCCTTAGGGTAATCATTCTGGGCTTTTGTTAAGTAAAAAATATTTTGGATGTTGGGGATATGTTTTAAAAGAGTATTGAAAATAATTTGGGAAATTATAAAGTCTTTATATGTTTGGGGAGAAGAGGTGGTGAGGGGTGGTATTTATTGTGGAGGAGAGAGGTGTTTTCCCATTATTTTACTCAATATATTACTATTTTGCTCAAAACAAGCAATCATATTGGTTATAGAGAAAACATATAGCAATTATATCATGTGAGTTAGAACCAATTGATCTCACATCATCTATGACTCAATTAATAGTGTATTTAACTTATAATGTATATATACTGTAAATTACTGTATTTTACTATTAACTAAAAATCATGTATTTCAGAAAAATCCCAAAAATTCACCCTAACCATTTTTTGATGTGAAGAATTAAAAAATGAACTACATTTTATAGAAATTATTTTTATAAAATGAGACACATAATTTTTAATTAAAATCATCATTTACTTGGAAAATACAAATTTTAAAATTAAAAATGCCTTTTTAATACTTTAAAATTTTAATTGAGGTCTCGTAAAATTATCTTATAATCTTAAGACATCAAAATATTTATTTATTAATTCATTATATGAAAATATATTTTCTTTTAAATTATTATTTTAATCAAAAAATGTAATCAAATATTTTTAACCTATAAAAATACCAACACTTAACTAATAACATTTAAAATATTTATTTACTTATACTATGATATAATTATATATTATTGTAACTTATAGTATGGGGAAAATTTATTCATACTTTAATTGGAGAGTTTACAATTCAATTGGCCGATTTGATACTCAAAAGGGTCATATTACTATTCCAAATTTCAAGTTACAATTATATCGGAATAGGTTACTTAACTTCTAGAATCTCTTCTTATTTCATTCATTCATCATTTATAAAGCTTTTATTGTGTTATCTTATGTGTTTATACTATATGAAATAATTATAATAAGGGAATTTCTATAAATAAAACATTGGGTTATTACACCACCCATTCAATTATTTTTATTACGTTATTATATTATAATATCAATATCTTCAATATACTGATAGTTTTTGTGTTAAGGGTTTGACCTAAACCTACACACAATTCCATCAAATGGGTAATTAAATTACAGTTCGTGTACAGTGATCTACCACCTCATTTAATGATGTTGTTCATTTTTCCTTTACCACCTCTCATGGTTGGGAATTATTATGTACACCCTATTTATATATGATATATATGATATTTATGATTTCTTTATACTTCTAAAATAGTTATGTAACTCATAACTTTATGTGTTATATTTAGTGTAAATATGATAACATTGTTTGTGGACGTGTGGACTACCACCTTCTCAACGAGATGTGCTACATTCAAACATTACATGGAATGTATTAAAGATTTATTTAATTAAATATATATGACATAAATTACATATATATGATCTTCATGAATAACTAACTTTCTAAAAATATAATATATAATTTTCTTTATTACCCTTTTCACACACTGAAAAAGTGATAACATCATTCGTGGATATGTGGACTTCTGCCTCCTCATAGAATGTGATTCCTTTTACATCACCTGAATTATATATATAAGTATATATTATTAAAAAAATTATTTATGATATAATTATCATTTTGTAATGATAAAATTTTAATTACCTTCTTTCTATAATGATCATTAAAAGAATGGGAACGTTACTCATGCGTACGTACGAGCTACTATCATTATAACTGTAACATTGGTTCTTTTTTCATAACCATATTTCATGATTGGTTTTAAAATAATAATTGATGTATAAATATAATAATTATTTCATTATTATTATTTTGGATATGTTTATTTAATGACTTCTTTGACCATAGTTGATATACCAAAGACATTTAGGACACATGAACCGAATTAGGTCAAAACACCCAATGTAATATTACTTGTTTAGGTAATGGTATAAAACATTGCAATAAGTTAAATAAGAGAAATTATAAGAATGAAAAATGCTATCATTAAATTAAATAATGAAAGTAAATTTATTATTCAGGAATATAATGACATACAAGATAATTTAGACTCAAGATAAAGGATTTTCATCTCACTTTTTACATATGCGAAATAAATGTCATACTCCCCAATTAATTATTTTATATGGTTTACATATACCCTTTGACATGTTAAATAATGAATTTTATTATTACCATGATATTATAAGCTTCATTTAATGTTATTTAATCAGGGGTATTATTATTCAAATGTTTCAAAGTGGTATGGTACACATTGGAATTTTTAAAGATTACTTTCCTCAAGAATGATTTTAATGATCTTTCAATGGAATTTCCATTCATCAACATCAATGACCCTTGTGGTTACTTATCCTCTACTAGGTAATTATTGAAAAATTCTTATTCATTATTCAACATGTATATTTCATAAGGCATATATTTCATTAATTAAATCGATTACACAATATGTGGAATGATTTAGATATGTAGTGACTGGTGGGGATCTGAAATTATATAGCCCCTTGATACATTGATATGTTCTCATGAGAAAAATAATTTGGAAAAATTAAATAGATTTCTCAATATATATTTAAATATTCTTTTGAATGGTCATGATAGTATAGGTTTTCATGTGCCTCATACATGACGTCTAATAATTAATAATTTCCTTCAAATATATTTTATTTATTACTGTTATTACCTATATGATATTTGTGATGATGTTATTTATGGATACATTTCATCATCTATTTATTTATTAAAAGAAAGTTGTTTTAGTTATTTCCCATTTGATATTTATTATGCCTTTTCCAGTTATTTGAGTGAAACGTGTTCTCAGTTATTTATCATGCCATGTTTATTATGCTTATTGATTCATTATTAGATATGTGTTGCTTAACATTATAGAGAAATTGATATCACCATTATTCTGTTTTCTTTCCCTAGGATATGAAGATGAATTCTTGGTATGAGTTTAAAGGATTTTGGGAGTTCACTTATGTTACCCATTATTTTCTTTTAGAAAATTACTACAGCTGTCATGTATATAATCTGGTTTTTCAAAACTGCTAAATTTATTGGTCCTTCATGATTTGATTCCTTATAATCATGCCAATATAATAAAGTAATGCATTAAATCTAGGAATTTGGGGTCGAGGTGTTATAAAATATCAGGATCTAGTAACACAAAAATCCAGAGTTTCTCAATGATACTAGTCTCTATTATTGAAGGATAACAGATTCATGTTGGGTTTGACATTTTTTTATATGACACATTCCATTGGGGTCATGAGTCATATGTGATTCTAACCCAGATTCCATCTTTCTAATTGATGGTGGATTCCACCACTTTAATCGATTATTTCATCTCCTTTATTGAAATAGAATGAAAGGATGTTGGTTCCTCACTTTATGGATTCCACCTTGAAAGTCCTTTCCTAGTATGGCTCTTCATCATATATTTAAGTCTTGTTCATGAAACTCATTCAGGGTTCCATCATGAGGGGGATTCCGAATAATTATTCCACTTCTATCTCAATATGGAAACAATCATTTGTAATAATAGGTAGTAATTTTCGGTATGTATAGAAATTTCTGGACATCGGGTTTTTTGGGAACCTATAAATTCATCTCTTTTTGAAGGTGGAGGCATCTCTTGTGTGAGGTGTCTTAGGAAAAAAAATACGAGGCATATCATGTTGTCCATGAGGTTGTTGATTCTAGGCGTATAAGTATTCTATGACTTTTTACCTCAACAATCCCATGTTTATTTTAAGGGGTTTAGATTCAGGAGTGGGTTGAATGTTTAATGACTTGTCGGGATAGGTAAATCACAAGTTGAATGTCTTGAAGAGATATATGGGTCAAAATTTTAACATATTTCATGCATATATAGATTGTAGGTTTAACATAATAAGGGGATAGATGGGTCATGAGTTTAACATCTTGTGGGAAAAGATGAGTAATTGGATTGACGTCTTTTGGGGACATATGGGTCACAATTTTAACATCTTGTGGGGATAGATGGATCATAGGTTTAATTTCTTGTGGGAACATAGGGTGACATGTTTAACATCTTGTGGGGACATATGGATCATAGTTCTAACATTTGGAGGGGACATATGGGTCATATTTTAAATTTCATCTGGGTACATATGGATTGTTATGTGTGTCATAAGGGGGTAAAATTTCACACTTGGGTTGTGGTAAAGTGTGTCCCAAGGGGGATTTCAATCTTGGGAATTTAGTGGTGGCCTTGGGGTGTCAATATTTATCCACAATGAGGTTTCTTATGCACCCTATTTAAGAGACAAGGATCCAAACTAATATAGTTTGATGCTATAGTTTAAGGTAATATGATAGGACCATTCCATGCAGTTTAACATCATGTGTTAAGGATGCCATTGTCTTGAAAGTAGTTTCAACAAGGGATGGTGTGGGGATTTGTGTAGAACCTTCCCAAAGGATGTGGTATAAGGCGACATCCCATGATGTTCACAAATGCAGAATCATGTGATTGTCACATGAGGAAAGGCTATAGTTTAATGTCTTCTGCTGAGGATGTTTTCATGAAGTTTAACATTGTATGAATGGGACATCGAGCTAGGAAATATTATTTCATGAATATATGATATTTATGGTGCTTAAACATTAAAGGGACAATGTCAAGGTGAGAGGAAGATCCAGATAAAAGACTCTATACAGAGATAGGAAATACTTTTCACACGGTAATTCCACCATTAGGGATTATGTGTTCACTTACCATGCACCTCTGGGAAGGGGATGACATAAACACTACAATAGAGGAGTGGCAATCAGGTGGACTGAAATTATGGTGTCTATTCTTAAGAGAAAAAGCCAGTAGGTTTCCTTTTCTTAGGAGAAAAATGTAGGGTTATTTTCTAGGAAACAGTTGATGTAATGTGGGAAGACATAAGGGCATGTGGTACTAGTTGCACATAGATTTGGGGTGCAGTTAAACTATTTTTGGAAAGGTACAGGGGCCCTGGACACTCAATGTTCAGGAAAGGGGATTGGATAAAGGAGAGGCCATTAAGGTATTAGTGACCGGGTTTTGGGAATGTTTGGGTTTTTTGAATGTTAGGTTTTTATGAATGTTAGTGGATTCACATAGTTTTGGGGTCTCATAAAGGTCAAGGGTCTCAAAGAAGAGTATGGTTTGCAAAATGCAGTGACCTTACTTTAGAGTGAAGGATCGGTTACCATGGGGTTGGTTACATGAAGGATAATTATATTAAAAAACCCCAAGATCCACAACGGCCTTTCTTCTTATTTAAATTTGATGGAACTTTGTGAAAGGAATCTACACCGTAGGTTGAGGTTCTAAAAAACCCATGGGATGTGGTTTTATAAAAAAATTTCTACCTTTGGAAATCGATATCATCTTTCACATATGTAGCATCAGATTTTCATGAATTATGATATTTTCTCTGAAGGTAAAAGGATGTTCTCACATGAAAGTCAAAAATCTGGGGGTATTTATATGCAAAGCAGAGGAGAGGGAATTTTTTTCATGAAATATACAGACATTATCGAAATATTATGTGCTTCATGAAATGATGGGGTTCCGCACACCAAATTTACACTACATGAAGGTTTTCACATTAAGATTCATGCATCAAGGGACATCCAAAAACTAGAGTTCTGTTATGTGAAGGATTCCACCAGAATATTTTTTTGGCCAAGTACTTCAGTAAACAAGGGTTACAAAATATGAAGGTTACCAACTCAAGCTTCAGACAGATGGGGAAATCTATGAAATGGAGCCATTTGTGAATCTTATGACCTTAATGAACCAGTCCCTTATGTAGATTTTATGTTGTGTTGTCTTGAATTTGTTTTTATCTAGTCATTCCTTCTGTGACCTCTCCCGTGAGATGTGTATTTTATTATCAATACTACCCTTGGATGACATAGGTATCACCCTTTCTCGTATCCTTTGAATTTAACTCTAACCTTTACATTCTTTCTCATTTACTATATTTAAATATATATATGATATAATAATATTCTATTAAATACAAAAGTGATGAATAGAAACTTAAAAAATATACACCTTATGTGCTTGAAAATACATACTTCTTCAATTCGTTGAAATTTATTTTCCAATGTCTAATCCATTCACAGAGGAATAAAATAGCCTCATGTTCATTCTTCTACCTTTTAATCATTTATATCATTCAAGGATGTTGCAAAGAATCCTATAGATATAAATTAGACATAGGATATTCATCCTTATCCATCAAAATATTCACCATAGGGTTTTTATAAATAGGGTTCAACTCGTCCTTTTCTACTTGGTGACGTAAGGAAAAATGTTTCTTAAGCGATTTACCAATTTATTTTATCTGGTCTTGGAAAAATAAAGATAACATGGGTGCTAATGATAAAAAATATTTTTAAATGATAATTTCATATCTATGTGGAAGCCTAATTTCTCCAACTGATCATTAAATCCAATAACCTTGAAAGTGTGATCCGTAACTGTAATCCATTTCTTCCATTTTATAGTGATATAATGCATTGAAAATTTTATTTTTCTATATACTTTATTTTTTTCCTATGTGATTAGAGATGAGATATTATGGTGTAAGTATCCATGTCCTTATATTGTATTAACAAATATACAAATATTTTTTATAATATAATGCAAAAGACATAGGAAACATCCTCAACATATCTCGTAAAAGCTTCCTAGTCACTATCTCTAACCTATTGAGGTGAAATAATTTGAATAAGGTATTAAAACACATAATACAATTTTTATAATAACATTATACTTATTAAATGATTGTAACATATCATGAAATTTGTATTTGTAAGGATATAACATATGTTAAGGAATGATCTCAGTATATTCATGGGTTTTATTTCAATTTTCTATAATATTAAAAAAGCATATAATTATAAATTTTCATGATTATAGATTAAATGAGAAATAATAATAATTATTTTTATCAAAACTCCCTCTATTTTATCAAGTACACACATCCCTCTCTGTTAGACTCAAAATTTGTAGTTGTGAATGAATTTTGTTTTAAAGGATCTATATTCCCATTTTAATAACCCCAATGAGGGTTGTTCATGCTAGTTGAAGGTATTTAGGTGGGACGGACTTTGATGCTTATGGGATTTAATCTCATGGATATATTAAGTGAACTTCACAATATGGAAATCCTAAACTGGATTTACTCAACCCTTTCCTCCATGTTACATCAATTATAGTGATGGATACTTATCTTGATGTAAGATGATAAAGTCTTCAAAATAACTCATTGTTAAAAGTAAGTGTCCCAATGATGGTTAATCAAACACATAGTTCTTGGGGTTTCATTCCTAATCAAGTAATGGAAGTCCAATTTTGAATTTATATTTACCTGATGGATTTATACTGCATGAATTTACCACATATTATCCTTTACATTACCCATATGGCATAGTTGAGTGGTTTTACCCCTGTTTTACTTGTGGTGGCATGTTGAAGAGTTCTTGGTTTCGAGCCTTCACATCTTCATCTTTATTTCCTTTATACCCTCTCCCTAGACCCACTATATTTATTTTATCTTTTTCATGTATTTTTAATATTATATTGATTTTAAATAAAATATTAACCATGTTTTGATAAACAAATTATGCATTATTCATTTATTTGTATTCTATCTTTTGACATTAATTCATTTATTAATGTGATCACTATCTTTCATCAACAAAATAAATAATGTATTAGATAGAAATAAATAAATGATCTAATCATGATTTTATCTAATGATACATTTATTGAATAATAATAAATCTACCTATTAACTAATAGATAACTCATTGTACTAGTCTGGGTATGAGTTACAACATCTCATATGACCACCTATGTGTCACTTGGGTTGGAATCATCTTAGTTGCATCTTAAACTACCTCTATATACTTTAGGATACACCATTAATAACATGTAATTATAACTCAAATATAGGTGAGGGAAACCAAATGATTGGATAATAGTGAATTACATAAGTACCGTTTGACACACTGGTCCAACATAATAATGGATGGAGGGGTGACTCTAATACTATCATATTTAATTTAATAATTAAAAAAATGAAAACCCCTGTAACAAATTAAATTAAATAATACCAACACATACATAGGTCTAGGTCATGATCATGATTTTCATGCACATAAAATAGTTATGAAAAATTATACTTTCTAACATTCATTTATATTCATTATTTATTACTAAAATAAGCACACTTCCATTAATTAATCAATTAATTAATTCAATTTCATCTTAAGGTTCTTAAAAATTCTCTTGGAGAGACCCATCATTAAAATAATTCATGGAAAATAAATAGAAGAATCAATTGTCACATATTATTACCAGAAATTAATTGAGAATATAATAACTCATTAAAACAATTATTAAATTTTCAAACACCACATATTTTGAACAATATAACAAGGATTTTAATGCATTAGTTAGAAATTTTGATGTAATTTTACTCTTCCCATTAATGGGAGGCTACAAGAAATGTACTTACGAGCTACACACCGCATAACTCAATTACCATGTACTTGGTATACATGGTTTAGGATTTGGTGTGTACCACGACCGGTCTATATATTGTGTACTAAAAAACCACACACCATGTATTTTTATTTTCATGTTCTTGGGATAAATTTACGGGTATTTGGAATATATCTCGGGGGATTAAATAGTGTTTAATAATGAGATACATGCTATGTGGTTTTAATAATATTTGTTTGTGTAACCCAAATAAGGAATCAACATGGTCATCAAATTCGAGACTATATGTCGTGCACAATCTAGCTACAATACATGTTTCATGAAAGTTGTGTGTTTTATAACTAACCATGTAAATTAGTGTGTATTTTAGATAAAATAATTAATGAACTACACACAGTGTACACCAGATACATGTCGTTCACTTCATTAATACTCCAGGTTGTCAATATCTTCTGGTTTTCACCATATATTAGACCACAAGTTTTGAAAAACATTTCACTACTAAAGCATGTATACTACATAGTGTGTAACTAGCTACACACCATGTATCCAAAAATGTCAATTTTTAAGTTGTATTGATCTACACATAGTTCACAATAATGGCACCGCGTGTAGTTAGTGATCAGTGCATCGTGTATCCCATTACATGGTCAGGTATGGTGAACATGGGTAAACAACATGTACTTGGACTACACGAGGTGTAATCAATTGATATCTGAACAATGTCCTGAACAATTCTCGATGGAATCTATTTCTATTCATCTCTTATTCCTAATCCTTTATGAAAATGAAACAATAAATGATTTTTATTAACATGTCAAAAACATCTTAATTAAAATTTGATTAAATAAAAAAAATCTTGAAAATAAAATCTTACCATTGTTGTGAATAAAGAAAAAAACGAATAAATAACTATAGATTTGAAATGTGACCACTCTAATACCACTTCTAGGTTTTATATGTAGTAGAAGAAATGACGATGGAAAATAAATCAAAAAATATTTTGATTCAAAATTTCCCAAAACCTAAAGATATGATAGTATATTGTTCAATTCATAATCAAATCCTTTATGACCAAAATAAATGAATACCTGGCCAGAGGGACATTCATTATAGACTATGTTGATCTTATGAAAACCATTTTTCAGATTAACATTTTTATTTTATAAGGATCTATGTGTAGAATCCCTATAATAGCGATCCACAAATGCCCCTTTGATCTCTAGGAAACAAAAATTTATTTTCGGGTACTAGTGTGATGAATCAATTGTATTTAATTGTTCATGTTGATCACATATAGCTCCTTCAAGGCTCATGAGCCTCATCCTAGTTTGTGTGGACTCCTTAAGTGCATCCAAGAGACCCGAGATCAAATCAAGGTAGAGGCTAATTTCTGGGTACTGTAGCAGGTACTATAGAAGGAACTGTGCAGAACTGTAGCAGGTGATGTACGACAATGTAGCATCCAAGAATATTCCTCTATTTGGACTTTTGGGCCTCCGATTTGGTCCCCGAGTCCTTTAAGGCCTTCAGTCCACCAAGGTCATTGGGTCAGTATGGCCTTCGGGCCACCTTAAGGCATTCGGGCCACCTTAATTGAAGATGAAAACTAGATAACCTACAAGGAACAAGCTTCCGAAGGAGGAGGAGCAAAGAGATTTCACAATAACATAAGATAGATGGATTTCAATAATGAGAGGGTATGTAACTTTCCCTTGGAAAAATCCTTTTCATGAATTGAAAATACTAGCCGAACAGCCATGCGAAGGTGGAGAGATGATTTCACGATGATGATGTTGGGGAGAAGCAGTTCCAAGTAGTTAGTCTGGGTTTTAAGTAATGTTTGAAGCCTACAGGCAACAAATTCTTCTAAGGCCTATGGGACATGTAATACTTATACCTACTAGAATTTTTAGGGTTCCACCTCACCACTTTAAAGGTGGATTATCAAAAATCAATAAAACATTAAGGCCTTCGGGCCATAGGAAGAATCTTGAAGAAATCAATCTAGCACTTCTCATTCATTATATTATTAGAGGAGGAGAAATATAGACATAATTTTTTGTGCATAATGATTCTCATTTCTCAATTAACCCTACATAATCGACATGAAAATCTATTTATAAAGTAAAATTTTAGGTTAAAATACTATTCCATTACAAACCAACCATTAAAAAATATAGTAATAATTGTTAAACCACATGAAATATAATAATAATAATAATTTTATTATTTCATGGCATGATCTAACTTGTGAAATGATAAATATTATTTACCAGCTTGAAAATAAATATTCACTTCCCAACAAGATCTTGGACTGATTAAATTCCTCAACATTTATTGAATAATAAAATAAATATTTAAATAAAAATTTCATTCATCCGTAAATAAAATAATTATCTTATTGAAAATACAAGGAATAATTTTTTTTTCAATTTTTCACATAATCATATAAATAAATTATTTATCTCCTTGTGAATATTAGTAGTCAATAAACCATTAATAAAAATATCAATTTATATTGAGAATAATATTTATTACATTAATTAAATTGAAATAGAATTTATTTGAGGTCAATAAAATCACTTAGTGTGTGACCCTCTATGATTCTTTCTTGTTGGAATTAGGTAGACTTACCTTAAGTATAATATTACTATCTAGGAACAGGTCAAGGTACCCAAGAGAAAAAACTTAATGTTGCGATGTCGACATCCAAATACAAACACTCACTATATAATATAATCCCTTTGTCACAATATCTCATCAAGCAGGTCTCATATCCATGTCATCAACCTATGTGCTTGATACATACTTCTTTGAATGTCTGGAATAAAATTCGTAATGCAATGGACTTGTAATTTTATTTAGATTGTAATATTTCAATCAAGGGGATGAGATATTAACATCCAACAATATAGAACTAAAAAGTCCTTCTTTAATTATTATTATTAACATGTCATTTGTGGGAACCCCAAAATACCCTACCTTCTACAAATATATGGCATCACAATTTTGGTCAGTATATATAAATGTTGTATTCATGACATACATTAATGATAATCTTATTGTATATAGACCATTACATAGTCTCACATATTGGAATATTCAATGAAACATAAGCATGATATATTCCTACTGGTATGTATGTGCTCATAATTTTCTATCTTGAAGATTACTACGAGTGAAATTTGTGAGGAAAACCTCATACACTTAGGAGGACTCACCCCAAACATCTTATATACTATATTCCCTATCATAGTAAGTTATCTACCTATGAAACTATTTTAAAAAATATCATCACTGCATTTAAAGGTTCTCATCATAGTATGGAACCACTATAACCTTATTAATAGGGCATATATTAACTCAAACAATATCATGCATTGAAACATAAAAAACATCCATGCCTAATGATCAGATGTAGTGCTACATCTACTTCTTCCATAGTTCAAAATTGTTTCCATCAAATATCAGAATCTATTTGTGATTAACAACCTCCATTACTTCCACATATAGAGAAAAACTAACATTAACATTTCACTTTGATTCCAATTATTAGTCCTACCATGTTAAATACCTTTATAGTGGGTGAATTAAGGTGTAATAGATTAAAAAAACCACCCCTTGGGATCTAGTTTCATCATTAAAAAGACATTTATCAATCTCTTATCTATTGCAAGAAATAAAATAAAATTAAAATCTCCATAGGAAACATTAATTTTACATGATTTATTCTCATTGGGATACTTCCATGAACCATAAATAGGAAATGTGATGATTTACCAAATCCACTAAAGTAGTCCACGGTTACAATGTTTAGAGTGAACTCACTATCCGTCTAGGTTTATAACCATTCAAAATTCAAAATCGCTTTACACTCTCTAATGAAGTAAATTAACTTCTCCAATAGTAGAATCTTTTGATAATATTTATCAACTCTGAGTTTATTAACACTCATGTGGTTGTGAATTTATGCTTCTTGTCACCAAAGAGATGAACTCCACATTTCTACTAAACTTGTGTCTTCTTGAAACCCCCTTCACATAAAGATTCTTCTTCATCGTTTTATTTTAATCTCTTTTCATTATTTCTTATATAACTTGTTCATTCTTATGAGATCGTGTGACTCCATCATGAGACCCCAATTGAACAACCCAGTCTAAGGACTCCTAATATGTTCCACCAGGAATCTCCAATCACGAGACCCCAAGATCATAATTCATTAACACATTTTCAAAACCCATATTAAAATAATCTAGTAACCTCCTTAAAATTAATATAAAATCATTACGTGATTCATATTTACGTGAATTATGTGATCGATTAACTCCATTTACTACACACAAACCTCTTCTTATGCTGCACTTACACCACATATAGTGTGTAACCACTTTTGATTCACACAAACTCCCCTCTCCAGACTTTACTTCATATAAAATTGATTAAGATAATTTATTACAGCTAATGATGTGTTAAGGTGTATTTATAGTCATTAATCCACTACATTAACTTTGAAAAACATGGTTATCCACATCATGAACTAGCTATCCTACCACCAAAAACAGTATATGACCCAACCCATAATAAGGCATAAAGGGTGTTCCTAATCCCCATGGGTTGGAAAATAGTTCTTGGGAATCATAGAAATCCATTTGGGAGTGATTTCACCAAAACCAAAGATAAAAAAGTTTAATAAATAAATAATAGATCTAAAGTAAATAAATATTACAAATAGGTCTAAACCAACTAAATCAGTCTAAACCATTTATACAATCATAAAAATCTATAAGAAAAGATAAATCCAGGTAGGATATTTGAAACACTAACTAAAAATAATCAAACTAACAACCAACTAGTGTTAATCCAAAAACTATCTTTATGAAACCTTTAGTTTCTCACCACTACCCAACTCACCCAACCACAAAAACAAAAAAAAAGAACCCAACTTGGAACCTGTAACCTAAAATATATATACATGATAAAAATTCATAGTGGGTCCTCACTACCTTCAAAATATATGCAATATGATTCATAAGTAAATTCATAAATCCTAGTATGAAATCCAATATATAATATAATACTTTCATATATATAATTTATGGGAAATAAAATAATTCCCTAAAAAATTCCATACATTTCTATGTGTTTTGCAAAACAGAACTCAGATGTTTTGAAAAAAAAGCCACCAACCAAAGCCAATTCGAAACCACACACTCGCTGATAAAATTTCTCAACAAAAAGCATTTTTTTATTTAAATGAATATGGTCACTTTAAAATATTTAACTAGATGAATCCATAAATGAATCAAACACCCCTTTTGAAATCCACTTAAATCACCCACACAACAGTATTTAATTTCAAAATTATTTTCCAAACATCTTTGAAATCTCATTTTCTAAATGAAAAGACCCAGCATACACACAGTTAAAGAATAAAAAAGTACACACCAGGAATCACAAGGCATATATAAAATATAAAAAAGGAGGGTGATATAATAATTAAACCATGTGAAATGATAAAAACAAGAACAAGATCATACTTCCCTCAATCAGTAACCAATCAAGCAATTGAATGTGTTGTGGCCTCTACCTTGGGATTCCTAACGTGTGAAGAATCTAACTGTATACGAGTATACCAACTAAAAAACCAAAAATAAAGAATTGTTGATGTTCAAACTACATTTTTTTCAACTATACTAGACAACCGCCATTTCTATTAAAAAATCACCCATTACCTAGTGCCCAGAATAAATAGCGGAAAACTAGTAGCGTGTGAACTAACAAGAGGAAAAAATTAGATATCCCACTTAGTATCCAATTAACCACGACCAAAATAAAGGGAGGAGTATAGAAAAACAATACAATTATAACACACAAGTTATAACCACAACTACCCTCACACATAAACTCCTATAATGAATACAACAATAAAATAAAATTCCACCACAACATTACAATAACATTCCCAAAAAACTAGAGAAACAAGAATCTCATAAATATTAATAACCACCAAATAGAGTATAAAAATAAAGGGTAATTAATTGTTATCTTCCACAACAACCATTTAAAACCCAAGGTTCCAACTAAGCCTTTAATACCAAAACATGTCCCAAGATTCCATTAAATTTCACATTTTAGAAAACTCCACTTAAAACATTTCAAATATACCCTCCAATTGGGGACTTACTCTTTGAAAACAAAAAAAAGCCAATGGCCATCCTATTTATTCAAATCACTTTAAAACCCACTAAATTTTTATGGGGACTAAATCACACAAACATTTCAAATCTCCATTTTAAATCTATTAAGAAACCCATATTTAAATCTCTTTGAGGTCATCACCTAACTTAAAATCCAAATTCCCTTTAAAACCTTTTTTTCACTCATTGAAAACTAAAACTAGGTTATAACCCAATGAACATCATGAAAACCATATCAAAAATCCATGTAGGTATTTAAAAAAATATTATCACCATTAAAAATTCTATCTCAAACATGAAAATATGAAATTCACATGAAAAAAAATTTATTCTAAGATCAAACATAATGAAATGGTTTCAAATCACCACAAATCTATCACACATTTCCATACTTTCTATAAAAAATAATTTTGAAAGTACAATAACTCATGGAATTCCCAAATGAAATGATTTCATAGAAACACCTATTAAGAAGAAGAGTAATCCAATCCAAAAGGTGTCATGTTCAATGATGATCACACCCATGAGGATAAAAATGATGCAAAGTAACTATATAAACCAAAAAACATCAATATTAAATTCAAAAAGAACCCTAAAATTATCCACATGTGATCAAGGATTCATGGGGGAATAGAAAACCAATAAAAAAGGGAGAAATTAGTTAAGAAGAAGAAAATAGATGAAAAATACCTTGAAAACACTTATAAATCATCAAAGGAAGACCAAGAATCATGAAAAAGAATATAAAGATCATCATTGTCTCCCAAGGGTTGGATTATGTGAGTGGGGGAAACTAGGGGTGGATAACCCTGAAATTCAAACATGGTATTTACGTAAATTTCCAAAAATTAAACACCTAGACCGGTCACGTGATTTTTTTCACATTTTTACAAACCATGCACCAATAGTGTGTGACCCACATCCTAGAACAAAATCACCCACATGGTTTGTAAAACTATGCAACAATAGTGTTACAACCATTACCTAGGCCAAGAACCTCTCGCAATGTTCATCCTATGTGCCACATGGTTGCACAAGCCATTCTCCAACTATTCCATTATGAACTATCAAAAACCAAATCCAAACCATATACTTGTCACGTGGTTTACAAAACCATATGTAAGTCGTGCGCCACACCCCAAACACACCATGTAATCCACACTGTTTCTCAAAGGATGTCCCATGTTCTGGACCTAACCATGCATATCCCTTGCTGAAAATCAATATATAGTTTAAAATAAACTAAGAAGGATCATCTATAATGGAGACCACATTGTTTCCTTGTAACCGTGCACCCTAGCCTCTCAAAGAATGAAAACACTCAAAATTCACAATTTATGAGATGAAACTCCCTGGAAATTCAAGCTAAAACTCAACCTCATAAAATAAACAAGACAACGAAACATGGGGTGCCACAAAATCTCTACATTGCTTAATTATTCCATTATAAATTCCACATTATGAAATAAGGGAAAGGGAGAAAAAAATATAAAAAATATACCTAACCCTAGAACCATTTAACATGACACAGCATCAAGGACAAAATCTAATATCCTTAAAATGATAAAATTGATCAAAATTAATATTCCCAAACTCCGCTAAGAATAAATGAAATGTAACCCCAAAAAATAATTCCAATTAATAATGGGATACCTAACATGGTCTTCCCACCATTTATAGTTCCTTTAACATGATGGAACTAAATAAAAACTACTAAAAACACATCCTTAAACCACAAAGAAACCGTTTAGGAAAATAATCCTTAACCAGAAATGATTCAAAACCCAAGGAAGAAAGAACAATCAGAAGAATACTCAAAGAAATGAAATGATATATCACCATAGGTCACGAAACGTGTGGATAACCTAGGTAAAAAAAATCGGAACTCCCTAATAATGTTTACCCCAAATGGACCACAACATACACTAGCATATATACTAAACTCAATTGGTAAATCACACACCATAGTTACCCAATAAATAACCCAAGGAATCCCTCATTTCCAAACAAGCACCTAGAAAGATCAACATAAGAATGGGAAAAGCTAAAACTCAAAAGGATGGTCCTCCAAAACAACAAGTCACATAAAAGAGTCACTCACAACTAACCATAAAAGAAAGAAGAAAACTATACGAACAACCAAAAAATTCCTCCATGAGGGAGGGTTAATCCCAAAAATAAAACAAGGCATTTCATAATGATACATTCAAGCCTCCCACAAGAAACATCCCAAAAGGTAACTATCCATAAGATTCTAATATCCAAATCCAATGCTCCAAAACCAATATTATAAACATTAAATAAAATATCCCAAAAAATACATCCACAATGGGTCAAAACCTGATATCTCTTCTATAATTATAGAAAATTTAGAATATGACCCAAATAGAAACAATAGAGGAAAAATATTGGATACATAAGATAACAAGGATTAAAATTCTCAGAATACCCAAACCAGAAGCATATTATAGATCTTCCAATTCCATAAGGAAGACTATATTACACAATATTCATCCCATCCCACATCTGCTCCTTAATCACTAGGTAGTACTCATGCCCAATAGATGAAACTATGGAAACACCCACCACGGGATTCCAGGATTGGTCATCTTCTATTAAAATGGCTTCATTGACAACCTCTTTAAAATATGTCAAAACTTATGCCAATATAGATGGAACAAAATCTAGGTGAATACCACCTTTGAAGAAATTGTCATTATTCGAATAATTGATATCCCACATTGAAGATAATATGACCAACTTTAATAAGTGATTGGCGTACTTCCTAACTAATTGATCACTCTGATGTAGGCTCATAAGCTCAATAACATCCCCCCCTTTCACAACCTTAGGAAAGAACCATTCGGAAAAAACTCTCTTGAGAATCTTCAAAGACATACCTTCAAATAATAGGGGAGGGTCCATTGAATCCAACTAAACATGGCTAAAGATGAGATGTACGATTCCAACCATTCTCACCTATGAAGATTTAGGTTTCCCACGAGGTTTTAGTATCACCTCAATCTCTTACAACCACCTTATTACTTCCACTAACCCTTAATTTCCATTGAAATAATGTGGATGTGGATCTAGGAAGTCCAAGACGGGGTCTAATCTGAAATAATTTTTCGCATCCAACACTCCACTCAGTGTATGGGTAGGAACTAGAACTAAAGAAATCATTTCGAAAATTTTGAGACACATAATACAACAAATACATAAAAAACAATTCAGGACTCAAAAAACCAAACTATTCCACGATAAGGTTTGAATCAAGAAAAAACAACAATACCTTTAATGAGGCACAAAATATTGACACGAAAGGAAATTTTCTTTCGAAACCATTATTTTCTAGTAAGCAATTTTGAAATCAACATCCACTAAGGGTTGCACTTAGAAAACAAGCCAAACAAATATTTAATGATAAAACCACCTTGGTGGAGAACGAACACATTTTACGAACAAGGAAAGTAACAAAATCGCTTGTAAAATTCTATATCATTTTGAAAAACAATCATACAAAGAATTTTCATAAAATCTCACTTCCCATTTGAAAAAACCATCCAAAATTGTTTCAAAATTAAATACCCTTTTTTATCCTAAAACACTTTTAAAAATCACCTTTGAAATAAATTTCATTTGAGAAAAACCAATTAAAATTCTTTAAAATGATTCTATTTTTTTTCAAATACTATAAGGGGAAAACCAATTAATTAAACATTCATTTAAAACCAAGTTAGAAAATAAGAAGTTTTTCAAACCCTTTCATTTTTTTGAAAAATTATTTTTAAAAGTAATTATAATTAAAGAATCATTCTATCTTTAAAAAAAATTTCTCAAACCCATATCCAAAAAATATAAAATCAACCCACTTCTCAATCCCATACAATAAGTGAAAATAGCTTTTAGATAAATCTAGAACAAAGGGGAGTCAAAGTAGGGTAACTAGGGAAGAACTTTTACTATGCACACTTTGGTCACAAGGGTTCGAAAACCATGTTCCAATCATAAAACATGATATAAAAAATAGTTAGACCCAACCTAACAAGCATCACATGGTTTCCCAAACCATACGAGCTTACTAGACAGTTCTATTTCTCTTCCATTTTTACCCTAAAACCAACGAACAACCCCAATTTCCCACACATAATAAAAGTTATAAAAAACATCAATTATACTCAAAATATAATATTATAATCTAAAAAAGATCAATTACACAATTAAAAACCCAAATTTCCGTAGTAATTTAATTCTTGGAATGAGAAAGAGCTAGGTAGACTCCTCCAACCCTTACCACTCATTCCCAAATGATATAAATCACCTTTGTACTATTAAATCACCAAATAAAATAGGATTTAATAGAGGATTATGATCCTAGTAAAGGAAACTCGTATATTTGATGCCATTTTTTCATGAATCATCTTAGGCTTCCACCAACCCCGGCACCCAACCAAGCTAATCATAAGGGTCGAAGGGAATTATTGATCCCCATAGTTTGGAAAATAATTCTTGAGAATCAAAGAAATCCATTTGGAATTAGTTTCACCTAAATCATATATAAATGGAATAAGGATAAAAAAATACAGGACCTAAAGTAAATAAATATTCCAAATATTTCATAACTATCTACATTGCTCTAACCCATTTGTATAAACATAAAACATCCATAAGTTAAAGATACAACCTGGTTGGATAAAAACATTTCTAACTAAAAATACAAAAAACTACCAACCAACTCAATCCTAGACTAAACCCATCTCTTTGAAACTCTAGTTTCTCACCACCACCCAACTCACCCTACATCAACGATGATGAAAAAAACTGAATCCAACTAAGAATATGAAAGCTAAAATATATTGGCGTGATCTTAAATCCTACCTGGTCTCCACAACCTTAAATACCTACATAATATATTTCATAAGGAAACTAATCAATTATAGTTTTAAAATAAATATAGAATTTAATGTTTTTATATATATAATGTATGGGAAATAAAAAATATCCATAAAACCGTTAAAAAATTTCCTCTTTATTTTCCAAAACCAAAATCACACATTTTGAAAATAAATCATCTAGACTAAGATAATTCAAAAATACACACTCAAAGATGAAATTTATCAAAAAAATCATTTGTTTTATTTAATTGAAAATAGTAACTTTATAATATCTAATCGGATAAATCCATCATTAAATGAATCACCCATTTTAAAATCCACATAAAAACCCAAAAAAAAGTATTTAATTTCAAAACAATTTTCCAACCATATTTGATAACTCATTTTTCAAAGGAAACAAAACAACACACGCATGATTAAAGTACATATTTGACAACTCATTTTCCAACGGTTTTCCAGTCTTGCGACGGGACGACGACCAACATCGATATGCTAAATATTGTCAGTGATTTTAAGAAGATGTTCAAGATTGACTGCTCTATAGTGAGTGGTGATACAGGAGATGATGGAAAGACGGTATTCAGATGGGCACGACGATGGAACGATGGTCTTCGTATAGATACGAAGTAGACATGGTGTATGGATGATGGCAAGGTTGAAGCTCCATTCTGTTTTGATGATTGAAGCTACGGTGATGTTGGCCGGTAGGGTTCTCTTTGGCACTGTCCGACGACGGTGACGATGAGGTGGTTTGATGTTGGGGGTGCGGCTCTAGAAGGCTTGTTGATCATAAATCTGTGTCCTGAGGTGTACTGGTGGTGATGTGATGATGGTTTTTGGGTGATTATTAATTTTTAATCAAAAAGAAGATCTCGTGAATGCGGTTTCTGAATTTTTTTTGGTAATCTCGTGTATGGATGGACTTGATTTTGAAAATAAAATATAAATAGAATTTTCATTCAGTCAATCAATCTGATGTATCTTGGGATCTACCCAAGATTTATAACATGCAAAGCATCTAACCATATAATAGTATACTAATTCGTGAACAAGCTATCGACATGAGATAAAGTTCAAACCACAAGTTATCCAACTATCCCACACAAGTTACATTAAAATGAAAACCCCCTCCAAGAACTTTTTCCTAGCATCACTAGAGGGAAACTAGTGGTGTGTAAAGTAACTAGAGGAAACAATTTTATCTCCCACATAGAACATGGTTTCCCATGAAAAAAAGTAATTGAGGTTTATGAAAAACAATCCAAGTCTAACACACAATCCATGACCACATCTACTCTCACTCCTAACACCGAACAATGAATGACCTAATAAGATGAAATTCACCCACAAAATAACAAGTACATTCCCATATAAGGGTAGAAACAAGAATCTCATGTAGGTCAATAATCCACAAGTGGGGTGAACAAACAAGGGGTAATCAAGGGGTGCCCTCCAACACCACCATTTTAAAAACCAATGTTTCAAATAGGAATTTAGAACTAAAACATGGATTGTGAATCCAGTACATTTTATGTTTGAAAAAATACCACTTAATGCATTTCAAAGCTACCCTTCAACAAGGTTCTTCCACTTTGAAAACCAAAATGAATCCAAAGGCCATACATTCCCTTAAAAACACTTTAATGGAAAATAATGGCATTTTGACAAAGTTAAAATCACACACACATTTCATCTCACCATTTAAAATCTATTAATGAACCCATTTTTTTATATATTTGAGGTATACACCTCAGTTGAAAACTAAATTCCCATTCAAACCAAATTTTTACACATTTAAAACAAAAATCAGGTTAAAAAACAATGCACATCATGAAAACCATTTAAAAAATCCATACAGGCGGGGAAAAAACTCTTAACACCTTTAATCGTTCCATTTAAAATATAAAAACATGGAATTAATATGAAAAAAATTTATATATTAATCTCAAACACAATGAAAATGTTTCAAATCACCAAAAATCTATCTCATATATGCATAATTTCTACAAAATTGAATTTAGAAACCATATGAATTCATTGAATTACAAAACAAAAGAATTTCATTTAAACTACTAATTCTATGAAGAGAAATCCAAGATAAAATGCATCACCTTAAATGATTATCCCACCCATGGGGATAGAAATGGTGTTTTTTAACCCTAAACACGAACAACCCCAACATTAGATTTACTCAGAACCCTAAAATTAGCCATATGTAATCTATGGTGCATGGGGGAAGTGAAAAATAAAAAAATTAGATATATATATGTATATATATAGAGAGATAGGGAATGAAATATAATAAGAATAAAATAGTGTAATAAAGAACTTGAATGCACTTGGGAATCACCAAAGGAAGACCAAGAATCAAGAGGTGGAGGAAGATGGAGCTCCTGCTTGGCTCCCAAGCACCGACATTCATCAGAGGGGGGAAAATATGTGTGGAAACCCCTTAAATTCAATGAGATAATTTATGTAAATTCCCAAAAATTAAATACCTATATAGGATGCATGGTTTTGTTTCATGGTTTTCAAAATTGTGTGCCAATAGTACCCAACCCACTTCCTAGAACAAAAGAACATGTATGGCTTTGCTGCATAGTTTGACAACCCATGTGCCAACCATGTTCCAACCTCTACCTAGACCAAGTAACTATATAATGTTTCACTATGGGAATCAAAATGTTATACAACCCATGCTCCAATCGTGTCATTTTGAAATGTAAAAAATCAGATCAAAAGTGCATGCTTGGAGCATGGTTTACCAAACCATGTGTAAGTCATTAGCCACACCCAAGACACCCCTGGGAACCCATGTATTTTCTCCTAGTGAGCCTCATAGTTTTGACCTAACCATGAACATCTCATGATAACAACCCATACGTAGTTCAAAATGAACTATAAAGGCTCTTCATGAAGGAAGGCTACATGATTTCCCTCTAACCCAACACCTTAACCATGTACAAAAGGAAACATCTTAAAATTTCTTTTTTTTTGAGATGAAAATCCTTTGAAAATAAATCTAAACCTCAAACTCATAAAATGAATAACACTCTGACACATGGGGTTCCATAATCTATCTATTTCACTACTTTACAAAACAATTCACCCCATCCTTACACCCTTCATGTAACCTCCTTTGCCTCACACGATCACATGACATCCACTACAAGACCTACAGTGTGTGTTGACTTTCCTTTTATGATCACGAGATTTATTAGAACATATGTGATCACGTAATTATGCATGACAAAAAACTAATTCCATCTCGAAATTTTTTTTAATGATCATATGATTCACTTACGTAGTCATGAAATCCCATTCATCTTATTCACATCACAAAACATCCACTCATCACTTGATTCTAAGAGACTACAATATATTTTTACCTTGCCCTGAGTTTGGTTGACTTATCTTCCTTTAGTTCATGTCATTTCAAGATCCGATTTAATTTATATTATTCTATGATCACCAATGGTTTATGTGATCACATGATCTCTTTAGCTTCAAGCGATCATGTATCCCTTTTGGACTCATGCACCAAAAATTCTCCCTATCTATTGATTAGACGAATTAAAATAACATTTTTTCATTTAATTAGGTATTCTAATTTTTTTTATTTGTTGATGTGCTTGGTAAGTGTTCACTTTTTTTAGTAATTAGGCTTTATAGGATTTCAATGTATGAAATCACTAAAAATTATATAATTCAGCATTTACATGTCGTGAACCATTATTACATGCAATGTAATAGGATTTCATTGCACCCAGCAAGACATGAGCCAAGCTGTGATCCATGTTATAAAAAATGTAGAAACAAATCCAGTACATGTCGTGAATGAATGATTGACCACATGAACTCGGTCAAACTAGCTGAATGAGAAATCTTCTTTGGAGATACAACTGGAAAGACATTACATGTAATGTGACATCTGTAAATGATGTTAAATCAGTCAAACCTTATATTTTTTGTGAGATACTCATGAGATATAATATATATTCTAAAATACATAAATAAGTACATAGATCATCATTACATGACGTGTAATCCATTACATATCGTGTAATATTAAACTTATATATATATAATCCTGTGAGTGGGTTTTGAGAGATTCTAGATAATATTTCCATTGTGATTTTTTTCTTTCAAGTTTCCTTCAAACCTTTTCCTATAAAACTAAAATTTCATCACTATTTATTTTCTTTTATTCCTATATAAGATGTATGAATTGTGTTTTAATCATTGCATTCAATTCCATTTTCACATATCATTCCATTGTTCATAAAAAAATTGTGATGGATCCATTTTTTTATCACAAGTATGCATTCCATTAAGTTGTGATGTATATGTTTTTTTATCACCATTGCATCTCATCCTTATTGTGAATTCAAATCATTGTATGATTTTAAACAGTCATAAATTTATTTTTCTATCAATGTCAAGAATTGTTTTGTTTATTTATTTAATTGCATCCCAACCTTCCATGAGAGGCTAAACCACTAAAGGGTAGGGATTGAGAGTGGGTGTATCTGATCATTTCTTAAATATTTATATTCTAAACATGGTAACTTTAAAGATTACTAATAAGGGTAAATAATTATTTTCTATTCAATTCGATTAATCATCCCTGATCAAGGGGCATTTAAGCGGAATACCCTTTCCTGATCTGAGTATATCGGTCTAAGACTTATAAAATAAGATAATTTCTTCCATATGAGAAAATATTGAGGCACCAAAGTTGTCTCAATCTCCTGATCAAGGAATATCTACCTCTTATGTAGTACTAGGTGACTTGAAAAAAAGTCAACTAGCGACTTTTTCTTGCTTCACAGCATAAAACTTAGGACCCTACCACGATTATAATTAGGATCATCCTTTCTTTAGATACTTGAAATTGATCCCAACCCTCTATATCATTCATGAAGAAACCATCATAGATCTAGTACTTCCCAAACTAAAGAAAACTATAATGGACTCCTAGCGTGAAGGGTATTCAATCCATTGATTTTCAAGACCAACTTCCTCCCCATGGGATCGACCCCAAACTATCGATATTCTACACCTAAGTAGTAAGTAATGTTTGGGAAATAAAATATTCTAATCTTACCGCATCCCATATGGAAATCAATGACACATAAAGGCACATCCAATTTTGGAACCATTACCAGAGAGGCAATTCTATTATTACTAGCCTTCGGAAACAATGACATGTGAGTACCTTTGATTCACCCCTTTCTATCTTTCTTTCAACACACCCTTGCATCATTGTCTTAAGGTCTAGTTCATGTACCATGGTCCTTATAAATGTTTTAAGAGCCTTAGGAAAAAAGAATATGTATCCTTTGATCCTGAGATCAAAAGGTTTCTATTTGAAAATCATCAGTCTATAATATCCAAAAAACATAATCAAGTAGGACCCAACAAGTTTAACACTCATGGCCATCAAAAAATTATTCTTGGGGATCACCCAATGCATCAAGATAGGACCATCATGGATCATGTATTTCCCTCAATCCATGGTGCCACTCCAAGAATCATTTGTCCCCCCATCCATGCTCAATCATTCAAAATCAAACCTGTACCAAATCATATAATCCAGAACATTGGGGAATTAATTAAAATCTCGAGTGAAGAACCACATGAACATACCTCTAACTTCCTGGAAGTTTGAAATACATTTATCAACCAGTGGGTTTCATCATATGTAATTAGATTCTCTGTGTTCCCTTTATATCTAAGAGACATAGCTAAATAATGGCTCAATAGTTAAGCTCTTGAGTCAATCATGACATGGGATGATCTTTCCAAAATGTTCTTGGAAAAATATTTTTCACGGATTCGGACTTGTAAGAATTGAAAATACATTCATAAATTTTCTCAAACTGATGGAGAATATTTATGGGAAGCATGGGAGAGATTCAAGGAGATGATTAGGAAGTGTCTACACCATGGACTGTACAAGTGGATCCAGTTATAGACATTCTACTATGGACTCCAACCCGCCAAATGAACTTTTGTTGATGCTTCCACTGATGTAGGACTGCTGTTTAAAACCTCGGACACCAGAGGATCAATACTTGATGATGTTTCACAGACTTCTAGAAAATGTAAAAATGAATGTGGACCACCATGTTGTGGTGTCCACCAAGTAGATAAATGTACTAGATTAGTAGTAAAAGTCTAAGCACTCACAAATAATATTGAATCATTTCTAATGCTGACTGCACAACCCCCTCCTTCTCCCATAATGGAGAGACAATAATGTGAGATGTGAGGTGTCTTGAATATATATAAATATTGTAGGGATGGAGTTATGGTACCACAAGCTCAGGATTTTAATTATGTCAATTATAATAAAACACCACATTACCAACAATAGCAATAATATTACCAGTAACGACCTTCCAAGAAGAAACCTCAAAACGACCTAGGATATTTTAAATAGTGAGGTGGTCAAGAAAACTTTTTGGAATCATGGAATAGCAGGGTATCCACCTATGAACCTAGTACCCATACCTCAACAACATATTCTACAGCAACCCTTCCCATAAAGAGCTCAATTGAAATTCCAACCCGCTCATCCTAGAACATATCAACAACCTGCTCCTCCTCAAATTGACCTATAAAACCTCCTGGATAATTTCGTTCAAAAATAATATCATAGAATAAAAACTCGGGAAATATAAATGAAAATTCAAATAGCTACTTTACAAAATCATGAATTTTAAATGGGACAAATCTCGAAGACTTTGTCTGATAAATAACCTAGTATCCTACATGGTAATACAAAGACGTACCCAAGGGAAAAATCTAATGTGGTAGTCCTGAGAAACGTTCATATATTGTAATTTCAATAACCTAGTGAAGGATATGAAAGGAAACATGAAGATCCTATGAAATAACCCCTAGAAGAAGAAGAAGTTGAGAAAACCACACGTTATGATGTTTAACTTTCAAAAAGTGACCAAAATCTTGAATAGCCCAGGGAACTAGTTTATGTTTCACCACTACCATGAAATAAAACTATTCCATTCCCAGAAATATTAACACAAGAAAGACATGAGGAATAATAAAAAATAATCCTTGAAATGTTCAAACAACTACACATCAACATACCATTTGAAGAATACATTTCCCAAATGATAGTTTATGAAATATTTCTGAAGGATATACTATCCAAAAAAAGGAAAATAAAAGATCTTAGAATCATCTCATTAAATTAAAAATGATATTCTATTATGAAGTAGAAAATCACAGAAAAATTGAGAGATCCCGGATGCTTTTAAATTCCCTATAATATTGAAGAATGTATGTATAGATGATCTCTGTCTGATCTTGGAGCCAACATAAACATAATTCCAATGATAATATTTCGAAATCTAGGACTCCAATAACTCAAAACAACATGAGTAGAAATTTAAATCACTGAACACTCAGAGAAGTACCCCATGGGAATTATTGATGATGTTTTAGTTAAATTTAATTAATTTATCTTTCCAGTAGACTTCCTAGTTCTAGAAAAGGAAGAGGAAGGTTAAGTACCCATTATACATGGAAGACCATTCCAATCCATAGGAAAGGATTTGATAAATGTGAATCAAGGACGTTTGACCTTTTGAGTTGGAGAAGAATATATAGTGTTCAACATGGTCAAATCTATCCAACAATAAGATGATGATGTTGGTTGAAATGATATATCTCTCACCCAAAATAGAGATGAGTTCATGGAAATTCAATAAGAAAGCGAAGAGTCACTCAGGGAGAAGGAATAAGAGTACAATTTTATGTAAGTTAGAATTATTGGACCTCTTACTAGGGACACCATTCCACCTTTCATTTCATCCATCATTCAACCACCAAAGCTGGAAATAAAACCTCTACCCAGTACTCTTAAGTACTCATACATAGGAGTGTAAACCTCTTTAATAGTTAGTATCAGTTCTAAACGATCCTAGGAACAAAAATGAAAATTATTCTATGTTTTGAAGAAACATAAGAAGGCAATTTCATGTGGATTAGATGACAAAAAATGAATTAATACTTCTTAACTCACTCACAAAATTCCACTTAAAGAAGATACAATGTCAAAACATCAACCTCCATGGTGACTCACACCACTGATGAAGGAAACCATTAAAATGGAAGTGCTAACATTCATGGATGCAGGTATAATATTTTCCATATAAGATAGTGAATGGTTAATCTTTATACAAGTTTTTACTAAGAAGGGAGGTCTTATAGTAGAGAGAAATGATGAAAATGTGTGGATCCGAACATGAAACATCACAGGATGGAGAGTCTACGTACATTAAAAATGCCTAAATACATCAACATTGAAGGATCATTTTATTCTAACCTTCATGGATCAAATTCTAGAAAGACTTGCATGACATGAATTATACTATTTCCTGGATGCATTTTCAATTCACAACCAAATTTCAGTTGATCCTACTGATTATCCAAAGGCCACATTCACATGTCCATTTGGTAATTTTTTCTAAAGGAGAATGTCATTTTAATTGTGCAATGCATCAGAAAACTTTCAATGATGCATGAATCATATTTCCCATGAAATGGAAGAAGGATCTATAGAAATAGTTATGGATATGGAATATCTTTCGAGGTCTTCTTAAGAAATCTGAAAATAGTCCTACAATGCTTTGAAGAAAAGTTCCTAGTAATGAATTGGAAACAATGCCATTTTATTGTCCAAGGAAGAATAGTCCTCGGTTATAAAATCTCCAAGGAAGGCCAAGTGGATGATCAATCCAAGATCAAAGACATCAAGGATTTTCCATAACCTTCGACTGTTAAATGTGTAAGAAGCTTTGTGAGACAAGCTAGATATTATAGATGATTCGTAAAAGTCTTTACAAAGGATTCCCATCTATATTCAAACTTTTTGTTAAAAGTTGTATCTTTCTAATTTATTGAGGAATTTCGGTAGGCATTTAGGACATTCAAAACAAGACTGATAGAATCACCTGTCATCATTTCCCACAATTGGGACAAGGAATTTGAGTTAATGTGTGACGCAAGTGACCTTGCTATTAGTGCTATGTCAGGACAGTGAATTGTCATTATCTTTTGTCCAATCTATTATGAAAGATATATGATAAGTTAATCTCAAGTAAACTACATGACTATGTGGAAATAACTCCTATATATTCTATATTCCTTTGAGAAGTTTTGTTCATATCTGGTATTGTCCAAAGTGATTGTACATACTGATCATGCTGCGATAAGATACTTGATGAACAAGAAGGATGCAAAATTAAGTCCAATATGGTGGATCCTCTTGTAGTAAGAGTTTGAGGTTGTAATAAAGGACATGAAAGACATAGAAAATTCCATTGTTGACCATCTATATGGAATTTCCCTATCATTCATCAAGGAATGAGAGGAAGCTGAAATTGAAGTAGACTTTCCAGATGAAACCATGTTTAGTATCAAAGTATAATTCTGGTTCTATGATATTACCATTTATCTCTCCATAGGAATTTTACATCAATATTTTTCATATCATCATAGGAAAAAATTATTGGTAGATGAAATGAATTACTATTGGGAAGAACCATGACTGTTTAAGCATTGTACAGAAGGATTATTAAGATGCTGCATTCCAGAGAACCAAACCCCCAATGTGATTGAGATGTAGCACACGTTACCAGCTCGTAGACATCATGGACCTGAGTGTACAATAGCTAAAATTATTCAAAATGGACTTTTCTAGACCACACTAATCTACGATTCGAGGGAATTTTTTCTAAGATGTGATAGATTCCAGCACATGGGAAACATTGGATAAAATGAATGAGATTCCACAGAATCCCATCCTGGAAGTCGAAATCTTCAATGTTTGAGGAATAAAAATCATGGGACCATTTACCACTTCATATGGAAAATAATACTTTATAAATGGCGTTGGAAATGTCTCTAAATGGCTTGAAGCTAAATCATCCTCACATGACACAAAAAAGTGGTCATGAACCTCTTGAAAAATAATGTATTTGAAATATTTGATTTTCTATGATTACTCATTAGTGATAATGGAACACATATCACAAACCAAGATGTGTGGGGATTTCTAGAGAAATATGGAATCAGATACAAAATAGGGACTCCCTACCACCCACAAACAAATGGGCCAGTAGAACTTACAAATAGGGAGATAAAGAAAATTTTGGAAATGACTGTGCATACAATACAAAGAAACTAGAGTCTCAAACTAGATGATGGACTATTAGAAATTCACACTGCATATAAGACACCCATAGGCACAACACTATTCGTACCTATTTATAGGAAACCCTGTCATCATCCAATAAAACTAGAGAATTTTTTTTTGGTGATTAAGAAACTAAATTTAGATTCTGAGAAGGCGAGAGAAGCTATGATGCTACAGTTAACCAAATTATAAGAGATATGGAGGGATACCTATGATGGTATCAAGGTCTTTATGGAAAATACAATGAAATGGCATCATCAACACATTGCTTGGTGTATCTTTGTACCACATAATAAGGTCATTTTATTTAACTCATGATTGAAACTATTCCTTGGTAAGCTAAATTCTTGATGGTCAGTCCCTTTTGATATTGTGAAAGTCTTTTCTTATGAGACCAATGAAATTTAGAGAGAAGGTGGAGCACCATTTTAAGGTGAATGGTAAAAGATTAAAAATATTCCAAGAACCATTCCATGAGGGTGGTGTCATCAGTCTCTAGTCCAATTGATCCCAAAGTGTGTTAATATCTCTACATAAAATGAAGAACTTATTGGGAGGAATCCTAGGGTAGGATATCATAGCCTTGATTAAATTAGGATATCCTTAGGAATGTTTTGGGTAGTCCAGGAGCCGAAGGCAAGGAATGAACAATGTTTGAGATAATATAGTCAATTACACGTCGTGTAACCCTATTCCATGACATATACCTTTTTAGTTTGAAAATCCATTTTATTGCACAAGAACATGATGTGAACCATGGTTAAACATCATGTAGTGATTCATGTCTATTTTTAAAAATGCATATCATGAACCCTAGGTTCATGACCATCTTCCACCAACCCCTCACCTCCCTTCTCCCCCTTCTCAATCATCCACAACCTCTTGGTCGATTCATCCATCTCCACCTCTCACCACACCATCCACCATCCACTACCAAAAAATGAGGGAAGGGAAGCACCATGTTTTATCAGCACTAAGCAGGAAGCACAGATAAAGGGGGGCTTTATCAGTGCGTTTTTTAGTGTTGATAAAGGATACATTTATCAGCTCAATGTTTAACACAAATAAAAAAAATTTAATAATAATTTATATAAAATAATAATATTTATATTCAAAAATAATGTTTATATGTATACATTAAATAAAAAGTTCATGTGTGTAATAAATATATATTTTTCAACAATTCAAATATATATATATATATAATGTTTTAAGAAAATTATTTCATGTATTTTAATTATATATATAAATATATATTTAAATAATTATATTATGATAAGAATTTTCATAAAATAATAAATATATTTATCAGGTTTAGTTGATTTATTTGATTTATTATAGATTTATTGGATTTATAATTATTATAATTATTATATTTTTTAGATTATTAGATTTTTTAGAGTCATTATATTTTTTATATTTTTTATGTTTTTTATATTTAATGTATTTAATATATTTATATTATTTATAATTAATATATATAAATACTTTTTAAATATATATATTTTTATAATAATTATTATATATATATATATATTTTTTCCAATGAATTTGGTCAATAAATAAATTGATCATGCATGAATAAATGTTATGTATCATCATGAATGTTCATTTATACATTACACCCTTCTTATTAATCATGTTATCTATTGATGGATTGTTTTTTAGTATATATATACGTATATGATTAATTCATTTTCCCCATATATACTATATTATTTTGTCAAAAATACTTATAAAATTACATTAAATATATTTAAATTAAAAATTGTAATTATAATATTTATAATTATTAAATTTTAAATATATATATATATATATATAGTTTTTAAATATATCTATTTTTAATTATAATTATAACTATATATATATTTAAATAATTAATAAATTATAATAAATACATATATTATAATTATATATATATATTTATATATATTAAATTATTTATAATTATATACAAATATTTTTAAATATATTTATTAATAGTTATAATTATAAGTATATATATATGTAAATAATTATAAAACTATAATAAATATTTTTATTATACTTCTTATAAAGTTGAAATATAATTAAATAAATATATTTATAAATATATAAAAATACTTATAATTATAATTCCTAAATAAATGTAGATATATTTAAATAATTAAATAATTATAACAAATATATTAATTATATATATTTATATAAAAATATTTATAAATAAATACAAATAGATATAAATAACTCTAAATAAATGTAGATATATTTAAATAATAAAAGAATAATAAATAAAGATTTACTTATTTA
The DNA here is from genome assembly GCA_963277665.1 of Viscum album. Taxonomy (NCBI): domain Eukaryota; kingdom Viridiplantae; phylum Streptophyta; class Magnoliopsida; order Santalales; family Viscaceae; genus Viscum; species Viscum album. The sequence continues at coordinate 493,866,280 of OY728148.1, read as the reverse complement.
TCATATATATAATTTTATAAATATATACATTAATCTAAATAAATTATTAACATTATATCAATATCAATAATTTTTTAGCGATGATAAAACATTACTTTATCAGTTCTTTCTATCTAGCGCTGATAAAAGTTTCAGCGGGTTTTATAAAGAACCACTAACTTACTCTTCCTTCCTAGCACCCCTCATGCTCTCATTGATGTCGATCTCTGTCGTTGTCACATCCTCCTCCTCCACCACCACCTCCTCCTCCTCCTCTCCCACTGACTCCTCCACTACGGAGAATCCCTCTGTTGTGAACCCATCATCATCATGCGCCTCTCCTATGCCATGTGAATCTCCTCTACTGAAGGACTCCTCCATCACAAGCCTCTCCCGCAGCGCATGCCTCTCCTCTATTGTGTGCCTCTCCTCTACCACGTGCCTCTGCTCTGATGTATGCCTCTCCTCTATCATGCACCTCTCCTCCACTAAAGGGCTCCTTCATCACACCCCTCTCCTCCACCACACTCCTCTAATCTTCCACGAACGCACCCCCACCGCGTGCTGCACTAGACCTTTGTGGTGATTTTTTATCAAGTTATTACAGTTTGATATCAGTGGTGGTGTTGTGAATTTTACGAGCTAAACACTATGCTGAAAATTGTGGCTGTTGGTTGTCCTTGTTTGCACACTAAATGAATTACATGTTGGTTGCATTTCTTTTTTTGAACCTTTAATGTGTCTTTGAATTGTGAAAGTAATGTTAAGAATGTAATGAAATAGTTTTTTGTGAGCATGATTATAAAAATTACCTTTCCCGTATTCTAGAGTCATTTTAGAGACTGAGGATTCGAGGACAAAGCATTGGATTAGGTTAATGTGTTGACTTTCATGATTTTTTTCACTACCTTATTGACTTAAGATATTTTCACATTATTTTTCCCTATTGATCATAAATCTTCTATTCGTGTCAGGTTTCATTATAGTAGATCTAAATTCACCACTTTATTATTTTTTTCTAATTGGATTGTGATAAAATATTACTAGATATAAGAATAGTTTCATTCAAATGTCATTATCAAATAATTATTAGGGATAAGTAATTTGGTTATTTTAATAATATGATTTAAAATAATATCTAGTGTAATATATTTTTTCATCCTACAATTTTCCAAAATTCTCAAAGATAGGACTTGATATTTTATTATTTTATATATACGATGTTCTCGAGTTTTAGACCAAATAATAATAGTAATTGGGTATTGATCCTCCTACCGAATTGGATTAAATTAAATGTTTTATAGTTATAGGAACTATGATAACCATTAGTAATATTATTTATGTGTATATCAATTATTATTTGGAAACAAATACCCAAACCTGATTTATCATAACATAGAAGTAAAGGTACACCAAATTTACTATATCAGATCTCTACCTTCTAGTTCCAATAACATCATTGTTTTGAAAATACCTCACATAAAGGAAAATGAGATATAAATAACAAACACATGACATAAATGGAATAAGCACACCACATGAAATTTATGTTTTTTGGATGAAAATTCTACCTCATAGGGGAATACATTGATATTTTTATTAAGGGATAATTTGAGTTTAAAGGGTAATATATCTTTTTTTAGACCTACCTATCCAAATCTACATGATTCAATTCCTAGAAACCCATTTCAAATAACCATAACCACACATATAGTCAATAATCCCACCTGCAAGAACTCTATGGTATAACCCATCAAATGAAAAATGATATAATACAAGTTATCATCAAATCACATTTTCTTCAGAGTATAATTTAATATCTAAATAAATAAATTATTATTTTATTTAATCTTTAGAAAATTATATAAATGAATTATTAACGATTAATATTAAATATTATGAAGTGGTCAGGGAATTTAGGTTTATGCATCTATCAAAGGTACCAAGCCTATATATTCTTTATGAAAAATTATTTAGAAGATTCTAGAATATTTTGGGACTTGATGTTGTTAACCTCATGAATGATTTTTGGAGAGGTTAAAATTATCTTGGGACTTATAATGATACTCTCATACCATGGATTCTAGAGGATACTGATATGAGTTTAGTTAACGATTTTATAATGACTAGTCTTTGTATAGTCATTTATAAAGTCTTTTTGAATATTTTAGAAAATAAAATTTTAAAAATCATACCATATATTAATTTAGTACCATAGTTTTTTCTTATTTTTACTTGATACATGATCTAAATAAAAGGATTGGTAAAGCAACAATGTTTCTTATAGTGATGAGTGGCATAGAGAAATTCATTGGGTGAAAGGAATGACACTTGAGGAATTTTGGATTATGTATTGGGTTTATGTTTATATATATATTTAGGTGTATTTATAAATGAAGGAACTGATAGTAATTCATGTGAGAGACAAATACATTGTTCTTGGGGTTTACAAGAAATTTATTTGGTGTGATCCAAAGATCATTGTGATAATGCTATGTTTGTAGTAAACTAAAAAATGTGTGTTTCATGGTTGTGAGTGTTGTAACTAACTATGGAACATAACCGTTGGGACTCTGGTGTTGGGGAGAAGGATAATTGATATAACTAGACAATTGAATAATAGATAAGGGATATCAAATAGTGGGGAGAACAATATCAAATGCTTATGGAAATTATTATTATTACAACAACCTTTGGAATAATGTGATGGAATCATACAATAATGATTGATTTGGGATGAATCAAGGTGTTATCTACATATCTTTTATAAAGTTCCTTTCTTGGGATTTATGTCTCTATGACAATTATTAAGTGTCTATTTTAAAAATATTCATGTATTTTTATATGTTTCTTAGAGGGTAGTCCCTCATTTTAAATGATTAAGATTGTTCGGTCATGATGTTATATGGAATGCTTTAAAAAAAGAAATTGTGGTATTGTGAAGGAGTGTTTGGAACTGATTTATTTATTTTAAAAAGGGTGTATTATTTTAAAGAGGCGTTTTTGAAAATTTATGGTTTTTTTAACTAGATATCAAGTGTGATTTTATAAATAGTTTTCAAAGGACATGTGAACTGTATTTTTTCCATAATCATTAAAGTGTATATTTTTATATATTTAGGAAAACCATTACATTGTATGAATGTTTTGTGTATTTATTTTGTTAAATTTTAATATTTATAAATCAAACAGAATGGATATAAATATATATTTTATGGATTCTAATAGCTTGATAAAATTTAATGATGATTGTGTGAAAGAGTTCATCAAGTTTGCAAAAGACCATTCATACGACCCTAATCAAATCCATTGCCCATGTTTATGCTATTTTTATTCAAGACAAATTATTCTAGAGGAGTATAAAGAAAACTACATTTCTCACGTAATATATTGAAGTTATAAATTATAGAATAAACACAGTGAAAAAGAGAATGTTGGTAGTGGCTCGGACAACACTTTGTTTTATTGGTCATCTGATGTGATTACAAGTGTGAACAATAAAAAAAACATATCGAGGATGTGATCATTGATGTGAATGATGATGAATATCATATTGAGGAAATGGAAATACATTTGAAGATGAACATAATGATTTCCAAAAATTAATTTATAATTTAATGAGTTTTTAAAAGACACTTTTTTATGTTGGATGAACTAAATATACACAATTTTCAGCCATATTGAAGCTCTATAATTTTAAATCATGAAATAGATTAGGTGATGCCAATTTTATGGAAATTATTGCTCTTCTGAATGACATGATCCCAAAAGCTATTGAGCACTCAAGAAGAATATACAATGAAAAATGAATCCTATGCTAGATAGGTATGATCTCTGAAAAAATACACACCTTCCCAAATAACTGTATACTATTTCGCAAAGACCACAATTCAATTATAGAATGCCCAATGTGTGGTGCTTCTTGATACAAGAAAGATGAATCTGGTGCTATGATAATTATATGATACTTTCTAATCATTCCATGGATTATGAAAATATATAGAAGTGATGAGACTAAATGGAAATTAATGTGGCATGCAGAGACAATAAATAAATATGGAAAACTACATCACCCGGTAGAATCTCCACAGTGGAAGATAATTGATCATGATTATCCAGTATTTTGAAAGGGGTCGAGAAACCATTATTTTGTGTTATCTATAGATGGGGTGAATCCTTTTGGTTTTAAAAGTAGCACTCACAGTCCATGGCATATTATGTTCGTAAATTATAACATACCACTCTGGTTATGCATGGAAAAAACCCATCATGTTATCTATGCATATATCAGGAAAAAAACAATAGGGTAAATATATTGATGCTTATTTGGATCAATTGATTGACGACTGAAATTATTTTTGGATTCTGGTGTTATGTTTTATAATGATTACAGAAATAAAGATTTCACATTGAGAGCCACGTTATATGGGAGGATAAATTACTTTTCTACTTATAGAAATTTTTAAGGATACAGCATTAAGGAACTCAAGGGTGACCCATTTTCTAACAAGGTACGCAGTCAATTAGGTTGAAACATTCATCAAAAATCATTTTTCTCGAACATCACATATTTCTACCCCAATGACATCAATACTGATCTTGGATGACATCATTCTATGGAATTTTAGAAGAATTTACAACACCATCTACACTAACAGGTGATCAATTATTTGACAATGTTAATGATTTGAACACTAGTTTTGGTAAAATATTTTGAAAAAATTTACAAAAACTAGTTGGAAAAAAGATCTATTTTTTTAATTACCAAACTATAATTTTCTATACGTTATAGATTTTTTTAACATTATGCATGTTGAAAAAAATATGTGATAATTTCATCGACATGTTTCTAAATGCATCTGAAAAAACAAAGGATGGTATTAAGGCTATGTTGGACATGGTTGAGAAGGAAATACTAGAAGAATTGGCACTAGTGAAGGGGGAAAAATAAACATTTCTTCTTCCTAATACGTACTCACTTTCTAGGTATGAGAGATATCAGATTTAAAACTTCTTGAATGACATAATGTTTCCAGAGTGGTATTAATGAAATATCAAGAACATCCTGTCAATGAGAGATTTGATGTTAAAGGGTTTGAAATCACATGACGGTCATGTTTTAATGAAAGATCCAATTCATTCATATTTACATTTAATGTTTTCCAAGAATGTATGTCATACGTTAATGAAGCTCTGTTTCTTCTTCAAATTTATACGTAGTGAAGTTATAAACCCAAAGAAATTGTCGACTATGGAAGGAGAAATTGCTTTCATATTATGTGAATTGTAAATGTTCTTCCCATCAAAATTCTTTGAAGTGATGGTTCATTTTATGGTTCACTTGGTGAGAGAGATTAAACTATGTGGTCACATACACTATTGATGGATGTACCCCATTTAATGGTATATGTTGATTTTGAAAGGGTGTGTAAAAATCAAAGTCGTCTAGAGGGTTGTATTGTGGAGAGATATATTGTTGAGGAATACATTGAATTCTGTAGTGAATACCTGTGAGGTGTGTAAATCATTGGTCTATCTAAATCACAACACGCTGGTTGGCTTGGAAGTGAAGGTATTTATGGAAGAGAGGTTGTCACAATCAATATTACAGCTTAGGAGTAGTCCCACATTTGCATTATTCATAACAGTATTGATGTTGACCTATATGTTAAAACCCACAATGAAATTATTATGAATTTGAATCCATCATGTTATGAAAAATTGATAAAAAAATACACATAATTGAATGTTTATAGTATGGTTTTGGGATTATATTTTTTAGGAGTTAGATGAAATTCAAGAATAAATTTTATAACATCTTTGATGGCTAGTTGGAGGACAATGTGTGTAAGTATTATCATACTATTCTTATGTAATTAGTGGTTATAAATTATATAATAATAAACATAATTAAAACAGTACCATGCAGAATAGTTGACTTACACTTTTAAAAGAAGTGATGAATACTTTCAGTGATAAAGAATGAAATCCAATTTATGAGAATATTTCATACTTTGGAATCTTCAAAAAAATATATGGGAGAAGAATTATACGAAATTTCAAGTGCCGATTTTTCAATGAAAATGGGATGATAATAGGAGTGCTTTAAAAATAGATGAATTAGGATTAATGAATTTTTATTTTAGTAAGGAAGGGTACAATGAAAAACCATTTATAATGGAATCACAAGTGGTAAAAGTATTTTATGTTCTAGATCCCGGAAACTGTAACTAGTCAATTGTTCTATTATCAACCCAAACCACTGAAGGGTAAGATAAAAATTAAATGGAGGATGACCCATTCATTGGGATGTCACAATATTTTTGTATAATTCCTAATGTATATAGTGTTTTGTAAGTCAGAGGAGACCATAATGAAGGGATTTGGATAGTCGATATAGGGGTCATATCCCTTAATCTTTTAAAAAAAGGGAGTTCAATAATCTGGTTATATTTTTATTGTAATATGCATTGGGTTACTCAATGTTATTATCTATTAACTATTTATTTTATGTAATCTAGACTAAATATTAAACCACTTTTGTAGATAATGACTTCTGCACTTCACGATGCTCATATTCTTGAGGCATATAAAGTCTCTTAACCTGATGTTGATCACAGTATAGAATAACAATAGGTTTTTCAATCTAATGTTACTCCCAATGGAGAGGTAAAACCACCATCTTCATGTGCTGATGATAGCTCCCCTGAGGAACATATTGATGATGTTGAAAACAATTAAATGGTTGAAAATAAAACACTGGTGACATATAAAACACTGGAGCACCATTGTTTGACAGTATCAGAAAAAATCATTAAGGAAAGAGGGAAATGCATCAAATACAAGGTCAGATTAAATTTTAGGGGCCAGTATATAAACCCCAACAAGTCCATGTTCAGTAGTTACATTGGAATTTTCACTCAGCAACGTGTACCGATTGATTTACTATTGTGGAATCATGTTGTCACCAGTCTTAAGACAATGTTGTGGGGACATATTATGGTAACATTGTGATATAGTTTCGTTAATTTAAAAAAAATAAAATAATGAATCATTGAATTACTCTTCATCAACCCTTTTTTAGTGCATTTATAAATGATGAATTGCACAAGGACTTTGTATTAAGGGTTTTTGGAAGGATTCATAGAGGTTTTTGCACAATTTTTATAAGATATCATCTTAATGATGCTTAAACCTAAAGTAAAACCACACCCACCTACTCTTTACACACACTTAATAACCCATGGAGCATAGGAAGAATTTACTATTCATTATGTGGAGATGTATTTTCAAGTACGCTGTGTTTGGTAATATGTTGTTTGATGATATGATTACTCATTACTTTGATTTATAGTTTTTTATTTATGAAACAACAACTGAGTGCCGAAAATAAGGAACGAGCAGTAAAACCAGCATACCCCAATTGTAACGAAATGATGGTGTATTATTCACTTGAAAAAAAATTGGTACATATTTTAAATCTATCAGAATAATTTTATTTTACATAAAACAACATCATAACTACATTCCTTTTTTATAAGAAGACTGATGAATATAAATTCAAATTCACTTCCATTCCATGCCATGTTCAATGGAAAGAGGCACGTGTAAAAAATTATGGGATATTAATAGATGAAAACACATAAAAAGTCTTGGAAACATGTGTAAGTATGAAATAATAAATATTTATTTTTATTTAAATCACTGTTACATAACAATGATTACTTATTTCAATATTTTCTATCTGACATAGCCACAAGAATCAGCAACACCCACACCAGATGTTGACATACATTTGGTGGCCTTGAAGCATCCATAACATTATGGTCGCATCAGAGGTGTAAGTTTTTGGGCTGACACCCTGAACATATTTTGAGAAGAAAGAACTAGAGAATGATTAAAGTGAATAAATAAAAATGATGATAGAAATAGTATCTATCCATGAAGAAAAAATGAGATGGTAGAGAGAGATGACAAAAAAATTTCTAGGGGAAATTGAAGAGGAAACTCAAGAGCAACCAGTGCGTGAAGATCCCTCCCCACCCCCACCAGCTTTGAGGCGATCCATTCTCCTAAAAACCTATCCTAGGGGATGTAATCAATGTTCAAACAATTTTTTCTGTGAATTGTGATTCAGATAGACACAAATACCTTTCCTGTATTAATATTATATAGGGTAAAAATGATTGTGATTTATATCTATCAACACCCACCCGCCACCTTGTAGTGAGGGCTACAGTGTTCAATATCAATAATGACATGATACACAACAGACTACTTCCAAAAGGTCATGTTAGAGTGTTTATTAACATAACCCATGAGAAAATCATTGATCTAACCCTTCCAATTGATGATGAATATATTCCTAAGGCCGAACAAGCTCTTGGAACATTCATCGCATGACCATCACATCTTGTAAAAAAACATGTCGACTAGGAGTTATTCATTTCCAAATTATTTTTCAAGATAAACCTTTAAAATTTAATGAAAAAAGTTATGAACCGACATATTTTATTACATACCGGAAAATTGAAGGGTGTGAAATGAAAGAATGACTCAAACCATCTCAAGGACTAACCATCCGATTGAAACGTTCTTTTTAAAAAACCTTAACCCCACATGTTCTGTATATGCATTTATTAACATTATAGGCTCAAGTGGATACAAAGATGAAAGATGGTGGTACTCACCAAATTGATTTTGAAGAAAATATGTATTGAGGGGAATATCCATACTTTATTATTGTTGAAAATTTTAGTGAAATACTTTAGTATGATTGGATAGGTGGCTCAATGGTAAATATATACATGAGGTGTGTTTTTATGATTTTATTTTGCAAAAGATGATATACTATGTTAATTATGACTGAATACATTTCACATTTTTTTGTATGTGTATATATGAAAAACAATTGAATGGGTTTTTCTATGAACAAAAATTTTGACTTGTTAGTCCTCACAGCCCCTGGATAGAACAAAGTGAAGTAGATTCCAAGAAAGATAGTGAAATAGTTCCAGGCCTACTCAAATCATTAACAACAAAATTATGGATGATATAATATTTTTAATACCAATGATATAGGGGTAAAACTAAAAAATAAAATCATATCAAATATATTTTAATTTTTGTCATTACTTCTTCTTTTTTGTGGTTTTATGAAGTATTGGATGCTCATTGTGGTAAATTTGGATACTCCAATAATTTCATTCCTAGATTCAATGCATGGATATCCAACAAGCCGACCCCACATTACAACATTTTTAAATTTCTAATACACTACATCCAACATTGTAGAACTAAATATCTTGTTTTATAATATATATTATATTTTAATGAGGACTCTGTTATGATAGGGTGGTGAATCAATATCATCTATATCATGGAATGAGGCTCGGGGAAAAGGACAAGGAACATCACAATTACTACGACTGGATAAATATTAAGCTGTGTATAATAATATTTCACTATCTAAACACATATAAAAAATTACTTATTTTTATCAATGTTTCTGTAGTGTTTGAAAAAAAAATGAAAAAGTATATGGTTATAGTGTTTGTAAATTTATGAAATAGATCAAATTTTTTCAACAAAATAGAATCATAGAAGAGGTATTTTCGAATATAATTACTATTTCATTTAAAATATTTTTTAATTATTTGTGTATTTATATATTTTTAGTACTACCATGACTATTTAAAAGACTCGTATTTACAAGATGATATAGATTTGTTTAGAAATGAATGGGTAACATACCTGATTGAAGAATGTACACAAATTCCATGAAAATTTTACTTCCATAGAACTATTGGATTGTTTCATATTATGTTATAATTTACTTCATTGTAGTATGAATCAAAAAATTAATAATTTTTTTCTAAAACCGGTGGATTCCTTTATTTGAGATGGGGTTGTTAGTTATACATAGACTGGATGTGCATCACTCACAATGCAGTGTTGCCATTTTTACAATGAAATCAAATGGAAAACATGGTAACACACAATGTGGTTGTTATGACTCAAAGTGTCTATTTTAATTTAAAATTTACATTAATTTAAGTAAAAAATAACAAGTGACATACTAAAAATAGAGAAAACACATTCTTATTGTTTTCATACTTTAGAAAAATTATTTATGAGTCATTTTTGATGTGTAAAAGTTAACCACACCTCTATATGATTCATGGTGTGATTGATATGACTAAATGGGACTTTTATCAGTTTAAAATTGACATTTTAGCTAAAAAACATCTCACTCACTTAAAACCAAAAAAATGAACTCTGATTGTCTTAATAATTTAGGATAATCATTTGTATGTCCTTTGAGATGTGTATGAATAAGTATCATGTAAAATCAATGCACAATAATATCTATATGACTCAAAAGGAATATTTCTCATTTGAAATGAGTTTTGAGTAAAAAAACAAAACTGACATACTCAAAATCAAGAAAACGTGTTCCGATTGTTTTGATAATGTAGTAAAATGATCCATGAGTCAGTTTTGATGTGTATGAGTCAACCCCACCTCAATACAATGCATGATGATACTGGTATTAATTCTAATGAAATTTTATATAAAATTGATATCAATTTATGTATAAAAGAAAAAGTGAAATAATAAAAATAGATCAAATGCATTCGTTTTGTTTTGATACTTTATAAAAAATATACATGTTTCATTTTTATGTGTAGGCATCAACTGCACTACAATATGACTCCCTATGTTACCGGTATGACTAAAAGTGTCTATTATTAGTTTAAAAATTACATTTCAGCTCAAAACATGTCACTCAATAAAAAACAAGAAATTTTTTTACATTGTCTTTATAATTAAGGATAGTTATTTTTAAGTCATTTTTTGATGTGTATGAAGTATTCTGAGGTCAAATTGACGCACGATGTGACCTGTATCACTGAAAAAGCATGTTTCTAGTTTGAAGTGATATTTTAGAAAAAAACACCACTAACATACTGAAAATGGGGCAAATGAATTCAGATTGTTTCGATACTATAAAAAAAAGATCCATGAGTCATTTTTGACATGTAGAAATCAACCACACCTCATTCTAAGGAACTATTTGACCTATATAAATCCAAAGTCGTGTTTATTTAAAATTGAAATTAATTTAAGTAAAAAGAATATGTAACATACTAAAAATTGAGAAAATGCATTTGGATTGTTTTGATACTTTATGAAAATGATCCATGAGTCATTTTTGAGGTGTAAAAATCAAACACACCTCAATCCAATGCATTATGTGACCGGTATGACTAAAATTCTCTGTTATCAATTTAAAATTGACATTTTCGGTCAAAACGTGTCACTCACCGAAAACTAAGACAACACCCTTTGATTGTATTTATAATTCAGGACACGGATTCAGAAGTCCTTTGTGACATGTATGAAGTAGTCTAACCTCAAACTAATGCATGAATCAACTAGTATGACTCAAAATGCATGTTTTTGGTCTGAAATGATATTTTTTTAAATAAACCCAACTGATAAAAATAGATACAACACAGTAACACAACACAAAAAAAATCATCACGGAGGACCAAGAATGTGTAGGCTGATTTCATCACCTCTAAAAATAATCACACATTTGGGGGGAAGTTATCCCATATTGGTAAATACAATAAGATTTCCGTTGTAAGTAGTCCTTGAGGCAAGAATGTCGGAAACATTATTACCTTCATACCATGGGTAACTCGCCTGCACTTGGTCCCTCAAGATATGATTAAAATGTCTTGAATATAAATAATTATCCATAAGATACCATCTTTCTAATTAAGGGAGTTGTATATGATTAGTGAGTCCATATCCACTAATTCAATATTTATATTAATGGTCATACAAAGCTCCATGCCATGGAGAATTTCCCCGGCCTCCTGTATAAGAGAGTAGTTGTACCCATAATATAAATAGGAAACAAGTAGAACCAAACCCCTACCATCTCAAATCGCACCTCCACCTTGAGAAAATTCGTTCGATCATAAACCATCCATGTGTAATTTTAGACCGGTCTGAATAAGGTTATATTTCACCCAACTACCCTGTAATGACACCTACAAAGACAAAGAGGTGACAAATCTGATGGAGCACAACATTCTCAACTAAGACACTTAATTCCAGTCCCACCAGAGCAGGCCGATCTCAGCCACCATACTGCATGACCTTGAAATCAGGGTGAGATGTGAACTCCACAATCCCACATTAAAATATTTATTTCTTGACTTCCAAATAGAACAACAGCCCCACAACCTGATCTCCTCTCTCCCTTTCGGTGCTCTTATCGGGATCCTCTTGTTCCTGCTCGAAATATGGCACTTCTATGTTGAATTTATCATTGGAGGACTTCAAAGTGGATTCCTTGCTTCTCATTTGAGCATTACTGGATCGATTCAGAATGAAAAACATACCTCATTGTAGTTTTTATGAATCTCTTTTCATACGTGGGGTTTGGAGAGGATTTCTTGAATTTTGAGGCTAGATAGAAAATCCTTTTTCATTGTTCTCACTTTGTGTGATGATTTCATCTGGGCTAGGGATTGGAGTCCCCATTCAGTTAGCTGGTGGAGACATAAAAATAGATAATGCATTTATTAGTTCTAGAAATGTGATGTTAAACTCAGTAAAGATAAAGGGGGTCCCCTTTATCAGTGTTAAAAAATCACTGATAAAGTGTGTCCTTTATCCATGCTAAAAAAGCACCGATAAAGGACCTCCTTTATCTACTCTATTTTAATATGGATTAAATACATTTTTATAAGTTCTATTTGTAGCGCTGATAAAAGACCACTTTATCGGTGCTCGAAATAGCATTGATGGAGAGAGATTTTATCAGTGCTCTAAATAGTTCATATAAAGTCCTAAAAGCTTGTGATGTTATGTTTATATAATAGTACACCCATCAGTAGAACCTTCATAGCACACACACACCACTCACACAAAACAACACCTTCACACCACACATAAGAACAACGAAACACACACAAGAACAAATCAGCACACACATGGGTTTTGAAAATAATTTTATATATATTTAAAACAATGTTTTATATTATTACATTTACAATTATCCATAAATAAAGTAAAAAACATTAATGTGTCATCTTTTAACATATGTGATCCCCTCTACAAAATTTCTTCTATGATTTTAGTTGCTGAAAAAATCATCCCAACTCATGAAAAAGGTTCCACCTATATATGAAGACAAATATTATGTTAGTAATACTATAAAGAAATAAATTAAACATATATATGAAAGAATACATTAACAAAATGTCAATTTTTAATAAAAAAGAAAAAAATTGAGTTATACAGGTCACAACATGCATTGTATGGTGGTGGTTTTGATTATTACACATCACAAATGATTGGTGGATCAATTTCCCAAAATATAAAAACAACCCAGATGGGTTTTCTTGGTTTGGATTATGTCCATTGTTTTTTTCTAAAATTAATATAAAATTTAAATGACGTACTTGAATTTATTCAAGTCAAATCGTTCATTTTACTAATGTGTGTTTGATTCCTAAACATCAAAATTGACTCAGGGATCGTTGTTTTAAATTGTCAAAAAAAAAATACGAATGGGTTTGCTCAGTTTTCAGTATGACAGCTGTGTTTTTTTCTAAAATATCATTTCAAACCAGAAAAAAAACATTTTGAGTCATACTGTTCAAATTGTGTATTGGTTTAAGGTTAGACTACTTCATACACGTTATGAAAGACTTACAAATCGATCTATTAAATTCTGAATACAATTTAATGGTGTTTTCTTGGTTCTGAGTGAGTGAAACTGTTTCAGAGAAAATATGAATTTTAAATTGATGATAGACACTTTGAACCATACTGGTCACACCATGCATTATATCGAGGTGTGCTTGATTCATACCTGTCACAAATGAGTCATTAATCATTTTCATAATGTATAAAAACAATCCAAAGGCTTTTTCTTGGTTTTCAGAATGTCATATATTCTTTTTACATAAATTAATATCAATGTTAAATAAAAAAAATTTGTATTTATACCGGTAACACAGTTCATCATATTGAGGTGTGGTTGATTCTTACATGTCACAAACGACTCATGGATCATTGTTATAAGGTATCAAAACAATCAGAATTAATTTTACCAGTTTTTAGTATGTCAGTTGTGTCTTTTTAGTGAAATATCATTTCAAACCAAAAACGTGATTTTTGAGTCATATCGGTCACATCATGCATTGATTTGATGTGAGACTACTTCGTACACATCAAAAAGGACTTAAAAATTACTATCCTAAAATATGAAGAAAATCATAAAGGGTTTTCATGGTTTTCATTTAGTGAAACATTTTAAGCTAAAATGAAATTTTGAAACTGTTAACATACACTTTTTATCATACCAGTCACACCGTGAGCCGGATTGAGGTGTGGTTGATTCGTAAATATCAAAAAATGAATCATTAATCATTTTTATAAGGTATTAAAATAATCCAATTTCATTTTATTGGTCAGCAGTATGTCATTTTTTCTTTTTTTCATAAATTAATGTCAATTTTATATAAAAAGACATATTTAGATTTATACCAGTCACATAGTGCATTGTATTGAGGTGGGGTGATACATACATGTTATAAATGACTCATGGATTATTTTACTAAATTATAAAAACAATCCAAATGCGTTTTCTTAGTTTTCAATGTGCCATGTGTGTTTTTATGCTAAAATTATCGTTAATTTTAAATAAAAAGAGACACTTTGAGTCATACCTGTCGCACCAAGCGTCAGATTGAGATGTAATTGATTCCTACACATCAAAAATGGAATATTGAACTTTTTACTAACGTATAAAAAAAATAAGAATTCATTTTATAGGTTTTTAGTATGCATGTTGTGTATTTTACTAAAATATCAATTCATGGAAACATGCATTTTGAGCCATACCAGTTGCATCGTGTGTCAGTTTGACATGAGATTACTTCATACAATTCAAAAATAACTTATGAATCATTGTCCTAAATTAGGAATACAATCATAGATACTTTTCCTGGTTTTCAATGAGTGACGCGTTTTGCGATAAAATGTCAATTTTAAACTGTTAACAAACACTTTTAGTCATACCTTTCACATTGTTCATTTGATTTAGGTTTGGTTAATTCCTACGCATCAACAATGACTGGTAGATCATTTTCCTAATGTATCAAAACAATATGAATGTTTTTGGTCAGTTTTCAGTATGTCACTTATTTTTTTTGCTAAATTTGTTGTTATTTTATTATAAAAATACACATTTAAAGTCATAAAGGTAACAATATGTGTCAGATTTAGGGGTGTTTGATTCCTGCACTTCAAAAATGACTTATGGATCATTTTACTAAAGTATCAAAATAATCCTAAGGAGTTTTATCAGTTTTTAGTATGACACTCTTCTTATTCACTAAAAATACTTACAATTTTAAATACAAATAGACAGTTCGAGTCATACCAATCATATCTTCATTCTATTTTTATACATTCATCCACCAGGTATGCCACACATTTGTTTCTAAACAAATTAATCTCATCTTGTTAATAAGAGTCTTTTCGAAAATCATGGTAGTAATGAAAAAATATAATTACACAAAGGATTCATAAATATTTTAAATAGAATAGTAATTATTTTCAAAAATACCACTTTATGGATGCTTTTTTGTTCATAGAATATGATATATTTCACAAATGTACAAACATAATAACCACAGTCTTTATTGTTTGTTTGTTTCAGGCACTGCAGAAAAATTGTGAAAAATAAGTAATTTTTTTATGTGTTCGGATAGTGAAATCGTATTATATATACCCAGATTTGTATCAAGTCATAGTACCTGTGATGTTTCTTGTCCTTTTCCCCTAGCCTAATTCCATGATGTATACTATATTCATGCACCGCCCTATCATAATAGATTACTCATTAAAATATAATATAAATTTTATGACTAGATGTTTAGTTCTAAAATGTTGGATTTAGGGTATTAAAAATTGACAAAAGACATCATTTGTAGTCAGGTTGTTGGATATACATCCATTGAATCCATGAAATAAATCTTTTGAGTATCCAAATTAACTGTAATGAGGATCCAATGGTGCCTAAAAACAAAAAAAGTAATAAGTAATGGATGAAATTAGAATATGATTGATATGATTAAATTGTATAGTTTTACCCCTGCATTATTATTATTAAGAATAATATGTCATTCATAATTTTGTTGATAAACGATTTGAGCAGGTCGGCCACTATTTCACCCTCTTTCTTTGATTCTATATCTATGTGTTCTGTAGAGGTGATGTGAGGACTAACGAGTCCATATTTATGTTCATGGGGAAATCCCTTCAATTTTTTTCATATATATTCCTGCAAAAAATATGAAATGTATATATTGATAATTATCATTGTATATCAGCTTTTGGAAAATCAAATCATGAAAATAGACCTCATGTATACATTTACAACTGAGCCACCTAGACAATCATACTCCATGATTTCACTTACATTGTCAACACTAGTGAAATCTGGATCTTCCCCATTGTACATATTTTCATCAAAAAGAAATTTTTGAACCCCACTATCTTTTAACATAGTATTCAATTGAGCCTACAATAATTATAAATGATGATATAGAATGGGGGGGTCGAAGGTGTTTTTGGTAGATCGTTATAATTAGTTGGTTGATCCTTATTATGGTTCTGAGCTGTTCTTTCTTTTCACCCCTTCCCTATGTGTGTCTGTAAAAACATTCATCAGTTCAGACCATTTTTCATTAAATTTTAATGGTTTGTCTCAATAAGAAAATTGGAAATGAATACCTCCTTTTCGACATATTTTTTACATCCTTTGATGGCCATACGATGAATGTTACATGAGGTTGTTTGACCTTATAAATATCATCATCATCAATTGGAATAGGTATCTTAGTGATCAACTTATGGGATACATTATTCATCACTTTGACATGACCTATTGGAAGTGGTATGTTGGGGAGAATTATGTTCTTGACCTTGAATATCATAGGCCTTGCTATAAGGTGATGGGTGGGTGTTGGTAGATATAAATCGCAATCATTTTCACCCTATACAATATCAGTAAATAAATGATATCAGTTTATATATGATTTACAATTCAAAGAAACAACTATTAGAATGTTGATTACCTCATATAAGACAAGTTTTTTTGGGAAACAACTCACCTAAAAGCTAGTGGGGGTGGGGCAGGATCTTCACACCTTGGTTATTCATAAGTTGTTTCTCCTCCTCCTACTCCCCCCTCCATAATTTTTTCCATGAACTCTCTATGCAATTTAAAATGTTCTTCAAGGAAAGCTATTCTTTTTTCTTATAATTTTGATTTCATCACTTTGATCCTCCTCTTGTTTTTATCTCAAACAATATTCAGGATGTCACCCCAAAACCCACACCTATGATGCGGTCATACCTTTTTTGTTGCTTCAAGACCACTGAAAGTATGTCCACATTTAGTTTGGGTGTTTCTGATTCCTATGACTGTGTCAGATAGAATGTATTGGAAAATAAGTAATCATTTTTATATAATATCAATTTAAAGAAAAACAAATATTTATTATGTCGTACTTTCACATTTTTATTACAATTTTTTTTTGTGTTTTCATCTATTAGCACCCCATATTTATTTACAAGAACCTCCTTACATTGCTCATGGCATGAGATGGAAGTGACATGGGATTTCAATTCAACCATCTGCATATAAATTGAAGAGCATAGTTTTGCTTTTGTTTTATGTCACATAAATGTATTACGATTGATTTAAAATACCTACTAATTTTTTCAAGGGAAGTGTACCCCATTCTTGTTTTATGGTAGGGGTCTGCTGGTTTCGCTGCTCATTCCTTATTTTCAACTCTCAACTGTTGTTTAATAAATAAACAACTATCAATAAAAGTAATGAATACACATATCATTAAACAACATATTACCAAAAACAATGTTCATAAATAGGATTCTCATCCCAATGCTACTAAACACATCCCACGCTACTTGGGTTTTCATTTGTGCATAAATAGGAGGTTGGTGCGGGTTTATTTTACCTTCAGCATATTTAAGATAAAATTTAATGAAAATTGTGCAAAAGCCTCTGTGAATCCTTCGACCAACCCTTAATACATAGTCCTTGTGTGTGTCATCCAGTATAAATGCACTCTACAGGGGATGATAAAGTGTAATTCAATTTTTCATTATATTATTTTTTAGTAAATTAAAGAAATGATATCCTAATGTTACCATAATATCTCCCCACATCATTATCTTAATCCTGGTAACCACATCATTCCACGATTGTACATAAATCGACACGCATTTCCGAGTGATGATTCCAATGAAACTACTGAACATGTCCCCATTGGGGTTCACATGTTGGACCCACTAATTCCATCTAACCTCATATTTTATGCCTTTTGCTTTTTCCTTATGTATTTGTGTTAAGACCATTAAACAACAGTGCTCCTTTTTTTCTGCACCACAAGTGTTTTAGTGCCTAAAATTTCCTTGATTTAGACATAATAAATATGTTCCTTCAGATAGCTAGCATCAGCATGTGAAGATTGTGGTTGTACCTATACACTAGGAGAAGCAGCAACAACAGGTTGAGAAACCTATTGTTCTTCTGTACTGTGAGCATCAGCAAGTTGAGAGACATGTTGTGCCTCGGGATTGGGAACCTTATCACGTTTAGAAGTCCTTATCTGTAGAAGTGGTTAAAATGTTAATTTATATTACATAAACGTAGTAGAGAACATATAATAACATAAGGTAACATGATGTATATTAAAAAATATATATATCATTATTATTAAACACTTTTTTAAGGTTTAAGGGATTTAACCCCTCTATCGACTAACAGAATCACTTCATTGTGGACTTCATTGACATAAAAAATTCCTTCTACATTGGGACCACTACGAAATTATTGTGAAGTCCTGACGAAAGGGTCATCCTCCATTGAATTTTCATTTGACCCTTCAATGTTTTAGGTGGATAACAAGACAATTGACCAGTTTCAGTTTGTGGGTTATGGAATATAAAATAGGGAACTAAAAAGGAGATATAAGAATGTCATACACTCTCGTCCACCAGTTCATGTGTAGGGTGTGATCTAAAAATTCTTTGTATGATCTCATAAAAAATTATCTTTTAATCCCTTTATAATATAGTTCATAGATTGCTAGTTTTAACGTAAGTTATAATATATATTTTCACAAGCATTATAAAACATTTTTAATAACAATAAACATGCATATTTTCAAATAACCACTCTTTTTATAATATAAAAACCAGAATGGATAAACTTTTGAAATAAAAACTAAAAAAATGGAAATAGGAGCTTTAAAACCATATAATACATGTCAAAACACATTTTATCTTTCTTTTATAACATTTTCTAAAAAAACAATTTCATAAATAACCACAATGAAAAGACATTATCTTAAAAACCACTGAATAGATGACCAATTTTATTCCATTTTACATATTACTTTTGATCCTTTTAAATAAATATATTTTAAAGTAATTAAATACACACATGAAGTGAAAAAATGATCATAAATAGTAACTAAGGAAACAAGAAAACATAATCCAAAAAACAACCAAACGATGGTGCCATATAATCAAAAAAACAAGGGGAATAAAACTAGGTCAAAAAAATAAATCCTCTAAATTGTATTGCGAAGGATGTAACCATATTTTGAAACTTCTTATGGAACATGTATTTGGATCCTAAACTAGATATGAGGAACATAAGATGATAATATTTAAATTTTTATATCCATGTAGTTCTACAGAACTCAATTGGCTTTATCACGATCAGGGGATCAAAAGAAACTGTAATCCATTCCAGTACATTCTAGGGACAATAAAACATCTTAGAAACTCACTCAATCTAACTGGGTCCTTACACTATACAGTGGACTCCACACTAGGGATTTCACTTATCTAGATCTCTACCAGTCTCCTAGGACACCCATGACATTTCAATAGTGTCAGTGAGAAACCAATGAAAGAATATATCATCTAATAAATATAATTTCAATAATTTTATATTTAACCTCACCCTCCTTCTACACCCTAACAAGAAAAAATGATTTTCAAATCCTTTTATAAGAATCACAATAATAATGAGAATATAAAGAATCCCCCATGGGGTTATGATCCACAATAGAAATAGTAAATAAATGGATCTCAATTGAGGGTCTCCCATATTTATAAAATATCTTCCATTTAATTACCAACTAGGATTTTAAAAATGTGCTCGAGAATCCAATCCATTTTCACCCAATTTGAGAACAAAATTTAATTTCATTTTCCAAATCATTTATCAAAATGCAATAGAAATCACATTTGGATACCCAAACATTTTCTATAAATAAATTTATAAAATATTAAACCCCTTAACTTTTGAAGGAAATAAGTGCTCAGAACCCTTTTATTAAGATGCAATATAATTTTGAAAACAACTTAATCCACCATTAGAGTTAAGGGTATCAAAAACATTTATATAGGTTTATGGTTAATTCCATTCCTTTTGAAGAACATAACTTTAAAATATCACCTATTCACTTTAATGAAATAAAAATTAAGGCCAATCTTTCAAAATATTATAATTCCTTTAAAATACACTTATGCCATTTTCCAAACACTTGGCATGGGACATAAGTCTACGCAATGTTTTTAAACCATATTAAAGACTATTAAATCCCAATAAAATTCATAAGCTTGGATTATAATTCCATAAGAAATCATTTAAAAACATCCAAGAAATTTATAACATGTATTACAAGGGAGTTCCAAAGAAATACGTACATCACTCCAAAAAAATTGAAGCTAAAACATGTTGACATTAAAAGATAACACATAAATATGTCAAGTGACATACTAATCAACCCCTTACGACAAAAATCATCATCATTAAAAAGAAATTACAGTATGACCATGTTGAATCACACTTCAAATCCATAATCGAGTCATACAAAATCAAAGAAAAAAAATATGAAGAGGAACACCAACCAACATGTAATTCGTTTAGGGTGAAAACAAGGACGAACAATGGCCATGATTTTTATAGGGGAATTTATCCCATACAATTCACAACATACCATCAATATCAATCTATAATTTCATGAGAACAAGACAAAACATATGACAAAGAGGAAAAAACTCATCGCAAAGGTGTGGTTCAGCCCACGGTGGAGGTGTGTTTGTGGTGATGGAGAGACGTGCAGTAGAGGAGTCCTCTGGCGGAGGAGAATTGAACAGCGGAGGAGAGGAACTCGCAGAGGAGAGGTGTGAAGTAAAGGAGACGCACACAAAAGAGGTGTCGTACATGATAGAGGTGCGGCACACGACGGAGGATAGGTGCACAATGGTCGGGTTTGCACATGGAAGAGGGATGGAGTGCAGTAGAGTATAGGTGTGCGGTGGTCGGGTTCATGGCAGAGGAGAGGCGCACGGTGGAGGTGTGGTTCACGGTAGAGGAGAGTCGACAGGAGAGGAGGAGGAGGCATGGCGGTGGTGATCGGATTCTACGAGAGCTTGGGGGTGTGAGGAAGGAAGATAAAGTTATGGTGTTTTTATAAAACTTGATGAACCTTTAATCAGTGCTAGGAACAAAGCATTGAAAATGGAATATTATATCAGCGCTGAAATAGAAAGCACTAATAAAAAATGTCTTTATCATGGCTAACAATATAAAACTGACAAAGACTCCTTTTATAAGCGCTTTTTTTCTCTAATAAACATAGGCCTTTATGAGTGCTATAAAATCACTCATAAAGATACAATGTTACTAATTTATTATTATTATTATATATATTTATAAAATTATATATATAATGAATATATATATTTATTTATTTAATATTATAACTATATAAATATATATTTGTACTTATAAAATTCTAATTTAAGAAATTATAAATTTATAAGAAAGATACTTATTATATTTATATTATTAGAAATATATTTAATAAATGTATTAATTATATATATATTTATGAGATTATAGAAATATATATAACTATATTTCTACTAATTTTATAATTATTTATATGAATATATATTTATTTTTAATTGTAATTATAAATGAATAAGCATTTATTTATTTAAATAGTTACAAAATTATAAAAAATATTTATTTATAATATTTATTATAATTTTACAATAATTTAAATAAATAAATATGTTCTTATAATTATAACTACTAAATAAATATAAATTTATTTGTAATATAAAATTATAATAAATAAATATTTATTTATAGTTGTAAGTATAAATATAACTATATATAATTATAAAATTATAAAAAAATATATTTATAATTTTATAAATATATATAATTAATATATTTATAAATTTTTTTATTATTTAAATATATCTACATTTATTTAGAATTATATTTATAATTTTTTTTTAAATTTATAAATATATTTTTTAATTATATATTTATAACATTATAAGTAATATAATAAAAATATTTCTTATAATTATATAATTATTTACATATATATTTATTTATAGTTATAATTATAACTATAAATAAATATATTTTTAAATATTTGTATATAATTATAAATATATATATATATATATATAAACTTATAATATATGTATTTATTATAATTTTATAATTATTTAAATATATATACAGTTATTATTATAGTTAAAAATAAACATATATAAAAAGTATTTATATATAATTCAAAATTAATAATTATAAAAATAATTAATATATTTATTATTTAAATATATTTAATGTAATTTTATAAGTATTTTTTAGAGCATAATAGTATATAAGGGTTACATGTATTAATCATATATACCTAATAATAAAATATACATAATAAAAAAAGAGTCATCGAAGGACATCATGAATAATAAGATGGGATCAATGTTTAAATAAAAATTAATGATGATACATAACATATATGCACGCATGATCAATCAATACATTTAATGACCAAATTCATTGGAATCAAATTTATATTTAATAATTATAATATATATATATTTTAAAATTATTTATTTTTATATTAATTAAAAATAAAATAAATAAAATAAATATAATAAATAAAATGATTCTAAAAAATCTAAAAAATCTAATGATTCTTAATAATATAATAAATCTAATAAATCTAATTAATATAATTAATATATTAATTATAAATATAATAAATATATAATAAATATAAATAATATAATAAATCTAAAGAATCTAATAAATATATTCATTATTTAATGAAATTTATTATAATTTTATAATTGTTTATATATATTTATATATATATATATATATATAATTATAATATGACAAACACATTATTTGAAATATTTTATATAAATTTGAATTATTAAAAATATATTTTAATTATAAACATTTTTTTAACATAACCAAATAAACCTTATTTTTGAATATATATAATAATTTTATATAAATTAATAATAAAAAATCTTATTGTAATTTTTTATCATTACTAAATTTAGCACTGATAACGACTCCCCCTTTATCATCTCTTTTTGATACTGCTAATAAATCCCAGTGTTTCCCTTGCCCTGTTTTATGGTTGTGAGATTCCAAATCCCCTGATGGTCTAGAGGGGCTCATTGTGGTCGAGAGTCTCATTTGGAGGCCATTTGGATTAATCTCCATGGGTTACCCTTCCCTCCCCAAACGGTTCTTTCCTGTAAAGTATATTGATTCTTCTATGTGGGTTCTTATGTGCAGATGATCTCAAATTGCAGCTTCACAAATCCTCCATGGATCAGATCTCTATCACAATGGACCTCTTGTTTCCCCTTCGACATAGATTATTCTTCGGGATGAAGATGACTTGGGGTGGAATCAATCTATTTTCGACTCATCGACTCCCTAGTACTATAACTCCTATCAACTTCATGGACACCCAATGATGGTGTTTATGAAGATATCAGAGAATCCCTCATCATGAAATAAGTCATCTGTGGCATGTATGAAGAAATATCACCTCAACCCGATGCAAGATGTGACCGGTATAACTTAAAATGCGTGTTTCTACTTTGAAATGATATTTTAGTAAATAAGCAAAAATGACATACTGAAAACTACGAAAATGCATTCAGATTGTTTTGATACATCAGAAAAATGATACGTGAGTCATTTGTGACATGTAGGAATCAACCACACCTCAATATAATGAATGATTTGACCGGTATAAATACAAATATGTTATTTAAATTTGATATTAATTTTAGTTACAGAACAAGGTATATACTAAAAACCAAAAAAACACAATTGAATTGTTTTGATATTTTAAGACAACGATCCATAACTCATTTATGACATATAGGAATCATCCTCACCTCAATACGACACATTGTTTGACCAATATAACCCAAAAGAGGTGTTTTTTATTAAAAAGTAACATTTTATTAATGTATTATTTCTTATTAATGTTTAATTTATTTCTTAGTATTATTACTAACATAATATTTGATTTCATATATAGGTGTAATATTTTTCTTGAGTTGGGATGATTTTTTTGGAAACTAATACCATGGGTGGACATTTTTTAGAGAGGATCACATATGTCACAAGATGAAACATTAATGTTTCTAAATGTTTTATGGATAATTTTAAATGTAATTATATAAATCATTGTTTGAAATGTATATTATATTATTTTCCAAACCCTTCTGTGTGTTGGTTTGTTTTCATGTGCACTTATTGGTTCTTGTGTGTCTTGTTTTGTGCAGTTGTGGTTTTGTATAGGTGTTGGGTGTGATGTAATATAAACATCACATAACAGGTAGCAAGGTCTTTATCAGTGCTATTTTTAGCGCTAATAAAATTACCCTTTATCTGTTCTAATTAAAGTGCTGAGAAAGGGTGACCTTTATCAAAGATATAATTGCACTAATAATGGGGGAACCATTATCAGTGATTTTTTAGCATTGTTAAAGGGACCCATATATTCGAAGTGATTAATAGTGGTTTATAGCACTGTTAAAAGCTGTTTCAACACTTTTAAAATCACTATCTATAGTAGTGTCCCCTCTTCTCAATTGTACCCTCCCTCCCCTCTCTCCGTTGACATCTTCCCCCTTCCCGACCACCAGTAAAACAAAACCCTCACCCCCTTCATGCACGAACCGACCTAAAAAATCTCAAGCCCCTCACAATGGACCAAACCAACCAAAGCCAATCCTCCACCTCATTATCCTCATCCTGTGATGAGTATCCACCGCCCAAGCGCCAACATGTCTCTGCTTTTTCATTGCATGTCGAAACTTCTGCCCCACCTACAACAGCATATGTTTCACTTACGGCTCGATCTACATCCTCCTCCACCCCAGAGGACTCCTCCACTGATGAAAACCTCCACTTATACCATGTCCTATGCCATTCAAACATTAAACACCCGGTAAATCTCCTATAGTTATAGGCAAAGATGAGGTTAATAAACAAGGCCCTGGACCTGCCGATTCTAGTTAGGCTTAATATCTGAAATTCCATCCTTAACCTCCTAGAGACACTCCATATCAACAATATTATTGAGGTTCTTGAAGAGGCCTAGGGAGATTTTTTTTTCGAGTATCTGTCCGCATTCGAGATAGATGTTGATAGCCTTAGATTCCACATGAGTGGTCAGACACACGAGCATTCTTTCACTGAGTTCAGCATCAGCCTCAGCATTTACACTGATGAGTAGTTCATTTTAGAGTTCTCTCTGAATCTATAGATGGAACCATACCAATACAAATCTCAGTGTCTATGGGAGCTGATTAGTCGAGATCCTCGATTACCCCATGACCCGTTAATCACATAATCTCCCTAGCAACAGGTCCCAACATTACATATTTCTTATCGAGCTATGACACATGGATGGTTCTCTAGGGCTGAGTCTCATTAGAGTCCTATCCATATTGATGTGCTTATTCTAGAAACCATCATGGGTGGCCCAACTTTCAACATGGATGCCCAGTTTTACTAGTACTAAAAAGCTCACTCTCATAGGAGTCGCATTACTTTGATCAAAGGATCCTTCATTATGCACCTAGCTAGGCACCTCGATGTGTTTGATACAACTCTTCCTCTCACCTCCTTGGGGCCTATTGACCTTATTTATTTCATTATGCTTCATAAGATGAAGCTTTTTTTAAGTAGTATAACATCTAAAACTATGATATAGGAGTACAGGAGGCCCCACCACATGCAGTAGAAAACACACTAGTTTATCCCCACATTACCTCACCACCTATTCCACCCATTCATTCTAATACCTTTTCTACCACCTCATCCACCATTCCTCCACCTACACATCCCACGCTTTCAGATATCTAGGCTACCCCACAGTACATCCTAGAAAACCTATTCCAAATTTCCAGTTATCTTAACCTCCATTTCATTGAGCCTTTAGAGTGAACCACACCACCACAACCCACCCCTGCTGACCCCTCATCTCTTACCATTCCCACAACCCATCCCATCCCACCAGCTAACATCACTGGTCCTACTGCCAGATTGAAGTTTTTTGGTAAGCAGAACTGGATGGGTAAGGGTATCTCCACCACTACTCTCACAGAGGCCCCTTTCATAGATCTAAATACCATATACACAAACTCTTTACAAATCCATAACACTCCACTAGTCACACTAGACAATGTATCTACTACTGCTACTCCAACATCTATCCCTAATCCACCATCTTCTACTTACACTGCGAACACTAATCTAGACCTACAACTTTCATCAGCACCAGTGGGTGGGATGAAAATGGATGATATTTTTGTTCTGAGGATGGGTCTTAGTCCTCAATTTTGTTCATTGTGGGGTTTTATAATTTTTGAGATAGGCTTGATTGTATTTTTTTATCTGAATATTCCCTATTTTTTGTACTAATCACTTTTATATATGGAAATTCAATTTTAAATCATTCTTACATGAATTTAATTTCAATCTATCATATTTTAAATATTTATGTCTAGATCCTTTATTTTATCCATAGTCATCGATGGACCCATCCCACCATCTGTTCTGGTCCAAGGAGTGATCCAGTGCATCAGAGAAAACAAACAAAAACATCAAGAACATTCAATATAATTCCATGCACATCAGCAGCCACCATGAGCTATAATACCATTTCTTCCATACTTTATTCTTTCTCACACTACTTCACCTAGTGTCATAAATATGTTCAAGATACCTTGTGAGATGGAGGACACTTCTACCAGTAGTTGCAATATCAAGAGGAGAAACTGATCCAATGGACCCCACTCCAGGATTTTGGTCCATCCATCTAGCTGAAAACATCTTGTTCTCATTTTATGGGAGGCAACCCATGGTTGATCATTTTCCTACATTGATTTTTCATGCTTATGTATTTTTTTCCTTTTCATTTTTGAGACCCTTCTAGAACTTATTTTTAAACATTGAACACATTGGTATCAATAATGTTACCTCGTTATACTATACACCTACCTGGTATTCTGATTATCAATGTATTAAACCTATGGAGTAATGTTTTTATCTAGTTTATGAAATGTTTCATAATCCATTTTACAAGATCCCCTAATTTAGAAAATAAACATCCCACATTCTCTCATGCCATACCACTTATTACAGGGCGCTCTCAATTCCCTCAAAATTTATAATTTTCAAAATGTATTTCATTTTTTCATTGCTTTATATGCTATAAGGCTCCCATAAGAATTTTATAGAGAGTACAGAAACTATAACTTTCTATGTGTGGGGGACTATCTCAGGATTTTCACATTCAATTCACTTAAAATTTTGTTTATTATCACCTATCTATGAGACATTTTTCAAATCTAAATCATGTTTTAAATGTGAAAAACATTTTTCCCCTTTTAATTCAAGAAAATTTTAAGTTAGAATTGATAGAATCCATGTTTTTCCTATTTTTAGATCTTTAGAGTGACTATTGATCTTATAAATTTGACTCAAATTCATCATTTTTAAAAATTATGTTTAATTGAATTACTACATAGTTTTATACTCTCCGTGATTGAAAATTTCTTTTGTTATTCTCATTACATTAGAGGGATCTAAGTTTACAATTGCATATTATTTTCTAAGAATATTTTCAGATTGATTCATGGGACATGTAAACCTATCAAAACATGCCTTGAGATCTTATTGGTGATATAACTAAAAAGTTACAATTTTAATATTATTGAAGAAATATTTGTTCAGTCACTATTTCTTGAGAACCACCTGATATATTTCCTTCGTTATCCCTTAGTTTCAATGAATGAACATATAGGATGAATATATTCTAAGAGAAGTTTTTTCCATACCCTACTCCTTGTATAATGCATGATTTTACTTTTAAACAAGTGTGGTAGAGGAATTCAGTCAACTGGTGTGATTTTATTGTAGAGATATACTATGATTCACATTAGACCATTTTGTTTTGATCCATGTATACCTTAAAAAATTTTACTTCTATTCTATTCTTTTGAAAAATTCCAATTAAAGGAAAAATTGATATGGGTTATGTATTAGGAAGGTCAAAAATCACCATTTCTAGACCCAAGAATCCCTTAAAAGATCATATATGGTTAGGGTATAGATGTGATATGTGTCCTATACATGAATTTAAAAAATTTTAAATACAAAAGAAAAAGGAAAGGAATAGGATACCCATTTTGGGGCTTACTTGACATATATATGGATGTAACCTAAGATAGAATGATACTAGACTTGTTTAGTTGGGAGGAGTCATTGTTTTATAGTTTTCTAGACATTCATGCATTGTAATTTAGATCTTACCCTCTTTTTGATCTTTATTTTTACATTTTATCCACAACCTCAGAGTCATTTGAACCCAATTTTTGAAGCCCTCCTGATTAATTTTGCAATTTTATTTACAAAGTGGAGATGATAGAACCAATGCAAGCATATGGATAGGAACACATACCCAGTGTATGAGCATAACTCCTATATTATTTTACCCATAGTGATGATAGAAAAATCATTGTGAGGTAAATTAAAAATGGTTATAGAAGTTAAGGAATAGTTAAAATACTGTAGTTAAAAGATTATAAATAGTTTATGATAACTGAGCTATGAGGATTGACTGATATTCAATGAATGAATGATTCTGTAATCTAACTTTTTTTTCTAAAATATAGTTTTATTTTACGAGACATAATTAATGTTTCCTATTTTAAAAATTAATAATCCCTTTGAAACCATTTTTCAGACCGTTTTGCTTTAGGAAAATAAAATTTTCAAGTGAGATGTAATTTGATAATCTTAATTCATATATACTGTTTTCTACCATTTAATTTTTTTATTTGATAATTCACTTGGTATTTCCTTAATTTTGAAGGAATGAGGCTTTATAGTGTTTCAAAGGAAGAAAAGTAGAAAAGTGTAGAATTCACCTATTACACATCAGGAGCCATTATTACATGTCATGTAATAGGATTTCAAAACATACAGTAGGCCATGATCCAAGTTGTGAAGAATGAAGAAAAGGAATCCAGTACATGTCGTGAATGGACAATTCATGATGTGACCTCAGTCAAACTAGTTGAAGGAAAAATCCACTCTATAGATACAGATGGAAAGCCAGTACATGTCAGGAGTCATCAGTACATGACGTGGAATCAGTCAAAACTCATATATCGAGTGATATACGCACCAGATTCAAAAATCCATGGAGAAGTACACATACTTTCACTACACAATGTGTAATCCATTACACATCATGTAATATTCCACATATATATATACATCAGCCTAGCAGTGGGTTTTGACAGACCCTATAGCAGAGTCCCTTTTTTCTTTTGTTCCCTTTCGATTTTCCTTCAACCCTTTTCCTCTCAAACTCAAATTTCTTCACTATTTCCTTATTTTATTCCAATACAAGAGGTGTGGATTTTCTTTCATTATTTCCTTCACTTCCCTTTTTAAATCACTTTCCATCGTTCATCATGAAATTCATGAAGGATCCATTTTCACTTCTTATTACAAGTACGCATTTCATTAAGTTGTGATTTATATATTTTTTATCACCATTGCATACTCATTATCATTGTGAATCTGAAACATTACATGATTGTAAAAAGTCTTAATTTAATTGTTCTAAGCATGTCAAGCATGGTTTCATTTATTTATTTAATTGCATCCAACCTACCCTGAGTAAATAAACCACTAAGGGATAGGGATCAAGAGTAGATTTATCTAATAATTTCTTTAATTCATGAAATTATAAACATGGTAACCCTTAGGATTAGTAATTCAGGTAAATAATTAATGTCAATCTAATTTAACTAAACATGCCTGGTCACCAGATATTTAAGTGGAATAACCTATCCTAATTTGAGTAGAATGGGCTACGACCAATAGCCTAAGATACTTTATGACATATGAGCTTAGATTAATGTATCTAGGTAGTCTAAATCTCCAAATCTAGGAATAGCTAACTCTTAGGTATAACTAGGTGACCTATCCTAAGTAAACTAGAGACTTTTTCTTGCTTCATAGCCTAAAACATAGGACCCTACCAAGATTATAATTAGGATCATCCTTTCTTAAGATACCTAAAATTGATCATCTACGTATCTGTCATTCTTGAGCCAACTATCATAGATTTAGTACTTAAAAAATTGAAGAAAACTAGGATGGACTCCTACCCCAAAGGGTCTTCATGCCATTGATATTAAAGAACTAGATTCCTCCCCATGGGATCGACCCCGAACTATCACTATACTATAAAGTAATGTTTTGGAAATCAACAATTATAATCTAACTATAAAATATACTGAAATCAACGATGTGTGTAGGTGCGTTATCCATTTTCTCCCAAAACTCAAACCTCTACAATATCTCTTGAAAATAAAATTTTTCAACAACTTCCAACCTTGTCGACAAAAAAACAACTAAAAAACACTATCAAGGTGTATTTTTTCAAATAGTTAATAAATTGTAAATATATAAAAAATATAAATTACTTATAATAAATAATATTTTTTAATAAATATTAATATATAATTAAAAGTTAAACATTGTTAATTAATAGTTGAAAATTTATCATTAATACTTAATAATTATTCATAATTTTTTGTAAATTATAATTATTTATTATTTTAATTATTAAAACATAATAATAAAAATTACAATAAGATAATTTGGGGATTAAAACATAAAAACATATAGAAAATAGTTTTATGGTGGTAGTGAAAGTTCCACTAAAACATTCAGTAGAATTTCCACTAAAAATAATAAATAATATTATTAAGTAATATTATTGAATTATATATAAATAATAATGTTTTAGTGGTTAATATATAATAAATATATATTAAATAAAAATAAATTTTTCTAATTATATAATTATTAATTATTAATAATAGATAATTAAAAATTAAAAATCATTAATCATTAATCAATAATTAATAATTAATAGTTATTACATTAAAATTTTCAATGTAACTTTCACAATATGTTTTAGTATAAATTTTTGTAAAACTTCTAGTGGAACTTCCATTAGAAGTTTTGATGTAACATTTGCTAAACGTTTCACTAGAACTTCAAGTGACACTTTAATAGATATTAATAATTATAATTATAGAATGATATCATTGAATAATAAATAAATAATAATTAATATTTAATGGTCATTGAATAATAAATATTTAACAAAAATTTTCATTTAATAATTAATATTTTTTAATAAAAAATAATAGATAATTAAATATTAAATATAAAAAATTAATATTTGATAAATAAAAAATAATACTTTAAAATTGTTATGTTTTAAGAAAAATATAATTATTGATTATTTTAACTATTAAAACATACTAATAAATAATAGTCATAGGTAATTGATGGATTATAACTAAATAAAACTTACAATTGGTAGTTTCATAGTGGATGTGAAAGTGACAGTGGAACATTCACTAAACGTTTTAGTGAAAATTTCTGAAGATGTTTTTGTTGAACTTTCACTAAAAAATCCATTGAAATTTAAACTAAAACTCATAGAAAATGAATCACTAAAACGTTAAATGGAACTTCCACTGACAATAATAATTAATATTAGTGAGTAATGAAGAACTTGTAGTTTTTTATTGGTTACTATGTAATAACAATTTATTAAATAAAAAATACTTTTTAGTAATTAGTAATTTATTTATAATTAAAAATAGATATTTAAAAATAAAAAAATAAAAAAATAAATTAATTGTCTATAAATATTTTATTGAAAGTTTCAGTTTAACTTTTAATGGAAGTTTCAGTTGAGCTTTCACTGAAACATCTAATAGCAATTATGCCAGAAGTTTCAGTGGAACTTTCAATGAATGTTAAACTAGAACTTCTTGTGACACTTCCAATAATAATCATAATTAATATTATTGAATAATATTATCAAAAAATGAATATCTAATAATTAAGATTTAATTTTCACTAAATAATTAATCTATAATACAATAAAAGTACATTTAATAATTAGTAAATTTCTAAGAATCAATACTTATTAATTAATTATATTTTCTAGTAAATTATTAATAATTATTATTTTAATTATTAAAACATACTAATAAAAAATACAAGTATACAACGGAGGGATTATAACTAAAGAAATAATATAAAAAACAATTTCATAGTGTCTATGAAAGTATTAGTGGAACTTTCAGTAAAAGGTTCATTGAAATTCAATTGAAACTTTCAGTGCGTCTTCCACTGAAGCAGTTGCAAAACTCCCAATAATAATAATTATTAATATTATTGAATAATATTACTAAATTATTAATTACTAATAATATTTTTAACTTTTAATAAACAATAAATTAATATTAAATGAAAAGTAAATTTTATATTAATTAATTTTTTAAAACGTAGTAATAAATAATTAAAAACTAGTAATAATTCATCAATAACTGATAAGTGGTAATTTATTCCCTCAATGTTTCAGTGTAACTTTCACTGGATGTTTTAGTGAAAATTTCAGTGAATGTTTATCCAGAACATCTAGTGACGCTTCCACTAATAATAAAAATGGATATTATTGAATAATATTATTAAATAATAAATAACTAATAATTAACATTGAATGGTTACTAAATAATAAATATATAATAAATAAATAGTATATATAATAATTAGTATTTTTTGGTAATTAATTATAGTTAATGGAAAACCAAACATTATTAATCAATAATTTATATTTGAAAAATTAATAGTTAATAATTAATGAAATTTTATAGCAACTTATAATTACTGATTATTTAATTTATTAAAACATAATAATAAGCAATAATTATAAGGCCCCAGCCTTAAACATTACTTAATCTTGAGTTATTATAAGATTACACATTGAGGATTTTTTCAGGTTTAGAGTTTTAGATAATTAGATCATAAAACTTGCATTACATTCCACATTTAAACAAAGTGGTTACTTAAAAGATAGTATTCATTTTTCCCATAAATTTAAACATATTTAAAATAAAACATGGATTCTTTTTTGGAACTTCCTTGACACTATCACCACATCATGTACCTTTCCCCTAACCTGTGAAAAAATCATTTCAAAAACTTGGGATGGGCATAAAAAGCTCCGTAAGGGTTATACAAATATGGAAGGAAACATGAGTTCATGTATACATAATAATGAAATCATACTTTACCCATAAAACATAGGCACTTTAACATACCTCATCAAATCATGAATAAATCATAGAAATCATAATACATAAAGGTATCTTGAGGCATTCATAACATTCTTACGTAGAGAGTAACCCGCTTGGTTACGTTTGGAATACCCATCACAGTATATTCCCTAAATCCTTTCGGAGAAACCTTAACGTTTAACTCCTTCGCGTTACCCAATGCATTGGAGAGCTATATCGGGCTCACCTGCCCTTAGTTTATCACGGAACCACCCGTCTTCATAATAATGCCCAAGAACCATAACATAATCATATCACATAAAACATGCATAAAGGAAACATAACATTTCCACTTTTCAATCACAATATATCAATACAACACATTGATATAAAAACATTATGAAAACAATTTTCAATACCAAAATAAAAGAAAATTAAAACATGGTATTTATTTATCTTTTAAAAAAGGTATGGCTTGTAGAGGAAGCCGAAACTCAAATAATGGTCACGACGGCGGAGAAGTCGTTGTCACCGCATACGTACGACAAAAACATTCCCTTTTGTCAATTAGTAAAACACTTCGTATAAAAATGATTCCTTTTTTATAAATGTAAAAGTCAAAGGGGTTTATACACTGTATAAAAGAAGGTTGTGTATAAAACAAAATATGCCTCAATGAAAGGAGATTGAGACGAAGTCCCATACCTCGGGTCCGACTTGACTCGAACGTCATTTAACCTCCCGAATTATAAAATTGAGTTAACTTATACTTGCTTAAGAACCCTTTTAAAGTTCATTATTCCTTTTATATCACTTATTACCTTGTCATGAACACTATGTAATTATTTAAGTTAATAACGGTCGTTTTAATGATCATTGGTACTTGAGTAAAAAATAAAAACTTTATAATTACAAGTTTTTGATGTATCCAATATATCCACAGTTATAATAATCATGTAGATATCATATATATAATATATATCCAGTATATACATGCATTTATAATATTACATAACGTTTAGAAGTAAGAAATGAAATGCACCGTTCATGGAGACGGTTAGCCGTACGTACGCATGAACGCTACTTTCATTTCTATTTCCTATTTTATGGAATGGAATCATAATGATATAAAGGTATTTTATAATTCCATTATAATATCATATATAATATCATTAATTACATCCTCTATACATCCCACATATGGCATTAACGAATCAAATCACTTTGAGGGGGCGGTAGTCCGCACTTCCTAAAATGAAGATATTGCGTTTACCCATAATGGAAACCATAAAGTTATGCCATAAATGAAAAATACATAAGCTTAAGTAAAATATAAACATATTATATATCATATATAAATATAGTGACATCTTAATGTCCACCTTTGAAGGTGTTATACGAGTGTTGAACAATCATCATTTCGTGAGGCAGAAATTCACCATCCACAGAAACAGTATGTTATTTAACCATTAGATATAGGTTTGTGTAAGTTTAGCTTGAATCCATATTATAAAAACATCCTAGTATATTTAAGATACTAGATTTGTTACAAAAGAAAGGAATAAAAAGATTTTAGAGGGTTGGGGAAGCAAAATAAAACATAAGAACACAAGAGAAAAGACTACCTTTAAAACGGGTAACTCTTTTTGATTTGAGCTCAGAGGCTTCCTTGAGAAGACTTCATCCCATAGTGAGCCTTATAGGAGTACGAGAGGGATTTTGAGAGACAAAATTAGCAGGTTTTGTCCGATCCAAAGGCTTGAGAGGTGTGGGTATGGTGGTAGAGGTGGGGGCCTTTTATAAGAGGAGAGGAGGTGCACTCTTGGAAAGTTATAAAAGGTTACATTATTATAAAATGATTTTCGGATTTAAAAGGTCCCAAATTTATATATTTCTAGGATAAGGTGATAAGGTTTCTAAATCCACCCATAAAATAGGTTTTTTACTAGTTTAGGTCTTGGATTTTACATTATATTTTCATTTTATTTAAATCGTAAAATAATTAGGTAATCATTGCATCATCATGGTGTCATAAATAATTTAATTTATTTAGTGTCTAAAAATTATAAAAAAAAATATAATGATGTAGGAAATCATTCTATATTTCCAATTAATATTTATAGTAAAACATATGACATGTATAACCCATTTAAATTTTTTATTAGTAAAACAACTCATGTTTGTGACATTTTTACTTTAACATTAAATAAAAAGATATTAATGTCATTTTCCATCCAAAGTGGCTCCATGGGGTCCCCAAGTTGACCCATGGATTTTCTGGGTCGGCCATGAAACATCCAATAAGGGTAGGACTTGTTTCAAGTTCATTTTATATTATTAATACATTATTCTTACCTTAAATTACACTAATTACCTCTAATCGCGATTAATAAACATAAAAGTTACTATTCATCAAAAAATTATTTTAATCCCATTGAACCACATTTTACTTCTTAATGAAAACCATGTATGTTGGATTTTTGAAATTCAAAACACAGAGGTGGTAAAATTTCATTTAAACGAAAAATCCTTTTTTTAAGTACCACTTAGTGGCTTCACTATTCATCAAAAATTGACGTTCTTCAGAAAAATACCAAAACATCACCCTAAGATATATTTGATATTCCGAATTCAAAAAAGATTTCTATTTTACAAAATTCAAAACATATAAGTTACATTAATTAATTTAATAATTAATTCCTGCTGCCAGAGCAAATAGTTTGTTTTTATGAAACAATAAGTATCAAAAGATTGACACTAGTTTATGTCCAATTTCAAAGTGAAATTAATTCCAACGATCACTATTGGATTAAATGATAAAAATATATTCTAATTTAACTTTAAAACCAATTCAAAATATAATCTAATAATATAAATAAATTAGATTAAAAATAGGTTTTGAATTAAAATACAACATTTTTCACAATTCATTTTAAAAAATGAACTTTATCGGAAAAATACCAAAAATTTACCAAAAGTAAATTTCAATGTCCCAATCATAAATAATACGTTTATTTTGACAAATAGAGCTTATAAAATTGTCAAAATTTTGATTTAAAAATGGTTTGCCATCAAAAGGCAGTAAAACAATCTTTTAAGAATATAACGGTATTCCATGCTTAAGATTGGATTTCTAATCATTTTAAGCCTCTAAAGCACTATCTAATTCCTAAATAGAAATAGATAAGAATATCTATTAATAATTACTTACTTGGGATGTTACATCCTTTCCCCCTTTAGAAAATTTCGTCCCCGCAATTTATTTACTTATCGAATAAGTGGAGGTATTTATCCCTCATTGCATTTTCAGATTCATATGTTCCCTCTTCAATCATGTGGTTTTTCCACAAAACCTTTACCTGATGAATCACCTTATTTCGCAACACGTGCTCCCTGTGGTCAAGAATCTGGACTGGTTGTTCCTCATAAGATAGGTTCTCTTCCAGCTGAACTACCTCTGGACTCAAAACATGAGATGGATCTGGCATATACTTTCTCAACATCGAAACATGAAAAACATTGTGTACCTGAGATAAACATGGAGGTAAATCCACTCGGTATGCAACTGATCCAACGCTCTCCAAAATTTCATATGGTTCAATGAACCTTGGACTCAACTTATCTTTCATACCAAATCACATCACACTTTTCCATGGCGATTCTTTGAGAAAAACATGATCACCTACATCGAAAGAGAGATCCTGCCTCTTGTTGTCCGCATAACCCTTCTACCTGCTTTGAGCTGTTCTCATGTATTTCTGTATCAGCGGAACTTTTTCTGCCAACTCTTCTACCAATTCTAGTCCCATGAGCTTCCTTTCACCCACTTCATCCCAAAAAGATGGAGTTCGACACCGCTTCCAATGTAATACCTCAAATGGTGCCATCTGTATACTGGAATGAAAACTGTTATTATATGAAAACTCAACCAAAGAAAGATGTTGGTCCCAACTTCCATCATAATCCATCTAACAAGCACTTAGCATATCTTCCAAAGTCTAAATTGTTCATTAGGATTGCCTATCTGATAGAGGATGAAAAGCTTTACTAAAATTTAATTCAGTACCCAACGACTTCTGAAGGCCTTTCCAAAAGTTAGAAGTGAACTTGGGACCACGATCAGATACAATGGAAAGAGGAACTCCATGTAACCTGACTATCTCTTTAATATACAAATGGGATAGTTGATCTAGGGAAAAAGTATCCCGTATAGTAAGGAAATGAGTAGATTTACTCAAGCGATCAACAATAACCCAGATTACATTATTACCTCGAGGTGTCTTCGGTAATCCCACAACGAAGTCCATGGATATATTTTCCCATTTCCATTCCGGTATTGGTAAATGCTGAAGAATCCCTTTCAGTAACTGCCGCTCTACTTTAACCTATTGACAAGTCAAACACTTCACAGTAAAATCAGCAATATTTCTTTTCATTCCATCCCACCAGTAATACTCCCGCAGATCTATGTACATCTTAGTACTGCCAGGATGAACTGAAAACAGAGAACTATGAACTTCACATAACAACTCTCTTTTCAACTATGAGTCACAAGGAACACAAAATCTTTTCCCAAATCTCAAAACACAATCATTATCA
The DNA here is from genome assembly GCA_963277665.1 of Viscum album. Classification (NCBI taxonomy): domain Eukaryota; kingdom Viridiplantae; phylum Streptophyta; class Magnoliopsida; order Santalales; family Viscaceae; genus Viscum; species Viscum album. Next base: position 493,828,045 of record OY728148.1, on the reverse strand, counting down.
ATGTTGAATTTAGGAAACTTACCCTTTTGAACCATCTCTACCTTTTTCTGAAACTCAATTTCTTGCTTCTGTGCTTGCTTGATTCTGTCTGATAGAGAATATTTCACTGATACCTAAAACAAAACAGAAGGACATTCTGCACCAAAAACTTCTATACCAAGGTTCATCAAATCCTTAACCAAAGGATCACGTTCCAAATGCAACATTTTTAATGAAGCATTACTTTTTTGACTCAAAGAATCAGCCAATATATTTGATTTTCCCGGATGATAATGAATTGTAAAATCATAATCCTTGATTAATTCTAGCCATCTCCTCTATCTCATGTTCAATTCTTTCTGAGTGAATATATACTTTAAACTTTAGTGATCAGTATATATTTCACACTTTACTCCATAGAAATAATGCCTCCAAAATTTTAAAGCGAAAACTACAACAGCTATTTCCAAATCATGTGTAGGATAATTATCTAATGAGTTTTCAACTATCGTGATGCATAAGAAATTACCGGATCATTATTCATTAGGACACAACCAATTCCTTCAATGAAGCATCATTGTAGATAACAAACTCCCCATTCTTAAAAGGTAGTGCCAAAACTGGATCATTCACCAATCTTCTTTTCAGTTCCTGAAAACAATCATCACATTCATTTGTCCAGATAAACATAACACTGTTCCGAGTTAGCTTAGTCCTTGGACTAGATAACCCTGAAATATTTCTAACAAACCTTCAGTAATAGCCTGCCAAACCAAGGAAGCTACGAATCTCTGTTACATTTGTGGGTCTTGGCCATTCTTCAACAACCTTTGTTTTTGCAGGATCAACAGTTATACCATCTATAGAAACAATGTGACCAAGGAAAGAAATTTTTTGCAACCAAAACTCACACTTGATGAATTTCCCATACAATTTATTTTCTTTTAAGTTTTTCAAAATAACCCTTAAATTTCTTTCATGCTCTTATTTACTTTTAGAAAACACCAAAATATCATCAATGAAAACCACCACAAACTTATCCAAGAACTCATGGAAAATTATATTCATTAAGACCATGAATACAGCAGGTGCATTGGTAAGACCAAAAGGCATTACTACAAATTCATAATGGCCATATCTTGTACGAAACACATTCTTTGGAACATCTGCTTTCTTTAACTTCAGCTGATGGTACGCCGATCTCAGGTCAATCATTGAAAAATACTGAGCTCCCTGGAGCTGATCAAACAAATCATCGATATGAGACAAAGGATATTGGTTCTTAACAGTGATGTTATTAAAGGCTCTATAATCAATGAAAACTCTAATTGAACCATATTTCTTTTTAACAAATAAAAATGAAGCACCCCATGGTGATGTGCTAGGTCGAATGAAACCTTTCTCTAATAAATCTTGCAATTGCTCCTTCAACTCTAAATGTTCAATTTGATCCATTCGATAAGGGGGTTTTGAAATTGACTTAGCATTAGGAACTAAGTCAATAGTAAATTCTACATCCCGATCTGGTATTATTCTAGGCAACTCATCAGTAAAAACATCAGGATACTCATTTACCACTAGAACATAATTAATCTAAACAGTTCCTTAGTTTTCAATGATGTGTGCAAGGTAACATTTATTTCCATATTTTACAAGTTTCTCGGCCTCTTGATAAGTTATCAACAGTAAGGGTACCATCTTGTACACAAACTGAAAGTCTTTCTTAAAATAAACTTTATTAGCTCTACATTCAATCTTAGCATGGTAAATAGAGATCCAATCCATACCCAGGATAACATCAATCTCTACTAGAGGTAAAACAATAAGGATCGCAAGTAGGTTCTTTTCACGGATAAGGATAGGAAGATTCTTATCAATTATTTTTGCCTCAAAATTTCCCCCATGTGTTTTTACCACAAGTTTAGGAGTCATTTATTGAGATGTTATTCCCATTTTACTAGAAAAGGTTTCAGAAATGAAAGAATGTGTAGTCCCCGAATCAAACAACACACTGGCATAATATGAAAAATGAATAAAGTACCTGATACAACTTCATTTGATGGCCCGAAATCTGCTGAAGTAGTTGCGAAGGATTTCACCACCCCTTTCTGCATGTAGTCTAACTGCTTCCCATCACTCAAGCTCTTTCTCGGACACTCGTTTGCATAGTGACCCATCTCATTGCACTTAAAACATTTCACTAACTGTAAATAAAATTTTGAATTACCATCACCTTGATCTTTTTCAGTGCAATCACGAGCATTATGTCCCATCTTACCACATCGGTAGCACTTTACAGAATTCAGAAGACATTCCCCATCATGCCTTTTACCACATTTATCACAAACTGAAAACTTAGTTTTCTTACCATCAGACTTTTTTGAATAATTATTTCATTTCTCCTGCCACCTCGGTCTCTTCTTCTGTTGGTTTTTATAGAACACATGATCATCGGAAAACACCATTTCCACCTTATCAGCACATAGAACAAGCTTTTCATAACTTTTAAACTTACAAGAAGCCAATTATCTTCGATATTTTGGCTTTAATCCTGAGTAAAAATGATTTATTTTACTATCAAGGTCTCGGATAAAATTTTGAGCATACCTTTCCAATCGAGTGAACCTTTCTTCATAGGCAGCCACTGAGTCTTCCTCTTGCCTCAATTCCAGGCATTATTTTTCCATCCTAAGTAGAACAGACTTAGGAAAATACTTCTCAAGAAACATACCTTTGAATTCATCCTAGTCGAGAGCATCAATCTCATCAGCGTCCCTGATATTTTTAACCATCGACCACCACTGATCTGCTTCACCCTCCAAACATTAAATAGAAAGACTACCCTTTTGATTGTATGAACACCCCATGACACTGAAAATCTTCTCCAGTTCTTTAATCCACCCTTCACCTAGCACAGGGTCAGATGATCCTCTGAATGATGGGGGATGTTGCCTCATGAAAGGTTCTACCACTGACATGTTCCTCTGCGGTTGATCTGGCTGATCTCGTGCATGGATACCACCACCATTTATTGGTTGAGTCAACTACGCCATTACTGCAACAAACTGTTCAGTTCCAATTCCGACCATCGTAAGATGCTGATTCGGAAGGTTATTTCCTTCTGTATGCCTTCCTAGAACTGCTTCCCTGTTTCCTCTACGGAAAACCATTCTGAACAAACATGTCTTATATGACGCAACATGGTAATCTTCAAATGCTATATCATTTCAATTTGACCATAAAAAAATATTTTTGGATAATAATTTAATAGAATTCTAACTCCTAAAGATATCTAAACCGACCTCTGATACCAACTATAAGGCCCTAGACTTAAAAATTACTTAATCTTGAGTTATTACAAGATTACACATTGAGGATCTTTTCAGGTTTAGAGTTTTAGAGAATTAGATCATAAAACATGCATTACATTCCACATTAAAACAAAGTGGTTACATAAAAGATAGTATTCATTTTTCCCATAAATGGAAACATATTTAAAATAAAACATGGATTATTTCTTGAAACTTCCTTGACACTATCATCACATCATGTACCTTTCCTTTAACCTGTGAAAATCATTTCAAAAACATGGGATGGGAATAAAAAACTCAGTAAGGGTTATAAAAAATTGGAAAGGAAACATGAGTTCATATATACAAAAGAATGAAATAATACTTTACACATAAAACATAGGAACTTTAACATACCTCATCAAATCATGAATAAATCATAGAAATCATAAGACATAATGGTAACTTGAGGCATTCATAACATTATTACGTAGGGAGTAACCCACTTGGTTACATTTGGAATACCCATCATAGTATATTCCATAAATCTCTTCGGAGAAACCTTATCGTTTAACTCCTTCGCATTACCCAATGCATTGGAGAGCTATATCGGGCTCACCCGCCCTTATTTTATCACGGAACCACCCATCTTCATAATAATACCCAAGAACCATAACATAATCGTATCACATAAAACATGCATAAAGGAAACATAACATTTCCAATTTTCAATCACAAGTTATCAATACAACACATTGATATAAAAACATTATGAAAACCATTTTCAATACCAAAATAAAATAAAATTAAAACATGGTATTTATTTTTCTTTTAAAAAAAAGGTATGGCTTGTAGAGGAAGCTGAAACTCAAATCATGGTCACGGCGGCGGAGAAGTCATTGTCGCTACTTACATACGACAAAAACATTCCCTTTTTTCGTTTAGTAAAATGCTTCATATAAAAAAGATTCCTTTTTTATATATGTAAAAGTCAAAGGGGTTTATACACTGTATAAAAGAAGGTTGTGTATAAAACAAAATATGCCTCAATGAAAGGAGATTAAGACGAAGTTCCATACCTCGGGTCCGACTTGACTCGAACGTTCTTTAACTTCATGAATAATAAAATTGAGTTAATTTATACATGCTTAAGAACATTTTTCAAGTTCATTATTCCTTTTATATCACTTATTACCATGTCAGGAACACAATGTAATTATTTAAGTTAATAACGGTCATTTTAACGATCATTGGTACTTGAGTCAAAAATAAACTCTTTATAATTACAAGTTGTTTATGAATCCATTATATCCATAGTTATAATCATGATGTAGATATCATATATATCATATATATCCAGTATATACATGCATTAATAATATTACATAATGTTTAGAGGTAAGAAATGAAATGCACCGTTCATGGAGACGGTAAACCGTACGTACACATGACTGCTACTTTTATTTCTATTTCCTATTTTATGGAATGGAATCATAATGATATAAAAGTATATTATAATTCAATTATAATATCATATATAATATCATTAATTACATCCTTTATATGTCCCACATTTGGAATTAACGAATCAAATAACTTTGAGGGGGCGGTAGTCCGCACTTCCTAAAATGAAGATATCGAGTTTACCCATAATAAAAACCATAAACGTATGCCATAAATGAAAAATATAGAATATTAAGTAAAACATAAACATATTATATATCATATATAATTATAGTGACATCTTAATGGCCACCTTTGAAGGTGTTATACGAGTGTTGAACAATCATCGTTTCGTGAGGCAGAAATTTGCCATCCACAGAAACAGTATGTTCTTTAACCATTAAATGTAGGTGTGTGTATGTGTCGCTCGAATCGTTATTATAACAACACCCAATTATATTGAAGATACTGGTGTTGTTACAAAATAAAGGAATAATAATATTTTATAGGGTTGGAGAAGCACAAATAAAACCAAAGAGCACAAGAGAAAACACTACCTTTAAAACGGGTAACTCTTTTTGATTTGAGATCAAAGGCTTCCTTGGGAAGACTTCTGCCCAAAGTGAGACTTCTAGGAGTAAGAGAGGGATGTGAAGAGACAAAATGATCAGGGTTTGGCCGAGCCAAAGGCTTGATAGGTGTGGTTAAGGTGGTAGAGGTGGGGGCCTTTTATAAGAGGAGTGGAGGGGCACTCTTGGAATGTTATAAAAGGTTGCTTTATTATAAAATGCTCTTCGGATTTAAAAGGACCCAAAATTATATATTTCGAGGATACAGAGATAAGGGTTAGAAATCCACCCATCCAATATGTTTTTGACAAGTTTAGGTCTTAGAGTTTACATTATATTTTCATTTTATTTAAATCGTTAAATAATGAGGTAATCGATGCATCATCATGGTGTCATAAATAACTTAATTTATTTAGAGTCTAAAAATTATAAAAAAATATCATGATGTATTAAATCTATTTATATTTATAATGAATATTTATAGTAGAAAATATGACTTGTATAACCCCATTTAAAAATTGTTTTAGTAAAACAACTCATGTTTGCGTCATTTTTACTTTAATATTAAATAAAAAGATATTAATGTCATTTTCCTTCCAATGTGGCTTCATGGGGTCCCCAAGTTGACCCATGGATTATCATTGTCGTCCATGACACATCCAATAATTGTAGGACATGTGTCAAGCTCATTTTATATTATTAAAACATTATTCTTACGTTAAATTACACTAATTACCTCTAATCACGATTAATAAACTTAAAAGTTACTATTCACCAAAAAAATTATTTTAATCCCATTGAACCACATTTTACTTATTAATGACAACCATGTATGCCGGATTTTTGAAATTCAAAACACAGAGGTGGTAAAATTTCATTTAAACGAAAAATCAGTTTTTTAAGTACCACTTAGTGGTTTCACTATTCATCAAAAATTGAAGTTCTTGATAAAAATACCAAAACATCACCCTAAGCTATATTTGATATTCCGAATTCAAAAAGGATGTATATTTTAAAAAATTCAAAACATATAAGTTACATTAATTAATTTAATAATTAATTCCAGCTGTCAGAGCAAATAGCGTGTTTTTATGAAACAATAAGTATCAAAAGATTGACAGTAGATTAAGTCCAATTTCAAAGTGAATTTAATTCCAACAACCACTATTGGATTAAATGGTAAAAAATATATTCTAATTTAACTTTAAACCCAATTCAAAAGATAATCTAATCATATAAATAAATTAGATTAAAAAGATATTTTGAATTAAAATACAACATTTTTCACTATTCATTAAAAAAAAGAACTTTATCGGAAAAATACCAAAAATTTACCCAAAGTAAATTTCAATGTCCTAATCATAAATAATAAGTTTATTTTGACAAATATAGCTTATAAAATTGTCAAAAGTTTGATTCAAAAATAGTTTTCCATCAAAAGGCAGTAAAATAATCTTTTAAGAATATTAGTGTATTCCATGCTTAAGATTGGATTTATAATCATTTTAAGCCTCTAAAACAATATCAAATTACTAAATATACATAGATAAGAATATATATTATTCATTACTTACTTGGGATGTTACATCCTTCCCCCCTTTATAAAATTGTGTCCCAACAATTTATTTACTTATCAAATACGTGTGGGTATTTAGCCCTCATTGCATATTCAGATTCCCATGTTCCCTCTTCAATCATGTGGCATTTTCACAAAACCTTTACCTGATGAATCACCTTATTTTGCAACACTTTCTCCATGTGGTCAAGAATCTGGACTGGTTGTTCCTCATAAGATAGGTTCTCTTCCAGCTGAACTACCTCTGGACTCACAACATGAGATGGATCTGGCATATACTTTCTCAACATCGAAACATGAAAAACATTGTGTACCTGAGATAAACATGGAGGTAAAGCCACTCGGTATGCAACTGATCCAACACTCTCCAAAATTTCATATGGTCCAATGAACCTTGGACTCAAATTTTCTTTCATACCAAATCGCATCACACTTTTCCATGGTGATACTTTGAGAAAAACATGATCACCAACCTCAAAAGAGAGATCCTTCCTTTTATTGTATGCATAAACATTCATCCTTCTTTGAGCTGTTATCATGTGTTTCTATATCAGCTGAACTTTTTCTGCCAAATCTTCTACCAATTCTGGTCCCATCAGCTTCCTTTCACCCACTTCATCCCAAAAAGATGGAGTTCGACACCCCTTCCCATATAATGCCTCAAATGGTGTCATATGTATACAGGAATGAAAACTGTTATTATATGAAAACTCATCCAAAGAAAGATGTTGGTCCCAACTTCCCTGATAATCCATCGAACAAGCATGTAGCATATCTTCCAAATTCTGAATTGTTCGTTCTGATTACCCATATGATTGAGGATGAAAAGCTGTACTAAAATTTAATTCAGTACCCAACGACTTCTTAAGGCCATTCCAAAAGTTAGAAGTGAACCTGGGATCACGATCAGATACAATGGAGAGAGGAACTCCATGTAACCTGACTATCTCTTTAAGATACAAATGGGAAAGTTGATCTAGGGAAAAAGTATCATGTATAGCAAGGAAATGAGAAGATTTAGTCAAGCGATCAACAATAACCCAGATTGCATTATTACCTCAAGGTGTCTTCAGCAATCCCACAATGAAGTCCATGGATATATTTTAGCATTTTCATTCTGGTACTGGTAAAGGTTGAAGCATCCCATTTGCTAACTGTCGCTCTGCTTTAACCTGTTGACAAGTCAAACAATTCATAGTAAAATCAGCAATATCTCTTTTCATTCCATCCCACCAGAAATACTCCTGCAGATCTCCGTACATCTTAGTACTTCCAGGATGAACTGAAAACGGAGAACTATGAGCTTCACATAACAACTCTCTCTTCAACTACGAATCACAAGGCACACACATTCTCTTCCCAAATCTCAAAACACAATCATTATCAATGTTGAATTTAGGCAACTTTCCATTTTGAACCATCTCTACCTTTTTCTGAAACTCACTATCTTGCTTCTGTGCTCGCTTGATTCTGTCTGATAGAGAAGATTTCACTGATACCTGAAACAAAACAGAAGGAAATCCTCCACCAAAAAATTATATGCCAAAGTTCATCAAATCCTTAACCAAAGTATCACGTTCCAAATGCATCATTGTTAATGAAGCATTACTTTTTCGACTCAAATCATTAGCCACTTTATTTGCTTTTCCCAGATTGTAATGAATTGTACAATCATAATCCTTGATTACTTCTAGCCATCTCGTCTGTCTCATGTTCAATTCTTTCTGAGTGAATATATACTTTAAACTTTTGTGATTGGTATATATTTCACACTTTACTCCATAAAAATGATGCCTCCAAATTTTTAAAGCGAAAACTACAGCAGCTAATTCCAAATCATGTGTAGGATAATTACCTCATGATTTTTCAAATGTCGTGAAGCATAAGGAATTACCTGATCATTCTACATTAAGACACAACCAAGTCCTTTAAATGAATCATCACAGTAGATAACAAACTCCCCATTCCTGGAAGGTAGTGCCAAAACTGGAGCATTCACCAATCTTCTTTTCAGTTCTTGAAAACAATCATCACATTCTTTTGTCCAGATAAACTTAACACCGTTCTGAGTTAGCTTAGTCATTTGACTAGATAACCATGAAAAATTTCTAACAAACCTTCGGTAATAGCCTGCCAAACCAAGGAAGCTAAAAATATCAGTTACATTTTTGGGTCTTGGCCATTCTTCTATAACCTTTTTTTTACAGGATCAACAGTTATCCCATCTTTAGAAACAATGTGACCAAGGAAAGAAATTTGTTGCAACCAAAACACACACTTTCTGACTTTCCCATTAAATTTATTTTATTTTAAGGTTTGAAAAATAACCCTTAAATGTCTTTCATGCTCTTCTTTACTTTTATAAAACATCAAAATATCATCAATAAAAACCACCACAAACTTATCCAAGAACTCATTGAAAATTATATTCATTAAGTCCATGAATACAGCAGGTGAATTGGTTAGCCCAAAAGGCATTACAACAAATTCATAATGGCCGTATCTTATACGAAACACGGTCTTCGGAACATCTGCTTCCTTTACATTTAGCTGAAGGTACCCCGATCTCATGTCAATCTTTGAAAAATACTGAGCTCCCTAGAGCTGATCAAACAAATCATCGATATGAGGAAAAGGATATTTGTTCTTAAGAGTGATGTTATTCAAGGCTCTATAATCAATGTAAAGTCTCATTGAACCATTTTTCTTTTTAACAAATAAAACAGGAACAACCCATGGTGATGTGCTAGGTCGAATGAAACCTTTCTCTAATAAATCTTGCAATTTCTCCTTCAACTCTAAAAGATCAATTTGAGCCATTCGATAAGGGGGTTTTGAAATTGTCTTAGCATCAGGAACTAAGTCAACAGTAAATTCTACTTCCCGATCTGGTATTATTCCAGGCAACTCATTAGGAAAAACATCAGGATACTCATTTACCACTTGAATATCATTAATCTGAACAGTTCCTTTTTTTCAACGATGTGTGCAAGGTAACATTCTTTTCCATATTTTACAAGTTTCTCGGCCTCTTGATAAGTTATCAATAGTAATGGTTCATTCTTGTACACAAACTGAAATTCCTTCTAAAAATAAACATCTTTATCTCTACTGTCAATATTAGCATTGTAAATAGAGAGCCAATCCATACCCAGGGTAACATCAAACTCTACTAGAGGTAAAACAATAAGGATTTCAAGTAGGTTATTTCAACGGATAAGGATAGGAAGATTCTTATAAATTCTTTTTGCCTCAAAATTTCCCCCAGGTGTTTTTACCACAAGTTTAGGAGTCATTTCTTGAGATGTTATTCCCATTTTACTAGAAACGTTTTCAAAGATGACAGAATGTGTAGACCCCGAATCAAACAACACACTGGCATAATCTGAAAAAAATGAACAAAGCACCTGATACAACTTCATTTGATGGCCCCACATCTGCTGAAGTAGTTGCAAAGGATTCCACCACCCCTTTCTGCTTGTATTCTAACTGCTTCCCATCACTCAAGCTCTTTGTCGGACACTCGTTTGCATAGTGACCCATCTCATTGCACTTAAAACATTTCACTAACTGTAAATCAAATTTGGACTTACCATCACCTTGATCTTTTTCAGTGCAATCACGAGCCTTATGTCCCATCTCACCACATCAGTAGCACTTTCCAGAATTCAAAAGACATTCCCCAGCATGCCTTTTACCACATTTATCACAAACTGGAAACATAGTTTTCTTACCATCAGACTTTTTTGAAGAATTCTTTCATTTCTCTTGCCACCTCGGTCTCTTCTTCTGTTTGTTGTTATAGAACTCTTGATCATCGGAAAACTCAATTTCCACCTTCTCAGCACATCGAACAAGCTTTTCATAACTTTTAAACTTACGAGAAGCCAATGCCATTTGATATTTTGGCTTTAATCATGAGTGAAAACGATTGATTTTACTATCAAGGCCTCGGATAAAATTTGGAGCATACCTTGCCAATCGAGTGAACCTTTATTTATAGGCAGCCACTAAGACTTCCTCTTGCCTCAATTCTAGGAATTATTTTTCTATCCTAAGTCGAACATCCTTAGGAAAATACTTCTCAAGAAACATACCATTGAATTCATCCCTGTCGAGAGCATCAATCTCATCAGCATCCCTGATATTTTTAACCATCGACCACCACTGATCTTCTTCACCCTCCAAACGGTAAATAGAAAGACAAACCTTTTTATTTTCTGAACACCCCATGACATAGAAAATCTTCTCCAGTGCATTAATCCACCCTTCAGCTAGCACATGGTCAGATGATCCTATGAATGATGGGGGATGTTTCCTCATGAAATTTTCCACCACTGACATGTTCCTCTGCGGTTGATCTGGCTGATCTCGTGCATGGATACCACCACCATTTATTGCTTGAGTCAACTGTGCCATTACTGCAAAAAAACAGTTCAGTTCCAATTCCGACCATCTCAGGATGCTGATTCGGAAGGTTATTTCCTTCTTTATGCCTTCCTAGCACTGCTTCCATGTTTCCTATACGGAAAACCATTCTGAACAAACATGTCTTAGATGACGCAACATGGTAATCTTCAAATTCTATATCATTTCAATTTGACCATAAAAAAATATTTTTGGATAATCATTTAATATAATTCTAACTATTAAAGTTATCTAAACTGACCTCTGATACCAACTATAAGACCCCAGCTTTAAACCATACTTAATCTTGAGTTATTACAAGATTACACATTGAAGATCTTTTCATGTTTAGAGTTATAGATAATTAGATCATAAAACTTGCATTACATTCAAAATTTAAACAAAGTGGTTACATAATAGGTAGTATTCATTTTTCCTATAAATGGACACATATTTAAAATAAAACATGGATTCTTTTTGACACTTCCTTGACACTATCATCACATCATGTACCTTTCCCTTAACCTGTGAAAATCATTTCAAAAACTTGTGATGGGCATAAAAACATCAGTAAGGGTTATAAAAATATGGAAAGGAAACATGAGTTCATATATACATAAGAATGAAATCATACTTTACCCATAAAAAATAGGCACTTTAACACACCTCATCAAATCATAAATAAATCATAGAAGTCACAAGACAGAAAGGTAACTTGACGCATTCTTAATATTCTTACGTAGGGAGTAACCTGCTTGGGTACGTTTGGAATACCCATCACAGTATATTCCCTAAATCTCTTTGGAGAAACCTTAAATATTAACTCCTTCGCGTTACCCAATGCATTGGAAAGCTATATCGGGCTCACCCACTCTTATTTTATCACGGATCCACCTGTCTTCATAATAATTCCCTAGAACCATAACATAATCGTATCACATAAAACATGCTTAAAGGAAACATAACATTTCCACTTTTCAATCGCAAGATATCAATACAACACATTGATGTAAAAACATTTTGAAAACCATTTTCAATACCAAAATAAAAGAAAAGTAAAACATGATATTTATATTTCTATTAAAAAAAAGGTATGGTTTGTAGAGGAATCTGAAATTCAAATAATGGTCACGGCGGCGGAGAAGTCGTTGTCGCCTCATACGTATGACAAAAACATTCCCTTTTGTCATTTAGTAAAACGCTTCATATAATAATGATTCCTTTTTTATAAACGTAAAATTCAAAGGGGATTACACACCGTATAAAAGAAGGTTGTGTATAAAACAAAATATTCCTCAATGAAAGGAGATTGAGACGAAGTCCCATACCTCGGGTCTGACTTGACTCGAACGTTCTTTAACCTCATGAATAATAAAATTGAGTTAATTTATTCTTTATTAAGAACCTTTTTAAGTTCATTATTCCTTTTAAATCACTTATTACAATGTCATGAACGCTATGTAATTATTTATGTTAATAACAGTCCTTTTAACGATCATTGGTACTTGAGTCAAAAATAAACTCTTTATAATTACAAGTTGTTCATGTATCCATTATATCCAGAGTTATACTCATGATGTAGATATCATATATATCATGTATATCCAATATATACATGCATTTATAATATTACATTACATTTAGAGGTATGAAATGAAATGCACCATTCATGGAGACTGTAAGTCGTACGTACGCATGAATGCTACTTTCATTTCTATTTCCTATTTTATCGAATGGAATCATAATTATATAAAGGTATATTATAATTAAATTATAATATCATATATAATATCATTAATTATATCCTTTATACATCCCACATATGGCATTAATGAATCAAATCACTTTGAGGGGGCGGTAGTCTGCACTTCCTAAAATGAAGATATCGTGTTTACCCATAATGGAAACCATAAAGGTATGCCATAAATGAAAAATAAATAAGATTAAGTAAAACATAAACATATTATATATCATATATAAATATAGTTACATATTAATGGCCACCTTTGAAGGTGTTATACGAGTGTTGAACAATCATCGTTTCGTGAGGCAGAAATTCGCCATCCACAGAAACAGTATGTTCTTTATCCATTAGATGTAGGTGTGTGTAATTGTAGATCAAATCCTTATTATAACAACATCCTAGTATATCGAAGATACTGCTGTTGTTACAAAATAGAGGAATAAAAAGATTTTAGAGGGTTGGAGAAGCAAAATAAACCATAAGAGCACAAGAGAAAACACTACCTTTTAAACGGGTAACTCTTTTTGATTTGACCTCAAAGGCTTCCTTGGGAAGACTTCTTCCCAAATTGAGGCTTCTAGGAGTAATAGAGGGCTGTGGAGAGACAAAATGTGCAGAGGTTGGACGAGATAAAGGCTTGAGAGGTGTGGGTAAGGAGGTAGAGGTGGGGGCCTTTTATAAGAGGAGAGGAGGGGCACTCTTGGAATGTTATAAAAGGTTACTTTATTATAAAATTATTTTCGGATTTAAAAGGTCCCAAAATTATATATTTCTAGGATAAGATGATAAGGGTTCCAAATCCACCCATCCAATAGGTTTTTGACAAGTTTAGGTCTTATAATTTTCATTATATTTTCATTTTCTTTAAATCATTAAATAATGAGGTAATCGCTGCATCATCATGGTATCATAAATAATTTAATTTATGTAGTGTCTAAAAATTATAAAAAAACTATCATGATTTAGGAAATATTTTTTTATTTCTAATGAATATTTATAGTAAAAAATATGACTTGTATAACCCAATTTAAAAATTGTTTTAGTAAAACAACTCATGTTTGTGACATTTTTACTTTAACATTAAATAAAAAGATATTAATGTTATTTTCCTTCCAAAGTGGCTCCATGGGGTCCCCAAGTTGACCCATGGATTTTCTTGGTCGTCCATGACACATACAATGAGGGTAGGACATGTGTCAAGTTTATTTTATATTATTAAAACCTTATTTTTACCTTAAATTTCACTAATTACGTCTAATCGCGATTAATAAACTTAAAAGTTACTATTCACCAAAAAATTATTTTAATCCCATTGAACCACATTTTACTTCTTAATGACAACCATGTATGTCAGATTTTTGAAATTCAAAACACAAAGTTGGTAAAATTTAATTTAAACGAAAAATCAGTTTTTTAAGTACCACTTAGTGGTTTCACTATTCATCAAAAATTGAAGTTTTTCAGAAAAATACCAAAACATCACTGTAAGCTATATTTGATATTCCAAATTCAAAAATGATGTCTATTTTAAAAAATTCAAAACATATAAGTCACATTAATTAATTTAATATTTAATTCCCGTTGTTAGAGCAAATAGTGTGTTTTTATGAAACAATAAGTATCAAGAGATTGACACTAGTTTAAGTCCAATTTCAAAGTGAAATTAATTCCAACAACCACTGTTGGATTAAATGGTAAAAATTTATTCTAATTTAACTTTAAAACCAATTCAAAAAATAATCTAATAATATAAATAAATTATATTAAAAAGAGGTTTTGAATTAAAATACAACATTTTTCACTATTCATTAAAAAATGATCTTTATCGGAAAAATACAAAAAAAATATCCAAAGTAAATTTCAATGTCCCAATAATAAATAATAAGTTTATTTTGACAAATAAAGATTATAAAATTGTCAAAAGTTTGATTTAAAAATGGTTTTCCATCAAAAGGCAGTAAAACAATCTTTTAAGAATATTAGTGTATTCCATGCTTAAGATTGGATTAATTCTCATTTTAAGCCTCTAAAACACTATATAATTCTTAAATAGACATAGATAAGAATATATATTATTCATTACTTACTTTTGATGTTAGAATACTAGTTCGTAATGAAAGGATTATATCTAATGAAAACATACAAAAAATATTTTCATGGTGGCTATGAATTTTTTAGTGGAAATATTACTATATGTTTCGGTGTAACTTCCACTGGAAGTTGCAATGGAACTTTCACTTCAATTTTCTGTAGAACTTTAACTATAGGTTTCAGTTGAAATTTCATTGTAACCTCTATTTAAAGTTACATTGAAACATTTAGTGAAAGTTCCACTGAAACTTTTAACAGAGCTTCAAATGATAATAATAATTAATATTATTGAATAATAAATAACTAATAATATTTTATAGTTGTTACAAAATAACACATATTAATTAAATAAAATTTAATTCTAATAATTAGTAATTAATTAATAATTAACAATAGATAATTAAATTTTTTAAAAACTAATCAGTAAATAAAAATTACTTATTATTTAAATGAATTGTTTTTGTCACATTCACTAGGATTTTTATTGGATCATTCACTGAAACATCCAATGAAACTTCCGCTAGAAATTTTAGTGGAACTTTCAGTTAATGTTTGACAAAAAAAATTGTGTGAAACTTCCACTGACAATAAAAATCTACATTATTTAATAATGATTAACTAATAATTAATACTTAATGATTTATAAATAATAAATATATAATAAATAAAACGTAATTTTAATAATAAGTAATTTTGTAATAATTAATACTTTATAATTAATGATTATTTTTAATAACATATAATTACTAGATATTTTAATTATTAAAACATACTAATAAATAACACTAGAAGATAATAGAGAGATTATAACTAAAGAAAACTTATAGAAAATAGTTCCACGGTGGGTCTGAACGTTTCAGTGGAGCTTTCACTGAAACATCAACTAAAAGTTAAATTGAAACATGTAAATAATGTTCCATTGAAACTTTTAGTATAACATACACTCATAATAATAATTAATAGTATTGAATAATAATATTTAAAAATGAATATCTAATATAAAATTTTATTGGTCACTAAATAAAAAACAAATATTAAATAAAATTTACTATTAATAATTACTAATTTATTAATTATTAAAAATAGATATTTAAAAATTAAAGAATATTTAATCAATAATTCATAATTAATAGTTAATTCACTTAAGCATTCATTGTAAATTTCACTAGATTTTTTGTGGAACATTTAGTTAATGTCTCACTAGAGCACTATGTGTTCCTTACACTGATAATAATAATTAATATCATTGAATGATATTATTCAATAATAAAAAACTACTAATTTATATTTAATGGTTACTAAATAATAAATATATAGTAACTATATATAACTTTCTAAAATTAAAACTTTTTTCGTAGTTATTAATATATAATTTTAAATTAAACATTGTTGATCAATAATTGATAATTAATAATTAATAATTAATATATAATAATTATTGATGATTTTTAGTAACTTATAATTACTGATTATATTTATTATTAAAATATAATAATAAAAAATAATTGTAGGTAATTGAGGGATAATAACTAAAAAATTTATACAGATAATAGTTTCATAGTGGCTGTGAATGTTTCAGTGGAACTTTCATTAGAACTTCCACTCATAATAATAATTAATACTATTAAACAAAATTATTAAATAATGAATATCTAATAATATTTTTAGTGGTTACTAAATAAGAGATATGTATTAAGTAAAAATTAATTTTATTATTCAATAATTTATTAATAAATAATAACTATTAAATTTAAATTTTGAGTGTAACTTTCACTAGAAGTTGTAGTAGAACTTTCACTGAAACTTCCAATGGAACTTCCATAGGATGTTCCAACGGAACCTCCTGTTAAATATACACTGGAACATATAGCGACACTTCCACTAATAATCATAATTGATATTATTGAATTATATTATTGTATAATGATAAACTAATAATTACTATTAAATGGTTACAAAATAATAAATATATATAATAAATAAGTAGTGATTTGAATTATTATTAGTTTTTTAATAATTTATACTTAATAATTAATGACATATTTTTGTAAATTGTAATTATGGATTATTTTAATTATTAAATCATATGTATAAAAATTACGAGTTGATAATATAAGGATTAAAACAATAGAAAACATATAGAAAAAAGTTTCATGGTGGCTGTGAAAGTTTCAGTAGTGCTTTCACTGAAACTTCCATTGAATGTTACGTTGAAACTTTTAGTGAAGCTACCACTACATTTTTTAATGGTACTATAATTGAATCATTCGATGGAACTTCTACTGATAATAATAATTTATATTATTGAATAATATTTTCTAATAATGAATAAATAAATTTTTTTATTCTTTTCTAAATAATAAATGTTTATTTTATAAATATTTATCTTTCTAATTATTTATTTATTAATAATTAATAATTATTAATTATTAATTATTAATTATTAATTATTAATCATTAATTTATAATTAATAATTAATTTAGTCAAATATTCATTTTAACTTTCACTGGAAGTTTTGATGGAAATTTGAGTGACAATTCCACTACTAATCATAATTAATTTTAGTAAATAATTAATAACTAATAATTCATATTTAATGATTAGTAAATAATAAATACACAATAAATAAAAATTATTCTTCATTATTTTTGAATTATTAAAAAATAATAATATATAATTAAAAATAAAACATTATTAATCAATAGTTTATAACAAATACTTAATACATAATAATTTATGACAATTTATAGTAACTTAAAATTACTTATTATTTTCATTATTAAAACATACTAATAAACCATACTAGTAGGTAATAGGGGGATTATAACTCCTGAAAACATACATATAATAGTTTTAATGTAACTTTCTCTTATTAATTCATTTTAACTTTCATTGGATGTTTCAATGGAACTTTCACTGAAACATCCACTAAAAGTTACAATTAAACATTCAGTGAATGTTCTACTAAAACCCCCACTAGAACTTCTAGTCGAACTTATACTAATAATAATAATTAATATTATTGTATAATATTATTTAATAATTAATAAATAATATTATTTGTACCGGTTACTTAATAATAAATCAATTTCAAGTAAAAACGTATTTTTAATAATTAGTAATTTATGAAAAATTAATAATAGAAAATTAAAAATTAAATAATTAATAATCCATAATCAACAATTAATAATTATTAAATAATAATTATTGATAATTTTTAGTAACTAATAATTAATGATTTTGAATTATTAAAAGATACCAATAAAATATACTAACAGATAATAGAGGGATTATAAACAAATACCTTAACTAGATATTCTATATTGTTGGTGCTGGTGATGTTAATGTTTCATTATCAATTAAAGAATTTGTTGGTATTAAGTTAAAATCACTTGAGGATAAACAATGTTTTTAAGATACATATATATGACTAAATGGGTTTAGTGTATACCAAAAGGGAAAAAATAAATAAGAAAAGTAAATCAGGTGTCACATCACGTCTTTATTCATATAGTAAGGAAGTCCAAATAAAGGTAGATAAACGTTGCAACATGGTGAAATTTCCTAATGCTAAAACATGTATAGATTTATTTGCATTAATGGAGGTTTTTTTGTTGTCTTATGGGAAATATTAATGTAATATATTTTTGGATGAGGACAATCATCCCATACACAAACCAAAATCAACTCGTATGATGAGGTTTCTAATAAAAATAACAGAAGCACAAGCAGTTGAGCTAGATGTGAATACTCTAGCAGTTATTACATAAACTGATTCTTTCTCATCAAAGAAAACAATAATAGGATGTTGAGATGTTATTGGTTACATGTATGTAACACCCCATGATTTTAAGATATATTTCTATTTAAATAAATTTAATTTCATTGATAGATTTCTTTACCCCCAATAACAAGTTTAAACAAACTATGATATATTATTAAATTATTATTATTTAATGTGATAGTTATCACCTAGCTATCATATTGATGGGTATGAATAGTATAAACAAAATTATGAAAAATTATTGTTTATACATATATAAATATGAATCATTATAAAAAGTAAATGCATTTGAATGTTAAAAGAGGCGTTCTTTTGAAAAACAGTTTTTATGCACATAATGTGTTTTTATGTTAATAAATTAAATTAATATCTATTAATGAATTATTTTAAATAAATTTATAGAGTATATACTAAATATTTTTGTTAATATTAATCTAATTGTTTTTAATGGGCATGTATTAATAATAAAAATAATTTTCTTATTAAAAATGGAATTTTCTAAAAACAATGTTTGTTCACTTTTTCACATTAAATTTAAAATAAATTTATTAAAAATATAAAATTTTAATCATTAAAAATGGACCTTATATTTATAATAATCATAATTAATATAATTTAATAGGGTCAACTTAATATTTATTCATTATGAGTAGTACATATTATAATGATTTGTCACCTCATTAAGGGTAAAACATGTAATATTAGTTTAACTTTGTGGGGGTAAATCTTTAACATATCACAAAAAACTTACATTAATGTGTTTCATGACTGGTGGTTAACCAAATATATTAAGGAGTAAAATAATTTATTTTAAAACATTATTTTGAATTTTGGAACCCAATATTGACTTTTGTAAAGATAAGTTATATTTTATTCAAATTTAAAATTATTTTTAAGAATTTTGATTTAATGGTAAGGTTGGAGGGTTACATTCAGTTTTGGCATAATAAAAAATTCTAGAAACATTTTCATTAATCACCCAAAAATTGGAGAAGCTAAATGTTTTACTTGATTTTAATGGAAAATGTTTTTATGGTAAAATCAAGAAATTTTCTAAAACCATTTTTCACTCATTTTTTGTTCTTATATTAAAAGTAATTTCAACAAACTATATAAATTGAATATGATAAAATATATTCCAAATTTGTAATTTTATTTTCCAAAAACAAGTATAATGACCCTTTAAGTTTTTGTCATATAATTATGTTATCATAGTAAAATTTTAAATTATCACTGTTGAGGTTAAAATTGCTTTAACTAAGATATAGTGATTAAAATGTATCCAAAACCAATATAAATGTTATTGGTTAAATTTATTTCTAATATATGAAATATTATATTCTAATTTGGGGTACCTTGGTACGACTTTACATGATTATGATATATATTATTTAATATTATAAATAATTCCATGATTTTCTATTATCTCACTTATAAAAGGTAACCTACTCTCCTCACTTATCAAATTTATTTGATCCTTATATATCATACAATACCTGAGCTAATACAATTATATATTCTTTATTCATATGCTTGAACTTATGTTCTTTCCAAAATACCATCCTTTCAAGGATTAAGGTGTTAGTCAAAGGAGGATTATCAATGAAGTGGTATAACTCTTAACTGCGACCTTTCAATTTTTTTGTCTTACTAATCTAAATATATTCTATCCATTTTAAAATAATGAACTCTTTCTCTTAAATTTTATAATTTTTTTATTATGATTATGTGACATCCATTATTCATATCCTTTCCATCATATGTAAAAAAGAAAACAACCCTTATGCATACATGTGGACAACCACCTCTATGAAGCAATGTGTTTCATTTTTCATTTTTCATAAAATTGATGTTTATAATGATGATTTTAATAAATATATATTATATTAATCATATTATTATAGTTATTTGAAAGTGAATTATTATTTACATTTTTTTCGTAACATCCATTGAAAAGTAAAAACATCATTCATGTGTTTGTATGAACAACCGTCTCCGTGAAGTAATTTAATTAATTTTTCGTCACTGATTTATATGAATTGTTATAAAAGTTTATATAATTGTTCCATAAAATATTCATGGAATGATTAAATTTTCTAATTTGATTTAATGAAGATTGATGTATAAGGATCTAGACCACCAAACAAAAACTTGCTTGAAGAAAGAAACAATTATCACCAAAATAGTGATTTTAGTAAAGAATTGTTTATAAATATGTGATACGATGTTCTAATTAAATAATATACAGTATCATATAGATTAATAAGGTTTTTTAATTGAATTATTATAAAATTACATTTATTATATATGAGGTTTCAATGCATATTAATCAAGGAAATACTTGAGGTAATTGTTTTCCATCTCAATAATTTTTTTGTGATACGTATGCCACATCTACCACTTATTTCATTCTTGTGGTGTATATACTACCAATATTATATAATATATAATGAATATATTTATATTCAATGTATTTAAATTCCCATTTTATGTTATTTATTTCAAGGGTGTTATGATTTAAATGTTACCAAAGCGGTGACAACTGATGTTACAAACACATTTCTTTTAAGGACTATCTATAATAAATTTTTATTGAGGGAAATTATATATATATTATCCTTTGAACCCCATATATTTTCTTTTACACTATTTATTCCTATAATTTTTTTGTATTAGTAACATTAACTGTTGTTCGGTGCTTAAAATGATCTATAAAATGTTATTATAAAAAATGGTAACATTTTTTCTTCTTTGGCTGATAAACTTTTTCTTCAATGCACATACTCATCAAAAAAATATTATTAATTTTTTTATATAAACTTGAAATGTTTTAAAAAGTTCATTTTCATTATATTTTAATTTATTTACAAGGGTTAAAAATGATTATTTTTAATGAAACATTTCCTTAATAGGCAATTTTTTGACTTTTGGAAATGTTGTGAAAAGAAAATTAAAATTTAATATATATGATATGAATAAAACTTCCTACCATAATAATTTCTCATCATTTTGAATATTAATTTATATTTTCCATTGTTCTTTTAAAATAAAATTTTCCACATTATTTTGGAAAAATTTATTTTTTAAAAGAGTGATTTCAATATGAAATGTTTATTTTCCTCATTAAATATTCCAATGATATTTTAAAATAATTTTACCTATATGATAAAAACCTTTGATGTTGCTTATGATTATCTGGGTATGTTATATAATGATAAATTTACTTATTATTTATTGAAAGAATGAGAGGGTATGGAACCTGCCATTGGGACAAGCCTGTGCATGCACGGGAATGCCTAGCCGAACAACCATGTGAAGGTAGAGAGCTGATTTCACGATGAAGATTCTGGGTTGGAGCAGTTCCAAGTAGTTAGTATGGGTTGTATTTAATGTTTGAAGCCTACATGCAATGAATTCCTCTAAGGCCTACGAGCCATGTAATACATATGCCTATGGGCCTTGTATGGGTTCCACCTCACCACTTGAAAGGTGGATTATCAAAACAATAAAAAATGAAGGCCTTCGGGCCATTGGTGGAGGATAAAATTACTTATTCTTTTTTATCTACGGTTTCTTTTTATGATGAATAAATATTTATGAATATAATTTTTCTTCCTTGAGATAATCTTTTTCGAAATGATAAATTCTTCAATGATCTCACGACATACATATGAATGAATTACGATTATGTGAAGGGTGGTTCAATTATATCCAAAACATTCATTGGGTAATTTAATATTGACATATCATGAGATGGTTTTGATAATAATGTATATGATTGTGAATATATTTTCTCGCATTTTAATTCATGGGTATGATTTATTTTAGCTATGGTCATAAGATTATGTGTAGACATGATTGTGAGTACACTTTTTCACATTTTTATGTGTGATTAGGATTTCTTATAAATATTATTACAATATTATATATGGACATGATTGAGAATACCTTTGTACATATTTATACATAATATTATGAACAATTCTATCTATGTTCACATTATTATGCGTGAACATGATTGAAAATAGCTATGCTTACATGATTGTGATTTGTATTTCTTGTGATGATATATTCCTATGTTATGGATCTTTAATGATGATTATCGATTTTCATACCTTATTTATCATGCTTTTGGATATGACATTACTTTGAATTTTATGATCTAAGCGGTTCCGGGTATGAATATTTTATGTTTATAACATGAACATAATTATGTTATCTGGCCATTTTGATTATCTTTTACACTCATATAACTTTTATCGCTCATTTTATCCTTACCGAGAATCTGATATCACCCTTCAATTTTTTTCCTTCCCTAGGTTTTAAAAAAAGTATTTAAGTGTGATATATCTATAAGGGTAATAATATGAAGATATTTGTTGGATATGATGAAAATATTTTTAATGAATAAGTTTATTATATATTTATACTTAGAAGACACTAAACCTTTACAATCCTTGGGTGTGTATATTTTTTTCTGTATTGAATATTAGTAAAAAATGATTTAATATTTATGTTTTTTCTCAGGTCACTATAGTTGGTAGCAGAATAGGGTTGAGTTATTGTTGGAGGATAGAATTCGATAACATTACTAAAAAATTCCTATATAAGTCTAAATAAAATATGACACCCTAAATAATTGGTAATGTATAGATTATGTCATTTTCAAAAAAATAAATCCATTTATTTGTACAAGAAATTGGTAGCAGTTTTGGGATATATACACCTATGGATAAAAAATCTGAGAGGGGTGGATTGGGTGTTAACTCAGTCATTACTGGTACATGATGAGGGAGAATAAAACTATTCTTGACGCCCACCAATTAATCATCAAAAAAATATAAGGGAACACATTCACAAATAATTTTTATTATTTTATCTATAAAATAATGTAAGGAAAGGCATCTGACTCACGCAGATCACTTATCCTTTATAAGGACACATACTCGATGACCCATAGAAGTTCATGTGAATAGATCATTCGTAGTGCATGATATAATGTTGATCACATGGATCCCATTTTATAATCCTATATGTTCTTGTAGAAGGTGTCTTGGAAATCATTATGATCATGCATAGATATCCAAATGAGTTCCTTTGAACCTTGTGACTTTTCAACCAATAGATGCCTTATAATCACCCAAGACCTCTAGAAAGAGAAGGTTATAAGGCTCATATAAGGGATAGTTACATCATTTTTCATTCTATTTGAAAGACCTCATAAAATCCCTAGTTCAATGCCCACCTTGTTTCAAAAAAGTATTTGGGAATATGACCTTCATCATTAAAAGGACCTCAAACACATCCATTCAAGTATATGATGCCCTTTTGGCTCCACAGAAAAGCATAAGGGTTGTATGTGGTGATGATAACATGTCATTGTGAGATTTATTATTGATCACACAACACATCACATAAAATGAGAGTTATATTTCTCAAAAACACTCACACGATGTCGTGAGATCCCCATCCCTTGTAAAATAATGAAGGAAATAAAAAAGGAAAAGACAAAAGATTCTTGTGAGGGGAGGGTTTTTCAACTTCATGAAAAAGGCTTCATACACCTTAGGAGATCACAGTTGATAAGTAAATTCCCCCCTAAAAAGAAAACATGATATTTCAAGGGACCATATATATGTTGGCCGGGTCTCTAGGAGGTTCTATTGACAAGACAACATGGTCTGAAAAATGACCCTGTAAAAGTTCTTCTTCGATTATGTGAAAGAATTTTTAAGGGTAACCTGATATTGTGAAGACTTATAAACATGCCATAATGATACTTCAAAATATCGTTGACATGTCAACTTGTTTAGGGGAAATACCTTTGATTATCTATGGTCCAATAAACATAGAGATGTCGGAACATCCTTGTTGGTGCTTCCATTAGGAAGCACCATGGATGACCCATGATAGGATCATGTGAAGTGGATGATAACAAAATCCCCCAAATGACTCCATAATTTATCTGTGATGTACACTTTTCCCAAGGTAGTGTATAACTAGACTGACAAGTCCTATCCCCCACCTAAAAACTACTCACCGTAGGTGCCTTCTACATAGGAGTGCAGGAGCAGACTTCTCGGAGTGGAAAATCATACGATCAAAAGGGTATTATTCTAAGTAAAACATAGGGAATGAACTAAGTAATCATTCATCATGAATATGAACTTCTTGTGATGACTTTATAGATCATTTGAAGGACTTTTGGCCTGTCATCTAGATTATATGGAGGAGGTCCCACATGTCGATAGGGTCACATGAAATATAAAATAAACTAACACTAGACATACCTTGAGGTGCATATGAAATATGGTTTGGAATAAAGATCAAAATATTTTGGAAACAAATGTGAAGATAGATACATTGATACTCATGCGATGTACATGACCAATCGACAACACCAGGACATGTCACCCAAGTCATGTGACGCTCCCTCAACATGCCATTTGAATCATGATACATACCTTGGACATATCAATAAAGTCATTTTATTTCACCTTGGTAGTCCATGAAAGACTTATGAAGTTATCCAAGACTTCCAGCCAAAACTTTTGGTGTCCTCCAAACATCTCACCCAAATTACGCATTAGCACTAGGAAAAGTCAGCAAGGTCTCACAATGTCCCACATACAAGTCATCCAGATCATGTGATGTACTCCAAACATTTCATCTAGCTCATACGACACCCTCCATGGATATCATACATGGTCACACGATTTCCATCGGACATGTCATCTAGGTTATACCACACTCTATATATATGTCAGCCTAGAAAATGTGATGTCTTCCAAACATTCCATTCATATATTGAGACTTACTTTGGAAATGTAAACTCGATCATACGATTATCTCTATAAAGGTTTTCTAGGAAACCATTACATGTATAGAAATACCCATACATGTCATAAAGATACCCCAGACTTGTTAGGTAGATAATTAGGACATGTTAGGCAGATAATCAGGACATCCTAGGAAGGCAATCAGGATGTTTAATGTAGATGACTTGGGACATGATAACCTTTTCCGGTGGATATATTTGGTCATAAACCAACTAAAAAATGAGAAATATGATTCTTGTCTAAACAGGATATGTAGAAAACATTATTAAGGCCCGAGATCAAACAGGTATTTACCTCAGTGCAAGTCCCTTCATGTCTCCAACATTCTAACCATCAGGACCGAGTCCCTCCCTTGGGATTATCATTCCTCCCCATCCAAAAGTGGATTGATAAGAAAACTAAAATATGAGGACTTGGATTACATCCATAACCAGGATAAATTGGTTGCCTTCCTAAGGCCTGATCACTATATCAAACATCCCATAGGGCTACCCTGACGCATAAGTCTTGCATCCAGGTGTAGTAAGATGATTACATGCTACCCCTTGTTTCCCTCATTGAGAATGGATCACACAAGATTAGGGATTTAAAATGATAATATGATTCATATCATGAATACCCCCATCCAAATAAACCTCTTAGGGTAATCCCTATTGAGTGACATGACATGAGTGCGACCATACAAGGGAATCCACCTAGGGGTAAGTCCCAAGGGTGTGATAAAACTATAATGAATTAGATTCCTACCATAACCAAGATATATAGGACTCATTCCTAAGGATCGATATAAATACATGAAGCCTAAGTTCCATCATATAAATCATTTCCAAATGATGTTAAATTTCACATGTTCAACGAACTATGTGGGTTTTAATTCCTATTATAAATAGGATATGTAGGACACCTCATAATGGTTCAATCCTACCCTCAAAATATTAATCACCTCCCTGGATGGAAGTAAAATCTGGAGTGACTGGTTATATAGATTCAAAATACAAGTATATATCCATTAATGAGAAATAAATAAAGAACTTAGATGCATACAAATAGACTCATTAGAAAACCCCTATTTACTCACGGAAGGATTCAACATTTGATCATTTTGTTAGGGTAACTAGTTCTGTATCGGGATTAATAAGAGATTGAAGAACATATCCTAAATCTATAAGATAGTCATGTAGTAGGAAAAACATTCCCACAAAAGGTTTTGATGAGCTTGAAATCCTATCCTCTTGAACAATGTGTGTTCCTATGTAGCATTAGGTATGAAACCCCAATTGACCACCTACATTTATTATGAAAGTATATACTGAGTTATGGATGTGGAAACCATTATGAGTTCCATTTAGAAAAAAACGGTGAACACATGATGAATTATTGTACAAGACATTGAACCCCCGACAATCAACAGTCGAGAGGAACTGCATGTTTTTTCTTCTTTTCATCAGAAACAAAAATGGTGAACCCCACATGAATCTCTCTAATAATAAAGATGATCGTATGACCATGAATCAGGACATTATATTTATCACCTCCTATGAAAAAAAATATTGCATGTATGATGTGAAATCCTTTTTAATTGATTTCTCATGAAATAATTCCATCCTCACCATGACAAGTCCACATGAGTAGAATGACCAAATCAATAATAAGAAAAGACAATGAGTAGAATGACCAAATCAATAATCAGAAAGGACAATTGTGCTACATGTGCATATCTGATTAAGGACATATCATGCCTGAAATGAGGCACTGATCCATGACCTTGTTCTTTGTTGTATTTTTGACTATAGATACGTCTCTCACAAACAACCCACAGCATAATATGGTTTATTCATTTAGAATCTTTTCTGACAAATAGTTTAGGTTTACAAATCCTATGAATCACAGAACGAAATCACCAGCCTAACATACTAAGTGTTTGTTAACGAATATGATGGTCCAAGAATACCACCAAAATTATACCATCTTGACGCTTGACACTATATGAATGGTTCACAAGATGCTAAAACCAATGAGTAAGCATCATCCAATGAAAAATGCAATGAAACTAGTGGCACTCATTTCCACTTCTAATCACTTTAAAAGCTTATCCTCAATGTGCAACAATTACAACATTCAGTATCTAATGAAGGTGGATAGAGGAGTCAATTATGGACCTATTCTAGCTCAAAGATCATTGATGAGGGTTACATTCAAATATCTTCAATAGCATCATCTTTTCAGTTCCCCTTGGTTTCATACTAAGGGTAACACATGACACATTTACACCTATTATTCCAATGCTTGTCTAATAAAGATACTTGAGGTGCAAAAAGATTTAGATAACTTGGATTGGGCTTATATTCATACTTTTTGTAATGAATCTCACCAACATATTCCGGTGGTATCTAGAGAGAAGGCTTATATCTCTACTCACTCAGAGCAAGTCTAGGAGCATATTCCATCAGCAAGCATGGGGGTGCATATCCCGACCCCCACACATGAATCCCATTGACATAGTATAATGGTATAAGGGAATTATAAGTGGTCTCATATCCTCACATCAATCGAAGATATATTATAGTATATATTGGATATATAAATGTGTAAGCTTACATTATTGTGGTCACTTTTCTGAAATGTCATTAAATTCTAACAACAACTAATGAACTCCCACAACATATTCCAAAATTTGTACAAATATTAGGATAGGCACATATTTCTATCCCTATAGCCAGGGAAAAACAACCGAGTTCAGCCTGAAAAATAGGTTTCTCTAGAGAAAGCGTACATTCTTTCTCCCATGCAAGAGGATTATCAATATATTTCTCTAAAGAGTGAGCCATCAAACTAGGATTGTATTCCCATTCCAACTAGGGATCACCAAGTGATATCGAAACACACCTCAGAATAGGATCATATACATATCAAAGAATACTATAGGAATACTCCAAAGGAATAGGATCAAGATCATGACCCTTCTGCAATTGAGGCCCATCCGACGAGAGAAACACATGCCTTAGGGTAGGCTCATATTTCTATCAATGATTCTTCTTGACATACTAAAAAATATTATGGAAGGAAATATTATATACTTACTCCTATGTATGACAACATAAACATACATTAGTGTAAGTACATGAGTCTCATATCCCTTCACCCATTCCAGAGGTCCATCGGTATATTTCAGCAAGGAGTTCATAATTCGATCGAGCTTATATCCCCACTTCATCCAGGGTTGACTGGGATATTATAGAAACCAACCATAGGTAGAAAAATATTCCAACTAATAATAAAGAAGCTCATATTAATATTCCATTATTTTCATAGCAGTGGTAACATATTCCCATAGCACCAGATGGTTATCAACATGTTCTAGTAGCCATCATATAATAGGTGTATATCCTTGCACAACCCCAAAATATAGGTTGACATATTTTGACCACAACATTTAATGAGTGTCATATACTTGGAATTCCTAATGATAGTTTCGTTGAGTCTATTAAAAATATATTTGTAACACCTCAAGGATTTGTCAACTCTTCATCAGAAAGAAGGTGATTATTACCACAATAGTCCTCTTTATAGTAGTGAGAAGATGGGTCATAGGGAATATAATCCTAACATTCGTTATGGTCAACCTCTCCTAGGTGATATCACCCTCAGCAAGGAAATAATTTCCTTTCCAAGACACCTCTATATAGAGAGGTACTCAAAACTCAGGTGCCTTTATATAGAGATATGTTCAAAAAACAAGAGTCAACCATATATAGTTACCCATAAACTTCTATCAACACTTCACCATGGTTAGTATGAAACCCCTAGATAAAAACATCTATGGTCTGGCCATGTGGAGGCATGTAATGCAGATGAATAGTAATCTAACATGGACATATGGAGAGAGTAATCTAAAAACAAACTCCCGACCATGTTCGGGACCCTTTCCACTTCTTACTGTGGGATCCAAAATGAGCAAGAGAAGTAGTGCATGACATATTTAGGCCAAAATATGTGGGAAAATCATCAGTAGTTTAAGGCTAGATGCCACCCTTATCCAGGATTTGAGGGTCACCTTCAAACCATCAGTACACATTTTTTTTAGCTAGACCTGGCTTCTATATTCATGGCCCGAGACTTGAAATAAAAAAAGTAGAGCATGAATCTGTAATACTCATTCTTACATTTCATGAATAATATTTAGTAACTTACCACTGAAGCCTCATCATGTTTCTGTATTCAAGGATGGTTAATATATGGAGTTCTCCACATCACTAAACCCCTAGCATAGAAGAACACCCCAAATTGGGCATCCTATATTTTCATAGCCTCTAATGAGATCAGGGGACCGAGTAACACGTGTTCCATTTGTTCACTACAATGGAATAACCTTTCTTTAATGAATAATATACATCATAAATAGAGGGAGAGGACAACCAATATATCTTTAAACAGTTCCCCTCAAAACAATGGGAACACATTTTAGAAAAAAAATTCGAAGTTGCAGTCAACCCAAAAAAATCTTATAGAATATGACTCTAATCATGGGATACCATTACACATAACTCATACATGATCACAGCTATTCCAAATCTAATAGGACACAACAGAATCTACCATAACAGACATCTTGGAGAAAACCCAGCCCACAGGGATGGGGAAATATATACCAACTCCTCTACCCCTTGGATTATTAATTACTGAGAGGATTTAAGACATACTACAAGTAGGTAAGAATAATCTCTAGCCAACTGGTCATGTGGAATTTTTATCTTAATAATCATCACTAGGTTCATCACACCCTAATAGAGTCCTAGGAAAATCAGTGGTGGTTCTAGATCAACCTCAATCCGTTGGGATGGAGGCATTTATATCGCAATTACCATCCTAGGAATCATCTAATCATAGAAGAAAATCATCAAATTCTAAATAACATGATCAGAAAAATACCAATGGAGGCCCTGAATAGTCCCCATCCAATAGGATTGGGGGAATTTTCATCACCTTCATAATGACCATAGAGGGAATGATTCTTCTCTTAGATGGGAGGTAATTATTGATGGTTGGAATCGCATATGTTCCTCTCATCACAAGATGATCCTCTATAATTTTTGGATCATTAAAAAAACATGAAAAAAAACTCCATCACTACTCATTAGTTGAGATGGTAGGAACGTATGACGAATGGACTAAAACCCCATAGGGGATATGATCGCAATGTGATTCACTGTTTCATTTTCACCATTATACCACTATGATAAAAAAAATTTATATTGAAAATTATAAAAATAATAACAAATTTCATCAATGTTTGAATAATTTTTTTGTGTTTATAACTATTAAGAAGGGAAATGTTACTTATTTTGATGATTCCATTTTAGGAGGAGGTGATTTGGAGGACCCATAATGATGTCCAAGAAAAATGGGCCAAACTGCGCTAGATATATGCACACTAGTGGACTCATCCACGGACTGCTCTTGAACAATGCATCAAAATGGGCTAACATTTGGGGGTGGGTCCATTGTTCTTTGGGTTACCTTTCATCTAATGTATTCCCAAAATAATTCTTCCATCTGGTCACCCAACTGACCTGATCTGTCTAGAAAACCGAATCTCTAAGAAGTCAAAAGTGGTGTGTTGTGATCTGTCCATGTCTCGAGATCTAGTTGTCCAAAATGTGCCAAACATTCAGTGCAGACATCCGAGAGGTGTGGATACATCTTTTTTATTTTCTCCGATTCTAGATAAGGTTGTTTTGAGGAAAAAACCCATATGACAAGTGGTATTATGAAATCTATGTGCTCAAAACCACCTTCCCATTTTCTTATAAAATGGGACCTTGGGATCCCCATTAGTATGTTCGACCAAGAGGAAAATATCTGGTATTTTCGAGACCAAAAGGAGTCCTCTCCTCATCCAAGAAGTTCTAGAGGCCCCTATCATCATAGGGGGGTCGACAATGAAGAATAATTTTCAACCGAGCCTTCTCCTTTTTTCAATGGCAAGATAAATGATGGATGACCATTTTGAGAGAGATACACATACATTGGAGGGAGTTCCAGCACTTGAAACTCTACTGGTTTTGTATAATTTGTGTGTGGATTATTTCACTTATGTTTTATATAAACATGTTTCTACTCTAATTTTATTTCTTGGGTTTAATTAAGTGAACCCCTTTTTATTCACACATACAAAAAATATTAGTATGATTTGGTATCCATTAATTTGTTCTTGAAGTCCAATCCTTGACAACAATATTGTAATGTCAAGGGTTGGTACTTTTGGCAACGTTTTGAGAGGAAGGAGAGGAATCAAGATCTTGGAAACCCTCAAAAAAAGAATTAATCAAAACCATGTGAAATTTTCAGAACAATGCACTATCCAATATGTGAAGTTAACTTGAAGCTATCTTCTTATCTCATAATTTTAGAACACCACTTTTATTTATCAACTATTAAACTCATTAAATAAAGCCATTTTCTTAAAACTCTTTTCAACCCCCTATTTTGTTATTCTTATTAAAAAATCACACTATAAAACCACCATCTCTCTTTGAGAGATGGCATATGGTCTACCCTAGACTACAAAATATTCATTAAATCACTTTAAATTTGACGTGTCATGACAATGCATTCAAATTTTGGTGTCGTTTTCGGGGATAGATTTGGTTTTAGTGCATGTTTTTTATAATATTTTTGTAATTTTGGTGAATATTTATTTGTTTTATCTTCTACCTTTTCATATACATTTTTGTTCTGATTTATATATTCTATACGTTCTTTGCATGAGAAGTTCTACTCCGAGAGACTTACCACCTTTCGAACTCGAACCAGAGAGGATATTATATTAGTGACCCCGAGATGCATAAGATAAACCTTTGAAGGAGGACACACCACAACTCAAGACTTTTCTAAACCCATCTTCTTCTGGAGACAAATTAGAACCTGAAATTAACGTGTTTAAAATGGCAGTAAAAAATAAAACTATAAATGAATTAATCTCTCCATATGTTGATATCCAACCCACTTACATTCAAATGCAAGGTGAGGTACCCAATTTTGAACATAAATTTCATTTAATTAATTTATTACCACGATTCCATGTACTTTCTAGAGAATATCCACCCAATAATCATAAAAAATATCATACTGTGTGTTTTACATTAAAACCTAAAAATGTGGATGAAGAAAAAGTAAAGCTCAGAGGATTACCATTTTCATTGGAAGACACTGAAAATGATTGGATTTACTATGTTTATTCACCAATTAGAGGATGGGAGGACATGAAACGCCTTTTTCCTAAAATATATTTCTCAACCTCTCAAACTACAACTATAAGGAATGAAATATGTGGTATAAGGCAATATGAATTGGAAACATTACATGAATATTGGGAATTCTTTAAAAGGTTATGTTCAGGATGTTCACATCACGAAATAGGTGATCTACATTTAATTAAATATTTTTATGAATGTTTAATTCTTATTGACTGAAATACGATTGATGCTACAACATATGGTGCAGTTTTTGATAAAACCCCAATCGTTGTAAGGACCATAATTGAGAACATGTCACATAACACACAACAATTTAGTTCATGGTCCAATGTACCCATTTGAGTTTTCCATGAGGTGAAAAGTACCAAATTCGTGAGGAAAGTGCATTTGATGTTTGAAGAGGTAAGTACCCTTCTTCAACAACTTTCTATTTCCCATGTGAAATCCCAATATCCTCATCGCATTCATTGTGGTATATGTTCTTCTGAAACCCACTACTCTGATCAATGACCCCAACTAAGAGAAACTTCTGAGAGTTGATAGGAAATCATTCCAAGCTGCCTTTATAACTAATAATTTAGTCAAGAACCATACTATCCATCCAATCGATGGTGGAAAGAAACCAATCCTATAGGAAAGAGTGGTATTCAAACCAACCTCATCATCCATGGAACCAATCGGGGCAGTGTAGTCAACCACCACCACCCAGAAATCCTCAACAACAACAAAGGTATTTCCAACAAACCCCTCTAAAACCTGATTGAATATTAGAAGACATGATGAAACAAATGGCTTCCAACAATATCCAACTACATTAAACTATCCAAGAAATAATAAAATACCTAAAAATCCAATTAGACTAACATTCCAACTCAGTGGTGGAAATCCAGTGCCATGGGTTCGGTAAACTACCTTCTCAACCAGTAGTTAACCGTAAAGATAAAGGAAATCCTCGTTCCATCACCCTTAGGATTGGTACAAAACTAAAAATCCAAATTACCCCTCCACTAGAGTCATCCCCTCTTAAGGAAACCACCATCCCAACTACTGGAAATACTCAAAATGAGGTAGAACCTTGTCCAGATAGAATCCCCTCCAAAGGAAAGAGTGTGTCTATTGATGATTCATGTAGCCCAACAATGCCTCTTCCACTTTCACAAAGGTCCCCCCAACCTAGAAAACAGAAGGAAACTGAACTTGATAAAGAAATTTTAGAGACTTTTAAAAAAGTGCAGGTATAAATTACCTTGATTTATGTCATCAAACAAATTACAAGATATTCCATGTTTCTAAAAGAGATGTGTACTCACCAAAGGAGACTATTAGATGATGAGAAGGTGAGAATGGGAAACAATGTTTCACCATTGATAGAGCCATCAATTCCCACCAAGTGCAATGATCCCAGAACATTCTCAATTCTGGGAACCATATGGGAGTATTCTTTTTTTAATGCTATTATCTACTTAGGTTCTTCTATAAATGTGATGCCTCACTCCATTTACTCTACATTGCAGGTTGGGGAACTGAATCCCACTAGATTTATTGTTCAACAGGCTAACTGGAGTACCGCACACCCCTCTAGTGTGTTAAAGGATGTTCTTGTGAGGGCTCAAATTTTACTTTTTCTGATAGACTTTTATGTGATTAAAATAGAAGATTATAGGATAACTGCACATGCCCCAATTATATTGGGGACACCCTTCTTGAAAACTGCCAAAACAATAATTAATGTTCACAATGGTACAATATATATGGAATTTTGTGGTTACATTTTCCAATTCAATATCAATATTTCCAGGAAGCACCACTCATAATAACATTCCTCTATCTCTGTTAATTATACAGATGTACTACCTTCCCTTGAAAAAACATCATTTCATTCCCATGATCCCCTTTCTGAGTTTTCTTAATTGAATGAAATTAAAGGAAGTGATTTATTTATTGAATATTTTTGTGTACTAGAAAAGTGTCATGAATGTTCATTGATTGATGATTTATTGAACATTGAGGAACTAATGACCATCTATTATACTTCTAAGCTTGTAAAAGCTCATTCCTCGTATGAGGATGATACCATTGAGAATTTAGATGAGATGAGTGTCCTCTCACTTTCACACACACTCCCATCAATCCAAAATCCCCCTAAATTTAAATTAAAACAAATTCCTACAAATTTAAAATATTCATATCTTGATAATTGAAATAAGATGTCTGTCATTATTGCTAGTTCACTCCCTCCTGAGCATGAATTGGGACTGCTTGAGCTTTTGAGGGAGTCTAAACAAGATTTGGGATGAACACTTGCTAACATTCCTAGTATTATCCCTTCAATTTGTACACATCATATTTTATTAAATGTTGAGGCTAAACCAGTGAGGCAGGAACAACGTCGAATGAAACCAAACTTCCTAGAATTTGTGAGAAAGGAGGTAACAAAATTATTGGTATATGGAATCATTTACCCCATATATGATAGCCAATGGGTTAGTCCCATTCAAGTAGTTCCTAAAAATATGGGCATTATAGTAATAAAAAATGAAAACAATGAATTGGTTCCAACTTTTGTGAAGAATAGATGGAATGTCTGTATAGACTATCGCTGACTAAACCAACACATTAGGCAGGACCATTTCCATTTTCCATTTGTTGACCAAATGCTAGAGAGGCTAGTGGGTAAGTCCCACTACTGTTTCCTTTATGGGTATTTTGGATACTTTCAAATCCATATTTCCTTCAGGGATTAGGAAAAGACAACCTTCACTTGTCCCTTTGGCACATTTTCATATTGGAGGATGCCATTTGTTCTGTGCAATGCTCTAGGTAGTTTCTAGTGATTTATGGTTAGTATTTTTTCACATTACCTAGAGAATTTCATTGATGTTTTCATGGATGATTTAACTATTTATGGATCCTCTTTTGATTAATTTACGAGTAGTATTGGTTTAGTCCTATGTCACTGTATTGAAAATAATCTTGCATTAAATTATGAGAAATTCCATTTCATGGTGCGACAAGGTATAGTTTTAGGGAATGTCATTTATAGGGATGGAATTCAAGTAGATAAATAAAAAGTGGATGTCATTAAATTTTTACCATTCCATAAAAATGTATGGGATGTGCAGTCATTACTATGTCATGATGGATTTTACTGTAGTTTCATTCATGAATTTAGTAAGATTTCACTCCCACTCTCCTTGTTACTCCAAAAATAAAAATAATATGTTTTTGATAAATAATTTTAGGAAGTTTTTAATAATTTGAAATGGAGTCTCACATCACCCCCGGTAATTCAATCACCTCACTGGGATTTATCATTTGAGCTCATGTGTGATGCCTCTAACTATGTAGTTGGGACAGTCTTGTCACAAAGGGTCGATTGAGCTCCACATGTCATTACCTATGCCTCGTGTACTTTGAAACCTTCCCCAAAAAACTACACCTCAACTGAAAAATAATTATTTTCCATCATTTTTGCATGGATAAATTTAAATACTATCTCTTAGGGTCCAAATACATTGTATTCTATGACCATGCAGCCCTCTGGTATCTACTTAATAAAATAGAATCCAATCCCCACCTCATTCGCTAAATGATGCTCCTTGATAAATTCAATGAGATAAAAAAAGAGTGGATATTGTGGTGGATAACCATATCCCTAGGATCCACCCATTCTTGGACATTGAATCATCTCCCTATATTCCTATAAATGAAATGTTTCTTGATGAGAAACTGTACCGAGTGAAATATTTTATTCCATGGTATGCTAAAACTGTAAATTATATTATAGCATCTTGAATTCCTACTAATTTTAACAATAACCAAGATGATCGTCTAAAACATGAGTCTCGTTGGTATATTTGTGATGACCCATACCATTGGCGCACCTGTAGTGATCAAGTCCTCATGTGTTGTGTTCTTGAAAGTGAGTTTCAGTCTGTCGTTAGGTTCTGCCACACTCTGGCTTGTGGGGTCCACTTTGGTCGACAACAGACTACCAGAGAAGTCCTCGATTCTAGTCTCATTTGGCCCACATTGTTTTGGAATTCCCATGAATTCAGTAAATCTTGACCTCGCAATCAAATAATGGAG
The DNA here is from genome assembly GCA_963277665.1 of Viscum album. Lineage (NCBI taxonomy): Eukaryota > Viridiplantae > Streptophyta > Magnoliopsida > Santalales > Viscaceae > Viscum > Viscum album. Next base: position 493,790,977 of record OY728148.1, on the reverse strand, counting down.
AATTTATCTCAAATAAACGAAATGCCACAAAAACCCTTTCTCTTGCATGACATTTTTTATGTTTGGGGACTTGAATTTATGAGATCATTCCCTATTTCAGTTGGTAACATGTACAATCATTTGGAAGTGGATTATTTTTCCAAATGGGTAGAGGAACTAGCTACAAGGACTAATGATTCTAAAGAAGTTTTAGAATTTTTGAGAACCCATATTTTCTGTAGGTTTGTCTTACCTAGGTTCATCATCAGTTACCTAGGTTCTCATTTCTACAACGGAACAATGTAATCACTTTTGCGTCGATATGGGGTCGGTCATAAAGTGTCTACTGCCTTTCACCCACAAACCAATGGTCAATCCGAGGTGTAAAAAAGGGATTTAAAATATATTATTGAAAAAATTGTTCAACCCAATAAAAATTATTGGAGTCTTCGACTTGATGATTCATTATGGGAAAACCATACTCCTTTCAAAACTCCCATTGGAATGTCACCCTATTGGCTTGGGTTTTGAAAGAGTTGTCATCTTCCTGTTGTGATTCAACATTGGGCCTACAGGGCCATAAAACAATGTAACTCTAATATTTCTGGTGTATTTGATGAAAGTAAGCTTTAAATTCTAGAGATGGATGAAATGGGAAGAGATGTATATGTGAACTCTAGTATTTATAAGAAGCGAACCAAGGATTCACTTTCCCATCTCATTCTTCATCTTGAGTTCCACATTGGGCAAAAATTCCTCATATATAATGCAAGGATAGAGTTGCATCTAGATATGCTTCGTTTCCGCTGTTTTTAACTATACACTATTACTAAAATCTCTCAATTGGTGTTGTCCAAGTTAGAAATGAAGAAACTAAGAAAACATTCACAGTTAATGGGAAGCGACTAAAACATGTCCATAAAACCCTTCTGGAGTCCCCGATGGATGAACTAAAAGTTCAAGAAGCAGTATACGAATGAAACTCATTGGGTTTTGTCTTCCTTCCTGCATTCTATTTTTACAGTGAGGACACTGCACACTCTAGGTGTGGGAGGATGGGTATATTCCTAGGTTAGTTAGGAATTTTCATCATCATTATTCTTTTTCTCTTTTTAACTTGTTGAATAGTACTATTTTCCCCCTTCCACTCCCACTCACCTTTGTGGAAGAATATTATTTATTTTATTCCCACTTTATCATGGAAAATGATGCCCTTTTAATCATAAAAGTTATTGAAAATGAAAATGTAATGTCTGTATTTCATGTTGTTTTAAAATTTAAAAAAAATCAAATGAAATGTGAATTTCATCAAGAATTCAGTACTATGGTATGACTTTTTATTGAAATTCAGTTCTTTGTCGATGATATAAATGGTTGTGTCATTTTGAAACCTTTGGGAAGAATGGTTCCCTTTTGTGAATAGTTTAAAGGAAAATTGTGTCACTTAATCTCTCTAAGAATTTTTTTTCACCCTACCATGATGTTTGAAAATTTCTTAATTAATGGAACATAAAAATAAGTTAGGATTATTTTTATCTACTTTCCAAAATAATTTGTGCATTCATTAATTCTTTATTTTATCTATTTCATTACTATACCTGATTGACTTATGCATGTGTACCTATTATCCGGTTGTTGTATGCCTTAAAAAAGGGTTGTATATTGGTAAGTCAAAAACCACCCTTTATCTACCATTAATCATGTTATAAATATAACAATTATTGTTGTAAGGATATCAAACATGGGTTGGGAGAAGAGTGTCATATTTGTTCCTAGTGAAACATCTGACAAATTAATAAATGAGGGGAGTGAATAAATGTACAACATTTGGGGATACCTTGGTTGAGAGATTATGGTTTTACTTATGGGAATTCTTATGTGTGTGGGTCTTGAAATTTGATTGCAAAGGATGTGGGGTGAGTTCGGTGGGAATGATCTTGTAAGTATAAAATTATTAAAATAACTTATATTTACTCGATAAAAAGTGGAAATAATATCATGAAATGCTTGTCACACAAAAATGTGGATAATTAGTTACATGATTCACTTTTTAGTTATTTTCTTTTATTGGTATCATGCATCTCATGGAATTTGATTTGGATACAATTTTTTATATGACTTTTTCAATGATCATTTGAGAATAACTCCTTAGAGTCATTTTTTCATGGATCACATTTCTATTGGAAATTATATTTTCCTTGAATGTTAAATATTTATGAAGTTTGAAATATCTACATTCATATGTTTTGGAATTATGACTTTTCTCAGGAGTTCAATTGTTTAGGTGTGGGGGTGTGTTGCACTGTGATTCACTGTTTCATTTTCACCATTACACCATTGTGCTAAACATGTTTTATATTGAAAATTATAAAAATAATAACAAATTGAATTCCATGTTTGAGTCATTTATTATTTGTTTATCACTGTTTAAAATGGAAATGTTACTTATTTTGATGATTCCATTTCAGGCGGAGGTGATTTAGAGGACCCACGATTATGTTGAAGAAAAATGGACCAAACTGCACAAGATCCATGCACACCAGATGACTCAACTGCGAACTTCTCCTGAACCATGCATCCAAATTGGCTGAAATATTTGCTCTTGTTCCAAAATTCATTGGTATACATTTCAATTTAAGAAACCCTAGACGTATTCGGCCATATGGACATCTAACCGACCTAATCATTCCAGAACATTGAATCTGCATGAAGTTAAAAGTGGTGTATTGTAATCTATCCATATCACGGACTCTAGTAGTCCTAATTGGGCCAAACATTCATAAGAGACATACATTACGTGGGGCTTTAACTTTTTTATTTTCTCAAAAGAGATATAAGACGTTTTGGAGATCGAAACCCATGTGACAAGTGGTTTTATGAAATATGTGTGCTCAAAACCACCTTCTCATTTTTCTATAAAAATGAACCTTTGGATCCCCATTAGTATGTTCGACCAGGAGGCAAAGCTCTGCTATTTTGGAGACCCAAATGATTCCTCTCCTCATTCATAATGTTTTTGAGGCCCCTGTCATCATTGGGGGATCGACAAGGGAGAAGGGGTTCCACCCGAGCATTCTCCTCCTCTCGATGGTTAGCTAAACGGTGCATGATCATTTCGAGGGAGCTACACATACTTGGGAGGGAGTTATGTAACTTGATACTCTATTGGTTTTTTATAATTTTTGTGTGGATTATTTCACATATGTTTTTATCTAAACATGTTTCTCCTCTTAATTTATTTCTTGGGATTAATTAAGTGAACCCCTTTTCATTTCAACACTGATTGGGTTTAAATTTCATGTGGGAAACTTGGGTTGTTCTAATTGGGAAACCCAAGGATCCTCTTTCCCTCACACATACAAAAGATATTATAATGATTTGGTAGCAATTAGTCTATTATTGAAGTCCAATCCTTGACAAGACGATTGTTTGTGTCCAGGGTTGGTACTTTGGGCAATGTTTTGAGAGGCAATAGGGGAATCAAGATCTTGACAACCCTTAACCAAGGAATTAAACAAACCCATGTGAAATTTTCAGAACAATGAACTATCCAATATTTGTAGTGAACATAAAGTGATATACCTATCTCATAATTCTAAAACACCACTTTTATTTATCAACTACTAAACTCTTTAAATCAAGTCATTTTCGTAAAACTATTTTCAAACCACTACCTATTTTGTTCATGTTGTTAAAAATTCACAGTATAAAACCACACAATATCTTTGAGAGGTGACCCAGGGTCTACCCTAGACTTCAAAATATTATTTAAATATAAATCAATTTGATGTGTCATGACATCCAATTCAAGATATAAGCCAAAATGGTCCATTATGGACAAGGGTATGAGAAACTACCCCAATATAAGTAGTGAAACACATCCTATTGCATTGAGAGTAATGGGAAAACAATAATTGAATAATATTACTATGTGAATGTTGCCACATTATACACAACATATAATTTAGATCAATGAAAAAAATTTAGAGGGACACAATATGAAAATATTCCCTGAGAGAAGGGTGATCTGAATTCACCAATTAAGGCTGCATGCATGCGTAACTAGAGGAGAATAAAAAACCTGGCCCCTATGAATATTGATATTCCAACTCTATAGTGGAACACTACTATGTATAAAGAAAAATAAGTGTTCATATCCCACTTTTCATCCATAAGATACAAAATACCTTCCACGGAGGAGCAGTTGTCACAATATGAGAATGAGATAAAAAATTACACACAACTCAATGAGGAGATACTCAGGGGAAACATTCTCACTAGGTATTGTCTTTAAGATGAGATGAATATTCCTACTCCCATACAACTGGAAAGAGATGTTCCACCGGCAAGATAAGCATATGAGCATCTGATTAACTTTGGATCTAGGCATTGTCAACATAAATGAGTATGTCGAAGATGATCACGACTTCCCTCTATTATGGTGATAACCTCTTCCCATCCAGGGTGATCATTCATTCTTATCATGGATTGAGAATCAAAAATAAATGAAAATTGGGACACCTCATCAAGCCCCTCCCGTTCCCTGCAGATGGGAGGTAAATCAGATAGTAGTTACTATAGAAATTATCAACACCATTGAGTCGATGTCTACTCAAATGGAATCCATTGAAGGGAAACACACACTTGTGCGACCAAAGAAGAATCCACATACTGAATGGTTGGATGAACCTTTCCCCACACTCAAATTCAGAACTTATACCTTCTCCACATTTTACAACATGAGAGATCTATTACAACATCTCACACACTTTATGTACTGATGTGTTCTATTGATGGGCCCTCATGATTAGTAGGCGGTGACCAAGATTAGGTGATTTTTGAAGAATATGATATGGATATCCTTTATTTGGTATAATATTCTTCCATAAGGATCCGTTGTATGATGAGAAGACCTTTAGTGTAAATTCCTTTTCCAGTAAATCTCTACACTAGGGGAAACAGTAAATTTCCACCAGAAAAACTACAAACACAAAATTGAGAGGGTGTCCGAATACTTCGCTATATAGAAAGGTTTAACATATTCACTTATCATACCTCTTGCATAATATAACTTGTTGGAACTCTATTATGAAAATGATTAGGATGATATGAAGACACGCCTGATTTTGATGAAATATATAGGCGCATTTTTTGAATTCACAGAAATAGAACAACTGTTAGAAGATTAAATTTAGTGTACCCGTCCTAAGTCTCATCACATGCCATTAGTCAAGGGGAAAACTATTGGCAAGGTAGATATGACCACCGTTACCCTAAAACTAGTAGAAGAACCCATACAAGCACCTAGTGAAGTCCTAAACTTCCCAACAGCTCATATTGAGAATAAATGATAATAAAATCGACCTCGGCTGGAAGGAAAACAGATATCATGGTTTCCAATGATTTGACCAACTGATGAATAAAGAATAATTCTGCCAAAATGAGAAAGAACCTAGTTATTTTCTTAATTCTATGAAAAAGAAAATACTCAAGATTCCATAAATCAGGATTCCCAAAAGAGGTCAACCTTTCCAATTGTCCGAATACTTCCCTTTCCATAGATGTTTGGGTCACAATATCCATGATTGCTTCATCTTAAATGACATCCTCCAAAGAATTATTGATTCCAGATAGGTGATATTGGAAAACTCTCTAATATATTGGACTTGGGTAACTATCACTCAAATTTAAGAAGAGTGTGATTGGAAAATGTTTTAGCCAGGTGTGGGAATATGTTCGATAACCAGATGACACGAAAGACTGTGGTATGAGCTCATTCCGCCATAAGAACATTGTTTCAAAATCCCATAATGGTTCCATCACCTTGGGATGTTATGTAAAATATTTCTCCTAAAGGTGTATATATCCATCATACATAGTATGAGACAAAATATGAAGTGTTATATGTAGCTCTGATGCATCCTCCGATTCTTGAAGATTTCTTTCATTTAATGTTTGATGGACAAGTACCACACCACAAAATCAAACCATTATTGTATGAACAACTCATATTTGGTTCCTTAAATGGAACACTGTTGACAGACCCCTTCTATGAATATGAATTTTCCTGTGAGTATGAGTTACCTAAACCTAACAGGGGATCCAGTGGCCAAAGATAGTGGAGCTAAGGATACAAGGGATAATACGGGCATGGTCGGACTCAATATATTGGTCACATCCCCACGAAGGATATATATGAATCTGAGACTCATGGTAAAGCACTCCAGAAATACCAATAGATACATGGACGTGTCCCAAAACCCAATAGTTGTTTTCCAAGACTAGTTGTTTTAAACAAATGACTAGAGTGGTGTGATTTTACAATCATCCCACCGAACGGGTAAGGATGGTGAAATCTTTTCCATTGAAAAAACATGTTCCCTTGACCAATGTACAAGAACCTACATAGTCTACCTCAAATTACACAACACCTAAACTTCATAATATGGAGAATCCCCACATTGGGAAGCAATGAAATTTTTCATAAATGTACCACATTATAAAATAGTTGGTAGTTATCCCAACTAAGCTATCAATCATGGATGCACTCTATTTTTCAAAAGAATTCATAGAGGAACTCATTGAATCCCTCTATAGCCCACAAGAATTCATGACATAAGATATTGTAGTGATGGTTTACTGAGAGGATACTATGCCATAAAAATTTCTTGTCACTATCTCCTTAATATATTGGGATCAGGAAGAGTTCATCCAGGGACACATCATACCAATATTAGTTTCAGTAAGACTTGATAATTTTGACATCTAAAGGGATATTATTTAAAATGTATATGGGTTCAACCACATTATGATTCAGACCCTTCATGGTTTGTGATATAGAGAATGGGACTTATCACCCACAAAGTTGACCATTCAAAGTTATGATAACAGAGATCAAATACCTCTTAGAAAGATCAGTATTAGATCTCATTTTGGGTACCTCGCATCTAACACTGATTTCATCGTTATCCTGAATGAAACTACATAAAATGTCCTTCTCGAAAGGCCATGGCTTCACATCCATGTAAGGTTACCTTAAACATTACATCAATTCTTTAAATACCACAATTATGGGGAATATCGATATACTACATGGTAAAAAATCTCCCTTTGAGACTTGTGAACCAAAATATGCCGAGATAGTTTCAATAAAAAGAGATAAAATAACAAATCATGGATGATTTTTAGCGCCAAATGGCTTAGGGACTACCCCTAGTAATCCTTGGAGCATGATAAATAGTGAATATGAGCTACCCATAAATTTTATTGAGTTATTAGCCATTAATTCCATATGTATAGGCTTATTCTATCCCTGGTGATAGTGTAAATGGAAAAAATTATCTTCGAAATCTCTCAGTAATGACTATGTTAATTTGGGATGAAAATTTTTCTTCCCATGGTCTCTATCATACTGATAGTAATAGAGACTCCCTAAAATTTCATACCTCAATTGAAAATTCCACCACAGACTCAGTGGTGGAAGAAGAATAGGATGACCTTTGGAACATACCACCTATATCCAAGAAAAGCATCTCCACCACCATCGATGGGGTCAAGTAGGTAATTCTAGTAATTGAAGTAGACCTAAAACCTAAATTCATTAGTATCATCATACATTTTGATGAGGAATATACATATATTTAATTTTAAAAGAAAAATCTATATTTGTTCTCTTGTAATTATACATAAATGCTTGAACTGAACCTCGATGTGACCAAACACCACCTCAGCCTTCCCAATGGCCATTGAGGTTTCAAGTAGGTTGTTGGGATGATGGAACCCTCTCATTATACTAATGGAAAGTTAGAGGATGAAAATTTGATTAAAGATAATTTTTTCTATTAGGTGAAATACCCTATATAGATCACCAATATTATCCCTATCAAGAATGAGAATGGTATGATTAGGTTCCCCATCGATTTTATAGACCTTAATCTATAGTTCCTAAAGGATTACTAACCATTACCTATCATAGAACTCTTGATCGACGAAACCATTATATTATAAGACTTTTCCTTCATGAATGGGTACTTAGGGCATAATAAAATAAATATGGGCCCCAAATATGAGGAATCCACCTATTTTAGAGCACCCCATAAGAAATATTTCTATCAGGTTATAACCTATGTATTAAAGAAAGATTGTGTTAAGTACCAATTTTTCATTCATCATATATTTAAGACCTTATTTTGACAAATAATGTGATGTTACGTCGATTTTGTAGTGTTCAACACCCTAAAGTGTTTCAATCACTTCACAGACTATCAAATAGTGTTTGAAAAGTTTTGATAACACATCCTAAAGCTGAATTTACTAAAATGGACATTCGGGGTAACATTAAATAAATTCCATGTATACGTGTTATTCCTTTGTGGTGTAGAGGTTAACCCTAAAAATACTAGTGCAATTCTAGTAATGTCACCCCTTTATAATATTAATGAGGTAGGGGGTCCAAGGGAACCTATCATACTTTTGGAATTTCATAGCCAACATGGATAAAAAATATCTCCCCTTCACCAAGCTAAGGAAGAAGGGATCCATCTACTAATGGGATTAGGAATATGAATAATCCGTTGAGAGTATAAATTTGTACATAATGCACCCAATAGTCTTGATTCGACTAGTGGATGGAAATCCACTCATCTAATATGTGGCCACTATGGAATGATCAATTAGAACTCTCCTTAAATAGAAAAATGATGCGGGGACCGGAAAAATCTCTACTAACTCAGACAAATGATGTTAAGAATTGATGATAGATATTCTAAAGTCAATAAGAACTATTTATTAATTATCATTTCTGTGAAAAAAGATAAGAAATTACTTTCAGCACCATAATGTCCACCTAGTCTCTCATATTTAACCACTTAGGTACATCCTTGGCCACCGTATGTTGACCATAAATTTAGCTTGATGGGAGATTATTCATCAACAATATGATATTAATTTCATTTCAAAGAAGTTAGGGAAGTGAAGGCCAAAGATTATTTCTTTGAAACACATCCATCCCTACAGAGTTTAGCAGTGGGAACCAAAATTCTAGATGAAGAAGTTTCCTATACTGATGAAACTCTTCATACACGGGAGAGGTATTTTTATGGAACCCTCTTGAAGTCCAACAGGAAAATTTCAGTAAAGTTAAAAGCACATTCAAGTTTGTTTAGGAATTTTATTTTTATATTTAGACAAAAAAAATTCCTTACTTTTTATAATAGTCTGAATTCTGCATGAATAATAGGGCCAAATACCAATCCCTCGTCACTGAGTTGGAGATTTCCCTACAACTACATATATCCTACCTAAATAGAAAAGGGGATTCAGAGCAAGTGATAAAGAGGATTAATGATGAATATGCTATAAAAAAGGAAGAATCAAACCCTCTCATGGGCTATGTCAGAAGAAAATTGTGAATTTCCCTTTTGAACCCCCATTGCATCATGTCCCTAGATAAAATAATTCTTATACTAATGCACTAGATAATGAAAATACAGTTGTGGGTGAACCTGATCAGGATGAGATGGTCTTCCACATCACACAATAACGGATGGTATCATAAGTAACCATATATAACATGGAATAAATTAATCAAATAAAATTCTCCCTATATAACGATGAACCAATATCTACCCCTAGATGGATGGATCTTGTAATTGATTGTATCTGAAATAGGACTCCCCCAATAGACTGAATTGAGAGGGAACATATTTAGTGTTGAACAACAAACGTTTCCCTATGAGATAGTCCAAATAAGAAAAAATAACTCTAAAAGAGTGTCTTTGATGAAATCCTCTTTAGATGCATAGAATAAAGAGATATTATCTTCACCATGGAAGAAGTACATGGATGCTTCTATGATGACCATCAGTATAGGAATAAGCACTCCGAAAAAATTAGGAGGCCAGGTTACTATTGGAAAGTAATGACATAAGACTACATTTAATTCACTAGGAAATTTCATGCATGCTAGTTTCATGAAAAATTCAACCATAAACCTCAAGAATTTATACATATAGCTAAATATTCCTAACTATTTTGCCATTAGGGGTTGGATTATTTGTCATATGTCCCCCAACCATAGATAATAAGTTTAAGTACATCCTAACTGATACCAAATTATTTTTCAAATGGGATTAGTCAATACCCCTCATGGCATTAAGGTCAAAGAATATAATAAACTTCATGAAGTCCAATATCATCACCATATTAGGATTCCCATACACAATATTTATGGAAAATGACACCGACTTATGTTCTACCAAGATGAAGAAATTTTACCAGGATTACAACATCGCGTACAATAATTAATCTTTCTATTATGCAGTGGAATGTTGAAAAATAGATTCCTTTAATAAGACTCTGTCAAATATCTTCCAAAATATGGTGAATAAAGATAAAAATCCTTATTGGAAAATACCATCCAAACATTATGGTATTATCATACCACAACATGTACTTATACAAAAGAAAATTAATATTAATTGGTATATGGAATCATAGTAGTTTTTATCATAGAATTCCAGTTGTCCTCACTTAGAATATATATTTCTTGAAAAACTCTTATATGATGAGAAATTTAAAAGGGGGGATGAGATAAATTGGATTGGATCGATGAGAAAAGGTTACATACACACTAGTACCTCAATGTTTATCAGAATTGGATGGGACGAGCATTCAATAAATATGTTTTCCTTTATTTATTCCAAAAAGGACAATAATTATTGGCACTAATAACCCTAATGATTACTTGTATTTATCCAATAATGTTGGAACCCAAATGGGATGGGCCCTATATTGTACATAAGCTCTATCATAATGGATCTTACTCATTATCCACAATATATGGGGAACACGACATTCCCCCCCCCCCCCCCCACACCAATGTGATGTTTCTAAATAAATAGCATACATTTTTTCCATCAATCATTCCTTTTTCCTCATTGCATGAAATTAAACTGCATGAAATCGTCCTGATCATATGATTTTAAACTTAATGAATATTTCATAGTCACATGGAATGAAACTGCAGAAATACATCCAACCACATGGTGTTAAACTATATAGAAAACATATTAAATACATAACATTTAGAATACATCCTGACCACATGACATTAATATGTATGTAAAAATTACTCACTACATGATATTAAAATAAGTTGGAATCATCATATCACCAATTATTCATTGCACATTGAGCTAGATCTATGAAAAAGTGAAACAAAGTGACCTCATCCTTATGTGGGATTTATATCCACATAGGGAACTCACCATTTAAAAACTATGTGTTTCTTGACTCCTATCATCAGAGGATATGTAATGACTAGTGAATATCCAATCCTATATCCAACTACTACAATTAATTGGAATCTGTTCCCCCTCTGTGTATGGGTCCAACCTGTGAAGGGACTTTCCCATAAAATAACTATGTGTGGCTTGACTCCCATAACTATAGGATATTTTGTGACACCTAGATATATATTCTTGGGTATATCCATGATATTTCTTTGTGTTGATTCACCTTAGTCCTTACCATAAGAAGTTAATCTACATGAATGATGTCCTTGATGCATGACATTAAAATGCACGGTTTTCATAACAATATAATGATTTATTCACAATCTAGTGAGATATATTAGGACACCTATATCTTATAACACAGGCTAGACACCACATGATACCAAATTCCCATGTACTTTATAATAATGACCTCTTTCTGGTGATATAAACCTTTTTAATTCATTTTTTCTCACACCGAACACAGCTCATGTGTGCTAAAGAACTTCAGTAAGGTATTCCCACATGATCAGGACATCTTAGTTGACAATAGGGTAAAGAAGGTCTTGGATACAATACCTTAAAAGGAACACCATGATTACTTGCTACATGACATAAAATAGAATGGTTGATGTCTCTTGCATGATATAAAACTATGCATTACCATGATCCTAACCCAAGAGGAATAAAATCCTTAGTGTTGGTATCCCACCACACCTCCATTCAATAACTAAATGTTTCTTGATTTATACCATTACAGGAAACATAGTGACACACATATCTCTAGTCTTGGGTCTAGTCACAATATTCCCTTTTCACATTAGGGAATCTACGTCCTCACCGTATGAAGTTAATCTACATAGTTTTTTAAGAACTATGTGTGACTTTATTCATTTTACCACCTAATACATAGTGATTATCAGATATTCAATTTTGGATCCAGCTACAATAATTGATAGGAACAATTTCTCTATCTATGTATGAGTTAGACCTATGTGGAGAGTTTCCTATTCATGGTCTACATGTGGATTTCTTCCTACCGTCGTAGGATATGTAGTGATTCCCATACATCCAATCATGGGTCTAGCTAAAAAAATCTATGGTAAAATTCCTTCCGCTGTGTATGGGGAAGACCTACATGGAGATCATTCCATTTAATGACTATATGTGGATAATTTTCTATAATCATAGGATTCATTGTGGTATTCAAATCTCGAATCCTGGGTCCATCTACAACAATAATTGGGAATGATTCCCCACTCTATATGTGGGTCAGTCATGTATGGATAACTTCTCATTCAATAACTACTTGTCTCTTGATTCCTTCAATCACATGATAAATAGTTACACTCAGATCTCTAATTCCTAGTTCAGCTACAACAATCAATGAGAAAAATTCCCCTCTCTAGGTGTGGGTTAGACCTGTGTGGAGAGTTTCTCATTCAGGAACTACATGTGACTTGATTACTACCAATAAAGGATATGTATTGACACATATATCCCCAATTATGGGTTCATCTACAATAATAAAATGATATAAATTTATCCCTAACAACATATGGGGTAGACTTATGTAGATAATGTTCTAGATGCATGGAATTAAACATCACGACAAAAGGTCCTCACATTCAACGGATCATAAAAGCAGTATAAACATCTTTTCAAGGAGTTCCAAATCATAAAATCTCATTATTCCTATGAAAAAGTCATATGTACATACTATTTTATTTCATTCATGATGGATCTACACAAGAAGGGCGCTGGCATATGACTACCCACCAATAAGAATGTGTATGTATAAAAGATTCTTCGTGCATCTAAATTCCCTTTACCAGTGAAAAATTCCAACACGGATACCATTCATGATTTTCAAATTGGTTACCACATCCTTACCACATGATGTTAAACTATAAGGAAAGGAAAACATCATCACCCCATGATGCTATACTATAAATAAAACATCTTAGTCGCATGATATTAAAACTGCACAATAGATATATCCCCACTACAGAATGTTAAAAATTTTAGGACATCACCCCATCATCATTCCTTGTCAAAGGATCACAAGGTCCTATCCTTGATAAACTAGAGTATGCATTTCTTGCATCGTGTTTTAATCCCCTCGGTCCATAAATCACACATCATGTCTTAAGAACCTCTGGTTGCTAAAAACCTTCCATGGAACATAAAAAAAGAAAACCTAACTTCACAAGACCCTTTGCTTGACTATACATGTATGCCTATGGATCCTACATAAGAGCTATCGACAATCAACCAAATGTGTAATTAACTTATAAAAAGTGCTTTTCAATCCCTGTAAGCCATGACACCACCATTGTAAAACTCGTCACCTTAGGGTGTTATAGGCCATCATTGGTATGATTTTCCCATATCATTACTCATGGTATTATAGCCTTGATCCATGATTTAAAACATTTTCATCTCCCACTTAGAACTATGTTGGAGTAATCTTGACCTCATATATCCTAATTAGGGTCCTGTTCAACATTCCCCTCAAACTAGGCCCATGTGCATCATGACCTCAAACGGCATGCGCTATGGTCAAATCTGTACAACCATTAACATTATCCCATGATGGTATAAATTGAAAGACCCTAAACTTTTAGTAAATGATAAATAAAACTTTTCAGATTCAAAACCCACAAATGGGTGTCCTAAGAAAAATTAAATTCTATTCTTGCTAAACTCTTCATCTTCAGAGTTTAGAAAAAAATATGAACATAAATGAATGAGAAATAAATATCATAGGTACCAATTTTTTTCCCTAGTAAATGTATTTTAATACTCACTAGACCCTCTAGTCTAGGAAAATGTTAGAGTAAGTATTTGTCACATTTCCTTGCCGTGATAATGTGTTCACTAAGTGGTGAAAAAAAATTTGGGTGATCAAACCCTTATGGAATATTACATTTTCCAAAAAGTACACTTCATGATTTGAGTGCCTTGGGTCATCATAAACCTTTCATAGCCCTAGGAAGGGGATACCCAGATTCAAGAGACCCTTTGTTTGACCATGCATATATGCCTATGTCTTTTACATATGAGCTCTCAGTCATTAATGAAATGCATTATTACCTTGAAAAAAGGGTTTTCCGATCCATTTGAGCCCTAACATCATCATGGTGGAATGGAGAACCTTTGGCTATTTTGGGTCATACCTGACCCGATTTTCCCATATCATCCTCGTGACATGAGCACATTGGACCACGATTTAAAATCCATTTGACAAGATGATTCAAGTAGATTAAAAATCCTCAATGTTATGTCACCATGTTTTATAAACTTTATCCAAGTAGGAATGTGACACTCCATTCCTAAACATTTTTATGTCCCATAACCCATGACCCAAAACCATAGGGTATAGGAACCATGTTTCCCAACTAATATCTAAACAACCCCAAGTGATATAACCCTTTCTAGAGAGCTTTCACCCCACTTCCCATTTCATCGTAAAAACTTTTAAATCTTCTCAAATAAATTATGGCTCTCATAAAATATTTTTGACACCTCATTTTGACCATTATATCGATTTATATGGGATTTTACTTACCAACTAGACACATCTACTCTTTGTATAAAAGGAAACCTAATCCATCTGAGCCCTGGTAACACAGTGGCATAACTTGGTACCTTGAGGTGTTATGGGTAATCCCTAACATGTATACCCAATTACAACTATCTGGTAAGATTAATTAATGAGAATTATGATGCTAAAAGATCATTTATTGAGTGAGCTATGATCTCCTCACATCTCACTATCTTTGTATCAAGGCATCCATTTTGGCATACAACTCAAATATTATCTGATGAATCTATTCCAACACCTCCAAAGCTACCCTCATTAGTTAGAACAAAGTATTACCATTATCAAAATCATAAAATCCAATTTTTCTAGTATCCCACTATTTCTGAGTTAGGAAATTTTTTTCATGATGTCATATAATGGCTAGAAGTCTAAGCTACCTGCCACTAAATCATGAAAGAGATGGTGAAAACGTTATTATTGGCCATGAAATGTTTCTAGGGGTGTCTTAGTGATAAATGTGTGAATATTATTCCATATTACACTATGTATTGTCTGATTATTTACAAATGATGAAGTAGGTATGTCAGAAGGGGGACAATTGGAGGAGCTAACAAAGAAGAAAGATATAAAGCCACTTTTGTTTTTCTCCCAAAGGTTTAATTTTCTGTTAATCATATCAAAAGAGTATATTCATTAAAAAATTATTCCCTCCTAATGGGATAGTCATCACTAGGAAGAGGACGCCTTCTCAAAGTGTAGATCGAGTCTTGGTTAAACTCCATTGTCTCTACAGACAAAGGGGTCAGTGAAGCACATGGTTTGTCCACTTGACAAACCTGCCTATCTTTTATGACACGTGGGTATACATTCACCCAATATAAATCATAATCATAAGATAATAAGGAATAGGAACCAATAGGTGGAAGGATAATCTTGGGGTCAGTGTCTTTTCATTCCAATATCATTCAAAATAGAAGGATAATCTTGGGTTGTCATTCTCCCATCACGCCAACTAAGGGGATGAGAGAAACCCTACAAATGAAACCAAATTGATTGGAAAGATAGAATGAGGAATAGGGTTTAAAATAATAATATCATCCAAATAGGATGTGGGAACCTCCTCTTGAAGAGATATTTTGTATTAATGTTCATTGAATGAACCACCTCTATTATTAGCAATAGGCACAATTAGTGTAGGATAAGGCATAAAGTTGAAATGATCATTTTGGATTAGTATTTCATTGACATCATCAGGGCCTAACAACATTGCCTTAACCCTAGAAATGTTCAGCATCTTGGGGAAGAATGAAGAAACAGGGATCCTGGTAGTGTTGTGGCATTTTTAGCAAAAACAATTTTTCCTTATTTGGCTAAATAATGATTGGAAAGGACCAACGATCCTATATGGGATGTTGACTTTTTAGACATGGCCCAACCAAGAAAATCCACTCGTTCAAGAACATGGCCATGAAACCCACTAGTCTAAGGATCTGGGATATCTTTAGTCTCACTCAATATCTCCATGTGATATATTACCTAGCTTCTAGGATTTTTCTAATATGATCTGTCACTATCCCAAACCTATTGAAAATGGAACCGGGGATGGTGTATAGTGGTCGGGTGAGCTCGATTGTGATAAATAAAAATGTTGATCGAGTCTTTAAATGATATAAGTGAGTGCATATTCTGTTCCATTCATAGTTTATATTTTAAAATGTTAATGATTTACCTTTCCAAGATAGTAATTTGTGCATGTTCATATCAAACATATACGGTAGTAAGGAATTCGTTGTACATCTACTCAAGGGGGGATATCCTATCCAGTTGCTAGATATCCTAATGTCCGATTATGGATTCTCCATGGGATATATGGAATTAATTAATTCCATAAAAATAATGGATAATGAGTTCATTAATGTGATTTAACTAATGATATATGATGAATTGGGATATCCATACGCCCTTGTAAATGCGAATATCATGTAGTTGATTGGTAAATTATGAGTAGTTGTCTCTAACCCAAAATAGACATGAATGTTAATTATAATGATTTACACCAGGTGACTGGTCCCATTTTAATCTCTAGCCACTTCTTGGATCATTCAAGGAAGAGACAAAGATGCTCAAATAACTTTGATAAACGGTTTGGTGGATAAAATCACAACTATCTGAACCCTAGAGAGAGTTCCCCAATATGTAATACAACCCATGTGACTATACCACAACCAATTGACTGCCATCCTAAATCATCACTTAAACATGATTTAGGAATGATAATAACTACCAAGATAACATATTGTAGTTAAACAATTGAATGGAAGCATTATCCAGTAGACCAAATCTGTATAGGGGAAGCTGATGTGATAAGGGATAGTTCGAAAGTTCATATGGGAGAAGCCTCTTTAGAATATCATTATCAGATCATACATGATACTGATGTTCAACATTATAAAACCCAATAATCATGGAGATTTGGATATCCATGTTGGAAGATATATAGGAACTAGAATCCATATATATAAAAGCAGGAAGTATATATCATATAATAAAAAATCCCATCAAAACAGATAGATGACTCAAGCATCATCATATGAACCATATGAAATGATACTGGTCTCGCAAACCACATAACCCATAGTGGAATAACAAATTGCATAACCGAAGGAGTATCTGAGGATCACACAACTAGTCATAAGACTCACGATCGCAGGACCCTGATATGGTCATGTGAACCACATGATGATTGAGTGACCATGTGACCAAACTAGGAGATCCTATAAAGCCTGCAATATTGTCATACGACCAAGGACCAAGTTCATGTTTTGAGAAATTACTAAGAAGTGATTAATGGGTTTTCTAAAAAATTACAAAGACTGGGCATCCATGTAGTGGAGAAACATAAATAAATATTGTAAAACACAGTTGTGAAGAAGTATTGAGCAATAGATCTTACGATTAGTTCTTGGGTAAGGGTCTTCAGAAACACTTCTTTCAGTAAGTTCTTGTGAAGGATTCACATGATCAGTGAAATAGAAAGAGACATTCAGATTTGAATTTACTTGGGGAATGAGAAGATCCTTCACCCCTATTTATATGCACGTTGAGGAATACCAACCGTAACCTAGAAGGCCTAAAGTCATCCAACACCGCAATTAGTAGCAAACCATATAACTCCAATAGGAATTTACATTCCTCATAACTGAGTTCTTTTCCATATAGATTTCTTTCATGAGATGGGGAATTTGTCAATGAATAACAAATGAGAATTTCTAAATTGAGAAGGGAAGACATACCTGAGTCATGTGTATTATTTAACCTGAAAAACAAAGGAATAGAATGTGTTGACTCACACAGATCACATAACATTTAGAAGTACACATGATTTAACCACCCTTGAAACCTCATGAGATTATATCATGTGCAACATATGATCTGTTGTTGATCACAAAGTTTCCCTTTTACAAGACTCCCTATTCTATTTAAGGATTCCTTGAAATCATTGTGATCGTGTGTATAACGACCCAAGCTTGACGTACATGGATATTAGATCATAATTGTGTAATACATAAACGCACACATAAATATTTTATTTTTTAGTGTCTTTGCAATAATGGAAACAAAAAAATTGGTTCATAACACATTTACTAATTCTCCTACCTATTTCCTCATAAGTGGTTCCATTTTTGACATATCATAATTATTACCTTTCTTCTTATCAGGGGGAAAAGAAACCTAAGAAAGGGTGGGAACATATGCTTCATAAGGGTAAAAATGTAATATATGTAAGAATAACATAAACATAGGGGTATTAATACATGATCATAACATTTTAATATCCTGAAATGTATATCAAAAGGTCAAATGCATGAGTCATTGCATAAATATTATTAGTTTGTAAGACATTAATAATAAGGAAATAAATAACATAGTAAAAGAAATAATATCATTAAAATAATAATGAAATGGTAGCATACACATAATCTTGTAAATTTTTGAAAAGGATTAAATGGAATCAAGTTCACTCATTAAATTAAGGACAAGAAATCAGGCCCTTGTATAAACTTATGGACATGAAAACCAAGTCCACACATACAATTTTGGACATGAAAACCAATTCCACACATAGAATATTAAAAATTAAAAGAGGTTCACACATAACATATATACCTCATTAGTTATACATCTTTACCCAATGAATTGGAGGGAGATATAGGTCCCACCTATCGCATAATTAAAACTATACATATGTGTTCCACAACAACATAGATCATTCATCATATCAAACACCATGAAATGAAATATATTTCATAAACATCATTCAATCATCATATAGCACATGAAAATAATTTTTTTTCATAAATATCATTCCATAATAAACATAAAAAATTTATATAAATAATAGTAATGGAAACATTGAATAATATCCCCAATAATAAATAAGTAACATCAAACAATTTAATCTAAGATAAAAAATAATTTTGAGATATATCTTGAAAACAATTTTTAAGGAAAATATCCTTTCAGCTTTGAAAACATTTTCTTTACATGAAATTCCATATAATTTTAAAATAAATCATTTTATTTGTAAATAAATCTTATACTTTATGGTAATATTAAATGAAATAAGGCATCATGAAATCATTAATTTCCATTCATTCCATATAACATAAAAAACATTCTTCTCAGACATCTGTTAAAAAAGTCATAAATTACCTCATTAGGAAAAAATCCATTAAAATAGTTCGGTTAAAAATAAAAAATGGGTAAAAATAACTTTTAATATATATATGAGTATATTAATAACATTTTTGAGAATATTATCTGAAAACATGGACATGGATGATAAATGTCCCCCAATAGTGGCTCAAAACAAAACAATCCCAAATATTGAATAGATATTTAAATAAATACACATCAATTTATAATCAATAGAATCATATTCCCCATGGAGGAAATATAATTATATGGATATAAAAATACCATAATTGTTTTAGTAATACTCATAAATAGACATTCATGGGCAGTATATACACCACATAGAAAAATAAAATAGTGTATAAGGCACGTGTCTCGTATAAATAAAGTTGAGACAAGCATCCCTTACATTAGGTTTGGGTTCCTTCGTATGTTTCTCAAAATCCTATATAATTTATTAAGTAATGTTATTAACCTATTTAAAAACAATATTTATATCTCGGATATCATATATGATCATAATAACTCTTGTTTAATAATATTTCCTTATTTCAATTCTTTCGGTTGTTAACTGCTTCATTTTTTTATGCATGTTTTGTCGTATAAGTTCTGGTTAATGTACATAGAATATGGTTATATAATTAATATAATGATATAATGTTTTTAATTATATAAATTTATATAATCACCCTTTAATGGAGACTGTGGAAAATGAATTGCATCACATTGTGGAGACTGTAGGTCGTATGTACACACGAGCGACGATATCATTCCCTTATTTATGAATTAGTATTCAAATGGATGGTGTATCTATTATTAGATAAATAAATATCATGTTAAAATCATTATATATAGTTATTATTTCCATAATTATACTCATAATATTAATGTGGTGATGAAAAACATATTACACCACAGCGTGGAGATGGTAAGTCGTATATACACATGCGTAGTGATTTCATTTTTCATAGGATGGATATAAGGTGGAATATGATTTTTCCATAATAATAATAACATATAATAATATAATAATTACTTTATTTATTATTTTATAATGGAAATAACTCATGAATTGTAATTAGAATAAGAAATAATTTTGAAATAATCAGTAGAGGTGATTATCTCTTCTTTGATGAGCTCCTTCTATATGTCACCTTAAGGGCACTAGAGATGGTATTTGGAGATGTTAAAAACCTCTATAATGTGACTAGGGAAGTTTATAAAGGAAATGGGTAGGTGATAGAGAGATTGAAGTCTCAAATTGATGTGAATAAATTAGGGAAGAGGTTCCCTTTTATAATGAGGGAGGAACTTTGGGAAATCCCAAAAATATTAAAATATAATAACATTATTATATATCTAAATATGTACAAAGGAAAAATAACTGAAAATTATAAGAAATTTTGGAAATATAATATCCCCTTGTGATTATTTAAATTTTTTTTAATTTTTAAATAATTTAATAATAAATTAATTAAATAAGATATCATTATTTCCAAATTTAATACTATTCGTTTAATTAGACTTTAAATACATCCAGACAAGGTGAGGATTCGAATCTAATGATTTCACACATCTATAATATATCCTAAAGATCTATTGAATTATATAGACACATTATGTAGTCCAAAATTTATCATAACTATTATTACTAAAAACAATTATTCTCTTTTGTTGTCAATTAAATAAATGTTGTTTTAGCATTAAAAATGTATTTAAGGAAATTATATAACTTCTAAGAATTAAAAATAAATTTCTATAATGAAACTAAATTAATTTATATTAACATATTATTTTAAATATGTTAATATCTTGATTGTTTCACTATGTGAACACATAAGTGATATTAAATACAAGAGAGTGGTACATTGTAATTATGTTTGATTTAAAAAATATATAATTTATTTTCAAGGAAAATTATCCATTAAACAACTCAAAATAGATCAAAATGTCATAAGGGTCCTATCCTCTTTTCTAATAAATTTGGGATAAGTTTTAGTTTTATTTTAAACCATCCCATTTTGATTCACCCTTAATTATTCTATTGTAATTTTAATTGTGGTAAAAAAAATTTATATATTAAGAGGTTTTAAATTTTTACTTATATAAGGTAAATTTTCCATAGATGAACACATTATAAAATCTTAGACCTTATAAAAATATATTTCTATTTTTTAATTTTTTTGATTTCTAGTTAATTTAATTAGATATTATTTTATAAAACATCAATAGTGTCAATTTTGAATATATTCACAACAATGTCCTTATATAAAATCCAAAAAGTAAGATAATTTAAAACCCCTCATTTTAAGAATCTTCTAAAATTTCATAGTCGCCTATAAAAATATTTTACCACCATAATTAATTAATATTAATATTATTTTAATATTTTTAATAACATTTGTTCGATCATTTTTTAATTAAACAATTAGTGCATTATCATTTTGTCACATTTTAAGTTAATTATTTTATCACTAAAAATTTATAAATAAATTATCATGATGTGGATAAATTTTTTTCTTTTAAATAGCTATTTATAGTCCAATTTATATTCTATATAACCCTATATTAAAAATGTATTTACTTATTAAAATTATGAGTATGAAAGTTTTATCTTATCTTTAAATAAGATCTAATAAATGTCATATTGATACCTAAGTGGCTTAATAAGGTTATGATTTCATTCTAATGTTTACATTAGTCAAAACACACATATCAAATGAAATTAGAAAACATGTTAGGGAAATTTTATAATTTTATAATATTATTTTTACCTTTAATTACCAATTTACCCTTAATAGAGGAAAATAAAAATATATTAAATTTACAATTCACCAAAAAAATATTATGATCCAATTAGACAAAAAATTTAACACTAATTATGAACATGTATGTATATTTTTTTCAAATTCAATTCACATATGTGACTAAATTAAGTTTAACACTAATCCCACTGATGTGGTGAGAATGCTGGTAAAAGAGACGTTCAATAGTTCAACAAGATTTTATATCTAATTTAATTATAATAATGATTCCAATGACCTAATTCTGATTAATATATGTATTATTTATCTATTTTGTCTTTGAAAATAAATTTATATAATAGTTATTAAAACCGAAAGGCAGTGTTTTCCATTATTCATCAAAAAATGAAACCTCTCATAAAAATGCTAAAAAATCTATGTAAGGTAATTTTGACATTCCAAATTAAAAAATAATTTTTATTTTATCAAGTTCAATTTATAATAGATTCTAAAATTAATTTTATTATTTTTCATAGAAGGATATAAAGGGCATTTCATTTGAGAAAATAGTTGTTTTAAAAATAGAAATAATTTACCCAAATTTATATTTTTCATTATCCAAAACATTAAAAAATTTTGAAAATTAGTTATTACTATTCATATTACATGTTTAATATCTAGATTATAACTATCTCATTTAAATAATTATATTATTAATGTGTTGTTTTTACAGAAATGTAGTGTTTTGTCTAACGCAAGAAGAGTCGGTGTTGCGTGTTGTGCAAGCATCCCTTGGAATTATGTAAAAATAATCCCAAATTAGCGATTTTATCTAATAACAATAAATCTATATTCAATGTTGTGTGAAGTGAAAATATCAAAAAAAACAAAATATTTTGGTGTTACATTATACCCCCTTAAAATGAATTTTTCTTTAAAATTTGTCTTAGTTATAAAAGGATTAATACTTTAAAGTTCCTTTCATAGAATACAACATCATAAAAACAAATACAAAAAAAACCGTTAAAAAATTAAATTTATAAACATAACAGTTACCCAATGTAACTCATAACTAGGTTTCCACATTGGAGAATATTGGTGAAGATTTGGTCATGGAGTAAAATTTTAAATAATCATAGAGATTGATATAGATCACTCGTAACAAGAAAGTGGGTGATTCAGATAAAGTGAATTATAAAATAACCATAAACTAACGAAATGTGAAAGAGGTCATTGATATCATCAATAATAAAGATAAAAATAAAAACTATTACTTCACAATTCTTTTCATAATGTTGATTAATTTTCAAGGGAAGATATACTTACTTGATTTCAGCATAACTTCACCCTTTTGTGTTCCAAGATAAATTTCCACTTTCTCTCATATTCTAAGAAATGAAGTTGAATTTTTTTTCCTAAAGAATTAGAAGATCAAGAGAAGAATGATAGGTTATTATATCTATGTTCAACAGAAAAGATAACATAGGTTATAAAATATGTATAAATCTACCTATGATGATACAATATTTTAATCTCAAAAAAATTATCTGAAGATTAATATAAAATTTCAATAAATGGTTAAACCTACAATATTTCTAAAATCTAAAAATCCCAAATAATATAAATAGGTTCAATAAATCAGGTCAACATTTATCTCACATATATCATAAAGAAGTTCCTGGTTCTCACATTCCAAACATTTGAATAACTTAATCATGTATTGAAAACATATAAATAACCTAAATTACCATATATCATTATTGAAAACATTCATGTTTCATTATTTAAATGTTAATTGAATATATTCCTTAAGTCCATAAAGTTGTAAACTTCATCTGTGATTGTATAAACCGCTTTTCAAAAAATTATTAATCGATTACAAGGAAACCATTACCATCCAATTTACTTAGTCATATCCAACATATATTTATCCAAATATCATTATCTCATATTCATGCACATATTAAGGGATATCCTTTCCTTAGTCATGTGTTTTCCAAAAATATAACCTTATTACCTCAATCTATTTTCATGGTTACCCATACCATTCATCATATTCTCTTAAATCCTTAAGGAAAAACTAAAGGGGTATAATCATTAGATGTTCCCTTATTCCATAATAACATAAGACAAATTATACAACATTATTATTTAATACCAGTATAAAAACACTTCAATCATCCATCTTTATTCTAAAAAAATTTCCCAGGCTTCATCATCTTAATAATTCCATAAATATGAAATATTAATCATGTATTAAGGTTCTCCAACATCAATATTATCATGATTCTTATGTTTAATATAAATAATACACTAAAAAATACCATACCTTTCACATGTCATTTACCGTATCATTTTCATCAATAGTGTAACCAATACTCGTACTACCTTTTTGATTCTATTCATGAGATTTCTATATTGAAAATTTATTCCCATAATTGGAATACATTCCATATCTAAATAATTTAATGTTAAATTTTCTATTTCTAGTTAGCACCATTGAATAATACCAAAAAGCATAGTGTGAGATATAATTATCATTGCATAGAAATACATAATCATGAAAAATTACATACAAGACACCTAAATCTTGAAACCTACTATTAAATAAATAAAACCGTAGGATTATACTTTGAGAAATACCTAGAAATATCGTTATAAATATCAC
Organism: Viscum album; assembly: GCA_963277665.1. Taxonomy (NCBI): domain Eukaryota; kingdom Viridiplantae; phylum Streptophyta; class Magnoliopsida; order Santalales; family Viscaceae; genus Viscum; species Viscum album. The sequence continues at coordinate 493,766,071 of OY728148.1, read as the reverse complement.
TTGGGCTCTCACTAAAGTTTCTCATCCTAGTTTCCAAGGTTAACTAAACCTTCTCTCTAATACCAACTATAGAAATACAAGCTTGACATACATGGATATAAGATCATAATTAATTAATGAATAAAATAACATCCAAAGAATATATTATTTTAGTGTCTTTGGAACCATGGAAATGTAAAAAAATTCGTTTACAACACACATATTTTTCTCCCGACTATATATTCATAACTAGACCCATTTGTGACATATTAGACTTATTACCTTTCTTCTTATCCTGGGGAAAAGAAACAAAAGAATGGGTGAGATCAGATTCTCAGTAAGGGTAAACATGGAAGATATGTATGAATACAAAGAACATAAGTTTATGAAAACATGAGCATAACATTTGAAGATCCTTACCTCCATATTAAAAGGTCAAATGCATGAGTCATGGCATAAAGATTGGCTTTTCATAAGACATGAATCATAAGGAAATAAAGAACATAATTCATGAAATTATTGAATTAACATAAGACTGATGATATGGAATAAACACAAACTTATTACTTTTATGAACATGTATAAATAGTATCAGGTTATCTAATTAAATTAATGACACGAAATCAGCCCCTTCCATAAACATATGGACTGAAAACCAGGTCCACGTATAAAATCATGGACATGAAACCCAATTCCACACATATATTTTTGAACATGGAATTAGGTCCAGGCCTATAAGATATACCTCATGAGTTATCTATCTCCACCAAATGCATTGTAGGGAGATATAGGTCCCACCTATCACGTAATGAAAACCATACATATGTGTACATTAAAATCATAGATCATTCATCATTTCAGAAACTATGAAATAAAATATATTTCATAAACATAATTTAATCAAAACAAAACCCATGAATAGAAATGGATTACATAAATATAATTCCATAATAAACATAAAACGTTCATAGAAAGAATAATAATGGAAAAAAAGAATCATATCACTAGTAAAACACAAGTAAAATCAATAAATGTTATCATAGATGGAAAATTATTTTGATATATCTCCTGAAAACAATTCTTTAGGTAAATATAATTTTACTTTAAAAACATATTTTTTTACACGAAATTACCCTCAATTTTAAAATAAAACATTTTCTCTGAATTTAACCTTCTAATATTACAAGGGATGTTTCAAGGAATCAAGTCATCAAGAAATCATTATAATTCATTCATTTTGCACAACAAAAAAAACATTATTCTCATACTTTTTATAGAAATCTCAAAAAGTACCATGTTAGAAAAAATGAAGAAATATTCCTTTTAAAGCCTTCAATAAATAGTTTAAAATGATTAAAATTATATCTTATCATCTTTAAGAGTATAGTAAAAACATTTTTGAGAATATTTTTAGAATACATGTACCTGGATGATAAATATTCCCCAATAGAGACTTAAAAAGAAACAATCCCAAATATTGAAGAGATAGTGAAATATACACTCATCGATTTATAATAAATATTATCTTATACCCATGAAAGAAATAAAATTATTAATATAGAAAGATACCACAATTTTATGAGTAATAATCATAAAAAATCATTTTTGGGTAGTATATACACCACATAGAAAAAATCAAGTTGCGTATATGGAATGTGTCTCACATAAATAAAGGTGAGCTGAAAACCCATTACCATTGGTATGGGTTCCTTAGTATGTTTTAGAAGCTACTGAATAATGGATTAAATAACTTTATTAACTTATTACATAACCATTTTTATATTTAGGATATCATGTATTGTTATATCAACACACATTTAATAATATTTCATTATTACGATTTTTTCGGGTGTTAACTGCTTCATTTTCATACACCTATTTTGTTTTTTAGTTTTATTTATTTCACATAAAATATTATTCTATAATTTAAATAATTATTTCTGATTATTTATTTTATAAATTTATATAGTCATTCTTTATCAGTGATCATGGAGAATGAATCTCATCACTTCGTGGAGACGGTAATCCATACATATGCACAAGAGACAATATCATTTCATTAATTGTAAAATGGTATTGAAATGTATGTTGTATATATTATTAAAGAATAAATATCATTTTATAATCATCATATATAGTTATTAGTTACATCATTTTACCCATCCAAGTAAATTGGTGATAAAAACATATTAAAACATGACGTGAAGACGGTAAGTCATACGTACACACATGTGGTAATTTCTTTTTATGTATGATGAATAGAAGGTGAAATTTTGTTTTTACATAATCATAATAACATATCATAATATATGTGATATACAATTTATTACTTTATAATTAAAAGAGATCATGAAGAGGAAGTAGAAGAAGAAACAGTTTTGAAAGAATTGGTAGAGGAGATTACATCTTCTATGACGAGGTCCCTCTAGATCTCCTATTAAAGATACTAGAATGAGTATTTTGATAATAATAGAACCTCTATAATTTTTCTAGGTAAGTTTATTATTTAAATGGGACAGTTATTAGAGAGCATGAAGGCTCTAAGTGAAGTGAATAAGTGAGGTAAGATGTGCGCTTTTGTAATTTAGGTGAGAGGCACTCTTGGAAATCCTCAAAATATTAAAATAGAATAATATTTATATGGATCTAAATATGTACAAAATAACCATAAATTAAAATTAGAAGAAAATTTACACCATATAATATCCTATTGTGATTATTTAACATTTTTTTATTTTTCAGGTAATTTAAAAATAAATTAATTCAATAAAATATCATTATTGTCAAATCTAATACCATTTAGTTAATTTGACTTCAAATACCTCATGAAAATGTGGGAATTAGAATGTAATTATTTCAAACATCTATAATATATTTTAAGGATCTATGAAATTATTTTTACATATTAACTAATCGAAAATATATAAAAATTAATATTATTAAAATTAATTATTCACTTTTTTGTTAATTAAATAAATATTGTTTTAACATGGAAGATGTTTTTATGTTAATTATAAACTTATAAAAATTAAAAAAAATCTAAAATTAAAATAATGTCATTCATATCAAAATATTGATTTATATTAGGTCAAAGATTTATTTTTCTCCTATGTGAACACATAAATGTACTAAAATACAAGGGAGTGATATTTTTAACTATCAATAATTTAAATAATTTATAAATTATTTTCAATGAAAAGTGTTTATTAAAAAACCCAAAATCATTCATAATTTGATAATAGTTGAACCATATTCATCCAATAATTTTTAGAAAAATTTTGGTTTTATTTTAAACATTACCATTTTGATTTACCCTTAATTAATCAATTGTAATTTTAATTGTGGTAACAACATTTTAAATATTAAAATGTTATAAATTATTACTTATTTGAAGTAAAAATTCCCCAAATGGACACATAATAACATTTTAGACCTTATAATAATCTATTTTAGTTTTTTTATTTTTTATGATTTTTAGTTATTTTAATAAATTATTATTTTATAATTGATCGTTAGTGTCAATTTTGACACTATACACAACTTTTTCTTTATATAAAATCCAAACAGAAAGAAAATGTCACAAAAATTATTTAAGACACTCCTAACATTACAGAGTCACCTATAAAATTCTTGGATCACCTTAATTAATTCAAATTATATTTATTTTCATATTTTTAATATCTTTTATTTGATCGATTTATTAATTAAAGAATTATTGCATCATCATTGTGTCCCATTTTAATTTAATTATTTTATCAGTAAAAATTAAAAATAAATTATAATGATCTATATACAAAAATAATATTTAAAATGACTTTTATAGTCAAATATATCTTATATATAACAATATTTTAAAAAATGATTTAAATTTTAAAATTATGTGTATGACATTTTTAACATATCATTATGTAAAATATAATAATTGTCATATTCATACCCAGCTGGATTAAAAAGATTTTAATTTAATTATAAGGTTTAATTTAGTCTAAACACACTTATCTAGTGAAATTAGGACAAGTGTTATGGTAATTTTATGATATTATAATATTATTTTTACCTCTAATTATCTCATTTACCCTTAACCGAGGTAAATAAAAATATAATACAGTTACTATTCACCAAAAATTAGGTTGATCCTGTTAGACAAAACATCAAATTCTAATTATTATACTGTATATCTATTTTTAAATATTAAATTCATATAATTTACTAAATTATGTTTAACACTAATCTTTCTAATGTGGTGATAAGGTAAAGAGACGTTCAATAAGTTCAATAAGTTTTTACATCAAACTTCAATTTTTATATGATTATGTTGACCTATGTTGGATTTATATATGTATTATTGATCTATTTTGACTTTAAAATTAAATTTAAAGTAAAATAATTATTTAAACCAAAAAGGCTGTTTTTATCTATAATGCAATGTTTTTCACTATTCATCAAAAAATGAAACCTCTCAGAATAATAGAAAAAATATTACTGTAAGTTAATTTATACATTTATAATTCAAAAATGATATTTATTTTATCAAATGGAATTTATAATTATGTATAAAATTATTTTTTTAAAGACGGATATGAAAATTATTTCATTTGAGAAAATAGTAGTTTTAAATATATAAAGACATTACCCGAAATTATTATTTTTATTTTCCAAACCATAATATAAAATCTTTGAACATCATTCATTACAATTTATCTTACAAGTTTACCCTCTAGGTTATATCTTTTTCATTTAAATAATTATAATATTAAAGTGTTGTTTCGCCAAAACGCAGTGTTTTGTGTAATGCTAGCCAAATTGGTGTTGTATATTGTACAATATTCCCTTGGCGTTGCATATAAAGTAATCCAATTTTAATGATTTTATATAATAAACAAAATCTACATTTAGTGTTGTGTTATGTGTAAATATCGAAAAAATCAAAAAATATAGGGGTGTTACAGATTGAAGGTTGCCATAAAAGTTTCCCTGAATAATTATACTTGTCAACTGAAGGATGCATGACAATTATCAAAAAACTCTTGGTGGATAAGGGTGGAAGGCTCATGTGGGGGATAGTTACACTGATATTCATGTGACATGCTTATTCAATCTCTAATTCCTTGTGAAACATTAGGAAGAATATCCACCTTGTTGCTCAAAAGTATGTGGGTGTGTCATCTAAATCCGGTGAATGACCTCAGATGCATGCATTCAAGCATATGATTCCATTGAGTCTCTAAAATTAAGCATAAGGCTTGTCTGTGGTGATTATTTTGAGACATCATGATATTCATTTCTAATCAAAAGACAGTTTTTGGAAAAGGAGAATGATTTTTCTCAACAACACTCACATGAAATCAAGATATCCCATTCCCTTTTAGAATAAAGAAGGAAATAATATTGTGAAAGTTGAAAGATTCTTATGAGGGGATGGTATGGTGAATTTCATGCAAAAGGGTTCATATGCCTAGGAAATCACCATCGAACACTTGAGAGCCATCTCTACAAGACAATATGAGCTTTTTAGGGCCCATAGACATGTTGTCACAGTCTCACGAAGGCTCCACTGACAAGCCGCCATAGTCTTGAAAATGACCCCAAAAAATCATCTTCAATAATGGAAATGCCATTCTGTAGGCATCCTAGTCTCATGATGACTTATAGAAATGTTTTCCTAACCTTTGTAAAGTTCTTTCACATGTCAACTTGGTTAGGAGAAATACCTTTTATCAGACAGCCTCTAATAAACATGGCCATGAATGAACATTCTCACAGTCATTGTCATCAGGTGGTGTTATAGATGACCCATAGTAGGATCATGTGAAATGCATGATACAAAAATCCCTCCACTGAATCAATGTCATAATCATGAGATACTTACTATGAATGTAAGTATATAAATGGGGTGGCGAGTCCTATAAATCCTCCCAACACAAAAAACACACACCACGAGCGACTTCTGGACAAGGGGAAACGAGTGGACTTCTTAGAGTGGCCAATCACGCAGTTGAAAAAGGTCTAATGCTATGTAAAATTTAGGTAACTGCCTAATAGATCACATGAAATGAATATATACATCTTGTGATCACTCTATAGATCATGTGAAGGTCTTCTGGTATGTTATTTAAATTATGTGAAGGAGGTCGTGCATATCGACTCGGTCACGCAAAACCTAAAATAATCTAACACTAGAAAAATCATGAGGCACATATGAAATAAAGGATGCAGTAAAGACTAAAAAAGATATTATAATTATGTGAATATGGATACACTAATCCTTATGCACTTTTTATGACTCACTAACATCATGAGACCAGATTAGAAAATGTCATCCAAGTCATGCGATGTTCCCTCAATATTCCATTTGGATCACGTGACGTTCCATGGCCATGTCAAGCTAGTTATGGGATACCCCTAGGTAAGAAACCCAAGTATTGTGAAGTCCTCTAGTATTTTTAGAGAAAACTTTTGGTTTCCTCCATCCATGTCTCCCTAATTAAGCAGCAACACTTGGAAAAGTCAGTCATGTATCACAAAATTCCCCATAAAAGTTAGACAGATCAAGTGATATCCTCTAGAAATGGAATCCAGGTCATGTGACACCCACAAGAAATTTCATCCTAGACCATGTGATGTAATCTAGACATGTCATCTAGTTCATGTGACATCCTATGTAATTTTCTTCCTTGATCATGTGATGTCATGTATACATGACATTCAGATTATGAAATGTCATTTAGAAAAGTAAACTAGATCATGTGATTGTCTCTGGACATATCCTCCATGATTCTAGGATATGTTCAGATATCCATACACATGTCATAAAGACACCCCAGACATATCAGGAAGATAATTAGTACATGTTAGGAATATAATAAGGACATGCTAGTCAGACAATTAAGACATATTTGGTAGATACCCCATGACAATATAACATTTTCCATTGGATATCATTAGGAATACCCCCAACTGAACTATGATCACTTTTATTCCTATCAAAACAGGATATATAGGATTCATTCTTATGTATTTATCTCTAATGGGAATCTACCCAGGTGTAATCCCCTCTATGTCTATAACATTAAAACCATCAGGACCCAATCCCTCTTATGGGATTATCATTCCCTCTCATCCACCAGAATACTGAGAAGGAAACTGAACTATGATGACTCTAATTCCTATCAAAACCGTGATATGTAGGATTCCTTCTTAGGGAAAAAGCTTCATATCAAACATCACATAGGGTATCCCGATCACATAATTCCTGTATCTGTATTCAGTGAGATAGATTAAATGCTACCCCTTATTTCCCACACCGATCATGGCTCATGTGGGAGTAGGGATTTTCAATGATCATATCATTCTCATCATGAATCTCTCATATGCGTGGAAGCCACATAGTGTAAGGACCATTCAACATCATGATATGAATTCCCCCATACAATGGAATCCACCTTGAGGTAAGTACCAAGGGTATGATCAAACTATGATGACTCTAATTCCTTCCATAATTAGGATATGTAGGATACATTACTAAGGTTTGAGCTCAATACCAAGTGCCTAAGTGCCCAAATATACATTATTTGTAAATTATGCTAAATTGTATGGGTTCAAAGAACTGTATGGTTTTTGAAACCAGTTATAGGTATGATAGATAGTCCAACTCCTAAAGGTTTAATCCCATCATAAAAATATTAACCACCTCTCTAGATATAAGTAAAATCTAAAGTACACAGTTATATAGATTCAAAATATAAGAAGATACACATTAAAAGGAAAACTGATAAAGAACCTAAGAAATATGTATATATACTCATTAATAGACCCCTCTGTACACATGGAAGGATTCAACACTTGATAATTTTTTCAGAGTAATCGGTTCCATATTGGGATTAAGAAGAGATTGACAAACATATATTAAATCCATAACAGAGTCCTGAAGTAGGAAAACATTTCCCCAAAATTGTGTGATGATCTCAACCTCCCACCCTCTCAGAAAATGTGAATTCATAAGCACCATTGGGTCTGAAACACAAATTGACCACCTTCCTCTGGAAAGAAAGTTTGTACTCAGTTATGGAAGTGGGAACCATTGGGATGTTACATTATAAACAAAAATGGTGAACCAGAAATAAATGGTTGTGTAATACATTGAAGCCCCCATAATAAACCATAAGATAAACAAATTACATGTTTTTTTGTTATTTTCATCATAAAAAACTGCACACTTGGATAGACACCCGCAGGAGATATGAAAGGTTTAATTAAAATCTTTTTTATGAAAATTATGAAATATTTTAATAGATAATGACCATTTATGAAATAGTTTAAACCTAAGTTGTCAATGATTAAAAAAAGACTCATAATTTATGACATGATTAGAATGATTTTTCATAATCATATGATTATTTAATCTGATTAAGTTTGTTTGATACTCACACTAATCCCCTAATAGTTACTTTTTTTATATTCTTGATGAAAATATTATGACTCTACCTCTACATGAATTTGATTTTTATTCTGTTTATGGATTGGATTTATTTAGATAAATTCCATATCAATTTCCAAGGAATGAAATTCACATTTGATGTTTTGAACCAACCTATGATTGTATATCTAGCATATAATGAATATTAACTTCCAATGGAAATTACTTCAATTGTACATGTCTTAATAATTATTCATGTGGGATATTTTTGTCAAATGGATTGGGGAAAAATCAATATTCTATATATTCATACTATTAAGGAGTCTGCTGTTGTATTTCCTAAAGCCTCTCATAGTATTCTCCAAAATCATTAAGTTATGTTTTCAATAGAAATCATACCTAGTGAAAAAACTATTTCAAATACTCTTTATAAAATGGATGTGATGGAGTTTTGGAAATAAGATAAGTAAATCTAGGATAATTTTGATAACTCATTCATACTCTCTAGTGTATCACCATGGGGTACACCTATTCTTTTTTTGGAAGAATGTTGGTTTTGATGTGTCTTCACATTTATTATCAAGAACCTAACCAGATCACTATTAAGAGAATGTATCCTTTACAATATATTTATAAATTATTTGATTAACTATGTAGAGTTCAACACTTTTAAAATATTGGCCTTCATTCTGGATATCATCAATTCAGGTTCTGGAAAGAGGATATACCCATGAAAACATTCCACATAAGGTGTGGTGATTATGAATTTATTATGATTCCATTTGGACTTATCACTTACACTACTATAATCATATATTTAATGAATGAAGTTTTTATATATCACCTCAATAGATTTTTGGTAGTCATGATAGATAATATTCTAATATATTCCAAGAGTATGGAAGATCATGAAAATCATTTGAATATTGTGTTAAAGCTCCCAAAAAAAGAGAATTTGTATGAAAAAAATCTTCAAGTGTGAATTCTAGTTACAAAAGGTTTCATTCTTTGGTCATAAAATTTCATGAGAGGGTATATCGGTGGATCCTTCAAAGAAACAAATTATGAATAGTAGCCCATGAAACATTTGTGATCGAGATACATAGTTTTATTAGGTTCTCCAAACACTCTTGACACATTGTGATGGATTTAGCCTGTTTATCTATTCAAATAACCAATTTGACTTAAAGGGGAGACAAGTTCATTTGGATAGTCAAATGTGAGGAAAATTTCAAGGAGATGAAAATAAGATTGACCAATGCACCTATTCTTAAACTACCCATGGTGGGAAATATTTTTTGATATATATTGATGTATAGAATAAGTTAATGAGATTTTTTATCTTAAATAATTATATGGTGATAGCTTATTCCCCATACCAATAATAAATTCATGATAAAAATTACCATACTTGTGATTGTAGAGTTGGAAGAAGTATTTTTTACATTAAAAATATAGAGGATTTTCCTTATAGTGAAATATGTGACATATATATTTATAATAAATTAACTAAGTATATATTCACATTGAAATATTTAAATATTTATCAAATTTTATAGTTGAAGTTTATTAGAGATTATGACTGGTCAATACATTTACACCCAAGGAAAGAAAACAAGGTGGCTGATGCTCTGAGTCAAAAAACTATGGTAGTTTTTTTCATGGTGAAGACTAAACGAGATCCAATATTTATGGATTTAGAGGATATGAATCTTGAAATCACCAGGAAAGAGAAAATAGTGTATCTCTCTTAGATAAATGTTCCACCATCCATCCATGTGAGGATTAAAGTGGCATAGAAGGTAGATGTATAACTATATAAAAATCTGATAAATGTTCCTAAGATCAACCATTATTTTTATGGAAGGATAAGGTTAAAGAACCTTGTATGTGTCTCATCCATAACATACTTGAAGAAGGATCTTTTTGGTGATGCTCATATTGAATCATTCATTATTCATCTTGAAAGTAATATGATGTATAGATATATAGAGTATTTATGGTCAGATAACATGAAAAGGTATATTGCAGAGCACATATCTCGATTTCTGGTATGTTATAAAGTTAAGATTTAGAGGCAAAAGTCAAAGTGGATTATATAATTATTACCCATACCGGAATGGAAATGGGAAAACATTACGATGGTTTTTGTATCCAAACTCCCCAAAACATCTAATGTGAAAAATTTTATTGAGGTTATAGTATAACTCCGGATGCACACTCAAATTTACCCAAGATATGAAGGTATAACGATCCTTGTAATCTAGATTGGGTTGTCGAATCCAATGAGACCTAAGAAGGTACCTAAGACACACGACCTATGAGGTGGATTTTGGGCTATGAAGTGGCCAAATTGGTTTCGATTTTTTATGGTTTTAAAGAAAACTAATAAACCTAAGTGAATTCAATTAAATGAAAATGGGTTGATCTTAAGATTGTGCTAGGGTTGTATTGAATGAATTTTACTTTTTTAGACAAATATGCTTTAATTAATTCATGATGAATCCATTCTTGATAATAAAACTACCTTCATCATTTTCTAGTTTGATGCAACTAAACTCAATTACTAATCCCCTAAACACATAGGTAACCAAATTCATGATGTCTCCAAAGTATATGGTCATTTTAGTAATTGGATTTATCTTCCTCAAACACAGTGAAGATGAAGAGTGGAAATAACGGAAGAATGGAAGACTTAAATTATCTAACCAATTAACAAAAATTCGTTCATAAAATAACATTCAATCTAGCATTTTCATCTTCCTAAGATCAACTCATTAATGGTTTATCCCTCCATTTATGGTATACTCTCAATGGTGGGCGGAATATGGTTTACAAGAATTAGATTGAGGAAATTAAAACCGCGGAAATAATGAGCACTCCTCCGTGTGTGTGAATGAAATTTACACCTATGTGTAAACAGATTCATCACAACAAAGAGATATCACTGTGATTTTCGATTATAAAGTTTTAATGAAATAAATGGGAAGAATAGATGAGATAGATTTTTATTAAGAACAAAGAAGTACAAAAAGGAAACTTACATGGAAATTGAAATGTGATTATAAACACAAAGTGGCAGCATAACATTACAATTAAACCAAACACCCAAGATCCTTAAATCCTCCAACACCACTGACATAAATAAGAAATTCATAGACCTTGGGTAGATTCTCCAATAGTAAAAGTCATATCACTTTACTATGGTAGGTCTAGGGCGGTTGAAAGTTTGTGGAAAGAAGACTTTCCACCCTTGACCCGAAAAGGCATCTAGCTTGCATCCACCAAACAGAGGTGCTTGAAAAACATTCTAGATAATAGAATTTGGGTGGTAAATGGAGGACTTAAATTAAGCACCAGATGTCCCCTAACATCCTGTAAAATATCATCCCAAAAGGAGTTATGGTTTTCGATATAAGGTTTAATTGGTGGGCTATTTTTCTGGGCCGCAGATTCTGGTCCATATTTTGATATACTGTTTTGGCCGCCTGAATAACAATCATGGAGGCCTAATTAGCATTGGATACTGAATAATTATTTATTAGTCTATATTTCTAATATCATCACATGAATTTTGGGCTTCATTGGGTCAGTATTGTGGGCCCCACATTCACATCAGTGGGCTGGTGTCCAATTTGCCTTCTTCTGAATTGTTTCTTTTCATAGAAAATATCTCCATCATCCTTTATGAATCATCCATTGATCCCTGATTAAAAAATGTTTAAACTAAAGTAAAGATCCATTTCACAAAATATAAAATTAAAATATATATAATTACATTCCTTAGAATCAGATGACTCATTGGGCCTAAATTGTTCTACATTAGGCATGAAGTACACAAATGATGAGAATGGATGTTCAAAATCAAAATCCACTAAATCAGGACCATAAGATCAAAAATTAACATTTAATACCATTAAAATGTAATTAATATATTTGTTTTTATTGGATAATCACACCCCCAACTTGAGATTTGCTAGTCCCGAGAAAATAATTCAATGATTTTATTTGAATTCCTTTCTTCAAACACGTTATAACAAACAGTGCTCACATTGTAAACTGCACACAAATATATCTTTATATCCTATAAAAATAATTGAAAACAAGATAAATTTAAAATCATATATCAATACCAAGCCCATTACTTTGATCAAATCCATCATCATAATTCATCCAACTCAATTAGGTGTAATGATGTGTTTTGAATCACATTAGATATGGGGTTTCATTTTCATTCAAGGAGAAATCATGGAAGCGCTAGGTGGAATCACATTTAATCCTAATATGAGTACTAATTCTTTTTTTTATTTTTTTTTGATTTTTCAATGTTGTATTAGTAATTGAGATTGCAGTTAATCAAATTAACCCATATAGCGAGACTTTGCCGATGACTCCCAGGCTCAAAGGCCTTAGGGTACCAAGTGAAGCCCACATACTCGGGAATCATCTCGAGTTAACTTGATAAAAAAAATCATATTACCATTAATAGAGATTGAGTAAAAAACACAAGGCTAGATAACACTGGAGTCATGATCCCCAAGTACCGAAAGCCTCACATTTTATCAGTCCATTCCTCTACACGCAATTTTTTATTTTTATATTTTTATTTTTTATTTTTGAATACTCATATTATTAATAAAAATAAAACCAGCCAATTCTATTTATTATGGGACACTGAGAATTAAAATTATTAACCCACGATCTAGAGGACGTGAATTGTGGCATTTTGATTTAATAGATGAAAAAAATGATGAAAATTCTCATTGGACAACCAAACTTCCAAAATCAATGCTTTTAATCTTAATCATGAATTAAATTAAGAGTCAAGGAAATAAAAATTATTTGATATGTAGTTTTAATGTGAGAAAATATGTTATTATATGAATGATAAAAGAATTTTACTTCTTTTTTATCATTGTTGTTTTAATAAACATTTTGTTTCCACACCCCCCAACTTAGAATGAAACTATCCCTAGTTTCGTAAAAAGAAAATTTAGAATGGGGTAGAGGAATAAAAGGGGTGTTTAATAAGGAAATTGAAAGATTATGATCATGGAATGAAGTCACCTGGTGGTTAAAGTTTGAAGTTCTTGCCACTCTAATTTAGCCCTTTTATATCCATGTCGCTTGCAGAGTTCCCGAGTGGAAAAAGGAAAAAAAACAAACAAAACAAAACCATATATATATATGTGTGTAAAATAGAAGTATATATATAAAATAAAATAAACTGATGATACATTATCTTATTTTTAAATTTATCAGTAAGGTATTACTCAAGGATCACACCACGTGACACAGATGAATATGGTGCTCCCATTTCGTACCCATCCATACTCATAATATAAGAACAGGTCAAAAGTCTATTTTTTATTATTATTTTATTTTATTATATTTTATTTAAATATAAAAATGATTAATTAATCTTATTTGAAAAATAAATATTATTCAAAAATATTAGAAACATGAAAGCCATGAGTTTCCTCCCATGCAGCCCTTTTGTTTAATGTCGTCAGCCCGACATGGATCCTAAATCTATCAATTTTTTCCGGTTCATAGGTTGGATCAGTTAACTCAACCTCTATTTCATGTTTATTGAATGATTCAATGAATGGTTTTAACCTATGACCATTTACCTTGAAAATGTGACCACTAGTGGGATCTTGAATCTCTACTGACCTATGGGGGTACACATGATGCACTATGAAAGGACCTGACCATCTAGACCTTAACTTTCCCAAGTGTAAATGAAATTTTGAACTATATAGGAGCACAAATGTTCCTGGTTCAAAATGTTTGACTTTGATATTCCTACATTGGTAGGCTTAAACTCTAGCTTTATTTATTCTTGAATTTTCATAAGCCCCCATCCTAAGTTCCTCATGTTCATTAAGATCTAATTTCCTCTTTTCTTCAGCTAAAGAAATGTCGAAGGTCATTTTTTTGATTGCCCAAAATGCCTTATGCTCAATTTCAACTGGTAAATGGCATGTTTTTCCATAAAACAACCTATATGGGGACATTCCTAAAATGGTTTTATATGTGGTTCGATAGGCCCAAAGTGCATCTAAGAGTTTCTCAGACCAATCATTCCTAGAGGGGTTGACAGTTTTTCATGAATTTGCTTAATCTCCCTATTCTCTAACTCAGCATGACCATTGGTTTGAGGATAGTATGCAGTGGACACTTTATGAGAAATACCATACTTAGACAAGAGTGAAGAGAATGCGTGGTTGTAGAAATGGGTTCCTTGATCACTGATTATAGCCCTAGGAATTCCAAATCAAGGAAATATGTTCTCTTTCAGAAATCCAATCACAACTTGATGATCATTGGACTTAGTGGGAATGGCCTCAACCCATTTTGAGACATAATCAATAGCTATGAGTATGTAGAGGTATCCCCTAGAGTTTGGGAAGGGACCCATGAAATCAATTTCCCAACAGTAAAATATTTCAACCACTAGGATGGGAGTGAGTGGCATTTGATTCCTTTTTTGATGGACCCTACTTGTTGACACCTCAGACAACATTGAAAAAATGTGTAAGAGTCCCTTGAGAGGGTGGGACAGAAGAGACCACACTGAATAACCTTAGAAGATGTTTTTTTAGAGGAAAAGTGACCTCCACATGCCTCACTATGACAGAATTTAAGGACAGAATCTTGTTCAGATTCTAGGACACAACTCCTAATGACTTGGTTAGGGAAGAACTTATAGAGGTATGGATCATAAAACACATAGTTCCTAACATCATAAAGTAATTTCATTCGAGCATGAGTCCATAAGAATTTTGGAATTAATCCCGTAACTAAGAAGTTGGCTATGTCAGCATACCAAGGGCAGCCACTCACAGAGTATAGGTGTTCATCAGGAAATGAATCAGACATAGAAAGGTGATTTGAGTTATCTTTGAATTCCATCCTAGAGAGGTGATCAGCTACAAAATTTTCAACACCCTTTTCATCCTTTATTTTGAGGTCAAATTCTTGTAATAGAAGGACCCACCTAATCAGTCTCGCCTTAGCATCTTGTTATTGGAAGAGGTATTTTAGTACCGAATGGTCAGTGAACACAGTGATGGGGGATCCTAAGAGGTAGGACCTAAACGTATCTAAAGGAAAGACAACAGAATGTAACTCCTTTTTTATTGGTGTAGTTGATTTTGGAAACATTTAAGTATTTTCTTACATAAGAAATGACATAAAGAGTTTTATCACAACATTGTCCTAACACAGCTCCTATAGCAATGTCACTGGAATCACACATAAGTTTGAAAGGAAGGTTCCAATTTGGATATTTTATAATGGGAGGAGAGGTGAGAGAGGATTTTAGAGTTGAGAATGAACCCTCATAGCTTTTTTGTCCAAACCAATGGAGCATCCTTTACTAGAAGAGCACAAAGGGGACGAGATATTTAACTAAAGTCCTTGATGAATCTTTTATAAAAACCATCATGTCCTAATAATGACCTCACTTCCTTGATAGTTTTGGGTGATGGAAGGTGACGAATGATGTCAACCTTGTCTTTATCAACTTCAATCCCCCTACCTGAGACCAGATGGCCTAGAACTAGTCCCTCATTAACCATGAAATGGAATTTTTCCCAGTTTAGGACAAGATTCTTTTCTTCACATCTTGACACGTGTCTCTCCACATTCTTCAGACATCCCTCAAATGTATCCCCAGACACAGAGAAGTCATCCATGAAGACTTCTAGAAATTCCCCTACCATGTCTGAGAATATTCCCATCATGCACCACTGCAAGGTTCCAAGAGCGTTGCATAAACCAAAGGGCATTACTTTGAAGGCAAAGGTGCTGAATGGACATGTGAATGTAATCTTCCCTTGATCCTCTAGGGAGACCTCAATTTGATTATACCCCGAGTACCCATCTAAGAAACAGTAGAAGGCATGACCTGCCACTCTCTCAAGTACTTGGTCAATGAATGGTAAGGGGAAATGGTCATTCTTAGTGAATGAGATTATATTCCTATAGTCAATGCATACCCTCCATCCACTAATCACCCTTGTTGGAAGAATATCTCCATCCTCATTGGTTATCACTATGATTCCATCCTTTTTTGGAACCACCTGAATTGGGCTCACCCACTCACTCTCAGCTATGGGATAGATGATACCATCTTTTAACAATTTTAGAAGTTCCTTCCTTACTACCTCCATGATATTATAATTGAGTCGTCGTTGAGGTTGATGAGATGGCTTTGAATCAGATTCTATAACTATCCTATGAGTCCCGATAAGTGGGATAATCCCAGGAATAACAGACAGGGTCCAAACAATGGCTTTATTATTTCCTAAGGACATCTAGAAGCATCCTCTCATTATTGGATTCATGATAAGAAGAAATGACAATAATATGTGTTTGATTTTCCCCAAGGAAGGAATACTTGAGTGCAGCGGGAAGTTCCTTCAATTCAAGCTCAGGTCTATTCAGAATTTTAGCAGAAGATTAGGACATTGGATCAAGATCAATTTTATTTCCTAATGTTTTAGATAGTATTGATTCTCCACATGTAGAAGTTTCAGCTACTAGATTGGCTTGATTATATTTAGGGAAGGAAGTTGGAGTGGTCTCCATGAAAGTGGTTTCTTGAAAGGTTTCACTGATTGTTGGACCTAAGACTTCATCATAAGTGAAATTTGAAAATGATTCAAGCCGAGGAGAGAAACTTCCTTCATATGAACAAAGGAAAACAGTCTCATCCTGACTTAAACATTCATCAATTATTCCTTGATGTTCTATGGATTCATTATCAATGATTCCTATCATGTTTACTTCATGAATGTACTCATCATCCACTATTTGTGAGCTTTCATTATAGATGTTCAAGTCTAGACTCATGTTCCCAAAGGTGATGGTCATGTTCCCATTTCGGACTCGGATAACAGAGTTGATTGTTTCAAGGAAAGGATGACAAAGGATGATTGGGGTCTGTTACTTATTTCCTAAGTTTGGATGGTTGTAAATTATAATGAATTCAACAGGGTAGATGATGTTTTCAACCTTTACCAGAATGTCCTTTAAAATCCCCTTTGGAACCTTAATGCTTCGGTAAGCAAGTTGAAGTGTGACAAATGTGGTTTGGAGCTCTTCTAGGCCTAACTGGCAGTACACAGCATATGGGATGAGATTGACACTTTCACCTAGGTCACACAAGGCCTTGACAAATTTTCTCTCTCCTAGTTGAACATTGATGTAATGGAAACCAGGGTATTTTAACTTAGTAGGAATGGTCCCTTGAATGGTGGTACTCACATTATCATCCAAAAGGACTTGGTTTTTATGTGAAAATTTTCTTTTAAAAGTGCACAGGTCCTTAATGTACTTTGAGTAGACAGGTATGGTTTGGATTTCATCAAGAAGAGGACAGTTTAGCTTGACTTGTGAGAAGATTTCCCTGAATTTTTCACTCAATTAAGGCTTAGTTTTCCCCCTCATGCATTGAGGAAATGGTTCAGGTGGTGGGGTTGTTTGTTGAAGAGTTGTTTCTTTGACAATGTTATCATGTTTTTCAGTTTGAGCATTTGGTTTATTTGAATTTTCATCAAAGTTTGAATCTTCAGGTGGGTTCTGAATTAGTTTTTTAGGTTTCTCAATTTATTTCCCACTTCTTAAAATATTCACAACCTTTAGTTTTTCGTGAGTTGTTTGAGTGCAAGTTGACTCTCCCCGTGAAGTTGAGGATGGCACCGCCTGAGTAGGCATGGGTGCCTTTCTGGTTTTCATTGTTTGAAGTTCTTGTTTTAGGGAAGAGACTTACGAGTTCATCCTCTCCATTTTTTTGAATAGTTGTTCTAGTAGTCTTTGTGGAACTGTTTGGGTTGGTGTTTGAGTAGATTGGTTTATCCCAGGGGGATATTATGGAGGTGGGATGGTTTATTGAAAATGGACCGGTGGCTGTTGGTATTGGATAGGTTGGGTTTGGAACTGGTTATGGGATTGGTAGTTCTGATTGGGGTAAGGATTTTGACCCTGTGGTTGGATAGGTTATTGGTTATCTTTCCAGCGGAAGCCTGGGTGGTCATTATACCTTGGGATGAAGTTGTTTTGGTATTGAGGCTTTTGAAAGTTCAAGGAATTTACTTCTGTTGGGGTCCTCCTAAGAGAACATCCATGATGGATGGAATGGTTGTGCAGTTGTCTGTATTATGGTCATATTTGTCACAAATTGGGAAAACAGTGTCAACATTTTGAATTTCATGGACTTTCCTACGGTCTATCTCTTCAACCTTCCTAGAGAGTGCTGCAAGTTTATCCCTAATGCTTTCCTCTTATCTAAGTGTATTAATTCCAGAATTTTATTGTGTCTTTTAAGAATAAGGTGAAGTTCCCCATGTTTAGTTTTGTTCAGAATGGCTTTCTATATACTCGTAAGCATCATTTGGGGCTTTGTTTTTAAAGGTTCCATTATACATCATGTTAATGAATTGTTTATTCCCGGGACCCAACCCTTCATTGAAAATTCTCACTTGTTCAGGTATAGAAAAATCATGGTGTGGAACCATTTTTAGAGTGTCTTTGAACCTCTCCCATGTTTCATATAATGACTCTCCCACTTTTTCAAAAAAAAATTGGATACTCTTTTCAAGTGCAATTGTTTTGTGGTGGGGAAAGTATTTTTTGTAGAATTTTCTTTGTAGATGGTCCCAAGATTTTATGGATGATGGTCTCAAATTGTTTAGACAATTTTTAGCTCGATCCTTTAAATAAAAATTAAATAGCCTAATCTTAGCTGATTATAGTTGATGTTGGGGACACATGGTTTCTACAATGTCATGGAACTCCGTTACATGAAGGTGGGGAATCTCAGACTCCATCCCGTGAAAGGTTGGAAGGTGGTTTTGAAGATGGGGTTTAAATATGTAATTGGATTCTCCTAAGGAATTTTTTATAATGCATGAGGGGGAATTGGTCCATGATGGAGTGAGGTAGTAATTCATGGTTTTATTGACTACATTCCCTAGGTTTTGAGCTTCTTTGGTTTGGTTCCCCATTTTATTTCCCCCAGGATTTACAATTAAATTTATTGGAAGACCCTCCATTAGAATTGGATCAATTATTGATTCTAGAGGGTTATGAAGATTAGGATCTAATGGATATAATACCCTATTTTCACTTGGCTCCCCTATCCTAGGACTTTCCACCCTAACAAGTCTATTTGAATTATCGTGGGTGTAGGCGGACATGCGGCAAAAAAATGAGAAAGGGACAAGATAAGAGATCTTGGGTGAGAATAAAATAATGGAGGTGAGGAATGAAGGTTGCTGGTCTATGGTACTTACTTGGTCCTCGAAAAAGATGACAAAATTTGATTCACGCTCAAATTTACCCCAGAGATAAAGGTAGAACGGTCCTTGTAGTATAGATTCGGTTGTCGAATCCACTGAGACCTAAGAAGATACCTAAGACACACAACCTATGAGGTGGTTTTTGACTATGAAGTGGCCAACTTGGGTTTGATTATGGATGGTTTTAAAGAACACTAATAAACCTAAGTTAATTCAATTAAATGGAAATGGGTTGATCTTAAGATTATGTTAGGGGTGGATTGAATGAATTATACTTTTTTAGACAATTATGGTTTAATTAATTCTTGATGAATCCATTCTTCAAAATAACACTACCTTCATCATTTTCTGGTTTGATGAAACTAAACTCAATTACTAACCCCCTACACACATAGAGAACCAAATTAATTATGTCTCCAAGGTATATGGTCATTTTAGTAAATGGATTTATCTTGCTCAAACATAGTGAAGATGAAGAGTGGAAATAACTGAAGAATGGAAGTCTTAAATTAGTTAACAAATTAACAACAATTAGTTCATAAAATAACATTCAATCCAGCCTTTTCATCTTCCTATGGTCAACCCATTAAAGGTTTATCCCTCCATTGATGGTATACTCTCAATGGTGGGTGGAATATGTCTTACAAGAATTACATTTAAGAAATTAAAACCGCGGAATTAATGAGCACTCCTCCGTGTGTGTGAATGAAATTCACACCTATGTGTGAAAGAATTCAGCACAACAAAGAGATATCACTGTGCTTTGTGATTATCAAGTTTTAATGAATTAAATGGGAAGAATAGATGAGAAAGATGTTGATTAAGAACAAAGAAGTAGAAATAGTAAACTTACATGGAAATTGAAATGCGATTATAAACACAAAGTGGTAGCATAACATTACAATTAAACCAAACACCCAATATCCTTAAATCCTCCAACACCACTTCCTTAAATAGGAATTTTTGAGCCCTTGGATCGAGACTCCAACAGTAAAATTCATCTCACTTGAGTATGGTAGGTCTAGGGTGGTGGAAAGTTTGTGTAAAGAAGACTTTCCACCCTCGACCCGAAAAGGCATTCAGCTTGCAGCCACCAAATAGAGGCGCATGAAACACCTTCTATATGGCTGAATTTGGGTGGGCCATAGAATAATTAAATTAATATCCGGATATCCCCTAAAAGCCTGTAAAATATCAGCCCAAAAAAAGTTTTTTTCGATATATGGTTTAATTGGTGGGATGTTTTTCTTGGCCGCAGATTCTGGCCCAGATTTTTATATACTATTTGGGCCGCCTAAATAACAATCCTGGAGGAAGAATTAGAATGGGATACTAAATAATTATTTGTTACTATATATTTCTTCTAGCAGCCCACGAATTTTGGGCTTCATTGGGCCAGTATTGTGGGCCCCACATTCTCATCAGTGGGATGGTGTCCAATCTTCCTTCTCCATAATTGTTTCTTTTCATCGCCAAATATCTCCATTATCCTTTATGAATCATCCATTGATCACTGAATGAAAAATGATTAAATTGAAGTGAAGATCCATTTAAAAAAATATAATATTAAAATATGGATAATTACATTCCATAGAATCAAATGACTCATTGGGCCTAAATTGGTGTACATTAGGCATGAAGTGAACAAACGATGATAATGGATGTTCAAAATCAAAATCCACTAACTCAGGCCCATAAGATCAAAAATGAACATTTAATACCATTAAAATGTAATTAACATATGTTTTTTTATTGGATAATAAACTCTTATACAAATTGGTTCATTTTATTTCCATAAAATAGTATTAATCCCTTGATCATCTTTCCAGGATATACATTAAGGAATTAGAGTTCCATATTCTATTTTATATGGTCGGGATCCATGGTTTACCTCAATGTTCTGGTGAAGCCTTCAATAAGATTTGAACAAATATTTGAACTTTCATGCTTCTTACTATATACAGATAGATGTTCAACATGAAATGACCATCCCGCCCCTAAATTATATTTCTATATAATGTTCTAAATAATAAATAGGTGGTTAGGATCAATACCTTTATATATTATTGTTTTCTTACAATAATAAATTTCACTCAAGAATTCAAATGACTTTTTATAAATCCCAATATAGAACGAAATGTGGAACTATAATGTGTTGGGATGAAGGTAGATAAAAAAATATATTAGTACTTTGTCTATCTATGGAAATGGTAGAGAAGGTTATATCCATTTAGTATCACATTTATGAAACTTGGAGTTGATAAGATAATTTATGCTAACAATCACTGACAGGATCTATAGTTTGAAGTTGGTGATAAGGTATTCCAATGAATATATCCCTGGAAGAAGGTTTTGAGATTTTGAAATAAGGTAAACATGATCCCTATATATATATATCCCTTTGAAATTCATGATCGTATTTTTATAGTTTTTTATTGCTTGGTGCTTCAACCTAATTTCTCTCAAGTTCATGATATGTTCCATGTATCTCTCCTAAGGAAGTACATACCTAATTCTTCACATGACTAAACTCAAAGGTTATATACATGGATAAATATATCCCTTATAATTAATAACCAATGGATATTATATATCAATGAGAGAAATTGATACAAAGAAATATCACTCACCTAGTCAATGTTTTGTGGTGAAATCAGAAATTTGAGGAAGCTACATGGGATCCTGAGGATGTGATGAAGCAGAAGTATGCATAGTTTCTTATATCAAAGGAACAAAATAATGATGTAAAATTATTATAATGGGGTTAGAATATAAAACCACAAAAAATATGATATATTTATCTATAAATAAATTTATTTTCTTTGATAGCATTTTTTACACGCAACACCGAGTTTAAATAAACTGTGTTATACTATTAAAATATTATTATATAATGTGAATGTTATCAGATTACTTTTGGATTAGTGGGTATGGATAAGACCAACTAAATTATTGAAAATTTTTATTTACACATGTTTAAAATGAAATTATTATAGAAAATAAAACCATTTAAAGGTTAAAAGTGGTGTTTTTTTAAAACTATTTTTAGGCACCCAATGTTATTTTATCTTAAAAAGTTAAATTAGTCTCTACATATGAATGATTTGAATAAAATTTAATGATTTTATATTTTAAAAAATTTATTAACATTCATAAAATGTATTTTATTAGGAATGGAATATGAATAAATCTAGTTTTATGCTAAAAAATGGATTTTTCTAAAAATGGATTTCATCACATTTTTTATGCTTATTTTAAAATAAATTTAAACAAAACATAGAAATTGATTCTTTTAAAATGGATTCCATATTTTAAATAATCATAATTAAATTAATTTAAAATGACTAACTTAATTTTTAGTCATTATGAATAGTAACCATGGAAAATATTTTTCACCTCAATAAGTGTAAAATATGTAAAATAAGGTTAAAACTGAGGGGTAAAGCATTAAAATATCTCAAAGGATTTCTTTTATCATATGGGATGAGTTTTTTCATAAAAATATATGTTTATGAAGTTAAATAATGTATTTTTAAACATTTTTGTAATTTGGATACGCAAGATTTACTTCTATGAAGATAAGTTTTATTTTATTCAAATAAAAAACATCTTTGTGTTTTTGAATTTAATGGTATGGTTGGAAGGTTCCTTTCGGCTTAACATGTTCTAAAAGTCTAAAAATAATTTTTTTCCATAACCAAAAAAATTAGAATAAAATGTATTTACTTGATTTAAACTTAAATTAATTTTAATTATTTGATTGGGTATTTTCCTAAAAACCCTTTTTTATGTGCGTTTTGATTTTATTTGAAAATAAAATTTTTGAAACCTATATAAATTGAATATGAAAAAATAGATTCCAAATTTGGAATTATCATATCGAAATGTTTTTAGAATACCCATTTTATTTTTTTCATATAATTATGTTATTGTGGTAAAAAAATTATGTTTTCATAGTTAAGGTAAAAATTGTTTTATTAACTTAGAGATAATCCATAAAATATAACTACCCTGAACATACACTCCTGGATCTAATTATAAAATCATAAACATTAAATTTTTGGATTCAATACAATGATGTTGACCTGGTTTTTTAATCCAAAACGTACAACATCAAAAGAATATATCTTATAACTTACATACCTATGTAACTATTAGTATTAGAGTTTTAGATAATTAAGAAAAACTATTACATAAGTAATACCCATGAATTAAAGGGATATTGTTTCTCACTATATCCAACATTTCATATTCCATATTATTTCTTCAACATCTGCCATAAACATCATCACATTACAATCCTTTCCAAACCCAAGAAATGTAATCATTGTTATTCCTAACATGGGGAATAGTACACATAAGAAGGGTGAGTTCCAATTCTCAGTAAGGGTAAATATAAGTATTAAAATATTAATTCCATTAGGGAGAATAAGAAGAGAAAAAGGGTATGATTATGTAATCAAAGTGCATGATCATCTAATTAGAATATTAGACCCTAAAATACTTGGATCATTAATCATGAAACATGGCATAATGTTTTATGAAAGGAAAGTGTAACAAGAATTAGTAATCATGATCAATGAGATATTAATCATAATGAAAGGAAACATTTATGACCCATATAAATCATTAATATAATGTGGTGTCATATTTAAATATCATCTTCCTATCACATTTTAAACTCATGCGAGAAATAACTATAGCTTAGTTAATCCCATTGAAGAAACCCTTTTATAAGTCCTTGTTTCTTCCTTATAATGACAATAAACTTTACCAATGCATTGTAGTGCTATTTTGTGCAGTCATCATATAATCTATATTGGGCTTACCTGGTGCAATATGGGTGCACCAAACAAATAGGCTATATCAGGATCACCTGACACTATCTAGGTGAACCCATCATATATGATATATCAAGATCACCAGGAACTATCTGGGCACACCCATCATATCATAAATTTCTAATAACCAAAACATGAATAATGTACATAGAGCTTTTATTTCATCATAAAGCTCATAAAAACACCAATTATTCATTTCATAACATGAATAAACTATGGAAAAGAAATTGGTTCCATGAAAATATGTTTCAAAATGGATTAAACAATGAAAAATAATTGGGTTTTATAAAATTCACTTTAAAAAATGATTAAACCATGTAAAATAAATAGGTTCCATAATTATCTCTTTGAAACATGATTAACATGTAATGACCAGAACTCTTATAAATAAATGTGATTTAATTAATTGTATTATTATGTAATATGGTTATAGAATATGTATGAACATCATGGTGTTTATTATATATTATTAGATTAAAAATACAATAAAAAATCAATACCATTGATAATATAGTCATTAAATAGTGATCATATGATTAGTATAAATTTAGGGTTTTAAACAATCCAATTGACATAGACAAAGGAAGTGATGGCTTCAACTAGTAGGATTATAACCTATGAAGCCCATTTATTAGAGATTTTGGGAGAGATAGCATCAATGTGATTTTACCATGACCAAGTCCAAGATTATATCCAATAACTTAATCATGGTAGTAACCATTTATAGGGGAAGTTCAAGCTCATCGAGATCATGTCCCGAAAAATGTATGTCGAACCACCCCATGAATTTCTCACCGTTGTGCACCTTAATCATACGGTTTTTTCTGGTGTATTTAAACGATATGTATCAAGGCCATATAAATATGATTATGTACATTATTTTATATATAATAATAAATATATCATCATCATACCATCATTACTTTATAAATGACTTTTATTTTGATACATTAAAACACAAATTGTATTTTCTGGGTAATATTAAAATTCAAAAAATGTATTTAGATGAATTAATAAGATTTTAATATATATAATATTTTAATTGAATAATTTTATAAATTTTTTTTTATTAAATATAAATTAGAATATAATTTTTATGATGTAAAATTCAATTTATATAAGGGTTCAGAAACTATTTTTGTCAAAAAAAACAGATCACTTGTCAATAAATATTGATTCTTATTTTAAAATTGAAAATAATTTTTTAAGAATATTATTTGGATAAAATGAATTTAATATTTTCAATAAAAATTTCAAAATTATTCAATGGTTATTTTTTCATAATTTTCCATGATAGTCGAATTTTCGGGCAAAATATAAATACGGTATGAATATATGATGTTTATTATGAAATCCAAATGACCCAAAAGTGATGTAATAAATAATATAAATGGTATATAATATCAAATATTTGTTTTTATTTTTAAATAATAAGATTTTATATTTATTTGGTTAATTTTATAAAGTCTTTATGAATCCTCCAAAACCATTAATATATTTTAATGTTTTAAAATTGTTTATTTAATATTATGACTCACTTCCACATAAGAAAGGGTATTATTTTATTATGTTAGGAAATTTAATTTATAAAATATTTAAAAAGACTCCCATTTTGTAGAAACATGATAAATAACAATGGGAAGGTTTTTGGTTTTTGTTATTTTATTATATAGAGTCCAAAATATATATTTGAGAAATGTTAAAGAATTACCCACTCCTTTCCTATATAAACCCACCCAAGATCACATTTCAATTCACTCAAAATCCTTATAGAACATCCTTAATCTACCATAAACTCTATATATTCCTCCCATGGTGGCCCTGAGATTTCCATAATCTCTTATCAAGTATTTCGAGTTACACACTCATGTATGGGATTCTCTATGTCTCCTCCTTATTCAAGTATCTTCTTTTTCATATGTCTTTTATCATCATTTCATAATGTTGGGTTATGATATTTCATATCCCCATACTTTCCATTTTATCTATAAATTATTTTACACTTATTTACCTCTCATCAAGTCCTACCATGAACATTTATACACACTCATTATGTTTCAAAAATTTCATGGTGATTTTCCATGCCAGACAATTGTGTAGTGAATACCCGCACCCATTTCCTTTCATGGGTATTCACCTTTCAACAC
This sequence comes from Viscum album, assembly GCA_963277665.1. NCBI lineage: Eukaryota > Viridiplantae > Streptophyta > Magnoliopsida > Santalales > Viscaceae > Viscum > Viscum album. Next base: position 493,739,379 of record OY728148.1, on the reverse strand, counting down.
TTATACATATTTATTGGGACTTAAATATATTTATTACACACTCCATTATCATCTAATAAAATATGGTGATTAATGAATCCATGTTGTGGAATCTATGTCGCACACATAAGCATGAGAATGAAATGAAACTGATGGGTGCATCCAAAATTATATAGCACTCCAATGAATTTGGTAACATTTAGTCTCATGAGACGTCATATTGATAAATTTATTAGATCTAATTACTTTATGGTATTTTTTTCTTCATTATTTCTTGACAGTTATCCTTGACCTATGTTTATGATGTAGTTTTGTATGTTTTTACCACATTTCCTGTGTTCCCTTTATGTTATCATTCTATATTATACCTCATTGTTCATGATTATGATTATCACTACTTTTGTGTACCATTTATATGACTATTTTATAATGCATATTACTTTTATCATGTTATTCCATGATTATTCTCTTACTAGGCTTTATAGACCATCCATTTCTTATGTATGTCCTCAGGTTATCCAATTCATTATTAAGTATGACAGAATATTATGAACTTGTTAAGAATGTTTTCAAAAAAGTTTATGTATTTATTGTTTTAATTTTTTGTGTAATGTATCTAATTCATAAATACATTATACATATTAATCGTATGGGTTAAAATATGTGTACTTTTATGTAATAAGTCAAGAATTAATGTGTAATAAAGAAATTTTTTTTCATAGTTGGTATCAATGAAAAGTTTAGTGTTTTGGGATTATGATTACAAAGTTGTAGTGAAATATGTACAGATAAGACTAAGTATAAGAAAGCATCCCTAAATTTTGGTAAGTATTTATTAGGTATTTTATGAAGAAAATACATTTTATATTAGATACTACATGTGGATGTGGCTCTGGCACAGATGTATGTAGGGGTAAAACTGAAAAACACTGCATTGAGATAGACTCGACTGAGAAATGGTACACAATAAAGTGCCTTTCTTCACAATTGGGTTGACACTCCTGATGGGGTATTTTTTGTTGATTTCATAATCTTACTAAAAATAATTATTAAGGGAACAAAAAAATAAAAAAAATATTATATATAAGGAAATAGATCATGGATAACATAGATTGAATCCTATACATTATTAGGTTAAGTAAATACATGGAATTTATCAGTTATATCTTTAATGTCGTTGGTTTCCCATTTATGTGATTAATATTTTTAACACACTCATCCTTAGTTTTCCTTTTATTCTATCCAATGGTCAAAAATAAGAGGAATGGGTAAACAACTAATGTGATGGGAAATGTGATGACTTCAAATGAGATGCCCAACCCGAAGGGAGTGGGAATCACGAAAATTATGAAGATACTATCTCATTTTCCTCAGGTGAGGAATAAATACATAGATTAGAAGGATATCCTAAATTCCTTTAAGAATGAATATGCTGCCATTGAGCACTTTATGTGACAAAGGCCTCCAACGTTCAGTGGATCATCTCATCCATTAATCATTGAAAAATGTATCAAATCCATTGAGATGATCTTTTCTAACCTTCAATGTTCTAAGAAAGAGAATGTTCTACTGGTTATTTATCATATGGAGTGATAAGCTGATTAGTGATGAACATTGATCAAGAATACAAAGACTGAGGAAGATATCGAAGCGATGTGGTGTAAGAAATTATAGAAAATGTTTTTGGATAAATATTTTACTCATAATCTCTAAATTAAGATGGAAAAGTATTTCCTTTCCCGTAATAAAAAATCTGAAGAATATATCGAGAAATATGAGGAAAACATCACAAGACATTCATGATATGCCTTTGGATTTGTCGTTACGCATGAATGAAAGGTTGATTGCTTTTTGGTGGGATAAAACATATTCTATAAAAATCACTAGAGACCTGATACTTTGATAGCTATGAGGAAATTGTCCTATGTGCCCTCAAAGTCAAAATGGATATCAGTGAATCTCAAGGGTATTATGGGGATAAAAATTAGAAAGATGAATTTAATTCTGGTGGTCCGATGGAGAAATATAATGGTGCTACGAAATATCCATATCCCAGTCATCAAAGGTAAAAAATAAAGACACATAGAAATTTCAAAATGGGGACAAGGAAATGATTTAGGTGCAGGATGGAAGGAATCCTAGCTAGTGATTATCGATAAGAGAAACCCACTAAAAATATGGAGGAAATAAATGCTCTGGAAAACCCTCAGTGCACTATTTATTACTTCAACTAAAAGGAACTAGGGATCATTTCAAAGCAATCCACTAATCCAAGATTTTTTTGAGAAACCTAATAACCTCTAAGTAAACAAGGATGATACTTTTCAATCACAACTACTGAGGTGGATCCTAATAATGGAGTAGTGATAGGTATGCTAGTTATTCATTCAGGAATAGAGAACATTCTATTTTATTATAGTTTTTTTAATTCCTTCATACCACAAAATTTTAGTAGAACTATTCATATACCACCAAAATCATGGAATTTGATTTTTCGGTGAATACAAAAAATAGAGAAATAATTCCATCCTGGGTATATAACTCATCCCCTATCAAAATTTATGGGATGAAATTACCCATAAAACCATATCATAATCTCTTTGGTGGAGTTTTATGAAACTATGTGTATGGATTAGATTTAGATATATAGATCCAAGATAAATTTCCATGAGAAGGAAATCACGGTTTGATCATGAATCAACACCCAATTATATACATGTGCAAGGATAATGATGAATCTTATTTATTAAAATCAACTTGAGAATGGATATTATTTCCATATGAGGAAGAATACCTGGATCAAATTATTTACTATAAGTAAATATACATCCTTAAAGATATTCCCATTTTGTGGGAAAACATGGTTGTGTTTATAGAGGAATTTATTGTTCTTCTTCCTAGCTTAGAGGTTGAATTTTTAATTGATCTTATATCAAGAGTGTTTTCATTATCAAGGACTCCATATATAATGGAATTTTTGGAACATGAGTAGTCAAAGAAATAACTATAGGGGAATTTAGATTAAGGTTTCATACACTCGAGTGTTTCACCATGGGGTGCACCAGTACTCTTTGTCCAGGTGAAGGATGAGTGAATATGACTATACTCATTTTCCTTGATTATCATGAGCTCAACAGGATCATGATAAAGAACATGTATCATTTTTCATGGATTGACAACTTTTTTGATAATCTATGTGGAGAACAATTCTTCTACAAGGTGGATCTCTAGTTAGGATATTGCCTAATCAGGGTGAAGAAGGACGACATCCCAAAGACTACTTTTCATATAAGATATGGGCACTATGAGTTCATAGTATAGCCATTAAAACTAACTAATGCTCTAACAATCTTCATGGACTTTATGAATAGAGTTTTACGGATTACCTTGACATATTTTTTGTAGTATTTATAAATGATATTCTAATATACTCTAAAACCATTGAAGTGCATGAGGAGCATCTGAGAACTATTCTAAAGACCCTGTGGAAGGAGAAGATTTATGAAATGTACAGTAAATGTGAATTCTAGTTGAAGGGAGTATCATTCTTGGGGAATATCATTTCAAGTAATGGGATACCTATAGACCAATCAATGATAGAAGAAATAAATAGATGTAAAATTCCAATATCCATGACATATATCCATAGTTTCCATGATTATATGGGTATTGTCGTCGTTTTGTGAGGAATTTATCATGATTATCAAACCCTCCAACCAAGCTAACTCAAAAGGGATTCAAGTGTTCCATAAATGATGAATGTGCAGAGATCACTATGGGGATGAAAATGATGATTATCACTCCAACTATAATCACACTCCCCACAAGAGGAAATAATTTCATGTTATTTGGTAACACCTCTAAGAAGGGATTGGTTTGTGTGTTAATGAAAAATGACAAACTAATATCTTATGATCCATGGTAGTATAATGTTCAGAAGAAAAACAACCCAACACATGATTTGTAGTTGTATGCTGTGATTTTATCATTGAAAATATGGATACATTATCTCTTTAGGGAGAGGTATGAAATATATACGGATCAGAAAATCATCAAGTATATATTCACATAAATATATTTGAATATGAATCAATAAAGATGGTTATAGATGATCTATAAGTATAACCTATAAATTCACTACCATCATGGGAAAGAGAATAAAGTGCCAGATGTTCTAAGTAGAAAGTATCTTGTAATTATATCACGGATGATAATTGAGAAGGATCCAATATTCTTACACTTGAAGAGGATGGAAATGAAAATCATAAAATAACGAACATCATCAATACTATTGATTTATCAACCATCCCTTCTGGAAAAGATATAGGATTCTTAGAGAAATGATGTGGGAATTCATAAGAATTTGGAAACTATAAGAAAAGGTAAATACATCAAGTTAAATATTAATCAATAATAAGTTGTAAGATTTGTTTCACGATTATGTGTACCATTAAATCCTTAGTTAATGGAGTTGTTGGATGATGCACAATGTTCAGCCTTCCCTATCCATCCTAGATGCACAAATTTGTATCAAATTCTCCAAGAGAAAAGTTTGTGGGACAATATGAAGAAGTAAATCATGAAATATTCATCAATATGTATTGAATGTCATCAAGTAAATGTGTAAAGGAAAAAATCCAAGTGTAAGATGAAACCATCACCTATACCTATATAAAAATGGGTAAAACACCATGGAATTTGGCACTTGTGTTTCGAAGACATCAATGGGATATAATTCTATATGGGTTGTGGTGGATCGTCTTATAAATTCTACTCACATTAGTTAAATTCAATAATATTTCTCACTCGATCAACTATCAAGGATATAACATAGAGAAGTGGTTAGACTGCATGGAACAAAACTATTGATTATATCTGAATGAGATAAAATATTTAATTCTATGTTCTATAAGAGTCTCCATCATTCTCTCAATACTAATTTGAACTCCATCATTGATTATCACCCTCAAAATGATGGTCAATCCGAGAAGAAAATCAAGACACTAGAGGACATGTTGATAACATGCTTAATTAACTTCAATGGAGGATGAGATCAACATATTCATATTATTGATTTCTCATACAATAACAGTTTCCACTCAAGAATCCAAATGGATCTCCATAAATTTCTCTATGGGATGATTTGTAGAACACCTACGTTTCGGGAAGAAGTTGGGGAACAAAAATTGTTAGGTCCTAAAATGGTTGATGAAATGGTGGAAAAGGTTAAGACCATTCAGCTGCACATCAATGCTATTCAGAGTTGACAAAATAGATATGATGACAATTGTAGATGAGTCCTGGATTTTGATGTGGGAGATATAGAATTACTATTCATATATCGACAAAATAATGTCAAGAGATTTAGAAATAAGGGATATCTTAGTCCATGATACATTATACCCTTTGAGATCGTTGATCACATTAGAGGAGTGTCTTATTGACTAGCACTTCCACCTAACATATTTCAATTATATGATGTATTCCATGTATCCCTATTGAAGAAGTACATAACAGAACCCTCTCATGTACTCAATCCATAGGTGGTGTCGTTGTATAATGATGTCTCATATGAGGAGAAGCATCCAATGATCTTAGATCATAGAGACAACTTTCTACAAAATAAGAAAACACAACTCATAAAAGTGTTATGGAGAAACCACAAGTTTGAAGAATAAATGTGGGAACTAGAGGAAGTGATCAAACGGAGTTTCCTATTCTGTTTTAGTGAGGTAAAATAAAATTTTGAGTGAGTAATTTCTGAAGGGGGGAATATTGTAAAAATCCTGAACTTTTATAAATAAAATTTCCCTTCTGATTTAATTTAATGTAATGTAATTTAATATGGTTATAGATAATAATTTCACATATTTGATTTTATTTTAACTTATCATATTTAAAGTACCATAAATCAACATTACCATTTTTAATATAGTCATTCAACATTGATAATATGTGTAGTATAAATATAGGGTTTTAACAAATCCAATAGACACAAACAAAGGAATTGATGTCTTCAACTAGTAGTATAATAACCTATAAAGCCCATTTATTTGAGATTCCAAGGGAGTTTGAATACCTTGGCCTTAACTATGAGAAATTCCAATCAAATATTCCAAAAAATTAAGCATGAGGAAAATCATTTGCAGAAGAATTTCAAGCTCATTGAAATCACTGCCCAAACAAAGTACGTTGAACCACCCCATTAAAGTCTCATCATCGCACACCTTTATCTTAGGTAGTTTGATGGAGTATTTAATGGATATCTATCAAGACATAAGAAATGTGATTTTGTATATTATTTTTTATAGAATAATGAATATATTTTCATCCTATTATTGTTACTTTGTAAAAAAATTATTTTCATATAATAAAACCAAATATATATTATTAAGTAATATTAAAATTCAAATGAGGAATTTGTTTTGATGAATTATTATATTTTAGAGGTAAAATTGTTTTCAATAAAATATTAATATTAAGTAATTTTTAATAAATATAAATGTTAATATAATTTTTTTGAAGTCTAATACAATTTTTATAAGGTTTCAAAATTTCTTATTGTAAAAATAATCCTCTTATTTTCCAATAAATATTGATTATTATTTTGAATGTGAAAATACACATGTCTAAAAAATTATATAGATAAAATTAATATTATTTTTGGAGTTAAAATGTTGAAAGTATCCAATTGTGATTATTTTATAATTTTCTAAGACAACTGAATTTTCATGTAAAATTTATGTATAATATAAATAAACAGGGCGTAATATGAAATCATAATGATCACACAATGATGTAATAAATACTATAAATCGTATCCAAGACCAAATATACTTTTTGTTATTTCCAATAGTTTTACTTTTTAATTATTTGTTTAATTTTACAAAGGTATTTTATATCCTCCAAAACCATAAATATATTTTAAGGTTTTAAAATCATTTATTTTAGAGTATGAATCAGTTCCATATAATATAGGGTATTATTTTTTCTGTTCGGCCCTTAAAATTATAAAATAATGAAAAAATAACAACTTTTAAAAAAATATGGGAAAAACCATGTTAATATTTTTGTTTTTGTTTATTTTATTATATAGAGTCCAAAAACCTATGTTTGAGAAATGATAAATAATTGCCCACACATTTCCTATGTAAACTAACCCAATATCCCATTTATCTTAACTCAAAATCCATAGAATAGATCATTAATCATCCATCCCCTCTCTATAGTTCTCCCATAGTTCCCCCAAGATCTCAAGAAGCTCCTCCCAAGCATTTGGTGTCACACACTTATGTTAGGGATCCTTTCCTTCACCTCCTTATTCAAGTATCTTCTTTTTCATATATCCTTTTCTTAATTTCCTAATGTTTGGATATGATATTTCATATCCCCATAATATCTATTTTATTTATAAATTATGATATACCCCTTTCACTCTCATCAAAACCTCCTAGAAACATTCGTACACCCCCGTTATACTGCCAAAATTTCACCACGATTTTCCATGCCAAACACTTATGTAGTGAATACTTGTACCCATTTCCAATCAAGGGTGTTATCCTTTATGATATTATAATTATTTATTGGGAATTAAATGTATGTTTTATATATTATATTATCATGGAATAAAAAATTATGACGAATGAATCCATGTTTTATGATTATGTGGCACAATAAAGCATGAGGTTGAAATGAAAGTAATGGGTATGCCCCAAATTATATAGTGCTCTAATGAATTTGGTAATGTTTAGTCTCATGAGACGTCATATTGGGATATGGATTAAGATGGATTCCTTTATGGGACTTTTTTCATCATTATTTCTTGGAAGTTATCCTTGATCTATGTTTATGATGCAACGTTTTATGTTGTTGTCACATTTCCCCAGTTCCATTTATGTTATCATGTTATACCGTGCCTCATTATTCATGTCCATGACTCTCACCCCTTTTATATACCATTTATATGACTATTTTCAAACATGTATTACTTTATTTATGTTATTATTTGTTTATTACCTTACAAGACATTATAGATCACACATTTTTTATGTATATCCCTAGGTTATCCAATACAATTTTATGTGAGAAGGAACATTATGGACATGTTTAAGGAGGTTTACAATAAAAGTGATGTATTCTTTGTTTTAAGTTGTTATGTAATCTAACTAATTCCCTAATACACTAGACTTCTCAATATTTTTTGTTTTATTATGCGTGCATTTATATAATAAAACAAGAATTAATGTTTAATAGAGAGAAGGGATATTATATAACATGTGGAAGGTAAACAAGTTCCATAAAAATATCATTGAAACATTATTAACCCCTGGAAAAGAAACCATTTCCATGAAAATATCTTTGAAACATAACAAACTCATTGAAAAGAAATGGTTCCATAACAAACACTTAGAAATGTGATTAAGCCATGAATGCGAAATGAGTTCCATAACAATATATTTGAAACATGATTAACCTGTGGAAAATAATTAGGATCCATGAAAATATCTTTAAAATATCATAATAAATTTTGAGAAATAGAAATTATGGAATTATTAAAAAAATATCCTCAATGAATCATAAGTAAAATTAAGGTTTTTATGACGTTGATTAATGGAATCTCCATTAAAAGGTCATTAAATAAATTTATTAGGAAAATAATATTTTATTTTTTAAAATAACATTTAAAAAATAAAAATTCCCAAAATATTGTAAAAATGATTTTATTTGAATATAATCATGTAAATATATAATTTAAACTTAAAGGAAAAAAATTTATATGATAGTTGGAAACTTCATTCATGTTATAAATGTTAAAACAAACATTCATTACAAACATTTTGTAAAGGGAGTCACAAGTATCAAATTTGGAAATCATTAAGCAATTTACTTTTTAAATGCTTTTAAAAGAAGCTCATTTATCATGTGAAATAGATTCAAAAATAATTAATTTTTATAAAACCACATTTTTTTAAACATTTCGGACAACATGGATATGTAAGATGAAGATTCCTGATCTAAAAGAAGATACATGATAAGTATCATTTACAAATGATTTTCTTGAAATTAATTTAAATAAATATTGGGTGAAATAGAAATTAAAAACTAAACATCAATCATAACTAGTGTAGAATAAATATATGTGGTTAAAGAAAATAATAGAATATTATTTCCAATAATGGAACCTTGAACATAAATAATTCTGAATGAAAGAAGATTGAAAGATAAATCCTTTACCACTTTTGAAACTCTTTAATTATAATCCCCATGAAATAATAACATCAAATGATACATTAAATATCATGAAAATATGGAGATCAATGATATAACATGTTAACTGGGTAGTGTATACACCTAAAAAATTAATATAGGTGTATATAATAAATGTATGTCTCCATGTAATATAATTTGAGATGAATAACCATTATAAATATCATACAATTGAATTTGAGAATTAATAAACGAACCAATTATGTGTATAAAATGTAAATCAATTTAAAAAATGTGGAAATAAAACCTAATATAATCAAAATTCATTACACACATAATCATAGAATATCAAATACAATAAAGAAGTAATATAACCCAAGGAAAAGAAATTGAGTTATAAAATCCTTTAACACTTGGTAACTTTCATGTAAAATTACCTTGGATGAAAAAATTAAAATTGAATTTTAAATATCATGATTTATGAAGGATTCATGATATTACATGTAGAAGGGGCAGTATATACACCCTATAAAATAAATTTGGTGGATAGAATTAAAATTTTCTTCAATGAAGGAAAATTTAGACGATGTCCCTTACTACATTGGTAATCTCTAGATCATAACATCATTAAATAGGGAACCTCATATGTATTCATAAATCTAAATAACATTCATGAAAATAATCATAAAATAAATTAATGGGTATTATATACAACAGAGAAAAAAAGTGTTGAATAAGGCATATGTCTCATAGAAATTAAATGTGAGACAAGAAACCCTTACCTCGAGTCTAGAAATTCTATGATTGTCCTCTATCTCCTGTATAATAAGATTATACCAATTATTTTATTTTTTAAAAATATTTTATACTTAAAATACCTTATAATTGTCTCATTTATTTTATTTATTTGTAAAGGAATATTTAAATACTTAATCAGTTAATTCCATGTCGTACTACCACAAAACCTACGTTTAACAACACTGGTTTTTATCAGTGGTAGAAAAAAACAATGATAATTGGATTCTTTATCCATTCTAAAGAAGGTGCGGATAAATTTAACCCTTTTCAGCACTTTATTTTTAGCACTAATAAAGGGTACCCTTTCTCTAAACATTATTTTTATCACTGATAAAGGGTGCCCTTTATCAATCCTTTATTTTTAGCAATGATAAAGGGGACCCTTTATCAGTGCTATATTTTTGGCACATATAAATGTGTGCATTATCAGTGATTTTTTAGCATCGATAAAGGTCTGAATAAATAAAATGAAATAATTAAAAAATTAAAAACTTAAAAATGAGATTATTAAAAAAATTCATGTTTTATTAATATAATAATTATTGATAAAAAATAGTAAATTGATTATACTATATATAAATTATAAAAAATAATAAATAGTATTTATTAAATATGTAGATATTCCAAATAAAAATTAAATAAATTAAAATTAAAAATTTGAAAATTGAGAAAAATATTTATCATTTTATTAATTTAATTATTTATCATAATGTCAATATATAGTATATATATGAATGTATATAAATATGATTTATATATTAAAAATATTTATGCACCATATTTAGTGAATAATGGTTTAAAATTAATTTTTAATAAGAATTAAAAATACTGACCAATTTCATAGAGTAATAGACATATAATTGAATGTCGTTTGATTTTTCAATTTGACATGGATCAAATGTCTGTTATATTGATTTCACGTATAAGTAATTAATGCATTTTTATATACAACGTACACACACAAAACATATCCATTTCATTAATATTATTAAAGTGTACTTATTTTTAATTTATTCAACGTAACTCTTTTTTAACACACATGCACTTAAAATTAGATATTCATTAGTAATGTTAAAAAAAATACTTTGTAAAAAATATTTATAAATAAATATTTATTAATAAATATATTTAAAACTGTATATACAATATTTAAAAAATTATGTACTCATAATTATAAATAATTTAATACTTTTTCTAAAAGTATTTCTACAATTATAAATAAGTAATTATAAATATCTAAATAATTATTAAATTTATAATAAATTTAATTAAATAATTAAAATATTTACTATATTTATATTTATATATATTTATTATATATATAATTATATATATAATTATATATATAATGATATGAATATTATTTTTTTAAAATATATATAAAATTATTAATAACTTATTATATATTTAAATAATTATAAATTTATAATAAATATATTTAAATAAGTAATATATTTATTATATTTATATTTATATATATTGATTATGTTTATATATATATATTTATAATTATAAATCCTTTATCACCACTTAAGTAATAAGCGCTGATATGAGGCCTTATCGGTGATAAAATAATGCAGATAAAAGTCATATTTATTAGGGATAAAACATTAATATAGATAAATATGGATTTTATCAGGGATTGTTTAGTGATAATAAAGACTTACCTTTATCATAGCTAAAAAGATCTGATAAATAAACCTTTTATCACCTCTTAAATAATAAGCGCTGATAAAAGGACTATTTAACAACGCTTTTAAAAAATCACCCATAAAAGTGTCCTGGTCTAATTTAAAAAACCTAAACTATTATGAACTCATTGTGATATCAAAAACATTTTATGGAATCCACCAATCTCTAGCTCTTCTCCTTTGTGAATCGAATCTCAAATCACAAAAACCCACTAGAATCACACAAACCCACATCCTCGAGTTGCTCGAACATCATCCGACAATCAGTTTTCGGTTGTATTTAGGGTTTCCAAAGAAAAGATCAAAATCTAGATCTGAGAGTCTCAAATTTTTGTCATCCTAGAGAGGTAGGATAATTTTTTTAGTTCTAGGTTCCACTTTCCTTTCTTTGTTTTTCATTTCAAGATCTGGATCTGAGGGTTTCTGTTAATTATTTTTAGGTTCATATTTTTTTCTGTATTTTTTATTTGGTTGTTGTATAATTTTTTTTGTTTTTTTATGATATGTTGTTTTCTTTATACTATTTTTTATATTTAGTTTTTATATTTTCGAATTTTTGTTTTGAATCAATTTTCTTTTCTGTCTACATCTATAACCTAGGTTCCTTTACTGTTTGGAATCAATTTTATTTTTCGGTTATGAGAAAACTGATTTAGCACACCAATTCCCAGTCTGATGATGGTGTGAAGCAATTAGAGAAGTTTATTTTATGTAATTCATGTAAGGGAATTTAATTTTTTAAATTTTTTTTAATATTCTGATGTAAGGGTTTTTCCATAATAATTTATTTTCTCATAATTGTGTTGTTTTATTTTAAGAAAATTCTTATTAAGGGTGATACCATATTTATTTATTTTCAGTCACTCTCTATTATCAATATCAGCATGGTGTTGTACTTATTTTACTATGTTTTGATATTCTTCCGTAAGGGTAACATATATTTTTATCAATTTAAATTCATTTTATAAAGACACACACACACACACAGATATATACGTGTGTGTGTAAATATATATCTTTATATCTATTTATATGTGTCTTCAGAGGTTATAATGTAAGAGTGGATTTATAATTCCTTATTCACAAATTATGGTTCTGGATTTCTAAATTAGTAAGGGATTATATTTACTCCCATTAAAAATTATGTTTAAATGTGATTTTTTTTGTATTTATTTGTTTTATAAATTCCATGATATCTATCTGTGTGTGTGTGTGTTTAAATGTGTCTGGTAAAGACGTTGCAAGGGTGGGTGTGATTTTCCCCTTTGTTTCTAATATATCTCGTTGATGTGTATTATTTTATTAAGCGAACTTTTTTATGAAACTCCCTAGAATCTCAAGGGCGGGTCAACGTGTATTAGATTTCATGCCTATAATCCGTAGGTTTATAAATAATTTGTTCCAAAAAATTGAATTGAAGTTTTCAAATTCTATATATTATAAATTAGTTTTAGGTATTCATCATTTTAGGTCTATATATACATTTAATTAACAGCGATATAATTTATACTTAAATAACCAATAAAATATTGTAAACTCATGTTACTTTGAAAATAATAAAAATTGGTAACTATATATACATTTTTGGAAATAAATATACTTTCAAAACATTAAGTAATTATATTTTATACAAAATTACCAAAAATAATAATTATTTATAACTAAAATAATCTAAATATTATTATTAATAGTATTTTCTTAGTTTCATTAGAAGAAATTGTATTATATATATACATCGAATAATATATAGTAAATTTAAATAAATTTAAATATGATAAATAATATTAATTTATATGTAATTATAATCATGTAATGTTACAAATATAATAAATATATATGTATAATATATATATATATATATATAATTTTTAAATATATTCACTTTATTTATTTATGTATCTATTGAGTAGTGACCTCTATTTGATAGTTTGTTATGGGGGAAGGCGTGAACCATGTCCAGGTTTATTGTATATCAAGGTAAGTGTGAATGAAGTACAATCCTTTACCCACCTTTTTTCCAATCATATAAAACCCTGTCATTTTTTAATAAAATAAAACTTTTTAAGAAACCAAGTTTTATTGAAACAAACAATATAAAAAAATACTCCACCAATTATTTTATTAATGTTTTATTCAGAACCTTGTGGATAAATCCGATGATAAAAATGAAAGTAATTCATCATTAACTCTACCCCCACATTAAATCAAATATATTAATTTTAGTAATATACGCTCATCAGCTAAAATTACACAATATCAACCCAAGACCCATGGGCTGCGCAACACTAAAGTTGTGTATTCTAATTATTCCATCTCCACCCTCTCTATTTCCTTCCCACCCATCACTCTATCATTTATCTAGTTGTGTGGAGCTTTTCTCTAGAAGTATTTGGTGGAAATTGACGTTTTGGGTTAATAACTAGTGCCAATGGTGTAATTCTTGAGGAGGTTGCTCGTGGATCTGTGTCCCGAGGTGGTCTCGCCTCGCTGGGGGCACGGGGAGGTATTGGGATCAAGGGCGCCAAATTTTGGATGGTTTTGTTTGAATTTTGTGTTTTGAATTTTGAAATCATCTGGATGTGGTATGTTAGGATGATGATTGAATGTACGGTTTCGGTTTCCACTACCATAATTTGGCATTCATAGAATTCAAAAAAAAATGGATTTTGATAACTTCATCTCCCAGATTGTTATTGTTGTATTCTATTTCTTTGAGACTCATCCCCCATCCATTTTATGATTCTTTTACTACACTGATAATTATTCATCCCATGGTTGAATAATTCATTGAGTATTTCAAGAGACATAGGTGAATTTCAACAAGAGATGGATGATGTGTGTCAAACAACAAAATGCAATGATAAATGTTTGGGATATGAGCTGATTAGGATGACAATTATACTAAATTATTTTCTCTAAAAGGGGACATTATTCCCATTTGTGCGAATTACACCATAGATTCTAGCCATTAACTCGATGCCTCCATTACCACAAACTCCTTCCAGATAAAATATCCACACAACTCAAGAACTGATAGAGTAATGGGTGAGAAAGAAATAGAGAGGGAGGGGACCTAAAAATTAGAATATACAATTGCAGTGCTACATAGCCCAGGCGTATTGGGTTATGTAGTTTAATTTCAACTTATGAGTGTATATTTATGAAATTATTTTATTTTATTTTATGTGGAGTCAACGTTAATGATGAATTACTTTCATTTTTATTCATTAATTTAACCACAAGTTTCACAACCTGTGTAAAGACCTGTAAAATTCAAGGAAAATGTTTTCTTAATTTTCTTTGGGATTTTACAAGAACGTAGTTTCTGGCGGCACTTGATTCCGAGGCCCAGTTTGCCCGGAATTTCTATCCAAAGTTTAGCTCGGGTACGTTCAGTAAACGAACGAGCAGGAATTCCTATCTTTTGAACTAGTGCTCGGAATCGAATTCTGAGGGCACTGATGGAACCGTAGCGCCGGTAATTGCTTAGGAACACCTATTCCGGAGTTTCATTTTCATGAGAGAAGATGATAAAAATTTTGGAAGTTTAATTTATAATTTAACTACAATTTTTATTTTCTTTAAGTGGTTTATGGGTTTGGGTGGAAGTTGGGTAACTACCCAACTTCCCAATGGAGGTTATGAGGGTGGTGGGGCCCACATGAACCCCACCTCATCATATTCTTCAACCCCACTCAACTCACCATTAATTTTTTAAAACACAGGTTATTAATTAAGTGAGTTAAGTGTGGATGTTTGAATTTCAAAAGATTTGTTGAGTTAATAAAATAAGTGAGGTGCTTATTTTATTTGGGGACTTGTTGCTTGAGAGGATTGGGAGAAAAGATAAGGGAAGCTAGAAGTTCTTCATCTTATTTGTCGAAGAACACGAAGAATGTGAAGAACGCATCGAAATCTATCGAAGAACGCTGAGTCCTCAGAGACAGACTACGCGATGCCGTATACCGCGACAGTTCTTCCATGAAGGTTCTTCCGTGGCGTCTTCTTTCGCGACGTCTTTTCCCGCGACGAATCCTCGTTTGACGAACCTCTATTCAAGATCGCTCGAGGTAGGGGTTTATGCGTTTTCTTTACATGATTTACTCCCATTCATTATCCACGCATAGTTGGACCGCATGCTATCAATTAACCGGAGGAGGCCGGACCGCACAAACCCCGCTGGAACCCCTCCCATTTGTTTTCTTGTTGTTGCGATATGACGGGAAGTGACGCGGTACCATCACACTGTGTGGGAACGATCGTCAAGAATGCGCACTTCCAACGCGCCGCATTCCTAAATTTATGAACCAAGTCTCGGTGCCGTCGCACCGCGCCGGAGAACCGCAAAAGCACCGCAGCCGGAGCGGGGCCGCGGCGGAGGGGTGCGGCTCCGTCGCGCCGCACCGGACGAATGATGGACGCAGCCGGTACCGGGCCTCGGCGGAGCGTGGGAACCGGCGGCCGAAGACGAGCCTCCGGCTTTAGAGAAGGGAGGGGACCGGTCATCGCCGGTCCCGTGTTGGCAGAAACCTTCCGGCTGGGGTGGGCTGGCTGGGCAGGAGAGGATCTGAGGTTTCGAACCCCCGGCCGGCCAGCTAGCGGCCCCCATTAAGGTGGGCTGCGGTTACAAAATGCGTGGGGCAACGCCCCCCACTCACCCCCCCGCAAACCGAACGGCTTGGCCGTTCGGCCGAGCCAGCTGGCGCCGCGCGCCAGGGCACGCCGTGCCTAGCCGGCCGACCCGGTTCGGGCCGACCCATGGGGTCTCGGGCTGGGTCGGTCCGGGCCCGAAACCCCCGTTTTCAGACCCTTTTCAGTCTATTCCCCATATCTCAGGCTACGGACCTCTGATCGACGCGCCGTCAGTGGCGATACGATCCTTGATCGAGACGGTCGTTTCAGTATATCGTACTCAAGGTTTTAGAATACTTTGTGTTCTGTCAAGTTGGTTCATACACGAAACCAACCGGGCCCTCGGAGCGGAAACACTCATAACTTGAGCTCCAGACGTCTGATTGACGTGTCGTCGACTTTGTTGGATACCCATAAGTGAGACGGATCTTCTGGATTACTCTTCCATAGGTTTGGATGTAGTTGGAGTTCAGTCGGGTTGGTTTTGCCTTAAAAACAAACCGGTCCCCTGGAACGAAAAAGCCAATAACTCTCAGACCGGGCGTCCGATTGACATTTTGTCTGCGATGTTGAGTTCCTATTGACGATACGGAACTTTTGGATATTTCAAATCTGGACTATGTGTCAGTTGATGTATCAGCCTCTCAGATCGTGGAACGGACCCTCCCGAACGAGCTTGCTGTGTGCGGGAACCCTAGAGCTGGCTGCGTTGCGACTGTGACGACGACACCGACTGTACAGAGATCCTCAGTGGATTCGACGGTGACGACTACATCACTCAGCGATCCTCTGTGGATCAGTGCTACCGATCCTGTGTGGGTCTGATCCTCTGTGGGTCAGTGCTCAGGGATTCTGTCTGATCCAGCGCCTACAGATCCTGTGTGGGTCTGATCCTTTGTGGGTATTTGCGGGGGTTAGTTACCTATTGATCCTGTGTGGGTCAGACCCTTCCTGGGTCATTGCGGGGGTTAGTTACCTATCGATCCTATCTGGGTCATACCCTTCCTGGGGAATTGTGGGGGTTAGTACCTATCGATCCTTTATGGGTTCGACGACTTAGATGAATCAGGGGATATATGTAATCATCTATATCGTCATACGAAGAAGTATACCTGTGTGAGCTGAATCCTGTTTTCTTTCCTTTTTGGATTGTCTTGTGCTATCTTGTGTGGATTTACATTTTGCTTTCCTTTGTGGACTGGTTGTACTTGAGCTCGGATGTTGGATCCGAACGAGAATTGATGACTTAGGTATATGTATGGGCATATACCTAAGTAGTGTCAGATGTTACTTCGTGATTGTATCTTTCCTTTGTCTATTATCCTTTGTGGATTCTGGGAGACCTTCGGGGGTCTCAGGGTCCCTACTGAGTAGCTTATACTAACCCATGCATGGGCTATGCCCGCACTACGTTGTGTTGGTTGTAGACAACGGACACCGCTGATCATGGATGAGGCTTGCGGAGCAGGACGGTACCTGGAGGCAGACCACTGGCGGGACGTGCTCGGAGTGGACGGTTGGACCCGAGGAGCTGTGGAGGCTATCTGTACTCACCATTCAGGTGGGAGTCCCAGTGGATGGATCGATGCTGCGCCTTACTTTTCAGTTGATGTTTTCCCTTTTGAGTTTTACTTTACTTTTAGTTTGGTTTTGTATTCTGGCCCACTTACTTTTCCGCACTTACTATTGTACTTAATTTTTACTTAGTGTTTACTTCTTCTGCTTGCTTACTCTGTGGTGTTTGTTGACTTTACAAAGGTAATGCCTTCCGTTTTTACCGGGATTTACACCTTGGTGCTAGTTGCCAGCCCCTGGCCTATGGATTGCGGGCTTGGGGTAGTCATGGCACGAGCCCCGAGGACTGGTCGTGACAAATTGGTATCAGAGGAGTTTGGTTCTACCGCAGAACTCTGGACTCTGATCTTTTTCTATGTGAAGCAATTGTGTTAAACGTATTGGGTGTAGTTATCAGTCCAGGGAGTCCAGTGTTGGTGCGGCGGCCGACGTATCCATACACCAGGACTGTGAATTTTGATTTCCAGCTTAATGCACGAAAACATTTATTGCATTTGTGTTTTAAGTTTTCTATGTGATCACTCTATGTCAGCTCACCTGGTATACTGTTTGACCATGGAACACCTATTTCTTTTCAGGATGGCCCCAAGACGACATGCAGCTAGGGTTCCGAGAGTTGTGTGAGATGACATCCCACCGAGCGATGAGGCCTCGGTACAGGGCCCTTTGATAGCTGAGGCACCGGTGGTACCTTTACCCGTCGAGCCACCGATGCTTCTAGCCCCAGCCGCTGACGATGCACATTGAATTAGTGCACTGCATGAGTTTCAGTGCCAGCGACCGCTGAGGTTCCCCGGGGAGATGGATCCCCAGGCAGCCGAGGATTGGCTGGAGGTAGTGGTACGAGTTTTCCGGTTAGTGAGGACACCAGCAGACCTCATGGTGATCCTCACAGCGAGCCTACAACACGCGGCAGCAGGCAGATGGTGGAGCTTGATGCTCCATGTGCACGATGAGGCATCTCTCCTCTGGATAGACTTTGAGAGCCACTTCCGCTCGGAGTTCTCCCCAGCTAACCTCCATGCGGTGCACATCCAGGATCTTCTACGGCTGCGGCAGGGCAACTTGACGGTCGCCCAGTACTCGGCGGGATTTACCGATCTCTCGCGCTACTCGACAGACATGGTACGAGACCCATTCTTCCGAGCCCGGAACATTGAGAAGGGATTGAGACATGAGATCAGGGCATCGCTAATCTCCCTCAGTATTCCAACTCAGGAATGAGTACTAGAGAGAGCCCTTTTGATCGAGAGCTTTCTTTTTGAGCCTTCTTCAGCAGCGATACCTACGGTGGGGCGATACGTAGTAGAGTCTTCTGCAGCAGGCAGTCGATGGATGACTCCTGGGTCCAAGAAGACCAGACCCTCAGGCAAACAACCTCAGGACACTGGCTCAGCTGTGCGGGGCACACAGCGTGGGGCCAGTCTTTCGAGAGGCAGACACTGCTACTCATGCGGCGAGAAGGGCCACATGGATTGTGATTGCCCGACCCGCCGTGCTGAGGAGCAGCAGATGGTTGAGGGACCTCAGAGGCAGAGGAGCAGGCTGAGCAGCAGGTGGTGGGCGACGCTTTGAGGCTCTACCACCACCACCACCACCAGGAGGTCCACCCCGACCATAGGGAGCTGGCGGGCAGAGACAGGCACAACTCCAGGCAGCGGAGGCCTACGTACACGGTGTGCCCGAGATGATTCGAGGTACTATCTGTGTCTATTCCACCCTTTATGAAGTTCTTATAGACGTAGGATTGAGTCTATCTTTCATATCCACTGCCCTTGTTCGGAGCTCAGAGTTTCCGACAGAGCCGTTGGCTCAATCCTTACGGCTAGAGACTCCTACGGGAGCAGACTCGACGATTACGCACTTGTGCCGACAGTGTGAGCTTACTCTAGGAGGTGAGAGCTTCGGCTGGGATCTTCTTGTAGTGTCGTTGAGGCCTTACGACGTCATCTTGGGCATGGATTGGTTATCTACAGTCCATGAGCAGATCGACCGTATTAGGTGCAAGGTACGATGTGTACGCACCGACGGGAGTAGATTCACCTTCACCGGTGAGAAGGGAGCCTTTGCAGCACAGGATAGACTCTCGCAGAGGAGAGAAAAACCCATTACTCATCAGTTGTCTAGCCTCATCCCAGGAGTAGTTGACGTGCAGAGTCCTGGTTTTCCTGTAGTGGTGGATCAGTATGCAGACGTTTTCCTCGACGACGTCCCAGGGCTACCTCCTCCCAGGGAGGTAGACTTTTATATTGACCTGTACCATGGGATAGCCCCGATATCAACTCCATCATATCGGATGGCCCCCTCCATGTTTCGAGATTTACAGGTATAGTTGGAGGACTTGCAGGGAAAGGGGTTCATCCGACCCAGTGTTTCACCCTAGGCTTCCCCGATTTTGTTCTCCAAGAAGGCGGATGGGAGCTTACGACTTTGTGTCGACTATCATCGCCTGAATCAAGTGACAGTGAGGAACCAGTATCTACATCCGAGGATTTATGATCTCTTTTATCAGCTCAAGGGAGCACTTTGGTTCTCGAAGATAGACCTCAGGTCAGGCTATCATCAGCTCAGAGTTTGGGACGAGGACGTGCAGAAGACGACCTTCAGATGACGGTATGGACACCATGAGTTCTTGGTTATGCCTTTCAACATAACCAATGCTCCAGAAGTGTTCATGGGCCTCATGAACAGGATCTTTCAGCCATACCTCGATCGATTTGTCGTGGTCTTCATCGACGACATTTTGATATACTCGACGACTGAGGAGGAGCACGCCTACCAGTTGCGGGTTGTTCTAGACACACTCCAAGAGCACCCGATTTATGGAAAGCTCTCGAAGTGTCGGTTCCGGATATGCGAGGTCCACTTCTTGGGACACGTCATCTCTAAGGTTGGAGTTGCAGTGGATCCTGCGAAGATCGAGGCAGTGCTAGCTTGGGAGACACCCAGGAGCGTGACGAAGGTGCGGAGTTTCTTGGGACTAGCTGAATACTATCGGAGATTTGTGCCAAGCTTCTCCAGAGTCGCGGCACCACTCTCAGCTCTTATGAAGAAGGGTAAACCCTTTGTGTGGTCAGACAGATGTCAGCAGAGCGTCTAGGAGCTGAGATAGAGATTGACTAGCGCCCCTATATTGAGGCTTCCGGAGGAGGGAGTTGGGTACGTAGTCTACTGCGATGAATCAGGGACCAGACTCGGATGTGTCCTGATGCAGGAGCGGGCAGTGATCGCCTATGGATCATGTTAGTTGAGGCCGCATGAGCAGAACTATTCTATCCATGACCTGGAGTTTGCAGCAGTGGTCTTCGCTCTGAATTCATGGCGACACTATCTGATGGGAGAGCGCTTTACAGTCTTTTCTGACCATTAGAGTCTCAGGTACATCTTTTCTAAGAAGGACCTGAACTTGAGACAGCGGCGATGGCTCGAGTTCATCCAGGACTATGACTTTGAGAATATCTATACTGGTGGGAAGGGGAACGTGGTAGCCGATGCTCTCAGCAAGAGGACGGGCATTCAGCTACTTGAGGAGGAGACAGAGCAGCTAGCGACTTTGCAGATATCCTTCCTGGAAAGAGATGGAGCAGCCTTCCTCTAGTCTCTCACAGTCACTCCTCCACTACTACAGTGGGTCAGAGAGGCACAACATGGGGACGCCGACTGTGAGACGCGGCATGCGCAGATATCATCAGGACAGGCACCTGATGGTTTCTCCATTGGAGTAGAGCACGATGTCCTTTTCAGAGGACGTACCTTGGTACCAATTGATTTGCGGGAGGAGGTGTTGAGAGAGTTTCACACTTCTCCCTTGCCGGTACATCCTGGAGTGGTGAAGATGTACCAGGACCTCAGACGAGAACACTGGTGTCCGGGCATGAAGAAGGTTGTGGCAGAGTTCGTTTCTCAATGCCTCACCTGCCAGCAGGTGAAGGTAGAGCATCAGGTACCAGTAGGCTTGGTACAACCCTTGGAGGTCCCGGAGTGGAAGTGGAATGGGATATCCGTGGACTTCATGACTGGACTTCCACGCACTTCCAGAGGTCACGACTCCATTTGGGTGATTGTCGACCGACTCACCAAGTCGGCTAACTTCTTACCCATTAGAGAGCAGGGCTCAGTGGAGAGCTTGGGATGTCTCTACGTTCAGGAGATTGTACGGCTTCACGGTGTTCCATCATCTATCGTATCTGATCGAGATGCTCGCTCTACTTCCCGGCTTTGGAAGGGGTTTCAAGAGGAATTCGGGACACATCTACGTCTGAGAACCATCTTTTACCCTCAGACGGATGGTCAGATGGGGAGGACCATTCAGACTCTCGAGGACATGCTCTGCGCATGTGTCCTCGACTTCGGTCGCAGCTGGGAGGACCACCTACCCTTGGTGGAGTTCGCATACAACTACAGCTACCACTCCACCATCGGGATGGAAGCATAGGAGGCATTGTACGACCGACCTTTCAGATCTCCTTTGTGTTGGAAAAACCCTGGGGAGTCAGCACTAGTGGGACCAGAGATGGTCCATGCCATGATAGAGAAGGTCCAGGTCATCCAGGAGCAGATGAGGACAGCTCAGAGTCGGCAGAAGTCTTATGCTGACAAGAGCCGGAGGCCACTAGGGTTCGAGGATGGCGACCACGTCTTCATGCGTGTCTCACCTCGACGTGGTTTACGGAGATTTGGCCGAGACGGCAAGTTGTCTCCACACTTCATCGGACCATTCCAGGTCCTCAGCAGGATTGGCGAGTTGGCTTATCGCCTGGCTCTACCACCTCAGTTGCACCAGGTGCACGATGTCTTCCATGTATCTCAGCTGAGGAGATACGTTCACGACTCGACACATATCATTGACCATGGGGAGATTGGCGTTGATGATGGGGCGAATTTCGCGGAGGTCCCAGTGGAAATCAAGGATCGACAGGAGCGGGTCCTATGTGGACTGTCTATTCCTCTAGTGTGCATCAGATGGAAGCACGAGAACCTCTAGGAGAGCACTTGGGAGCGGGAGGCTCAGATGCGTGCTCAGTACCCACATATGTTTCCCTAGTCTTCGATGTATCTTTACGGGGACGTAAAGCCCTAAGGTGGGAGTAATGTAAAGACTCGTAAAATTCAAGGAAATTTTTTTCATAATTTTTTATGGGATTTTACAAGAAGGCAGTTTCTGACAGCACTTGATTCCGAGGCCCGGTGTTCCCGTAATTTCTATCCGAAGTTTAGCTCGGGTACGTTTAGTGAACGAACGAGCGGGAATTCCTATCTTTTGAACCGGTGCACGGAATCGAATTCCAAGGGCACCAATGGAACTGCAGTGCCGGTAATTACTTAGGAACACATGTTCCAGAGTTTCATTTTCACGAAAGAAGATGATAAAAATTGTGGAAGTTTAATTTATAATTTAACTACAATTTTTATTTTCTTTAAGTGGTTTATGGATTTGGGTGGAAGTTGGGTAACTACCCAACTTCCCAAGGGAGGTTATGAGTGTGGTGGGGCCCACACAAACCCCACCCCTTCATATTCTTCAACCCCCCCAAACTCACCATTAATTTTCGACAACTTAGGTTATTAATTAAGTGAGTTAAGTGTGGATGTTTGAATTTCAAAAGCTTTGTTGAGTTAATAAAATAAGTGAGGTGCTTATTTTATTTGGGGACTTGTTGCTTGAGAGGTTTGGGAGAAAAGCTAAGGGAAGCTAGAAGTTCTTTATCTTATTCGTCGAAGAACACGAAGAACGCGAAGAACACATCGAACTACATCGAAGAACGCCGAGTCCTCAGAGACTGACTTCGCGACGCCGTATACTGCGACGATTCTTCCGCGATGGTTCTTCCGCGATGTCTTCTTCCGTGACATCTTTTCCCGCGATGAATCCTCGTTCGACGAATCTCCATTCAAGCTCTCTCAAGGTAGGGGTTTATGCGTTTTTTTTTCGTGATTTACTCTCGTTAATTATCCACGTATAGTTGGACTGCATGCTATCAATTAACGTTAGGAGGCCAGACCGCACAAATACAGCTGACCCCCCTCCCTTTGGTTTTTTTGTTGTTGCGGTACGATGGGAAGTGACGTGGTACCGTCACACCGCGTGGGAAAAATCGTCAAGAATGCGCGATGCCGATGCGCCGCATTCCTAAATTTATGAACCAAGTCGTGGCGCCGTCGTGCCGCGCCGGAGAACCGCAAAAGCACCGCAGCCGTTGCGGGGCCGCGGCGGAGGGGTGCAGCGCCGTCGCGCCACACCAGACGAATGATGGCCGCAGCCAGTACCTGGCCGCGGCGGAGCGTGGGAACCGGCGGCCGAAGACGGGCCGCCGGCGTCGGAGCAGTGAGGGGACCCATCGTTGCCGGTCTTGTGGTGGCAGAAACCGGCTGGCCGGGCCGGGCCGGCCGGGCAGGAGAGGAGCTAGGGGTTCAAACCCCCGGGCGGCCAGCTAGTGGTCCACATTATGGGGGGCCACGGTTATAAAATGTGTGGGGTAGCGCCCCCCCCCCCCCCCCCCCGCCAACCGAACGGCTCGGCCATTCGGCCGGGATGGGCCGGGCCATGCCTAGCCGGGCCGACCCGGACCCAGGTCGGGTCGACCCGGTTCGGGCCGACAAATGGGGTCTCGGGCCGGGTCGGTCCGGGCCCGAAACCCCCGTTTTCGGACCCTTTTCAGTATATTGCCCATATCTCGGGCTACGGACCCCCGATCGATGCGCCGTTAGCGGTGATGCAATCCTTGGATCGAGACGGTCTTTTCGGTATATCGCAATGAAGGTTTCGGAATACTTTGTGTTCGGCCGAGTTGGTTCGTACAAGAAACCAACCGGACCCTCGGAGCGGAAACGCTCATAACATGAGCTCCGGACGTCCGATTGATGTGCCGTCAACATTGTTGGATACCTCTAAGTGAGGCGGATCTTTTGGATTACTCCGCCTGAGGTTTGGACGCACGTGGAGTTCGGTCTGGTTGGTTTTTCCTTATAAACCAACCAGGCCCCTGGAACGAAAAGGCAAATAACTCTCAGACCGGGCGTCCGATTGAGGCGCCGTCTGCGACGTTGAGTTCCTGTTGACGATACAGAACTTTTGAATAGATCAACTCTGGAATATGTGTCAGTTGATGTATCAGCCTCTCAACTCGTGGAGCGGACCCTCTCGAACGAGCTTGCTGTATGCGGGAACCCTAGAGCTGGCTGCATTGCGACTGTGACGACGACGACGACTGTAGAGAGATCCTCAGTGGATTAGACGGTGATGACTACAGTACTCAGTGATCCTACATGGATCAGTGCAACCAATCCTGTGTGGGTCCGATCCTGTGTGGGTCAGCGCTCAGCGGTTCTGTGTGAGCCAGCGCCTACAGATCCTGTGTGGGTCCGATCCTGTGTGGGTCTTTGCGGGGGTTAGTTACCTATCGATCCTGTGTGGGTCCGACCCTTCCTGGGTCATTGCGGGGGTTAGTACCTGTCGATCCTTTGTGGGTCCGACAACTTAGATGAATCAGTGGATATATCTGATCATCTCTATCATCAAACGAAGAAGTATACCTGTGTGAGCTGAATCCTATTTTCTTTCCTTTGTGGATTGTGTTGTGCTATCCTGTATGGATTTACATTTTTCTTTCCTGTGTGGATTGGTTGTACTTGAGCTCGGATGTTGGAGCCGAACGAGAATTGATGACTTGGGTATATGTATGGGCATATACCTAAGCAGTGTCGGATGTTACTTAGTGATTGTATCTTTCCTTTGTGGATTATCCTTTATGGATTCTGGGAGACCATTGGGGGTCTCAGGGTCCCTACTGAGTAGCTTATACTCACCCCTGCACGGGCTATGCCCGCACTACGTTGGGTTGGTTGTACACGACGGACAGCAATGATCATGGTTGAGGCTTGCAGAGCAGGATGGTACCTAGAGGTGGACCACTGGTTGGACGTGCTCGGAGTGGATGGTTGGACCTGAGGAGCTGTGGAGGCTATCTTTACTCACACTTCAGGTGGGAGTCCCAGTGGATGGCTTGATGCTGCGGCTTACTTTTCAGTTGTTGTTTTCCCTTTCGAGTTGTAATTTACATTCAGTTTGGGTTTGTATTCTGGCCCACTTACTTTTCCACACTTACTATTGAACTAAGTTTTTACTTAGTGTTTACTTCTTCTGCTTTCTTACTCTGTGGTGTTTTTTTACTTTACAAAGGAAATGCCTTCACTTTTTACCGGTATTTACGCCTTTGTGCTAGTCGCCAGCCCCTGGCCTATGGAAGGCGGGCTTGTGGTAGTCACGACACAAGCCCCAAGGACGGGTCGTGACAACCCGTCCCCTGGGGCGTGGGTCGTGACTACCCCCAGAAGGCCTCTAATAGGAGAGGGGTTGTTGACTAGCGACGACCAGTCATATCCTACAAATAAGAGGAATTTTTCTAAGAATATGTACACAATGAAATGACTCCGAACCATTGAGGGTGGAATGTGAATACACCAAGTAATGAAAATACATTCATACCACAATAACACAACAATAGAGTACAAAAAAAAGTAAACTAGAAAATTAAAATTGGTCCAGAATACAAGCCCACTTTAAGAAAAAAATTGAAAAGTCCTACCTAGAAAAAAGGGTACTGAAGCTGCGATAGAAATCTACCGAAAACACCTCATCTCATCTGATATCACAAGGCATTGTCTGGTCCTAATCCAGATCTTAGTTATGTCATGCCTAGGACTTCTAAAAATCGTCAGTCATCACCTCATGACACGACACGTGCGGGAAAAACCCGTGCTGGGGTGAGTAAAATAATACTTAGTAAGGAACCCCAAAACACAAAGTAAAATAAAAAAAAGGAAACACCACTAAGAATATATATTTATCTCAACATAGGTATATTTAAATGAAACATATAACAAGATCATCCATGCATACTCTTAAAGGATTCTAATATGGAACCTCTCATCTACTACCGACCATATGGTTACGCTCATAGCATGCATGATTTTGGGAGATCCCA
The DNA here is from genome assembly GCA_963277665.1 of Viscum album. Lineage (NCBI taxonomy): Eukaryota > Viridiplantae > Streptophyta > Magnoliopsida > Santalales > Viscaceae > Viscum > Viscum album. The sequence continues at coordinate 493,712,513 of OY728148.1, read as the reverse complement.
CTCCTCAATCTATCTCAAATAAATCATATAGAAAAAGTTTACAAAAATAATCTAATACAAAAACTGGTCTCGATACATCATGAAGCTTCCCCAAGACTTTTTGTCTCACTATGACTGGAAGTCTTAATATCATAGACAATATGTAGTTGCAAGATTCTGCTCAAGGCATGCTCATTCTTGGAGAACGCTCTCCTCATGCGATGATGTTATCGAAGACCCTTGCAAAGATGTCCTGCTAATTTAGGACCATCCCAAATTGAACACTCTAACAACTACCCAAAGTACACTGGTCTGGTCAAACCATGAAGGAACGAATCTGATCTTTATACATAGATAGTGGTTCCAACACTCCGAGCTCACTAGGGGACATCCTGAAATTACTAGAATAACCATCCTTGATATGGTATGGGTTCCTAGGTAAATATTGGACACGCCCATGCCACAAAAATTATCTATGGTACCATGAAGAGATGTATAGAATGATCAGGCCTCTCAGTGTGATCCATGCTCCATCCCACGTAGTCACTGAGAAAATTAGGATGAGCTAAATTACCTCGGATCATGGTACATTCTCTATGACAGGTATGGGGTCTTGTATCGAACCTTCAATGGTAATCCCAAGGGTATGGCCCCAATCTCTAATGTCACACTCTATGACGAGATCAGGATCCTACATTGATCCCTAATAGGAACGATAGAGAGAACCCCACAGTCCCTTTATGTTCCAACTAGAACCCCACTAAGCCATCTCCAAATAAATGCCTCATTGATAGGGTCCCAATAATGAAAAAACTTGTTAAAATGACTTAAAGTTTGAAATTTATGGGCATTTTAGTTAAAGGGGGTAGTTGGGTACGACTCCAGTCGAACCTGGTCGGATCGACCTGACCCAACTCGAGGTCTGCTAACCCGACCCGCCGGGTCCGACCTAACCCACCGGAGTGGGCGGGTGTGGTCCAATTGGGACAAGGAGGTTGATGCATCCCCACATGCCAAACATGGCCCTTCTCCATGTACCCCACTCATAGGCCTTCTGCCATTGTCCAGCTGGACCGTGGTTCCTAGCCGCATGTCGCAACCCACCTACAACATTCGTCGCGGCCCACCACTGGACGCCTTTTGGCGCCCCTTATCCACTTCCCATAGAAATTTCCATGGGATCCACTGTATTTGTACTTCATTATAACGACCCTTACCGCTATTGCATTCCAATGCAGGAACCGGTGTTGAGGTGGCAACTTCTGCGAGCCACGAGACGTGATCTGGTGCTCTGATATCCAGTCTGAAAGACGTTATGGAATCCTCGAGGTTCCATATTCATTTTTGTGGTATTGAATCCATGTTACGAACTACATTGCTAGAAAATGATCTAATCACAATATATTCTGTGTCACTTCGATCTATTTTTCATCATTGTTGTCGCACCTCCGTGATGTCATCATGAGATTAGATCTTTGATTTTGGATCATTACGCCATGAAATGTGCACTCACTGATCATATTCTCATTATTCCATGAATAATGTGAAGAATACGATTGGGGGACGATGTATGAAAGAGAAAATTGATGAATGACTTGACTGTTTTTTGTTACAGACATGATCTACTCCCATTATAAGGGTCATGAAAACAAACTTAAGCCGAAAAATCTCCCCAAAATAAAATCAGCATGTCGAACCCTCCCACAAGAACGATAGAACAATGGGCCAACGTATTTGTCGTTTCATCTACATTAGTAGTTTAAATTCAATAATTGGTAAAATCAAGATTTAAATAACCACCCCTACTTGAATTTTGGATTGGTCAGTGTCAGGGTTCGATCATTGTTGGTGATCTGTTGAGAGATGTCACAATCTGTCATCTCATCAATCCTTGACCTTTGTTGTCATTAGTCATTCTCTAATGGGAAGGTTTATCCTCCTTTCACTAGGATAACTCCAAGGTTATGATGATAACCATGGATTTCCTGATAGTGATCAATTAAAAGGAAATCGTGGTTACGTCACCACATTATGTCAATTAAAATATATTTAAATAAATATTTTAATGGATTTCACTTCCAAAAATTAACCTTCTCCCTAGCCATGATTTGGTCGAGGTTAGGCCCTTTAAAAGGTAAATTTGATGTTTTGGACGCAATGGTTCCCTCAAATTTATGATTTGGGAAACTGTTTAAGAGTTATTCAACTTTTTCAGAAAAACTACTCAAGCGTGCTATTTAAAAACATAACATTTTTTGATGGATTGTTTCAGGAACACCGGGCCTAGGAATCGCATGTTATCTTAGTTCCTGGTCTCAAAATTTCTCCATAAATTTTATAAAAAAAGAACTGGGAAAATCCAAGTCATCGCATTCTCCCTAACTTAAGGTTTTACATCCTCAAAAATCTAAACAATGTTTACTTAGAAAAAAAGCTGAGAGCACCGAGAATGAATCTAACCCCCACTCTCCCATGTGATCTTCTTAAGATCCCCTTTCTACAAATAGACACGTAATAAGGGAAAATATCATCCATGAAGGATCCTAGATCATCATTGGGTACTCAACCCAAGACAATCCAAAGTCGATTCCCTCCTCGACCAAGATCATGACATGCAATGAATTATGAAAGAATCTTCTTAGTTGTGACATGTCGAAGAATTTGTGTACCTAGTCAAACTATAGGGTAGATCCTATATGTAAACTACCTCAACAAACTCAATAAAGTACATAAAATAGGGTCTATTAACCTCAGAGATAGATTATCTCCCTAGAAAAAATATATATCACCCTCATCGAGGTGAGACCCAAAGGAAGACATGGTCTCTTTCCTCGAACTCCAAAGGTCATAACCGTCTTCTAGAACAAAACATCCGATGGACCTATGCATACTTAAAATGATCCTAGATGACCTACAGATTCTCTGGAAATTCCTCCAGTTATCCCTTCCAAAATTGGGATGTAAAGCGAGCATCGTGATATGAAACAATCGTCGATGAAACTCAATGTAGTTGAACTATCTTCTGCTCATAGAGGCATCCCAATACCTCTATTAAACTCTATTCCTGGGTAGTTAGGAAGTGGGATATCTCTATGAGTTAGTCAATGATCACCCTGATGGTATCATGTCTCTTGGAAATACATGGTAAACCAATCATGAAGTCCATCAGTATCCCTTCCCACTTCCTTCATGGTACCCTAGGAAAGAGAACGAGAAACAAATTCCATGAAAATAGGATTTATAAGATAATTTGACCACCCAAAAAACTAATTCAAACAAGATTTTAGATTCTTGTCTCAATAGGTAATCCCATCATTAACCTATTTCGTCATCCCTAGTGTCTTCCTTGACACCCACATGCATATTCTGATGCATCTCGCCACTCTGGTGTTTTATTACTACAACAAAGCATCTCTAGAAAAGAATTACATGCTACCCACCTTCAGAATTTCCATCGGGGGTATTCCATGGGGAAAACTGAGCATATGAAGACTCAATGTCAGTATCACCAATCTATGACTCCCTAAATCATTTAAGAGTGGATGGGTAACATCCAAAAACTAGAGATAAGTTGCTCCTTCTCTATACATGAAGGATAAATACAATGTGGCCAACCACTATGATATCTCATTCAGTAACTGGTAATTAGATTCTAGTTGAGAGCATCTACTTCCAAGTTCCTCTTCCAAGGATTATAGAAAAACTTTGTGTCATGGTCCCGGAGGAACTCTTGGAATCACCTCAATCTCAGGCCTCGTTTCTTCTAATCGAAGACATGTTTGAGAATCTTGTGATAGAAGTAGACGATGAATCCCCTGCCCATCAGGTATAGTCACAACATATTCAATGTGAATACCACCAATTCTAACTCAAGATTATGGGTTGTGTAGTTCTTCTCATCAAACTTCTTCCCAACCTATATGTGATTCAATAAAACTCTAATCTAGGAGATGACCAGTCCCGGGAAATGGGACCTTCTAAAACCATAACTGACACTTCAAGAGATTCTCTTAAATTCAGTGCTCTTGGAGTGTGTCACAGACCATTATAATGTGTCTCAAGTGCTTCTACTTATATACTGAGTACACTAATATTTCATCAACGAAGAACAGTTGGGGCTGCCCAGGGTGAACTATTGTGTCTTACTAATTGCTTCCTCTGTAATTCCCCCATATGCACTCCCAGCTCATGATGCTCCTCATGAGCCATCCGATATATTGACATAAATATCAGCGTAACCCCAGGGTGTAGACCAACACAGAGTCTAACTCTTGATAGAGAGGTAAACCTGGAATATATATTAGGAATATGTCTTTATCCTCTATCGCCACTCAAAAACATGAGGGCTCATAACATCCACTGCACTGAGGGTCAGGAAAACCAACTGAATAGCAACAACTTGAAACCTTCTTTGCTTGAGACTATCAAGAGCTGCAAGGATTTCCCCCTTACTGAGAGAGGGAAATCTCGTTCTATCACCATTGACAAACCATACCCATTTCATAAAACAATCAATATTATCAAGAATTTTGGATTAGTCAATACCGATAATGACATCTTATGGACTCGATTCCACTACCAAGAGATCCCAACTAAAACACTCATCTCCAAGAGTCAGGTCACACTTTCAGCACCAGTGTGTGGTCATTTGGTCTCCTATAGTATAAGTCTCTAAGCATGAGGATCAATTCAATAGTTTTAACCATAACCTCTAGGTATCAAATAAGAAAAGTGGAAGGAAATGCAATTAATAGTACACGTGTTTATCAATACTACAATTAAGGTAGAAAGTAAAAGATCATACCGTGAATCATTCCTCGAGTCATGGGTTCATATGCCTTGATAGCCTGCAACTATCTCCTCCACTATCCTCCAACTTCTGATGCTTGGTATGGACCACTTAGATGTGGTGGTTGTAACACATCAAAAATTCAACTGCCTCCTACTGCTTCCCCATCACTCCTGCCATGTACAACGCTCGACAAATCTATTTGATCTTGCTGCTGCCTCTTCCTTGGTGGTTCATCAATAGCCTCTATGACTATAGCATGAATGGTAGAATAATATCACATCAGATTCTCCCTTTTATGACAATCCTAGAAATGCCTTTCCTTCTGGGAACTGGCATTCCCCTGGAACATCTGAAGAAGCCTATGGTTCGACGGCTTACATTTCACACTTTCTATCGTTAGGTTTTGATAACTCTACATCTCAGGAAATCAATGCCTTGGAAGCCTGCGACACACGTTTTAACCCTATGAATCATCATATAGCACCCAAAAATCCATCCATGACTTTGTCTAGAAAGCTACATCCACCTGAACCCATGGAGGTGGGTCGGCTAACTGGTTATGTAGAGACCCAAATCTTGACATACATAGACATTACATTACTCTTTTTGAATACTTAATACATAACAAAAACAGACACCAAAGGACCCGTAATATTTTAGTGTCTTTGGAAACTTGGAACATAATCTTCTAATCTAGGTGAAAAATCATCAACATCTCCCATAATGATATCCCCATTTTTTCATACCTAAAATCTTTCTTTGTATCCTGTGGAAAATAAAACATATAAAGGGTGAGCTCGAATTCTCAGTAAGGGTGAGCATAGAGAAAATAAAACAAACCATATACATTTGAACTTCAAAACATGAACATAATGTTTAATCATCAAAATCTAGAGTTGTGAAATAAATCATGGAAGTACGTAAGGCATAGATCATAAAGGAACATTAATAATGATAAAATAACGTGGTAATAAAACATTTAATTGTGTAAAACCAGTAAGCACATGATATTATTTACATAGTAGCCAAGGCATTGCTGCCAAGACCATCTTAGTGGAAAAAGTCTCTTACTAGATCGAGTTCACTCCTTGTTCCAGTCTAGTATCACTGAACCGGATTAAATTACCATTCCAGCCATGTCTATCTCATTAGATATAAATATTTACCCAATGCATTGGAGGGATATATAGGTCCCACCCATCTCATAATGAAATCAATCTTACGTGGTCCACAACAAAAATATAAATCATTCATCATAACCCAAAGAATAAAATGGGTTTCATAAACATCATCCCATCATAATATAATCCAAATAAAAAAATGGATATCATTTCATCAAAAAAAAGTGAAAGAATTTAAATCATAGAGACATTATACTTGAAACATAATCATACTAAATAATTTCATCTTAGATGGAAAATTGTTTTGACAAAACACTTGAAATGAATTCTTGAGTAAAATATCCTTTCTTCTTCAGAATCATTTTTCTTTTCACTAAATACCATGAAATTTTAAAATAAAAGGATTTTTTTTGAAAATATTCGTGAAATATTATAGAGTAAGCTTCATGAAAATAAGGCTTTATGAAACAGTAAAAATCCATTCATGCCGTATAAGTTAAAAAAACATTCTCCTCGTACTTTTAACGGAAACGTAGAAAAGTTCCGCACGTGGTAAACAAAAGTAAGATTCCTTTCATAACATGTGGTGAAATTAAAAAATGTGTAAAAATGAATTTCAACATGAATGAAAACATATTTAGAAAACATGGTCATGGATGATAACAATAACCCCAAAAAATACTTGATAATAAACAATCTCGGATAAAAATGAGATTGGAAAAGTTATCCCTCACCTTAGGTCTGATATTCTTTGTAAGTATCCAAAACTCCAGTATAACGATTTAAATAATGTCATTGAATTATTAATGAATAATATTCATTGTTATGATATCATATATGGTTCACTTATGTCTTTATATTACCCGTTCTTTTGTAAATTCCATGTTAAAGCAGCGTTTTGGGTAAAATCGTTTTATTTATCGTAAATGTTTGGACATGTTGTTCTTGATATTATTATTAAATATATAATGATTTACTTACTTCCATAATTTAAATCATGATTTATATATCATATATATTCATTATATATATATAAATAATAGATATATATATGAAATGAAATACATTGTTCATGGAGACGGTAGGTCGTACGTACGCATGAACGTTGTTGTCCTTTCCTTATTGACTTGAATGGAAGTAAGTATATGACATATATATATATAAATTATCTTTATCATGTCATATATTTCATTATTATTCATTATATATACTTTATAATCATTCTTGAATGGTTGACATGGAGAACGAATCTCATCGCATCGTGGAGACGGTAATCCGTACGTACACACGAGCGATGATATCATTCCAATATTTATTTAATTGAATTGGATTGGATGATATAATATTAAATAATAAGTATGTTGTTATAATAACTATATATATTTATTCTTTACACCATTATACCCATCCAAGCAAGGTGGTGGTGGAAGAAAATAGATTACACCACGGCGTGGAGACGGTATTCCGTACGTACGCACGCGTGATGATTTCATTTTCTTTAGGATGGATAGAAAGTGAAATGGTGTTGTTTCATATTTATAATAACATATAAGTATATTATTTATACTTTTGTTATTACTTTATAATGAAACAACTAAAGAAGATGAAGTTGAAGAAGAAAGAAACTTGAAAGAATCGGTTGAAGAGATTACCTCTTCTTCGACGCACCGCTTTTAAGCTTCCTCTTAAGGCACTAGAGTTGGTATTTTGAGGATAAAATAACCTTTATAATGTTTCTAGGGAAGTTGAGAAGGTAAATGGGCAGGGTTTGGCCGATCCTGATATCTCAATGTTGTGTAAAGTGAAGAGGGAGGAGGTTCCCTTTTATAAGGGAGGAGAGTGGCACTTTAGAAAAAACATAAAATATTATTTTATTATAAAGTCAAATTCGGATTATAATAGCTCCAAATTGATTTATATCGAATATAAAGTGGGTATGGGTAGAAATAATCTCAAAAAATAGTTTTTAGACAAGTTTAGGTTATTATTTTAACCATATCATTTAGATTTAACTATAAGTTAAATAATTTACCCTTTACGGTGTCTTCTTGTTTTCTTACATTATATGGTTAATTAACATACTATAACAAGTAAAAAGAACCTCAATTGGTTTATTATTAATATATGTAACCTTATATAAGTCATTTTTCTGAATATTAGATTTTTAGGAATAAAATAACAATTAATAATATAATATTTGTTTTAAAAACCATTTTATGTCAATTTTGACACTATTTGGTAATTGATTTTTGTTAAACTCATAACAGCATGATTAGTTATAAAAAAATTAATTAAATAAATCTTAAAATGTCATATTAACCTATAAAATTAGTTTAATTCATAAAACGTCTCAAATTACATTTATTTGGGTATTTATAACCTCAATTATGTTAATATTTCATTAATAAAATAATTACTCCATCATCATTGTGTCATAAATAAATTAAATTATTTATTGTCTAAAAATTATAAATAAAATACCATTATGTAGTAAATAATTTTATATTTCTAATGAATATTTATAGTCTAATTTATCTTATGTATAACCCTATATTAAAAATATTTTAGTTATTAAACTTTGATTTTATCTTGTTTAACTCTTCTTTAAATAAAATAATGATAAGTGTCCTAATCTAATCCAAGTGGACCTAAAGGGTAATATTTTATTCCTAAGGTTGCTTTTTGTCTAATTAAACTTATCCAATAGAATTATGACATGTTTTAGGGTAATAATAATATCATTTTTACCCTTTATTGCCATATTTAATTTTAACCGTGGTAAATAAAAGTAAAAAGTTACTATTCACCAAAAATTATTTTTATCTTATTGAACCACATTTTACTAATTTATATTAACAACGTCTCTCATATTTTTGAAATTCCACTCAAAGAAGCAGTAAAATTATGTTTTATGTAAATTTACAAATTTTCCTACGAGGTGGGTAAAAGACAGTGAAAAGTTCAATAAAATTTTTATATATCTAAAATTTTTATAAAATGACTATAATGAATTACATTGAACATATATAGGTATTATGTATCAATTTTCACCTAAATCAAATTTATATAAAAGAAATAATTATTTAAAAAAAGATGTTTTTTAAATAGTAACCCAGTGCTTTTAGTATTCATAAAAAATTGAAAGTTTTCAGAAAAATACCAAAAATTTACCCTTGGCTAATTTCAATATTCCGAATCGAAAAATGAAGTCCATTTTGAAATATAAAATTTAAAAATTTAAAAATTTGGGTATTAATATTCATAATGCCTAGTTTATATAATATTTTAATAACATATCGTTGTTTAGTGAAACTCGGTATTGCGTACTACACATGCTATCGGGGAAGGTCGTGATTGCATGTAATGCAAGCCAAGTCAGGGATACGTGTAGTGAAAGCTCCATTTGGTGTTGAGTATATCATAATAAAATGTTATTTCATTTATACATTAAATAAAATCTATACTTGGGTTTGCATAGTATAATTTCCACAAAACGAACTTGAAATTGTGTGTACCTCGATCCAAAAATAGTGTTACGTATACTGCAAGCTAATACGGTGTTGTGTATATCGCAAGATAATCTGGGTGTAGCATACAGCAGGAGATATCAAATAAATTAAAAATAATATTTCTCATAAAATCTTGGGGTGTTACATTCTACCCCACTTAAAATGAATTTCTCCCTCAAAATTCGTCAGGGTTATAAATGGTTTTCTACTTGAAAGTTTCTTTAATAGAAACCAACATCATAAAAAGGAATACTAAAACATCATTTTAAAAAGGAACGTTAGAAACATAACAGATACCCAAAGTAACTTATCACTGAGTTTCCATATATGATAATATTGGTCAAAAATATAGATATGGAAGACAAATTTAACCATCAAGTTCTGATAGAGAGTGGTAGAGAACATGGCAATGAAAAGGCAACAGTCACAAAGCCATATATTTGTGATGATCTAAGGTACCATCTAATTCATTGGATATGAGGGTACTAGGACAACGTTTTTGATTTTTAATATCATTTCCCTAATGTTGATGAATTAAAAGAAATACTTACTTGGTTTTGGTACAATCTCACCGTTGTTCGTGCCTTGAACAATTTCCACTTCATCTCTTAATGAAATGAAGTTGAATTTGTCATTCGTTAAGTGTTAGCAGATCATGCGATAGAATGATGGGTCATTCCATCTATCTCATAAAAAAGGATAGAAAAAAGTTATCAAATATACATAAGTCCATCTATGGTGAGGTTAATCGTATATGATTTCGAAAATGGACTTATACTTCATCTCTTAATAAAATACAACTAGTTTCTACTAACCAGGGACTTCATGTAGGCCAGAGGTAGGAAATAAAGGCCTGTCGCACTTCGGTTGTGGGTTCGATTCTCGCAAACATGTCCTACGCGATGGGTTATCGCATGTCCTGTGTGTTGCCCTTTTTCTAAAACTACACTATTATAACATTCTAGAAATAATATCGAAAAAACAGGTTCTATCCTTAAGCAATACTATCTGATGTCGAACTTAATCTATTCCAATATTTAGGCTTACCCTAACTCACAGTATAAGGAAGAATATTGATAGAGAGGTCATCTACCAAGCATGTAAATACTGTCATTTATCCCCATATATCATAAGATATGCCTTTTTGGTCACATTCCAAACATTCGAATGCCTTAATCATTTATTCTCTTGAAAAATAAATACACATTAAACCTTAGTGAAAACATGAATGAAGTTAAAAGCTAACTCTTTCCACATATCAAAATCCCAAAAATTCAATATACTCAAACCATGATATCACATAGTCCTTATATCAATCATGAGCTCATGAATACTATCAAACATATTATTTTCTCCTTATCCATTCATTAGGCGCATATCATATTCTTTCAAAAAATATCTGAATAACATTCCATGATTACCGGTACCATTCAACATATAATTTCAAATACTTTAGAAAAAACAACATTGTAACAATCCTTAGATGATTCTTTATTCCATAGTATCATTAACATAACTCTTGTTAAACATAAAATCATTCCACTACCTTCTTAAAACATTGAATGAGCTTCATCATTTTATTCCTCAACACTTATTTCATCTCATATATCATTTTTAGTTTATTCTTCATCATAAACATAAATACTACTCATAAGTCCATGTTGATTCTCTTCAAAATATTTTCCCATAGGGAATTGGTTTGCATAATGCCTATACATTCAACATTTAAAAGATTTAATCGTTGTTGATGTCATAGCAATACCATTATCCTTGTCCATGGTGTTAACTAACCCTTTTACTTTGCACTTACAGGATTTGTGTCCTTTTCCACACCCAAATCATCTTTCAGTTCCTTTAAAAACATTCTCCCTAATGCCTATTCCTACATGATTTATACGAGGGGAATTTAACTTTCTTTCCTCTCTGATCATCATGAAACTCCATCTTTCTCTTATTAGCTAAGTCAGGAAACATACCAAAGTTGAGATTATTGATCATGTTATGAGATTTCTGATTAGGCATAATAACGATGATTGGACTTCCATATACTGTTTCATTTGGTGTCTCATGAAGAATATAATTCCAGTGTCCATCATATCCTCCATTATCATGAATCTTCCCATTTCCAGCCTTTTTCTAAGACCCAAAAAGTGTAGTCTGAGTGGAAAAAATCATGCTAGGAAAACAACATAATAAAGGGGGAGTACCTTCAATATCTAACATCTTAGGATTAAATCTAATATCGTTATCATAATTCTAGGACTATAACCTATACTTATACTTAACCTTAGGGACATCCCTAGACATACCTTAGAAATATCTCTAGGGATCTCATTAATGTTTTCTCATCCTAGTTTCCAAAGGTTAACTAACCCTTTCCTCTAATACCAACTATAGGGACCCAAATATTGACGTATATAGACATTACATTACATTTTTTGAATACTTAATACATAAAAAACAGACACCAAAGGACTGTAATAGTTTAGTGTCTTTGTAAACATGAAACATAATCTTCTAATCTACGTGAAAAATCTTCAACATCTCCCATAAAGATCATTCCATTTTTTTCTTACCTAAAACCTTTCATTATATCCTGGGGAAAATAAAACATATAAAGGGTGAGCTCAAATTCTCAATAAGGGTAAGCATTGAAAAAATAAATCAAACCAAATACATTTGAACTTCAAAACATGAACATAAAGTTTAAACATCAAAATATTGAGTTGTGAAATAAATCTTGGAAATAATTAAGGCATAGATCATAAAGGAACATAAATCATGATAAAATAACATGGTAATAAAACATTTAATTTTGGAAAACCGTTAAGAAAATGATATTATTTACATAGTAGCTAAGGAATTGCTGCCAAGACCATCTTAGTGGACAAAGTCCCTTACTGAATCGAGTTCACTCCTTGTTCCAGTCCTGTATCATTGAACCCGATTAACTTACCGTCCATCCTGTATATCTCATGAGATATAAATCTTTATCCAATGCATTATAGGGAAATATAGGTCCCACCCCTCTCATAATGAAATCATTCTTACGTGTGCCACAACATAAACATAAATCATTCATCATAACCCAAAGAATAAAATGGGTTTCATAAACATCATCCCATCATAATATAATCCATATAAAAAAATGGATATAATTTCATCATAAGAAAAGTGAACCCATTTAAATCACAGATACATTATACTTGAAACATAATCATACTAAATAACGTCATCTTAGATGTAAAATAGTTTTGACAAAACACTTGAAATGAATTCTTGAGGAAAATATCCTTTCTTCTTCAAAATCAATTTTCTTTTCACAAAATTCCAAGAAATTTTAAAAGAAAAGGATTTTTTTGAAAATATTCATGAAATATTGTAGAGCATGCTTCATGAAAATAAGGCTTTATGAAACTTTATGAATCCATTCATGCCGTATAAGTTGAAAAAAAAATCTCCTCGTACTTTTAACCGAAAAGTCAAAATGTTCCTCATGTGGTAAAAAAAGTAAGATTCCTTTCATAACATGTGGTAAAATTCAAAAATGGGTAAAAATGACTTTAAACATACATGAAAAATTTTTTATAAAACATGCTCATGGGTGATAACAATAACCCCAGTAAATACTTACGAATAAACAATATCGGATACAAACGAGATTGGAAAAGTTATCCCTTACCATAGGTCTGATATTCTTCGTACGTATCCAAACATCCTGTATAATGATTTCAATAATGTCATTTACTTATTACAGAATCATATTCACTGTTATGATATCATATATGGTTCACTTATGTCTTTATATTACCCGTTGTTTTGTAAATTCCATATTAAAGCAGTGTTTTGGGGAAAATAATTTTATTTATTGTACGTGTTTGGACATGTTGTTCTTGATAGTATTATTACTTATATCATGATTTACTTACTTCCATAATATAAATCATGATTTATATATCATATATATTCATTATATATATATATATAATATATGGATAAGGGAAATGAAATACACCGTTCATGGAGACGGTAGGCCGTACATACGCATGAACGTTGTTTTCAATTTCTTATTGACTTGAATGGAAGTAAGTAGATGACATATATATATATATACATAAATCTAGTAGTTTTATCATGTCATATATTTCATTATTATTTAATATATATACTTTATAATCATTATTTAATGGTTAACATGGAGAATGAATCTCATCACGTCGTGGAGACGGTAATCCGTACGTACGTACGAGCGATGATATCATTCCAATAATTTTTTAATTGAATTGGAGTGGATGATATAATATCTCAGAATCAGTATTATGTTATGATAACTATATATATTTATTCTTTACACCATTATACCAATCCAAACAAGGTGGTGGTGGAAAAAAAACAGATTACACCACGGCGTGGAGACAGTATTCCGTACGTACGCATGCACGGTGATTTCGTTTTCCGTTGGATGGATAGAAGGTGAAATGGGGTTGTTTCATATTTATAATAACATATCAGTATATTAGTGATACTTATGTTATTAATTTTTAATGAATAATAATTTGAAGAAGAAAGAATCTTGAAATAATCGGTAGAAGAGATTACCTCTTCTCCAACGCACCTCTTTTAAGCTTCCTCTTAAGGAACTAGAGTTGGTCTTTGGAGGAGACCAGAACCTTTATAATGTTTCTAGGAAATATGATAAGTTAAATGGTCAGGGTTTTTCCGAGATTGAAGGCTCAATATGGTGTAAAGAGAAGAGGGAGGAGGCACCCTTTTATAAGAGAGGAGAGGGGAAATTTAGAAAAAACAGAAAATATTATTTTATAATAAAGTCATTTTCGGTTTATACTAGCTAAAAATTGATTTATTTAGAAGATAAAGTGGGGATGGGTCACAATCCTCTCAACCAATATGTTTTATACAAGTTTATGTTACTATTTTAACCTTATCATTTAGATTTAACTCTAAGTTAAATAATTTAACCTTTACCGTGTCTTCTTTTTTACTTACACTATATGGTTAATAAACATACTATAACAAATCAAAAGAACCCCCAAGTGATTAATTATTAATATATATAACCTTATCTAAGTCATTTTACCAAATATTAGTTTTTTATGAATATAATAACGATTAATAATATAATATTTGTTTTAAAAACTATTTATGTCAATGTTGTCACTATTTGGTAATCGATTTTTGTTAAAATCATAACAGCATGATTATTTGGAAAAACATTAATTAAATCAATAATAAAATGTCATATTAACCTATAAAATTATTTTAATTCATAAAAAGACTCAAATTACATTTATTTGGGTATGTATAACATCAATTATGTTAATTTTTCATTAATAAGGTAATTACTACATCATCATTGTGTCATAAATAAATTAAATTATTTAATGTCTAAAAATTATAAATAAAATAAAATCATGTAGGAAATCATTTTATATTTATAATGAATATTTATAGTAGAATTTATCTTATATATAACCCTATATTAAAAATATTTTAGTTATTAAACATTGATTTTAACTCTTTTAACTCTTCTTTAAATAAAATAATATTAAGTGTCCTAATATAATCCAAGTGGAACTAAAGGGTAATATTTTATTATTAAGGTTGTTTTTGGTCTAATTAAACTTATCCAATAGAATTAGGATATGTGTTAGGGTAATAATAATATCATTTTTACCCTTAATTACCCTATTTACTTTTAATCGTGGTAAATAAAAGTAAAAAGTTACTATTCACCAAAAAATTATTTTTATCTTATTAAACCACATTCTACTACTTGATATTAACCATGTCTCTCAGATTTTTTAAATTCCACTCAATGAAGCGTTAAAATTATGTTTTATGTAAATTTACACATTCTCCTAGGAGGTGGGTAAAAGACGGGGAAAAGTTCAATAAAATTTTTATATATCTAAAATTATTATAAAATGAATCCAATGAATTACATTGAACTTATATAGGTATTATGTATCAATTTTGACCTAAAATAAATTTATATAAAATAAATAATTATTTAAATAAAAAGTCGGTTTTTAAATAGTAACCCAGTTTTTTCACAATTCATCAAAAATTGAAAGTTTTCAGAAAAATACCAAAAATTTACCCTAGGCTACTTTCGATATTAAGAATCCAAAAATTAATTCCATTTTGGAATATAAAATTTATAAAATTTTATGAAGTGGGTATTACTATTCATAATGACTAGTTTATATAATATTTTAAAAACATATCGTTGTTTATTGAAACTCAGTATTGCGTACTAAACACGCTATCGAGGAAAGTCGCGATTTCGTGTAATGCAAGCCAAGTCAGGGATGCGTGTGGTGCAAGCTCCCTTTGGTGTTAAGTATATCATAATCAAATGTTATTTAATTTATACATTAAAAAAAATCTATACATAAGGTTGCGTAGAATAATTTCTACAAAACAAACATGAAATTGTGTGTAACACGAGCCAAGAATAGCGTTGCGTATACTTCAAGCTAATACGGTGTTGAATATTGCGCAAGATAATCTTAGTGTAGAATACAAAACAATACATCAAATAAATTAAAAAGAATATTTCTCATAAAGTCTTGGGGTGTTATAGGTCATTAGGAGAAACCATCACCTAATGACCATCATGAAGAAAAACATCTATGTGAATGGCTCTTGTCAGGGAGGCCTCATTGAGGATCGGACCAAACTCCCGATCCTAGTACATAAACCTCAATAGCTAGCATTGTGAACACATCCCGTGGAAAACAAGATGTATAACAGTTAAAAGAGTATACCTAGTGAGCTTGCTCAAGAAGGACATGGAAAACACACCTCATTTTTATATGATTCATGCACCTTTACTTATACATATAACTAGTGTTTTTATGTACCAAGTCACAATGCAGGTTCCTAGAGTCCGGGTGTTTGTATACATCAGCTGCCACACCAACACTTGATTCCCTATCCTTAAAGTTGCATTTTAAACACTTAACACTATTTCCCCAAATCAAACTCACAGACCCCCAGTCTCAATGTGGAAACAGACCCCCTCTGATACCAATCTGTCATGACCCATCCCCTCGGACCCATATTGTGACTACCCTAAGCCCGCCACTAATAAGAAAAGGTATGTAGACTAGCGTCGAGTAGGTATATCCCACATATAGGAGTCATTTTCCTATGAACCTGTACAAACACACATGACTCCAATCCATAGAGGTTGGAAAGTGAAAACACTAAGTAAAGAAAATGAATGCATACCAATACAACCCAATTAAATATTATGAAAGAATGTAAACTATTGAAATACAACTAGGCTAAAATACATGCCCACTAAAAGAAATACAATAGCAACGTCTGACTGGCAATCTAGGGAACTGAAGCTGCTGTAGAAAGATAACAAAAACAACTCAACTTATATAATCTCACAGAGCACCATCTTGTCCGAGTTTTGGTCCTAGTCCAACTCTTCCTAGGACTCTGCCATAGTGTTGGTCATTTTCACAAGACACAACACGTGTCGAAAAATCTCATGCAGGGGTGAGTAAAATAATACTCATTAGGGAAACCCAAAACAAAAATTAATAGACCAAAACAAAAACACCACTAAGAAGATATAGGCATCTCAACACAGGTATATTTCAACAATACATATAACAAGAACATACACACATACTCGTAGAGGATTCCAATATGCAATGTCTCATCCACTCCCAATATATGGTTACTCTCATACCACACTCGATTCTTGGAGATCCCACTCCTCATGCTATCTGAAATAAAACACACAGAACTAGTCTACCAAATGTATATGAGAGAACATTTGGACTTGATACATCCCAAATATTCTTTGAGATATCCAGTCTCACTGATTCAAGGAGTCTCGATATCACAAATATTTTGTAGTCAAAGGATTCTCCTAGAGGCACACTCGTTCTAGGATAACTCGCTCCTCGAGCAATGAAGTTATTGGAGACCCTTGCAAAGATTACCCCCTAATTTTGGCCCCACTAAAATTTAACAAACCGATAACTAGCCAATGTACACCGGTCAGGTAAATCCAGAAATGAAATAATTGGATCTTGATACACAGATGGGGGGTCAGGCACCCAAGGCTCACTATGGGACATCTTGGCCCTACTGGAATTATCATCATAGATAGGGGATGGGTGACTATGTAAATATTGGTCACACACATTCCATAAAACCTATCTAAGGTTCCAAAAAAAGAAGTGAGGACCATCCATGACTCCTGGCGCGATCCATACTCCAGTATGCGAAGTCACTATGAAAATTGTGTTGAGCCAACTAACATCAAAACACAAGAAATTCTCTATGACATGGATATGATCCTATATCTAACCTTTATAATGAATCGTAAGGGTGTGTTCTCAATCTTTAATATCACCCTCTATGATGGGATCAGGATCCCTCATCGATAACTCAGAGAAAATAAAAAGATAACTCCACCATCCCCTTCTGGTCCGACAGAAACCCCTCTAAGACATCTCAAAAGGACCACCTCATCGATAGGGTCCCAGCATTGTAAATGGCTCATAAAATGGGATTATTATTTGAATGTAATGAGAATTTTAGTGAAAGGGTCTTGTTGGGTCTCGGTCAGGTCCAACACGGTTAGACTGACCCGACCCAGCCCGGGGTCCGTCAGACTGAACCGCCAAGTCAAACCGCCCCATTGGGCCTAGCCCAGACTGGTTGGTCCTGGCCTGCTATAGAGGGCCGGTGTGGTCCACCCAAGAGGCAGTATGTGCAGCGTTCCCATATGCCAAACGCAACTGGCCACCACATACAATGTGCTAGGTCACTATGTGGAATGTCATAGGCTACCGCGTAACCCACCCATCACTGATTCCATAGGTCGTCTGCTAAAGTCTAGCTAGACCATGGTTCCAGGTCGTGTGATGCAGTCTCCCATCGGACGCCTTCCAGCATCCCGATCCACTGCCCATGGTAATTTCTGTCGCCACGGCCCACCTAGTAGTGGCCTCCCATCACCGCTAGGACCCACCTAGTCGTAGCCTTCTGCCACACTAGCACAAGGCCTCTATTGGCCACCACTGACATTGGTAATCACTGCCCCATTGGACCCTTCCAAGGGCCACCAAACATGATCCAGTACTCTGATCTGTGATCCAGAAGACATTTTGGAATCCCCGGGTTTCAATCTTCACGGTCGTGGGCTCAAATCCACACTACAAACCACTTTTCCGGAAAACAATACAATGGTGGTATCTCTTTTGTCACATCAATCTGTCTCTCACCATCATTGTATCACCTCTACTAGGTCATCATGAGCCATGATCATTGATTTGGGATCATTTTTCCATGGAACATGCAGGCAAAATTCACTTTCTTGTTATTCCACGAAGTATGAAAAGAACGTGATTGGGGGAAGAAACATAAAAGATAAAACTATGAAACGTATATAGGATATTATTGATTACATCCTTGATCCTCTACCATTATAAGGATCAAGAAAACAAAATTAAGAAGTACAATTTCCCCAAAATTAAAACTCGCAAGTCGAACCCACCCACAAGAATGATCAAACTGTGAGTCAACCTATTCGTGGGTTGATCCGTGTTCATCGTTTAAATTAATTAATGTTGAAAGATTATATTTAAATAACAACCCATTCCTGGAGTTTAGATTTTTCATAGTCGATGTTCGATCTTCGTTGGCGATCCTTTTAGAGACACCATGATTTTTTGTCTCTTCGATCCTCGATCTTTGTTGTCGTTCATCATTTTCCAATGAGAAGTTTTCTCCTCCTTGACTAAAAAAACTCCAGGGTTATGATGATAACCCTAGATTTCCTAACAAGGATAAATTAAAAGGAAACTGATGTTGTGTCTCCAAATTTCATTAATTTAAAATATTTTTAAATAAATATTCTAATGACATTCACATCCAAAAATTAACATTCACCATCTAACTGTGTCACTTGAGGTTAGGCCATACCTAAGGTAAAGTTGATGTTCTGGACACAAAGGTTCCCTTATATTTCTAAACTAGACACCCATTTAGGAGTTATATCACATGTTCATGAAAAATAATACTGTGTTCTAATTAAAAACATAACATTTTTTGACGGATTTTTCTGGTCACACCGGGCCTCGAAATCCCATGTTGTCTTAGCACTAAGTCTCAAAATATTCCCAAGAATTTTCTAAAAAATAAAACTAGGAAAATTCTACTCATTATAATAAAAATATGAATAAAACATCATTAAAATACTATATTAATGATTTTTTATAATGTTTTTCTCAGTAAAACATGTTTTTTAAAAAAATTTGATTTATTAAATAAGATAAGGATTTATTTGATTGTAAAAAGTGTTTGATAGAGGCAGGAACATTAATCACACATAGGGAACAAATCTATAAGTTACTTGGGAATTATAGTAATCAGACGCACTGCAATTTGATGCATGGTATGACCGCTATAACTCAATGTGTCCATTACGAGTTTAAAATTGACAGTTTAGTTCAAAAAATGTCAATATCTGAAAATAAAGAAAAATTTTTTGGATATTATTAATAATTTAGGAACCAAATTCATAAGTCTTTTTTGATGTGTAGGAATTCGTCTCATGTCAAAATAATACACGATGTAATCAGTACTGGCCAAACTTCATGTTTCCAATTTAAGATGAGATTTTAGTAAAAAAGTTTCATTATAAAAATCAAAAAACAAATTTGAATTTCCTTGGTACTTTAGTAAAGTTAACCATATGTCATTTGGGACATGTAGGAATCATCCATATCTAAATCTGATGCATGGTGTGACCTGTATCACTCCATGTGGGTCTTTTTATTTAAAAATTCCCTCAATTTAAATACAAAATAGAAATAACCTACTCAAAACCAAGAAAACAGGTTCATATTAATTTGATAATTTAGGGAAACTATACATAAGTCATTTTTGAAGTTTTTGAATTAGTTTCACCTCAATCCAACATAAGGTGTGCCCAGTATTACTCAATGTATTTGTTATTAGTTTAAAATCGATATTTTATTTCCAAAAATGACACTCAATGAAACAAAGAAAAAATTATTGGATTTTATTTATAATTTATTATATTTATTAATAAGCCATTTTTGATGTGTAAGAATTGGTCTCACGTTAAACCAATACATGATCTGATTGGAATGATTCAATATATGTGTTTCCAATTTAAAATGACATTTTCGTAAAAAAGATAAGTGACATAATCAAAACTAAGTAAACACATTTGGATTGTTTTTATACTTTATTAAAATGATCTATAATCCATTTGAAACATGTAATAATTATCCTTACCCCAATCCGACTCACATTGTGACCGATATGACCCAAAGTGTTTCTTTTTTTTAAAATTGACATCAAATTTAGTACAAATGAAAACTCGCCTACTAAAAATTGAGCAAACACATTCATATTTTTTTTATAATGTATTAAAATGATCCATAATACATTTTTGATGTGTAGGAATTAGACTCACCTCAATCTGATACACTATGTTTCTGGTATGACTCAATGTGTCTTTTATTAGTTTAAAATCATCATTTTAGTTGAAAAAGTTTCACTGACTGAAAACTGAGAAAACTCACTCAGATTATAAATATATTTTATAATAACAACTCATAAGTCAGTTTGTACATATAGATATTGTTATCATGCTAAACTGACACATGATAATATTGGTATGAGTCAATGTATGTGTTTCCAGTTTAAAATATCATTTTATTAAAATAGGAAAGTGACATACTCAAAACTGATAAAACATATTCATATTTTTTTGATACAATAGAAAAATGATCCATAACTCATTTGAGATGTTAAAAATCATTCTCACCTCAATCCAATATGTGATGTGGCAGATATTACACTGAGAGTGTTTTTCAATATATAAGTATTATTTTAGTTTAAATTGCACATCGCAACCCCAAAACAGAGAAAATGAACCTAGATTGTTTTCTCTTTATTTAAATTTTGTTTTCATACTTTTTTTTTCATGGAGTTTTGGGTGCTGTGGGGTGTTGTAATAGCACACTGTACTGGTGGGGATGTTTTTTGTAATATCACACTATAGTAATCCCCTTTACTAGTGCTTATAGAAGTGTTGATAAATGGTCCTTTATCAATTTTTTAATAATAACTGATAAATGGTCCTTTATCAGCGCTTATATAATCAATGATAAATAACCCAATTATTAGCTCTTTTTTCACATTGATAAAAAACATGGGCTTTTAATCTCACTCCAGTAGTTAGCACTTCTCTATCACTGAAAAGGGCCATTTTTAGCATTGTTAAAATCTTATTTTATAATAGTGTCGGGTGTTTTGAGGACATTTGGTTCAATGTTTCAAAACAGAATCGATTTGTTGACAATGTTCAAAGAGGCCATTATTTAGAAATATATAGACTAATAATCATGAAATAATTATCATATTTATTAAAAATTTATAATTTTAACCCCAATCATTTAATATGTTTATGAAAAATGAACTATGTTACAATCATGGAGACAGTAGGTCGTACGTACACATGAGTAATGTCACCATTTTTTAATGATCATTATAAAAAGATGGTAAGTAATATTTCATATCAATAGAATGACCATAGTATAATAAATACCATATTATTTCATTTAATATACTTATATATATCATTAATGTTATGTGGTGATGAGAAAAACAATCACATTGATTTGTGGAGGTGATAGTCCACACATATGCAAGAACGACGTAATCATTTTTCAATTAGTGGAAATGTGTGAAATAAAAAGATATATTCTATTTTAATAATTTTAAATGTTTTATTAATCTTATAATTATGTCATATATATCACATATATTCATTAAATGTCTCCTTTTTTACCTTCTATGAAAGGGTTAGGGAAAAACAAATCACATCGCTTTGTGATGCGGCAATCTACCGTACACATGAGTGGCAATATCGTATCCCATATGGAATAGAAATTTAGAATTTATATGTTATATTATAATTAAATATTATAATAATTTTTAAAATATCATATTTATATTTAAATCCAACATTACAACAATCCCTGATTGATGATGATGACAATTGAATAACATCGGTTCACAAAAAGGTAGCCCGCCATATACATGAATGATGATTTTGTTCCCAATTTGATGGAATAAGAGAAGGAATTTGGTTTTTAGATTAACATAATGAAATTTAAATATATTTTAGATAAAAATTTTATTATTTTCAGTGTAATTTAATACTATTTTATGGAGGTGGAGAAAGAAATAAAAAAAATGATCAGTTAAGAACTATACTTATTCCTTGGACAACCTCCACAGGTATGATCCAAAAGCCTTATTAGGAAGGATTTATGAAAAAAAAGTGGTTTTGAGGAAATTGGGTGGGAAGTTATAAATGAATTTTTCTTTATATTATATGAATAAAATTGAATTTAGGGTGTGAAGTGGAGAGGAGAGCGGGTGGCCTTTTATAAGTGAGTTGAGTGGAAAACATGTAATTTTTTAAAAGAAAAATTTATACCCATGTTTTTTCGCTTTCTACAAGGATAAAAAGTACACCATTACCAATAATTATATATTATAAGTTCAAGATATTTCTATAAAATATAATTTATACAAGTTTTTAGGTCATTTTGACCCTTATATTTTTAGTTTAACCATCGATAAACCCGTTTTCACCTTAACTGTAGTAAAATATATTTATTGTTTTCACTATTAATTGCAAAAAATTATTAAGTGAAATTACTATATAATTTAAATTTTAATTATTATAAATATATAATCAATTTTAACAAATTAAATTAATATAATTTTTATAATTTAATTTTAAATTAAACATGGAGACATGATGAAAAAATGCATTTTCAAGAAGTGTATTTTTCTAGAAGATGATGATTTTATATTAACTCTATGACCCGTAATAATCATTATATAATTTTTAATTATTATATATTTATATATATTCTATAAATTACATTTAAAAAATTCATCCTTAGGTTTTTTTAAAATTATTTAAAATGGAGAAACATGATGAACTTTAAAACAGTTTTTAAAAAAATACCCTTTTAAACCGAAAAATAAACTTATACTAAAATACAATATAAATATGATTAAAATGTAATTAATTGGAAAAAATATAAAAAAATTATAATTATTTAACATAGAATCATTTTAAAAACCTAATAATACATTTTAATTATTTCATTTATTGAAAAGATATTATAATCTTACAAAAATCTATATTTTCACTATTCACTAAAATATCAATATTTTCAAAAAAACCCAAAATTTCACCATAAGTTAATTTTTTACCTTATAATTTAAAAATTAATTTAATTTGGTAAAATTAATTTTATAAAACCACTAGAAATTAATTTTAATATTTTATCATAAATAAAAATAAAAATCAATTCTAAGAAAGTGTATTTTTTAAAGAGTAGAACTACTTTACTAAATAATGATTGATTATTTAATAATAATTTATAAATAAATTTATATTTTGTATGAAATTTATATATATATTTCATTAAGTAGTTAATAGTATTCATGCCATCCAATTTAATGACTATATTATAATGGCCATATTTAAAATAATATTATTTAATGGTTTGTTTAAGCTTAGTGTTTTGTACTTTTTACATTATCAGACGTAAAAAAAATTAAATTTGAAGGTGTTAATGTAAAACCACTACTTTATATAATTTTTTTTGAATAAATTAAAATTCCTTGATGTACTATTTTATATGCTACACCATGTTAAGCTTGTGCTACACACAATAACATCATAGCTTTTCTTTACATGAAACTCTGAGTTCCAACGAAACATCATTTTATTATTATTATTATTTAAACAAGAAAATTATAACCTATAAATTAAAATGGGAGGAATTAATAGTATTAAATAAAAATTTAAATTATGGTTTTCAAATAAATAAATAAATAAATATATAATTCTTCAACTAATTAATTATAAATGAATGTAAAACACTTTGTAAAAATAAAATGAAATGTTTTTCTGAAAAACTATTCCCAATTACGTTTTATATAAATAAATTTAATCTTACAAAAATATATTAATGATATATATATTTATAATATTCAAGATAATGATTAATATACTTCTTATGTGTTTTCAATACATGATATAAGAACAAATCTAATTTTTCTCAAAAAAGAAGTATTTCATTAAAAAGGTTACTTTGTAACCTTCTGATAGAGAATTTGATTTAAATATAGTTTTTTGGAAATTTTATAAATTAGATTTGATAAAATTAAAATTTTATTTAAAATTATGATACAAAAATTTACTTTGGTTGAGTTTTTGTAAATTTCTGATAAGTTTCATGTTTTGATATATCGTGAAAAATACTAAATTTTAATATAAAGATGATTTTTAATAATAAGAAATTATAGTGTTAAATTATATTTTTGAATAATTTTAAAGTATAATTAGATCAATTTTAAATAATTTAATCCAATATAGGTCATTAGAGTCAATTTTAAATTGAATTTGGATATAAAAAATATAAAATCTTTTGAACATTTTGAATTTAAGGACACTTTGTTTCATTCCATCAGTGGGATTAATTTTTAATTAATTTATAAATATTATTTGGATTTCATTTAAAAAATTATACTCCGTATTTTTAATCATAAGATAAAAATTTATTAATTAGGTCCCTTTTATTTTTGGACAATATGAATAGTAATTTTTATTTCCTTGTTAAGGGTAAATCGAGTAATTAAGGGTAAAAATAATATAATAAATATTATAAAACTACAATAACATTTTCCAAAATATTATTGGATGAATTTAATGAAAACCTTAACACTTAATTTTATAAATTGAATAATTTAATGGACACTTGTCCGTGAAAATGACTTGAATATTATTAAAATCAATTAGAGTGACAAAATGTCACTCTTAATTTTAAAAAGTATAATATTCATAATTTGTAGTTAAATAGAGGATATGGATGAATATGTATATTATTATTAAATATAAAAGGTTAATATAGATCATGCTATTTTATTTTTAAATTTTAGTGAATAAATAATTTTTATTAATAATTACACAATGATGATGCAGTAATTATTCAATTAATGAAAAAATCAATAAAATGATATTATAAATATTAAATGAAAAATATATTTACATAATTATGTTAATCCACGAATTTTATAGGTTAATATGTTATATTAGGGGTGTATTATGTAAATTGGTTTGAATTTATATTTCTATATTTATTTTCGTAAAGTCAATGTTATGAATAGTGTAAAATGGACACTTATGATATTCTATGAAAATAATATAATTTCAAAATTATTTAAAAATCATAAAAATATTAAATAAAAACAATTAGATGATATATGGTTTAAAAATATCATAAATTTTACATTTATAGTTCAGTTAAAACATTATATGTTAAAATTACATCGTCGTAATATTGAAAAGTTTGTTACCATAGTTAAAATTAAAATGGACTAACGAAGGGTTAATCAAAATGGTATGGTTTAAAATAACACAAAAACATGTCTAAAATCTATTGTTTGATCATATTAAAACTTTATAATATAATTTATTCTAATAAATTGAATTTTTAAGGTATTTGGATTGATATTGAATTTATTATAAACAAATCTTTTGACAACTTCCAGAAGTGCCCCTCACCTCAATTATAAAAGGGAGCCTCCTATTATCTTTTCTACACACTTCATAACCTATTTTCATCATACCAAATATATCCAAATATAATCCCAAATTCCCTCCCTTAATCTTATAATCCTTACTTTGGGATGAAATCCAACCAATAACACCTTTTGTGAAAATCTAATGAAGATACCTAAAGAAGAGTTAATGTTCATCAACGAACATTTTTGTTTTATTTATTCAATTAATTACATATTTTTTTTATATTTTTTATATAATACCATAATTATAATAAATTAAATAATATGTTTTTATACTAAGGGTTTTACCTACAGTCACAAACATTTCCATCAAATGGGATACACAATCATCATTCATTTGTACGATAGACTACCGCCTCACGAACCAATGTTGTTTGTTCTTCCATTTACACCTATCAAGGTTGGGAATAATGATTTAATTTGTGTCTTTATATGATATATATTAAATTTTTTATGTATTTCTTCTTCTTTAATTATTATATAACACAGAGCATCATGATTTTCATTTTGTGTAAATATGATAACTTCATTTGTGGACCTGTGGAGTACGGGCTCCTTAAAGTGATGTGATTAATTCACATTTTAGATGGAATTTGTTAAGGATTTTTTTGTGAAAATATATCATA
Organism: Viscum album; assembly: GCA_963277665.1. Lineage (NCBI taxonomy): Eukaryota > Viridiplantae > Streptophyta > Magnoliopsida > Santalales > Viscaceae > Viscum > Viscum album. Next base: position 493,685,782 of record OY728148.1, on the reverse strand, counting down.
TATACTAAATAATAATTCTAGTTTAATTATATTTTATATATTTCATTTAATTTCATTCTTTCAATATGATAAGAAAATGTAAATAGTATTCATGCGTACGTACGACTCATCTTCTCCATGAATGTTATATTACATTTTATATTTGTATATTTTATAGACTATTATAAATAAAAATATAATGAATATATATTATATTCAAGTCATGGTTATAATTCCATATATGGTGAAAACATTATATAATTAAGAGGGCTAAAAATATAACAAATCAAAACACATATGAAAAACAATGTGGTTATTACACGAAACATTACATTAACAATGAATTGTTACTAAAAGGGTAATAGACGGTCCTAAGTAAATAATATATGGTATTATATAATTTAATAGGGTTCTATAATATATTTATAAATAACTTATATTTATTATATAATAGGTTTTCATGAGTAGGATGAGAGTTAATACATATGGAAAGGGGATTTCTTGTATCACTTTTGTTTCTATATGAATTATACCACATTCACCATTAATTTATTTTGTGTGGTGTATAAATTTACAATGAATTTAATATATTATAATTATACATGAATTAATGGGTATTTACATACCCATTTACGATCTTTCTTTCATGGGGTTTACTGGTCAAAAGTTATCCAATCAGTAAGGGAATTTCGTCTATTCTTTATTTCTTTTTGGAACATGTTATGTTATAAATCTATATTATTTTAAAGGGGTTTATATAAATTAAATTTACATGTTTTATCATAAATATCCTTATTCTAATGATATTATAATTTTCATGTAATGTTATTATCCCTTCAGTAATAATTATGTGTTCTTTCGAATCAATTTTTTCTAAAAATGTTTTAAGTGATATTTTATTCATTTTTATCAAAAAAGATTTCAAATATTTCTAAAATGGTTTCCAAAGCCTTAAATATATTTTTAAAGGTTATTTTTAATGGAATAGTTTTTCTAATGGATTAATTATTTAAAAATCATTTTTCAAAGGACAAATTATATTTTCCTCAAGAATTATTTCAAATGATATTTCAAAACCATTTTTCATTTTGGATGTCATTATTTTTTGTTATTTATAATTTAATGGGGTTATGATCGAATGATAATATCATAATTATTTTTATGGTTAGTTGATTATATGATGAATTATGTTTATGAAACCCATTTCATTCAACGGGTTCTGATATGATGAATAGTTTTGGTTCTAGTTTCACACATATATATGATTTTCATTATGTGATGGGTGGGACCTATATTCCTCTCCAATGAATTGGGTAATGATAAATGTTATTTGGTATCAAACGGTACATGGTAGGTCATCCTAAGATTGTAAAAAGATTATACAAGGGGGGTCATCTTAAACTCGTAATCAGATGGTACATGGGAGGTCATCCTAAGCCCGCAACAAGAGTGCACACAGGAGTTCATCATAAGCCCAAAACTAGAAGGTACACATGAGTTCATTCCATGACTGAAGTAGGTACATAGGTGATTATCCCAAGACCGACATACTATGAATTTCTTGGTAAGTATCGTTGACATAATATTTTCTAATCTTATGTGTATTCAACACATTCCATGTCTTATGCCATTGTTATACTCTCATGGATAATGCGCTTTGATTATATTATGATTCACATCTTATAAACTGAAAATATTTAATCCGTTGATTTAAGATTATGTTATTTAATATGCAGTTTATTCTTTGTTAATGATATTCTTATGTTTCATAATCTAATGCTCATGTTTTTCTTATGTATCATTCATGTTTTCCATTACTAGGCATATGATCTCACCCATTCTGAATTTTCCTTCCCCTAGGATATGTATAAATGAATTAATTATGATATGTCAAAAGGGTTCTAGATATTAAGTAATAGGTGGGAGAAGATATAGATGTTTTATGAACCAATTGTTTATGATTCCATGTTTCCAAATGCACTAAACTAATACAGTCATTGGACTCATTTTTGTGTAATGTTTGAAATGTTCAACAAATATTATGTAATGAATAGGTATAAAAATTCTAAATTGTAATAGTTACATTATCCCCCCATTAAATAAATCACATCTTTGAAATTTGAAATTATTGTCAATAATTAATGGTTTGACATTTGCAAAAACTTCTAATGAAAACCCACAAAATAAAAAGGGTTTACAAAACTTCATCTTGATAAGAGAGAATGGTATGTACGAAGGTCATCTGGAATAATGCATAACATGGTTCTAAAGTAGGAAAACATTGTTGGGAAGTGAGGATATGAAAAATGAGTAAAAGGATAAATCCAAAATAATTTTGGAGAGTGATAGATATCATTGATCACAATAAATTGAATGATCATTAGAAAGTCAAACAAAAAACATAAACAAATGATTTATGAAAAGGAACATTGATGTCATCCAAAATGATGGTAATAATACAAAATTTTGTTTCAAGATCCTTTTCCCAGTGTTTAGGAATTACATTACCATGTAAACTAAGATCATAAGGAAACACACTAACTTCATGAGTATAATCTAATCCTTTAATCAATTTCCACCACAATATCATATTTTTTCCCAAACAATGAGTATTCAAGATGAAATGATTTTAGGCCTAAAGGTGTAAAATAATATTTAAAAGGAACACATAACCATAAATGTTATTACAAAACTACTCTACACTATCCAAGAACAAAATTATTAATACATGGTAAGATAATTTCTAAAACGAATAAACATTCATATGATGAAATAATACATTAATCTCTAAAATTAAATAGTAATAACCAAATATGTAACTAAATAATTCCATATGTAAATAACCATATATCCCAAATAACCTAAAAAATAAACATTAAATATTGTTTTATCCTCAAAGGTTATCTCATACCTTTCAGTTTATAAGCCCAAAAATTTAGTGATCTTCTTATGAAATAACCATAATCCAAGAATCACTCTGTCACCAAATCACTTTCCAATACCATGGTAATCTATATAATAAAACAAATATTTTCATAATTAACTGAATATCTAAGATCATATAAAACCAAATGGTTATCAATACAATAAATTGATTTTCTACAAAATTTAAAGGAATACTTCATGATAAACCAAAGCATGTATATACTTTAACCCAAAAAAATGTATCCTAAAATTTCATTACTCACTTTATGATCTCATCACTTATAAACTATAAAATTTATGTCTAAGACTTTGAACTTATAAATAAACATAATCACATAAACTCATGATTGTATCCAAATATCTTAAGTAAAACTCTCATTATATAATCATAATATCCAATGTTTCCTAAACCCCACCTCTAATACCAAATATTTCACCTATAAACCCTCACTTCTGGATCTAATGCTAAAATCACAAACTTTACATTTATGGATTTTATACCGATGAAGGTGATCCAATTTATTATATCTAAATCATACAACATAATAAATAAATATTTGATCCCTAACATCCCAAAGTAACTTTTAGGTTTATAGTTTTATGTTATTTGTAAAAATAATTACATTAATAATACATATGAATTAGAGGGAGTATTATTTCAACTATATACATCATAACATATTCCATATTATGTCTTAAAAATATCCCAAAAACATTAGCACATTATTAAACATTCTAGGGAAAAAAATCTAATCAATATTATTCATAAAATGGGGAATACGAAACATAAGAAAGGTAAGCTCCAATTCTTAGGAAGGGTAAACAAAATCATTAACAATTAAATGTAATTAGTGAGCATAAGAAGAGAATGAGGTTACATTGAAATAATCAATGTGCATGAACATAAAAAAAGAATATTAATACCCATAAATACATGGATCACCAATAAGGAGACAAAGAATAAAGCTTTATCGAAGGAAAGAGACATAAGAATCAATAATCATGATCAATGTGCTATCAATATTGATCAATGTTAGGGGTGTCCATGGGTCCGGTCGGGTGAGGTTGGAGAATTTTTTGGACCCAACCCAAGTAAATGTGGCAAAGTCAGTTTTTCTCATGACATGCATTGTTTTTTGTTTAAACCTGACCCGAACTAACCTATTTGAGATATTTCTAGGTTGGGTAGGTCGATTAGGTTATTGGGAAAAAAATTGTTGTTTCCAAGATATCTCATTCGACATCTCCCCTTCTCTAGTTCATCATCCACTCCACACCAAGGAATAGACCATCCTCAGTGATGAATCGACACCAAAAAGAGAGACGATTAGTGGGGGCAGGATCATATTTATTAGTTATTGATGATATTGAAGGTAAAGTCCAGGGTTTTCAACATAGGGATTGTGTTTTGAGGTGACTTCTCTCTCCCTCCAGCAAGCTTCAACTAGCCATCACCAGCATAGTTCATCATTATAGGGATTTTCGGTGAAACAATATTTTCATTACAATGGTGACTATCCGAACACATTGGTGAGGGTCAATGTGCATCCAGTGGGATCCATCAATAGAAACTCTATAGAGATTCATTGGTTCGGTAGTCACAAGTCTCGTCTTCTCCTCCAGTGGAAATATAGTGGAATGAAATTTTTATATGTCGTGGGAAATTTCTTTAACAAAAAGCTTCATAGAGCATCAGGGGAGAAGAGGCAGTGCAGATCTTTAACTAAAAGATTAGTTCCTTTTTCGATGGTGTGTGGTGCCCAAATAGTTGCGTTCTTCAAGAGAAGGTACCAGAAATCCTCTCCCTCCAGCAAATGTCAAGTTCTACTCCAGTCTTCTAAGTTTTGTTTTTAATATCTATAGTCCTCAATGAATACAGGTCCAAAATTGTGGTGGAGATGGAGGAAGTGGTGGAGTTGGAATAGGTAGATGTAGGTGTAGTGAGGTGGAGTAATTGTGTGAGGAAGAAGGGTGGCGGCAAGGTGAGGTTGAGAAACTAGGGTAATGAGGAAGGGGAGGAAAACAAATCATGCTAAGATGGGAAAAGGGTGTGGGAGGGAAGATCGGTGTAGGGGTCATCAGGTTGGTTGGCTTGTGATGGGTAATTTTTTTCCCAACCCATGACTCAAACAAACCCGACCACAGATCAACCTAAATTTACCCGACCTGGGCATATATTTCATTGAATACAACCCAACCCGATCTAATCAGGTCAGGTTGGTCTGTTTGGGTCAGGTTTGGATGCCTGTAATCAATGTAAAAATTTAAAACCCATATAAATCATAACGAATACATGTTGGTATCTTGGAACATTATCTTCATAACCCATTTTATTCCATTATCAGAAACAACTATAGCCTAGTTAAATTCATAAGAAAAATCATCTAGTAACTCCCTCGTTTTTTCCTCTCCTCCAATGGCCCAAAGGCCTTAATTTATTTTTGATTTTGATAATACACCTTTCAAGGGGTGAGGTGAAACCCTTACATAGCCTGTAGGTGTATGTATTACATGACCCATAGGCCTTGGGGGAATTCATTTTCCATAGGTTTCAAACATTACATACAACCCAGACTAACTACTGGGAACTACTACTCCCCAACATCATCTTCGTGAAATCAGCTCTCCACCTTCGCATGGATATTCGGCTAGGCTATCCCATGAATGCATAGGCTTGTCTCGATGACAGGTATCATACCCTCTCATTCTTGAAATTTGTTTAGCTTCTGAAATGGTAAAATCTATTTCTCCTCTTTCTGAAGCTTGTTCCTTGTAGGTTGTCTAGTTTTCATATGCACTTAAGGTGGAATTAAGGCCTTGAGGTGTTCCGAAGGCCTTATTGACCCGAAGTCCTGGGTGGCATGGAGGCCTTAATGGACATAGGTACCAAATCGGTGGCTCGAAGGCCAAAATGGGGGCATATTCTCGGCTACTACAGTGCCAAATAGTGCCTGCTATAGTTCCTGCTATAGTACCTGCTACAATTCTTCATAGTTCCTGCAATAGTACTGATACAGTACCTACTACAATACTACTACACTACTACTATAGTAATTCTACAGTACCCATAAATTAGCCTCCACCTGGATGTGATCCTGGGTCTTTTGGATACACTTAAGGAGTCCTCAACAACTAGGTTGAGGCTCATGTGCCCCTTGTTGTTGCCTCTAAATACAGGGAACATTACCCAATGTATTAGAGAACCATATAGTATCACCCATCACATATGTTATATTAGGATTAAAATATGATAACGTCGTTTGAGGACATGTGGACTACCGCCTCCTCAAAGCAATGTGATTTGTTCACATTTTCCATGAAATTTATTAAAGATGGGTTTAGTGAAGATATATGATATATATTACATAATAATTCTATTGTACCGATTTTATATAGATTTCATTTAATTTTATTATTTCAATATGACAAGAAAATGTAAACAATATTCATGCGTACGTACGAACTATCGTGTCCATGAACAGCATATTTTATTTTATAATTCTATATTTTATATATTATTATAAATACATATATATTGAATATATGTGATATTTAAATCATGTTTATCATTATTTATATGGTGAAATCAGGATATAATTTAGAGGTCTCAAAATATAACAAATCAAAACACATGTGAAAAAGAAAGCTGTTATTACCCAAAATGTGACTTTAACATGGAATTGTTAATTAAAGGGTAATAGAAAGTTATAATTAAATAATATATGGTATGATATAATTGAATATTCATTTATAATATACGTATAATTAAATTAAATTTATTATATAATATTTTTTCATGAGTACGGTGAGAGTCAAGACATAATTTAAGAGGATTTCTAGTCTCACTTTTGTTTCTATGAGAATTATACCATATTCACCATTCATTTTTGCGTTTAGTTTATATACTTCCTCTGAATGTAATATATTATACTTATACTTAAATTTATGGGTATTTACATATTCATTTATGATCTTTATTTCATGGTTTTTACTGTTCAAATGTTAGAAAATCAGCAAGGGAATGTTGTCTATATTTTCTTTTTTAGGAACATGTTATATTATGAACCTATATTATTTACAAGAGGTGTATATAATTTCCATTGACATGTTTTCTAAAAAATATCTTTATTTTCATGATATCATAATTTTCATGTAATTTTATTCCCTCTTTGGTTGCAAATCTATGTCCTTTCAAAAAAATGATGTATAAAAATGTTTTAAAAGTGTTTTAAATGATACTTTATGAATTTTGAACGGAAGAGATTTAAAATATTTTTAAAATTGTTTTCAAATAAATTTATGTATGTTTTAAAATTTATTTTATGTGGAAATTTTTTTCTAAATTATTTATGATTTCAAAATCATTTTTTATAGAATAAAGGATATTTTTCTCAAGAATTATTTCAAATGATATTTCAAGACCATTTCTAATTTAGGATAACATTACATGATGTTATTTATAATTTTATGTAGTTTTGATTCAAGGATAATATCATAATTATTTATATTTTTAGTTTATGCTATGATGAATTATTCTTATGAAACCCATTTCATTCCGTGGGTTCTAATATGATGAATAATTTATGTTTTTGTTGCACAAATATGTATGGTTTTAATTATATGATGGGAGGGACTTATGTCTCCCTATAATGAATTTTGCAATGATAAATGTTCTATGGTATCGAAGGGTAAATAGGATATCATCATAATCCTTCAAAATTTGGGTATATGGGAGTTCATCCTAAGCCCGCAAAAAGAGTTTACATGGGAGGTCATCCTAAGCCTACAACAAGAAGGTACACTGGAGGTCATCCTAAGGCCGAAACTAAAAGGTACACATGAGGTCATCCCAAGAATGAAATAGGTACCCAATTGATTATTAGAAGCCTAACATACTATGAATGTCTTCGTAAGTATAATTGAAAAAAGATTTTATGGTCTTATGTGTATGGAAAAATTCCATGTCTTATTCTATTGTTATACTCTCATAGATCATGTGATTTGATGGACTTATGATTCACATATTATGAACTACCAATATTGAATTCCATGAATCAAGATTAAGATCTTGAATATGTATTTTATTCTTTTAAACCTTTATGCCAATGTTTTCATACTCTTATGCTCATGCTTTTTATAGGTATCATCCATGTTTACCCCTATTGGGCATCTGAGCTCACACATTCCATGTTTTCCTTTCTCCATGATGTGAGTAAAGTTATTAATTATTTTATGTTAAAAGAGATATATATATGAAAAAATAGGTGGGAGAATATTTATATTTATTATGAACCATTTTTCATGATTCCATGTTTCCAAAGGCAGTAAACTAATACAGTCTTTGGACATGCATTTGTGTAATGTATGAAATGTTATGCCAAAAATATGTATTATATATGTATGAAAATCCTAAATTATTATATTTACGTTATCCCCCACATTAAAAATTACATCCTTGGAATTTGAAATTGATCTCAATAATTAAGGGTTTTATATTTGAAAATAATTTTTCTTGAAAAACCATATAATAAATAGGGTTAACAAAACATCCTCTTATTAAGGTAGAACAGGAAGTACGAACATCATCTGGAATAATGCGTAACATGATTCTTAGGAAGTTAAAAATTTGTGGGATGTGAATATATGGAAATAGTGGAAAAGGATAAATCGAAAATAATAATTGAGAGTGATTGAGATTATTTATCACAAGAAAGTGAATGATCCAGAGAAAGGAAACAACCACAAAAACATAAACAAATGAGTTGTGAAAAAAGATATTTGATGTAATCCAAAATGATGGTAATATGGAAAAAAAATTCATGATCCATTTTCTAGTGTTGAATAATTACATTACCATATAGACTAAGATCATAAAGAAATATACTAACTTGATGAGTAGAATCTCAACATTTAATCAATTTCAACCACAATCTCACTTTTGGCTCAAAATAATGAGTATTTAAGATGAAATGTTTTCATGTATGAAGAACAAAAATTATATTTTAAAGGTCCTCATAACCATAAAAGTGATAATAATTGTATTCCAAAATACCCAAAAACAAAATGGTTAATACATGGTCAGATAATTCCCAAAATGAATAAAATTTCATATGATGAAATAATACAATAATATCCAACATTTAATAGAAATACCCAATGTTCTAACTAAATAATTCCATATAAAAAAAACATGTATCCCAAATAACCTAAATAACATAAAAATTAATTATGGTTTTAACCTCAATGGTTATCCCATACCTTTTGGTTTATAAGCCCAACAATTTAGTGATCTAATTCTGAAATAATAGTAATCACTTAGTCACAAAATCACATTTCAATCCCATGGTTATTAATATACTAAAACACATATTTTCATAATTTACTCAATTTCTAGGATCGTATAATCCAAAAAGGTTATTAATAAATTAAACTTTTTGTCTAAAAATTTAAGGGCATACTTCTTGCTAAACCAAAGCATGCATATACTTTAACCCAATAAAACATCTCGAAAAATGTCATTAATCGCTTTAAGATCTCATTGCTTAAAACGTCAAAATTATATTTCTAACACTTTGAACTTTTGAAGAAACATAATCTCATAAAATTGTGATTGTATACACATATCTTGACATAAACTCTAATTAAATTATAATAACATCCAAACATATCTAAACCCCTCCTTTGATACCAACTATTGTAGCTTTGAACCCTCACTCCCAGATCCAATGCTAAAATCATAAACATTAGATTTCTAGATTTGATATTAATGAAGGTGACCCAATTTTTTATATCTAAAACATGAAACATAAAAAGGAAATATTGGATCCCTTATGTACCCAAGGACCTTTTAGGTTAAGAGTTTTATATAGTTTCTAAGAACTATTATATAAATAATACCCATCAATTAGAGGGAGTATTTTTTCAACTATATCCATATTTTTATATTCCATGTTATGTCTTCAAAATCACCCAAAAAATTATCACATTATAAAACATTCTAGGAACATAACATTTAATCAATATTATTTATAATTTAGGGAATTGGAAACATAATAAAGGTGATCTCAAAATCGTAGTAAGGGTAAACATAAGAATTAATAATTGAATGTCATTAGTGATCATGAGAAGATAATAAGGGTTTGATGAAATAATCAAAGTGCATGAGCATAACATAATAATATTCAAACCCATAAATATGTGGATCACCAAAAATGAATCATGGAATAAATTTTCATCAATGTAAAGAGTCACAAGAATCAATAATCATTATCCATGTGATATCAATATGGATAAAATTTAGCAATTTCCATGGGTTGGGTCAGGATAGGTTGGAGTATTTTTTATACCCGAACCAAGTAAAATAGACCTTGTTAGTTTGGGTCAAGTCATACATTGTTTTTTGTTAATTCCTAACCCGAACCAACCCATTTGAGATAGGGCCAAGTTGCCTCGGGTCGATCATGTTATTGGGAAAAAATGCTACTTCCTAGATGTCCTGTTCAACAACTCCCCCGCTCTGGTTCATCATCCTCGCCACAGCAGGTAACAAACTATCCTCACCAATGAATCATCCCCAAAAAGTGCAACGGTTTGTGGACACATGATCATATTTCCAATTCATTGATGATATTTATGGTGAAGGCCAGGTTTTTCAACATAGGCTTTCAGTGGTGGGGCGACTTCTCTCACCCTCTAACAAGATTCAAATGACCATAACCAGCATAGTTCATCATTATAGTGATTTGGGGTGACATAATATTTTCATTACAATAGTGACTATTTGACGATATTGGTGAGGGTCAATGAGTATCCAGCATGAGCCACCCATAGGAGATCAATAGAGATACATTGGGTCAGAGTCACAAGTCTCATATTCTCCTACAGTGATCATATGGTGGCATAACATATTTGTATGTGGTGGGAAATTTCATCAACAGAAAGATTCATGGGTCTTTGGGGGGAACAGTTGATGCAAAGCATCAATTAATAGATTCTATTGTAGTTTGATGAATTGTGGTGGTATGGTAGATGAGTTCATTAAAAATGTGTACGAAGCATCCTCTCCCTCTAGAAAGTGTCATTGTATCCTTCAGTCTAATGAGTTTTACTGGGATTGTTTATAGCTTTTGGTGGATATAAGGCCACAATCATGGTGGATACAGTGGCCGTGGTGGAGTGAGATGAGGTAGATTTAGGTATGGTGAGGTGGAGGAAGTGTTGGAAGAATATGGGTGGTGGGAAGGTGAGGGTAAGGGCCTTGGGTCATGAGGGAGAGGGGGCAAGAAAAGTCTGATGAGATGAGTGGAGGGTGTGGGAGGGAAAATCGGTGTAGGGGGCCATCAGATTGGTTGGTTCGAGATGGATAATTATTATCCCAACCCATGACCTAAACCAACCCAACCACGGTTCAACCTAAAGTTACCCGACCCATGCATATAGTTATTTGAACAAAACCCAACCAGGTCAGGTCGAGTCGAGTCAGTTGGTTTGGGTTGGGTTTGGACACCCCAATCAATATAAACATTTCAACCCCATAGAGATCATAAATATTATGTGTTGGTATCTTGGAAAACTATCTTCATAACCAATTTTAATCCCATATTAGAAATAACTGGAGCCTAGTAAAATACATATGAGAAAACCTCTAGTAACTCCCTCCTTATTTCCTCTAAATACAAGGAACATTTACCAATTCATTGGAGCACTATCTGGGCACAACCATCATATATAGTATACAGAGCTTAAAATATGATAACTTGGTTTATGGACATGTGGACTACCACCTCCTCAAAGCGATGTGATTTCTTCACATTTTACATGGAATGTATTAAGGGTGAGTTTAGTAAAAATATATTATATATCACTCATATTAATTAAATATTAATGTTATTATATTTATCTCATTCAATTTCATTCATTCAATGCGATAAGAAAATGTAAATAGTGTTTATGCGTACGTACAACATATCGTCTCCATGAACAATATATTTTATTTTATAATTATATATTTTATATATTATTATAAATACATATATATTGAATATATATTATATTTAAATCATGTTTATCATTCTTTAGATTGTTAAATCATGATATAATTAAGAGGGATAAAAATATAGAAAATTACAACACATATGAAAAACAAAGCGGTTATTACCCTAAACGCGACTTTAACATGAAATTGTTAATAAAAGGATAATATAAAGTCATAAGTAAATAATATATGGTAAGATATTATTTTATATGGTTATATAATATTTTTACTACCCCATGATTCCATGTTACTCTTCTTTTTAAATAATTCAATGGCATGTGTTGTATGCAACCTCGAGTTTAAGCACACCACGACCTATCAAAGTAGCTGTTTAAAAAGTAGTTATCAAAAGTATTAACCAAATTTTGAAAATTTATAAACATTATTTTTAAAAATATACTTCATTTTTTAATTTTTAATATCAAATTAACTTAGGAGGGGATTTTGTAAATTTTCTGAAAGGTTACAATTTTTAATGAATAGTGAAAAAAATTGTATTTTAATTCAAAACTACCTCTTCATCTAATTTAATTCTATAGTTAGATTATATTTTAAATTTGTTTTAAAGTATGTTTAGATTATTTTTTTATCATTTAATCTGATTTTGGTCATTGTATGTAATTTCACATTGAAATTGGACATAAACACGTGTCAATATTTTGGTAGATTTTCATTCTTAAAAACCTGTTCTCTGGATTTGACAATACAAATTAATTTTAAATTAATTTCTGCCAATTCTATGTTTTGAATTTAGAAAAATTGATTCCATATTTTCAATCATATGGTCCAATTTGTTTAAATAGGTAAAATTATTTTTTGATATTATAAATAGTATCTTTAGTAATTATTTTTATTTAACATTTTAAACGGTAAATCAGGTAAATATGAGTAACAAAATAATATTATAATAATATAAAACAACCCTAACACATGTCCTAATCCTATTGGATGAAATGTGGCAGACCATGATGATCCTTAGATCAATTTTAAGACCCCATTGAGCAACTTTTGTGTGAAAACGACATGTTATAATAATTAATTTAAAGTAAAGGTAAATATAACATAAACATGTATCCTATTACTAGAACAATTTTAATCTGAGTTATATAAGTTATCTCTTAAAAAATAAATAATAATTATAAATATAAAAATATTTCCAATATCATTGTGTTTTATTTATAATTTTTAATCATTAAATAATTAAATTTATTTATTATACAATAAAGATTTAGTATTTTCATTATTAGTAAAAAAATCAAATAAATGATATTATAAATATTAAAATAATTGATATTTGAAAACTTTTATGTCATCCACGAATTTTATGGATTACTATGACATTTTATATTTGATTTAATTAATTTTTTTCGTAGGAATCATGTTTTATGACTTTAATAAAAATCAATTACTAAATAGTTTCAAAATTAACATAAATGAGTTCGTAAAAAACATACTATTTTATTAAATTATATAAAAATCCAAAAAATAAAATATTCGGAAAAATTAATTATATAATGTTAAAAATTTCATTACATATCTATTTGAGGTTCTCTTGTAATTTTATAGTAACTATATTTACCCTTTAATATAAAAATACAAGAAGACAAGGTAATGGTTAAACTGTTTAACTAAGGGTTAATCCCAAAAAATAAGGTTAATTTTCTGACCTAAACATTTCATAAACTAATTTTATGAGTGGATTTAGACCCATAATCAACTTATCCTCAAAATAAGTTATTTTATATCTATTAGAAACCGAAAATAAAATTATAAAAAATTAATATTTCAAACTCTTTCTAATGTTCCCTCACTTCTCTTATAAAAGGAAACTTCTCATTATCATTAATTCACACCTCCAAAGCCCTTTGGATCAAACAAACCCTATCCAAATATCCATAAAACATCCCTAAATTCATCCTAGAGACCAAAATTTTGGCATAAAACCAACTTAAGGAGTTATTTTGTGCAAATCAAAAAGAGACACTTGAAGAAGAGGTAATCGTTTTATCCCTTATTTCAAAGTTAATTTCTCCTTCTACATACTCTTACTAATTTTTTACCGAAATAAAATAATAACTACATAATATAATATATTATGAAATTTTTTTATGATTATTGGAAAACCATATTAATCCTTTTACATATCCTATGAAAAACAATAACACCATGTCTGCATGCGTACGACTTATCGTCTCTACGACATGGTGTAATCTCTTTTTCATATTTACATTATTTCGATGGGTATAATGATGAATATAAATGACTTAAATAATAAATATAACATGATATTATTTCTGTAAAATTCATATTCTATTCAATTTAATACCATTAAACCATTAATGAAATGATATTGTTGCTCATGCGTACATACGACTTACCGTCTCCACAACGAGATGAGACTCATCTTCCACGTTCAGCATCCAAGAATAATAATAAATATTTATATATAATTAATAATTATGAAATTCTAGACATAATAATGCAACTGTAAGAATATATATTTTTATATATGTCTGTATGTACATATATTTCATTCATTGACTTCCATTCAAAATGATAAGAAAACGAAAAGAGCGTTCATCCGTACGTACGGCCTACCGTATCAACGAATGGTGTAACCCATTTAATATATATATATATATATATTATGAATATATATGATATATAAATCATATTATAAATTCTTTAAGTAATTAAATCATGATCTAAGTAATATAATCAAGAATAACAAGTCAAAATGCATATGATAAACAAAGATATTATTACAAAAAATGTTGCATTAACACAAAGCTGTTAGTAAAAGGGTAATATAAAATCATCAAATAATTATATATGATATCATAAATATTATAATGATTCTGATATAAGTCAATAAAATGTTTAAAACCATCATACATGTGCTTCAGACACATACAGTGAGTATCATACTTAAGGTAAGGAATTTCATCTCAATTTTATTTCATTAAGGCATATTGTAATGTTATGATCCTAGTTCCTTTTATATGGTGTATATTATACCTTTTGACATGTTATCATGAATCACATTATTTTCATGATATTATATTATTTCTTTCATGGGAATTATTGATATATCCACATTACTCATTCAATATAGTTATTTGATATGGTATACTATTTATTTGTGGTCATTCGATATGAGAAATACTTTGGAATGGAAATGACAGGTGAATCCCATACATTATATAGCTCCTTGATGCATCGGCAGGTTCTCATGAAATGAGTAATTTTTTCAAATGGGTTTCTACCCTTATTTTTAAACGTTCTTGTGAAAGGTCTTTATAGTAAAAAGTTTTCATGTGCTTGAGACATGACATCCCTAAATAAAGTATTTCCCTCATTTAGTTTCAATCATTTTTTATCCATGATATTTTTTCATGAAACATCTATGGATGTAGTTTATCATCATCTAATGATTTATGGGATGTGTTTCATTTTTCTACTTTCCATATTATTTATGCCTCATCTAGTTATGCAAATGGAAAGTGTGTTCAGTTAATTAACTTTTCATATAGATTTATTTATTATTAATTCCTTTGTACATACCCTTATTGAGAATTTGATATCACCCTTATTATGTTTCTCTCCCCAGGTTATGAAGAAGATGACATTTATTATGCTTTAAAGGATTTAGTTTATTTCATTTATTGTGTATCTTGTTTTATATTGTTTTCCTAATGTAAGATGGGTATCATGTATGTAATCTGGATTTCCATGACTGCTAAACTGTATGGTACTTCAGGATTTTTTTCCTTCTAATAATATCAATGAATTGTAATAATACATCGAATTTAGGTTATCTGAGGTCATGGTGTTACAGTGGGTATCAAAGTAAGTTTAGCAACAACCTTGGAAACTAGATTTAGAAAAAAATTGATTAAAGAAAATAACCTAAGATGTATTTTTGTAATACACTTATAGTAATTCACCCAAAGTAACAAATGTTTATGACTTATGATGAGAAGATCTATTGAAAGAATAATAAAGATATAGTTTGTGTCAAAGATGTAGAAACGGTTATCTTTAGATTAAAAACTTCATCGGCTAATTCTTATCAAAATCCACCCCCATTAGCTTTACTAAATTTGATTATTGAAGAGGAATAAAAAACAACATCTAGGGATAAAGGTGGTAATATTAAAATTGATGACATTCCTATTGTAAAGGAATAAATTTATGTTTTCCAAAATATTTACCTGGACACCCCCTATAGTGTGAATTTAAGTTTTGTATTGATTTAATCCCTGATGCGAGGCCAATATCAAAACCTCCCAATATAATTTCCACTATAGAATTAGTAGAGATAAAAAAACAACTTTATGAGTTGGGTCCAAAGGGATTTATTCTTCCAAGAGTTTCTCTATGGGGAGCTTGTGTCCTCTTTGACAAGGAAAAACATGGATCCATGAGGTTGTGTATTGATTATAGGGAAATTAATGTGATTACAATAAATAACAATTATATTATACCTCGTACCGATGATTTATTTTATCAAATTCAAGGAGATCAATTATTTTTGAATGTTAATCTTAATTTTGGATATCATCAATTTTGAGTAAAGGAGGAATACATTCAAAAACAACATTTCAAACGAGGTATGGTCATTATGAATTTACAGTAATTCCATTTGGATTGACTAATGCTCCCTAGATTTTTATAGATCTCATGGATAGAGAATTCAAGGAATATCATGATGATTTTGTTGTGTTATTAATTGATGATATTACGATATATTATAAAATATTTGAAGACCATGAGAATCACATGATAATCATTCTTGAGACTCTCAGTAGAGGAGAATTATATGGTAAATTTTGAATGTGTGAATCTAGCTTCAAGAAATATTTTCATTTTTCCATATTGTCTCCAAGGACAGAGTCTTTGTTGATACTTCAATGACAAAGGAAATCCAAAATTGGGCATCACAATTAAGTATAACCGAGGTATGGAGTTTTATCATTTTATCAGGTTACTATCGATGTTTCATCCAAAATATTTACTATGTGTCTAACCCATTAACCAAGCTCACATGTAAAGGGGATAATTTTTTCTAGAAGAAAGAGTGTGAAGAATGTTTTGAGGAATTGAAGAGGATATTAGTCAATGATTCTATCTTAAATTTTCCATCTCGGAATGATGGGTTTGTTATTTGTTGTGATGAATCAAGGAAATGACTTGGTTGTGTCCTTATGTAGAATTGTATGGTTATTTAATATGCATCCGGTCAATTAAAACCCCATCAACAAAACTATCCAAATCATGATCTTGAGTAAGCTGTAGTAATATTTACTTTGGATATATGGAAAAACTATCTCAATGGGATAAAATGTGAGATATATACTGATCACAAGAGTTTGAAATATATTTTATCATAGAAATAACTCAACATGAGACAGAGGAGATGGATTGAGGTACTTGGGGATTATTATTCCACAATATACTACCACCTAGGGAAGGAAAATAAGGTGATGGATTCCTTAACTAGAAAAGACAATGGAGTTCGGATCAAGATGAGAGTTTAAAGGGATTATATGTTAATAGATATAGTAAATATGGATATGGGAATTATTATAGATGGTGAAACATTACTAATTTTTAAAATGGTTGTAAAATTATATTTACTCGAAAGGATAAAAAGTTCTCTTACTGATGATGAGGAGTTTAAAAAAAATAAAGATATGAATGATGGGAGATTTATTGATTTCTTATTTGAAGATGGAATCTTGAAATTTTGGGAGAGGCTTTTTGTTCCCTCTATACCTGAGTGGAAAAGGGAATTATCGGATGATGCTCATAGAACCAATTTATCTATACACCTGAGTGGAACTAAGATGTATTGAGATTTGAAGGAACATTTTTTGTGGGACAACATGAAGAGATTGATTGTGGATTATGTGTCTAAATGATTGTTTTTTCAATATGTGAGGCTGGAAGAAAACATCGTATAGGAGTCATGAAACCTATTCTTATACCTATGTGGAAATGGTATGATATTACAATGGACTTTTTCATGGGGCTACCAAAGACTCTCAGAAGGAATGATGCGATATGGGTTATTGTTGATCATCTTACCAAGTCAGTACATTTAATTTCTATAAGATAAGATTTACAACTTGAATGTTTATAAAGACTATATATTAATGATGTTATAAGGTTTAATGTTGTACCCATATCGATTTTTTATGATTGTGGTCCCCATTTTATAACAACATTATGGAAAAGTCTTTAGAAGGCTTTAGATATTGAACTTCCATTGAGCACTACATACCACCCTCAAACTGATTGAAATCATAATGGAATATTCAAACATTAGAAGAAACTTTGAGATCCATATCAATTGACTTTCAAGGTTTGTGGGATCAATATTTATCTCTATTATAATTTCCCTATAACAATATCTTCTATTAATGTATTCAGATGGATCCATATAAAGTATTATATGGAAAGAGATGTCGTACACCATCTTTTTGGGACAATTTTGGTGAATGAAAACTTGTAGGTCTAGAAATTATAGAAGAATGAATGGAGAAGGTGAATATTATCCAAACCAATATCAAAACAGATCAATATAGGAAAAAGAGCTATAATGACAAATAAAGAAGGACTTATAATTTCATATAAGAGATCATGTTTTCTTGAAGGTATCCTTATGGAATGGTGTTATGCAATTTGGTAAGAAGGGTAAATTAACACCCAGGTACATCAAACCTTCTGAAATTCCACAACATATAGGATATGTTTCCTATCATTTGGAAATTCCTCCAGTCTCTCGAAAGTTTATGAAGTGCTCATCATATTGCTGCTAAGGAAATACATTCCAGACCCAACGCATGTACTCACCAATGAAAAAATAGAAATAGAACTGGAACTAGATCTTTATTATTGTGAATAGACTACCAAGATTCTTTATATAATAGAAAAAGTGTTGATAAATCTAATGACTTGTTTGGTAAATGTTCTTTAGAGAAACCATAAAATTAAAGAGTTGACGTGGAAACCTGAAGAACATATGATGAAGAACCACCTGAATATTTTTTATGTCATGATATTCTAAAAATTTGGAGGGAAATTAATTTGAAGGAGGTAATAATATAACACCCCATGCTTCCATGACTCAATTACTTTTAAATAATTCAATGGCATGCATTGTACACAACCCCAGGTTCAGCCACACCACGACCTTTCAATGTAGCCGTTTAAAAAGTAGTTATGAATAGTATTAACCACATATTAAAATTTTATAAAATTTAATTTTCAAAATAGACCAAATTTCTGAAATAAATATATAATAATTATCCTATGGTTAATTATTGGTAATTTTTTGAAAAGATTCAATTTTTAATGAATAGTGAAAAATATTGCCTTTTAATTCAAAACCGCCTTTTCATCTAATTTATTTATATAGTTAGATTATATTTTCAATTGGTTTTAATGTGTTATTTGATTATTTTATATCATTTAATCCAATTTTTTTCATTTTATGTAATTTCACATTGAAATTGGACATAAACACATGTCAATCTTTTGATAGATTTTACTACTTAAAAACCCATTTTCTAGTTTGGACAATGGGAATTAATTTTAAATTAATTTTTTCCAATTCTGTATTCTAAATTTGGAAAAATTAATTACATATTTAGATTCATATGTTCCATATTTTTTAAATAGATAACTTTTATTTTTTGGACTTTAGGAATAGTAACTTCCGTAGTTATTTTTATTTACCAAGATTAAAGGGTAAATCAGGTAAATAAGGGTAATAAAATAATATTATCACTATATAAAACTACCCCAACATGTGTCATAGTCCTGTTAGATGATATATTTCCGACAATGAGCATCCTTGTGTCGATTTTTGGACACCATGGATCCACTTCATTGTGAAAATTACATGTTATAATAATTAATTTAATGAAAAAGGGAGAAATAACATAAATATGTTACTTATTACTAAACCAATTTTAATTAGACTTATATAAGTGATCTCTTAAACTATAAATAGTCATTAAAAATCTAAAAATATTTCCTAAATAATGGTATTTTACTTTTAATTTTCAGACAACATATAAATAAATTTTATATATGACATAATAATGATTTTGTATTTTTCTTATTAATGAGAGAATCAAATAAATAATCTTATATATATTAAAATAAATTTAATTTGAAGTTTTTTATTTCATCCACAAATTTTTTGGATGTCTATTATTGGGAGACTTCTCTATCACTCCAGTAAGATTAAACTAGACATCACCATCACGGTTTGTCATTATAGGGCTTTGTAGTGACACAATATTTTCAGTACAATGGTTACTATTTGGAAACAGTGGTGAGGTTTAATGCGCATCTGATATGATCTATCCATATGTGATGGATGTAGATTCATTGTGTCTATAGTCAAAAGTCTCATCGTCTCCTCTAGTGGTCATATGGTAGCATTAAATCTTTATATGAGGTGGGAAATTTCTTCAACAACATGCTTCATGGAGCATCAGGGGGGGCGGTTTTGAGATTCAAGAAAAAGATTTGGTTCGAGTTCTATAGAGTGTGGTGACCTAGTAGATGGGTTCATCCAAAGTGGGTATCAGATATCCTCTCCCTCTAGAATGTGCCAATGTCTCCTCTAGTATTATATCTTCTATTGGTATTTTTCTATAGTCTTTAGTGGATCATGGGCTAGAATCGCGGTGGAGACATTGGTAGTGGGGGAGTTGGAGGAGTTATATATAGGTGTGGGGATGAAGAGGAAGTGTAGAGGAAGATAAATGGTGGAAAAGTGAGGGTGAGGTAATTGGTTCATGAGGGAGAGGAGGCAAGGAAGGTCTGATGAGATGGGTGGAGGGCATGGGAGGGAAGATCGGTGTAGGGGGTCATTGGATTGGTTGGGCCAGGTTGGATAATTTTTTTCCCAACCTATGACCAGAACCAATCCCCCCATGGGTCAACCAGAAGTTACCCAACCTAGGAATATTTTTATTTGAAAACAACCCAACCAGGTCGGGTCAGGTCGGTTGGTCGGTTTGGGTCGGGTTTGGACACCTTTAATCAAAGTAAACATTTAAACCCCATAGCAAGCATAAAGAAACATTTTGGTTTATTGGTACATTATCTTCATAACCCATTTTAATCCCATGTCAGAAATAACTATAGCCTAGTTAAATCTATAGGATAAACCCTATATTAACTCTCTACTTCTTACCTCTAAATACGAGGAATATTACTTGATGCACTACAGAACCATCTGGGCACACCCATCATATAAGGTATATCGGGCTCACCCAACACCATATGAAAACACACATTATATAAGTTATATTGGGATCACCTGATGCTATATGGTAACACCCATCATATAATATATATTTGGCCCACCCAATTCTATCTTTTTACACCCATTATATAATAAAATTCCCAGAACCCTAACATTAATAAAGTACGTTGATCTTTCTGCTTATCATAAAACTCATTAGATACTAATCATTCCATTAATAACATTATTAACCTATGAAAAAGAAATGGGTTCAAAGAAAATTTCGTTGAAGCATGATTAACCAATGGAAAATAAATATGTTCCATAATAATTTCATTGAAACATGATTAACCAATGAAGAAAATCAGATTCCATGAAATTCTCTTTGAAACACGATTAACTAATGGAAAATAAATAGGTTCCATAATAGTCTCTTTGAAATATGATTACTGTTAAAAATAAATAGGTCATGAGAAAATATATTTGAAACATGAATAATCCATGGAAAATAAATGTGTTCTATAATAATCTCTTTGAAAAATTATTAACCCATGGAAATGAATTCGATACCATAATGATCTCTTTGAAACATGATTTACCCAAATAAAAGAAATGGGTTCCATGAAAAAATCTTTAAACTATCATAACATATAATAATAATGAATAAGTATGGTATCATTAAAAAATATCCCTATTAAATCATAAGTAATATTTATATTTTTTTATGTTATGAATGTAAATACCATTAAAATACCATTAAAAACATTCATGATTAAAATAAACTTTTCATTTTGAAAATCACTTTTAAAAACGAAAAAATCACAAAATATTGTGAAAATAATTTTATTCGAAAATATCCTTGGAAATATATAAATTAAACTTCATGTAAAATAATCTACATGATGGTGGGAGAATCATGTCAAGTTTTAAATGAAAAAATAAACATTATTTCAAACATTTTCAAATGGAGCCAAAAGTCACCCATTTGGAAAATATTAAGAAATTTCCTTTTAAAAAAATTTAAAAGAAGGTAAACTACCATTATATATACATTTATAAAATTATAAATTTTTATAAATGACATTTTTTGAAAACGTTTTATAAAAAATGTATATATAAGAGAAAGATTTCTTGTCTAAAAGAAGATACTAGATTAGTATAAATTACAACTGACTTTGATGAATTTTTTTAAAATAAATAATGAGTAAATCAAAATTAAACATGTAAAACACATCCAAAACAAGTGGATAATAAATATATATGGGTTAAGAAAATAAATTCATCTTATTTCCTCCAAATTAACCTGGAATATAAACAATACCAAAAGAAAATAGATTTTTACATAAATCCTTCGTCGTGTTACTCATTCTTCAATCATAAGTACCACGAAAGAATAATTTCAAATTAAACTTTAAATATCATGGAACTAATGATAAAAATGATATAAAATGTCAAAATTGATTTATATACAGATCAATAATTAATATATGTGCATATCAGAAATTAATGTCTTAAACAAAGAGAATTTGAGATGAATAACCCTTACAACGATCATACCATTGAATTTGATAATTAATCAATGAATTGATTAGGTATATCAAATGTGAATAAAATAAAACAAGTTCAAATAAATCATATGATAAAAAATCATTAGACATGTAATATTATAATATGAAATAAAATAAATAAGTAATATGACCCAATATAAAGAAATTAATTTAAAAAATCATTTACCACTTAGTAACTTTCATGTAAAATACCCTTAGATTAAATAATTTAAATTGAAATATAAAATTCCATGATGTATGAATGATTTGTGATAGTACATGTAAAAGGGGTTGTATAAACACCATATAAAATAAATTTGGTTCATAACATTAAAATATTCCTCAATGAAGTAAAATTCAGGTGGAGTCCCTAAATACTTTGGTAATATCTGGATCAAAGCCTCGTGAAAGAGAGAACCTCATATGGATTCATAAATATAAATTGTTTTTATATAAAATAAAAATAAAATAAATTCATGGTAATTATATAAAACACACAATAAAAAAATGTTTTGAATATGAAATATGTCTCACAGAAATAAAATGTGAGATGAGAAACTCTTACCTCGAGTCTAGACAATCCATGAATTCTCTTTAACACCGACTAAATAAATTATTTTATTTATTAATAACTTTTTACATGTTAAATACCATATTCATAAATCATTTATTCTATTAATTTTTAATTAAATATCTAAATTCTTAATCAGTTAACTCTACAATGGGTGTTTTAATGATGTTTGGTTCATTGTTTGAAAATGCATTTGGTGTGTTGAATGAGGCAAGAAATATTACTGTTTCAACAAATATAGAATAATTATATTTAAATATTTATCATATCTATTCATAAATTTTATTTTTAAAACCAATCATGAAATATAGTTTTGATAAATTACCTACAATACAATCATGGAGACTATAGGTTGTCCGTACGCATGAGTACTGTTTCTATTTTTAAATGATCACTATCAAAATAAGGTAAATAATATTTAATATTTAAATAAATATCTTAATATAATAAATAAATTATTATTTAATTAAATATACTAATATATATCAACAATTTTATTTGGTTATGAAAAAAATCACATAGCTTTATGAAGGTGGTAGTCCACACGTACGCATGGACAACATTATCATTTTTTAGTGAGTGGAAATGTTGGAATAAAATGATATATTATCTTTTAATAATAATAAATATTTTATTAATATCATAATTATTTCATATATATCAGATAAATTTATTAAATATATTCTTTTACCTTCTATGAAATTGTTACCAAATAATGAATCACACCACTTCGTGAGGCGGCAGCCCATCGTACACACAAGTGACATTATCTCATCCCATATGGAATGGATTGTAATATGGTATATGTGATATTATAATTAAATGAGTACAATTATGTTTAAAATATTACATATATATATATATAATCCATCATTAAATCAATCCATAACAATGATAAATTAATTACATTATTTCTTGAGGTTGTAGACCGTTGTACACGTGAATAATGATTTCATTTCCTAGTTTATGGAAGAGGATAATGATCTTGGTTTTGAAATTAACATAATAATATAATAATATATTTTATATAATTTTTATGTTATATAAAAATAAATTAATATGATTTTAAGGAGGTAGAATAAAAAATAATATAAAAACACACAGTTAAGAATGATACCTCTTATATGGACAACAACCTTAGGTAAGCACAAAAAGCCTACATAGGACAGATTTATGATCAAACTTGTGGATATACGTCATGGTTAGGTATGTTATGAATGTATTTTTTTAGGTATTTTTTGATCCAAATTACTATTAATATGTGAAGATGAGAGGATAAGGGGTGTAATTTCTTAAGTGATGTGAGTGGCAGACATGCAATGTTAGAAAAAAAAAGTGATAGCCACATTTTTCACCTGACAAAAGGAAACAAAATAGGCCATTATAGATACTTATACATTATAAGGTCAAAATATTTCTATAAAATATAATTTATACAATTGTCTAGGTCATTTAACCTTTATCTTTTTTGTTTAACCCGTTTTTACCTTAACAATGGTAATAGTATTTCACTATTTTCACTATTCATTATGAAATAAAAATAAGTCACACTTATATGATAATTTATATTATTATGATTAAATTTTTTTTATCTATTTTATCAAATTAAATTCACATAATTTGAATAATTTCATTTAAAATAAAACCCACATACATGATGAAAAAGTGAGATCTCAATAAATATATTTTTCAAGATGAAGATGATTTTATATTAACTACATGACTAGTAATAATAATTATATGAAATTAAATTAATATCTATTGATATATAATCTATAAATTTCATTTAAATACCTCCACATTATTTTTTATTTACATTATCTAAAATGGAGAATCATTAGTACCTTTAAAATAGTTTTATGAAAAAGCCTGTTTTGGAACCCTCAAATAAACTAATAATGAAATCCAATTTAAGTATGATTAAAATGTAATTAATTGGATTAAATATATGCCACGACCCCTCCCCACAAAGTGTACCCTTCCTGGGTTGGCAATGTGAGAAGGGAGATAATGAACCCTGAGTCCTGCCTCTAGTAGGCCCCGTGTTGGCGACTAACACCGAGGGTCTAGTAAACACACAATTGGGAGGCATTTCCCTCTATGAGAACACATGTGGAAGAGTGAGATAATATATACACCAACCAACTCCAAATCATAACTTAAATATAAATGAAACCCAATTACATATATGAAATTCCATGCAAAACTACTACAACAAAAAGGGAAAACTACAAGTACCCAAAAGAAGGTAAAAACAATAGCGACCACAAGCCCAAACAGCTCCTGCAACCACAAACTAGTAGTAACCAGTCTGATCTACAAGCTACTCCAAGTGACCTGAAAAATAGTTTATATATACGTAGGGTGAGTATAACAGCATACTCTGTAGGATCCTCCCCGAAGCCTCTCGTGAAAAAGTAAAGAAGGCATGCTAAAGCACAGTGAACAACAAGTGAAACCAACACATCTCCTAAACAGGTATACTATATTCCCAACCTCACAATGGCTACTCTCACCAAGTAATGCATACAAGAATATTTCATATAATAATGAGTATTAATGGTACCACACTACTACTTCCCCACTGTTTTTCCACTTTTATCCAACGACATATGTCTTGTGCATCTCTCTCGAAAGGCTTGTCTGTATACACCTGGGCTATGCTCCACAATCAGCATCACGTGCACTACAAAGGCTTGCCCGCAGACACCTGGGAGAAGCACCACATCATCCTCACAACCAGAAGTAACCAGGTAGTCTCCAGGAGCCACCACAACCCGCATAACGTGTATCATATGCCGCATATTATACCTCATTCCATTACAGCCAATACACCGAGTAAGGATCCTCAAGCCATTACAGCCTATACACGTTACACATATAGTAGTCCATAGGATACTATTTCCAGAATATATGTGTGGAAATAACCACAAGCCATTAAAACCCTTTATACACATATATGGGGAAAACTAACAGTTGTACCAATGGCACTGGTATCTACCATGAGAAGAGAGATGGGCTAAAGGGGGTAGTCAGCCATTCAACCTCCCATCAGAATGTTGTGGAAAACACCCCTAGGGCTCAGAATCCTTGGGTTTTCAGTTTCCATTACTGACAAGGTGGAGTATTGTATAGATACACAAAAAGTAAAGAATATATAAAACTCACAACCACACTATGGGCATAACCTAGTCTTAGTCTCAACTGCAACTAATGTCTCCCAGATTTCGGGCTACTATTTCTAAGACTAGGTATCCTATAAGCACGCAACCTATTAAAGAACTTCATTAGGTCACTTTATTCCCTTTTTCATCAATTCCACTTTACATTAATTAACTCTTTTCACATTAATTGACCATGAAAAAAACCACATTAAACTACATTGGCATCACATTCAATATCAACTGTTCCTTTAAAAGTTACAACATCACCATTAAATTCCAGAATCTCCATCCCATCGGATTATCACCATTTAATCAGTCTTTCATTACGGAAATACTTTCCCATATTCCCAGGAATTCTAGAAATGAATCCTATGCTACTAAACACAAGGTGGCTCAACACGGTGAGTAGATATACTACCCGTCGAGTCTTTTCCACCTATATCAAGAGCATAGACCCATTCTCCCTCGGGAGGCTAAACACGGAAATCACGTGGCATACACCGTGTGTATTAGCCTCTTTCGGAAGGAGGGTAAGCAAGGCCAGCTGACTTGATCAGTGGGAAAATATAAAGAAGATAAAAAACCAATCAAAACCACCAAACATACAGCCATCACATCCATCCCATACCATCATCCTTGGTGTCCTCCCCGACACTCACACGCATAAACTGATGCATCTCGCCACCCTAGGCATCATCTGCAGCCACAACCACAAGGCCCCCTGCCTCAACATATCACAACACCCCTCCAGGGTCACATAATTTCACAAGTAGTACGAAAACAAACACCACATCAATTGGGCTCTTAGCGCTATTTCACAACAAGAGGGTAACTCAGAACCCTTCAGGGAATTCAATCAAAAAAGTTATTTAATCTATCTTGAATTAAAAAATTCAATTCTTTGGTTCCAACATCATGAACCAAAATAGTAAGCTATCACAATGATTAAACATTCTCACTATGCCTATTTGATCAACATCAAATTACAACAAGAACCAGATTCTTTTTCATGGCTCTTTATATTTATCCAATTAATTATCAATTAATTCCAAATTTAAGTTCTTTATTAATTTCAACAATAACAACATTCCAACAAGCAAGGCATAGATATCACGATATCTTGCAAATCAAGAGGTGAACTGTTATCACAGTACAAAGAAACAACAAGCGATCAAACCAATTCTTTTAATTCCGTTCATGTATTTAATTAGGTCAATTCCATTCTGATCCAAAGGGATAAATAATGATAACTCTACGATTGAACATTAACATTTAGTGAAGCCACGAATCCCCTACCTCAACAGTCGAAGAACGCCCAAGAAGACGGGGCCGATTCACTAAGGGTTCTCCCTATATCTCCTCTCCTAACACATACATGACCAAATATCATCATAAACGACATCCACACACTTAGATATACCCATAATGGGCGTAGATCTAAGATCCTGAGAGAAGAGGAGGAATAGATCTAGGTAGATCTAAGAAACTAAGAGAATAACGACCACATACCTCGAGAAACCGGCTTCGATTATCGAACAGAAGCCTCCAGATCGCCTCCAGAACTCTTGGGAGAGGTTCTCCTACCTCCCAGGAAAGGTAATCCTGAGTTATGGCTGATTAGGGGCTAAAACGAGAAAGATAGAGGCTAAAAGGTCAAGATCCTAAATTTTAGGATCTAACTTTATGTGCCTGCATGGATAGTTTTCACGATTTACCAAACCATTCGCTAACCGTGTGCTAGCTTCTTCCTCTTCAAACACTCCTCACACTGCTAGGACACACAGTTAGACAAACCTTGCTCTAACTGTGCGTTAGACACTGCCTCCAAAACCATCCGTGCATGGTTTGGCCACACGGTTTAGGCAAATCGTGTGTTTCCTGTGCGAAGGCCATAACCCTTTAACATTCCTTAAAAGTTCACCCAAATGCACACCAAGTCGCCTTGACCTCCCAGAACACCTCCAGCACGACATTTTCACAAAGGAATGGACCGGAGAGGTTTGGTCCATTACATCATATAGCTCTCAAAACATTATCATCCTCAAGAATCCAAAATCCACCTAAAGAGAAAAATGAGACAGGGTCTGAAAAACCACCCACCAAGAGACCACTCAAAAGAGAGAAATACACCAAAGTAACAAAGGGATCCATCTAATAGTAATGAAAGTTTCATAACCACATCAGTTAAAATGATACATGGAAAGAGTTAAACATCAAAAAACTCTGGGTACTGAGCACGAATCTGTGACTCATGTTGCCAAGTACTCTCCTCCATGCCACCGTGTCGCCACAAGACACGAACTAAGGGGATGGAATGCCCACAGAACACCTTCTACTTGCGTTCTTGGATCTCTAAAAGTCACTCCTCAAAGGTGACATCATCATCAACATCGATCTCTCCCTAATCGATGATGTGGGAGTCGTCATGAAGATAACGACGTAGCTATGATACATGGAAATCATCTTGTATCCGACTCATCTAAGGGGGAAGTGCTACTCGATACGCTATAGATCCAACACGAGATAACACCTTGAAAGTCCCAACAAAGTGGGGAGAAAGCTTACTCCCACGACCAAACCATCGCTGCCCGTGACGGGGAGTCACCTTCGGAAATACATGAGCCCCAACATTAAACTCCAAGGGTCTCCTCCTTTGATTGCCATATGATTTCTGACGATCTTCTGATGCCTTCATCCTCTCACGAATCACCTGATCCATCTCTGTTGTATTCTGCACTAGTTCCGGTCTGAGAATTGCTGACTCTCCGACCCCAATCCAGGAAAACGAAGAACGGAAAGGCAGGCCATACAAGGCTTCAAATGACACCACATCGATGGTGGTGTGAAAACTATTATTATATGCGAACGCCACCAAGGGTATGTGCCTCATCCATAATCCTCCAAAATCAAGAACAGATGAGCGCAACATGTCTTGAAGAGTCTAGATGGTTCGCTCCATCTGACCATCCTTTTGAGGATGAAAAGCAGTGCTAAGGCATAGCTGAGAACCAAAAGCATGTTGGAGACCTCTCCACACCCTGGAGGTAAAACGAGGATCTTGATCATAAATGACCATCCTAGGGACTCCATGAAGACTCACCAGCTACTCCTATACTGCCTCGACAAAACTTCAACTGAGCTTGAATCTTTGATTTCTATAAAGTTGGATGATTTCATTAAAAGATCGACTACCACCCAAATAGCATCATAACCTCCCAGAGCTCAAGGTAATCCAATAACAAGTCCATTGATAAGTCCTCCAACTTCCACTGAGGAATCTCTAAGGGCTTCAGAAGACCACCACGAACACGGTGTTCGGCCTTCACCCTTTGGCAGACTAAACATCGAGACACAAACTCTGCAACCGCACGCTTCATCCCAGGCCCCCAAAACTGACTCCATAAGGATCGGTACATATTTTTCACTCCAGGATGTACTGGTAAGGGAAAACTATGGAACTCCCTGAGAACCATATTGTACACCACAAAGGGAACAAAAATCCTTCCATGATACAACACTATGTGTTGTTCATCCTCAGACCAACCATCTGGGGCATCGCCATATACAACTCGGACTCTCCAAACATACACCTCAAGATCCCCAAACTTGGACTCTTCCACCTTCTGCATCAAGGATGACTGTACCATCATCGAAAAAAGACAAAATCTACCTATGACTTCTCCCATATCAAGATGTAATGCTGACAGTTCTTTTATAACTCTTTAGGAATCACCGGATTCACGCACAACATCACTACATGACTTTTGGCTCAACGCATCAGCTACAACATTCCATTTTCTAGGTGTATATGATATTTAAAAGTCATATTACTGCAAGAACTCCATCCACCAATGCTTTCATAAGTTCATGCCACGCTGGGATAAAACATAAGTCAAACTCTTATGATCAGTTAAAACCACAAAGCATTCACTAATGAGGTAATGTCTCCATAACATCAGAGTAAAAACAACGGCTACCAACTCAAGATCATGGGTGGAATAGTTGCCTTCATGGGGACGCAACTATCGAGACCCATAAGAAACA
The DNA here is from genome assembly GCA_963277665.1 of Viscum album. Classification (NCBI taxonomy): domain Eukaryota; kingdom Viridiplantae; phylum Streptophyta; class Magnoliopsida; order Santalales; family Viscaceae; genus Viscum; species Viscum album. The sequence continues at coordinate 493,655,250 of OY728148.1, read as the reverse complement.
ACTGACCTCTGCTGCATAAGAACACATCCTAACCCCATATGTGAAGCATCGCAGAAAACATCAAACTGAACTCCCTCAGCTGGAAGATAAGGGACTAGAGCACTTACTAACTTCTCCTTTAGGTACTCGAAGGCAGCCTGACACTGATCAGTCCATATGAAAGCCTGATCTTTCCTGGTCAAGGCTATTAGAGGAGTCACAACCCGTGAGAATTTGGCTACAAACCTCCTGTAGTATCATGTGATACCAAGTAAACTTCGCACCTCTGACACTGTCTTGGGGATGCCCAAGATAACACTACTTATACCTTCGATGGATCGACAACTACTCCCTATTGGGACACAACATGACCCAATAAAAGGTCTTCTTGAGCACAAGACTCACACTTTGAAAACTTCCTGAACAGTTGATGTTGGCGAAGAACTCCCAAAATGGCTCATAGATGCTCTGGATGCTCCTATTCAGATGTGGAGTACACAAGGATGTCGTTAATGAAGACTACCACAAAATTTTCCGACAACTCATGGAACACAGCATTCATCAAACCCATGAACACAGCTGGAGCATTCCCCACACCAAAAGACATTACGAAGAACTCATAATGCCCATGACGAAAACAGAAAGTAGCCTTCTGGATATCCCCATCCTTCACACACATCTGATGATATCCAAACCACAAGTCGATCTGTGAGAACCAAATTGCGCTCTTCAGTTGATCGAATAAGTCATCGATCCGTGGAAGAGGATAGAAATTATTTATTTTTTTACTTTGTTTATGTGATGATAATCGACACAAAAATGCAAACTACCGTAAGCCTTCTTTATGAAAAAAACTGGTGCACCCCATGGTGACACACTCCGTCGAACAAAAATGCATTGCAACAGACCATAAAGCTCTATACGTAGCACTTGTAACTCAGAAGGGGCCATCCTATACGGAGACATAGGGATAGTAGATGCTCCTGGATGTAGCTCAATCCAAAACTCGATCTGTCGTCGAGGGGGTAATGCTACAACCTCTTCTTGAAAGACATCAGGGTACTCCTCTACTGCCCTAGGAAAAACAAACTGCTGAACCTCTGAAGAAATCAGCATCATCTCAGCCACCATGGACGATAAGGATGGAACCCTTCTATGACCCATCCGAGGATCTTGATCAACAACAAACACCACTTTCTCTCCACCTGCACCAATGAAAATGACCTTCTTCCTAAAGCAATCCACGCTAGCCTGCACTGAATACAACCAATCCATGCCGAGGATGACATCATATGGTTGTATCCGTAAACATAGGAAATATCCCCAAGAGCGGTGTTTCCCCAACACTAGCTCACAGTCTCAACATACTTCAAACAAGTCAGTTCGACCTCCAACTGGCGTAGTCAATGCCAGGGCATTGGAAGCCTCTCTACCTCAAGTCCCAAAGCATGGACAAGGGTAGGTGATATGAAGGAGTGAGTCACTCCTGAATCAAACAAGGCATACACCAAGGTAGAAAAAAAGAAAAGGGTACCTCGAACGACATATGGATCGCCTAGAGTAGGCAACGCTTGAGCATGAAGCTAACCAAGGCATCCTCCACAGCCTCTTTCACCCTAATGATGACCACCACCATGGCCACGCTCTGCTCTCTGGGGATAGGGAGTGTCATGGGGCTGTCCTCTGCCTACCCCATCTACCCTCTACTGATCGAAAGATGGTGCAATCTGCTGCTATAGCCTCGGCAGGAACTGCCTTAACAGAGGAACCTGGAGTGGAGCGCCCGGTGCACGATGACTGCTAAAAAAGGTCGGGCACTCCCACTACTGATGACCACGACCACCATAAGAAAACAAGCGCCTGATCCCTTGTCATAGGCCGGAGAGTTTCCACCTCTGAATAAATTAGACGTGAAGGGCTGGGACCTACCCCCAGCTGAATGGAAACTCTTCTGCACTGAAAACCAGGAACCTCAGACCACAACTCTGCTTCATGAGGAATCATGTTGATTCCCCTCTCGTGATGATCTTGTTCTATCCAAAGTCCTCTTGACAACCTCTTCCCTTGCCAGCACCTCAAGATTTGTCTTCAGTATAAATGGGGTGACCTGACGTTGGATCATTGGATGCAAAGCCTCCTTTAAAAGCCTTACCCTGGCCTCCTCATCCGGTAACAGGTCTGAAGCATATCGTAAAAGGTTCTTGAAACGGATTCCAAACTCTCGAACACTAGAGCTCCCCTGTCGAAAGGTAAGAAACTCCTAGTGACTTGACGCCATCGCAGTCGAAGAAAGGAACTCAACTCTGAACTTGTCTCGAAACTCCTCCCTTGAGATCACTGACTCCTCATTATCCTCGAGGAACAAAAGTCACCACTGCCTCGCTGCTCCACACAACATCGTCACACCCAAGGACACCCAGTGCTTCTTCCGAGCACAGATTGAACTAAAGCCTATCTTGACCTCCTCCAACTACTCTTCCATGACTGTGTTTAAAACGGAGCCCTCATACTTCTGCAAACTCTGGCTCTAAAACTCTCAGAGTGTCTTCCTCCAAGTGTCGTCGTCGTTAACCTCTACCCTGTGGAGACCTACTGGAACAACCTGCTAGATAGCTTCTATGCAAACCTTATGAGAACGTCAACCTGGAGCCATACCTCCAAAATAACAAACACTTAGAGCTCTTATTCCTGGAATATGGAAGACTCAACATTTATTAATTAATTGTTTTCTTTTATTTATTTTAGGTTAACCTATCCCATGTTCTACCCATTCAAACATAGGCGCAAAGAAGAATGATGCAAGATCCTTTACTAGGTCTCTACCCTGAAACTAGTATCACCCTGTTTTGTAGCCATTGTAAACTTAATGGTCCGTGCATCAGATCATATGGGGCCCTAAATGCCTATGTCTCAGCCATTATCTAGTGTTTACCTCACTTGCTAAACATGAATGACACCATTTTTCTACCAACTATTGCAACCTCACATGTGCCAAAATACAAACTCCATTCTACCCCTCAGTCGGACCTCTAATTCCACTCTGTCATGACCCCCTCCCAACAAAGTGTACCCCTCCTAGGCCAACAATGTGAGAAGGGAGATAATGACCCCTGAGATCCGCCTCTAGTAGGCCCTGGTTTGGAGACTAGTACCGAGGGTATAGTAAACACACAATTGGGAGGAATTACCCTCTAAGAGAAAAAATGTAGAAGAGAGAGATAAGATAGACACCAACCAACTCCAAATCATAACTGAAATATAAAAGAAACCCAAGTACATATATGAAATGCCATGAAAAAGTGCTACAAAAAAATGAAAAACTACATGTACCCAAAAGAATGTAAAAACAGCAGCAACCACAAGACAGAACATCTCCTGCAACCACAAGCCAGTAGTAACCAGCCAGATCTCCAACCTACTCCAAGTGACCTGAAAAATAGTTTATATATACGTAGGGTGAGTATAATAGTATACTCAGTAGGATCCTCCTTGAAGCCTCTCGTGCAAAAGTAAAGAAGGCATGCTAAATCACAGTGAACAACAAGTGAAACCAACACATCACCTAAACATGTATACTATATTCCCAACATCACCATGGCTACTCTAACTAAGTAACGCGTACAAGAATATTTCATATAATTAAGAATATCAAGGGTAACCCACTACTACTTCCCCAATGGTTTTCTTCTTTGCCCCAATGGCATACGTCATGTGCATCTCTCTCCAAAGGCTTGCCCGTATACACCTGGGCTAAGCTCCACAATATACACCACATGCACCGAAAAGGCTTGCTCGCAGACACCTGGGTGAAGCACGACACCATACTCACAACCAAAAGTAACCAGGTAGTTTTTGAGAGCCACCATAGCCCGCATAACGTGTATCATACGCCGGGTATTATTCCTCAATCCATTACAGCCCATACACTGAGTAAGGATCCTCAATCCATTACAACATATACACATTACACCTATAGTAGTCCATAGGATACCATATCCAGAATATATGTGTGGAAATAACCACAAGACATTACATCCCTCTACACACATATATGGGGAATACTAACCACTGTGCCAATGGCACTAGTATCTACCAAGAGAAGAGAGCAGAGCTAATGGGGGTAGTCATCCATTCAACCTCCCATCAGAATGTTGGGGAAAACACCCCCCCAAGGCTCAGAATCCCCGGGGTGTTAGTTGACCTTACTGACAGGGTGGAGTATCATATAGAAACACAAAAAGTACAGAATATATATAACTCACAACCACACTATGGGAATAACCTAGTCTTAGTCTCAACTACAACTAACGTCTCTCAGACTCTGGGCTGCTATTTCTAAGACTAGGTACCCTATAAGCACACAACCAACTAAAGAACTTCATTTGGTAACTTTATTCCAATTTTCACCAATTCCACTTAAAAAGTTAATTAATTCTTTGCACATTAATTGACCATGAACAAAACCACATTAAACTTCATTGGAATCACATTTAATATCAACAGTTCCTTTAAAAGTTACAACATCACCATTAAATTCCAGCATCTATATCCCCATGTATTATCACCATTTAATCAATCATTCGTTACGAAAATACTTTCCCATATTCCCAGGCATTCTAGAAAAGCATCATATGCTACTAAAGACAAGGGGACTCAACATAGTGAGTAGATATACTACCCGTAGAGTCTTTGCCGCCTATAGCAAGAGCGTAGACCCATTCTCCCTCGAGAAGCTAAACATAGAAAGCATGTGGCATACCCCACGTTTCTTCGCCTCTTTCGAAAGGAGGGTAAGCAAGACTATCTGCCTTGAGTAGCGGGGAAAAGTAAAGCAGATAAACAACCAATCAAAACCACCAAACATCCAGCCAATCACATCTATCCCATACCATCATCCCTGGTGTCCTCCCCGACACCCACATACATAAACCAATGCATCTCGCCGCCCTTGGCATCATTCGCTGCCACCACCACATATCCTCCCGACCTCCACATGTCACAACACCCCTCCAGGGTCACATCACATCACAAGTAGTAGGAAAAAAACACCACATCAACTGGGATCTTAGCCCTATTTCACAACAAGAGGGTAACTCAGAACCCTTCAGGGAATTCAATCAAACATGTTCTTTAATCCATCTTGAATTAAAAATTCAATTTATTAGTTCCAACATCATGAACCAAAACAGTAAGCTATCACAAAGATTAAACATGCTCACTATGCCAATTTGATCAACATCAAATTACAACAAGAACCCGAATCTTTTGAATGCTCTTTATATTTATCTAATTAATTATCAATTAATTCCGGATTTACATTCTTTATCAATTTCATCAAGAACAGCATGATAAATATAAATGCGTAGATATCACACTCTCTAGAATATCAAGAGGTGAACCATTATCACGGTAGAAAGAAATAACAATCTATCAAACAAATTCTTTTAATCCGGTTCAAGTATTTAATTAGGTCAATTCCATTGTGATTCAAATGGCTAAATCATGCTAACTCTATGATTTATCATAAACATTTAAAGAATCCACGAATACCCTACCTCAACGGTCGAAGAACACCCAAGATGACCATTTCGATTCACCAAAGATCCTCCCTAGATCTCCACTCATAACACAACCAGGACCAAATCTCATCATAAACAAAATCCACACACGTAGATCTACCCATAATGGGCGTATATCTAAGATCCCGAGAGAAGTGGTGGAATATATCTAGGTAGATCTAAGAAACCAAGATAAGAACGACCACATAACTCAAGAAACCAACTTCTATTCATGAATAGAATCCTCCGGATCGCCTCCAAAACGCTTGGGAGAGGTTCTCCTACCTCCCAGGAATGGTAATCCCGAGTTATGGCCGATTAGGGGATTAAACGATCAAGATAGAGGTAAAAACTCAAGATCCTAAATTTTAGGATCTAACATTATGTGCCCGCACGGTTAGTCTGCACGGTTTATCAAACAGTGCGCTAACCGTGCGCTAGCTTCAGCCTCTTCAAACACTCCTCGCAGGGTTAGGCCGCACGGTTAGACAAACCGTGCGCTAACCGTGCGGTAGCCACTGCCTCCAAAACCAATCTTACACGGTTTGGCCACACGGTTTAGGAAAACCATGCACCTCCCATGCGAAGGCCATATCCCTTTAACTTTCTTTAAAAGTCCACCCAAATGCACACCTAGTCACCTTGACCTCCCAGAACACCTCGAACACCATATTTTCACAAAGGAATGGACTGGAGAGGTCCGGGCCATTACAATATAAGTAAAAAATAATTATATTACTTTAAATAATATTAAAAACATAATTTTACTTTTAAATCACTTCATTTATTGATAATAAATGATAGTTTTACAAAAAATTGTAATTTTTACTATTGACTAAAAAATCAACATTTTCTAAAAAATCAAAAAAATTCAACCTAAGTTAATTTTTATTTGATGATTTTAAAAAAATAATTTTATTCTATAAAATTAAAATTATAAAATATATATAAATTAATTATAATTTTTTTTAACAATATGTAGTAAAAATCATTTTTGAATAAAACATATTTTTGAAGGAAAAAAATTACTTTCTAACAATTGATTGATTAATTAATAAAAATGTATAAATAAATTTATAATGAGTAGGAAATTTATATATATTTTTTAAAGTATTTAATACTATCTATACCTTGAAATTAAATAGCTATCTTATAAATATCATATTTAAAATAATTGTATTTCATGGTTCGTTGAATCTCAGTTATTCCTATTTCATACATTATTGGACATAGTTTCTATTTTTTAAAATCTCATAGTGGTACATAAAATGTATCCAAAATTTGTATAAATGAGATTGGTTGAGTTTATTTCAACCCTATCACATTTTATCTTCGAATTTTGGGTTCTTTGGTACCACTATACATTATTATGGTATATATATGTATATATGTAATTTTTTCATTTAAGTAATTCCAAGTGTGTCTATTCCCTCACATATAAAAGTTAACATCCCCTCCTCCCTTATTCAAAAATTTTGAGCCTATATATTGAAAAATAACAGACCTAATACCATTCTATCTTCTTTCCACAAATCCTAGATCTTTTGTTATTTCTAAAATACTATATTTTCAAGGATTATGGTGTAATCTAATGGAGGTTTCTCAATGAATAGGTATAACTTCTAATAGTGTACTTTCAATTTTATTTATTATTATATCAAATATAAATATTGGGTATTCATTATTAAATAATGATTTTATAATATTAAATATAATGAATTATTATTATTATTATTTTGGAACAACCATTTCAATCTTTTTTCTCATCAAATGGGAAAAAAGAAAACATTGCATGTGCGTACATTGGATTACCACCTCCACGAAGCCATGCATTTCTTTCTCATTACTACTTTGCATTGATATTTATAATTATGTATTTAATTAAAATATATATATATGTTATACTATAATATATTATAATATATTATATTATATTATATTATATTATATTATATTATATTTCTACAAAGGTGAATTATTATTTACTTTTCTTTTGTTATATCCATCGAAAAGTGGAAACATCACTCATGAATATGTACGGAATACCATCTCCACGATGTGATGTAATTAATTTTTCATTCCCAATTTATATGAAAAGTTATAAAATTGTATAAAATGATTACATATTATACTCATGAAATGATTAAAACTATGGCTATGATATAACAATGATCAAAGTATAAGAACTAAAACTGCGAAACCGAAACTTGCATGAAGAATAAAGCAATTATCACTCGGAATAATGATTTTAATAATGAATTTTTAATAAATAATTGATAATGTTTTATAATTAAATCATATATTGTATGATATATATGAGTATGGTTCTATAATATATTCATAATATTTCTATATTTATTATAAAATATGTTGAAATATGTTTGAAGCGGGACAATATTTCAGGTAAGAGTTTCTATTCTCACTTGTATTTCTATGAGATGTATTCTATAATTACCACGTATTTCATTAATGTGGTTATATACTAACCCTTTGATATTATTTATCATGAATCTATTTATATTCATGGTATTGAAATTTTTATTTTAATTTATTTCTTTTTTGTGGTTATAATTTAAAATTTAACAAAGCGGTAACGATTTATGTCACAAACTCATTTCTTTTCTAAACCGTCTATACTAAATTTCCATTGAGATCAATTATATATATATATATTCCATTAAAATCCATATTTTTTATTCTTCTCTAGTTATCTAGATAATATTTATGTATTAATACTATTCTCCTCTATTTTTTTTACTTAAAATGAAAGTGATACCGTTTTTAAAGAAAATCTAAGTTCATTTCCTCTTTGGTTCGAAAATCATTTTCTTCCATGACTAGGCTCTTCAAAATAATTATATAAAACTTTTTACCTATAATTTTAGTTTTCTTTAAATAATTCTCAATACCTTTTACATTATATAAAAGGGTTTAAAAGGAATATTTTTTAATAAATGTTTTCTGAACATGTCGTTTTATACTTTTTAAAAAGTTGTAAAAAGAATGCTCTCTTTGGATGCATACGGTATGAAAATAGTTTCCCACTATCATGATTACTCAATTATTTGAATATTAATTTACAATTAATTTTTAAAAAAAAATAAAAAAATTTTATAATATATTGTAATTTTTTATATTTTAAATGATTGAAGTGAAAATGAAAATGGTGCTTTTCTAAATAAATATTCTAGAGATATTTTCAATGAATTTTTCAATTATGGTAACATCCTTTGATATTACTTATGCTTTAATAGGGATATTATCCAATGATAATATATTTATTTTTATTTAGATGGTTTATTATTATTATGAATAAATATTTATGAAACGTATTTTATTTTTTGTGAGTTATGTTATGATGAAATGATAAATGTTTCCATGAACATGTGAAATTCATATGAATAGATTATGATTATCTAAATAGGGGGTCCATTTGATCCCTCCAATGCATTATGTAATATAATATTGATATCTCATGATATGATGATAAAATGGTGGAACTTTTTGTGAATATCTTCATTCAGATATTGATGCATGAGTATGGTGGATTCAACATATGCTTACAAGATTATATGTGGAAATGACTGTGAATATACATGATCATATTTTGATTATTGGGTATGATTTATTATATTTATTCTCACTAGATTATGAATATACATTATTTCAAATAACTTTTTTAACATTTTTATTCTTGAGTATGATCACTTCTAGCTATGCTCCCAAGATTATGTGTGAACATGATTGTGAATAGTTTTGTTCATAATATTATAATTTCTAATGATTATGATTCCACATTCCTATGTTATGCTTCTTGAATTATGATTACTTCTTTGACACCCTTATTGATCATGCTATTGGATATGACATTATATTGGATTTTTGATCTAATATGTTCCATGTATGAATCATTTATATTGAGAACCTGAAATTGATTATGTTATCATACCATAATGATATTATTCTACCCTCTTATGATTTATATCTCCCATTTTTACCCTTACTGATCATATGTTATCACCATTTATTATGCTTTCCATAATCGGTTTTTGATGGAAGGATTTAAGTGTGATATGTTTATAAGGGTACTAATATGAATATATTAGTGTGAAATTATTAATATATTTTAAGAATTAAGTTGATGATGTATCTAGTCTACAAAGAGAATAAAAATTTATTGCCGTACATTGTGTATATTTATGATATATATTTAATATTCAACTAAAATTATGAAATAATTTTTATGATTGGGTTATGATAACTTATGTGGATCAGTTGAATTTTTTGAGGTAAAAACAAAAAAGGTAATTTATTCATGGGGGATTCATGTTGCACATTAGAGTATTTGGGAATAAAATTTTAGGACAATATATCACTTTTCCACACAATGAAATTTGATTTGAGTGAGAAAATTATAAAAATTTTCTTTTCTAACCCAAATACAGTGATTTATTGTGAGTTATTTAGATATTTGGTTGTATTTGAAACAACATGAAACACTAATAAATAGTTTATTTCCTTTAGTGTATTTGTAGGATTTATTAATAATTGTGAGATTATAGATTTTGAGGAAGATTTATTATATGATTAAACTATGAGTTCCTTTTGTTGGTTGTTTCCAAAAACATTAGAGGTGTATCACATGAATCCATTATAAAATTTATTTATTGATTAGGATACAAAAATGAAAAAAACAATGTCTAATGTTTTACCCAAAACTCTACTTAACCTTTGTAAGTGGAATTTCATATAAAATTTAATTAAAAATTTTGGTAATTAGATCTAATATGGATCTAGTATTCTAACTATATTTAATAAGTTTATGTTCTTGTACCATGATGCCCAACAATTTGATCAGTAGTATGATTCTATAAGAGAAGAATATGGTGATAAGAAATCATAGTGGTTAGATTATGTATTTTTTCTAATATATAATAGAGGGAATTACTTTTTAAAAGATGTTTTAGTATTGGTTATTAACAGTAGTCAATTAAGTGAATGATTTAATTTCTTGTGAAAGGAATCAGATAAGAAGAAGAAAAACACTAGTTATATGGTGAGCATAGTTTTTCATTTTTTTGATATATCTCATTTACAAGAGTATTCAATCGGAATGGCCCAAGGCCCTTCTTTTATTTTATAGATTTTTGATAAACCCCCTTTCAATGGACAAGGGGGAACCCTTACAAGGCCTGTACACTCAGATATTACAAGGGACATGGGCTTAGGATATTAAATGACCCGAAGGACATAGGGAATTCAACCAGACTATCTACAAGGAACCGCCCCTCCCCATCATCTGCATAGTGATAGTAGCTCTCTACCTTCGCATGACCCTCTAGCTAGGTATCCCATGCAAGAATAGGATGGTCTAGATGGCATAGCCATACCCTCTCATTCTGACCAACCATTTGGCTCTACTCTAGTGAGTGCAGCTGCTCTGAATCCTTTTCTAGGGATAATCCATTTTTTGTAGAGTCTGCATGGGGAAACTATATGTGGCATGAAGGCCTTGAGTTGGCCCGAAGGCCTTAATGGTGGTCTGAAAGCCCTACTGACCTGAAGGCCTAGGTGGCCCGAAATCCTTATGGACTCCAAGCCCAAACTGATTTCCCAAGGTGAATAATTCCAACTGCTATAGTAGAGAACAGTTACAGCTACAGTACGTGGCTCAAACAACTAAATAATATCACGTGTGTCTTATAGATCTATATAGGAGCTCCAAGACATATAAACACAACGACATGAATTCCATATAGTAGGAAATAATTCCAGGAATCCACAAAAAAAAATAATTAATTGGGATTTAGGAATCCAATGAACTGATTTTAGCTTGCGACATGAACATCTTGGTTGACAGAAATAGGGAACTTGTTGGTCCCAAAATGTCATGCTTAAGGAATTATGCACCATCTCTAGAACAGAACAATACTATCCCATAGGCTTAATACAAGAATCCAGAATCTCACAACATCTAAAAATCTATAAGAACTCAATATATGTGGTGAACAAAACCCACTATATGAGATACTCAACACCTCAGAAGATTGAATCCCTTCAATCACTGGCACTTAATTTACTATAAGGGGGAGTGGACTCATTCAGATCACCCATTAGCTTCCAAATCCTATCTAAACACAACCATCCAATGGAAGAGATAACTAGATCTAAACATAGGGCCAATGACCAATATAATATATCATAAGGGTCTCCCCCCAAAAATCCTGAGAAAAAAACAACCTCAAACATCATGGAAAAAATACAACTGAACATGGGATGATCCAACACTTGAACCCATCATCCAAACATCTGAACTATTAGCACTAATCAAATCTCGGGCAAAAAATCATGGGGCTCTCTAGGTCCCTTGAATCTACACACCACAAAATAGCCACCATGAGATCTAAATAACCCACCTCCAAACCAAACAAAACATGGGGACCCCATGCTCCCTAGGATCTTATTATAAAGAAATATCTGACTAGGTACTCCCGTGTTTCACCCAAGCTCTAGGGCGACACCTATAAAAAGATCCAAAACTATCCTAAAGGTTACATTATTTGAAAGACACCCTATAAGGGTTTCAATTTGATCATCCAAATCATAGGACATGACCAGTATGGAAATATCCATAATAGACCTCAATGGCCTCCAACTAATCACTAATCAATAATGTGTCCAAAGGGATTCCAAAGTCAAAGCACTCCTATAATGGGAATTCTAAATGGTACTTGTGACTGCATCAAAACCATGACCCTATAAGGGCTCCTTGGAACATGAAAAACCTCAAAAAAATACATAAGAAAACATCATACATCCTTCATGGAAAATAACTCATCCACAGGTACCAAATCACCCGCAATGAAATCAAGATCGCACTATACCACATGGTCATTCTCAACAACTGACTATGAAATGCATTGATCACATGATCAGTAACCACCAAACAAGGGATTCCTCAAGAGTCCCATAGATTCATATCAACCCCACAATGGTACTCGTCCATAACTACCACCCCATGACATCAACTCAGCCCAAATTCTCTTATAGATTTGATCCTAAAGCATAGGATCAAAACCACAACAGCTCTAACCTTGAGAAATGTGTCCCACTATATTGGGAAAACCAAGATATCCGCATAGATACTATATGATCCTGACTTCTAAGATCCATACAAATAACCACTAACATATCTCCATGAAACACTCAATCTAGACCGGTCACTGAGCTCAAAACCCCCATATGGGCTTCACATCTCACAACCCAACCCACAAAAGGATTTTGAAACAAAAACTCAAATAAATCCTTCTATTAAACTCGCTCAGTCCAAACACCATCTGGAATGACACTAAAATAAAAATGGGTTCCACCATCACAATATACACTGATAAATACTCTAAATGGACTACCTACATGTCTAATTCTAAATCCCAGGTCAAAACATGAAAAATAAGCCTAGGAAAATGTACATGGTGTGTAATTAAGGTACATGGTGTGTCGTGCCAAAGGTCATCCCTAGCCATGTGCCTCAGGCTACTCATCATGTACTTTTAAAATCACATAGTGTGTCCATCCATTACACAGTGTGTACCCTAAAAGGGGTTTCTTCCCATGTACCTCAACCCAACATAGCATGTAAAATTCCCCAAATCCATATCATGTTCTGAACAAACATGGTATGTGTCCCAAATATAGGACCTAAATGTGTGCCCTATATGGGTCTAGCCATGTACCCTACGTGGCCACTACCTAAGTATGTCATACAAGCTTTAGCCGTGTACCCTACATGACCATGTGGCCCGGACACGGGGTGGAAAACTATTCCGCTAGACACACCCCAAGTCAACATTTAATGAAATTTACTCCCAGTTATATAGAGCATGTTCTCTTAATCATATATTGTGTACAATGGTTTTCCAAAAAATAAAACCCACAAAATGGACCGAAACCCCCGAATCCCCTCGATTAACCCTATATCGTCCCTGAAGGGGTCATCAACAACCCATTTATGACATTAAAACTTAAAAAAACTACACTCTAGGTATTTCATTTAAAAACATTAAAAAACCTATATATGGGAATAAAATTTTGATGAATCACATTAGATCTATAAGATTCACTCACTGAGCATCGGTCCACCTTAAGACGAGCTCCAAGGGAGGATATTCCTCCTCCAAATTCATCTTCTCTCCCTATCCATATCTCATTAAATGACCCCAATAGGGGGATATCCATAGTCATTTGTGTCAATACAAGGGGAAAAGTAAAGACTAAAAAATTAAAATAAAATAGGAAAAGAACGAAAAAAAGAGAAAGGGAATGGGCACGTGCCTAGTTTCCACGATGGTTTTACATCTCCCCTAGGAAAATCCCCCAATTACAAAATCAATAATGGAGATAAAATCACAATCTAAGACATTGTTTGATTTATATCACCAAATGAAAACACGGGCATTACATAATATTTAATTAATTAAATATTAATTATTCCATAAAATTAAAACAACTTGAATTTCCACCAAAATAATGTCCTATAATATACACTATATTCCAAGACCAAAAGAGTGCTCATAAAAATTATCCAAGATCATCTAATAGGATAAATTATTAATATTCCCCTCAAATTCTTATGGGAACAAAAGTTTCAAATTTCATCTGATTTTCAAAACCTGTGACAGCACGGATGATCACATGTTTTAACTATAGTCAAGATTGGATATTATGGTGATATTTTTCACATGGTTAAAAATTATTTCCTCAGTAAATATCTACATCATGTACATTCAATGGTCCTTGAATATCCTGATATCAAGAAAATTTTCCATAAATTGAGGTTAAACTTTTCTTACTTGATTTATATTCTCATGGTGTGTGTATAAAACATGATAATTCTAAATTTATAATCATTTATTTTCACTAAATAATATAAAATTATGTTATTTATGTTCATGTCCTAATCTATTTAGAACAGCCTTTTGGAACCCATTTTAGCCATGTCTCTCAAGAAAAAAATAAAGGGAAAAAATATTTACACTTATAGTCTACCACAATTTTTCACCAAATGATTTAAAGAAACATTCCCTAAATTCCATGTAAAGATTTAACTATTCTAATAATGATTTTATATTACCTGAATCTTAATTTGAAGAGCCTCCAAAAATAAAAAATTTAGTTCTGACCTTTGTAAATGTGTACCTTGCTCCATTGATGCATCCAATTTTTAAGAATCAAATGAATATTATTATTTTGGTGATACATATTGAAATTTGATTATATCAAATTATGTACATACTTAAGTAGGATTGTTTATAGTAAACTTATTGAAAATGTGTTTTTTTCTACACACTTAAGTGTTTTTATTTTTTAATTTTACTATATTGTTTTTTAGAAACAATGAAATTCAATTTTTTAGAACAGATTATCATAAGTATTGAGTGTCATAAATTATCTTCGATAAGTGCTGTAAAAAATTAACTTAATTTTAAATGATACATGTATCACATATTTTTTCTATAAGAATATATGTTTGAATTTATCCCTAAAATATATGTGTTTTGAAAATTTTGTCGGGGCACACACATCTGTCTGTTTCAGGGGAAGCAATGATTGTTGCCCTGCATTCCTGATTTTCAAAGGCAGACAGCATTCGTCTCTTATTCAGAGACATTTTCTCCTTAATTGAAATGAGATGATGGGATGTCTGTTCCTCCTTCTGTGTATTCCTCCTCAGAACTCATCACCTAGTTCGGGTATCTCTTATAAATTAAGATTTTGTTCATGAAACTTTTCCCAGTGCCATGTCTTCATGGATTCCAGTTAATTAGAAAGCTTCTGTCATGACATTCCAAGGGGTATAGTCAGGTCTTCAACCTCTGGTCTAGGGAGTCGTCACATTGGACATCACTGTTGTGTCTAGACGTAGGAACAGTGGTGCGTCTGGGTTTCTTCCCCTTATGATAGGGCTTCTCGAGGGTGCGGAAGCCCGGGGCATCCCACATCAAATGCAGGGAATTATATTCCATAAGCATGTCTCTGAGGATTTTCTCAGCTTCCCATGTTTGACACAGGGTATGCCATAGGTTTAACATCTAGCGAAGATGGATCAGACTGAGCATAATATTTACTGGAGTGAATCTGATGGGTGCAACACATGGAGGGAGCACTGATGCAAGGAGTAGCGATAAAGTGGGTGACATGATTTCACCGAGATGTGGCACCCCATGTAGAATCATGATGGATTATGGAGAGTTAAATGATGTAATAGGGGAATGATATGGAAATGTTCTGAGGGAGATGGTGAAGTTGGGATTGAGCCTCAAAAATACTTTCTACCTATACTCGTGACAGGGAATCAAAGTCTGTGTAGTTCGGTGAGGCGATGGGAAACCTAAGGAGGCAACCCATATTGATGGGACCTGGAGGAAGTTAGACCTTCGAATATGGGCATAACCTTCCCAAAACACATAGGATCATGGGAAAAACTAGGATGAGACATGGTTTATGGGATTGAACCTCATGGAGGATTCCTACGTACCTTGCCTTGGCAAGGATAAAAGTCCACGTAGTTCAGGACGAGGGTATAGAATTGGGATGTGCGCAGAGGACAACGAACCGATGATATACTGGGGATTATGCACAGTTAGCATCCCGAGGTTGGTCTGACTCCATTGGGACGGACTAAAGATATGGGTCCCAATGAAAGGGATGACAATGTCTTAACACTGGATGACGATCGCAACGGATTACCACTGGATGGAGATCACAATGTCTTACCAACGATTTCAAAGTACAAAGGCTTACCGTTGGATGGGAATTATAACATATTACCACTAATTGGTGTTGAAAAAGGCTTACTGCTGATTGTGGGACAGATTAGTGTCATGCGGTACAAAAAGGGGAGTACAGTTTAATGTCATGCAGGATAGGGGTGGACCGACGTGAAGTGGTCAGGACTGATGGGTGTTGGTATTGACCATTAGGGAGGCTTCATACATATATTTTTGTGTCAAGGATCAATGTACACGTAGTTCAGGACGGTTGGTGAAACAACATAAAGAAGTCATGACCAGTAGGTGTTAGGCGTAAACCTCAAAGAGGCATCCTATGTATCTTGCTAGGGAAAGGATCAAATTCTATGTATTTATTGATGGTTGGTGAACCAACATGAAGAGATCGGGACCAGTGGGTGTTGGTCTTGAATCTCAAGTAGGCTTATTACGCACTTTTCCTTGGAAAGGATAAAATTCCACATAGTTCTAGATGTTGTTGATGAACCGACGTGAAGGGGTTCGGGACCAATGGTTTTTGGGCTTGAACCACAGGGAGGCTTCCAACCTACCTTGCCTTGGCATGGATCAAAGTTTGCGTAGTTTGGAATGGTGTTGGTGAACCGACGCGAATGGTTTACTACCAATTGTTGTGGGGCGTGAACCTCGGGGAGGCTTACTATATACCTTCCCTTGGAAAGGATCAAAGTGCACATAGTTCGGGGTGGTTTAGTGAACGGATGTGAAGGGGCCAGGACCAATAGGTGTTGGGATTGAACCTTAGGGAGGCTTCCTACGTACCTTAAAATGGCATGGATCAAAGTCCATGTAGTCCAGGATGATTTGAGGATAACACTCTAGGGCGGCCCGTAGAGGATTCCATGGTGGATGCTTTCTCTAAGCCCACGTAACTCATGCTCGGTGTGAGAAACAAGAGGCAACAAAGACCTAACGAACAAATCGCGAAAGGTGTGTCTATGGGATGTGGAATGGGGCTTACACGTGGTTAGTTGACCAAAGAGGAAATAGGGGCTTATGAGTGGTTAGCATCCCAGGGAGATGAAGATCAGGACTTACTCCCGGATGGAGGCCCGAGCAGTGACAAATCCCAATGGGAGATGGATTTGTCATAGAAGTGATGAGGGTTCAAGTGCCCATCCCCCCTGGTCCTTGGAACCAAATAGTAGATGAGGGGAAGCAGGGACATTGCCTCTCGCAAAAAGGCTTGCGGCATACACCAAAATGGTTTCCCCTCCCCGCGGACAGAACTCGCTCCGGTAGGGAGGATCTCATTCCATGTGAGTAGGAGCTCACTCCCATGGAGATTCATGGGTGTAGATAATTTCTGAGATAGGGTGCCCCACATAGAGTGCATGGGGTGATGTCACAGTTTAATTTCATGTGCTAAGGATGATGGTGCTTGGCAGTTTAACATCATGAAACTTGGACGAGGCGGGTTCACTCTGCCCCTGGACATAAATAACTAATACCCACCCACCCTTGGGGAAGGGAAAGAATCATCAATGTCATGGATTGGGGGTGTTGTGGAGTGATCCATTGAGGGGTCCATATTAACATGGCTATGCGAAGAAGAAATAGTCATTAGCATGCCTATGGGAATATGCATAAGGAGAAGAAACACAACATGAAGCATCGCCCTAGGGTCTTTGAAATCAATTCATTAAAATGAAAGGGTTACATGGGAAAAGGTTTTGTGGAGAAAAGGGGTTCAAATGAAGAGGCCTCATGACGCTCTACTGCTCCATGTAGTTGAAGGGATTTGTGAAGGGGTATGCTATGCGAAGTGAAGTTTCCTAGCCTAGGAATAGGGCATAGGTGCATATGAAAGGTGCTTCCCGAAGTTGAAATGCTCTCACGGAGTAGTTATTTGTGAAGCATGACTGTCATGCGAGGTACAGCAATGCAAACCAGTGTGCTTCATGAAGCATAGTGACCCTACCTTGGCTTGTCAGTTACATGTACATGGAGGGTACTTCGTGAAGTATAAGTGCTCCGCGAAGACCTGAGTCCCCTTTGGGATCCCCTTCCTTCACGGAGGCCCATGGGCTCCCTGAAGTGCATCCCTCTTTGAATAGGGATTGAATTTAAGTAAAGGGAAAGTCACATCGTGATGCTAAAGTACCTTGAAGAGATCATTTTTTCTAGAGCAGAAAGTGCTTTCCGATTTGAGAGAAAAGAACGAGAATGGTCAGAGGATCCATCTATTGGGCTCCAGGGGAGCTTGATATTTATAGGCAAGAGGCACTGTGAGGTAGATATCACTTGGCGCAGAGCTACGTGGAACGTTTTTGTAACCACATAGCCTCCCGCCTCCTGGATCCATAGCGGCTTCGCAAATTTCAAATTGGGTCATGGAGACTCCTGCCTCCCTGCTCCACGACGGCATCACAAACGTCAAATTAGATCGGTAATCATACCTTATACTTGATCCATGGTGGATTCTCAAATGTTAAAACATATCACAGAGCCTCCCACCTTCTTACTCTGCGGCAGCTTCACAATGGGGGTATCTTCAGACCGACCACATTGCTACGGGGTCGTGCGAACGAGCTTCGCGAGGCATCCCCAAAGTCATTGCATTTTCTTTTCCTCTTCCCAAATTTTGGCACCAAAAAAGGGCCACCCTTAGACATGGATCCAAAGAGAAAATAACGGTCAAAGTATGAGGGTCAATCTCCAAAAATCCTTGTTCAATAGGGAAGAAGGTCCACGAAGGAGGCTCGCAATGCGGAGAGGCAACACGCGAGATGGGAGAACCATGAAGCTCAACATGGTCAGACATGCTGCAGAGCACAAGGGGTAATTGCCTATAAATAGCAGAGGTTGATCTGTGTTTTTTTCCTTTCTCCCCTCCATGTTTAGGAATTTAGCACTCTCGATTCGTGAACCTCTGTGTACTCGATTTCTCTCTGTGAATCGGGCTTTCTGCTTTGTGGTGCACAACAAGTCTTCAACTCTGTGATGGTGTGCTCTGCGGCTTGTGCCTGATGGTCGTGACAGGGCTCTGTGATTTTCTTGATGGGACCGAGCTCCGTGAATGGGCTTTATGAATGGGCTTCATGAAGGTGCTTCGCGAACCGGAACCAAAAAGGTTTGAATTTCAAAAAACTAAATGGATATCCATGTGGTTTCTAGGGGTGTCCTTGCAGATGCTACCTGGAGGGAAGAAACGGAAGATAGCTAAGGTATAGTGGATTTCGTACAAGGTCATTATGACCATAATTTGCTGGTAGAGCTACTGTTAGAGAGTTAGAAAGACTATACACTCTGAAGGAAGCTGCCTCAATATGGATTTGGCCTAAGGGATGAAGTCCTCATCCCTAAAGTGAGTAGTGACGAGCCGGCTTACTGGTTCAAGATCATGTCATGCCAATACTAGTGATTCAGGGTGGATGACGACCATACATAGAATGACTTCATGCGTGTCAATGCTGAAAATCTATACAATCATGTGAATAACATTGATGGGAATGAACTACAACTGGAGAAATCTCCCCTTCTATACCATACTATTCTAAAGGAATCCCTAGGGAACTTGGAGAAGGGGTGGTACGATGAGTAGGATCATCACCAAGGCAGAAAATTCACAGATGACTAGGCATGGGCCGAATGGGTAAGTGCCCCGTGCGAAGAATTTGGGTATGAACTGAGGAGACTTTGCCTGTATGAGGCGGCATGGGCCTCCAAATTCCATATCAATCAGTTGAAGAAGTTGATGCCGAAGTTTCTTAGAAGGTGGTCATTGAGGACCAATACCTTCCATTTACACCATGGAGAGGTTAGCATCAGCTAATGAGGTCTGTACCAGATTTCGGGGGTCCCAATAATGGGGTCAATGTACGAGGACTTCCTACCTGTTGTGGGTGCATGGGAAGATCTGTAGTAGATGCCACCACTAGAGAAGGCATTGATGGATCTGGTGCCATGAGAGGACAAGAAGTCAGTGATGGACGTCCATCTCAAATGGTGGTTCAAGCAGTTCTTGAACTTCCCAAAAAATAAGAAGTTCCCTGTAAGGCCTCAGACTTTTCTGAAGGGGGATCAATGAGGCAAGGAACACTCATACATGTGGATTTTGGAGGACATCCAGTGGAAAACCTGGGGATTTAGTGTCAGTGCCGATCAACAACTAGAATTCATTTTGGCCTCATTAATTGTGGTGCTCATCTATAGATTGATAATGCCAGTGAGAGACACAAACATAGTCATGTGACCAAGAATGTTTCTTAAGTCATCCATGTTGGTGATAAGGGGACAAGTCCACCTCGGTATCCTGATGCTCACCAAGCTGTACAAGATGTAGTGGAATATCAGTGAGATGAAGAAACCATAGAGAATATTGAGTCCATTACACCTCTTGTATGGGTAGATAATGGCACATGTCAGGGGAATCAATGAATATTTGAACCCCATTTCCCCTCCAGGATCGAATTTCTGCCCATACATTATGAATGATGTTGGAATCTTCTAGCCAAGTTGACCCTGTAGGTAGTGTTGACCCAGTTCTGGATGGTAGATGAGTTCAATTTCTACCCATTGCCATTTCTAATAGATGTATTCACTGATGACAGCTGGGGAATAAAAGATTATTGGTCCTACCTCCTCGCCTTTTGGGTGGAGTGCTAGTGGAGCGAGTTGGCTGTGAGTCCCATTGTGAGGCATACACCCCGCACCAATTTTCATGTTAGATTCAGTGCATGTAGTGTCTGAACCCACAGGTCTATTTGGGGATGGGCCACGAGGATCACTCATGGGTGATGAGGCAGATATAGACCATGTTCATGCGGGAATATAGGAAGATGAGGAACGAGCTGCCTCCGCTCATGGCAGTCTTCAGGCTGGTGAAGAAGTACGCCATGAGCTGGGAGGTTTCCTACCTTGGGGAGATGCTAAAGCAACCAACCATTCGGGCCAGTGACAGGGTGCCTCCCTAACCCCGAGGTCAGGGCTAGAAGGTGGTGAGGACCGCTCGTGGTGGTGGGGCTCTAGTGGTGGTGAGGCCCACACCAATCAAAAGGGAGGTGGTAGTAGTAGACTCAGGGCTCCCAGATGATAAGAGTTATCTAGAGGGGAGGCCACCCAGGGGGTTCTACAGGATATCCACCTGGGCTCTGGGGAATTAGCTACACCACCTAGACATTCCGGAGAATGCTGTCTTCCCAGAATCTTGAGGCATTTTGGGATATCAACCGATTATTACTCAACGCATCTGAGGTGTGGAAACACCGAAACAATATCAGGATGAATTTTATGGGGATTGGCCCTTTCCGGTATGGCTTTGCAGCATCCCAGGCGGAGGTGGAGCAATACATGGCCATTTTGGAGTACTTCATGCACTCTAGGGGTGCCCCATGTCCAATAATGGATCGAGTAAATGTATTGCTGGATCTAACGGCCCCCCCATAGTTATTGGTTGAAAAATTGAGGGAGCTCTTTCCTCTGCTGGAAGAATTAGACTAATCCTTATGGGGGAGGAGGCCGGTAGAGGGATTCCCCTAGATAAGGGTGAACTTGGCGATTTAGACCCAGAACATGAAGAGTTTGTAGAGGATCTCGAAGTAAAAACATCTGTTTCATACCCAGGGTCCACTTCCAGGTCACATCGGACTCCTCACTAATATTTTAATTGTGCAGGAGGGCCACATAGGAAGAACATGTTCCTGTCCTACAGTAGATGTAGCTTCGGGCCCTTTAGGATCTATGCCCGCGACTATGAAGATTACTGAATCCAATGGGGTTGGGACACCCAGGGTCATTCTTCCAGAGTTTTCATACTTACCAAAAATATACGAAGGTCCATGCCTCAGGGTCCCAATGGTAACAACCCATGATAGAGACATTCAATTTGATCTCTTTGTGTATCCCTTACAAAATTCATGACTGCCACCCATTGATCAGGTAAATTGACATTCGTGCACTTTTTAAGTATGAAAAGTTCTTTAAATGGTTTGGGCTTCCTTGGCATGGTTGGAAGGTACACCTGGATATGCCTTTCCAAAGGGGATTTTGGGGGTTATGGAGGTAGATACACAAACTAACCAAGCTACAATGCTCACGATAACTAGTGGGACCATTAGTAAGACAAATCCTAAGATCATCGAGGTGGGGTCCGATGATGAAGATCGATTGGACTACACGGGTCTAAACATACCTGATCAGACACCAGATGCAGACCCTACAGATGAGTTCATAGGGGTGTTTCCCTCATATGAACCTGTTGTCCTAGCGAATCAGGATGAGATAGCCTTCGATGACAAGGACATCAAAATCTTTTGTCGCCAGTCATGGAAAAAGATTGTGCGCCTCATCGATGAGACCCATCAAGGACAATGGATAGACAAGATGGGGATGCCTCGGTCCCGGCTGCATGAACTTTGAAATGGGGGAGTGGATTCCTAGCGTCGTCAAATGCTCATCCGAGAACTCATGGGGGAGAAGATTCAAGAATATTACTGTGGCCTTGGTGTGGGTTGGAAGCAGAGAAAATCAGGGAACATAAAGAGGATCTAGGAGGCTGGAAATGATATTCAATTGATACATGTCTGGGAATATGAGAATTTCGAATTCCTTATCGTGAAATCATAAATCATATTAGGTCTGAAGGCCTGGCTAGAAGAGGCCGAAGAGCACATGAAGAAAATCTCTGAGGAGATGACTATCATCTGAACCAATGAGGATCAGGCCCAGATCGCACCTGACGAACTGCATCCCATTGCTGCCGAGGAGGAGTGGGAATTGAATAAGAGACATCAAATCCAGGACTTCACAATCCAGATTGTTTTGGAGCTAAAATTCTCTTTTGACGATGTCACCCATCCATGGGATTGGTCGATTCTCAAGTGCTAAGATGCATGTAACTTTTGAACGTACTTTCATGCTTTTATTATTTATGTTGAACATATGAATGAGTTCTATTTTTCGTTTTTTTGTCTATTTCATTCCCATTACATTCTTGGAACATCCGGTGATCAATCTCTAAGCCTGTGTGGGTCGGGATCAATTTGAGAAACAAGGGATGACAACCTTGTTATTCCATCCGAATAAAATTGTGAAAACCAAGATTCAGGCATCCGACGTTTGAACAACCAATCCAGATTTTTGGGAAGAAAGGGAGTTTCCTGACATGGAGAACAAAGGTCCCAAAACTATGGAAGTGTTATCTTCAAAACGTGCTCTAGTGCATGAGTGGGGTAATTCTAGGGGTGTCATAATTAATCTGAACATATGGGAGTGGATAGTGTGAATCATAAAACCCAAAATTCATAACACAAATGGGATTGCATGAAAATGAAGGATAGTTGTTGACCATGTTCAAAACACAATATCCTTATTGTGGTAGCCTGAAATGGGGATAACTAATGAGGGATGACCACTGATCATGTTCAAATCATGGGTCTTGACTATAAATGTCATCCATAATCTTCAGGGACATTGGCTCATGACACTAGGAGAGCCATAGACCGATCATCTATACTATTAGGGGGTTTCTTTAGATGTGAAAGTGGACTAGGGTCCCAATGAAGGGTACAAAAAGCGTAAAGGGTTGAGTGATGAGTTTTTCGAATGGAGTCAAACACTCTTGAAATTACACCACTGTGGTGTAAAACAGATCAGGTGGGCACATCGGTTTGATCATGGATCAAACTTACTTCTGAACAGTACCTCTATAGTAAGGACCTGGAATGCCTTTTCATTTTACCTCATAACAATTAGGATGATAGACACATAGTTTTAAGCATCATACGGTGAGGATGGTGGACATAGTTTAAAGGTCATACTGCACAAACAGAAGTCAAGGTCGAGGGTCCAGAAAGGTTAATGACCCTGGGGCTGGGCCGAAGGCGAATCTCCTCGGTGTCGCTATGTATCCCATAAAGATGGGAATCAATCCAAATGTAGTTCTTGAGTATGACGTGGCTAGAGTCTGATGCAAATAGTGGGGAATCCTCTCTGATGAGGGATCTAATGCATCCCATCGTTATTATGGTGCATCCTAAACTTGTTTTGGGTTGGGGAGGTAGTTTAATGTTATGCGTCGAGGACATGGATACCCAGAAAGTAAATGTGTGGTACAATATATAACCTGATGTGAATGAGGACCATAAGAGTCCATACCACACCACACGCTCTTGGGGGAATCCTTAGGTCTAGGGACTGAAGGGGAAAAATGGGTTGGGCCCAATATGGTTTGTTTGGGAATTCTACGTATCCCATGAGGATGGGAATCAAGCCACACATATTTCTAAGTGTGCAGTTTAACGTCATGAAGGACGAAAGGCATGTGTGTCATTGTTGTGCGAGTACACATCCAACAAATAACTACTAAGCCCTTGTGAGTTGTGCTCGATGTGGAAAACAAGGAGTAGTGGTGGGACATTCCTAGCATAGAGTGGCACACATTAGGGGCAATTGGGCTCCAAGTGAATGACCCCCCAATAATATTGTCCCACCTTCTTAACATGCATAGATGAGTGGAGGTGTAAAATCGTGCATGCTGGAATTCCACTTAAACATAAGGGAGTGGGAAAATGTGAATCATGTTGTTGGAGATATGAATCACAATGAGAGTGATGTTGTGAGAGAGGATAACTACTGACCATGTTTGAAACACAACATCCATTTTGTATTATCCTGGAATGGGGACAAACAAATGAGGGTCGTCAGCTGACCATGTTTGAAACACGGGACCTACGGAAAATGTTGTCCTAGGTCTTCAGGGGCATTGGACCAAGATGGTAAGTGAGCCAATGAGTTGTTGGACCATGCCATAAAGGTGGTTCCTTCATTCATGAAAGAGGATGAGGATCCAAATAACAGTCTCAAAAATTTTGGACATGGAATGAGGGAATGTACCTATGAAAATTCCACACATTTGGATCTTTGTCACAACACATCTAAGTGCGACAATAAGATGTATCTGATAGAGGGAGTCAAGTCTCTTTCTAAGGAAAAGGGTCTTGGGTTCACATGATTCCAGCTTAAGGTCATAGGGTAGACCATGAAGGGGGTACCGGGTTTGATGGACTGTGCATAGGGCAGCAAAGTTTCCAAACCCAACGTGTAGTTCCCGTAAGGAAGGTGCATGGTGTGGCTATTGAAAAACCCGACATGAATGAGAACCCAAGTGGTTCTCATAACACCACATGTTCCCAAAATAGTTCGGGCCAAGGGTCCAAAAAAGCAATGGGGTAAGATTTAATATTCCTGGGGCTGGACCCAAAGACAAGATGCATGGTTGTTCCTACATATCCCATGAGGATTAGAATCAATCTATATGTAGTTCTGGAAGATTTCATGCAGTTTAACATCTTGAGGCAATAACACAGAGTGGTCTTAGTTTATGGTCATATAGCTCGGACTAGAGATGGTAAGGAATGAGGGAGACACATAGTGAGATAATTATAAAATCCGTTGTGAATGAGGACATGGAGTCCATATCACCATGTGTTCCTTGAGGGGGTATCAGGTCGAGGGACCAAAAATGAAAGTTAGGCTGGGGCTGAGGAAAAGTGTGTGTGCGTTCCTATAAACCTCACAATAATGGTAATCAAGCCATACATAGTTTTGAAAATTTCATGGTAAGTTATCGATTCTAGGGATGGTAAGGTCGTGCGAGTCTGGTCCATGCACCAAAAGAAGCGGCATTTGTTATATCTTGTTTTTTTGTCAAGATAGGCGTGTGTTGTTTGTGATGTGATAAACCTTGGACAAAGAATTATGGTATCACTATAGGAACCAAGTGATATGTTGTCATTGACAAGTGGTATGGTGGGGGACCAATAGCCAACATGGTGTCCCCTTGAGGGAGGACACCACGATGCAGTTCCTTTTTTCATTGTGCGGCCAAGATGATAATATCATAGTTTATGGTCATGTGATTGGACCAAACAGATCATTTTTATGTCATGCAACAATGAAAATAGTATAATGTCATGTGGGACTATAGGTTGAATGCACATTATGTGATAAATCATACCTGACGTGAATGAGGACAAGGTCCACATCACAACACGTGGGATTCGTAGGAAGAAACCTCAGGCTGAGGGGCCAGAAAAGGTCAGAAAATTTGGGGTTGGACCTGTGGGTGAAACATCTAGGTGTTCCTACATATCCAATAAGGATGGTAATCAAGACACACATAGTTATTAGAGTGAATTTTAGCTTCATGCAAGACGTAATAGTTTAAGGTCATGTAGGAACATATATAGTTTAACGTCATGCGGGATGACAGAGAGTTTAATGTCATGTGGGAGAAAAGGTAGGAGGTACTTGCTCCTATAATGGGAGTATGTGGTGAATCTATTGAAAAAAAGGATGTGATTGAGGGGATAATCCCACACACGCCACACCACGCAATTTGAAATGATTCGGAGCCTAAACGGCTGACCTAAAGAGATAATTAGTGGAACATAAGCTGGACCCGAAGATAGGATGTCTAGGCATTCCTATATATCCCATGAGCATGGGAATCCAGCTATACATAGTTATAATGAGAATACATATAAGGATATCTGAGCTTAAGGTCTTAGAGATCAGACCATGAATAAGTGAAACTCTTTAATGTGAGCGTAGGCCTCGATCGGATCCCTAAGCCCATTTGAGTCAAACTCGGTGTGGGAAACATGGGCAGAAGAGGTCTCTGTTTCACATGGGATACACGTAAAGGGGAAGCCGAAGTAGAGCCTTGAATGACTCCTTACCACATATTCATCTCCAAATGTTAAAATAAACACTGGGGGATGGTACCAAGAGTGTCGAAAATCCACTTGGACATGATGGGGTGGAAAATTAGGTGAATCATGCAACCGTCATTTTGGGCTTGATGGGGTTGGCAGGATGGTAGAGGATAACTGTTGGTCAAGTTTGAAACATTGTATCCCTATTATGAGATCTGAAATGGGAATAAATGAGCATCAATCGCAGACCATATTCGCCACGTGGGACTTGTATCAATTTTTTGTTCGAAACCCTTGAGTATGTTGGCCCATAATGGTTGGAGAGCCCTTAGGCCGAGCATCCATGGCATTTGGGGGTCCCCTCAAATGTGAAATATAAATAAAGATCAAATAAAGGGGAACCGAAAACCTGAAAAAATTAGTGAAATCATGTCCAGTTAGAATCTGACACACTAGTTTATGAGCTAGAGTAATCCAAGGCACATTGCAGTATCATTGAAGATGGACGAGGTACCCAACATAAGAGCAGCTCACTCGAAAAGATTATTTTAGGGAAAGGGAGAGAAGGGTGCTCTAGAGTGAGAGGTATGTGGCGTGGTTGTTTGAAACCCAACGTGAATGTGTACACAATCCCATACCACATCGTGTACCCCTCCCCTGGAAGGACTTAGGCCAAGTGTCCAGAATGATAAGGAGGTTTCTTAGAGGTGGGGCTGGACACGAAGACTAGATATTCAGGCGGTCCTACATATCCCATGAGGATGATAATCAAGCCACATGTAGTTCTGAGGAAGGATGATATATAGTTTAATGTCAGGCATTAAGGAAAGAAATTGTGGAAAGGTACACCCAATGAGGGATTTGTTCAGCGTTGCGACTAGCCTAAGGAGAATGAGGGCATAAGATCATACCAAATCATACAATCCCAAATGATCAATTGTGCCAAGGGGCTGGAAAGTTTGAGGGACATGAAACGAGAAGTCCCAACAAGTTCACATTTTACCATCTTGGGTTGAGGACAATGGTTCTCATTGTTTAAGGTCATAGGGCACGGACAATAGATGCCTAGTTTAATTTTATATGCATGGGAAAACTGATTTGAAAGGGTGAATCATCATGCCTATGGAAAATCACGAAATGACAACAACGATAGAGGATAACTTTTGACCATGTTCGCAACACATTATTCATATTTATGTGACCAGAGTTCGGGGGGAAACAATTGAGCATTGACCATTGACCACATTCTCAACACGTGTCTTGTATCAAATTTTCATTGGAAATCCTCGAGGATGATGGCCAAATTGGTAGGAGAGACCTTGGGCCAAGAATCTAAACTGTTCGGGGGTCGTTTTGGATATAAAATATTATGGAATCCCAAATGATGGGGTGCACAAATCATGAAAAGGATTGTTCTCATAGAAGAATGATTAATGAAGGAGATATGTCTCCAGGGGATATATGTGGCATTGAAAAATATCCCAATGTGAATAAGGAATTGAGTCTACACCATACCACATAGTCCTAGATGAGATCTTGGGCCAGGGGGAAGAAAGGGTCAAGGGGCCTGAGGCTCGGAGTCCCAAACATATGTAGCAATGTGATCCCTCATGCAGGTATTGCCTTACCACAGCTCTTAAGCTCATGTGAGAAATGCTCGGTTTGGGAAACAAGGAGTTGGATTGGGCCTCCCCAGCATATAGGGGTACGATAACTACACTAACACTCCTTCCCATGGCAGAATGAATCTTGAAGAGACAGCAGGGCAGAATGAAACACTACACTCAATATTTGAGACATATGGGGGTGGTGAAAATGAAAAAGGATAGTAGTTCACCAAGATCAAAACACCACATCCATATCGTGTGACCTGAAATGGGAACAACAAATGATCATAGACTGCTGACCATATTCACAATGCAAGACTTATATCAACTTGTCGTTCGAGGTCCTTGATGGAATTGTTCTGAAATGATTGGGGAGCCCTTAGGCTATGTATACGTACTGTTTGGGGGACCTTTTGGATGTGAAAGGTCATTGAAACACAAATAATGGAGTGTGTGGAGTATAAATGTTCCCGTGAAATTTAACGTAAAGAGGGAAGATGAAAGAGGTGGAGATCTCCAGGGAAGGAGATATATGGTGTGGTCATGATGAAACTGACGTAAAGGTGGGAAAAATCCAATGCCACACCACGTTTTCTGACCCAAGTGGAGATTATGAATTTGGGGATGGTCCAAAAGACAAAATTTTCAGGCGTTCCTATGTGTCCCATAATGTAGGGAATCAAGCCATACATAGTTATTGAAGGACATGTTGTTTAGCGTCATTCATTGAGGACGTGGGTGAGTAGAAGAACGAAGGGGGAGCAATGCTGTGATCATCATAATCGTAACATGAGTGGGGACAAATAATCCTACACGAAATAACAAGGGATCCTCCAAGAGAACTATACCTAGAGGTATTTTCAATGAGGAAACTGGGGCTGGACTCAAGAAGAAGCATTTTAGCATTCCTACATATCTAATGGGGATGGAAATTAGAGCATATGTAGTTCTTGCAATTTAATGTCATGTAGGATGACAAACTATTTAATGTCATGCAAGACATAGAAATTAACGGTCATGAAGGACCCAATAGTTTAAGGCCATGTAGGACTGTGTTTTCTCATGAAAAGTATGGCTTGAGGAACATGGCATTGGTGGGAGGAGTTATATGCTCACCATCAATGGTAACTAGGGAGTATGTGACATTGTGATAAACCTTGGGAATAATGTAAGGTCCTTCCCACTTGGGCTCCAGCTTGGGTGGTTTCTTCCCATGTATCATTGGTGTTCTCAAGGTCAACACGAAGTCACCTTGCAAGAAAGAGTAAACGTCAAATTTCTTATTGAAAGCTATAGCTTTCTTTTTCTGATTCCTCTTTAGATTGTGTAGGGCACGAAGCCTGTTCTCATCGAGGGCTTCTAATTTATCCAGATGGACTGCTACTACATTATATGGTGCTTGATGATCATATACAGTTGTGTTTAATGAAGGAAAATGAATCTTTATGGGAAGTGAATACTCTATTCTGTACACAAGGGAGTATGGGGTCATCTGTGGGGAATTACGAGTCGTTGTTCGATAAGCCTAGAGGAAATTGGGGAGCTTGACCAACCAACTCTTCTTGTTCTAACCAATCATTTTTTGCAGAATTTTAGAGCTTGTTTTGTTGAATGCCTCAATCTTCCCATATTCATGTGTGTGGTAGAGGGAGGTATGGTTAGATCAAATATTGTACACGGAATACAATTTATTCAACTCAGGTACCTGGTAGTTAGTTCTGTTATTGGTGAGGATGGCATGAGGGACTCCAAAATGGTATATGATATTGGAGAACACAATGTCAATGATATAATGGTCCTCTACCTCATTTAGTGGAATTTATTCTTCCCACAAGGAAAAGAAGTCTGTAGCGGTTTGGATGAACCAGCATTGGCGAGATGTCGCTAGTGGATATGGTCCCATGACAACAAGTCCCCAGACCGTGAAGGTCCAAGAGTACTTCGTATTGTGGAGAGGCTCTGACAGCTGATGTAAATAGTTGGAATGAATTTAGATTGCATGTAACCTCTTGGAAAACTTGATGCATTCACGAATCATGGATGGTGAAAAATACCACAGTCTCCAGATCTAGAGAGATAGTTTCAGCCCAGTCTGATGAGCCCCGCAGGAACCAGCATGATCCTCTTGCATGACTTGTGAAATCTTAACTCCTTGAATACAATGGAGGATAATGCCATCAAACCCGTGCTTGTAGAGGATCTTCTCTAGACCAGGACCACTCTGAAGGGTAAACTATAATGTGTGGAATTGGATTCCCTCACGCTCGGCATGGTTTAATAAGAGAATTCCATTCATGAGGTATTAGAGAAGTTAGGTTCTCCAGTTTGGAGTTACCTCAATCACAGCATCTGGGGAACCGGGAGGTCCTGACAGCGATGCACCAGTGGTATGGTGGCTTACATGAAGGCTTCCATTTTCATCTCGAGTGACGAGAGAAATGACTTTTTGTCGCTCCATATAGATAATCAAATAATCATGTTTAGGATATTAATGTGATGCAGCAAGGCTAGCCAAGGCATCAGCTCGACCGTTCTGGGATCGAGGTACATGATTAACTTTTGGATGAGATAGTAATCGGGAAAACAGCTGGAGGGTGCGTTCCAACAGTGGTAGGAGCTCTTTATTTCTGACAAAATAGTCACCCTTTATCTTCATGATGGATAGTATGGAGTCCCCTTTCATATTAAAGTGGTTAATATCAATCTCAAGGGCCATATCGAGGCCAATAATGAGAGACTAATACTCTGCCTCATTTTTTGGGAAACCTTCTGATAACAGAAATGATTATGGTAGGATGGATTGCACTGGAGTGATGATGACGACACACATGCCTACTCTTTTGTTCCTGGGGTCATTGATCCCTCTGCCTGTTGGGATTCAAGAAGCTCCATCAATGTGAATTTTTCTGCACAGGGTGGCTTGATCTATTGGTAGGATGGCCTCATCAGGAAAATCAATGTCTGTGGACTGGTCCCTGGGAGCTGGATGGGTGTAAAGTATGTTTCCAAATGATATCCCCTTAATATCCTTTATAGGTGAAATCATGTTGTTGAACTGCTTAAGGATTAGTTCCCACTGAGCTAGACGACCTGTTAGCAAGGGGAGGTTTAGGATTTACTTCATTGGATCCAATCGGGACACCAAATATACCTCATGGTGCTGTAAGTAATGTCATAATTTCGGTACTATGAATACCAGTGCGAGATATCTCTTCTCGATAGCAGAGTAACGGGTCTCCATATCGAGGATCATGTGGTTGAGATAGTAGATACTATTCCCTATTCCCTCATTGTTCTTTTGGGGGAGGAGGGCACTGGGTGATTGTTCCAGGGCGGTCACATAAAGGACCAGTGTCTTTCCTGATATAGGTGGAATTAAGAACAGAGGCTAGAGTAGATACTGCTTGATTTCCACAAAAAATGTTGGGCATTATTCATCCCATTGATTAA
Organism: Viscum album; assembly: GCA_963277665.1. Lineage (NCBI taxonomy): Eukaryota > Viridiplantae > Streptophyta > Magnoliopsida > Santalales > Viscaceae > Viscum > Viscum album. The sequence goes on along the minus strand of OY728148.1, from coordinate 493,623,193 downwards.
CAGTTCCTTTCTTCATGAGCATAGAAAAGGGATTACACTTTATGGCCAGATTCATGATGAATCAGTGTATGTAGGCTATGTGGCCTTGGAATCCTTGAAGCTCCCGAATGTCCCATGGTGGGGACATCTGAAAAATGGCCTTGATCTTCTTTGGGTTTATCATGAAAGACCTGTATCTGACAATGAAGAAAATAAACATCCCAGAGGTGACCACAGAGGCACACTTCAATGGGTCTATATTCAGGTGGTAGGATTGGAGAAAGACAAACACTTTCTCATGGTCTTTGATATGGTCTTGATGCTGGAAAGATTTAACCACCAAAATATCTATGTAGCATTCCACCTGTTTCACGAGGATCAGCTTAAATACGTGATGCATAGCCAGTTGATAGGTGGCACCTGCATTCTTTAACCTGAAGGGCATGACTTGGTAACAGAGTGTACCTTGAGGTGCCCAGAAGTCCGTAGACTCTTCATCCTCAAGATTCATTTGGATCTGGTAATACCAAGAGTACCCATCCATGAAGGAGAGAGATTGGAACCAATCCATAACATCGATTAACAATTCTTTCACAGAAAGGCGAAAGTCCTCCTTTAGAAACTGATGGTTGAGATCATGGAAGTCGACGCATACTTTGATATATCTATTCTTCTTCATGACTGGAACAATGTTTTCTATCCATCTGGGGTACTGTACCTCCTTAATGATATTGGATTTTATGAGCTTATCAACTTTGGCCTCAACCATGGCACCGTGGGAAGGGTGCACCTTTTTGGGAGACTTCTTAAACCCGCGGTGATCTGTAGGGAGGCTGAGGCGGTGGATGGAAAACTGAGGATGTAGTCCTAGAATCTCATCGTTACTCTAGTAGAATACATCTCGGTTCTATTTCAGGAGGTCCACGTACCGTTTTTTGTCTTCAAGAGGAATAACAGCACTGATCAATGTGGGTTTCAGATCTATCTCGCTACCGAGGTTCACCTGTTCCAATTCATCGACCATGGTGGAGACACCCTGTTCAAAGGTGGGAGAAGCATCCTGTAAATCCTCTTCTTAAATTATGGATGAGGGATCCTCAGTGGGACGAGTTTCCTCTGAGTCAACAGATCCCGACAAGAGGCTGGTACCAGCCTGAGCGGCGGTGGACACTGCATCGGGGGTCTCTTATGTTGCGGAAACCATAATGATGAAGGCTGTCGATCCGATCCCATCTGGTCATCTGACAAAGGGTCCAAAATTGTTCACATCAAATCAATAGTGATGCGTTTTCTTGATCAATATTATCCCATCTTGGAGAAACAAGAAAGTATGACATATTGTTGTTTCCATGGGGTGGATATCCTGGTACCTTATATGGATAAGGGGCTCTGGGATCACCCAAGCCTGATTTGTGAAGGAGTGTTAGGTGATCTTCTGGCGTTGCTTAAATTTGAGAATGTGCTCCCCCTCATTTCAGAAAAAATGAAGCATTGTCCCATGTACAGATTTTTATCCTCCAATTGGTGGATCGGAAAGATGTAGGCATCATTCAGATCTGTCCTTGGGTTGGTCACGAGCATAGCATACTCAACCTCATTTTCATGAATCTGCTTATCCATTATCTTGTAATAGTCTTCATCCAGGTAGTTGGCTTCTCAAGAGGAAAAGGCAGATGTTTCACCTTCAATTACACCCAATCGACCATTAAGGGGGTACTTGAGGCACATGGGTTACAATGAAGGGACCACCGCATGAAGGTGGAGCCATGGCCTGCCCATTAATTCATTGTAGGTGGTGTCCTGGGATACAACCAAGAACTCGGTGCTGGAAACTAGGCCACCGAAATGGGTCTTCCGGTGGATCATTCCAACCAGTGTTTGTTCTAGCCTATCATAACCTTAAAGTTTCAGGTCAGAGGGACCCATATCATTCTCAGACAGCCCCAGTTTTCGTACCATCCAAGTCAGGATTAGGTTCATCCCAGATCCTCTGTCGATAAGACAGCGACAAACCTACAAACCATTAAAATGGAAGATGATGTAAAGTGGGTGAATGTTCCTTTTTATGAGAAATACATCATCTTATCCATATAATTAGATAATTTTCTGGTATTCAGCGTGCTCTATTTCCTCAACATGGAAGGCTTCTGCAGCTGTTACCTCAATATCAAACTGGAGGGGGATTCTTAAAGCCTCATCAAGGGCTTCGCGCATATCTGCTAACATATGAAGGGACTCAAGGATGGAGAGACTTGTTGAAATGATGGAAATCTATTTGAGGACATCATACTTCCGTGTGAGGTGTGATATTATGCTTAAAGGAGGTCACTCTATAATAGGATGTATGGCGGGCCCTACCGGAGGGACCAAGAACTGACTGGTGCTGGGAAGATCCCGCTGATCACTAGTCGAAGTCTATAGAGTGACTATCGGATGAGGGATGGATGAATGAGACCAATTTGTAGATGATAATGGCAGGTCACATCACGGTCGACGTGGCCCTACCAGATCATGCAGCACAAATGGAGGTGAAGGATGACCTGATGACACCGGATGAGATGGTTGCGCATTCTGAGCTATTTGCAGGGCTAGCTGTCTTGTTTTTTTTGGCACACACACATTTTCTAGAAATACTAACTAAGTACCTTCGATGAACAATATTTTTATGTCTCATTCGATGTGGATGACAATTGGGAACATTGGGATGATCCTCCTGGCGCTCCTCGCCGTCAGAAGTCATGTAGGGATTTACCAGCTCTATGGTGTTAACAAAGGCATAAACTTAACTATCACTTGAGTAATCATTCACTACTAGATGGAATCTATAGGTAATCTTCATTTCTAGTGGCTTGAAGTTATTGAGAGTATGGGATGACGATGGAAACAGTGGGGGACTTTGTTCTCCCTTGCTGTGTAAATACTTTCTCTTCTGGGAAGAGGGATGCTAAGTTGTTGATGCGGAGGTACTGGCTATGGGTGATGTGGCATCTTCTGAAGGTCTATGTCAATTCAGAAATGTATGGATAATACCATGGGCACGGGTGACTTCCTTATGATCCATCCAGTCATCTATCTTCAGGGACCCGTGGTTAGAAACCTGATTCCACTCGCCTTTCTTTTCACTAAAACTATCGAGATTCACCAATACACATGCCACATGTGTTGAGCTGGTCCCAACCTGACTAATTTTTTTCCACATGGTCTTGAATCCAGTCCTTAAACACATAGCACTTTTTAAGGGTGTTCCCCATGAACCAGTGATAGTGGAAGTAATTGGGGTGATCAATGAGACTCGTATCTTCTTTCCTTCTGCATTCAAGAAAACCCACTATCCCTTATTCCAAAGAATGTCAGAAATAGTTGCTGACCTAATCATAATTAAATGATTAGGTCCAGTTTCTCTTATCTGGGAAGGGGGATCTGGGATCCTGACCATGAAGAGGGGCTGGAGGAGCCAGTTGAAGAGGCGAAGCCTAGTTATCTGACCTGGGCGGTGGCGGCACAATGCATAGGGGAACCTTCCAATTCTTCAGTGGGTGCTACTGGGCCAAAGGTTGCACCTGAGGTGGAGGACTTCTGCGATGCTATAGAAGCGGCTCCACAGGTAACAACTCTAGTTGTATGGGGGCCCCTACTTGGGCCACCATTGTGGGCTTAGCCTTAGCGGCCATTCTTGTAGGAATGGCAGGAGGCAACAGGCATGCTAGCTTGGCCTGCTCTAAGGCTTCCTCTAGCACTGGGCCATTATCAGAGATGTCTTTAAATACCCTGGGGTAATTCTGGGTGATAAGATAAGGGACCAATTTCATCATGACATTCCCCACACACATCATCAGAAGTTGTTCCTAGTTACCGTAATTTCAAGCGAGTATGTGATCCCTTTCCACTGGGTGACAAAGTCCACGACACACTCATCAGGACTCTCCTTTCACTTGAATAGGTTCGCAATACTCATATTTCCAGTAGTGGAACTGAACTAGAAAATAAATTTCCTGTGAAGATCCTCCAATTTGACTACTGATTCCATGTGTAGCTAGTTGTACTAGACAAATGCAGGTCCTTCTAATGTCTGTAAGAAGCATCAGAGTTTGTGGCCTCCTGCTACGCTGGAGTTCCCAGCATGGGTCTGCACCTAGAAATGAAGTGGTACAGATGCTGTAGCAGATCACACATCCCATTAAAGTGGGAGAAGGTGTGATTTCTGAAACCCATGGGTGCTGAAATATCATTCTCCCATGCCAGATATGGCTTACCATCTGGTGGGATTGCTACCTGTCACGTTTCCAATGACTCGAGCCCTACAATAAGCTCCGCCATGGGATCATATGGCCTAGAGTTCCTGTCTTGATGGGGATCCCTGACCACCAGTACATTGGCATGTTTTTTAACGTGATAATAAGGACTAGAAGATTGTGGAGTAGTTGGTAGGATGACCTGTGGAGATTCTAGGGGAACATGAGTTGGGTCATGGTGATTGTCTCACCGCTCTGATGGATTTGGTGACACATATTGCTCTCTCTTGCCATATTTTCCAACCTCAACCCTGTCTGCAAGGGTACAATGGTCAGGGTCACCTAGAGAAAATTCACCTGGGGACGTTGTGTCTTCCTCTGCTGCCTCGGTGTAGGATCACCGTAGTTTGGATGTCACTCCGTGACATGCTCATCAAGGAGGTCATCAACCATATTCTTCTGATCCATGATATGTTGACGCAACATAGCTTTCTTAGGATCGTCCTCCGTCTTTTTTACTAAGCCATACAGGTTGGGGGGTTTGACACCTCCAATGTTCTCCTTACACTTTTTGAGATTTTAGCTAAGGGTTAATGACTCAGTAGGTACAGTAAGACCCAATAAATTCTTTTATTGGCAAGTGAGACTTCCCAATGGATCCAATAGGAATAAGGCTCCCTTAGGGTGTAGGTCTTCTCTAATAATCTCTAGCACGTTCTCTTCTCTTGGTAAGTTGGTCATGTTAACTGCGACCCTACCTAGAGGCATATCCTTGATATTGCCTGGAAAGTCGGGCTAGCACTGGACATAGTTGTAATTATGGGCCACGTATTGCCCCCAACCATGGATCTACACATGGGGGAAGCCTCCATGATAATCTTGTGGAGCACTATAAAGCTCTGGATGCATCTTTGTTGGGGGGTCCTATGCTGGCCCGGTGACTCAGGGTGTTAGTCCACGAGGAGTGCGTCCAGATCAACAAGACAGCATTGTTGGCCAATGTCTTCAAAATTTTCTTGGGTTTTAGGGTAAGCAACTCTTCGTTGATTTAGATGGAAGTGTGTCACCTAGAGGGTCTGGAAAAATCATCCAACTTCCTCCTGTGAGATCAATTTTGGTGCACTGATGTTCAGTACCACGACTGGAAAAAACATCTATAGAAAATGGCATACCACAAGAATGTCCCACAAAATCCTTTGTCAAGACTCAGGGTCTATCCATTCATTTTCCCAGTCATCAGTTAGAGGTGGTTGGGGAACCAGTAGAAATACTGAAGTTGACTGCTGAGATGGTAAGCTGGATGGTGGAGAATATAGTGAGCGGGCTGACAAGCCACCACATCTTGGGATATCTTTCAAAGAGTGAAGTGAATGGGCCACCACGCCACGATAAGACGGGATGGAGATAATAATTTATGTCATAGGGACTACGGTTTCCTGTGGTGGACCATGTTGTTTCTTGTTCACCATCAGCCCCCAGATTAACTCTCGATGATCTCTAGTTGAGGTATAGAATTATCCTCGTGATGATGGTAGTGATTTCATATCCGGAACAGGGGGGCATGCCAAATCCTCTCCCTCTTGGATGTATCTACAGAGGGAGGTAGGGATCCGTTGGACCTCACATTCCAAAATTATGAGGATGATGCACCTCGTTCTAGCCTTGAACCTTGACACGGAGGATCGGGGAGAGGGTTCCATTGTTGAGTCATATTCCACCTCATAATCTAAGAAGCAGGTTGATTTTGACTCGGTCTAAATATTCCCGGTATTCTTTTTATTGCAGTGATGACCTGCCTTCCAGCCCCAGGATGGTTCATCAGGGCAGGGAATATTTCTATCTTGAGGAGGTCTTTCGGACGAGATAGTTCTAGGGCAGAGAGGACTTCTGCCTGAGTGAGCTGGGGTACAAAGAGTACATGGAAAGATGTCAATGGTTTCACGGGGAGGGCCTCCATGTCCAATATTCTATGTGTGGAGGGAACCTCTACAAAAATTTCTGGGGTGGGTAGGAGCATGGGTAGGGTCTACATGCTTATCTCCCCTAGAATTGTTAGTGCTGGGAGGGTCCTTGTACTGGTTATTCCAAACATGGGCAGGACCTCAATGCTGGTTTCTAGTGAAGTGAGGCTGGCCTTCACTCCTCTAATTGCGGGGGTGAGGAGGACCTTTGTTGGTTGGTGTAAGGACAAGGAGGAGGCCCCCACATTGAATAATGACCGGAAGTTTACCATCTCCATATCGGCGGCCTGCGGCAGGAGGAATGACTCCATACGTGATTCCATGAGCGTGGAAGAGGCTTTCGTACTGAGTGTTGCTATTGTGGGGAGGACCCTCATTCAGATTTATGGTGGAATAGGGTGGACCTCCACGCTGATCATAGTAGTAGGGAGGACCCACATTCTCAATGGTGGTGGTACGAGGAGGACCTATATATTGGGTGTCATTTCTAAGGGTTAGTCCGCGGAGGGTGTTACCTGTGCCGGCAACCATGAGAGTTAACCCAGCCTGCCCATGGGGTGGTTGGGGCCTCGATCCAGGTTGGGTATATGAGTGTCTGAGCTCATAATATATATGAAACCTATGGTATACATCGGCAATGGCACGATCCACAGTAGTTGATGACGTTGACACCCCTCGACGGGCGCCCTCCTCAGCCTGCACTCAACATGGGCGTTAGGTCAGCCAGACTGGGGCTCGTGGTGCAGGTTCATGGCTTACCTACTCTTTGACTCATGGGTCTGAGTGGTGGTGCTGGTGCGGCCTAGTGGGGGACCTCCATGGGACCCCCTGGAATGTGATCCTGGATGGGCTAGCTCAGACATCCCTTACCTCATCGGCATTGGGGAGGGTGTCATCAAAGAATTTCGTGGAGAAGCTCCTGAAATGGTTGTGCGTCAGAGTGGGGAGTAGTGGCTCCCTGCACGACCATTGGAGCAGTGGTGATGACAAGGTGCAAAAGCCTCTAAATCCTCAAGTCCATATCCCAAGTCAGGATAATACCATCTTCCTTGTATCGGTGGATGATGGAGTTTATCACCCTTTTCTGAATGATCTCATATGGGGAGATGGGCAGTGGGTTCCTAGCAGTTGTGGATGTGGAGACTGTCGCAGAAGCGGTGGAGCCACGCAGGATTTCTGCATTGACATTTCCCCTGATCTTGTGTCAGTGGATGGGAAGTGATCGGTTTCTTGTTACAGAATCTTGGGTCTTGAAAAGCAGGGTTATTAAACCATTAGTGTTTCATGGAGGAAATCGATCTCTAGTAACCCAATTCCATTCTGTCTTCCATGGCTGGTAAGAAGGATCCAATCTGACAACATCGTAGATCGGGATGTCCAACGTTCAACTGACCCAACTTGTGGTGAGTTTCACTCCATACCACCTATTTTCTTCGCAGGACCTGGTGATGGATCACGAGATCTAGTGACATGCTAGTACACTGATGTCTCAAACACTACTAATCTCCACATTGAGTATAATAACTTCACATCGGGTTATCCATTCCTATTTCTGAAACTTTCATTGGGGGCATGCGCATCAGCCTGTTTTGGGGGACGCACTGACTATTTCTGTGCATTCTCGCTTACCAATGGCGGGTACCATTAATCTCTTATTCAAGAATGATTTCTCCTTGATCAAAACAATATGAAGGGATATTGGTTCCCCCTTCTGTGGATTCCTCCTCAGAACTCATCACCTAGTCTGGTTCTCCCTCATAGATTAAAAAATTGTCCGTGAAACTCTTCCTGGTTCCATGTCTTCATGGGAACTGGTTAGTTACTATGCTTCTGTCAGGACATTCCAAGGGGTCCAGTTAGGGCAGCAACCTTCGGTCAGGGGAGTAGTCATGTTTGAAATTGATGGAATGTCTGGACACTTGAACATTGGCACGTATGGGTTTCTTCCACGTATGATAGGGATTCTCGAGGACACAGAAGCCCGAGGCATCCCTCGTTGAAGGTGGGGAATTATATTCCATAAGCACATATCATAGGTTTCCTCATCTTCCAATGTTTGACACAAGGTATGACGCAGGTTTAATGCCAAGAGTAGATGGATCAGACTGATCAGAACACTGACTGGAGTGGATCAGATGGGTGCAACCCTTGGAGGGAACACTGATTCTAGGAGCAGTGAGAAAGTGGGTGACATAATTTCACCGGGATGTGGCGGCCCGAGTAGAATCATGATATTTTATGGAGAGTTAAATTAAGTTGTGGTGGAATGAGATGGAACCATCATGAGGGTGACAGTAAATTTGATCTTGAGTCTCGAAGAGACTTCCTACGTATCCCCATGTCTGGGAATAAAAGTCCGCGTAGTTCAGTGAGGCGATGTGACACATGAGGATGTGACCTGTATGGATGGGACCTAGAGGAATAGTATCATCCAGATTTGGGAATGACCTTACCGAAACACACGCTCAATGGAATGACCAGACTGGGACATGGGAGATGGGATTGAACCTCAGGGAGGATTCCAATGTACCTTTCCATGGTAAGGATCAATGTCCACGTAGTTTAGGATGGGGGTATAGAATCCCGGTGTGCAGAGAGGATAGTGACCCAATTATATAATGGGGCTTATGCATGGTTAGTAGCCCGAGGTTGGTATAATTCCACATGTATTAACCATAGATATGGGTCCCAACGAAAGGGACGACAACGGATTACCAATGGATGGTGATCGCAATGGCTTACCACTGGACGGAGATCAGAACATCTTACAATCGATTGCAGAGTACAACAGCTTATAGATGAATGGGGATTATAACAAATTACCACTAATTGGGGTAGACAACGGCTTACAGCTGATTTCGTTAAATTTTAGTGTCATGAAGGAAAAAAAGAGGCATATAGTTTAACGTCATGCAGGATAGGGGTGGACCAATGTGAATTGGTCAGGACCGATGGGTGTTGGGATTGAACCATAGGAAGGCTTCCTACGTACCTTTCCTTGGAAATGATCAAATTCCACGTAGTTTTGGATGTTTGGTGTACCGACGTGAAGATGTTGGGACCAGAAGGTGTTGGGCTTGAACCATATGGAGGCTTCCTATGTACCTTTCCTTGGAAAGGATCAAAGTCTACATAGTTCAGGATGGTTGGTGAACAGACATGAAGTGGTCAAGACTAGTTGGTGTTGGGATTGAACCTCAGGGATACTTCTTAAGTACCTTTCCTTGGAAAGGATCAAATTCCACATAGTTCCGGATGTGTTTGGTGAATTGACATGAAGGGGGTCAGGACCAATAGTTGTTGGTCTTGAACCTCATTGAGGCTTCCTATGTACCTTGCCTTGGCAAGGATCAAAGAACCCATAGTTCAGAATGGTGTTGCTGGGTTGACATGAAGGGGTTGAGATGAATGGTTGTTGGTCTTAATCCTCAGGAAGGCTTTCTATGTACCGTGCCTTGACAAGGATCAAAGTCTACGTAGTTCAGGATGGTTTGGTGAACCGACCTGAAGGGTTCATGACTAATAGGTGTTGGGCTTGAACCTTAGGAAGGCTTCTTACGTACATTTCCTTAGAAAGGATCAAATCTCACAAATTTCAGGATAATTTTGGTCTTACTCACTAGGGAGGCCCATAGAGGATGTCATTGTCGATGCTTACTCTGAGCACACTTGAGTCATGCTCGGTGTGGGAAACAAAAGGCAGCAGAGACCTGACGACCACATCATGAAAGGTGAATATGTGGGAAGTGGAATGGGGATTACTCTTGGTTAGTGGCCCAAAGAGGAAACATGGGCTTATGCGTGGTTATCAACCCAAAGAGGTGAATATTGGGACTTAATATAGGATGGAGGCCCAGGCGGCGATAAAGACCAAAGGGAGATGGATTTGGCATGACACCGCCTCCCGTAAAAAGGCTAGGGGCTTACACCAAGATGGTTCCCCTTACCCATAGACAGAAACTGCAATGACTAGGAGGATCTCATTACATGTGAGGAAGCACTGACTCCCATGGAGACGAGCGGGCGTAGAGAATTTTCGAGTTGCGGTGCCCCGCATAGAGTGTGCGAGGTGAGGACACAGTTTAACGTCATGTGATGAGGATGATGGTGCTTGGCAGTTTAACATCCTGCAACTCGGATGAGGTGGGTTCACTCCACACCCCTAAGACTTACATAACTGATACCCTCCCACCATTGGGGAAGGGGAGGCATTAGTAATTCCATGGTGATGGGGTGTTATAGAGTGATCCATTGAGGGTCCACGTTAGCGTGGCGATGCGAAGAAGCAATAGCTATTAGCATGACTATGCGAAGAAGTATAAGGTGAAGTAACAAAACATGAACGACCACCAAAGGGACTTTGAAATCAAATCGTGAAAACGTGGAGGGTTACATGGGAAAAGGGTTTGCAGAGTAAAGGGGTTCACAGAAAGAGGTCTCGTAAAGCTCTGGTGCTCCATACAGTTTAAGGGCTTCGTGAAGGGATATGATTCATGAAGTGAAGTGGACTAGCCTAGGAATAGGGCATAGGTGAAAATGGAAGGTCCTTAACGAAGTGGAAAGACATTCATGAAGAAGTGCTTCATGAATCAAGGGTGCCATGTGAAGAACGTCACTGCAATGAAGTGTGCTTCATGAAGCATAGTGACCATGCCTTGGCATGTCGGTTACATGTTCATGGAGGGTACTTCACGAAGCATATGTTCTCTGAAAATATCCAAGTCCCCTTGGGGATCCCCTTCCATTGCAGAGGCTCATGGGCTCCATGAAGGTCATCCCTCTTTGAATATGGGTTGAATTTAAGCAAAGGGAAAGTCACTTCACGAGGAAAAAGTAACTTGAAGAGCTTATTGTTCATAGAGCAGAAAATGATTTGCGATTTGAGAGCTAAGAAGGTGAGAGGTCAGAGGATCCATCCATTAGGCTCAAGGGGAGACTGATATTTATAGGCAATAGACGCCACGAAGAAAAGCTTGCTCAGAGAAGATCTAAGAGGCACTCTGTCATAACTGTGGAGCCTCCTGCCTCCTTGCTCCATGGCGGCTTCACAAATGTGAAATTGGATCGTAGAGCCTCTCGTCACCTTGATGCGCAGTAGCTTCGCAAACATCAAATGGGATCGCGGAGCCTCCCTCCTCCTTACTCCATAGTGGTTTCACAAATTTCAAATCAGATCACGGAGCCTCTCACCTCCTTTCTCTACGGAGGCTTTGCAAATGGGGTAGCTTCACGCCAGCCGCAATGCAATGGGGATCCACGAACAACATTCATGAGCCAGCCCCAAAGGCATTGTTTTTTCTCTTCCTCATCCCAAATTTTTGCACCAAAAATATAACTTCTATAATCATAACCTAACAAGCCTATTATTGATTTTGATCAAGACATGGAATCCTTTGCATGTACTTACTAAAAAATATTTTTCACACTTATCACTTGTGATATGTGGTACTCTATAAGTGATTTTATATAATTATTTCCATCTTAAACCGAACACAAAATTTTATCTACTTTCTATTTTTTATTATTCCTTTAATTTATTTCCTTTAATTTGGTTTCTTTCTACCAAATAGGGCTATAACACTTCATGCGTACCATGCCATATTAATAATCAATATGTATACATTCAAATTGTTTCATTTATAATGCACATATTTTAATCTGTTTTTTAATATATGGTCACAATCACATTGGTGACCTTCAATAATGACCATATCATTTCATGGTGTGAAAAAAAAATAGGCCCATTTTTATGTAAGGATTCCCTATAAGAGACATGCTACCGTGTGAGGAAAAGTATAGAAGTTCCAAAAAGTAAGAAGAATTATACTCCAGTGATGATCAATAGTTTTGGTGTCTTTGTTCAATAAAAAAAATTGACTGGGTCTCTCTGGTTGAACAGATGTATTATATAGGTTGTGTTACTTCATTGACTAGAGTTCTGGTTTGGGTTCAGTAATAATCAGGTTAGAATCTTATGATATATTTTTTATGTTTAGATCAATTTAGAAAAATCAAACACAATGAATAAATTAAAAACCATACCAAGTATGTTAAATTCAAATGGAAAATCATATTAAAATATCGTGAAAAATCGTCAAATATTGAAAACATAGTGAACTTGAAAACCTAAGATCTATACTAAGGATAGCTATCTATATGGATCCCATACCGGCTTGTACCTTTACATGAAAAAAAGAATAAATTTCATGACCATTAACACATTATCACTTTATTCCCATGTAGGTATTAGTATAATTTACTTAGTAAGAAATTTGATTAATTACCTAGTTCTATATCTAATTCATGTGGATGAAATCAATCAAGTGTCATAAATGGAACATCATACTAGCCTCACCATGTTATCAAAGAACCACAACTATATTATTCATGAACTTATTATAAAAATGACAATACTTATTCACATATTTCACAATATCATCACATAGTAAAATTATTCCATTTTGAAGCACACTATTGGTAACACTTAACTATACATGAGCATTCACCATGTTTTTAACTACTAAATGGTCATAATTCCACATAATTAGGTTTAATTTAAAATATTTTTAGAAGGATGGATATTGAGAGTATTTTTGGAATTTTTTGGGATATTATGGAAATATTATAGAGAAATCACATTTTAAAAAGTAATATTATGGCATGATTAGTCATATTAAGTATATTTTGATAAACTAGAAAAAACTAACACTATACTCTTTACCATTTCAGTGTGAGTTAATGCAAGAATGAATACATCACACTACAAAATAACGTCCATTAGATCATAATAGGAAAAAATAGGTGATAAATATAATTAGTAATTAATAAATCATGTTCTATCCCTCCTATTCAAGTCTACCGTGAATTTTAGGAAATAGAATAGGAAAAGGTTCCATCCACCCCTCATATGCATGCACACACACCTAGGTCACTACCAGTCACAATATCTAATCCAAACACCATGAGGGTGTAGCATAACTAAAAAAACCATCACATGGGGTGATGTGGAGATGATATGGTATTAATGGATAAAGGGGTCGGTCATAGGGAACCACCTTGGGAGAATCATGACCTAAGGATGACAAACTTTTTCATATGAAGATGACCCTCTGTGAAGAAAAAGTTTCATATGGGACAACATTTCATGAATATATAGAGTAAATTCATTGAACCATGATAGGTATCTCTATACCTAAATAAATTTATAGTCTAATACATACTTGGAGTAACAATTAAGGATCATACTAAAGTATATTTCCCTTTATTTGTGAGATGATGATTAAGGAAAATAGATTATTCCTTAAGAATCATGCCACAATAATCTACATCATCATGTTGTAACAACCATGATACAGTTAAGTGAAATTTAATTGTGGTTAAGACTTCATATTACTATGTTATGATGTTTTAGAGATTCAGGTTTTCAAAGAGGAATATATGTATTTTAGGTGATAAACTTAGACCTCGACCCATGATGAATCCATTTTAGGATAATAGATAAGAGTTTATATCTCTTAGTTTCTATGGATATTTTCCATTATAGAAACTTACCTTTATTAATATGTTTATTAATTAATGTAAATAATTCATTTAATATAATTAAATTTTGTTGATTGAATTTTCATTTCATTACTCACTTATTAAGATGATTGAGTCACATAAGGGGTGAGGGATCAAGAGTAGAAGAAATATTTTTTAAATTTTTCTACTAGTTTCATTAATGAATATTCATTTTGATCATAAATCACATTGAGATTGTATCCCCATTATTATTCCTCAATATATATTCAATCAAAATAACTATTAATGGTGTAAATCTAAAGTTATTGAATAAATTAAGCTATTAAAAATTGTTGGGTTTGTCTTTTTATTGTAATATTGAACTCAATACACTTATGTTAGTCTACTTATATTGAATAGATATTTAGATATGTTTAGAGTTGGTGGATTTTTCTATAAATAATTAAATAATTTTAGAAAAATATTGTATCCAAATTATTTATCCGATTATTGAATTAAATAGGGGGTAATATTTTTTGAATCATCCATTAAAATTAATCCATTGCTTCTATCTTAATATATTTTTTAAAAAATTTCACATAAATATTTATTTTTATTCAATTTTATCAACATTAAATTTTTCATTTTTTGGGGTTGACAAAATGTCACACTAATATATTATGTCTCACATGCATTCCATATGGGACTGAACTTAATATTGAACTATTCTACACATTAGTAAGATAATAATGGATCTATCATATATTTTTAACTATAAAAATGATTATACAATGAAATTAATGATTTTGGTGGATAGATAAAGTTTTTTGGTAATTTTTATTAGGATCATTTTGAACTTATGATCCAATAAAATATATGATTAACCCATTCCATTATCACTCTATTTATTTTATTAAATTTTAATCCTTTTTATATTTTCTTGTTGTGTTATTTTTTGTCTTGTAGGATGTTCAGTGCATGAGTAGGTTAGAGACAAAATTTACTGAGGAGTGTATATTCATGTGATCACTTGGAGTAAAATTTAGATATTTAAAGGTTACTCCATTCACACTGATGATCCACTATGGAAAAACATATTCACCCTGCTGCACCAAATGGTCAATTCACACAAAATAACTAACAAGAAGGTGTATAAATAGTGCCTCAAACTAGATCCATCATGGACTAAGGTATACTATCTATCAATGGAGATATTATAAGAATTATTTTTTATCCTATTTAGGATAATGGTTGTCATATTAAACCATTTCATTAATAGATGATTCAATATCTGAGACAATTTAGTATATTACAAACTGATGCTCCTCATATAAATTTATCCAATTTTATGAAAATTTGTGAAATTTTAATGAAAAATGAAGTAATATTAGATACCATAATGTTTATGGTATTTACATTATAATTATAAGATATGAAAAAGGAATGGTAAAAGATTCAACTGGTGGGATATATCATTACTTGGGATGAGCTGACAATATGATATTTGGACAAATACTTTTTGTCAGCAATGACATGGAAGTTGTAAAGAGAAATCAATATATTTTCAAAAATTGATAGTGAATCGTCATTAAAAGAATTTTATAGATCCAAAAATATATTGAGGAAGTTCCCAAATCATTAAAAATATGATTTCCAACAAATTAAAACTTTTTAGTAGGGTTTATAGTATGTGGCTTGAGTTGTGATTGATGCTTTTGATAACAAGGGTTTGCTGATAAAAACTTTTGTAGTTGCCTGGCCCAATGTTGATAGATATTTCATAGTGTTTGTTTATGTAAAAGTGATAGGTGTCTACTTAGGAGAGTAATCCATCATGTGGAGGAAACTATAAGCTTGTAAGCCTATGTGGATGCATTGACCAAGAAGTTGGAAGCATCCAATTACTAGTGGCGCCACGTCAAAAACAAAAACCACAACCATGATCATGATCACTCATTTCATAATAACGTGAGATGTGTGGTGTGACTAATGTGTACCAATATTTATGTTATTTTTTAGATTAAAATTTACCATTGGATTGAAATTATGAAATCTATTATTGATTCCCCAAACTATACCAGAATTCTTACAAGGGAGGTCAGTTCGGCCCAATCCACAACCAAATTTAGGATAAAACCAATAGAAAGGTTGCCAAAAATATAAATCAAAACTTATGAAAACTTGTATTTACATTATAATCACAAAATTTAAGAAAATTCCAACCATTCACATCCCCTTAACCTTAACCAAATTAGTACCAACATCAATTCTTGCCACAACCACCCTTCAAAGCCCTAGAATAATCCATTGAGTATATGATTAATGCCTTCATTCATAATTTATATAAGTGAATTATGAACCAAGATAACTATTTTATAAAAAATTAATATTATCTCTAAAACCTCGATAATCAATTGGTGTAAATAAATCAGATGTTATTATATATATTACTTGGTACAATACAAGGTAACACATTGAAAACCCCAATGTAGTGGGTTAAGGTTGTGTCTCTTTATAGTGGGTGAGATATGTATTAGATTAAGAAAAATAAGAATAAATAGGAAGTGTAAAATAAATAAGACAATAAATAAGAGAAAAGGTATAAATATAAGATAAAAATTCTGAAAAATAAGTACAAGAAGAGGAATATAAAAAGATATAACCTTATAGACCCCTTTTCTATTACTAGAGAACCCCCACTTTAATTCCTATAGATGATGATGCAAGAAAAAGTGTAGACCCAATAAAATAAGTTTTTAGATATTCTCAAACAACTCCAAATAAAAATATATTTTACAGAAGCTATTCTGAAAATGTAGGTTTATACAATTTTTTTTAAAGTATTTGTAGTCAAATAATAATTTAAAGGATATTCATGTACATTCCCTAAGTGAATACTTTTTAGAATTGGTTCAAAGGAAGATCCCTCAAAATATGTGAGATAGATAAATATTTTATATCCCACACACAATTGGTATCTACTCATTTGGGATGACACTTTTATATTTTCGGTGAAAATATAAATCTAATTACCTTAAGTGTGTTTAAAAATCCAATATTAGATGATCCAAAATAGATGAAAGTCACACATATCCTTACTAATATATTAGGGAAGTTCCCATATTGAATTATTGAATACATTATTATAAAGGTGTGGAAATTAATATTCCTTAATGAATTTTTTATTCTTGAAATGGAATAAGGATACATTCCAATTATTCATGTAATACCCCTCTATGAAACTAGAAAAACATTAATTATTTTAAATCAAGGAAGACCTATTTTCGTATTTTCTAATGAACAAGTCACCTTCAACCTCATAAAAACTATGAAGCATGAGGATGGGTCAATGGTTGACCATGACATATTCTCTATTTAATAGAAACCATTAATCATGAGATTATAACTATAATAGAAGGAAAACATGATGCAACTTATTGATCAGATATTGTAGAACAAAGAATAAAAAATATATTTGGAGATTGGAGACAATGAGATAATTTTAATAAGAATAGTCAAGGGATGTAGTGTACACATGGAATACTAGAAGCTCAACATAGTCTCAAGGAAGTATCAATTTACATTTCTATTCATGAATTAAATGCTCAAAACACTTTCTAATTATGAGATCAATTTTGCATGTATGGATACTCTAGTTATAACTAAATATCAGTGGATCATTCTGACCATGTAAAGTAAACTATTACCCACCCCCTATGAAACAATTTCGTACCATCTTATGTCATTTGAAATATTCAATACCCCAATTACATTTCGAAGGATTTTGGAACAGATATTTCATTTAATTGTTGTGTAATTATTTGAAATTTTCATGGATTATTTCTCAATATATAGAAGATACTTTTAGGTGTTCCTACACAACCTTGATTTTGTACATAAAATATGTAAGTAAAATTTATTGGTTATTAATTGTGAAAAGGTCCATTTTTTTGTTCATGAAGATATTATACTAGGGAATAGGATATCCAAATAGGGAATTGATGTTAATTTAAATAAAATAAAAGTGATATAAGATCTTCTTGAGAATACTACATGGAATGGAATTTGAATCATTCTAGGACACATGTGATTATACCTACTAATTTTTCAAGGATTTATGTAATATAGCCAAACTACATACCTATCTATTATAAGATGAAGTTTTTTTTAAAATTTAACACATCATTAAGGAAGCCTTACTTAATAAAAATAATGATTTAGTGTCCATCCTAGTCACTATTTATTCTAATTAGAAGAACACATTTGAGTATCTATGTGATTCAAGTGATTTAGATGCAGAGGATTATTTAAGAAACTAGGTTGATCACAGATTTTGACCCATTTATTATGAAAAACACTACATCAATGAACCCAGACTTAAATAAACATCCATGAGGAAGTAAAATTTGTTAGTAGCCTTTGATTTTGATAAATTCAAATCATATTTGGTACTCTCTAAGGTAATTTTCTATAATGATCAAACCTTCTATAGGTATTTGGTAAATCAGAAGGATGCATATCAATGATTGATTTAATGGATCCTATTTTTAAATAATTTTATATAATGATGAAATAAATAAGTGATTATATAATATTGTGGATTATCATTTATTGATATTATAACAAATGAATATGGAAGGAGAGAATGAAATAGAAATTACGATGAGTTCCTGGATGGGAAGCTTTTCTATGATGATTTACAATATTGACTATGGTCTTTCAATATAGAAAATTATTTTTAAAACATGAAAATTAACCCTTACTTTTAATATCAATAAATAATGGTATTCCTAGTTTACTGAGCATATTATTTTTGAGATAGTACCTTGTTGTTCAATAAATGTGTAGATTGATTAAATCATTAATTTGTACCTGATTCCGAGGTGGAAAGAAATTTTTTAATTTTGATATTCATGATTCCTTGAATACCAAAGGACACCATGGACCTAATATAATAGTAAACAAGATATTAAAAAGTGTATTCTTTTTTTTTACCCTCCAAAAATATAAAAAAGAGTGTGTAAGAATCTAGGATTGATTTTAAAGGACTGGTAAAATTGGAAAATGTGATGAGATTCTAAAACACCCTCTTCTCAATGATATATTTTTTATGTATTGAGAATTTATTTCATAGAAACATTCTTAAGATCCATTAATAACCAATAAATTATAAGTTGTGTGTATTATGTGTCAAAATAGATGAAATCTGGGGTAATATCATGGTACACAACCAAATTGGGGATCGAATTCATGAGATAAGACATTTTTTGTCGATTTTAAATTTCACACATACTCATCAATAATCAAGGTTCCAATTTCAATAATCACATATTGATGGGATTTATTCAGAAGTATAGATTTTTATCTAACACTAATTCCTCTTATCACCCTCAAATTAGTATAAAAGTAGAATTATCTGACCATAAGATTAAGAAAATTCTATATAAAACTGTGAGTTCATGCCAAAAGTACTAGAGAAAATATCACGATGATTCTTATTGAGAGTGAAATAATTCTTCCAAAACCAATATTTATTTAACACCATTTAGGTTCATCTTGATGTGTTTTGTAGGAGCATCACTTTATCATAATGGTGAAAGAAACCTATTAAAATTCCAAATTAATCATCATAAAATCAACATTTATATGAATAACATAAAAACTAACATGTGTTCCCTATATGTATATGATCCATCACCATGGAGTCTATTTGATGGAGATCACTCATTAATAATTTAAGTTATCTCACCAAACTAGGTAGTACACAAACCAATAGAGTCTTTAATTACTATGAGATGACCCCTCATACTCTACAAGTTTGTTATCACCTTCTCCTTGAATAAAATGGAGAACATGGAAGGAATATAAATTCAAATTTTCATGAAAAATTACAGCTTCTAGCCCAACTAGAGGGTTAAATCCATACAGAGGCTCTATTCACATAATGAAGGATCTCGAGCATTCACTTCCAATACGTGTTATCAGAATATTTTCACATTATAGTGATATAATTATTGAATATTTTAACAATCATAAATAGTTTTTCATTTCATAAATGAATCATCTCTATTAATCGTAGCCATATATAAACCATTTGGAAGAGGTGAAAGTAGAAATGAAACCAATATCATATATTGCAGGCCAAATTTCACAATGTGATATCTACATCACATTCCATTAATGATACACTATATCATTGATTGTTATATACATCATATTGATTATATGGATTATGACCCAAGGTGAATCATTTACTAAAATTCACCTATTTTAGTTCATGTCAAACAATCATAAACTATATATAAAATATCATCAGGACATTATGCAAAAAACATCATAACTCTTTATTAATTCATCCAAACGTCTTTGGATACAGTTGATCAAAATTAATTTATTTTTGAATTGATACAATTTTCCAAAATTCAATCCTAATTATAATGCCTAACTTTGTGACCCTAAAATACTTTGTAGTGATGAAGATAAATATTTATTCTATAACTCATAGATGTAAGAAAAGAGATACATTTATAAAATTTTAGTGCTACTCAAGCTGTAAAGGGATCTGGCCTGACCCTAATCAAACAAACTAATATCTACATATGATTATATAGATATAAATATGTATTATATACAACATATTTATACTTATAATCCCATTTTACATAACATCAAGTAACCACTTGATTTAGAAAATTTCTATCCAGTATAGGTCGCCACATATATTCAAAATTATCTAAAATGTAATGAATAGTTTGAATGAATACATTGAATTTCATTCATCCAAGTAGCCAATCACATCATATTACACTCAACTAAAAATGACTATGAATTTCTTCCTTACAATTCATTCATGGTCCCATATGTCTTTTCTGGTCATACTAGTGAACTATTCCATCTTAGTTCAATTCAACTTATTTCATGATCTGAAACATACCTAACCACTCCCTAATTGGATCACCCTCAAGGATGGTGTAATAAAGGTATCAAAGTGTGAAAGTTCAAATTCTAAGTAGCTTTTTAACCATAGTTATTGGGGATTCATAATAATCATAGACCCTTAAATATGTCAAAGAACAAATAGATTCCATGTGATATATTTTCATAGTCCAGTTCAGATAATAAGTCTCTAAATATTATATTATGAATATATTATTTTTATAGAATACAAGATTATACTAATGTAAATAATAACATATCATCAATACCCATAATAATACATTTTGATCATTGATTAGGGACAATTAAAACTCATTCTTTGAGTGGGATGTTATCATTCCACTATTAATGAAATATATAGAGCGCACATGAATGAATGATAAATGCAGATTTCCTTTATTATAAAACCAGGATGTATATCTATTAACAACAACCATTACATATAATATATCATGTATTTAATACCTAGAAACTTTACATGAACCTGATGCTTCTTATGTGTTAATTCCTTTATCAATATATCTATTACATTGTCCTATTTAAACACCCAATATATCTTCATATTTCCCCTCTCAATTATTTCTGGAATGAGATGGTATTTTTGACGTTTGTAATTAGTTTTTTTGTGAGATTGAGGTTCCTTGGCCTAAGAAATGACTCTATTATTATTACTGAAAAGATTAATCATTTAATTTTAGGAACCACTGTAAGTTCATTAATGAACTTATTGATCCAAACTGCTTCCTTTATAAAATATGATATAGTGATGTACTTAACCTATGATGTTGAGACTGCTTTGGTGACTT
Organism: Viscum album; assembly: GCA_963277665.1. Classification (NCBI taxonomy): domain Eukaryota; kingdom Viridiplantae; phylum Streptophyta; class Magnoliopsida; order Santalales; family Viscaceae; genus Viscum; species Viscum album. The sequence continues at coordinate 493,601,779 of OY728148.1, read as the reverse complement.
ATTTGAAAATTTTCCAACTGATCTTACAACTATTTAGAAAAAACATGAAACAAAATTGATATATCATATCATATTTGTTATATTAGAAAATAGAATTTCTGTAAACCCTTACTAATGAACTAATCATCTCCTACAAATATCATGAATATATCCTTACTACTTATTAATCACATGAAGATATTATTAAAAAAATATAGTGAATATTATCATGATCAGATTGGTATATACTTTTTAATCTCAAAGCATAAGTGATATTAGGTTGAGTACATAAAATTAAATACATGATAACTCCTAAGATAGAAAGATAAATAATTTTATCCATCCATTATATATTCTTAGAAACATTTCCACGAACTGCCTTCACAAAGATGAGGGAAGGGACATCAAATTGCCAGACCCTTCCTTCTTCAAGTTGATGGAAAGATAATGACCCCCAAGACCCGCCTTCAATAGGCCCCAGAGTGGCGACTAGCACCAATGGTATAGAATCACACACAAGATGGAAGGCATTGCCCTTTTTCATTATTAGGATCAGGAAATAAGATAGTAAATCCCAAAAACACAAAAACTAGGGGGTAAGAGTAAATCCAAAAGAAAATCATTCCAATATTCTTGTTACAAAAGTAAATACCACAAGTACAAGGAGACTACAACGTTAAAGTACCAAAGAAAAGAAAAAAAACAGAATCTGCAACTATCCCAACGTCTGAGCTAGTACGGACCCGCATGATCCCATAAGTCCTCTTAGAAACCTGAAAGAAGTTTGGTATACGTAGGGTGAGCATACAAGTATACTAAGTAGAGAAAACCAAATACTCTCATGCGCAAGTGGGGAGGCACTATAATGCCCCGTGGAAAAAGAGATAACCAAAGAACCTATCAAAGAAAACTATACACCCAAACCTCACCAAGGCACACTCCTCAAATAATGAAATTCAAGTAATGTATAGTAATATAACATCGATATTTGGGTACCCCGCGCCACTTTCCCACTAGTTATTTAAGATATCCTATGCATCAACCAATCCCGGCATTCTCATCCAGGTCCCACTGGCACACCTACCCACACACACCTGGGCCACAACCACACATCACACATGCAAACATCTGGGCCACAACCACCATCCCACCCTTAAACACCCGGGCCATAGCCACCACATGTAACCATGCCTGCAAACACCTGGGCCTAAACAACTACTGTCACACCCAAAGACACCGGGGCCTCATCCCGAAGAATCTTGGGAAATAACCTGCCCATACACACCGGGGCCGACCACCAAAACTACCCTTCCCAATGAATCTTGGTCTATAATGGACCTCAGTCCATCAAATCCTACCTGAAGAGTCTTGGGATATTCGGAAAAGGGAGTAGAAAAGGACCTAATAGTGAGCCACTTATAAGAGTGTTGTAAAAAACACCCTCCCCATGAAATGGGGGTGTTCGGCACTTAGTGCTCAACATGGGTGGGGCGTGAATAAGAAACATAAAAACTACAGATATATGTATAGGTAACAAGAACTAATCCCAACCTAGGGTTTCCAAAGACAACCTAATCACAACACCCTTGCCACTATTCATTCATAAAATAAGGCACAACACTCACGACCAAGTCACAACTCATTCCCAAAACCAATTCCCCATTTAAGCCATTCTTGTTTTAATGTTCAAGTGATCCCATTTATTTGAATTCTACACTGCTGGTCAACTAACCGGCACAACCATTGGAAAGAGAAAGAGAAATATCCAAAAAGTAATTTAAGCATTCACATCCAGTTCTCTTGTGAAGTCACAAAAACAAAGGGATCAGTGAGATCCCTCTAAGTACTAGAACCAAACCAATCCTTGAGATGCATCCCCACACAGATTCAAATTCACAACCAACAACCATGACACAATAGTTAATCCTATCCTCATCCACATTACCCCATAAGCATCGAGAAGAAAAAACAGACATGCCACCAAGACAGAACAAGGATGTTTCCAGACTCAAGTACATCATTCACTATGTTCTCTTCAATCTATTTGGTTAACTTGGGGTGATCACTTAAGGATTTTTGTTCACTGTACATTCATTTAATTGGATGAGTTTACATGATTAACCAAATTCCCATGTTGGAGCCATAAAATTATCACAGCAGATAAGGGTTCATTAGTGCTCAGGGAAAGACCACCAACGACCATGATTTTCAGTGATCATAAGCACATACTGTAGCGACCCGAAATTTTGAATAAATCTTGTTTCCTAATTTTATGTGTTATTTTATTTTATTTTTATACTCAACAAAAATGTTTCATTTTATAGCATGAGTATAATTAAAATGATACCATTGGGTTTTGACTGTTATATTACCATTGGTCACTATGACCACTGGAAACTAAACGTTTTGATTATTGACGCTAAATACAAGTAATATTGGTTAATTAATATAGAAAGAAGATTCGATGGTCTCACCCAGTAGTCTTGGACTGATTGAATCCCATCTAACAGAACTTGGGAAGGAGGTAGCACCACTGGGATTTTCTCTGGACCAACTCCATGCTGAACTTCATCGTGTGAAGCTAGAATGGGATCGCCTTCGCGAGAAGTTCAAACTGATAGAAATTACTACTCGTGCGATGTTGGCCGAGACTCCCTCAGATTCTCTCACCTTATCACACCTTACACTTAGGTCCTATGCTGGTGTAATAAGGGGCTATGTAAGGAGACCGTAACTAGCTTGTGTAATCGTTTGTTTTAAATAAAAATTGGGATTTCTTCTTATGATGATGTTTATGAATTTTCAAATGTCCGGATAAATACAGTAGGCATATTTTTTGTAATTTTAGAGAAAGGATATTTTAAAAAATGTTTATGTAATCCTTAAATAATTAAAAATGTGTAATGATTTTCAAAAAATGGTCTTCTACAATTATGTTCAGTACGAAATTTAGAGTCTAATAAGTTCAACATAATTTTTGAGGAATAGTAAATTATGAATAGTGATTTTATGCTTAGGATTAGTAATGTGACCAAATGGATTAGTAATATCATTTAAAGAAAGTATTAATATAATCTAGGCACCTTGATTAAGTAATGTGATTCCATAAAATGGTTAAATAATGGTTTCATAAATTATTATTCAAGTATTAGTTTTTTCGGGTGAATAGAATTTTTTAATTAAAAATTAAATTAATAATATTTAGAAAATTCTTTTTATAAAATGGATTTAATTTTTGAACTCGGAGCATCGATATTATGTTAAGGTAATTTTTGGGGATTTTTCTAAAAAAATGAATTTTTGGTGAATAGTGTATTTATTTAAAAAATAAATTAAAAGTATTTAGAAAATTATTTTTATAAACTGGAGTCCATTTTTGAAATCAGTGCATTGATATTTGGTTAAGGTGAAATTTTGGGATTTTTCTGAGAAAGTTGAATTTTCAGTGAATAGTAAAAATACATTTTTAGGGTTTCGGTATGTTAAATGACATCATAACTGTGTCATGCTGATGTCAAGATATATTTTATGGGTTGGAAGACCAAAGGCGATGAACTATTGTATGGGGGCCCCATGTGGCCTATCTTCATGGGAAATATCATGGGAGAGCACATGGTTTTGAGAAACCCACTTATGAGGTGTCTCTGGCCATTGATGCCTTGTCCCCTCACTTTCCCTATAAATACCATGCCATTCTCTCATCCTTTGGACTCCAAAATCATTCTAAACGATGTTATGGTCTCCTTACCTCCCAATTAGTCCAACCAAGGTGCCCTCAAGCCCGTCAAGGTCCAAACCTTTGAGTTTTACGAGTTACGTTTTAAGGTAAGGGATCCAACCTCTCTCTTTCTTTTCAAGTAATCTCTTTTATGTCATTTTTTATGCTCCATGTTCTTATGTTGGAGTACGTTCTTATATATTTATCTTACTTCCCTTTTCATGTTCATATGATTAGAGACCCCCCTTTCTCTCATCAATTCTTTTTAAGAATGTCTAAGTGGCGCCGTTAGGCTGCCGAATTTTTATGGTATTCTTTCACCCTTCTCATTTTCAAGTTATATTTTAATGCAAGTCTTTAAAGTTCCTTTTTATTATGTTGGGGTATGATATCTATATATATCATAATGATCTTTTATGATCATATTATGAGGGACCCCTTTTGATCTTATCAATTCAGTATTTTGAAGTTTTAAGTGGTGCTGTTAGGCTGCCGAATTTTTAAGTGGTTCTTTCACCCTTCTCGTTTTGAAGTTCTACTTTCATGTCAAGTCTTTCATGTTCATTTTTATTATGTTGGGTTATTATCTCTATATCTATCATAATTATATTTTATGTTCATATGATTAGAGACCCTATTTGATCTCTTCAATTCATTTTTTGAAGTTTGAGTGACATCGTTAGGCTGCCGAATTTTTAAGGGTTTCTTTCACCTTTCTCAATTTTCAAGTTCTATTTTCATGTAAATTATTTCAAGTTCCTTTTTATTATGTTGGGGTATTATCTCTATATCTATCATAATGATATATTATGATCATATGATGAGAGAACCCATTTGATTTTTTCAATTCAGTATTTTGAATTTTTAAGTGGCGCCGTTAGGCTGCCGAATTTTTAAGTGGTTCTTTCACCCTTCTCATTTTAAAGTTCTACTTTCATGTCAAGTATTTCAAGTTCCTTTTTATTATGATGGGGTATGATCTCTATATATATCATAATGATATTTTATGTTCATATTATGAGATACCCTATTTGATCTCATCAATTCATTTTTTTAAGTTTAAGTGATGCCGTTAGTCTGACGAATTTTTAAGGGATTCTTTCACCCTTCTCAATTTTCATGTTCTATTTTCTTGCCAAGTATTTCAGGTTCCTTTTTATTATGTTGGGGTATAATCTATATATCTATCATACTGATATTTTATTATCATATTATGAGAGACCCCATTTGATCTCTTCAATTCAGTATTTTGAAGTTTTAAGTGGCCACATTAGGCTGCCGAATTTTTAAGTGGTTCTTTCACACTTCTCATTTTGAAGTTCTACTTTCATTTAAGTTATTTCAAGTTCCTTTTTATTATGTTGGCGTATGATCTCTATATCTTTCATACTGATCATTTATTTTCATATTATGAGAGAACCTATTTCATATCGTCAATTCATTTTTTAAAGATTAAGTGACGCCGTTAGGCTGCTGAATTTTCATAAGAGAAATCTTATTTTTGTCTTCCTTTAATGTTCTTCATTTAATATGGTACATCTTTTAAATATCATTACCATGTTCATATATCCTTCATGTTCTGTCCCTCTACTGTTTTATGGGTTATTTATGATTGTTTGATCCATGTCCCCACTCTTTCCAATGTTTTCTAAAACCTCGTAACATAGCTGTTATGCTGCAGAATTTCCGTCTCAAAATGTCCCTCTATTTTCTAAAGTTATTTTATTTTATTAAGTGAATACTAAAATCTCTTTCTTCTAAAGGTATATTCACATATATACCAAAATGTTCTATTTTAAATTCTGGGATTTACATACATGAGACCCACCATCCTTTTCTGTGGGTTTTAATGTGACGTAAAGATCATGTCTTTAAAGTAATTTTTAAAAACGTTATGATTACAAAATGAAACCCATTTATTTTTTGCTATATGGGTTATTTATGAAATTTTTTATGATGATATATGTGGCTCACATGATAATAAAGGAAAATTTAAGGGTGCGCCCTGATAGAGCTCCAATGCATTGTGTAATGATGTAACCACTAGAGATTACAATTTTCACGATATCTTGGTGAATAACCTTGGTAATTTTCAAATGAAACCTTGGAGATGGAACTTGGTGATATTTGCACGATTTTCTATGTTAAATGATGTAGCAACATCTTAAATTTATGAAAAATATTATTTTTATTTGATATGACACATGATTTCTTTCTCACGCCTTAAAATTCTTTTTCATGACATAGTTGATTTATCTGAAGTTCACATGTTAATTGTTTCTATTGTTCCTTTACTGGGCCTTCTACTCACCATTTATTTTGATGTATGTCCCCAGGTTATGAGATGCAGTAATGAGCCTAGGATGAACATAAGGAGAAGTCTTTCAAGTGTTTAAGAAGAATTTTTTATGTTCTTTTCATGTATTATGTTCCTGGTTTCCAAGACACTAAACCTTAAAGATCCTCAGTTTTGTGTAATGTAATGAATGTTTGTATTATAAAAAGGTGGGATGCTATACATGCAATTAAAAACATATATAAATTATAAAAGAGTATAGAAGAATTTTTGAACGCACCCCATCATTTTTAGAAGCCTATTTATTATCTTTGTTAAGGTTTGGTTTCATCTATTCCCACAAAAATAGTAGCATACACCCCCCCGTATGATACATAGTAAATAGAGGCGAAGGAAAAATCCCTACCTGGTTGATCAAGGATCAAAGTTCTTCTCCACATGCCATGACCTAGGGATACGTGACTAGAAGGGGAGAAAATACAGGGACTCCAAGGAATAGCAGAAATACCCCAACCAAAGCACACCACAAGCCTCGGGAAGGAGGGAATCCAACCGCACCGGGGATAAGAAATAAATCCAGCCTAGAAGGGGAAGTAAGAAACTCCGTCATGATATAAGGATGCGATCCCATTGTTACGGGATATGGAAATTTGAACGCTTTAAAGTCAGATCATGGTTTCCTTTGAGGTTGTGAGGTTACACATGATGGGGTTAATTCTTATTTAATTATTCCCATCGGGGTACTTGCATAACAGTTTTGTATTAAACCATTCTTTTAATCCGAGTGAAAACATGCAACAGGGGAGGGACTGGAAGGTACGGGGAAAGGGTGTGACACCGAGGAAAAACCACAAATTTTTGTAAGTTTAAGGTTTTACCGACTTTTGGGGGATTTTAGATATTATTTATGGGCATTAAATGTCTTTTAAAATGGAATTTAATCATTTTATCGTCAAAAGATACGTTGCGGGAGCGGAAAAAGTCAGAAACTGGAAAAAGAATGAAGACACAGTTAGGACACAGTGCCACCGTCATGGTGCCACAATCACCGGTGTGCGACCGTCTCGATGCCACGGTTACCGGTGCCACCGTCACGGTGCCACTGTGACCAGTGTGCGACTATCATGGTGCCACCATTTTGGTGGAGCTGTGTTTTGGAAAAGTAATGGACTAGGTGGGCTGGTCCATTACATCAGATACCTCTCAAACTATTCTCGCCCTTGAGAATCAAAACTAGACCCAAATAAAGGAGGGTTTCCGCACAACTACCTCGAATGATACCTCTCAAGAGTAAACCTCAACAATATCTAGGAACACGTCTCCCTCAAGTAACCAGAAAACATTCAAAGGTCAAACTATCCAGTCATATGGTTTAGAGAGTTTCTTCCTCCCTATCAAGATATTATCCGGTTTTGATGGCACTAACTCGCCCGCACGGGTTTAATCACAAACACTTTAATGCGTCTTGATTAGGGATCATGTCCTCCCCAACCCATAGTCAGGACTCTTCACACACATCCACTGAACAAGGAAAACCCCATGCTTCATATTTAACAAAGTAAATCATTCCATCACAACAAGTTCAAACAAAAAAGAACAAACCTAAAAATAGCTCTGGGTACTGGGTGCGCATCTGTGTCTCCCATCCCCAGGTACTTTCCTCGAGCACGACATGCCTCCATAACACACAACCCAAAGGAATGGTCCATCCACAGAGCACCTTCTACTTACAATCCTATATTCTCATAGGCATTTCCACAAAGGTCACGTCAGCCTCGATGTCCAGCATCCCCCAGTCGAGGACGTGTGAATCATCATGTAGATACCGTTGGAGTTGTGACACATGGAAGACATCATGTATTATAAGTAGTGGTGGTGGTAACGCTAGCTGTTAAGACACTTCTCTGACCCTCCGCAACACATCGAATGGTATGATGAACCTTGGAGAAAGCTTACTCCCCCTGCCGAACCTCCGTTGTCCACGTCGAGGGGAAACCTTCAAGAATATGTTGTCCCTGACATCAAACTCCAAGGGTCTCCTCCTATTATCATCATATGACTTCTTCCAGTCCTAAGATGCCTTCATCCTCTCCCGTATAAGCTGAACCTTCTCCGTCATGCTTTATACCATCTCCGAGCCACAAACACCCGCTTCCCCAACCTCGGTCCAGCACACGGGTGAGCGACATGATCTTCCGTAGAAGGCTTTGAACGAAACCATGACAATTGTAGAGTGATAGACGTTATTGTAGGAAAACTCTACAAGAGGTAATTGTCGCACCCACGATCCCCCAAAATCTAGAATACATGCTCATAGCATATCCTATAACGTTTGGATGGTGCACTCTGTCTGTCCGTCTGTCTGGGGATGGAAAGCAGTGCTAAGACGTAGCTGGGTGCCCATAGCATGCTGCAATCCTCTCCAGACTCGTGAGGTAAACCATGAATCCCTATCCGAGACTATGGACCTCAGAATACCATGCAACCACACCACCTCATCCACATACCTCCATGCTTAGGCATCCATTTCTCCCTACTCCTTGATCGACAGAAAGTGAGCCGATTTTGTCAACCGGTCCACCACTACACAGATAGTGTCGCAGCCCCCTTAAACCATGGGTAGCCCTGTGACAAAATCCATCGAGATGTCATCCCATTTCCACTCGGGAATGTCTAAGGGCTGTAACAAGACACCTGGAACACGTTGTTTAGCCTTCACCTGCTGACACACTAGGCACCTGGCCATGAACTCTGCCACCACCCACTTTTCCCCGGGCCACCAGAACTGACCCCTCAAGCCCCAGTACATTTTAGAAACCCTCGGGTTCACTGCTAGGGGTGAGTTGGGGAGCTCACCAAGAACCCTCTCGCTCATCGCCCCTAGGATAATCATCTTACCTCGGAAAAGAATCTGATTCTGACCATCCTCCAACCATCCTTCTAGAGCATTGCCTTGGTTAGCCTGATCCCGCATCACTTCTCTCTCTATGTCTCCCCACTGAGACTCCTACACCTGACATAGTAGAGAAGACTGCACTATCATCTGATACAAGAAACCTCTACCACCATCCATCCTCACATCCAGGTGCAGGGAAGCCAACTCCTCCATCCCCTTACAAGCATATTCTGACTCTCAAACCACATCCTCCCGCGACTTCCTGCTCAAGGCATCGACCACCACATGCCCCTTTCCTGAGGTGTAGGAAATCTCGAGGTCATAGTCCTAAAGGAACTCCATCCACCTTCGCTGCAGTGAGTTCAGGTCCCGCTAATAGAAGATATACATCAAGCTTTTGTGATCCATGAAGACCACAAAGCGCTCCCCAATGAGGTAATGTCACAACAATTTTACTGTGAACACGGCCACACCATGCTCCAGATCGTGGGTGGCATAATTTCTCTCATGGGGACTTAAATGTCTAGACCCATAAGAGATCACCCCTTGTTGTTGCATCAACACACACCCGAGGCCTTATCCTGAAGCATCAAAGACACTTCATACACCGCCCCTTCTTCTGGAAACATCAACACTGGGGAACTTACCAACTTATCCTTCAGATAGCTGAAGGCTGCCTCACACTGCCCATTCCACATGAAAGCCTGGTCCTTCTTGGTCAAGGCTATCAATGGTGCCACAACTCGGGAGAATTTGGGCACGAACCTCCGATAGTAGCCTGCTAGTCCAAGGAAACTATGAACCTCTGCCACGTTCTTGGGTGCTGCCTAAGAAAAAACCACCTCGACCATCGATGGGTCCACCTCTATTCCCTGCCCAGACACCATGGGACCAAGAAAGTGCACTTCTCGCGTCCAGAACTTGCACTTGGAAAACTTCCCATAGATTTGGTGTGGTCAGGGGACCTCTAAAACAATTCTCAGGCACTCAGCATGATCCTCCTCTGATCTTTAGTAGATCAGAATGTCATCAAAAAACACGACTACGAACCAATCCCGGTATTTCGGAAAGACAGAGTTCATGAGCCCCATGAACACAGCTGGAGCGTTCGTAATGCCGAACGACATGACCATAAACTCAAAGTGCCCATATCTGCACCTAAAAGTCATCTTCGAGATGTTACCCTCATTCAACCTTAGATGGTGATATCCAGACCATAGGTAAATCTTGGAGAACCACCCCGCCCCTTTTAACTGGTCTAAAAGGTCATCTATCATCGGGATAGGTTAATTGTTCTTGAAAGTTACCTGATTCAGTCTCTGGTAGTCTATGCACAGCCTGAGACCACCATATTCCTTCATTGAGAATAAGAATGGAGCACCCCATGGTGACGCACTTGGTCGAAAAAAACCCTTCTTCATCAGATCATCCATCTGAATCCGCGACTCCCACAACTCAGAAGGTGCCTTCCAGTAGGGCGCCATCAAAATCAGATGGGCACCTGGTTGCAAATATATCCCTAACTCAACATCACGTCGAGGGGGTAGAGTCGCCACCTCCTGAGGGAAGACGTCCATAAACTCACTGACAATCCCTAGGACATCCACCATTTTGTCATCCATCGACTCCACTGATAGTTCAGCTAACAAAGAAAGGAGGGGATCCTCTTGACTACTGTTTTTATGGTCACCCCGTTCACTGATGAAGGTTACACGTCAGCTGCCCAAATCTGAAAACGCGACCCTTCCTCAAAAATAGTCAATGACGACACATACAGAGAACATCCAATCAATTCCTAGGATGACATCGTATGGATGTATCTACAAGAGTAGAAGATCCCTGATAGACTTATGTGTCCCTATCATTAGATTACACCCTCGGAAATCATAAGACAAGTCGGTCTGACCTCTCACTGGTGTGCTTAGCACCAGGGGAATTGGAATTCTCTCAACATCTAATCCCAAAGTACTGGCTAGACTTGGTGAAACAAAGGAGTGCATAGCTCTTTTATCGAACAAGGCATAGGAAAGAGTACCAAACAAGCTGATCGTACCTCAAACGACTTCTAGCCCTACTGGAACTGCTGCCTCTCTGGCATGCAACTGTCCACCCCTAGCTCCCCTACCTCGCAGCTACCAGCCACCTCCCCGACCATTCCCTGGTTGAGGTCCGTGAGGAGCGTCCCGAGGTCGGCCTCCTCCTGCAACGCCTGACCTCGGAGGAATGGGAGCATGCTTCCCCTACTACTACTGCTGAAAGGGCCTCGGTGTGAACTGCTGCTACTGTGGTGGGGGCTGATATAAGGCCCCAACCTTAAACATTACTTAATCTAGAGATATTTCCAGAATACACATTGAGGATCTTTTCAGGTTTAGAGTTTTAGAGAATTAGATCATAAAACATGCATTCCATTACACATTTAAACAAAGTGGTTACATAAAAGATAGTATTCATTTTTTCAATCGACGGAAATATATTTAAGATAAAACATGGATTCTTTCTTGACACTTCCTTGCCACTATCATCATATCATATACCTTTCCCTTAACCTGTGAAGAACATTTCAAAAACATGGGATGAGCATAAAAAGCTCAGTAAGGGATATAAAAATATGGAAAGGAAACAAGAGTACATGTATACATAAGAATCAATGAAATCATACTTTACTCATAAAACATAAGCACTTTAATAGACCTCATCAAATCATGAATAAATCATAGAAATCATAAGACATAATGGTAACTTGAGGCATTCATAACAATCTTACGTAGGGAGTAACCCTCTTGGTTACGTTTGGAATACCCATCACAGTACATTCCCTAAATATCATCAGAGAAACCTTAACGTTTAACTCCTTCGCATTACCCAATGAATTGGAGATATATATCGGGCTCACCTGCCCTTATTTTATCCCGGAACCACCCGTCTTCATAACAATTCCCAAGAACCATAACATAATCATATCACATAAAACATGCATAAATGAAACATAACATTTCCACATTTCAATCAAAAGATATCAATACAACACATTGATATAATAAAAACATTTTGAAAACCAATTTCAATACCAAAATAAATTAAAAGTAAAACATGGTATTTATTTTTCATTTTAAAACAAATTTATGGCTTGTAGAGGAAGCTGAAACTCAAATAATGGTCACAGCGGCGGAGAAGTCGTTGTCGCCGCATAGGTATGACAAAAACATTCCCTTTTGTCATTTAGTAAAATGTTTCGTATAAAAAAGATTCATTTTTAAGAATGGTAAAAGTCAATGGGGTTTATACACCATATAAAAGAAAGTTGTGTATAAAAAAAATATGCCTCAATGAAAGGATATTGAGACGAAGTCCCATACCTCATATTGGACTTGACTCGATCGTTTGTTAATCTCATAAATAATAAAAATGAGATAATTTATACTTTCTTAAGAACAATTTTCAAGATAATTATTCCTTTTATATCATTTATTACCATGTTATGAACACTATGTAATTATTTAAGTTAATAATGGTCGTTTTTTCGATCATTGGTACTTGAGTCAAAAATAAACTCTTTATAATTACAAGTTCTTCATGTGGTAAAATATCCATTATATCCAGAATTATATTCATGATGTAGATATCATATATGTCATATATATCCATTATATACATGCATTTACAATATTACATAACATTTAGAAGTAAGAAACGAAATGAACCGTTAATGGAGACGGTAAGCCGTACGTACGCATGAACGCTACTTTCATTTCTATTTCATATTTTATGGAAAGGAATCATAATGATATAAAGGTATATTATAATTCCCGTATAATATCATATATAATATCAATAAATCTATCATTTATACATCCCACATATGGCATTAACGAATCAAATCACTTTGAGGGGGTGGTAGTCCGCACTTCCTAAAATGAAGATATCACGCTTACTCGTAATGGAAACCATAAAGGTATGCAAAAAATGAAAAATACAGAAGCTTAAGAAACAAATAAACATATTATATATAATATATAAATATAGTGTAATCTTAATGGCCACATTTGATGGTGTTAGATGAATATTGAACAATGATCGTTTCGTGAGGCAGAAATTCTCCATCCACGGAAACAGTATTCTCTTTAACCATTAGATGAAGGTGTGTGTAAGTGTTGCTCGAATACTTCTTATAAAAACATCCTAGTATATTTAATATACTGGTATTGTTATAGAAGAAATGGATAAAAAGATTTTTGGGGGTTGGAGAATCAAAATAAAACAAAAGAACACAAGTGAAGGCATTACCTTAAAATCGGGTAACTCCCTTTGGTTTGAACAAAAAGGGTTTCTTGAAGAGCATCCTGCCTAAGGTAAGGCTTCTAGGATGAGGAGAGGGATGTGGAGAGACAAAATGAGCAGACCTAGGCCGATTCAAAGGCTTGAGAAGTGAGGGTAATGAGGTATAGGTGGGGGACTTTTATAAGAGGCGAGGAGGGGCACTCTTGGGAAGTTACAAAATGTTACTTTATCTTAAAATGAGTTTCAGATTTTAAAGGTCCAACATTGATATATTTCGAGGATAAGGTGATAAGGGTTCGAAATATAATCATCCAATAGGTATTTTACAAGTGTAAGTATTAGATTTTACATTATCTTTTCATTTTATTTTAATCATTCATTAATGAGGTAATCGCTGCATCATCTTGATGTCATAAATAATTTAATTTATTTATTGTCTAAAAATAATTAAAAAAATACTATGATGTAGGAAAAATATTTTTATATTTCCAATGACTATTTATATTCCAAGATATCATTTATGTAGTCTAAATTTAAAATGTTCTACTCAGGTGATACATTCTTTGTTATATTTACATTCTTTAAAAAATAAAAAGATAAAAGTCATTATCACAGAAAAGTAATTCCTTGGGGTCCCCAAGTTTGGAAAAAGGCATCCCATGTTCATCCATGACACAACCAGTAGTATTTGGACACATTTTGGTGAAATTTTGTATTATTATGATATTATTTTATTATCCTTAACTACCTGATTACTAATTAATCAAGATAATTAACGATAATTACCATCGTCACTATTCACAAAGTCAAAAAACAAAAGAGTCTTAATTACATAATTTGGACATTCTGATTCCAAATATGGAATCCATTTTATCAAATTACAAACACAGAAATTTCAATAATTAATTTAAAAATAATTCCTATTGTCAAAACAAAAAGCGGGTTTTTTTAAACAATATCTATGAAAAGTTTTGCATTTATTTATGCCCAATTCCAAAGTGAAATTAATTATAATGACCAACATTGGATTAAATGGTAAAAAAATATTCTAATTACACTTTAAAACCAATTAAAAAGATAATATAACCATATAATTAATTTCGATTAAAAATCGGTTTTGATGTAAAATGTAGTATTTTTCACTATTCATTAAAAAAAGAACATTGTCAGAAAATTACCAAAAATTTATCCAAAGTAAATTTCAATGTCCCAATCATAATGAATTAGTGTATTTTGACAAATAGAGCTTATAAAATTTTCAAAAGATATATTTTATAATGGTTCACCATCAAAAGGTGGTAAAACAATCTTTTAAAAAAAATTAGAAAATTCTATGCTTAAGATTGGATTTATTCTCATTTTAAGCATCTAAAACACTATATAATTAATAAATAGACATAGATAAGAATATCTATTATTAATTACTTACATGATATGTTACATACTCCCCCCCCCCCTTTAGAAAATTTCATCCCCGCAATTTATTTACTTATTGAATAAGTGGGGGTATTTATCCCTCATTTCATTTTAAGATTCCCATATTGCCTCTTCACTCATGTCGCTCTTACAAAAAACCATTACTTGATTAATCACCTTATTCCCCAACCCTTTCTCCCTGTGGTCAAGAATCTACCCGGATGTTCCTCATAATATATATTATCTTCCAGGTGAACTACCTTTGGGCTCAAAACATGAGATGGATCTGGCATGTACTTCCTTAACATTGAAACATGAAAAACATTGTGTACCTGATATAAAATCAGAGGTAAAGCCACTCAGTATGAAACTGATCCAACTCTCTCTAGAATTTCATATGGTCCAATGAACCTTGGACTCAACTTTCCTTTCTTACCAAATTGCATCACACTTTTCCATGGTGATACTTTGATAAAAACATGATCACCGACCTCAAAAGAGAGATCCTTCCTCCTATTGTTCGTATAACTCTTCTGCCTGCTCTGAGCTGTTCTCATGTGTCTCTGTATCAGCTGAACTTTTCTTTCCAATTCTTCTACCAATTCTGGTTCCATCAACTTCCTTTCACCCACTTCATCCAAGAAAGCTGGAGTTCGACACCGCTTCCCATATAATGCCTCAAATGGTGCCATCTGTATACTGGAATGAAAACTGTTATTATAAGAAAACTCAACCAAAGAAAGATGTTAGTCCCAACTTCTATGATAATCCATCGAACAATCACGTAGCATATCCTCCATATTCTGAATAATTCGTTCCGACTGCCAATCTCATTGAGGATGAAAAGCTGTACTAAAATTTAATTCAGTACCCAATGACTTCTGATGGACTTTCCAAAAGTTAGAAGTAAACCTGGGATCACGATCGGATTCAATGGAGAGGGGAAATCCATGTAACCTGGCTATCTCTTTAAGATACAAACGAGAAATTTGATCTAGGAAAAAAGTATCTTGTATAGCAAGTAAATGAGAAGATTTTGTCAACCGATCAACAATAACCCAGATTGCATTATTACCTCAAGGTGTCTTTGGAAATCCCACAACGAAGTCCATGGATATATTCTCCCATTTCCAATCTGGCACTGGTAAAGGCTGAAGCATCCCTTTCCGTAACTGACAATCAGCTTTAACCTGTTGACAAGTCAAACACTTCACAGTAAAATCACCAATATCTCTTTTCATTCTGTCCCACCAGTAATACTCCCAAAGATCTCTATACATCTTAGTACTACCTGGATGAACTGAAAACGGATAACTATGAGCTTCACATAACAACTCTCTCTTCAACTGTGAATCACAAGGCACACAAAATATCTTCCCAAATCTCAAAACACAATCATTATCAATGTTGAACTCAGGCAACTTCCCCTTCTGAACCAGCTTTTCCTTTTTCTGCAACTCACTGTTTTGCTTATGTGCTTTCTTAATTCTGTCTAATAGAGAAGATTTCACTGATACCTGAAACAAAACAAAAGGACATCCTACACCACCGACTTCTATTACAAATTTCATCAAATCCTTAACCAACAGATCACATTCCAAATGAAACATTGTTAATGAAGCATTACTTTTTCAACTCAAAGAACCAGCCACTTTATTTTCTTTTTCCAGATAGTAATGAATTGTACAATCATAATCCTTGATTAATTATAGCCATCTCCTCTGTCTCATGTTCAATTATTTCTTAGTGAATATATACTTTAAACTTTTGTGATCGGTATATATTTCACACTTTACTCCATACAAATGATGCCTCCAAATTTTAAAAGCGAAAACAACAGCAGCTAATTCCAAATAATGTGTAGGGTAATTTACCTCATTGTTTTCAACTGACGTGAATCATAAGAAATTACCTGGTCATTCTGCATTAGGATGCAACCAATTCCTTTCAATGAAGCATCACTGTAGATAACAAACTCCCCATTCCTGGAAGGTAGTGCCAAAAATGGAGCATTCACCAATCTTCTTTTCTGTTTCTGAAAACAATCATCACATTATTTTGTCCAGATAAACATAACACCCTTCCGAGTTAGCTTTGTCATTAGACTAGACAACTGGGAGAAATTTCTAACAAACCTTCGGTAATAGCCTGCCAAACCAAGGAAGCTATGAATCTCAGTTACATTTGTCGGTCATGGACATTCTTCATCAACCTTTTTTTTCAAGATCAACAGTTATCTCATCTTTTGAAACAATGTGACCAAGGAAAGAAATTTGTTGTAACCAAAACTCACACTTGCTGAATTTTCCATACAATTTCTTTTCTTTTAAGGTTTTCAAAATAACCCTTAAATGACTTTCATGCTCCTATTTACTTTTAGAAAACACCAAAATATCATCAATGAAAACAACCACAATGTTATCCAAGAACTCATGGAAAATTCTATTAATAAGGTCTATGAATACAGCTGGTGAATTGGTTAGCCCAAAAGACATAACTACAAATTCATAATGGCCATATCTTGTACGAAATGCGGTCTTCGTAATATCTGCATCCTTTACCTTCAACTGATGTTACCCCGATCTCAGGTCAATCTTTGAAAAAAACTGAGCTCCTTGGAGCTAATCAAACAAATCATCAATATGAGGCAAATGATATTTGTTCTTAACAGTGATGTTATTCAAGTCTCTATAATCAATGAAAAGTCTCATTGAACCATCTTTCTATTTAACAAATAAAATAGGAGCACCCCATGGTGCTGTGCTAGGTCGAATGAAACCTTTCCCTAATAAATCTTGTTATTGCTCCTTCAACTCTAAAATGTCAATTTGAGCCATTCTATAATGGGGTTTTGAAATTGGATTATCATCGGGAACTAAGTCAACAGTAAATTCAACTTCCCGATCTGGTATTATTTCAGGAAACTCATCAGGAAAAACATCAGGATACTCATTTACCACTGGCACATCATTAATTTGAATAGTTCCCTTGTTTTCAAAAATATGTGCCAGGTAACATTCATTCCCATCTTTTAAAAGTTTCCCAGCCTCTTGATATGTGATCAACAGTAAGGGTTCATTCTTGTACGCAAACTGAAAGTCTTTCTGAAAAGAAACTTCTTTAGCTCTACAGTCAATCTTAGCATGGTAAATAGAGAGCCAATCCATACCCATGATAACATCAAACTCTACTAGAGGAAAAACAATAAGGTTTTCATGTAGGTTCTTTCCACGGATAAGGATAGGAAGATTCTTATAAATTCTTTTTGCCCCAACATTTCCCCCAGGTGTTTTGCCACAAGTTCAGGAGTCATTTCTTGAGATGGTATTCCCATTTTACTAGATACGTTTCCAGATATGAAAGAATGTGTAGACCCCGAATCAAAAAACACACTAGCATAATCTGAAAAAACAAAGTACCTGATACCACTTAATTTGATGGCCCAAAATCTGCTGAAGTAGTTGCAAAGGATTTCACCACCCCTTTCTGCTTGTATTCTAACTGCTTCCCATCACTCGAGCTCTTTGTCAGACACTCGTTTGCATAGTGATCCATCTCATTGAACTTGAAACATTTCACTAACTGTAAATCAAATTTTGTCTTACCATCACCTTGATCTTTTTCAGTTCAATCACGTGACTTATGTCCCATCTTACCACATTAGTATCACTTTACATAATTCAGAAGACAATACCCAGCATGCCTTTTACCACATTTATCACAAACTGGAAACTTCGTTTTCTTACCATCAGAGATTTTTGAAGAATTCTCCCCTTTCTCCTGCCACCTCGGCCTCTTCTTCTATTGGTTGTTATAGAACAGTTGATCATTGGAATAATCCATTTCCACCTTCTCAGCACATCGAACAAGCTTTTAAAAACTTTTGAACTCACGAGAAGCTGATGCCCTTTGATATTTTGGCTTTAATCCTGAGTAAAAACGATTGATTTTACTATCAAGGTCTCAGATAAAATTTGGAGCATACCTTGCCAATCGAGTGAACCTCTCTTCATAAGCAGCCAAAGAGTCGTCCTCTTGCCTAAATTCCATGAATTTTTTTTCCATCCTAAGTCGAAAAACCTTAGGAAAATATTTCTCAAGAAACCTACCTTTGAATTCATCCCAGTCGAGAGCATCAATCTCATCAGCGTCGCTGATATTTTTAACCATCGACCACCACTGATCTACTTCACCCTCCAAATGGTAAATAGAAAGCCTAACCTTTTGATTATCTGAACACCCCATGACATCTAAAATCTTCTCCAGTGCTTTAATCCACCCTTCAGCTAGCACATGGTCAGATGATCCTCTGAATGATGGGGGATGTTGCCTCATGAAATGTTCCACCACTGACATGTTCCTCTCCAGTTGATCTGGATGATCTCATGCATGGATACCACCAACATTTATCGCTTGAGTCAACTGCACCATTACTACAACAAACTGTTCAGATCCAATTCTGACCATCTCAGGATACTGATTCGGAAGGTCATTTCCTTCTGTATGCCTTCCTAGCACTACTTTCATGTTTCCTCTGCGGAAAACCATTCTGAACAAACATGTCTTAGATGAAGCAATATGGTAATCTTCAAATGTTATATCATTTCAATTTGATCATAAAACAAATATTTTTGGATAATAATTTAATAGAATTATAACTCCTAAAGTTATCTAAACCGACCTCTGATACCAACTATAAGGCCCCAGTCTTAAACATTACTTAACCTTGAGATATTTCAAGAATACACATTGAGGATATTTTCAGGTTTAGAGTTTTAAAGAATTAGATCATAAAAAATTAATTCCATTCCACATTTAAACAAAGTCGTTACATAATAGATAATATTCATTTTTCCCATCAACGAAAATATATTTAGGATAAAACATGGATTCTTTCTTGAGACTTCCTTGACACTGTCATCATATCATGTACCTTTCCCTTGACCTGTGAAAAACATTTCAAAAACTTGGGATGAGCATAAAAAGCTCAGAAAGGGATATAAAAATATGGAAAGGAAACATGATTACATGTATAAATAAGAATCAATGAAAAAATACTTTACTCATAAAACATAAGCACATTAACAAACCTCATCAAATCATGAATAAATCATAGAAATCATAAGACATAAAAGTAACATGAGGAATTCATAACATTCTTACATAAGGAGTAACCCTCTTTGTTACATTTGAATACCCATCACAGTATATTCCCTAAATATATTCGGAGGAACCTTAAAGTTTAACTCATTCGTGTTACCCAATTCATTGGAGAGATATATCGGGCTCACCTACACTTAGTTTATCATGGAACCACCTGTCTTCATAACAATTTCCATGAACCATAACATAATCGTATCACATAAAACATTCCTAAAGGAAACATAACATTTCCACATTTCAATCACAAGATATCAATACAACACATTGATATAATAAAAACATTATGAAAACCATTTTCAATACCAACATAAAAGAAAAGTAAAACATGGTATTTATTTTTCATTTTTTAAAAAAAAAAGTTATGGCTTGTAGAGGAAGCCGAAACTCAAATAATGGTCACGGCGGCGGAGAAGTCCTTGTCGCCGTATACATAGAACAAAAACATTCCCTTTTTCCATTCAGTAAAACGCTTCGTATCAAAAGATTCCTTTTTAATAAATTTAAAAGTCAATGGGGTTTATAATCCATATAAAAGAATGTTGTGTATAAAACAAAATATGGCTCAATGAAAGGAGATTGATACAAAGTCCCATACCTCATATCCGACATGACTCGATCGTTCTTTAATCTCCTGAATAATAAACTTGAGTTAATTTATACTTTCTTAAGAACCCTTTTTCATGTTCATTATTCATTTTATATCACTTATTACCTTGTTATAAACACTATGTAATTATTTAAGTTAATAATGGTCATTTTGTCGATCATTTTTACTTGAGTCAAAATTAATCTGTTTATAATTACAAGTTGTTAATGTGGTAAAATATACATTATATCTAGAATTATATTCATGATTTAGATATCATATATGTCATATATATCAAGTATATACATGCATTTACAATATCACATAACATTTATAGGTAAGAAGCGAAATGCACCGTTCATGGAGACGGTAAGCCGTACGTACGCATGAACGCTACTTTCATTTCTATTTAGTATTTTATGGAAAGGAATCATAATGATATAAAAGTATATTATAATTCCAGTATAATATCATATATAATATCTTTAACTCCATACTTTATACGTCCCACATATGGCATTAACGAATCAAATCACTTTTAGGGGGCGGTAGTCCGCACTTCATAAAATGATGATATCGCGTTTACCCATAATGGAAACCATAAAGGTATGCCAAAAATGAAAAATACATAAGATTAAGGAAAAAATAAACATATTATATATCATATATAAATATAGTGTCATCTTAATGGCCACTTTTGAAGGTGTTAGAAGAATATTGAACAATCATCAATTCGTGAGACAGAAATTCGCCATCCACGGAAACAATATACGCTTTAACTGTTAGATGAAGGTGTGTGCAAGTGTAGCTCGAATCCTTCTTATAAAAACATACTAGTATATTGAAGAAATTAGTTTTGTTACATTTTAAATGGATAAACATATTTTAGGGGTTTGGAGAAGCAAAATAAAACAAAATAACACAAGTGAAGACATTACCTTAAAATCGGGTAACTCCATTTGGTTTGAACCAAAAGGGTTTCTTCAAGAGCTTCCTGCCTAAGGTAAGGCTTCTAGGATGAGGAGAGGGATTTGGAGAGACAAAATGAGTAGGGCATGGGCGAGAAAAAGGCTTGAGAATTGTGTTTAAGGAGGTAGAGTTGGGGGAATTTTATAAGAGGAGAGGAGGGTCACTCTTGGGATGTTATAAAATGTTACTTTATATTAAAATGAGTTTCAGATTTTAAAGGTACCACATTGATAAATTTCGAGGATAAGGTGATAAGGGTTCGAAATATACTCATCCAATAGGTATTTTACAAGTGTATTTATTATATTTTACATTAAATTTTCATTTTATTTTAATCATTCATTAATGAGGTAATCGCAACATCATCATGATGTCATAAATAATATAATTTATTTAATGTCTAAAAATTAAAAAAAAATACTATGATATAGGAATTATTTTTAGATTTACAATGACCATTAATAGTCCAAAATATCATTTATGTAGAAAAAATTAAAAATGTTTTACTCAGGTGATACATTCTTTGTTTTATTTACTTTCATTAAAAAATAAAAAGATAAAAAGTCATTATCACACAAAAGTGATTCCATGGGGTCCCAAAGTTTAGAAAAAAGCATCCCATGGTCGGACATTGCACAACCAGTAGTGTATGGACACAATTTGGTGTCATTTTTTATTATTATGATATTATTTTATTATCCTTAACTACCCGATTACTAATTAATCAAGATAATTAACGATAATTACTGTCGTTACTATTCACAATGTCCAAAAACAAGAGTCTTAATTACATAATTTGTAACTTTTGATTCCAAATATGGAATCCATTTTACCAAATTCCAAACACAGAAATTTTAATAATTAATTTAAAAATAATTCCAGTTGTCAAAACAAATAGCAGGTTTTTTTGAAACAATATCTATGAAAAGTTTGTCATTTGTTTATACCCAATTCCAAAGTGAAATTAATTATAATGACCACCATTGGATTAAATGGTAAAAAAATGTTCTAATTAAACTTTAAAACCAATTAAAAAGATAATATAACTATATAATTAAATTAGATGAAACAGTATTTTTGATGTAAAATGCAGTATTTTTCACTATTCATTAAAAATGAACATTTTCAGAAAAATACCAAAAAAAATTTCAAAGTAAATTTCAATGTCCCAATAATAAAGAATAAGTTTATTTTGATAAATAGAGCTTATAAAATTGTGAAAATAAATATTTAACAATGGATCACCATCAAAAGGCGGTAAAAAAATCTATTAAAAAATATTAGAAATTTTTTTGTTTAAGATTGGATTTATTCTCATTTTAAGCATCTAAAACACTATCTAATTCATAAATAGACATAGATAAAAATTTATATTATTCATTAATTACTTGGGACGTTACAGATGAACCTACCCACCCTCTCTATACCGTACACTGTCTATGCAATAATTCCGAAGGTGCCCATGGATTCCATAGATGAAGAATCTCGGCCCTGGGCCTGAAAGGAAAGAGCGATGGCCTGGTGATTGGAACTGGAGCTGATGATGCCTGCATCCTGTTGGTCGAAACCTAGACGGTTCGGACGCTGGAGGCCTACTGCTGACAGCTTTCACCTTCAACAAGCCCAATTGGATTCCCTATCACAATACACCTCCCAGCGTGTGCATCCTTTCCACCACTTCAGCCTTCTTCTGGACCTCCAAGTATGTCGATAGGATGAAGGGAGTAAAAACATACTAGAGAGATGGTCAAAGTGCCTCCTCCAAATGCCTCGCCCGAGAATCCTCATCCGGAAAGAGGTCGGGAGAAAATAGAAGTAGATCCTTGAATGTGGTCCCCAACTATCTCACAGACATACTCATCTACTAGAGGGAGAGTATTTCCTGCCTCTTCTCAGCCTTCATCGTGGAAGAGAGGATTTCCGCCCGGAACTCCTTCTCGAAGTCATCCCACATAACCTCAGCCTACCTCTTCTCCCCATGTTAAAACGTCCACCACTGACATGCTACTCCATGCATATGGCTTATAGCCAGAGGAACCCGGTATTTCGTCGGAGCGCGGATAAAACTGAAAGCTATCACCAGCTCCTCTATCCAGCTCTCTGTCTCCATGTCTGAGATGCTACCCTCATACTTCCCGAGGGTCTTCCACTGAAAGGAACGAAGCGTCCTCTGCCACAGATTTTCCTCTTCCTCTCGGTCGGCCCCTTTCTAATCAGCCAAGTCAACCTTAGGGGCCTCGATCACCCGCACTACTCATAGTCGTCTCCCAGGTGCCATAGCTGCAAGCTAAACAAGGAATTCCTAAGCCCAAGTAGTTTGGAATATTGTTCTTAAATTTTCTTAGACTTATTATTCATTTTAAATCCCCAAAAATTCCCATGAAACATAAGACCACAAGTCATTATGATGCATTTACCTTCCCTAGGGTATGTACCCTTCAATCAGTGTTGCCTCACTTGGTCGTTCGGTTGGCCCAGAGTCCTTGCATTGGATCACGGGGGGCCCTAAAATCCCATTCCCTAGCCGGTCTTCCCTGGACTATTTCATGCACCAAGATCACCCAACACTGTTGCCCTACCATCCCATGAAATCATCACTGTGCCTAACCCCAGAATCCATCCTATCTCTCATCTTTCCTCTGATACCATTCTGTCATGACCTACCTTCACCAAGATGAAGGAAGGGACAACAGATTTTCAAACCCTTCCTTCTTCAAGTTGAAGGAGAGATAATAACCCTCGAGACCCGTCTTCAATAAGCCCTGGATTGGTGACTAGCACCAAGGGTATAGAATCACACACAAGATGGAAGGCATTACCATTTTTCTTTTTTAGGATCGGGAGATAATATAGTAAATCCCAACAACACCAGGGGGTAAGAGTAAATCCAAAATAAAACCATTCACATATGCATGTTACAAAAGTAAATACCATAATTATAAGGAGACTACAAAGGTAAAGTACCAAATAAAAAAATAGCAACTGTAACTATCCCAACGTCCGAGCTAGTATAGCCTCGCACGATCCCTGAAGTCCTCATGGAAACCTGAATGATGTTTGGTATACGTAGGGTGAGAATACAAGTATACTCAATAGGGAAAACGAAGGACTCTCGTACACATGTGGGGATGCACTCTAATGCCCTGTGGAAAAAGAGATAACCAAAACACCTAGTAAGGAAAACTATCCACCCAAGCCTCACCAAGGTACACTCCCCAAATAACATAAGTCAAGTAATGTATAGTAATAGAACATCGATATTTGGGCACCCCGCACCACTTTCCCATAGAGTATTGAAGACATCCTACACATCAAACCAATCCCTTCATTGTCACCGCAGTCCCACTGCCACACCCGCCCGCACAAACCTGGGCCACAACCACACATCCCGCCCGCAAACACTTGGTCAAAAACCACAATCCTAACCGCAAACAACTGGTCCACAACAACCATGGGTAACCATGCCCATAAACACCTGGGCTAGAACAACTACTTCCATGCCTGAAGACACCTGGGCCTCATCTCGATGATTATTGGGAAATAACCTGCCCGCACAAACCTAGGCCAACCACCAAAACAACCATATACAATGAATCCTGAGCTATAATGGACCTCAGGCCGTCATAGCCTGCCTGAAGGGTCTTCGGATATTCATTAAAGGGAGCAGAAAAGGAGCTAATAACCAGACACTCATAGGAGTGTTGGGAAAAACACCCTCCCCATGAAATGGAAGTGTTCGGTATTAAGTGGTCAACTTGGGTGGGTAATGAATAAGAAACATAAAAGTAAAGATATATGTATAAATAACAAGCACTCATCCCAACCTAGGGTTTTGAATCCCAACCTAAGCACAACACCCTTGTAACTATTAATTCATAAAATAAGGCACAACACTCACGACCAAGTCACAACTCATTCCCAAAACCAATTCCCCATTTAAACCATTATTGTTTTAATGTTCAAGTGATAACATTTAGGTGAATTCTACACTACTAGGAAATTAACCAGCAAAACCATAGGCCATAGAAATGGAAACAGCCAAACAGTAATTTAAGCATTTACACACGGTTCTCTTGTGAAGTCACAACAACAAAGGGATCAGTGAGATTCCTCAATGTACTAGAACCAAACCAAGCCTCGAGATATAGCTCCACACAGCTTCATATTCACAACCAACAACCGTGCCACAACAAAGAATACCATCCTAATCCACATCACCCCATAAGCATCGAGTAGAACATATAGGCATGCCACCAAGACAGAACAATGATGTTTCCAGACTCATGTACATCATTCACAAAGTTTTCTTCTTTCTGTTGGTTATCCCTGGGTGATCACATAAGGATTGTTGTTCACTAAACATTCATTTAATCATCCGAGTTTACATGATTAACCAAATTCCCATGTTGGATCCATACAATTATCACAGCATACAAGGGTTCATTAGTGCGCAAGTAAAGACCACCAACGGCCATGATTTTTAGTGAGCATAAGCCCATACAGTTAACAACTTATAGAAATTATAAAAGAGTACAACATAATTGTTGAACGCACCCCATAATCTTTAATATCCTATTTATTATCTTTGTTAAGGTTTGGTTCCATCCATTCCCACAAAAATAGTAGTGTACCCCTCCCCCTGCATGATACACAGTAAAGAGAGACGAAGGAAAAATCCCTACCTGATTGATCAAGGATCAAAGTTCTTCTCCACACACCAAGAACTGGGGATGCGCGACTTGCAGGGGAGGAACTCTGGGGACTCTTAGGACGATCAAAAAACCCCAGCACAAGCACACCACAAGCATAGGGAAGGAGGGACTCCAAGCGCACCAGGGATATTAATTAAATCCAGCCAAGAAGGGGAAGGAAGAAACTCTTGCGTGACATAAGGATGTGATCCCGTTGTTATGGGATATAGAAATTTGAATGCATTAAATTCATATCGTGGCTTCCTTTGTAGTTGGGAGGTTACACACAATGGTGTAAATTTTTATTTAATTATTCCCATCGGGGTGGTGGCATAACGGTTGTGCGTTAAACAGTTATTTTAATCTGAGGAAAAACGCGCAATAGTGGCGGGACTGGAAGGTATGTGGAAAGGGTGTGACTCTAAGGAAAAAACACACGTTTTGGTAAGTTTAAGGTTTTCCCAATATTTGGGGGATTTTTGATATTATTTATGGGCTTTAAATGGCTTTTAAAAGGGCATTAAATCATTTTTACATCAAAAGATATGTTTCGGGACCGGAAAAAGTCAGAAACTGGAAAAAGAATGAAGAAACGGTGATGACACGGTGCCACCGTCATAGTTCCACCGTGACCGGTGTGGGACCATCTCGGTGCCACTATGACCGATTCCACCATCACAGCGTCACCATGACTGGAGTGCGACTGTCACGGTGCCACCGTAACCGGTACCACCATTTCGGTGGAGCTGTGTTTTGGAAAAGTAATGGATCATGTGGGCCCGATCTATTACAAAGATCTAGAATATTTCCAATATTATCTCCATGAAACACACGTAAATTCCATTTATTGTAGTTATCTTGGCTAAAAAATTAGAAATTCACTAATATATTTGTTTTTAATTAGTCTAAGTAACCTATTTGATCTATCTCTGTAGATCTTTATACTCTGTATGTAGTATGTTTAACCCATGTATTTGATCAAGAAGCATTTTACCAACCACACATTTATATAATTAAAAGTGGGGATATCATTTCTAATAATTTTTACTTAATCCACATATAATATAATTAATGTCACAATACTCTAAATAAATTTCTTGAATGAAGAAGAATAATTCATGTTCTTGATTAAACTAAACTCTTTGATTTCATAACCAAACGAAATATTCTAACTCTATGAATCTTTCTTCAATCCATAAATGGACAATTGCAAGTGTAAACCCTTATAAGACTCATTTGGATATTCAATACCTTCAAGATATATTATATATATGTCCTTGAATAAATCAGTAATAAGGAAATATATTATAACATTCATCTAATTTATCTCATATTTATAATGAGCTAAAATGCAAAGAGATAATCGAATGAAATTTATCATAGAATCTAGCTTCTTCATAGTCAATAAAATAAATTTTTTTCAACCCTTTTTAACCAAGTGATATTTATAGTTAAAAATTTTACCATTTATTTTAGCTTTCTTGTGGAAAACCCACTTGTACCCTATTGGATTCACCCCTACATCGCTGAAAATAAATTCATTGTTATTTATCACTAGAAATACATATATATTAGAATCCTAGATAATTATAATAATCTTTCAAGTTTAATGTGTAATCTTATTTGGTTCTTATTCTTCAACTCTTTGTAGAACTGGCTCATATTCCATCTTAGGAATAGTTTTTTTTGGAACATCTACACTTTCAACTTTCTGCTCACTTACTCATTGATTTATATATTCCTTCTCACGAAATGTACTAATATGGGATACACAGAGTTTTTTCTTAGTAATATTATATAAATAATATCCCTTAGTTTCCTTTGGATAACCAACAAATAAAAAATTTTTTGATTTAGTGTTTTTTGATAGAAACCACACATCATACGTATGTTTCACAACCTAAGATCTTTATAAAATAAAAAATGTGATTTTTCCTAGTCCATATATCATATGTTATTTTTATTATTAATTTATATGGAATAAAATTTAGTTTATAATATGATTCTTCTATAGTATATTCTTGGAATGATTTATGAATTTCACACTGACTCATCATTGATCAAACCTTGTACAACATGGTAAGATTATCTCCTCTCAAACAAACCATTCGATTGTGGTGTTCGAGGAAAAGTGATCTATGAAAATATTCTATATTATCATAGGTGGTCAATTAATACCTAGTTTAAGTATTCACCATCTCAGTCTAATCATATAATATTAAAACATTTTCCTAGTTCATTATATACTTCATTCTGAACCTCTTTGAAATTTCCAAATGTTTCAAATTTGTGTCTCATTTGAAACACATAACCATACCAAATGAAGTAATTAAAAATGGATACAAAGTACGTATACATGACAATATATTGAGTACTAATTATTGCACACACATCACTATACATAAGATCCATTTGTCCACTAGGCCTCTCACCTTTTCCATTAAAAGACATTTTGATCATTTTTTCTAAAAAAACCACATGTATCAAATGTTTCATAATTGAATTAATTATAAAATTAATTTCAATGAAATATTTGATTGTTTTATTATTCATATGTCCAGGGTGATGATTCCCAAGATAAGTGGCATAATATTCAACATTGAATTTCTTATTCTGACTTTTTTAGACAAGACTATCCATATCAAGAATTTATAAACAATTTATCACACTCTTATTACAGTAAAACATTTCATTCATGTATATAGAATATATCTCATTCTAAATAATGAATGAAAACCCCATATTTACCAAACAATATAAATAAATGAAAATTTTTGTTTATGGAATGAACATAATAACAATTTTCCAATTTGACAATGGATCCACTATGTTGACATAGAGCACATGCTTCATCCTGCAATAATGTAACTCTTTCTCAATTTATAACACATATATCTACTTCACCTTTATTAAATTATCCTATAATTATGATTTTATGTTTATCGGAACAAAAGTTTAATTCAGGGCCATTATCTAATACCCATGATTTGGAATTAGGTAAATTAATTTTATAACATTCACAACCATATATTCAAAATACTTCCCTCAGAGAACACTTATCATCTTCAGATACCAATATATTATTACTTATAGGTCAATACTATAAGATAACTCAAAATTGTAATCATTATGCATGATAAAATATATAAAAAATTCTAACCTATGATTGAGTATAATGTTTTATATATTTTAATTAGTTAATTTTAATGAAAGTAATTCAACTAAAATGATGACCTCATGCATCGTTACCATTAGTGAACAAAGATCATTATTTCACTAAGTATTGTTTTTTGTTTTGAATTTCTCACAATGATTATCTATTTAGGTATCCAAGCATTCCAATCATATCACATGAATCTTAGTTGACTGGATAACCTTCTACCCAAATCTATAAAATGGATGAACTCAAATCTATTCCTCTCATATACTAATCCTATCAGGGTTTGCATTCAAATTGTAGCCAAAATATTACAATTGAATATGATAAATTAATCCAATTCTGTTCACTTATATCTAGCATACCTTATATAAGATAATCCATGGGCACCTAGCTTTTCCATGAATTACTCAGTTGGATGCTCGTGGTCTTAACATGTATTTACTTAGGAAAGAATATCACACTTCATATTTAAGGGGTTTTCATAGTCACATGAATTTAATATACATCCCATAAATATTAAATCCATAACTATTATATAAAATGATGTGTTTATTAACTTGAGTCAATCCACGAAGACCCCACCTAGGTCAACAGTAAGATAAGTGTTCCACACTAATCCCTTATTCTATAGGCTAGGGGAAGGTGACTAGCACTAAGTAGGCATATAACACATGGAAATAGGTATTAGCCTAACGAACCTATACACAAAAAGGCATCTAGACATAGTATATAATAATTAAATATAGACAATTAAATTAAATAAAATTTCAAATTCATGATACAATCATTAAGATCGACATATAAAAATGAGTGCATAATACGTAATGAAAACTGGAAAAAAAAATACACACACAAAAACCCCAATTGAAAACAAAACAATGCCAAATAGGTGAATGGATACTCATAATGAATAAACACGAAACATTAATTTCATATACTATTGCCACCTCTAAAAATCAGTAACCTCCCACTCTACTAATTCTATATCCACCAAGGTTACCACTAAACTATTCATCATCTGCTTAAGATGTGACTTGTGCAGATGATACACCCATACAAGGGTGAGTATATACATACCTAGTAGGACACCCCTAAAATTAAAACGGAATTCAAAAAGACCTTGTCAGCTTAGAACAACAATGGTAATGGATAACCCACTTAGGTAATGATATCATGAAGGACATAAAAAATGTAGATACACTTTAAGGTAGATAAATCAAGACACCATGTTCTGATTTTCAACAACCCAACTAATCAATGTCATATTTCATCCAAAGTAACCTATGAATCCATGATACCTATATAATCCATCCCATTCCATCTCACCAACTATGATTGGGGACCGTTACCTCACTACGATTTGTTTCAGTCAAGGAATTACCTAAATCAATTAATAGATGACTTATGCCCTGATAATTCATGGAACACCAATCATGGGGGTAACAATCTCTATTAACTCATTGGAGGACATACACCCTATCAAGTGAAAGGGAGTAAAAACTCCACACCTAAACAGTATAGTACCTATACACCATGAATGTGGGGAAGTACCGAACTATAATACCCTACGAGGGACCCATGCCCTTTCATCAACAAACAATTAGGGGAGTAATGAACATTGGGGAATGATCTTCTCATCATTTCAAACTTCATTCATCAGGCCTTTGAAGCTAAATCCTAAAACTACCCAAATCATTGTATAAATAGCTTCGGTGGTATAAATGATCGTACCATCACTCTCTATGTTGTGAATCCCAAAATATGGTATATCATAATCCTAATAAAACATAAATATGAAAAGATATTTGAATTCCAAAAAATGGTTCATGTTGGGTCATTATCTCTAGGGATCAACACAGTCACAACATGAGACATACCCCCATGTCATAAGCACTAGACTCAGTGGTTACATGCTGCAATCAAGGATCCACATGCCACAACCATAAGTTGTTATCATCTTTTCTATGTCATAATCCACACACTCAAAACGTAACCATCTTCTTCATTTCACATCCAAAACCATCATCATGCAACACACCTCACATATGATTAACTCAAAATATGTGACCTATACATTAGATTAACACACTGCTACTCTCACATACCACTATGAAAGGGGTGTTCATGGAATGATAAGTAATGTTATGACATGAACCTATTGTGAAATTTATAGAAAATTCATGAGACCCTACATTATGGTGTGACATGCCTTTACATAGTGAAATGGAACCTTACACAGCACAAACATTCAGTTATCATCATTTCCATCCTAGACCATTGCTTCCATGTTTTACCTACACTACCATACACTGATGTCATTCTCCACTATTATAAGTGTTTGGCGGCCTATGGTAAATAAAATTGTGGGAAGAATAGGGGATAGAAGATAAAGGTTCATCAAAGAAATATCATATACATAAAACTAAAAAAGGGTTCAATTCAAAAAGGGGAATTCAAATAGTGATAAATAATGCTTCTTAGTAGTGATATCACAAGGAAATGATGGTGAGATAATAAAAATATTCATAAATATATCATTCAATAACATATAATGAGATAATGAAAAACCCCTACATTGTATCTTGTTTATTTACACAAATGAATTCATACTATGGGATATCTAAGGGATCACCACATGGTCGTCACTGGTAGACCAATCATCCCTGATGTCTAGGGATTCAAAAAAACAAAACCAAATCTAAAAATTAGAGATAGGAAAATAAAAATCCGAGTGGGGTAGGATTCAAGTACCATTTTTAATAAAAACTTAGGTTTTTTTCAATCATGGAACAACATCAAAAATTGTGATGCAATTACCCTACAGGAAATAAATGCTACAACATGGTAAAAACCATCTCAACTCCCCATAAAACTTTGTTGACTTTCATAATATTACATGTCTCATCCCCTATTGTGGTGAAATGTAATCCATCATTTTCAGGTCATTTAACATATCTGATTAATATTTTTAAATACTTTACATGACTTTATTTTTTATTAGACTATTATCATGCACATATAAATACTATAAAAAAGCATTACGCCTTGATGTAGTAAAGTAAAGTATGATTTTGATAATTCCTCTATATAAGTTATCATTTTCATATTTTCTAGATTCATCAACATCTAGTCCGAATTAGTGCTCATTAGGGTTCTCATAGTTAGGGTTATAAATTTTTTAAATGAATCTATATTTAATTTATTAACAAAATATTTATCATGTTTTATTTGATTTAGAAAAAATTCACATTTTCTTTGTAAAATTTGAAAACCAATGAAAAATTTTAATTCACTCATTAGGCTCATATCAAATTAATTTTTCATCAATATCATAAACTCATTACAATGTATATCATTTTTAAATCCAAATACAATACAATTAATATATATTCGTACAATTAAAATATCATTCAAAACTTTCTTTATAAATGTATTTATATCAACCTTTCAATTGTTAAAATCATTTTACAACAAAAATATATTTAGTCTATCATACCAAGCTCTTGGAGCTTATTTTAGATCCTGCAACACATTGTAGATTTTGAAAACATGATTTTGAAGTTCATAATTTTCAAAGATAGGTGGTTTATTAACAGACACCTCTTTAGAAATTAAACAATTTTAAAATTAACTTTTTATATCCATTCGAAAAAATTTATAATTTCAATAACGTGAAACAGATAATAGAATTTTAATTTATTGTAATATATAAACCGACGCAAATGAATATTAAAAACCAACTATTTCTTCTAATAAATAACCTGTGGAAACTAATTTTCACTTTTTTCTTAATATATTACTAGAATCATCCATTTTATTTTGAATAATCCATTTAGTTATCACATGCAATTTATTTTTAGGTAACTCATCCAAATTAAATACTTTATTTATATCAAATTTATTAATTTCATCATACATAGTATTTATCCAATTTCAATGTTTAAGTTTTTTTATATTAATAAAAAAAATTATTAATAAAGTCAGAATCAACACAAAAGATCAAAACTTAATTTCTAGTTCTTATTCCAAATTCAACATTTGTAATTAAATTTTCTAAATAATGGTCTCCATGTGTTTTATAATTAATAGAATCAAATTTAGAAGAAATTTTATCCCTGATAACTAATGCCTTATAATTTTTCGGTTTATCTTCATCAAATATGAATTCTTTAAATTATTCATTATGATTATTAGAATCTGTAATATATTTTTCACAATTTTCGATGAACTTTACATTTAAAAATTCCTCCATTGACATAGTTCTCTTGTTATATACCTTATAATAGTTTAATATTATTTGAATAAATTAGAAAATTTCCTTTATCACTTTTAGCATCAATCTTTTATAGCTTATCTTGTGTATTTAAAATATAAACTCTAAAACTAAAGAATTTAATGTAAATAATCCTAGATTTATTTTCATTAAATAATTAATAAGGGGTTTTCTTTAATATGGTTCTATTGTAGCCTCTATTAAATTTATAGAAATAATTATTAGATGATTCATCCCAAATCTAGTATGGTATGTTTAATTCATTTAGCACAATCCTGTCCATTTCATAAATAATTCTATTGATCCTCTCCACAATAACATTTTTTTGTTATTTTCTTGGGGTGGAAAATTGTGGAAATATCCATTACCTTCAAAAAATTTGTCATAGTATAAGTGAAACAAATATCCTCCATTATCACTTCTAAATGATGTTATTAAATGACCTTTTTATTTTTCATCTTTTCATAATATGTAATAATGTTTTTTTGGGTTTCATTTTTTGAGATATGAAATAATTCCATGTGAATCTATTAAAATCATCTACAATTAAAAACACAGACCTCTTACTACCTAAATTATTAGTTCTTTTGGTTCTATATAAATGAATATGAAGACGTTCTACACATCTAGAAGTGTTGACATTGTTAACAGATCAAAAATTATCTTTGTGTTTCTTACCCTTTAGAAAAGAATTACACAAAAAATAATATAAATTTTAGAAGTTCCTAAAAAATATAATGTTTTTCCAACTTTTACAGTAGTTACAAATTAACATGTCTCAATATTCAATTCCAAATCATATGGTATGTTTCTATAGAGTTTAAACACTTTGCATTATCTTTTTAAAGAAGATATTTATAATATTCAATCATTACACTCATTCCATCATCAAAAGAGATTTGTGATAATAATTAAATTGTGTTTAAATCCTTCTATAAATAATAATTTGGAAATTATAATAGAATTTAATATTTCTACTTCTATAAAACCTCTGACATTTCATTTAGAGTTATCACTTAAACTGAAAGTTCCTCAATCATCTAAATTAAAAAATAAAAAGATTGAAATATCACCACCTAGAATACCCGATATCCATATACCATGTATCTTTATAACTCTCTATGTATGTTTCATTTAACAAATATTAAGTAGTTAACTGTTTTAGTACCCAATATATTTTGGGACTAACTAGATCAATGATAAAACTCTTTGGTGCACATATTGATTTAATAAATTTAATGTCAAATAAACTAGAATATAGATTCTTATAAATAAATGTCTTGGTGTGGTCAAGTGATTGAGTAAACCCAAAGGAACATTAATTATCATAATTCAATTTAATATTATTTCTAAAACATGTAAAAATTGAGTCATTCCCTTTACTTATATTAAAAAATGGTTCTATATATCTTAGAAATCCAACTATTATAACCAAATCCAGATTTATATTTATTAAGTTCGGTCACAGTCATAATATTATCAATTTTTATTTTCATTGAAAAAAATTGTTAAGGTTACTTTTAATCTTGTAAATTTCATTTTAAGATTTTTATTATATTTTTGAATTATTTTTAGGCCATTATAGACATTCATGTTTGAACATGATCGTGTATTTTTCAATTTTTTATCTTCCTGTCAAATCTTCTTACATTCTTTTTTAATTTTATCTAAATCATCAAAAACTAACTTAAATATAATTTCTTGATCTTCATCACTTTTTGACATGAAATATTTCATCATTAAATCTCATATTTTAGCTTTATCAGTTTTGAATCTATAACCCTTTTTATTTTTCATTATCTAAATAAAAAACTTTAAGTTTCTCATTTTATTATTTATGTTTTTCATTTTTTTAGTTTCTTGTAAAGTTAATCAATTTTGAAAATATCACTTTAGATATTTTAATTTTTTTATTCAATTATGTAACTCAGTTTAAATATTATAATCATAATCTAAACAATAATTAGAATCAATTTTTACCTCATTAATAATTCTTTCCATCAAACATAGATTGACCGATTCTTTTTCACTATCAAAATCAATACTACTTGAGTCTAACGCCACTATACAACTCCATATGGCATGATATGCATGTTCTAACTCCTCTTTATATTTCATTTCATTCCCTTTTTATTTCAATTTTAGATAATATTATTTGATATATACATTTTTCTAAACTCATAGAAATTTAATTTTGAAACATTTTTTATTACTATTACCTTTATTACATCCATTTCTATCGTCTTTTTGATGATCTCTTCTGGGACGCTTCTTAAAACCACTATTTCCTTTTATTTACATGTATAATCCTTATGTAAAATTTTTTATTCAATATTTCTCACTTTGATGTAACTCAGAATTAGAATAATTTGTCAAAAAATTGTGTTAGATTTGGATGTTATACCTTTCCGTTTTCATGTTCTATACCATTATCATTCTTTTTTTCCATGTTGTAATGATGTAGTAATCCTATCAGTCCATCCATTGAATAGTCAATGAAATATTTACTTTCTTCCATTGAAACCTTCTTTGAGTGCCACCATTTAGGTTGAGATCAATGTTCTATTTCAATAAGAACTTCAACCTTCCTAGTATCCTTAAGTGCAACCATGTTAGTTAAAATCTTAGTGAATATGTTGTACAATTCATTGATTCTCTCTTGATCATTCATTTTGATTTATTGAAACTCAAATCTTTGAATTCTTAACTCAGTTATCTATAACTTATCAGTTATTTGATGAATGACTTTCAAAGTCCTCCAGATATCAGAAGTACTTTTACATGAAGAAATATATCTATACATATTTATACTTAAATAAGAACATAGATAATTCATAACTTTGTAGTTTTGAACACATTTTGTAAAATTATTTCCTTTTATAGTTTCTAAATATGCATTAGGTAGTTTATAATGTTTTGATATGATAACCTTATATTCAAGAGCTATATTTTTTAGAAATAACTCAAACTAAACATTCCGGAAAAAATAATTTCTTGTATTGAAGTGAGTTGGTTTTATGGGATTCAACATTTGAAATTAATGACGTTTAATAACAATGAAGTGGATCTTTCCATAGACTATTATTTCTAGGATAATGTTTAGTTAAAAAAGAGAATAAAATAGTAATAACCAACTCCTTAAAAAAGCACTACCACCTAATACCAATTATTAGGTACTAGTGATATCAAACGATTAAAAAGAGGGGGTAATACTTTAAAATTTTAAATGAATGAAACATAACTATAAAAGTGATTAATAGTATTAATTGTAATGTAAAAAAACAAATAACACATGACGTTTTTTGTAACACCCTGAGATTTTAAGAGATATATTATTTTTATTTTCATTGATGTATTCTATTATACACTACCCCAAGATTATCTTGTACTATACGCAACACCGTATTATATTGTTGTATATGCAACACTATTCTTGGATCGTTTTACACACAATTTTAAATTCATTTGATAGTAGTTATTTTACATGACATTGAGTGTGTGTGTGTATATATATATATATATATATATTCAATGTATAAATTAAATATGGTTGGATTCTATTATATGCAACAAAAAAGGAGTCTTGTACTACACGCAACCCTGACTTGGCTTACATTACACAGAATCATGACCTTCCACGATAGCGTGTGTTGTACGCATTACCGAGTTTCACTAAACAACGATATGTTATTAAAATATTATATAAACTAGCTGTTATGAATATTAATACCCACTTTTTGAAATTTTATAAATTTTAACTTTCAAAATGTACTTCATTTTTGGATTCGAAATATCAAAATTAGCCAAGGGTGAAATTTTGGTATTTTTCTAAAAACTTTCAATCTTTGATGAATAGTGAAAACACTCGGTTACTATTTAAAAACCGACATTTTATTTATATAATTATTTATTTTATTCAAATTAATTTTAGGTCATAATTGATACATAATACCTATATATGTTCAATTTAATTCATTGGAGTCATTTTATAATAATTTTAGATATATAAAAATTTTATTGAACTTTTCATTGTCTTTTACCCACCTCCTAGGAGAATTTGAAAATTTACATAAAACATAATTTTACCGCTTCTGTGAGTGGAATTTCAAAAATCCAAGATACACGGTTAATATCAAAGAGTAAAATGTGGTTCAATAAGATAAAAATAATTTTTCATGAATAGTAACTTTTTACTTTTATTTACCACGGTTAAAAGTAAATAAGTTAATTAAGGGTAAAAAATGATATTATTATTACCCTGACACATGTCCTAATTCTATTTAATAAGTATAATTCGACCAAAAATAACCTTATGAATATAATATTATCATTTAGGTCCACTTGGAATAGATTAAGACATTTATTATTATTTTATTTAAAAAAAGAGTCAAAATAGTTAAAATCAATGTTTAATATCTAAAACATTATTTATATAGGGTTATACATAAGATAAATTCAAATATAAATATTCATAAGAAATAAAAAAATATTTCCTACCTAATTGTATTTTATTTATAATTTTTTGACATTAGATAATTTAATTTATTTATGACACAATGGTGATGAAGTAATTACCTAAATAATGAAATATTAAAATAATTGATATTATAAATACCCAAATAAATGTAATTTGAGACTTTATATATATTAAACTAATTTTATAAGTTAATAGGATATGTTATTATTGATTTAATTAAGTTTTTTCGAACTAATATTGCTGTTATGATTAACAAAAAATCAATTAATAATAGTTTCAAAATTGACATAAAATAGTTTTTAAAACAAATATTATATTATTAATTGTTATTATATTTATAAAAATCTAAGCTTTGCCCAAATGAATTAGATAAGGTTATATATATTAATAATGAACCACTTGGGGTTCTTTTGAATTGTTATAGAAATTTTATAACCCATATAGTGTAAGAAAACAAGAAGACAAAGTAAAAGTTAAATTATTTAACTTAGAGTTAAATCTAAAAGATAAGGTTACAATAGTAACCTAAACATGTCTAAAACCTATTGGTTGAGATTATTTTTTCCCGTCACCACTTTATCGTCGAAATAAATCAATTTTGAGCTATTATAATCCGAATATGACTTTATTATAAAATAATATTTTATGTTTTTCCAAAGGTGCCCCTCTCCTCCCTTATAAAAAGGGCACCCCTTCCCTCATCTCTCCACACCCTTTTGAGCCTTGAAGCTTGGCCAACCCTAGCCCATTTCTCTTCTCCACTTCCCTAGAAAAATTTGGTGGTTCTTTTCTTCTCAAAATACCAACTATACTTTCCTATGAATAAGTTTAAAGGAGGCGCGTCGAGGAAGAGGTTCTCTCTTCTACCGACTCATTGAAGTTTCTTTCTTCTTCTACTTCATATTCATTAGTAATTTCATTATAAAGTAATAACATCAGTATTACTTATATACTTATATGTTTACTATAAATATGAAACAAACCTATTTCACCTTCTATCCATCCTACAGAAAATGAAATCACTGTGTGTGCATACGTACGGAATACCGTCTCCACGTCGTGGTTTAATCTTTTTTCGACCACCACCTTACTTGGATGGGTATAATGGTTCAAATAAATAAATAAATATAATTATTTTAATGTTATATAGATTCTTAAATATTATACATACACTTCAATACAATTCCACGATCATGGTAATGATATCAACCCTCATGCGTACGTACGGACTACCGTCTCCACGACGCGATGAGATTCATTCTCCATGTTAACCATTCATGAATGATTATAAAGAATATATAATGAATAATAATGAAATATATGACATAATAATGATACTGTATTTATGTATATACATATGTATTTCATCTACTTAATTCCATTCAATTCAATAAGGGAACTAAATAGCGTTCATGCGTACGTACGACCTACCATCTCCATGAACGGTGTATTTCATTCCATTTATCTATCTATCATATATATATGTATATTCTGAATATACATTATATATATAAATCATGTTTTACATTCTATAATTATGTAAATCAGGATATAAGTAATAATATCAAGAACAACATGTCGAAACCCGTACGATAAAAGAAACGATTTTACCCAAAACGCTGCTTTAACATGGAATTTAGAAAAGAACAGGTAATATAAAGTCATAAGTGAAACATATATGATATAATAACAATGAATATTATTCTTTAATAAGTAAATGAAATTATTTAAATCATTATAAATGTGGTTCAGATACATACGAAGCATATCAGACGTAAGGTAAGGGATAACTATTCCAATCTCGCTCTTATCTGAGATTGTTTATTCGTAAGTATTTACTAGGGTTTTTGTTATCATTCATGTCGTTGTTTTATAAAAATGTTTTCATGTATGTTTAATGGACTTTTACCTATTTTTTAAATTTTACCAAATTTTATGAAAGGAATCTTAATTGTGTTTACCATACGAGGAACTTTTTGACTTTTCCGACAAAAGTATGAGGAGAATGTTATTTTTAACTTATACGGCATGAACAGATTTTTATAGTTTCCTAACGCCTCATTTTCATGGATCATAATCTACAAGATTTCATGATTATTTTAAAAAACCCCTTTACTTTTAAAATATCATGGCATTTTGTGAAAATAATATTATTTTTAAGAATAAAGGATATTTTCCTCCAAAATTCATTTCAACTATTTTTATCAAAACTATTTTCCATCTAAAATGAAATTATTTAATATGTTTATGTTTCAAGTATAATGTCTACATTATTTACATGGTTTTATTCTACTAATGATGGAATGATATCCATTTTTTATATGGATTATGTTATTATGGCATGATGTTTACGAATAACATTCTATTACGTGGGTTATGCTATGATGTATGGTTTATGATTTTGTGGAACATGAAAGAATGATTTCATTATGAGATGGGTGGGACCTATATATACCTCTAATTCATTGGGTAAAGATTTATTTCTCATTATATATACATGGATGCAATGGTAAGTTAATCTGGTTTAGTAATACAGGACTTGAACGTGGAGTGAACTAGATTCAGAAAGGGACTTTGCCCACTAAGATGGTCTTGGCAGAAATTCCTTGGCTACTATGGAAATCATATCATGTGCTTAATGTTTTCCACAACCACATGTTTTATTCACATGATATTTTATCATGATTGATGTTACTTTATGATATATTCCTTACATACTACCAATATTTATGTCTTTGCTCAAGATTTTGATGTTTAGATTTTATGTTCAAGTTTCTGCATTCAAATGTTTACGGATTGTTTTATGTTGTCTATGTTTACCCTTACTAAGAATTGGAGCTCACCCTTTTTTTGTTTTATTTTCCCCTGGATATAAAGGAATGTTTTAGGTATGAAAACCAAAAGGGGAAGATCTTTATGGGATATGTTGAAGATCTTTCACCATGATTTGAAGATTAGGTTCTGAGTTTCCAAAGACACTAAACTAATATGATTGTTGGGCATCTGTTTTTTTCAAGTATTCAGTATTCCACAAAAGTAATGTAATGTCCATGTATATCAAGCTTTGGGTCCTTACAGTTGGTATCATAGAGAATGTTTAGTTAACCTTTGGAAACTAGGATACGAAAACTTTAGTTAAATCCCTAGAAATATTTAAGGTATGTTTTGGGATGTCCCTAAGGATAAGTATATGTATATGTTATAGTCCTAGAATTACGGTAATGATATTAGAATTTAACCTAAGATGTTAGATATTGATGGTACTCCTCCTTTATTATGTTGTTTTCCCTAGCATGATTTTTTCCTCTCACACTATACTTTTTTGGTTTTAGAAAATGGCTGGAAACAAGAAGATTAACGATAACGGAGGATATGATGGACAATGGAATGATATTCTTCATGAGAAACCAAATGAAATGGGATTTAGAAGTCCAAACATCGTTATGATGCCTAATCATAAATCTCATTATATGATCAATAATATCAACTTTGGTAAGTTTCCCGACTCAGCTAATAAGAGAAATATGGAGTTTCATGATGATAATAGAGGAAAAAAAGTTCAATTTATCTCATGTATATAAAGTGGGAAGAGGCAACAAGGAGAATGTTTCCAAGGAACTGGAAGATGCTTTGGGTGTGTAAAAGGACACAAATTCAGTAAGTGTAATGGAAATAGATCAGTTAACACCATAGAGAAGGATACTGGTATTGCTACGACATCAAAAATGATTAGATGTTTTAAATTTGGAATGTATGGGCATTATGAAAACCAATGTCCTAAGGGAAAATCTCATGAAGAGAATCAGTATGGTCATATGGGTAATATTTATGTGGATAATGATGAGGAGACTAAAAAAGATATATGAGATGAAAGAAATGTTGAAGCTTGGTCAATGGTTTAAGAAGGTAGTGGAATGATTTTATGTTTATCAAGGGTTATGTTGTATAGGTAATTTAATGGTACTATGGAATAAATAACCATCTATGTATTGTTACACTATTGTTTTTCCTAAAGTATTTGAATGTATACTTTGAATGGTACTGGTAACCATGAATGGTTATTTAGATATTTTTTTGGAAAGAAGATGATATGCTAATAATAAAGGGATTAAAAGAAAATAATATGTTTGATAGTATTCATGAGCTCATGGCTGTTAAAAGGACAAATTGATATCATGATTTGAGTGTATAGATTTTTTTTGGGATTTTGGTATGTGGAAAAAGTTAAATTTTGAAAGAATTCATGATTTCACTAAGGTTATATGGTAATTAATGTTTCCAAATAATACCTGATTAAGGTATTCACATGTTTGGAATGTGACCAACAAGATATATCTTATGATATATGGGGGAAGAATGAAGGAATTCACATGCTCGGTAGATGAAGTTTCTAGTAACCGGGCAGACGTATTTTCAATAAGCCTAAAGGTTGGAATGAACATCATATAGTATTGGTTAAGGATATAACTTTTTATTTCTGAAATATTATGATAGTATTGTTTTAGAAAATGAACAACCTGCAGAACGGGCGATAACCCGTCGCGTCGGACAAGGTTGTTGGAATCAAACCCACAACCGAAGTGTGACTAGCCTTTATTGCCTACCTCTGGCCTACAAGAAGTCCCTGGTTAGTTGAAACTAGCTTTATTTTATTAATCTGTATGATAGATGAAGTATAAGTCCATTTTGTGAATCATATACGATTAACCTCACCATAGATGGAATTATGTATATTTGATAACTTTTTATAACCCTTTGTCTGAGACATATGGAATGACCCATCATTCTATCACATGATCTTCTAACACTTCACGAATGATAAATTCAACTTCATTTTTTAAGAGATGAAGTAGAAATTGTTCAAGGCATGAACAACGGTGAGATTATACCGAAATAAAGTAAGTATTTCTTCTAATTCAAATTCTTCAACAATAGGGATATGATCTTGAAAACCAAAAATGTTGTCCTAGTGCCCTTATATCCAATGAATCGGATGGTACCTTAGATCATCACAAATATATGGCTTTGTGACTGTTGGCTTTATCATAGCCATGTCTTCTACCACTCTCCATCAGAACTTGATGGTTAGATTTATCTTCCATATCCATATTTTCACCTATGTTATCCTATGTGGAAACCGAGTGATTAGTTAATTTGGGTAACTGTTATGTTTCATACTTTAGTTTTTTAAAGATTAGTTTTTGTATTCCTTTTTATTATGTGGTTTTCTATGAAATAAACTTTCAATTAGTAGATCATTTATATACCCAATGAATTTCGAGGGAAAAATTCATTTTAAGGGGGGTAGAATGTAACACCCCGAAATTTTATGAGATATATTATTTTTAATTTCATTGATGTCTTATATTATACACTACACCAAGATAAGCTTGTACTATACGCAACACCGTATTAGGTTGTAGTATACACAACACTATTCTGGGACCGTGTTACACACAATTTCAAGTTCGTTTGATAGTAGTTATTTTACGCAACATTTAGTGTGTGTGTGTGTATATATATATATATTAAATGTATAAATGAAATATGGTTGGATTCTATTATACGAAACAACAAATAAGTCTTTCACTACATGTAACCCTGACATGGCTTACATTACACGTAATCACGACCTTCCACGATAGTGTGTGTTGTACACAATACCGAGTTTCACTAAACAACGATATGTTATTAAAATATTATATAAACATGTCTTTATAAATAGTAATACCCAATTTTTTAAATATTATAAATTTTACCTTTCAAAATGGACTTCGTTTTTGGATTCGGAATATCGAAATTAGCCTCGGGTGAAATTTTGGTATTTTTCTAAAAACTTCCAATTTTTATGAATAGTGAAAACACTCGGTTACTAATTAAAAACCGACTTTTTATTTAAATAATTATTTATTTTATTCAAATTAATTTTAGGTTAAAATTGATACATAATACCTATATAAGTTCAATGTAATTAATTGGAGTCATTTTATAATAATTTTTATATATAAAAATTTTATTGAACTTTTCACCGTCTTTTACCAACCTCCTAGGAGAAATTGAAAATTTACATAAAACATAATTTTACCGCTTCTGTGAGTGGAATTTTGAAAATATGATAGAAACGGTAAATATCAAGGAGTAAAATGTGGTTCAATAAGATAAAAATAATTTTTGGTGAATAGTAACTTTTTACTTTTTTTTCCACGGTTAAAAGTAATTAGGTTAATTAAGGGAAAAAATGATATTATTATTACCCAAAAACATATCCTAATTATATTGGATAAGTATATTTTGACCCAAAACAACCTTAGGAATATTATATTACCATTTACGTCCAGTTGGATTAGATTAGGACATTTATTATTATTTTATTGGAAAAACGAGTTAAAATATTTAAAATCAAAGTTTAATAACTAAAACATTTTTAATATAGGGTTATACATAAGATAAAATCGTCTATAAATATTCCTTATAAAGATAAAATTATTTCCTACCTAATGGTATTTTATTTATAATTTTTAGACATTAAATAGTTTAATTTACTTATGACATAATGGTGATGCAGTAATTACCTAAATAATGAAATATTAAAATAATTGATATTATAAATAACCAAATAAATGTAATTTGGGACTTTTTATAAATTCCACTAATATTATAGGTTATTAATAAATTTTATTATTGATGT
Organism: Viscum album; assembly: GCA_963277665.1. NCBI lineage: Eukaryota > Viridiplantae > Streptophyta > Magnoliopsida > Santalales > Viscaceae > Viscum > Viscum album. The sequence continues at coordinate 493,557,186 of OY728148.1, read as the reverse complement.
AAATAAATTTTTTCTAACTAATCATGCTGTTATGAGTTTCAAAAAAATCAATTACAAAATAGTGTCAAAATTGACTTAAAATAATTTTTAAAACAAATATTATATTACTAATTGTTATTATATTCCTAAATATCTATGGTTTGGCCAAATGACTTATATAAGGTTATATATATTAATAATGAACCACTTGGGATTCGTTTGTCTAGTTATAGTAACTTTATTAACCATATAGTGTAAGAAAACAAGAAGACACGATAAAAGTTAAATTATTTAACTTAGAGTTAAATCTAAAAGATACGGTTAAAATAGTAACATAAACATGTATAAAACCTATTGGTTGAGAATATTTCGACCCATCCATACTTTATCTTCTAAATAAATCAATTTGGAGCTATTATAAACCGAATATGACTTTATTATAATATAATATTTTATGTTTTTTCAAAGGTGCCCCTCTCCTCCCTTATAAAAAGGGCACCCCTTACCTCTTCTCTTCACACCCTTTTGAGCCTTGATGCTCGGAAAACCCCTGCCCATTTCTCTTCTTCACTTCCCCAGAAACATTTTGGAGTTTTTTGTCTTCTCAAAATCCCAACTATACTTTCTAAAGAATAAGTTTAACGGAGGTGCGTTGAGGAAGAGGTAATCTCTTCAGCCAACTCTTTCACGTTTCTTTCTTCTTCTACTTCCCCTTCATTAGTTGTTTCATTATAAAGTAATAACATAAGTATTAATTATATACTGATATGTTATTATAAATATTAAACAACCCTATTTCTCCTTATATCCATCCTATGGAAAACAAAATCACCGTGTGTGCGTACATACGAAATACTGTCTCCACGCCGTGGTGTAATCTGTTTTTGACCACCACCTTACATGGATGGGTATAATGGTGTAAATAAATAACTATATATGATTATTGTAAACTAAAATAGATTCAGAAATATTATACATACACTTCAATACAATTCCATGATCATGTGAATGATATCCTCGCTCGTGTGTACGTACGGACTACTGTCTCTACGACGCGATGAGATTCATTATCCATGTTAACCATTCATGAATGATTATAAAGTATATATAATGAATAATAATGAAATAAATGAAATAATAATGATACTGTATTTATGAATATATATATATATATATATGTCATCTACTTAATTCCATTCAATTGAATAAGGAAACGAAAACAGTGTTCATGCGTACGTACTGCCTTCCATCTCCATAAACGGTGTATTTCATTCCATTTATCAATCTATCATATATATATATGTATATGATGAATATATATAATATATATAAATCATGTTTTAAATTATGTAATTAATTAAATCATGATATAAGTAATAATATCAATAACTAAAAGTTGAAACACGTACGATAAAAGAAACAATTTTACCCAAAACGTTGCTTTAACCTGGAATTTACAAAAGAACGGGTAATATAAAGTCATAAGTGAACCATATATGATATCATAACAATGAATATTATTCTTTAATAAGTCAATCACATTATTTAAATCATTATATAGGAGGTTCGGATACATACGAAGCATATCAGATGTAAGGTAAGGGATAACTATTCCAATCTCACTCTTATCCGAGATTGTTTATTCGTAAGTATTTATTGGGGTTTTTGTTATCATCCATGTCCCTATTTTCTAAATATGTTTTAATGTATGTTTAATGGAATTTTTACCCATTTTTTTAATTTTACCACATGTTATGAAAGGAATATTACTTTTTTTTTTCATACGAGGAACTTTTTGACTTTTCCGACCAATGTATGAGGTGAATGTTATTTTTAACATATACGGCGTGATCAAATTTTTACGGTTTCATAAAGCCTAATTTTCATTATGATTCCTCTACAAGATTACATAATTATTTTCAAAAAACCCTTTTATTTTAAATTTTCATGTCATTTTGTGAAAATAAAATGATTTTGAAGAAGAAAAGTTATTTTCCTCAAGAAATCATTTCAAGTGTTTTATCAAAACTATTTTCCATCTAAAATGACATTATTTAATATGTATATGTTTCAAGTATAATGTCTAAATTATTTAAATGGTTTTATTCTTCCTATGATGAAATGATATCAATTTTTATATATGGATTATGTTATGATGGAATGATGTTTAAGAATCCCATTCTATTACAAGGGTTATGCTATGATGTATGATTTATGATTTTGTGTCACATGAAAGAATGATTTCATTATGAAATGGGTGAGACCTATACCTCCCTCCAATTCATTGGGTAATGATTTATATATCATGAGATATACATGGAAAGAATGGTAAGTTAATCTAGTTCAGTAATACATGACTGGAATGAGGAGTCAACTCGATTCAGAAAGGGACTTTGTCCACTAAGATGGTCTTGGCAGCAATGCCTTGGCTACTACAGAAATCATATCATGTGATTAATGGTTTCCACAATCACATGTTTTTTTTCAAATTAAATTTCATCATTATTGGTGTTCCTTTATGATATATTCCTTACATACTTCGATGATTTATGTCTTTTCTCAAGATTTTGATGTTTAGATTTTATGTTCATGTTTTTGCATTCAAATATTTATGGATTGTTTTATGTTATTTATGTTTACCCTTAATGATCATTTGAGCTCGCCCTTTTTATTTTTTATATTCCCATGGATATAAATAAAGGTTTTAGGTTAGAAAACCAAAAGGGGAAGATCTTGATGGGAGATGTTGAAGATATTTCACCATGATTAGAAGATTACGTTCCGAGTTTCCAAAGACACTAAACTAATATGATATTTGGGCGTCTCTTTTTGTCATGTATTAAATATTCTGAAAAAGTAATGTAATGTCCATGTAAGTCAAGATTTGGGTCTATTCATATTTATATTAGTTTGGATCACTATGATCCTATTATACTTTTCATTATTCTATACTTGGTGAGATGAGTGGTATTCACTAATTCCTCACTTATGATAGGAAGTGTTAACCTAATTACAGATATACCTTTTCTCACTTGGTCTAACTCTAGAATATCAAACATAAGATAAAATAGATAAGGATTATTTTAATATAGTAATTTTCCATTTAATATTTTCCTTCTCTTTTTTAATAACTTCCAGGTCATTAAAGACTTTAACTTTTTAACATGATCCTATATTTTTTAATTTCTTATTTTCTTGTATAAAATTATTACATTTATTTTTAATTTTATATGAATCATAAAAAACTAAATTAAATATCATGTATTAATCTTCATTAGTTTTTAACATAAAAAATTACATTTTTTTCATTATCATATTTCATTTTTATCAGTTCAGAATCTAAAACACGTTTGTCTTCTTCATTTATAAAGAAAGAACTTTCAGTTTCACATTTTCTTATATAAATTTCTTATTTTCTCTTTACAATTTTCTATACAATATGTTTATTCTCAAAATATTACTGTGAAACTTTCATTTTGTTTAGTTAATTCTCTAACATTTGTTTTAATATCTGACTCATAACCAAAATAGTAATCAGAAATAGTGTTTACCACATTCATTGTAATTTCCATCAAACATATTTTGACTAATTATTTTTTACTTTAAGAATCATTACTACTCATGTATGACTCCTCTGTACTATACCATCTAATATTATATTCATGTTTTAACTCCTTATTTTATTGCTTGGTTTTCCCTTCTAGTTTTAATTTTGGATAGTCTGATTTGATATGTCCCTTCTTCATGAACTCAGAGCATATTAGTTTTGAAACATTTTATTTAATGCTATTACATTTCTTAATTTCCTTTATATCATCCTTTTGATGATCTCTTCTGGGTTCTTCTTAAAACCTCTCTTTCCTTTTATATACTTTTATAATTATTTAGTAAGATTTTTTATTTCATCTTTATCAATTTTTTGTAACTAAAAATCAGAAGAATTAGTAGGAAAATTGAAATTATATTTGAATTATATACATCTCATTTTTTCATGTTCTTTACTGTCATCATTTTTTATTTACAACTCATATTGGAAAAGTGATCCCATCAATTCATCCATTTCATACTTAGTGAAATCCTTATATTCATCAATCAAAACCTTCTTTGAGTACCACCATAGGTAGATCTCGAAGTATTATTTCAATAATAACTTATTTCTTCACAGTCACCATGATTGAAACTGTGATATTTACAATATTAGTGAATCTTTTGTACGTTTCTTTGAGGATTTCTTGATTAGTCATTATGCATTTTTTAAACTCTGCTCTATAAATTATCAACTTACTTCAATAAAACTAATCAGTTCCTTGACGAGTGACTTTTAATTTCATCCAAAATTTAAATGTAGTTTTATATAAAGTGATGTGTCCATACACATTTCTACTAAAATATAAATACATATAAATCATAAATTTGTTGTTTAGAAAACATTTTTAGAACCATTTAATATTTGAATTTATAAATATACATCAAGCATCTTATAAGGTTTCGAAATTATAGTCCAATATTCAATACCTATATTTTTTAGAAATATCCCCATCTTATCCTTCTAGAATAAATCATTGATTCTATTGAAGTGATGCGGTCAGATGATATTAAAAATTTAAAATTTCTGACTTCCTATAAGAAAGTAGTGGATCTTTCCTTAGACTATTTGGTCCAGGATAATCGTTAGTTAAAAAAGATAACAAAACCTTAAAAACCAACTCCTTAAAAATTCACCACCCTCTAATTCAATTTCCACGTCCCAATGATAAGGAATTATTGAAAATAAGAGGGTTAATGGTCCATACAAAATTTAAATGAACAACATATAATTATCAGAGTGATTAACAATGTTAATTGTGCAGTGGAAAATAAAACAAAGAAAACATGATGTTTTCTAGAGTAGTTTAGATCACCCAGATCCTAGTATACTCTTCAAAATTATCTAATTGGTGAGATGATTGGTTTTCACTTATTCCTCACTTTTTATAGGGAGTGATAACCCAGTTACAAACGTACCATTTTCTCACCTGGTCTAACTCTAGAGGAACATAAATAATATAAAATAAATACAACAATTAAAATTAGGTATAATTAAATATCAGTGGTGGTGAATATGGTGATGAAAGTTGATACAGCTGAAGAACCATGGCGCTTCAGCAGTGGATGATCAAAACAATGAAGTCCTTCATGATCATTGTAATGGAACAATAGTCATTGTCAAGATTCAGTAATCTAAAATGCTCATATCAGTGTTGTAGGTTTCTATATATTAACTTATGTCTCATAGTCATCATTTTAAATATTTCTGGATAAACTATATCATGTTTATTTTATCAAGTTCTCCCTTGATTTCATTCTAGAAGCTAATCCTACATCGTTAACTCAAATATATTTTAATGTCTGAACAATAAATCACATATTGTCATGTTAGAAAATAATTAAACATAGAAAAAAACCATTACCTATATATTGAATTATTTCAATTATAACTTATCGTTCTCCGTTAATCCTTCATGAAAAAACACTTTGAAATAGTTTTAATATGATCATTAAGATAATTGAGATATTTTCAAATAATTAAAACAATTAAAAATGATCTCATAAACTTGTAGTAATTTAGAAAATAAAAAGATATAAAAAATGTAGAATAAAATTATTATTTCAGTAATAGTTTCCTTGATATTTTATCCATAAAATAGATTTCATAGTGTTGTTATATAATATAATTATTTTATAAATCAATAGAATGAAAAAAATAAATTTAATATATTCTCAGCTAATTAAACTATCAAAATATCACTGAAATAGTTAATACTAGAAAATGTAGATTTTATAAAAAATAAGAAAAGTGGTTTACTGAACATGATACATTAGTCATGCGGTATGTATAATGACCATGTGAACATACCTTTCCATTGTGTGTGGTCATTATATTAATCATGAATTTTTTTTCATGAAATCGGTATACTGACTGTGCAAACAATGTTTGCTTGCTGTCGGTATACTGACCGTGAGAAGAAAGTTTATCATGTTGTCAATATACAGACCATGTGAACACTTTAAAAATTAATTCAACTGGTCAATTAAAAAAACTATAACTCAAGGTAGCTTCAAAATATTATTTATGGTGACTTCAAAATATAATTCACAGTTACTTAAAAAATAATTCTTACGGTACCCAGAAATACCTTTGTGGTGCCTTTAAATAAAAGCTCATGGTTGGATAATTTATTTTTTTCTTCATGGTAATTTATAAATGAATTCACGGTCACTTCATAATAGACCCTCATTGTAATTTTAAATAACAACTCATGCTGGGTGGGATAGGGGGCTTCACAGTAACAACAAATAACTCATTATGGTAGCTTTGAGTTACTCATGGTAACTACATGGGTTTCATGTAGAACATGGTAGATCTATTGATCATATTGAGATGGGTTCACACTACTACTGGTGATAATACATAAGGATACGCTATTCGAAAACTAGAGAATAGTCGAGCCGCTAATGTGGATGTGTTTTTGTGTATAGTCGAACAACCTTAGAATTTCATGCATCATTATGCTGCAGGCAGCGTGAATGGCGTTGAAGCTACCAACATGAAGAAGAAGAATGCAGTAGAAGTATATATATGTAATCTTCTAATATAAAAATATATGTTTGGATATATTTATATGTACATTGATATATAAATAATATATAAACATGACATATAATAAGTATTTTATAATTATAACATTATGAAAATATATAATATGTATTTTTAAATTATCAAAATGAAAGTGCTATGTTAAAAAGTATTTAAAATAAGTGATAAATTATCAATATTATAATTAACAAAATTTTTAATCTTAAAAATTCAAAAAGTAATATTAAAATATTTCAAATATTCATAAAATAAAAAATATAAATATAAATGAATATAAAAAATGAAAAAAATATTTTAAAAATTAGAAAAATGATTTTAAATTTAACAAAACAATTAAAGAATAATAGTAGAGACAAATAATATATGTTTTACGTGGTAAATATTGATTATCATGGTGTTCATAAAAAACTATTTTTTTGGCCATCTAAGTTGAGGCTGAGTACATTGCTACCACAAATTGTTGTGTATGAATCTTTGTATAAAACATACTCTATCTGATTTCAATTTTTATTTATATAAAATTTCTATATTTTTTTGATAATACATATACAATTTCAATATATATAAATATTTTCCATCATTCTAGGAAAAAACACATCGATGTAAGATTTCATTTTTTAATAGATCATGTTAATAAAGGCGATATCATTCTCAAATATATTCCAACAGAAAAGAGACTTAAAAATATCTTTATTAAATCATTTGATAACATTAGGTTTTAAGAATTAAATTTTCATCTGAGAATAATAGAAATTTTTTATAAGAGCATGCTAATATTTAATTTATTGTTTTTATATCTCTATTAGAAAAACATAAATTTAGGGGGACTTATCCCTTGCTTATTTTTTGAACATATTTAAACATATTTTATTTATTTTTAGTTTACTTTATTTTTGATAAACATCAAAATGGGGGAGAATATTTCGGATTTTTTAAAATTTAATTTTTTTGGTTTTGTAATTTACAAAAATTGGGAGATTTTGTTTGCTGAGAGTTTTTTTTATTTTTTTTATTTTGTTAAATTACAATCCTTTCATTTAATTAGAACTATTATTTTTTTTATTATCCAATGTATTATTATTTTCAATTATTTTATTTTTATTTATTGTTTTAACATTTTAAATATTTTGTACTTACTATCTGAATATTTAAGTATATTAATTTCTAAATTATAATATTTATAACCTATCACTTATCTAAATATATTATTTATATTTTTTTATCATAAGATTTTCAGTTCTGTTTAATTAGTTTTCTAATTTTCAAATATATATTTTATATTTTTTAAATTATATTATTTTATATACTTATTTTATATCATGTTTATTTATTATATATATATATCAATATATATATCGATACATATATTGTTATATAAACAGTGTATATATATACACACCTTTATTGGTTTATCTTCTCTACGCCAGCAGCTTCAATGTCTAGATCCTTTCTAGCAGCACAATGATTCATGCGGTTCCAATGAAATTTTACTATATACAACACCTCATCCATATTAGTAGCTCGACCATTATCTAGTTTAAAAAAACAAGACCACATGGTTGTATAGGCTGTATACTGACCGTGTGTGTCCTTTAATAGCTTGACCCTAATATGAATTATATTTCATAAGTGTTTATTTGAATTAATTTGTAAATTATAATATATTCAATATACCAATCGTATGAAAAATTTTGTTCACACGATCAGTATACCCACCACATTACAATATTTTTCCGCAAAGTCAGTATACCGATTGCACAACAAATTTATTCACATGATTAGCCTAATAACCAAACACGATGACAAATTAAGTTCACACAGTCAGAATGCCTATTTGAAGACTAATGTCACACTATCATTACATCAATTGTATTATTTTTTACAAAATAATCATTTTCCAATATGCTGTATTTTTTAATATTTTTATATTTAAATTAACTACAACTTTTTTAAATTTATTTTAATCATTTTATTACTTTATAAAATAATTATATAACATAATGACTACGTGAAAACTATTTTATGGTGAAAATATTTAAGAAATAATTATGGAAATAAGAATTTCAATAATAATTATTTTATTCAATGTTTTTTATATTTTTTGAAATATCAAATTACTATAAGTTATTGAGAGCCTTTTGAATTTTTTAAATTATTTGAAAAAAATATTTTGTCTTAATGATCATAATTGAAGTGTCTTAAATCTTTTTCCATTTAGGATTAGAATAATGTCATAACTTTTTACCATGATATTTCAAATTATATTAATTTTATTATTCTATGTTTTCTTATTTTCTAATATCTCATTATGTGATTAGTTGTTTAGAAGATCCAAGATCTTGGAGTTAACGATGTTGGATTAGCCATTAATAATCTATCAAGGGAGAATATGTTAAAATACACATGAAATTGTTTATTCAACAAGATTGAAACAAATTACTACGAAAAATAAAATAATAAATAGAAAAACATACAACATTGATAAAAAGTATTGAAAATCACTTAATAGCAACTAAGAATATAGTTCCATTATTTCGATCATGAATTAATTAATCATTTTGATCATCCAGTACTAAAGTGATTGAAGATCTTGAGCTGTATTGATGATCATCATCATATACTCCACTATTTATATTTAATTCTTTATTGTTTTCATTGTTTAATTTTTCTATCTTTTACTGGTGATTTTAGAGTTCGTTTAATCTTTTCTTGTCCAAAATATATTTAACTAGGTTATTCCTCCAATTAAAAAGGAATGTTGGGATGTGACTCCCATACAATATGAAAGTGGGTTGTGACTCCTATAAAAGTAAGTTAGGGTTATACAAATAGGTGAGGAAATGGTATTTCTGTAACTAGGATATCACTCCTTATCAATGGTCAGGAATTAATTAATAGTAGCCTTCTCTCCATGTATGGAATATTGGAGAGTATACAAGGATAATGGAGATCTAAACTACTATAAAAGAATCCTGTGTTTTATGTTTTATGTTTTCTACATAATTAACCCTATTAATAACGTTGATAATTATATATTATTCATTTAATTTTTTTAAGGAATATTGTCCCCCTAGAGTTAATATTTCCATATCACTGGGGCATAGAAATTATGGAATAACACTCCTTTATATGATTATATTTAGGGAACTGTACATCTTTCACCTTCTCCAGGTAATTAACATGAGGGTACCACCCTCCTCATGTTTCAACCTAAACACCACAGTTTATAGGTACATTCAAAGAAGAATATAGGAAACCATGCTATAAGGATATTCTTAAAATAATAATTATTGAAGGATTCAAGAAAAAACCTAGTTTGTTACATCCTCCTCACTTTTAAGTATTTTCATCCTAAAACACTCAATATACTTAAAAATATGAGGGTACTAAGCTCACATCGGACCCTCACATTCTCATGATCTGTTCTGAAGGTTGTTAGGCTTTCAAAGGACACAGAAAAAATATATCATCCAAATTTAAGGGGATATATTATATAAATACATGGTTAGAACAAGGTAAACTAAGAAGGTTGAATCATCATAAATGTTGAGCTCTCCACCTTCAATAACATGATACAGATCATTTACATACCTCCTTAGTTGTGACACATGAATGTTGTGTAGTTGATATAAACATGAGTTTGATCCAGGTGGTAAGCAGCTTCCCTCCTTTTAAAAATCTAGTATAACCCTAGTGAAACTCACAGATAACTTATTTAGATGAATAATCCTCTACAAATAATCTAGCAGTGATAGATTTAGGAACACATGATATCTCTCCTCAGTATTTAAAAACCTTTATCTTTAGTCCATGTAAGAATTATGATGGATCTAAACTATCCTCATCAAATCTTAGATCCCCTTTCTATCATCGATCATAGCAGTAGAAACATTCAAATCCCCAGCCAGTAAAAGTGTGACATACTAGGTCTCACATACAATGAAACAAAAGGTGTTATGACAATAGTGAAGTGAAAACTTTTATTATACAAGAACTCCACTAGAGGTAACTAGTCCTCCTAGATTTGGTCAATATTAAACAATTAATCCCTTAGAATATACTTGAGAAATTAGATGTTTCTCTCAGTCTCCCTATTTGTCCGAGGGTGGAATATCATACTCAACCACAAGTATACTCTGAATACCTCCTCTAAGATCCTCATTAACCGAGATGTAAAACAATAATTATAGATATAAATGATCATCGATGGTAACCTATGAAGCTGGGAAATATAATTCACATATAATCTTCCCAAAATCACCATTAAAATGTACTCCTTATTAGGATGGAAGCAGAACAACTTGGTTAATAAGTTGATGATCACCCAAATCACTTCATGAACCTCTAGTAAACATGAAATTCCTATCATTAAGTCCATCAATATACCATCCCACTCCACTTCTACAAGGGTTCCCCCTCATCCCTTGAAATGGGGGTTATCAAAAAGTCAATAAAAATGAAGGCCTTCGGGCCTTTCAGGCTCAATGCATTGAGCCAAACCTATGGGAACCCAGTTCTTGTCTATCAACTACAGAAAGGTGAGGCACCACAATATAAAATTTTTATACTAGGCCATAAAATCTGACTCATGTGGTCTCACTAAATATTCACCCTTCTGGATGTACTATTAATGGGGGATAATGGAACTCCCTCACCCCTCATCACATAGTTCTACTAGAACCATTTTTTACCCTAAAAAAGGATAATATTCTCACCACCTTCATAAAATCCATCTAGTGAATTACTTTAGGATATCTGGTTATAAATAACCTCACAATTCATGAATCCTATGTGAGCCTCCTTCACATGCTATAAAAGTAGAGGTACCACCACCATCGAAGGAAGATAAACTACATCTCCATACTCCACCAAAGACAATTTTATCACTATCGACTATTCAAACACCTCCTTTATCAATTGATCATGGGATTTTATACTAGGGGAATCAACAACCACATTTCCCTTTCATGGAGTATATAAAATTTTGATGTGAAAGTCCCATAGGAACTCTGACAAACACCTCTTCTTAATTTTAATATATATTCAGGTGAAGATTTATCTGAGTCTTTTATCATCCATGTAGACTAAGAAACCACCACTAATAGTGTAATGTCATAAATACTTCATACTGAACACTATCATTTCCATCTATAGATCATGGGTTTCACAGTTTTTCCCATGGGTTATCAACCTTTTGGACTCATAAGAAATCACTACCTACCTCTACATTAAAAAAGAACCAAGACTAATGTTAGAGACATTATAGAACACCAGATACTAAAATCCTTCATTTGAGAAAATCAAAATATGAGAACTCCACAACCTCCTCTTTAGATCCTCAAATAATCTATGACACCACTTAGATCGAACAAAGGGATGTCACATTTTGGTAAGGGAGGTCATATGAGCTAAAATTTTAGAGAAGTTTACAATGATACTAAAATATTAACAAATTAACCTAATAAAGATCCACACCTCAAACAAACTCTTTGGTGGAACCCAAGAAGGCACCACCTTGATCTTCACTGGGTCAAAAACTACTCCATCATTTGAAATTCCATCTTATATGAAATGGGCTTCTCTAATCCAATACTGAATCTTCGGGAGATTAGTGTATAGTTGTTGATCTAAAAGTAATTCCATCAAAATCCTCTTATGGTTAGCATGATCCACCTATGAATCTGAGTAAATTAGGATTCCATCGATGATTATAACCAATAACAAGTCTAAGAAGTGATGAAAGATCTAGTTAATGAGGCCCATATACACATTTGGGGTACTCATCACATAATTTGGAATCATATGAAACATATAATGTCCCATGTGGAATCTGAATTTTTCCTTTGAGATATCATGCTCGCAAACCCAACGTTGGTGATAACTAATCCTAAGATCGATATTTGTTAACAACTTCTCTCCTTTAATATAGTAAATGATCTCTTTAATACCCAATAAAGGTGTTTTGTTTGTGATTTTCACTTGATTAAGGTGACTATAATAAATAAAAAGACTCAATCTCCTATTTTACTTCTTAATGAAGAAAACTAGAGTAGGTTAGGGGGACCCACTGATTTTCATAAAACATTTTTTTGTAATATCATACAATTCAACCTTCATATTCTTGAGATCTAATAGGGCCATACAATAAGCCATGTAAGATATTAGAATTTTCTTGTGTTGTAGATCAATATATAATTTGATATACTTATGATGGGAAAATCTAGGTATATACCTAGAGAAGATATCCATATAATCCTCAACAACAATATGGATCTGATCATCTAAAGCATCCCCCACACAAATATTATAGCTTTAGAACTGATGGGTGATTGGCCAAAACTACTTACACATTTCATGATCACTATTAATAGATGTCCCACTCTCCAAAAAAAGAAAACCTCTATCAATCTACTAAAAACACAAAACTCTCATACAATAGAAATCAACATGGAAATGTACTGGGGATATCTAGTCCACACCAAGGATGATTACATAAGGTTTCATCACAACCTCTTTGTGTTATTATAAAAACCTCTCTCCAATAAGTTTTATCTCACATATTTAGTATATGTGGGTGAGTTTGAGATTGATTCCAGTAGTAGTATCTATCCACATAAGTTGGTATAAAGGACCAATAGGTATCTCTAACTCACAAATTTCGTATGAATATACAAAATAATGGCTCTAAATAGTATATTTGAGTATGGTTGATAGTGTATCGAAGATATATATTGTACCTAAGATCATGGTATGTGTTTTCTAGTTGTAACCCTCCATCATCTGTATTTTTCCCCATTTCTATTTATCAACTCCCAAATCTTCACAATTACTTATTTGGGGTGGTGGAAGTGGATGTGTATTATAGTGATTCCTACATGTGGATCCTCCTAGATCCCAACAAGACCAACTACCTAATCTACCTTTACTAGTTTTTTAAGGATCTAAATGCTTTTTAGACATAGAAACATGAATACAAAAATCGAAATCCAAGATCAATCATGTCAGATACATGAAATCACCCATACTGTAAATGATGAAACAATTTTCCTTACACTATAGAGATTTTTTTTATTAATTGCATGATCTTGATGGAGATCACTATAGATTCATCCTAAAGATATCCCTCCTCCAGTGGTATCAATGGTTGGTAATGAATTTAGCACTATATGAGAAAGAATTTTATTCACACCATGACATGCTAGTACCCTTCTAGATAAAGGTGGAAGAAAGAGAGAGATTAATTATGGGGAATTTTCAATCTGTTATATACAAGATTCATATACATACCCCCTTTGAATGTTTCCACCTATTTTTAGTGATCCCATGAGGATTATCCTCAAGTGTTCTTTAATTTTCTCATGCATTATAATGCATGTCTAAATTCCACTTGATTAGTTAATTCACCCCTTACACAAATACAAAAAAATCATACCCATTTCATCATATGAATTGTATATAAATGAAAAATTATGTGTTGTATATTTGAGTATTAATTTATTAACAATACACTTCCTTCTATGATTCATATCAGTGACAGATGAGTTGTACCTTATGGTTCACGACACTACAATTCCTCCATGTTATATAATAAAATTTGACAAGGCAGCCTATACAATATTAAAATATTTTATTAAAAAAATGCCTAAAAATAAATAAATATTACATATATTTGATTTATAAATGTCATGTCCTATGATATGATTATATCATACTATAGGATATGGTCCAAAACACATCATATTTATAAAGTATTATGGGAATATCATCTTAAATATCCCACTTTCACTAAATCCTCATAGACATTGTGCCATTTCACATTATATTTCATCATATACAATAACCTGTCAAACCATACCCCGAACTCCATTTGGATATCTTCTAAAATAGTTTTGGATATATTCCAAACTACTTTTGGATAGATATCATCAACTTTATAGTTTATTACATCATATGAAATACCTTGTGAATACCCATCCAAAACTCATTTGGATAAAATTTTAAAAACTTTTATATCATATCTCTGATTCAAAACCAATATTCTTCAATTAACAATGATATATGACCCGATAGTCATTTATATCATATAAAATAAATATTAATCACTAGATATATTAATCTATGAAAATATAAGCCTCTATAAAATTAGCATGGTTACTCAAGTTACAAAGGAATATGATGTCATATCCATTAAATACATGTACCTTTATACCTATGTACTACAATTGTATCATATAAAAGTTCACATTATCATACTTTCTCTTCATATAAGGCATCATGTGGACATGTGATATAATTTATGTCAATCCTATATAGCCTAATTTAACATTTTCTTCTCTCCATGTATATCTTGACTAGATCGATGAATACATCACATGTCATTAACCTTTATGGATGATGGGAACAACAAATGTACTTAATATGAATAGGTAATCATATATTATGTACTATCTACACATAGTTGATCACTTCCTCAGTATATCTCAATCAAAGGCTGAATTTCATACTCATATATGAGAGTGAAAATCATATCATGGCTGATATCTAACTAATGAGATGATTAGTAACATACCTAACCATCCTGTGATTTGGTAAGACTCAAGTATTTCATATGAAATGTATGAAAGTTTGAGGGTTATCAATTTAATTATCTCACTATACTTAGGTTAGGTGTGTGAAAAAATTGATTTAGTTAGGTTTTGAATAAAATACAATCCAATCCATAAAGTGAGGTTTTATTTTTATATATGAAAACCAAACCATTTAATAGTTGTTTGGTTCAAATTAGAAAATTTATAAATCTTTAATTTTCCATTTGGTTTGTTTCATATTATGGATTAAACAATTTTTATGATAAAATTATAGATATGGATTCTTGATATTTTATAATGGTTAGTTTTTAATTTTAATGGTATTTATATATAATAATATATAAAGAAACATGATACCATCCTTAGTTTCTATGAAAAAAATATCCATTAATAGTGAATAAATATAAAAATGAATGATTGTTATGGTTAGGGAATGCATGGAAAGGATTGATAGAAAACAATAAAATTATTATTTTTTAAAAATATTTTAAATTTGGATTGACACTTGAAACACACCATAAACTATAAGGTTCTATTAAATCGACACCAGAAAATGAATCATAAAAAAACAACCACTTAAGTTTGGATTAATTCAGTTTGTATTTTGGTTTGGTTTAGGTGTCTTTTTTCACATCCCTACCTCAAGAATTTGGGACTCTAAATATGATTTATTCACCCCAAGTATACCAAGGCATAGTGTATGTAACTACATGAGGTATAAAAAGTGGTCCATCCAGTCCTAAAACCCTCTTTTGTGCCTCCTGAGCATATTCTATATCTCTATACAATAATCATACTCAAAACAAACTTATTTTTTCTTCATAGCCTATAGTAATCCATAAACAATATCCCTCTGAGATATCTCCAATTCAAACATTGAGATCATTATTATCATTACACTTTATGAATTTTATATCGAGATTTAAATATATCTATCCAATGTAAAATAATGATAATGTTGATATTGTATTTTATATGATAGATTTTATATTCTCAAAATATTTTAAGAATAATGGACAAATACCCACATAATCATCTACCTAACATATCATATATGATAGACAGCTAGTTCAACCTTATGTTTTTTTACCTTATGAGGTTTTTTTAAATCATCCAATATATATGAAATTTCAACCACATGACTATGTGAGAATGTAATAATACCCTTTCACTAAACTCTTTGGAGAGTATCATCAACAAAGAAAGTAAATTTGAATAATGGTGATATTTAGGAATTATATTCCCAATGTTCAAATTATTGAGCTTATTCGAACTCCTTTACTTCATAACATCAAATGTTAAGATGTTAATAACTATTATTTTATACTTATAAAATTTAATTCATTTTGAATAATTATTTTTTGAACACCTTCCATTAATGTTTTTTCATGAGATATTTTGGTAAATAAAATAATTGTTTATATTATACCTTACCAACACATCCTAAACACCTTTTAAGATAAAATTACATTATATCTTTTATGGTAACTAAATATAACTATTTAAGTTTCTCTTTACCACCATACAATAAACTATTTTAGCATATAAAGTGAAATTTAATTATAATTATGACCATTATAATATTTTATTTTTTACATTGAATTTCACTAAATTCAAACATACTCCACTAGTTTTTTTGAAAATATATTCACTTTAGAAAATATTTCTAAGTTACACAAATAGATTTTTGTTTACTAAATAACACTTACTTCCTTTTAGTATTAATATTTAACAAATAGAATATTTTTTTCATAACATGTATGATATTCTATGTGTTAGGAACATTTTTTTTTGAAAATAAAACATTATTCTTTTAAATATGCCACTGATGGATGGATGGAATATTTTAACTTAATATTAAAAAAATATCAATATCAAAAACACTTATACTGGATAAAATTTTTAGTCGTAGATAAAACATTCTAATCATTTTCTAATTTTCAGACATTCTATAAGATTTTATGAATCGTAAATGATGTGTATTAAATTCATTATCTCATATTTTTAATAAAACCTATTTGTTAACAAATAATTACTCTTAATAGATAAGGTAAATGAGATAAATATACACATCCCCTGACATGTTATATTCTTTCACATTCAAATATTTGATGTAGAACAAAATTTCGTCAATATTTTAATGAATGCTATCAGCTATTTCAATTATTCTCTTGATTTGAAATATTATATACTCACAAAATTTTTATGGTATACATTTGGTATTAAATGTCCTTTTAATAACAATAAATTGGTTTCTAAAACACTAATACGGGACATTGATATTTCATGGCATTTCAAAAACCCCATAATCTGTCATAGATAATTCTATCATATTAAATCATTACACCTCCTATACAATAGCACCAGGTTTCAATGACCTTAGTTGTCTACTCAATGAAACACTGTTAAAATTTCCAACTAACGTTTCTTCATCACGTTTGAACTTTTACCCACTTATACTATCAATATAGCCACATAACGTGGACATCATATTTCCAAGTTCATCTTATATCACTAATTTTAGAAAATAGGGTTATCATTTATTGAACATATTTACATTATTGGAATATTTCTATTAAAGTCAATAGAAATAATACTTTAACTAGAATAATACTTAATGAAACAACTACTCTTACCAAGCCATTTACAAACCAAATAATATTGATTTTATTAGTGGAGACTTAAATTACATAGGTAATTTTTCATTTAATTCATTTTAAACCTCACGTAAATCATTATATGCTTCTCATAAGAATCTAAATTCCTAGTGCTAAACAAATTTAATATCTTGTTTACTCAAAAAGGTTCTACTCTAATATATATAATTTCTTCTTATGATAATTTTATAAGTTAAAAGTCTTTGGTTTTTCTTACATTATGCTTATCCTTGCTAAGGATCAATATCAAAGATAAATTTGATGATTATAGTTTCAATAATCTATAATAAAATATTTTATTAGATGAATATCACATTTTACAATCATTAAATAATCAATTTTATTAAATATGACCCCACTCAAATGATGACTCTTTTTTAAATTCATCACATCCATTAGTAATATAAGATAAATATTTCACTTAAAAATGATCCCACTATAGCATTTATCTCACAACCATGTTATTTAGGTTGGGAATAATCGAAATCATATCATATATGAATCCATGATAATAGAGTGGGTAACCCATTACCTGATACATTAAATGGATAAACTCAACAAAGGGGACCCTATTTATCGGATCCTTTTCCTGTAGGCCCAATAAGTCCCCAATAGAAACCAAAAAAGAGGTTTTGAATAAGGGAAGATTCATACTTATAAATGGATGTTTCCTTTTTCTAGTATTTTACACAATTTCATGGAATATTTCTTATTATTCTTTTCTCATTTTTAATACAAATTTCATTTGAAATTTCAGTTTTCTTTTGAATGAGTACAGAACAAATCTGAAAAAACATTAATTGTAAAAAAGATAATGTTTTTCTCCATAATGTGCTCATCTAGGAGATCCATGATGATTTAGGATAGAAGAAGTTTTTATAGTAAAATAATTCCATTTATTTATTTTTATTCCCCCTTATACAATGGTAGAGTAAGGATTTATCACTATAACAATGTTGTTAAAATAATACTGGATAGGATGTTGAACTAGAAAATCCATTTCTATTCTTCTGGAGGTACACTTACCTTGGTTAATAGTGTTTTATCTTCCATCCCATGAAAATATTATATATTTATTGACCTCCAAATGTAGTTAATAAGATCATTTAAATTAACCTCAATATATTCATATGGGACTCCCATAATGAAGGATATCAGAATTGGTCTAGTGGGCCTAGACTTTCTAGAGCCTTCTAGGATGGGGTATCAATATAAGGTATATTGAAGAAACCATGAAGGGATTACAGTCCAAACTCATACAAGATGAAATCATGGGAAACTCTCTCTTATATACTTTTAATACAATAATTTACATTAGCTTCCCCACTGAATGAGATGATAAATTATATTAATCCAGTTTTTGTCGTAGTTTGTAGGGGTTTATGCAACCAATTTTAGAAATCTCTTAGTGGATTATTCGGTGTGATGATATCTCATTATGGAAACACAATTGGGCTAGTATTAACCTATATTTTCTTAGGGTTTAGGTTCCAGATATGAGATTCAAACAAGATCGTTACCATCACAAAGTTATTTATATAGTTTTTTATGGGAATTAGAATGAATTTTTAAACAAGATTCATTTTTTTGGATCTAGAATGATGCTTCCATAGTTATTCCCCTTATGGGGGGATTTATTGTTTAGGGTTCCCAAACATGGCTCAGTATCCATATAATATATATTTTGTGGGTACGTAAATGTGGTGCAATTATATTTCCCCTAAATATAAATTTCTCATTTTGAGTATCTTAAATCAATTTATCCCCTTTGATGATAATCTTCAAATAATTGACATCCCACTATCCATAAAGTGTAAATGCTGCAAAAATGAAAGTAAGAATCAATGTCTATATTATTATTTAACTAATTATGGATTATTCGCCTATGGTATAATGTTGGGGGTCCTTCGGGGTCTATTGAATGTTTAAGATCAGTGAAAAATTTTCATTATGTGGGCTTGGACTACCATGTGGGGTCCCAAGGCACATGCCAAGAGTTGGCGCATCACCATTCTGTAGCCTATTGGGATCTTGGGGACACTCATAAAGTTATATTCCATAATTGGATTACTCATAACCTCAGTTACATCATAACAAAAAACATGGATCTACTTTAATATCTATTTCAGAAATGTAAGGATGTTATCCTATCTATGTCTTTTCAAGACGATCTCCCATCAGACAACCTTCCTTATGGAACTTCACTCCATGGGTGAAGGGTGTTGGGTTCCTGGGTGAAATAGAAGGCCCACATTCACGACATGAAATTAAATATAGATGCTTCTTATACCCAAAGGATTATGCAAGGTGGTGGTGTTTTTCATTACTCATGTGGTTCAGTCATCCCAATTTTTTCATTATTATTTAGGGGAGAAAATTCGGTTGTGGTTGAGGAATTGGTGATGCTTCAAGGTATTAATCTCCATAAGTATCATAATTTATAATGAATATTTCTATAATAAGACTCTTCCATTATGGTCAATGCATTAAAGGGTTACTCTGAATTCCATTGTAACATTATATACTACATTAAAACATTTAACTCAATTCTTCAAGTGTATGTAAATATTGTTCAATCTTGGCATGAGAGTAATGTGTTGGTAGATCTTCTTGATTCTAAAGGTAACCATGAAACCATTCAAGTGGTGTAATCAAGTATTGATTCTCTTATAGATTGTTTTATGATTATCTAATGGGATGCCCTAGACTTCATTATTTTTCCCCTATGACCGCCTCTTCTCTTTGTGTGTATGTTTATTTTCCTATATTTTTTTCTTCATAATAAAAAAATCAATTTGAAATATATAACAGCCACCTGTTAATTTAATTACATGAACTAGATAATTGAGGGGTACCCAATATTAGCATAAACTTACCCAGTTTTATGATTGAGGTTTTGAAAAGTTTTACTTGGGAATGAATCTAACACTTTTTTTTAATTATTATTTAATCTGACTATTTTATTTCATATTATTCTCTTTATATATGCATAATACTAGTGATGTAGTTTAAAATTATATTCCTTTCATTAAAACAAAATTTTCAAACCATATTGTTCTGAAACTATTTATATAGCTCACATATTATGTTACTTTGACAAAAATAAAATCCAAACATATTTACATGCATTTAAATTACTTTCATGTATAAGGTATATGATCATTTCATGTAAGAGTTTTGAATAATATAAAATTTTAAATCACCTCATGAGTAATCCCAAAGCGACAAATAGTCATCCCCCATCTTTCTAAACCACAAATTAGACCTCTAGGCCTATGCGAATTTGTCCCAAAGTCCCTCTGTACATGGATACTTTAACCAAGGGAGATTCCAGTTCATCATAACCTGAAAACCTAGTATGTATAAACAATATTTAATAACTACATTCAAGACAATAACTTCAATTACTCATATTAATTATCATGGATCCTCATACACGTGTCATTATCCCCACTAACCATATCCCTCTTATTTTACACTCCCATGAAACCCCATTCATATCCCATCGTCTTATTCCCTAAAACCCTACCCACTGTTTTCTTCCCGTCATCTTCTTCCCTCTCCTTTGGTCTAGTTTTTCTACACTATCCATATTTCCCTAGTGTTGCTCCACAACATCCCCATGTATCCTACTCTCTCCTTTCATTGGTAATCTATTTTTCCTACCTTGACCCACTTCCCCACAAAATTCCCCCCATTTTGATCCTATATTCTTCACTACTGACACTGGTCCAGTTCTCTATCACTTTTCCATATTATGCAACATCTACTCAATGTCTATGTGGATATACCCTCTACCAATCAGGAAAAAGTTGTTCCCCCACCTTTTAATGCATCCAAAAAAATTATATCCTTGTTCTATACATTCTTTTTCATCAACTCCATTCCAAATCTTTTAGTATCACCGTATCACTAGTGAAGTACTTGATATTCCTCTACTCATGTTGTCCCCGCTGCTTCCTTCTCTGGACCCCACCATAGGCACACGGTATCTTCATTACCCTCGCACAAATTTATTTCTCTTTTCCCCTCATTTTAATCATATATACCATAGGTAGATCATCATTAATGAAAAATAAACTCCAAACTTATGTATTCCATTTTGTTGCACTTATTTGTTTCTGTCGTATTTTTTTAACTATGCATTCACATTTGAGGTCACCGAATTCTATTTTCACCATGCCTAATCTTTTTCTAGTTGAATAGGTTTTCTGCATCATAGAGTCTTTATGGTAATTATTTTTATTTTGAAATAATTTTTTTTGAAATATGTTTTATTTAATTATAATATCCATCTTATTATATCCTCCATTATGATGATTTATTTCCAAGTTTCATACTATGTCTAATTCAAATTATTATGAATGACTTATTCTAGGTTATAATTGGGTTGTTTCAATTGATTTGATTGATTATGTATCCACTATATAATATTTATCCTATAAGAAATTAATAAAATAACTTAAGAGGTGGTTTACCTATTTCATGTTAATATTTTTTTCATTGATGGGAAACAGTACATTCAAAATTGAATGAATATTAAAATTATCACAAAATAAATCAACCCACATCATTAAGAAATTGTAATTTCACTTTTGTAGATAGAAATAGATAAAGATAATTTTCCTAAACTATGTGATCAATAATTTATTATAATAAAAATCTTTACTAAACTTATACAGTAATCATAAAACATATGTCAGATATGATAGAAAATCACATTGTTATCTATAAAGAGGAGAGACAAAATCGAAAAATGATAATGAAACTGAAGAGTGTTATGATTGGAGGTCTGTATTATCTATACTGGTAGTGATGTTTATTTATTACACCATATAATATAAGACTAATATTCAATTATTAATTTATATAGATTAAATATATGCGGTTTTATAAGTATCTCTGGTGGATTTGAATACTCAAACTTGAAATGACCGATGCATATTTCTTGTGAGAAAAATCAACCATGTTCTGGAATCAATAAGATACACAATGAAAACTGAATTACATTATCAAACGTGACTATAAATGGTACCTTTAACTCCCTTTGTGAAGTAAATGTTAAAATTTATATGTTAAACTTTCATTCACTTACTAATGTAAGGTTTTTTATACAATATGTATGTGGTAAAATGTTTTTCCTTTAATGAGAGAAATGTCTTACACTACATGACCATAAAACTCCATAACAATTTAGGTAATCACATGGAAAAAAGATAATGATATGTTTCAGATAATAGTATCCTGCTATTTAAGATCAGGATTCTGTCACTAACTGAGGGCTCCGATTTTATGACAATACTTCATGATGAAATATTGGTTTCTTCTACATTTAGGTATCTATTGAACAATAAAATATCTCTTTTAAGAGTCCTAATTTACAAAAAATAATAATTAATGAAATGTTTTTGATGTAAAAACTAGCTGCCACAAGATTATATTGATCAAAAAGTGTGTATCAGATATTACAGTATCACACTACATGCCATGTTCATAATTTCTTATGTTATAAAATAACATGATTTTATTGTAAGATTTATTCTTCTATCATAATAAAAGTTTATCAATGTATCACCTAATTATTTATTTTTTTCCAGGAAATTAAAATAGTTCTAACTATTCATGCATAACTACCTCAATGATCAATCTCTAGAGAAAATATCTTGATAATGTAAATATCAAAGCATCATATACTTCCGCTCAATCGACGGTTGATGATATTATTATTCCATTAAATTAATTATCAGATTGTTTTATTATACTAATTTTTTATGCATTGAAATTTACTGTGGATCTCATTAATACTTCATTTTGTTCAAGGAATACTTACATACTATTCAAAACGTGAACGATGTCATGACCTCACCCAATGGGGATCAATTCGTGACTCCATAAGCCCACCTCCATAGTCCAAGGGCTGACGTCTGCTGTTGAGCAAGAATATCACACACAAGGGAGTCATTATCCTATCTTACCTATACACATGCACCCACATACACATCCATGGAACAATGTATAAATATATTGACTAAAAAGAAATGAATGCATTCATCTAACCCAAACCAAAGTACAGCAAAAGTAAAAAAGTGAAATAATACTCACCCACCAAAACCAAAACTAAAAAAGCATCTGACCTGCTTAGATATAAGGGATCACTTTCAAAATAACCCTCCAGAATGATCCTTGGCCATGTTCTGATAAACACTCTAGTTGGTCTAGCTCAGTAATATCTACCCACTCTAGCTCCTCTTAGGACTCCATTTAAAGGCTAGTGGTCTGCACAAGCACAACACCTGTAGGAAAATCCCATGCAGGGGATAGTATAACAACACTAAATAAGAACCACATATACCCAAAAGAAAAGGGTTAAATTAAAAGTAAATGGCCTTCTCGACCTAGCTATAGGAAACCCAATCAAGAGAGAAAATCCATCTTGAACCATCCTTATCTAAACATGATTAGTCATCTTGTACCCCATGGTGTTTCAACCAAAAAATGTGAAAAAACCACAAGGAAACTATAACGTCCCGAACATGCTCACCTCTAAGACGGTGGTCAGACTGGTGTGTCACATAACCTCAAGTGAATCTCCCGGAATGCCAGTGGCTGCCGACTGGTATTGAGGGCCATTTTTATGTTTGTGGGGGAAACAATGCCCTCATATATAACAGATAATATCACATAGGAAGTAAACAACAATAACTAATAATTAGTAGAATCATGTGAATAAATAAACTGTAGGAGAAGCAATGTAAACAATCCAACTGAATAATAAAAACCAAGTGTGGAAACTCACAAATGAGTGTCCTGACATTAAATGAGTCTAAACTGAAAGTAAGGAAAATAGAACACAAACACACAGTCAACTAAAAAAAAGACACAAGAAGCTACTACATCGTGAGCAAGGCCAAGTCCCCTGCCCCAGTCTCCATCCTAAGTACTAATGAATAGTCATGCATTGAAAGTAGCACTCTTACCCTTGTAAATAACTGCGAGCATGTAATCTACTCGGGTGTTGACAATGCTCGAGTAGGGTGTGAGATAAAATCCCAGTAGTCCGGCAACAACGGTGTCTAAAACAATCCATTTCATGAAAAAATAATATATGTAGTGTTCCATTACATAAAAATTTCAAATAAATTAATTGTAGTGCAATGAAATAAATAAGTCGGCCCAGGTCCCATACGACACCTGTGCCTAGTCACCTACTTCAGCATAAGCTTGTAATCTGAAAGGGTACCTCTAAGTAGAAATTCATGAACATGCATATATATATATATATATATATATATAACCTAGAATGAAAGTAAAACTAGGAAAAATTATACCCCAATCTTGTTCTTTAACTTGGGGTTCAAGTCCAGCGTCAACCAGACACACTTCGACATATCAGGGGAAATATCTCAATTCTCTATAGACTCAAATATCAATAACATAAACCTTAAGTACATCATAATTTATGGTTCAAGTTGAGAGTTAGAGTCTGAGCCCCTTCTGAAGGTATCACTATAGAACATCTGTCAATTTATCCAATTCCACAGAGCCCGTCCAAATAAAGCTTTCAAAACACCAAGTATCGCCTGAGGCATGGCTTTACCCTCAGTCCGTCCCGATCTTGCAAAAAGGGGTCGAATGTCATCTGAGGCTGGCTTAGCCACATTGCCAATGGACTTGTCCTGAGGGACCCTTTTGGAACCGGCATCACTAAAAAGTATTAGAAGGTCTGGGGAAGTCTCAGTCTGGTAATTCCAATGACACCGCCCCCTGGAAAATAGAGGTAACCTATCAGGAATAGAGGATCTAAGTGTTTCCCTTAATACGGGACCCACCTCCTTTCCCCTCCCTGAATTTATTTAATGTTTTCACAGTTGAAGATATGACATAATGAGCCTTTAAAGTCGCATCTTGAATGCTAACCAGATATACCCATGAATCAAAAGTAATAAATTTAATAGTACAACACTACAAATTACAAGGAAATATACATATCATATCAACCTTAGTGGATAATTCCTATCTAAATAACAAATAGTTCAGTAAAACAAGTTCCAATGATCGAACAATTGAAGTTCATGTTCAAGAAACTATTTATTTAATTTAATTACAAAAAAAAAGTTGATTCGCAATATATGAAATTAATCAAACAAAAAACTCAGCTAATGGCAGAATACACCAATAATGTTGAAAAACCCAAAGGGGTGTCCAACTTTCTTGCTACAATTCAAACAAATATTCTTTTAATTTAAAAATAATAAAAAATGGATGCACAATACCCGCAACTAACTAAATTAATAACCCAACTAATGGAAAAATACGCCTACTATGTAGACACACCCAAAGGGGTGTCCAATACTGTTGCAACCATTCAATTTTTTTAAAGATGATTAAGGTTGCAATAATTAAATAGAACCGTTAAAGTAACTAAATGGGTACCGACTAATGGCACAACAGTGTGTTTTTTATAAATAGAAAAAAACCCAAGGGAAATCGAGTAGGCACCCTACCTTATAGTCGTATATGACTCTATGATGCCCGGTAGGCTTTGATTTGACCTAAAACGGATGAAAACAGGGGATTTTAGAAAAACCCCAAAATAAGGTAAGAAACTTCCACGGTGAACTGCATGCAGAATACTAAATGGAATCGAACGATTCTCCTTGTGCTAAATTATCCATTCCCTAAGGTTTACTACACACTTGACGATAAAAGAATCAGATGTGGGATGGAGGTGCAGCAGCCTTCCGAAGGGGATGATGGTTGGTCTGATGGGATTGAGGGGTGCGACATGATGATTGGGAGAGGGAAAGGGGAGAGGAAAAAAAGAAAAGAGTGAAAAGAATGAAAAGGAAAAAACATAAAAATAAGAGAAAAATTAAATATAAGGAAAAAATAATATAAAATAAAAATATAAAATAAAACAAAAGATTGGAAAGGAAAATAATAAAAATAATTAAAAGTGGAAATCCACCATTTTAATTCTTTTCATTATTCCCATAAACCCCTTTTTATTTTATTTCAGAATTAAATTTTATCGTTTTATTATTTCTTTTAGTTCTTCTTTAAATCTCTTATTACTCTTTTCCAATCATTAATTAATTATTTAAAACCCGAAAACTACGCCAAAGCACGATGTGACATTTTTCATAAAACGTATGAAATTATTTAAGTTAAATAAAAAGCAGCCCGGGACCCGCAACGTGGTCCGCAGGCGCGTGCCCCGAGTAACATAATTAATTAGGCTGAAACAAAATAAATACTATACATACCTGATTAATGTCGGTACATTACAATCTCCCTTTCTTAAGACAACTCGTCCTCGATTTTCCCTTTCGAGGGTAGTGGAACGTCTCCAGAGAAGAGTTACAGCCACTGCGCACGTTCATTCGTCTCTCTCTCCTAGGTCTTGTCCAGAACACATCTAGGTTTCCACAACACCCAGACCAGTGTTACTAACTTTCCTCAGAAGAAATTCATGCTATGGTCAATGATACGGATCAGATGCTCCGAAATGGATGTATCAGCGTCAAGCTCGATGTCATTAGGGTCAAAAGAATGAGATGAGTCTGGATGATATTGTTAAAGCTAAGATACATGGAAAACAACGCGCATAGAATGATACTTCTGAGGTAGCAGTAACCGACAGGCTTCCGACCCAACTCTCTCAACTATCTCGAATGGATCGACGTATCTTGGGGATAACTTCCCCTATCTCCTGATCCGCCTGTGACCCAACCACGAAGAAATACACAGAATGACTCGATGTCCCACCTCAAACTCCAGAGGTCTGCGATGACGATCAATATATGAATTTTTCCTGGAATGATCTGTAGTCATACACTTATGAATTAGCTGAACTTTCCCAAAGGTTTCTTGAATGAGATGATGACCCAACAGAGATGCCTCACCTTCTTCGAGCCAGTATAAAGGCAGATGACATAGTCTACCATAGAGATCCTCATACAGAGCCATTTAGATTGTCTCTTGGAAGATGTTATTTTAGGTAAACTCGACAAGAGGTAAATTCTACTCCCAAGAACCTCCAAAATCAAGGATACAATCTCATAAGATATCCTCTAACATTAGTATAGCTCTCTCGGATTGCCCATAGGTCTAGGGGTGATATGTAGTACTCAGAAGTACCTGTGAGACAAGTGCATTTTTCAAACCTTTCCATAACCATGATGTAAAATGGTCATCCATGTCCAAGAAAATAGAACTAGGTACACCATGAAGTTGCACAATCTAGTGGATATACAGCCTTCCCAACTCATCAATCATAATGGTCTCTCAGATAGGCAAGAAGTGTGCAACCTTGGTCAACCAATCGACAACCACCCATACCGCAACTCTACCTTAGGGAGATCTTGGAATGACTGTAATGAAATCCTTGGTGATATCATTCCATTTTAAATCAAGAATGGAAGAGGATTTAGGAGTCTAGCAGGTCACTGGTACTCTGCCTTCACCTATTGGCAGGTGGAGCACCGAGTGATGAAACCTACTATCTGCTTTTTCATACCAGGCCTCTAATATTTTCGACACATGTCTCTATGAATCTTGGTCTACCCAGGATGAACTGCCCCAATTGAGGTGTGAGGTTCCTTCATCATCTCTTCTCGTATACCTGAAGATTCCCATACACAGTCACGGTAAACGAGAGTTTCACTACCATAAATAACCCAAACAGGAGGTGAGTTCTCTCATGTAGCACTTTCCCTCAAAACAAAAACCTCATGGTCAATAAACTTTTTCCTGCAGACTTGATATAGAAGAGAGTATATCACTGTAAGAGTTGCTAGAACCGGCTGTCCACTCTGCTCTTGAACCTCCAGACGTATCATTGAAAACAAGGACATCATCTGTCACTTACTGCTGGCTACCTGCACATCCTGAGTCTGTTTCTTGTGGCTTAATGCATCCTCCATAGCATTACCCTTACCAGGGGTATAATAAAGATGAAAGTCAAACAAATGCATGTATTCGACCCACCTGCATGGCCTTAAGTTCATTTCTCATTGAGTGGAGGTATATTTCAAGATTTTATGATCTATCTAAACAAAGAATCTCTCACCCAACATATAGTGTCTCCAACAACGTAGAGCATGAACCACAGCTACCACATCAAGGTCGTGTGTAGGATAGTTCCACCCGTGGGGTCTCAACTGGCGGGATCCATAAGCCATGACTCGATCACCCTGCATCAAAACTACACCCAGTCAAATTCTTGAAGTATCACAATAAACTATATAGCTCTTACTAGGTTCAGGAAGAATCAGGATCGAGGCTGAGGTTAGTCTTTCATTCAACTCAAGAAAAGACTTTTCACAAGCTTCTTACCAGATGAACTATACACCTTTCTTAGTCAAGGCCATGAGAAGAGCTTCTTAGCTGGAGAAGTCCTGGATGAATCACCTATAATAGCCAACAAGCCCCAAAAAACTGCATATGTCAAAGACACTCTTGGGTTTCTCTCATGAAACCACAATGCTCACCTTTTCTGGGACTACTGATACCCATGATTTAGATATAATATGAACCAAGAAGTGCACTTTATCAATCCATAAGTGGAATTTAATGAGCTTATCATATAACTTCTGCTCTCTCTGTGTACTCACCATGATCTCAAGATGATATTCATGGTCGTATCATGAACATGAATATACTAAGATGTCGTCAAAAATGACTAAAATAAAGGAATCAAGATATGGTTGAAAAACCCAGTTCATTAGGGCCATGAAGACCGCCAGGGAATTCGTGAGGCCGACTAGCATAACAAGATACTCGTACAAGCCATACCTGCTTTCGAATTCTATACATGGTTTGACAGATAGTCACACATGCACCTGGTGATATCCCTACCTCATATCAATCTTGGAGAAAACAGTTTCTCCCCCGATCTGGTCAAAGAGATCATCTATACAAGGCAATGGATATTATTTCTTCATTGTGAGCAAGTCGATTCGATGATTATCCACTCATAACCTTAGGGAACTATCTTCTTTCATGGATAAAAGGATAGGTGAACCCCACAACGATGTGCTAGGTCTGATGAAACACTTAGCCTCAACATCTTTAAGATGCTTTTGGAGTTCCTGTAGCTCCATTGGCGCTATCCTATAAGGAGGAATAGACACTGGTGCCGCACCTGACATGAGCTTAATAGTGAAATCCATGTATCTCGTAGGAGGTAAGACAGAGAAATCATGAGAGAAGACGTCCCTGAAATGATCCACCACTGGAGGGAATACAGCTAGTTGCGTTACCTGTTTGCTCATGAAGAAACATGGAACTGAGCTATCACTCTGCCCAACCCTGTGTATTTAGGATTAGCCTGGTCTGCCTGCAGATCCCATTCACTTTTTTGAAGATATGTTTCACCCTCAGGGGATGTAAAATACACCCGATGATGATAGAAATTAACTTGGGCATGGTAAGGAGAAATCCAGTTCATACTATGAATGACTTCGATGCCAAACATGTCGAGGATATAGAAATTCCAAACAAAGCGGTACCCACCTATCTCGAGGGGGAACTCTTGGAAGTGGAATATTCCCTCTGTCCTGACCCCAAGAGGGGTTTCAAGAGACATGACTCCATAATGGCACTCAATTGGAAAACCAAGAGGTTCAACAACAGCTGCAGATATAAAAGTGTGTGATGCGTCGGTATCAGAAAGATCGGAAACTAAAGTAGGGGATACTATAATAGTACCTCAAACTGTAGATGGCCCTGAACTTTGATCCTCTAGTGATGATTGCAATACAGACATATGACCTGATCCATGACCCTGATATGCTGCCTGGTTGGCCTAAGCAGGTCCACTCTGCTGACGCTGATAATCTAGAACATGATTTCCTTGACCACAACCTCCACCATTACCTCGGCTGGATCAACCAGCAGAAAATTAACATCCATCCTACTGTGGAGTCATAGATCCAATAACTGATGGAGGTGCATGTTCAAATCCTCTAATAGTGGAAGATGAAGAGAAGGAACAACAGAAACGATGATGGTGACCCATCCTGCTGTAAGCTCGGCACTCCTTCAGATCCCCCGTGCACTGCGGATTCTTATGACCATCCCTACCGCACTGATAACATGTGATAGAGCTATCAAGATGTGTTGTTTGGCTAATATTTACCGCACATGCAATTTGAAAATGACATTTACTACTGTGAGATGTGATATCCCCCTGTTAAAAATTGAACCAACCTAGCTCACTGGTTTAGCTTCCCTGACATTTCTCTCTGAGATCAGAGCCTGATTCAAGATCTCTGTAACATTGCTCAAATGGAAGACGTTCACCTGCGAGAAGATAGTGTAATCAAGTCCGTACTCAAAACGCCTTGCAGTAGTCTACGCATCACCTGTCAGAGATGGGGCAAGACACTGAAGTTCTGTGAAATGAGTAGAATAATCTAACACAGTCATAGAGCCCTGCTGAAGATGGAGGAACTCCCACAGACGATAATCTATTAGAGTCTGTGAAAAAAAGTGATTGTAGAAGGCTTCTTGGACACCGGACTAAGCCATGTCACTGGCCTACTCAGCCTGAGAAACAACCTCCCACTAGTATTTGGTGGTGTCACGAACCATGTAGACTGCAGGCTTTACCATTCTCTCTAGAGGTGTCTCATGGTGGTCGATGATAGACCGTACAAATTCTATCCTTGATTATGCATCATGAGGGCCACCACTCCCCAATAAGGAGGGATTGTGCTGCTGAAAAAAGACCCACATAGGGTCTTCCATAGATGGGGAAAGTATGGAAATATTATGAACTGATTGCATAAAAATGAGGAGGCTATCCTTGAACTGAGCGTCAGGGTCCCTTAGAAGATCGATATGAGGTATCACCACAGGAATCTCTACGAGAGGAATCACTGGTGGTTCAGGACCCACCATCCCTAGAATGTTCACATTTCCACTATCCTGAGACACAACATGAAGTCTTCATGGTGGAATTTTTCTACAATAGAGAAAAAAACCCTTAGTCAAGGAGTAAAGAAGGGGAGAAAACAAGTAGGGTGAATAAGAGGTCAGGTACAAAGCCTGCCTCTAAGAACTAAAATATAGACAACCCACCTCAAGAGTTGGGTTTCGATATAGAAGAAAAAACTAAAAAGGATTACTAAATAGGTTCATATACTAATCCTAGGTTGGGCCAGGATAACATATAATAGACTAACACAACCTTATATTTAATAAACCAATAATTTAAAATTCTACGACAAGGTATAACAGCACTCACATGAAATCAGAAAATGCATGTAGAAAGAAGATATGGAATAGCAATATGCATGGAATTTAAATCCTATAGTGCCTATCATGATGCATTGGATGTTTTCCCTCATATCACCGGGCTGCAATGGTAAACCCATTATATCAATAATACCATCACAATAACAACACAATACAAGTGAGTCACCCAAGGTGAAATCATATAATCAATAATTGGCATAATCAGTAACTCCAATCCCAACCACGGGATTTGAGTTTTCCCCTGCACATGGGTTAGCTATGTCCAAGCACAGAGTACATCCCCAATCCCTATATCCTAGTATCATGTATAAGCCCAACAGTAAGACAAAAAGAAAAACCACCTCTGATACCACATTTTAACATCCCGAACCGGATCACCTATATGATGGTGGCCAGACTGGTGTGTCACATATCCTGAATCACATCTCCTTGAACGCCATAGGCTGCCAACTAGTAGCGAGGGACCTTTTTGTGACCTTAGGGGAGACTATACCCTCATATGTAATAGATAATATCATAGTAGAAGTAAACAACAACAAATAATAAGTAGCAGAATCTTGTGAATAAATAAATTTCAGTAGAAACAATGTAAACAATCCAAATGAATAATAAAAACCAAGTGCGGATACTCACAAAAGAGTGTCATTCCATGATATGAGTCTAAACTGAATGTACAGAAAATAGAACTCAAACACCCAATCAACTAAAAGAAAAGACACAAGTAACAAATGAATTGCGAATTAGGCTCGATCCTGTTCCCTAGTCTCCATCCTATGCAGTAATGAACAGTCAAGCTTCAGAAACAACATGCTTCCACTTATCATTACATACGAGCATGAAATCTACTCGGGGGTTGATGACACCCGAGTAGGGAGTGAGATAAAATCTCAGTAGGCCGGCACCGACGATGTCGAAACCATCCCATTTCGTGCAAAAATAAAAATGCAGTGCGCCATTACATAACCATTTCAAATAAATTAAATGTTGTGCAAGGAAATAAATAAGTCGGCACAGGTCCCAAATGGCACCCGTGCTTGGTCACCTCCTTCTTCTTAAGGTTGTTGTCTGAAAGGGTACCTGTCAGCAGAAATGCATGAACACACACACACACATATATATATATAACTGAAAAATAAAGGTCACACCAGGAAAAAGTATACCCTAATCTTGTGCTTTACCTTGGGGTTCAAGCCCAGTGCCAATTAGGCACACTTCCACATATCAAGGGAAATATCTCAATTCTAAATAGACTCAAATAGAAATTATATAAAAATTAAGTGCATCATTATTTAAGGTACATGTTGAGAGTTGTAGTTTGAGCCAGTCCTGAAGGTATCGCTATGGAACATTCGTCAATTTATCGAATTCCACGGAGCCCGTCCATGGAAATCATTTGAAAGACCAGGTATCGCCCGAGGCATGGATTTTCCATGAGTCTATCCCAATCTCGCAAAAAGGAGTCAAGTGTCATCTGAGGCTGGCTTATCCATATTACCAATAGATCCGTCGTGATGGGCCCTTCTAGAACCGGTATCACTCAAATGTATTAGAAGGTCCGGGGAAGACTCGGTCCGGAAAAGCCAATGACACTGCCTCCCGACACATAGTGGTAACTCGTCAAGAACGAACGATATATGTGTGGCCATTAATATTAGACCCACCTCCTTTCCCCACCCTAAATTTAATTAAAGCTTTCACGGTAGCAGATATGACATAATCAGCATGTAAAGTCGCAGCTTGAAAACTAACCAGATACACTCGTGCAACACAAGGAAAAAATTGAACAGTACAACACAACAAATATCAAGGAAATATACCTATCATATGAACCTCAGTGGATAATTCATATTTAAGTAATTAACAGTTCAACAAAAAAAGTGCCAATGATCCAACAATTGAAATTCATATTCAAGAAACTATTTATTTAATTTAATTACAATAAAAATTTTCTTCACAACACATGCAATTAATCAAACAATAAACTCGGATAATGGAAAAATTCACAGATCATGTCGGCACGCCCAAAGGGGTGTCCATCTTTGTTGCAATAATTCAAACAAATATTCATTTAATTTGAAAACAATAAAATGTTGATGCACAATACCTGTAGCTAATTAAATTAATAACCTTGAAAATGGAAAAATACACCGACTATGTTAGCACACCCAAAGGGGTTTCCGAAATTGTTGCAACCATTAAAAAAAATTAATTTAATATGATTAAGTCTACAACAATTTAACAGAACCATTGAATTAATTAAAATGAGAAAAATTATAGAAAGCTGGTAAGCATCAACTAAGGGCACAATAGTTCATTTTTTATAAATCACAATGAAACACAGGGAAAGACAGTAGGAACCCGGCCTTTTAGTTTTATATGACTCTATGATCAGAGGTAGGCTACAATTTTACATAAAATGGTAGAAAATGGAGGATTTTAGAAAATCCACAGAATAGGGTAAGAATATTACGCGACAAACTGCATGTAGAATACTCAACGAAATAAAATGATTAAACTTGAAAAAATTTATCCTTTAATTAAGGTTTTCTACGCACCTGACAGGAAAGGAATCAGACATCAGATGGAGGAGTAGAGGCCTTATGAATGGGCTTCTAGTTGGTGTGACGATATTGAGGGGTGCGACGTGATGAGTTGGAGAGGGAGAGAGGAGAGGAAAAAATAAAAGAGATAAAAGAAAGAAAAATAAAAGAACATAAAAATAAGTGAAAAATAAATGATAAGGAAAAAAGGATTTAAAATAAAACGATAAAATAAAACAAAATAATTAAAATGAAAATAATACCAATAATTAAAAATGGGAATCCCCCATTTTAATTATTATAATTTTTCCCATATCCCCCTCTTTATTTAATTTCATATTTTTTATCCTTTCTTTATTTCTTTTAAATCATTATTAATTCTCTTATTACTCTTTTCAAATTTTTAATTAATTATTTAAAACTCAAACATCATGCCAAAGCACGACATGAAAATTTTCATGAAATGTTTGAAATTATTTAAATTAAATAAAAATCTATCTGGGAACTACAATGAGGTGCGCAAGTGCGCTCCCCAGGTCACTTAATTAATTATACTACAATAAAGTAAAAACGTCTTGTACCTGATTAAGTCTGGGACATTACAGAAACCAGAAAACACCCAGATATAGTCATCAAAGATTTCAAGTCTCATGAGGTTTCGACCTCATAACTAGTGAAAGGTTACAACTTGATGTTCAATGGTAAACCCCTTCTAAGAGAACACACTCCAAAAGCTATATCATCCAAAATTACACTCATCTAGGATACACACTCCATTGGGAACAAAACTACCATCCCATATGGCACATCAACGATATACCACTCAATTTTGTATCCTAATGTTAATGGAACAACACTGCCACCCCAAAGGGCACAAATCCGAGAGATCACACTCATCATATCTCACAACTAATAAACTCATTATAATCCCTAGAGAATATCGATACTCAGATATGGGATCTCACCCGTCCCTGACTGGGGTTGCTACCAACCCTACTAGAACCACAGTCTCAAACCACAAAAAGATTATCAGTCCCAGGATCTACTGGGGAACACTATGAATCAAGTATGGAAAACTGTAAACCACACCACCTTAGTAAGGGGATCACTCATTGGACATGATGGGGGACACCAAAACCAGAAATAGTATCTCAAGTTATATAAAATAGTGGGGCACAACTAGGATCCATTGGGGGATACCAAAACCCAATCTAACATTCCAAATATCATATTGCTCCAATAGAGGATTGTCTCTCGCGGAGTGTAGGTCATGATGATTCCACAATCCTCCTATTGTATAGCTCACAAAGTTGAGGATCATATCATGATGATTACAAAAACCCCCCAAAAAATTGTCTGCTTATTAGGGGATTATATATCTAATGATTCCACAACACTACTAAACATGCCTCCCACATAAAAGATTATATACTAAAAGATACCACAAACCCTAATGGGATATCCTACTAATTAGGGGATCACTGTCCATGTAGTATTGCTCACAATTTTACTATGAACCTGATATAAGGAAAATATATCCTAGAGAATCCCACCCAAGACTCTTTGGAGGGATGCAACAAATCATAAAAAATGATAGAGGATCCCACCCTATCTCTCCATAGGGATACTAGAACTCTATTGGAGCTCATTCCTCTTTAGTGGATCACAATCCCTTTCTAGGGACGTAATTACACACATAAACTCAGATAGATAGACCAAGGGAACTCACTCATCCACTGCTGTTCTAAATGTCTCTAACCCAAGAAACCTACAACATCGCTTCACCTCACATATCCTTGGACAAAACTTGGGACACCGTCACATTCTACGTGGAACAGTGCTTGATTATCCATTAAATGAGGATAATATTCATTGGTAATATTTATAATATTCATGTTCTTTATTATTCATAAACACCATTTTAGTGCATTTTACACTTTGAACATCATTTCACATTATGAATGTAATACCTTCTTAAAATGCACTATTATGTGGTACATTTTTGAAAATAATTTAAAGTACCAAATGATTCATCTTATTATACATATTTTAATTTGGTAATTTATCTACACTCCAATATGAACATGTTTCATTCAGGGATCAATGGAGAATTCATGGAGGATGATGGAGATATTTGGCAATGAAAGGAAGCAATTCTGGAGAAGGCATATTGGACACCAGCCCACTGATGAGACGGTGGGGCCCAACATGCAGGCCCAATTAATCCCAAATTTCGTGGGCTGCTATAAGACATGTATAGGAACAAATAACTCTTCATGAGTTAATGCTAATTCGGCCGCCATGGTGGTCATTTAGGCGGCCCAAGTTAGAGATACAATTCTGGGCCAGATTCTGCGGCCCAGAAAAACATCCTACTAATTTGATCATATCTCGGAATCTACAACTCCAAATGGGTCCAAATGTTACCTGCGCTTAGAAGGCATCCGGAGCTCGATTTGCTTCTTCTATGGCCCACCCTGATTCGGCCGTCTAGAAGGTCTTCCAGACACGTCTGTTCGGTGAAGGAAAGCTGGCTGCCACCTCGGGTCAAACGTGGAAAAGTCCAAATTCCACAAGCTTTCCACCACCTATAGCCTAGAAAAATTAATTAAGATGCTTTGTACTGTTGGTGGTTTGACCCAAGGCTCCCAAAATTTATATTTAAGGCAGTGGTGGTGAAGAAGTTGAGGATCTTGGATGCTTTGTTCAATTGTAATGTTATGCTGCATTTTTGTTGCCTCAATTTTGTCTTTCACATGTAAGTTGTTCAATTCACTTTAGTTTCTTAATAAAAGTTCTTCTTCTACTCTTATTATGTTGTTATTAATATCACTTTGATACCGTTGGATCAAGGTGTGAATTTATTCACACCAACCCTTGTGAAATTATTCACACAACAGTGGAGTGATCATTTTATTTTTGTTGTTTTCTTTACTTCTCCATTTCCTCCCTCATGAGTCTACTTTCCGCTCCATTGAAACCATGGGATCAATGGAGGGATAACCCACTTATGGGTTGATCCAAGGGAGTAGCAAGGAGCTGTATTGGATGTTATTTATCACCTAATTAATGTATAATCACTTCTTTAATTGGGATTTTTATTTGATGATTTTTAAATTTCATCGTCCTTGTTGAATTTAAGGCCACACACATCAAGTACTAATACGATCCTTTACCTCGAAGTGCTCAAAACATTGATCCTTCAAGTGTATAGGTGATTAGTATTAGAGGGTTTAGGCATTAAACCGGCATGTGATGATGTTGTTTTATCTCCTTAAATAAACCCATCTCAAATTTAAGAAATTGAAATCATTAAAAAGAAAATACATCCAACCCACCCCGAGCGATAACCTAGGATCAACTCATTATTTTAAAATGAATCCACTTAAATATATTAGATATCTTTAAAAACCATCCATAATCAATCCAAGTTGGCCACTTCATAGCCAAAAATCCATCCCTTAGGTTGTGTATCTTAGGTATCTTCTTAGGTCTCTGTGGAATCGACAACCCAAGCTACACTACAAGGACCGTTCTACCCTTCTTCTCTTGGGTAAATTTGGGAGTGAACCAAATTTTGGCGCCGTTTCCGGGGGCCAAGTAAGTACCTTAGATCCAAAAAAACCTTCTTTTCTCACCTCCATTCTTCTACTCTCACCTAAGATCTCTTATCTGGTCCCTTTCTCGCTTTTTTTTGGCGCATGTCCGCCTACACCCGCAATTTCTCAAACAGACTAGTTAGGGTGGAAAGTCCTAGGATAGGGGAGTCAAGTGAACCTAAGGGATTGTTTAAATCAGATTCAAATATTCTTGAAACCCCAAAGTCAGAACTTGAAACAAGTCCAATGGAGGGTCATCCACAAAATCAAATTGTAAACCCTGGGGGGAATCAAATGGGAAACCAAAACCAAGAAGCTCCAAACTTAGGGAATGTAGTTGATCAAACCATGAACGACTACCTCACTCCAGCTTGGAAAAATGCCCCCTCATGCATTAGACACAATTCCAAAGGATACACCAACTACATATTCAAACCCCATGTCCTAAACCACCTTCCAACCTTTCATGGGATGGAGTCAGAAATGCCATACCTTCATGTCAAAGAGTTCAACGACATTGTTGAAACCATGTGTCCCCCACCTCAACTAGAATCTGATAAGATGAGGCTATTTCCTTTTTCATTAAAGGATCGAGCTAAAAATTGTCTAAACAACTTGAGACCTACATCAATCCACTCTTGGGACCTACTGTAAAGAGAATTCTACAAAAAATACTTCCCTTATCACAAAAAAATTGCACTTAAAAAGAGCATCCAAAACATTTTTGAAAAAGAGGGAGAGTCATTTTATGAAACATGGGAGAGGTTCAAAGACACCCTAAACATGGTTCCACACCATGGGTTTTCCATACCTGAACAAGTGAGAATTTTCTATTAAGGGTTGGGTCCGGGTAATAAACAATTCATTGACATGATGTGTAATGGAACTTTTAAAAACAAGTCCCCAAATGATGCTTACGAGTATCTGGAAAGTCTGGATGAACAAAACCAAACTTTGGGAACTTCACCTTATTCTGAAAACCCACAAAGAACCACTGCAATTCATACACTTAGAGAAGAGGAAAGCCTTAGGGCTAAACTCGCAGCACTCTCTAGGAAGGTTGAAGAGATAGACCTTAGGAATGTCCATGAAATCCAAAATGTAGACCTTGTTTGCACAATTTGTGACAAACATGACCATAAAACAGACAACTGCCCAACCATTACATCCATCAAGGATGTTCTTCTAGGAGGAACCCCAGTGGAAGTCAATGCCCTAAACTTTCAAAAGCCCCAATACCAAAACACCTTCAATCCAAGGTACAATGACCACCCAGGCTTCCGATGGAAGGATAACCAACAACATAGCCAACCACAAGGGAAAAATCCTTACCCTCAACAGAACTACCAAACCCATAACCAGTTCCAAACCCAACCTATCCAATACCAACAGCCACCAGTCCATTTTCAACAAACCATCCCACCTCCAAAATATCCCCCTGGGATAAACCAACCTACTCAAGCACCAACCCAAACTGTTCCACAAAGCCTACTAGAACAACTATGCAATCAAATGGAGAGGATGAACTCAGAAGTCTCTTCCCTAAAACAAGAACTTCAAACCATCAAAACAGGAAAGGCACCCCTGCCTACTCTGGCGGTTCCATCCTCAACTTCAAGGGGAGAGTCAAGTTGTGCTCAAACAACTCATGAACAACTAAAGGTTGTGACTGTTTTAAGAAGTGGGAAATCAATTGAGAAACCTGAACAACTAATTCAGAACCCACCTGATGATTCTAACTTGGATGAAAATTTAAATGAACCACAAGATCAAACTGAGGAAACTGATAACAATGTGAAAGAAACAACTCTTCAACAAACAACTCCACAACCTGCACCATTTCCCCAACGCATGAGGGGGAAATCCAAGCCTGAACTAAGTGAAACGTTGAGGGAAATATTTTCACAAGTCAAGTTGAACATACCCCTTCTCGATGCCATCCAAACTATAACTGCCTACTCAACGTAACTTAAGGACTTGTGCACTTTTAAAAGAAAATTTTCACATAAAAACCAAGTCCTTTGGGCTGCTAATGTGAGTACCACCATTCAAGGGACCATTCCTCCTAAGTTGAAAGACCCAGGTTGCCCTTACATCAACGTTGAACTAGGAGAAAGAAAAGTTGTCAAGGCCTTGTGTGACCTAGGTGCTAGTGTCAATCTCATCCCATATGCTGTGCACTGCCAGTTAGGCCTGGAAGAGCTCCAACCCACATCTGTCACACTTCAGCTTGCTGATCGTAGCATTAGGGTTCCAAAGGGGATTTTAAAGGACGTTCTGGTAAAGGTTGAAAATTTCATCTACCCTGCTGATTTCATTGTCCTTGAAAACCATCCAAATTTAGGAAATAAGGAACAAACCCCAATCATCCTTGGGCGTCCTTTCCTTGAAACAATCAACTCTGTTATCCGAGTCCGAAATGGGAACATGGCCATCACCTTTGGGAACATGAGTCTAGACATGAACATCTATAATGCAAGCTCACAAATAGGGGATGACGAGGATATTCATGAAGTAAACATGATAGGAAGCATTGATAATGAATCCATGGAACATCAAGGAATATTTGATGAATGTTTAAGTCAGAATGAGATTGATTTCCTTTTTTCATATGAAGGATGTTTATCTCCTTGGCTTGAATCATTTTCAAATTTCTCTTATGATGAAGTCATAGGTCCAACAATCAGTGAAACCTTTCATGAAACCAATTTCATAGAGACCCCTCTAAATTCCTTCCCTAAATTTGATCAAGCCAATCTAGTAGCTGAAACTTCTACATGTGAGGAATCAATCCAATCTGAACCTCTAAAAAAAGAAATTGATCTTGATCCAATGTCCCAATCTTCTGCTGAAATTCTGAACCAACCTGATCTTGAATTGAAGGAACTTCCTGCTGCAC
Source organism: Viscum album (assembly GCA_963277665.1). Lineage (NCBI taxonomy): Eukaryota > Viridiplantae > Streptophyta > Magnoliopsida > Santalales > Viscaceae > Viscum > Viscum album. The sequence goes on along the minus strand of OY728148.1, from coordinate 493,516,025 downwards.
TAAAGTATGCCTTCCTAGGGGAAAATCAAACACATCCTATTTTCATTTCTTCTTCTCTTGAAGCAAATCATGAGAAGATGCTTCTAGATGTCCTTAGGAAGCATAAGAAAGCCATTGGTTGGACCATTTCTGATATTCCTGGGATTAGCCCACTTATCGGGACTCATAGGATTGTTCTGGAATCTGATTCAAAGCCATGTCGTCAACCTCAATGGTGACTCAATCCTAATCTCATGGAGGTAGTAAGGAAGGAACTTCTGAAATTGTTGAAAGCAGGTATCATATATCCCATAGGTGAGAGTGAATGGGTGAGCCCAATCCAAGTGGTTCCAAAAAAGGATGGAATCACAGTGATAACCAATGAGGATGGAGTGATTTTTCCAACAAGGGTGAGTAGTGGATGGAGGGTCTGCATTGACTATAGGAAACTAAACTCATTCACTAAGAAGGACCATTTCCCCTTACCATTCATTGACCAAGTCCTTGAGAGAGTGGCAGGTCATGTCTTCTACTGTTTCTTAGATGGGTACTCGGGGTACAATCAAATTGAGGTCTCCCTAGAGGATCAAGGGAAGACTACATTCACATGTCCTTTCGGTACCTTTGCCTTCAAACGCATGCCCTTCGGGTTATGCAATGCCCCTGGAACCTTCCAGCGGTGCATGATGGGAATCTTCTCAGACATGGTAGGGTATTTTCTTGAGGTCTTCATGGATGACTTCTCTGTGTTTGGGGATACTTTTTAGGGATGTCTGCAGAATGTGGAGAGAGTCTTGTCAAGATGTGAAGAAAAAAATCTGGTCCTAAACTGGGAAAAATGCCATTTCATGGTTAAATAGGGACTTATTCTAGGCCATCTGGTCTCCAGTAGGGGGATTGAAGTTGATAAAGCAAAGGTTGACATCATTAGTCACCTTCCATCACCCAAAACTTTCAAGGAAGTGAGGTCTTTCTTAGGACATGCTGGTTTCTATAGAAGATTCATCAAGGACTTTAGTTCAATATCCCGTCCCCTTTGTGCTCTCTTAGTAAAGGATGCTCCATTTGTTTGGACAGAAAGCTGTGAGGGTTCATTCTCAACCCTCAAATCCTCTCTCACCTCTCCTCTCATTATGAAATCTCCAAATTGGAACCTTCCTTTTGAACTTATGTGTGATGCCAGTGACTTTGCTGTTGGAGCTGTGTTAGGACAACGTTGTGATAAAACTCCTTATGTCATTGCTTATGCAAGAAAATCCTTAATTGATGCCCAAATCAACTACACCCCCACTGAAAAGGAGTTACTTTCTATTGTGTTTGCCTTAGAGAAGTTTAGGTCCTACCTCTTCGGATCACCCATCACTGTGTTCACTGACGATTCTGCACTAAAATACCTCTTCGAAAAACAAGATGTTAACGCTAGACTGATTAGGTGGGTCCTTCTCTTACAAGAATTTGACCTCACAATCAAGGATAAAAAGGGAGTTGAAAATGTTGTAGCTGATCACCTCTCTAGGATGGAATTCAAAGACAGCTCAAATCGCCTCTCTGTGTCTGATTCGTTTCCTGATGAACACCTATACTCTATGAGTGTCTGCCCTTGGTATGCTGACATAGCAAATTTCTTAGTGACAGGAGTCATTCCAAAATTCTTAGGGACTCAAGCTCGAAGGAAATTTCTTTCTGATGTTAGACACTATGTGTTTGATGATCCTTACCTCTATAAGTTCTGTCCTGACCAAGTCATTAGGAGGTGTGTTCTAGAATCTGAACAAGAGTCCATCCTTAAATTCTGTCACAGTGAGGCATGTGGAGGTCACTTTTCCTCCAAGAAAACATCTGCTAAGATTATTCAAGGTGGTCTTTTCTGGCCCACCCTTTCAAGGGACTCCTACACATTTTGTCAAAGCTGCCCTAGGTGTCAACAAGTAGGGTCCATCACAAAAAGGAATCAAATGCCACTCACTCCTATCTTAGTGGTTGAAATATTTGACTGTTGGGGAATTGATTTCATGGGTCCCTTCCCAAACTCTCGGAGATACCTCTACATACTCTTAGCTGTTGATTATGTCTCAAAATGGGTTGAGGCCATTCGCACAAAATCCAATGATCATCAAACTGTGATTAGATTCCTAAAAGAAAACATATTATCTAGATTTGGAATTCCTAGGGCTATCAGAGTGATCGTGGAACTCATTTTTGCAACCGTCCATTCTCATCACTCATGGAAAAATATGGAATTTCTCACAAAGTGTCCACTGCTTACCACCCACAGACCAATGGTCAAGCTGAGTTAGCCAATCGTGAAATTAAGGAAATTCTTGAAAAAACTGTCAACCCATCTAGGAAAGATTGGTCTGAGAAACTCTTAGATGCTCTTTGGGCCTATAGAACTGCATATAAAACCATTTTAGGAATGTCCCCATATAGGTTGGTTTATGGAAAAGCATGCCATTTGCCAGTGGAGATTGAACATAAGGCCTTTTGGGCAATTAATAAAATAGATTATGACCTCTCATTGGCCAGAACAAAAAGGAAATTAGATCTCAATGAACTGGAGGAACTAAGGATGGAGGCATATGAAAATTCAAGGATCAATAAAGCTAGAATTCAAGCCTACCAATCTAGGAATATCAAGGTCAAACATTTTGAACCGGGAAAACTTGTGCTCTTGTATAGTTCAAAACTTCATTTACATCCGGGAAAGTTAAGGTCTAGATGGTCAGGACCTTTCTTAGTGCATCATGTATTCCCCCATGGGGCAGTAGAGATTCAAGATCCCACAAGTGGTCACATTTTCAAGGTCAATGGTCAAAGGTTAAAAAACTTCGTTGAATCATTCAATAAACAGGAAATAGATGTTGAGTTAATTGATCCAATCTATGAACCAGGAAAAAAATTGATAAATTTGGGATCTAGGTCGTGCTAACGACGTTAAACAAAGCGCTGCACGAGAGGAAACCCGTGGTTTTTATGTTTCTAATCTTTCTGAATCATCCTTATTTTTCAAATAAGATTACTTAATCATTTTTATATTTAAAAATAAAAAAAAATAGACTTTTGAGCTGTTCTTCTGTTATGAGTATGGATGGGTACGAAAGAGGAGCACCATATTCATCCGTGTCACGTGGTGTGATTCTTGAGTAATACCTTACCTAGAAATTTAAAAAGAAGACAATGTATCATCAATTTATTTTGTTTTTATTATTCAATAGGTTAAGAAAAAAAAATATAATAATACAAAAAAAAATTCCACGCCATAGGCCGTGGGGCAAACCCCGTCACAACAGGCGAAGCCGCGGGGACTCGAACCCGGGACCGAAGGGAGACAGGGGCACGCGCTTACCACTGACCTGCGGCTTCTTGTGATACCTTATTCTATAATTTTTATATATATTCTTATATTTTACTTCCTCTATTATATATATATATATATATATTGTTTGTTTTTGTTTGTTTTGTTTGTTTTGTTTTTTTTGTTTTTTTTGTTTTTTTTCCTTTTTCCACTAGGGAACTTTGCAAGCGACATGGATATCAAAGGAATAAATTCGAGCGGCAAGAACTTCAAACTTCAACCACCAGGTGACTTCATTCCATAATCCTCATTTTCAATTTCATTTTTAAATTTTTATTCCTTGCCTCTACTCCTAATTTTTCATTTCTTCAAACACTGGGGACAGAGTTGTTTTAAGTTGGGGGGAGATAAAATAAAAAAATGCTTTTGTGTCAAAAACAAAAATTGAATGATTTGAAAAAAAAGTAAATGGAAGGAAAAATTCCTTTAACTTTGAACATGGTAATACACATTCCACACTTTGAAACTGAATATCAAATAATTTTGCATGCCCTGATTTAGATTTTAATCCTTGTATAAATTCATGAGCATAGATTTTGGAAAGTGTGGCTGTCCAATGTGATATTTCATCGTTTATATTTTCATCCAAATAAAAAAATGCCACAATGCACGTCCTCTAGACTATGGGGTACTAATTTGAATTTTTGGGGTCCCATAATAAATAGCATAGGATGGTTTTATTTTCATGAATAATATGAGTATTAAAAAAAAATAAAAAAAATTTGCATGTAGAGCAATGGATTGATAAAATGCGAGGCTTTCGGCACATGGAGATCGTGACTCCAGAGTTGTCTAGCCCTGAGTTTTTCTATCTATCTCTATTTATGGTAATATGACTTTGTTTTTTATTAAGTTAACTCAAGACGATGCCCGAGTATGTGGGCTTCACTTGGTGCCCTAAGGCCTTTGAGTCTGGAAGTCATCGGCACAGTTTTGCTACATGGGTTAATTTGATTAATTGCAATCTCAATTACTATAGCAATATTGCAATAAAAAATCAAAAAAAAAGAGGGATGAAGAATACTCATATTAAGATTAAATGTGATTCCACATAGCGCTTCCATGATTTCCCCCTGGAATGAAAATGAACCCCCATATCTATTGTGATTCACAACACATCATTACACCTAATTGAGTTGGATGAAGTATGATGATGGATTTGATCAAAGGAATGGGCTTGGGATTGGGTTCTGCTTATGAAAATATCTTGTATTAAAATATTTTGATGGGTTTCATGATTGTTTGGTATAAGGTTTTTTGGTGATCATTGTGTATTAAAATGTTTTTAGAAAAGGGAATTCGAATTTCATTTTTGATGAGATATATTTTGCTCGGGACTAGCAAAACTCAAGTTGGGGGTGTGATTAGAAACTAAATGAGGCTAATATTCATTGGTAATATATATAATATTCATGTTCTTTATTATTCATAAACACCATTTTAGTGCATTTTACACTTTGAACATCATTTCACATTATGATTGTAATACCTTCTTAAAATGCACTATTATGTGGTACATTTTTGAACATCATTTAAAGTACCAAACGATTCATCTTATTATACATATTTTAATTTTATAATTTATCTACACTCCAATATTAACATGTTTCATTCAGGGATCAATGGAGAATTCATGGAGGATGATGGAGATATTTGGAAATGAAAAGAAGCAATTCTGGAGAAGGCAGATTGGACACCAGCCCACTGATGAGACTGTGGGGCCCAACATACAGGCTCCATTAATCCCAAATTTCGTGGGATTCTAGAAGACATGTATACGAACAAATCACTCTTCAGGAGGTAATGCTAATTCGGCCTCCATGGTGGTCATTTAGGCGGCCCAAGTTAGAGATACAATTCTGGGCCAGATTCTGCGGCCCAGAAAAACAGCCCACTAATTTGATGATATCTCGGAATACACAACTCCAAATGGGACCAAATGTTACAGCCGGTTAGAAGACATCAGGAACTAGATTTTCTTCTTCTATGTCCCACCCTGATCCGGCCGTCTAGAAGGTCTTCCAGATGCGTCTGTTCGGTGAAGGAAAGATGGCTGCCACCTCGGGTCAAACGTGGAAAAGTCCAAATTCCACAAGCTTTCCACCACCTATAGCCTAGCAAAATTAATTAATATGCTTTGTACTGTTGGTGGTTCTACCCAAGGCTCCCAAAATGCCTATTTAAGGCAGTGGTGGTGAAGGAGTTGAGGATCGTGGATGCTTTGTTCAATTGTAATGTTATGCTGCATTTTTGTTGCCTCAATTTTGTCTTTCACATGTAAGTTGTTCAATTCACTTTAGTTTCTTAATAAAAGTTCTTCTTCTACTCTTATTCTGTTGTTCTTAATATCACTTTGATACCGTTGGATCAAGGTGTGAATTTATTCACACAAACCCTTGTGAAATTATTCACACAACGGTGGAGTGATCATTTTATTTTTGTTGTTTTCTTTACTTCTCCATTTCCTCCCTCATTAGTCTACTTTCCGCTTCCATTGAAACCATGGGATCAATGGAGGGCTAACCCACTTATGGGTTTATCCAAGGGAGTAGAAAGGGGATGGATTGGATGTTATTTATCACCTAATTAATGTATAATCACTTCTTTAATTGGGATTTTTATTTGATGATTTTTAAACTTCATCGTCCTTGTTGAATTTAAGGCCACACACATCCAGTACTAATACGATCCTTTACCTTGAAGTGCTCAAAACTTTGATCCTTAAAGTGTATAGGTGATTAGTATTAGAGGGTGTAGGCATTAAACCAGCAAATGATGATGTTGTTTTATCTCTTTAAATAAACCCATCTCAAATTTAAGAAATTGAAATCATTAAAAAGAAAATACGTCCAATCCACCCCGAGCGATAACCTAGGATCAACTCATTATTTTAAATTGAATCCACTTAAATCTATTAGATATCTTTAAAACCCATCCAAAATCAATCCAAGTTGGTCACTGCATTGCCAAAAATCCAACCCTTAGGTTGTGTATCTTAGGTATCTTCTTAGGTCTCTGTGGAATCGACAACCCAAGCTACACTACAAGGACTGTTCTACCCTTATTCTCTTGGGTAAATTTGGGCGTGAACCAGTGCTCATGATGGGCTACTCACAGGCTTGAATCCGAGCCCCGAAGAAGGATATAAATTGGGAAGAAACTCCTCCTAGGGAAGACTACATGGTATGTTAGGGGGCTTAAATAGCATGTGACCTTTCCTGAACACCTAGCTCTGTACTCTAACTACACAGCTTGGTTGGGTAGTTGGCACCACACAGTGTGTACTAAAGTAACATGGCATATCCCACCTCACCTGATTCCTAGCTATTAATTTCTTTTACAACGCATTGCTAACAGTTTCTACCACATGTCACATACCCCTTGGTACATGGTGTGTACTAGATACACTGCCCCTTGGCTATGTCTCTTTCCCATTCCCATTTCTATCATCCTATGCCCATGCATTGTTGTTGTGTACTTCAACATGGCCATGTACCTTCAGAAGACTTCCTGGACCATGACCTCAGGACACATGTTTTGGGGTCACTATATGGCATGTAAATCTAGTACATGGTGTGTAGTACCCAAAAGTAATCTTCCCCAAATGGGAAGAATGCACGATGTGTTCATCTGGTCAACACACCATGTAGATAGGAAAATAAATTAGAAATTCCCTATGAGCATCCCTTATCACCACTATTTTCCATGAAATGCATCGATCGACCCACTAGGGGACCGTAATAAGAACCCAGGGGATGCAAAACCTTAAAATGAGGTAAGGGAAGGGTGATGAAGTCTTAAAACTCAAAACATCCTACCTCATGCTGAAACGACGAAGATTTGAGGTCAAATCAACACTCAGAAGCTACTATTGCGTGATTTGATAGTGATCACCATCATGATCAAAGATTGACCATGCCTCATTTCTGTGATTTGTTCCTCAGTCCATCCATCACCAAATGGGGGAGGGTTGGATCCTTCTATAATGTGAAGAAAGGGGGAGTGAGGTAAAGGGCATTTTTTTAATTTTATTAAAACAATATCCTCCATTTAAGACCCGACTTCCATCTAACCTCCGACTCAACACCCGAACCTGACAAAGTTTATATTTACACTTAGGGTAAACATGAAATTTTAATCTCAAATATAGTCTCAAAAATATGATCTCAGAATTCAATCAAGAGTTTCTTATGTTTTCAAATAATTTTTTCATATATGATAAGATATATTTAATATGTTTTTAATATCACAATGCCGAGGATCTCTAAACCTTGGAATCACATTCCAACTTAGCACCCATATTTGGAAATATGATTAGAAATATTAAAAATACTTTAAGGATAAAAACCAAGTCACTGAATCCTTCACACCTTAAGGATTTTCATCCCCATAAAGAGAATGCTTATGCACATGGGAGAAAAATTGAGCTCTCAACTAGAACTCCCACTCCAGCGAGGTCACTAAGACCACCAAAAATCCCACCAAGGGTTCCCATACTTCCTCAAATCATACACTCGAGGGAAAATAATGTATGAAACAAAATTTTCATCCTGGTAAACCATTTAGAAAATGTGAAAAAAGTGGGAATATGTCTCCACAGCTACGATAGGGGGGAAAACAGCAACAACTAGTCTATTTGCGGTCATAGGGTCTAGCAGAATGCCACCTCGCTAAACTAATGTAGAGACCAACCAAACCCTAATCTAACAACACAAGTCAAAAAAACATCCACTACACCTTGATACTATACTCTTTGGAAAAAAATGACTCACCCTATTCGTTTTGTATCACATCACAAGAACACATCTTAGTGGAAAAAAGCATCCCGAATTCCTATGAGTCTGAAGCTACAATGAAACTTGCCACACCCACCTCAAGTGGATCATGTACAAAAACAACACTGAACCTGTGATGGTACCAATGAAAAAAAGGCATCCTAAGCACACAATAGATCTTAATATGCCCTCCGTAAAAACCTCCAACACACAACCCTTCCCCAAAAACACAAGTCAAAGAGACTCATCCACCACACCATGAAACTATCCGGTTTGGGTGACACTGACACACCCTTACAGTTATACTCGTTTCACAAAAACATGTCCTAGTGGGGGTTTGATCCCTCTTCCTCATGAATTTAAATCCAAACAAAAAAACTGTAACACATGTTCTTACCGTTGCCCCACATCGCCCTAAAAAATCATTGGGCAAGAAGTGGAAGGAGAATATTTCCACATATTAGTGTCTAACAATACTATTGGATAAAGTATAAAAGAGAAAAATTGTACATATATCCCTTTGAACCTATGGGTTAAAGGCCTCTATAGCCTACAAATACCTTTTCCCTTTCCTCCAGCTCCATGAGCCTAACATGGACCACCTGGGGGTGGTGGTGGAAACATGTATCGTCTGCTACCTCCTACTGCTCCACACACTACTCCAATATGTCCACTATCACATGAATCTACATGATTGAAATTATTTCTATATCAAGGTGTTCCATCAACTGGATCCCTCTAAGTAGCATAGTGGGTTTGAAAATTTATAGCAATATGTCCCAAACCGTCACAAGAATTTTACTGCCTCTATTATAGCTGTCCAAAACAATACTGTAAGCCCTGATCCGTTGACCCTCTATCCTAGGATAACTACCTAAAGCACCTCAGACTCCCAGATCCATATGCCTTCCATGAACTATAATCTTCTGATGTATCATATCCCATGTTCCTAGCACTAATGGTTAGAGTCTTCCCATCCTAAAATATCTCCACCACCATGTTCTAGTCAAGCACACCTACGTAGCTGGGAATGTATAGTGGAACCACTGTTTCCCTGATCTCATGGCACAAGCCCTGTTTGAAGGCCCATGATATAAAAAAATGGATCATGAAAAATATTCAGGGAGTATCATGACATGTCTATGAACCTCGCTTAGAATTATTCAATAATCATGTTATCCTACCAATGTTGTAGATGATCTTGGATACGTACCAACATCAACATGGCCAGATTGAACTATGCCCAAAAGAGCTACTCAAACTCTACTGAAGAGATCATCACCTCATTATGGGTGCGTGACACAATACTCCACCAACCCCTGGCCGAACCATATAGAAGGATCACCACTAGGACCACCACTTTATTAAGAGGTTTCCTTATAAAGAGGAAAACATGTGTGATTACATTCATTAAATAATCATCTTTCTGGGTGTCTGGATCACCCTGGTACCTCCGAGTTCACTACCTCTAGAACTCATCGAGCACACTCAGCCTATATGCATCCTCAACTGGAACTGCTAGAACAAATTTCTACTCAATGGTCAGTGGCTCAAATGGAGGAACAACCAGAGGTATAGCCTTAGAACCCGTGCCTTGTGCTGAAGAATTTCCACATGGATGATCATCACCAAAATCCCATCATGGAACCCAATCTAGTGGTATTCTTGGAGGTTTCTTGAAATTGAATCAAGATGAACTATGTTCGAAGAGTATAAATAGAGATATGAATCAAAAAAGATATGAAAAACCCAATACCCAGTCCAATACGATGCATGTGCCATTATTTTCCAACAACTAGTGTCATAATGTACTATGTTTAATGGTATTTTATGAGACTCCTGAATGGATACATTGGCCACCACAACAACACTGGAGTCCTGGTCCTGAAATCTGTTCTCAAAACACCCTAAAACTATCTCTATGCCACCCAAACCAAGATTATCACACCATGATCCCAAAGTGGAACCAACTCTGATACCACTCAATCATGATCCAACACAATGAGGATCATGATGATACCCACCAACACCACCTCCATCAACCAGGGGATGACATAAAGTGCCTAGCAGGAATATCAAACACAAGGGATACCTTATGCTATCATACCTATACACATTATCCCATATACAACTCCATGATATTGTGTAGAGATATAAAAACTAAAAACAAGTTCATGAATACATCTAGCCCAAACTAAATTACAAAAATAGTACAAAATGGGAAAAATACATGCCCACCAAAACAAAAATTGAAAAAGTGTCCTACCTACTCAGATGGATGGGGTTGTTGTCAAAAGAACCCATAAAAATCTCAATAGAAAAGCTCCAGTAAACACCCATGGTTAGTCTAGCTCACTAAGCTCCACCTGATTTGGGTCCTCTTGGGACTCTGTTGAAAGGTCTACAGTCTGCACAAGAAAAAAATGAGTGGGGAAATCCTATTAAAGGGTGAGTATAAAAATACTTAATAGACTCCTGAAATACCGAAAAGAAAAGGGAGAAACTGAAAGGCAAATGTTCAATCAACCCATCCATTGGAAACCTAATCATGAGAGAAACTCCATCTAGAACCATCCTTAACTAAACATGACTAGTTAGGTTGTACTGCATGGTGTGTCAACCTAGTAATGTCACAACACTGCTCCAAAACCATGAAAACACCTATATATACTCATCTCAGATTCCAAGTCTCATTAGGTTCTGACATTATTGCCAGCGTCATGTTACAACTCAAGGATTGATGGTGACACTGATCCAAGATCACACACTACACAATCTCCATCAAACTATATGACACAAATCCGAGAGATACACTCCATTATGAACAATACCAAAATCCAAGATGGAACATCTGAGAGATAACACTCAAAATGGTATCACAAATTCGATGGAACAACACTTCTTTCTGAAAGGGAATGCATATGAGAGAACACACTCATCAGATATCATCACTAGGAAACTCACACTAAAACCCAACGGATCTTGATACTCTGATAAGGGATCTCACCTTTCCGTAATGGGGGTGATAATAACCCTAATAGGACCATGATCTCAAACCAAATAATGGGTATCACTCCCAGGATGCACTGGGGGACACTACAAACCTAGTATAGAGAACTATAAACCACACCTACTTGATAAGGGGATCAATCCTAAGATCTGGTGGGGGACACCACTACCCTAACCGGTAACTCATGATCTATTAGCGAGTGGATCACACCCAAGATCCACTGGGGGAACCATAACCAATCAGACATCCTGGAGAACATATCACATTGATAGTAGATCATCACCCGTGTAGTGTTGGTCATGAATATTCCAAAAACACAATCTAATATAGCTAACTAAGTAGGGAATCATATCATGATGATTCTATGAACCATACATAAACTATATGAAATGTAGGAGATCATAAATTCTATGATACAAAAACCCATCTGAAACCTCCTTCCACATAAGGGATCAAATACCCCATGATACCACAAACCCTACTAGGTTGTCCTAATAGATAGGGGATCAAAAACTATGCAGCTTTGGTCACAATGATTCCAAAAACCTGATATATGTAATTGATGGGATATAGGATCCTACTCCAACCTCCTTGGAGGGATACAAAAAATCTAACGAAACGATAGAGGATCCAACCCCAGCCTCTCGGAAGGGATACTAAATCTCTACCTAATCTCATCATACCGAGGGACCACAATCCTATACTGAGGATTTAATGCCACAAATACCCTCATAGGGATAGACTAATGAAACTCACTCAACCAATATTATTCTAAATGTTGCTAAACCAAGAAACCCACAACATCTCTTCCCCTAGAATCACCTAGACCCAAACTATATCCACCATTGCATTCTACATAGAAAAATACTTAGTATTGGCTGCTCACAAACCTAAATCTAATCCTTGAAGAAGGAGATATACTAGGAAAAAAATCCTCCTAGAAGAAATTGTGTGGCGTGTAAGGGGGTCTACACGACGTGTAACCTGGCTTGAACACCTGACCATGTCCTTTAACCACACGGCTTGTACTGAAGGTAAAGGGAATGTCTCACCTGACCTAAGCCCCAACTGTCACTTCCCATCACATGGCTTATCCAGTTGTGTCTATAACATGACATGTACCCCTTGGTACATGATGTGTCCTGACTGCATTGCCACATGGCCACGTCAATTTACCGTGTTCATGTCCAAAACCCCATTCTTGTGTACTTTGGTCATGTACTTCCACACAACTATTTACCTTTACACAGCTTCCCTGACCCTATCGTCAGGCCACACAATGTGGGGTCACTACATGGGGTGTAACTACAATACACTATATGTAGTCACCAAAACTAATCTTCTCCAAATGGGATGAACACACAACATGTTCCTCTAGTATACATGAATGTAGATGGGAAAATACATCATAAATTACATGTGAGTATCCCATATCACCTTCATTTTTCTAGAAACACATATATAGGCCAATGAGGGGTTCCTAGCCAGCATATATGGGCTCTAAAACCGTAAAAATATTCATAAAAAATAGGGCCGAGTATTAAAACTCAAAAATGCATACCTTGTGGAATAATTATAAATATTTTAGGTTGGATAGGTTCTCAGAAGCTTCTATTTCATGATCATTATGTGATCGTTGTCAAGATAAGAAATCGAAGATGCATCATTTCCTTGATTCAGTCCTCCGGTCATTTGCTGCCAATGGGGGAGAGGGGGAGTGGCTCCTGACATCGTGCACACCAAGGGGGTGGAGGTAATGGATTTTTTTTAATTCTATTAAAATAACATCTTCCATTTAACACCCCACTGCTAACTAGGATCCTACCTAACACATGATTCCCAAATGTTTATGTCGCGCTTAGAGTAAATAGGATGTTATGAACTTGAATGCAGTCTTATAATTATGATCCAAGACTCCAATAGAGTGTTACTCACATTTCCAAATAATCTATTAACACATGATAAAATATATTTAATATGTTTTCAATATCACCATGTTGAGGCTCTCTAAACCATATAATCCCGTGTTGACTCAGCCTATGGTTTTGGGAATATTCTTATAATAATTCAAAATTATTACAAGTAAAAATCTGAGTCACTATAAATTACATTAAAAATGATATTTAGTTGATTCATTTTCATGTTTTTCAATTATGAAATTCATAAAATTTCATATTGTTCCATTTAGTTTTCTACTACAAAATATTTAATATAGAGGTCTATACTAACTTAATAATACTTCTCTTATATGTTTTTTAATACGAATATTAATTTATATTTCCATAAGACATATAATTTTACATTTACCACATACAGATTACTTATACATAGGTGATTTCATACACTTTTGTCGATATTATTCTACAATGATATTGATTGATAAAAGAGTTATGCATTGTAGTACCCAATATTCATCAATGTTTTAATTATGCTTCTCATTTTTAAAAATCCAGTTACAAAGATTATGAAATCCACTAGTGTACTTGAATAACATGATTTTCTCAAATCATTCAAAAGATTATAGAGAATTATATGATAATATTAACATTTATAACATGTTGTTTTTAGTTATATCAATGGGTGGAATAATTGATAACTCTATAAATAGTATAGGTGCTCCATATATTTAAAGGCTCATCAGTAAAAATTATCATCTCATTTTTAGATTATTTCCATGTGGTATAAATACAAAAAAAAATTACACAACCATATATTTTTGACCCAATGTCTGAATTATATAACAGAATTCAATATGTGATGTACATTGTAGGCTTTAGATTCATTGATATGATTATAGTTTGACATAAGTTAAGTTTGATAATTGTTTGTATATTTTTCATTCCTTGTAGATCATAGAGAAATCAACAAACCATTTATGTAAACCAATTTATAGTCACAAATATTAAATGCTTGTTTGATGAATGAAATAAATTAATCGTACATTTCAGAACTGTATGATATATTTTGACATCTAATAGCATTCCATATTTGAAAATTTGTCAAATCAAAAGACATATTATGATCCAAATACTTATAACTTACCAACCACTTTATAAATCAATATTCTTTTAGTTAGTGAAATTGTATATTTCAAGAACACTGGGGATATTATCTTAAAAAGAAAAATCATTGAACTGTAACATATAGATGAACTAAATCCATTATATCCTCCATGGATGTACCCTATGATAGATGAAATTGTTGATGATGGGTATTATAATTATTTGTTCCACATTTTTAATACCACACAATCATGTAAATTATAGAAAGTGATAATGAGAGTGTACTTTGAATACCATTATCAATTTTTATATCATTATTTGTCTTCACTATTACATTATTGATGATTTTTGAAACATTTTTAGTGGATGAATATAGAATGGTTGAATCCCAATCTTAATCCTTTATTCAGTTTAATAAAAAATAATTGATAGTAGATTTGTTGATGGGTTCCAAGAATCATGCATTAGAGGTGAGTGTAACGACTCACTTTTTGGAAGACATTTCACTATACAATCATCTTTTACATGTGGTCCATGATACATGATGTTGAACTATCAAGATGAAATGGCTATTTTTCATTGGGATAAATATCTATATTTTTTCAAAACATTCACATTAAATCCATTCAAGACATAGATTCAATGGTTTCTTCGAAATCATAAACTTCTTTATGAAGACATCCCAAAAATTCTCTCAAGACAATTCAATATAAATGTGGATCGTCTAATAAAATATCTAAAGGCAGTAATTTTTTTTCAAAACACACAGCTTCTATACTTCTAGGAAACTAATTTATCATTTACTATTGAATTTAGAGTAATATTATTTTTTATTAATAACATTATTGTGTTTTGTATATACTTATGCAGCAGTTCATACCATTAAATTTCAAAAGTGGGGTATTCCTTATATAAATATACATGTATTCATTCAATATTCTCATATGATTTAAAATTATACTAATGATTATTGAATTTGTTCAGATGAAATATCAGATATGATAGTTCTTCCTCAATTATATGATGCTATAAAAAATTAAATGATTCATGGACCTTATGGGGAAACCAAACCACACTCTTCATGCATGAAAAGTATATTTTTTTCAAAATATTTTCCTAAAAAGTTTGTCAATAACACTTCTACTGATGAGGATGGGTATTCTATTTACATAAGAAGTGATAACAATATAACAATAGTAAAGAACAAGGTTGAAAATGATTATTATTTTGTTTTCCCTTATAATCCATCCATTTGCTAAAATATCAGGCCCATCTCAACATCGAAGTATATAATCAATCAATTTCAATCAAATATGTGTTCAAGTACATGAAAGAAGAGATTGATCATGTCACAATAGTTCTTATGGATCATAAACTATAGAACATGTTTAGAATTAAGTTGAAGAAATTAAAATGTATTATGACTATCGATATATTTTATCATGCGAGGTTGTTTAGAAAATATTTAGTTATGTAATTCATTATAGGTTCCTTCCTATTAGAAGATTATAATTCTAGTTACTTGGTGTGAAAATTATAACATAAAATGACAGATGAAATATTGAATTCATTCTGTCTGAATAGAAATATCATAGACTACGTTCACTTCCTGATTTGAATCCCATACAACTTATCAAGGAGTAAAACATCTAACCCAAGAAGAATTCCCAATGGAATATTTTTTCCACTAGAATGACTGTAAATGGTATCCCAAAAAATGAGGTTTTTCTATCGTGAGATTACATTATGTGACTCTCACTATTGTTGAACTGTATTATATTGGAATAATTATCACTAATGTTTCAGAAACAACTTCATATGATAACATCATAGCTATAAATCATATGACTTTGAAAACATTTATAGATTGATATTTCTTCCTGGGTTTACTTATTAATGATTAAAATTTTTTAGATGATTTTATGGAGGCTTATTTTTGGGTAATCATGAATTCCCTATATAGATTATTTTCTCAGCTACTGTTATCGAAAAATATTTATCAACCTCCTGATTTATAGATTAGAATCTATAAAATACTATCTGAATATAATTTATATGCTCAGAGAAAGATTTTTCAAAATGAATTAATTTGATTTCTAAACAAATATTTAAATAACCATTGCATTTATATATCAATAATTATATATTGATGCATCTATTTCTCACATTTTATATTTTACACATAAAAAATAATATTTGTTAAGAGGTAGAAAATGAAACTTTAAACTCATGTTGTTTATTTATTTTTAAATTAATTGGATGACTAATATCATATTATTTTAATGAATATAATGGTACATACAATCATATTAAATACATATATTTAAGTAAAAATATCTATGGTTCATAATGAATAAAAATACCTAATTTTCATATTTTCTTGAAATATAATGGCATTTATTTTTCTCATTTTCTATAACACAACATATGTTAGATGGTTTAAAAAAAATATAATTACATTTGTTAAACCATTGTTAAAATAATTTTTTTCAATATAATTCCATTCAGTCAACCAACTAGCTTTATTTGTTAAATATTTTCATCTCACTGACAGTCAATTGCAGTTGTATGCACTGCTAGAAATTGATAACATCCTTTATAGAAATGTAAGATCATTGAGATATTACCCTATAATGTTTTTTCCATAGTTATCAACATCATTTTGGGAAAATATTGATTAAAGATGACGAAAATTATGATATGGATTTTCTCCAAGATTAATTTGATGTTTTGAGTAAAAAGAAAAATAACTGACAAAACTAAATTTTCACCAACATTATTAAGGCATCTTTCAAACAAAATGGTGGAATTTTCTTACACGCTTACGGAGAAACAGGAAAAACATTCTTATGGAATTCCTTATCATAGAAACTATTTTATGAAGGGAATATAGAAAATGCAATTTCATTAGGTGGTATAGCATACCTACTATTACCATGTATGAGAAAGACACTTTCTCAATTTTTTTACCCCAATTATTGTTAATGAAGACTCGACATGAAACATTCTACATGTCAGTTGGATTAACTTATATGAAAAATAAAATTATTTATTTGGAATGAACCACTGATGGTTCAAAAATACTTTTATGAGGATCTTGATCACACCTTTAGGGATATTATGTCACTACATATTACAAATAGCGATGAATGTTATTTTATAGTTAAATATGTTATTCTTGGTGGTGATTTTAAAAAAAGAACATTACATGTAGTACAACATGGTACTAAAGCTAACATCATATTTTCAATTATCAAATATTCATATATCTGGAAAAATTGTTCTCTTATAACATCAATATATAATAGGATACTACATTCTATAGAAATAATTACTCATTCTTGGAAAATACTATAGTTTTCCATTTGGATTCTTAACATAGGGGATGGGGCAGTTGTCATGCCAAATGATATTGAGGCTGATATTAAAATTACACATATATATTTAATTGGAAGTTTTTATAAACTATTAGATCCCATTGTTTTCCTCAAATAACCATATTTAACATCAAATTAAAAATCCTTAGAATACATAAATGTGTCAGCTATTTTAACACTAACTCGGAAAGTTGTGAAAGAAGTAAATGATTACATGATATCTTTGATTGATAGAGAAGAAATGTTTTATTTGAGTTTAGATTTATTTTGTAAATAATGTTTGGATATTTACACCCTAGATAATATATATACACCACAAATTTTTAATGGTATTAATATCTCTAGTCCACCGAATCAAAAAATTAATCTTAAAAGTGGGGGTTCCATATATGTTTCTTATAAATGTTGACAAGTCTTTTAGACCTTGCAACGAAACCCATTTGATCACCACCTTTATGGGAAATCATTGTATTGGATCATAAATTATAGCAGGAAATCATTCAAGACATAAAGATTTCATAATGAGGATTAATATGAAACACTTTTATTGAAATTGGCCTTTAAAGGTTGAAAAAAATACAATGTCGATTAACTATATCACCTTCAATGACACTTAATAAAAGTTAGGACCAACCTCTGTCTTCTATTGAGATTATACTACCCCAGCTAGTTTTCTGTCATGTTCAACATTATGTACCAGTGTCTAGAGTTATGAATAAAAAGGAATTAAATTTTTGATACATGATAGTGATAACATACCTACAAGATGTTAAAAAACATATTATTTACAAAAACATTTTCCAAAACATGATGTTCGTATAATTACTATTTTATTATGGAAAAATATATTCTTTTCACATTTCAATTTCAGTTCCACTAACCAATGTATTTCTTAATATGATTCAAATTATTTATGTGAATAATTATATTTTTCATTAGATTCTCATATAGCATAGTTGAAAAGTCTTGTGATTTTTCTAAGCTGTAAAAAATATATGTTGATGATGATGATAAATTGAAGATTTTAGTGAATCTTATACAGTTTTGGAAGAAAAATAATCAAAATTTATATATGACATAGTTATCATCAAACTACTTCTTGGAGATGAAACTATAAGTTTACTTTTATTATCAAATTTTAAAGATTCATCAAAACTATTTCTTCAATATAAAATTAATCTATTATTGAACTGTACTTTTAACTACTGTTGGTATAGAAATATTTGGAAATTTATTCTCATTTGTGTAATTAATTATCATGTTCTATTTATTTATTGTTTGTAAAGAAATTATCAACGCCAGAACATGTTGGAAACAATGATTCAAGTTACAATTATTGGCCAAAAACTCTTCTCAATGTCAAATAATTGCTTTGTGATGGTGTTTTTTATATAATAGATAATTTTTAAATTAGT
This sequence comes from Viscum album, assembly GCA_963277665.1. Taxonomy (NCBI): domain Eukaryota; kingdom Viridiplantae; phylum Streptophyta; class Magnoliopsida; order Santalales; family Viscaceae; genus Viscum; species Viscum album. Next base: position 493,497,112 of record OY728148.1, on the reverse strand, counting down.
TAGAATAAAATAAAATATTTAGCAAGCCATAACCAGGGAAGGCTATTTTTTAACTGGAGTACCCATTCAAAACGTTCTGATGCACAATTTTCACTTTTTTATTCCATTTTAATCTATTCAATGATATCAAAGAGGGGAAGGTTCTAGAGGATTTTCTTATAGGAATTAAATTATCATTGATAACACATGTAAACACTAATACATTATGTCATTGTTATTATATATTTACCTTTTCATCTCTATATAATGTTTTTATTTATTCCACTTTGGTCATGATATCAATATTCAAAAAAAGCATGATAAATTTGTTGGTATGTTATATAATATTCCAAAGAGTTCAATCGATACATTAAAAGAAATCAGCATAGTATATGTATACAAAAATTATTTATGTGTCATTTATTTATGGATAAATGTTACTAAGGAATACTATTTTATGGTTACTATTTGTAGATAATAATAGTAATATCTCCCATTATTCTCATACATTATCTATTTAATGTTTATGAAATGATTTTCTTTATTTATCATGCATATTGATATCAATGATCATTAATAAGTTACATTAAAACTATTTGTATGTTCTATAATAACCTTATAATTTAATCTATATATTTAAAAAAACATTAACCATAGTACATATAATGGAAATAGATTCATTTCACCTTTGTTTAAGGATAAATTTCACTAATACCTATTATTTTGTAGTTACTGTTTCATATATTTATTTTTGTCTTCGTGAAATAGATGTTTTTGGTGTGCTTCATCAATATAAAGCTCCATGATATTGGGGAAATAGAAACAAAATAATGCATATTTCCTTGAGGGATGGCATGTAATGATATATAATAATTAAAATAACTTAACTATGTTACTCATACAACTTACTAAAATCTTATAATTCACATTTATTTCTATAGCAGAGAAACCCTTTGTTTTACTTTATGGGATGAATATGCAGATCATCTCAATACACTTATTATAGATGAAACAACAACTCATATTTTAGTTCTTCAAGTTGTCCGTGCAAACTGTATCTCCAGTATGCTTTCACATACAAGACTTATTATAAAATACTCTATTTATATTATAATAACACTATGTATTACAATTATTACTTAATTTTTTTGACATTCATAACTAAATATTATTAGAAATATTTTCAATGCCGCCAAGATTCTATTGAATCTAGATTTTCATATAGAACACTTTCTCAAAAATATCTTTTCTAACTATATACTACTGGAAAAATATGTTTTATTGATATAAACTTCTTAATTATAATTAAACTTATTTAGTTAACATCACTTATTAATATTCTATTATTTAGTCATTTACTTATAATTTTTTTATGACATAAAATAACTATTAAAATACTATACAGTTAGTCATATATTGTTTACTAGATTCACTGTAAATAATTTTCAGTATACTGACAACTCCAATAAAAGACTACTGACAATGAAATGAATGGAGTTCTCATATAGGATACTCATATAGAAACAAATGATAGTATTTGAAAAACAAGAGAAACATTATATAGATTACTATCAGTACTGAGGTAATATATGATATTTAAAACAAAAGTAAATTATTTTCACTATACATATCTAATGTAATTTTTGTGCTATTTTAACTCACATTTCATTATCATTGAATTATATGTAAAAAGGTACTACGTTATCCATTGTTAAAAAATAAAAATTCATTACAACTGTTATTATAAATCATGTATTTCTTTCAAAAATGTTAGACTTCCTCAATAAAAATGATAGTTGTGAAAGATATAGTGTAATCCCACTATTAACTATACTAAGGTAATAGTTTATGGTATACAGTTATATTAAATAAAATATGTTCCATTCAGTGTGTATAATTTTTTTTCAATATTAGAATAACAATATTCCTATATATGAAATCTCTGAAAAAACTCATTCTAATATTACTATAACTTTTAAAAACAATTTTGAGAGAGGTGTATTGTTTTACAGAAAGAAAAACAACTATGAAAACATTAAAAATACCCGATATTTTTCAAAATTTATTCTATCTAAATTATATATTATTATAGATACTGACTTCAAATACTGGTCAGTGACAATGCTGGTTGAATTTCTATTGTCCCCTTTGAGAAACAAGTGGTGCAATTTGAAAAAAAAATCACTATTCAAGCTAAGAAACAATATTATTCATTCCACTCATTATTAATTGTGTTTATATTCATCAAAATATTTGTACGTTTATTTATAACCAATATTTATTTAATGTAGAAAAATGATGTGTTATTTCCACTGAGTTGAATGTATTTAAGAGTGAAAAACTACTCCGGACTATTGACATTTCATATTATAACTTCCACTGTATACGTCAACCCTATGAGAAAAATAAAATCAATATAATTTTTATCAAAAAATATGTAAACAAGATGGGAGTTTAGGATTGTCATGCACATAGAAATAAGGGAAGGTTTCAAATTTTATTTAATCTTTTATCCTTATATTTTAATTCCATGCAACAATTTAAAAAATTTATAGATTTAAAATTAAATGTAAATAAAATGTTCACAGAAAAAAAATTATAGTTGTCTTCATAGAATATTTAACTAAAATATAAATTCAATAATCAGTTAGTATTTTTATTTAATATTGTTATGTATGCTATTAACCATGTTTTATTCTCAAGCATCAGGAATCAACATCCTAAAATTATTGATATGTCTCCTTCCAATGATGTGAATTATATTCAAAATTCTAATATCTATTCAAATTTGATGTTACTAAAAATTTGATAACTTTAGAATCAATGCTTACTTTATTATAATTTTGAATCATATATTATATATTTTATAAAGACATTCCTTAATGTTAATAAATAATATATGTGTTGAAATAATTGCTAAATGAATTTGAACATGTAGATGACCATGAATGAGGAAGTTATGGAACAAATTTGGATAGATAATGCTCACAAAATGATGATAATCAATTTCACATTGAAACATCATTTATTTAAAATAAGATAAAATTTGAGAAAATAGTCTCACATTATCATCCAAGTAATGCATCTCCATTAATATACCATTAATTTCAGTTTCATATTAAAATCACACTACATATTTCATATCGGGAATTCAAAAAATTAATTATCTCCTACTGTTCTCTTCCAAATAGACGACTATATTTTCATTTTGATGTTCTATGATTTTTTAATGGTTGTTTTGTTGAAATTTGGAAAAACATACTAGGTAATTGAACTGGGTAGAGGTAGTTTTCACCCACTATGAACTAGATTAATTTTTAATAAATACATGATGTGTGAACTAGACAACATAGATTATATAATTTACTTCATTTAAGAGTATTTTTACTTTCCATATAGAAATGGTCATATGTGATATCCCATATTGTATGTCATGACTAAATTGGGTAGAACAGAATATTGAATCATATTTAACAATGGGGAATACGACAATGGAATGAGACATTAAAAACATTGTTTTTCAGAATGATTTCATGAATCAAAATGAACATTGTGTATTTGATACCACTAATGGGATTTGAATGATTCAAAAACACTTGTTAAACACGATTGAATCAATGTAGAAACCCAAATAAAATATTTTTGATTCCAGATAAATGAAATCATATGTGATGTAAATGTAGAAACAGTTTACCTTACACCATAGATACTCATTTCATTTTTCTTTATCTGGTGTGCTTTATGAATATCACTAAAGAGGTGTACAAAATATATCTATCCTCTAGTGGTATCCACTAGTTGTGTTTAGTCACTCTTCATTAAATAGATAATTATATTTACACTAGTACATGATAGTTCCCTACTTGTTAAATGGTGAAGAAAGAGAGAGCTTCATGATGAGGGTGTTTCGTCTAACTGTATACAAGAGTCACATACCTAACCCACTGAATAATACTACCTATTATTATATATTTCTTTGATATTATCCTTGAGGGTTCATTCATTTACTCATGAGTTATAACACTTGAGTAAATGCCACTCAACCAGTTCATGTAAACATTGCATGAATGAAATAAATGCCCAATCATTTCATCATACGATACATTTAATAAATGATATATTATGTATAGAGGATTCATTTGTTAAATATTTAACACTCTATTTCATTCAATGAATAATTTTAGTTCCAAATTAATCTCATATTATGATTTGTGTAACTATTATTCCTCTATATTGTACAATATAACTAGACAAGAAAACCGATATGATATTTATATACCAAATTAAATAATGTACTCAAACCCAATAAATATCACATATACTCTAATTATACATGTTTTAATATATGATATGATTATATTTAAACCTATTATATAGAAAAAACCATCATATGTGTAATGTTTTTAGGGAATATATCCTTCATCCTTCTTGAGGAACAGTATATCCACCTCAGGGAGGTCCCTAATTGTGTCGCTAACTCTATTATAGAGGTTCATAAACCGACTAAAAATACATGTCTGCATGTTAGGTCAAGATTTCATGAGATATAAAACATCATCCTATATAGACATAAAAACCCTACCTTCTATATTTCTAGATCCCATGTGTGATTCCTACACCACTAGCCCTTGAGTTCTGGTATCATGCATGAGTATCCCTTTACTGTTGCATCCTTGATACTTACTGATTCCCAACTGTGACAGATAACACTCCCCTTGGATTTCATTTACCAACTCCATATACCCACTAGTCCTTTACTAATAATATCTTGATATTTAGATTCCTTTTTTGATGCTCCACATATATGGGCAGGCATGGGGGAACAATGTCGACTCCTATCTCACTATGAAGGCTATGATCAAACTTCCATTCTTAATGGAATTGATCACGAATCATGTCAAGGGAGTACCAAATGAGGTTAGTATACCTTTACGTGTACTATGAAATAAACCATAAACCTTAATGTGGTTTCAATATCTCTTGTATGCATATAAACCTCAAAATAACTGGCTAATACTCCTCATAAATGAGGCAATAAAACTCTATCCATGAGAATGTATCCTCATTGTTAGCCTAAATGATCAAGGTTCACCACTAATTCATTTCACCTTGTAAAAGGTTGAATTTTGGAATGTACATCGTGTTAAAGGGTGTTCATGAAAGGTGGAATACCCAAATCACTACCTCAAGACAATCCTTAGCTACCTGGGGGTCAGGACTGTCTAAGTACATGGGTGGCCACTTCCACTAAAACTCATGAAGGGAATTGTCATGATCCGACCCAATGGGGATTGGGCCGTAACTCCCCTAGCCTACCTCTAATAGGATAGGGGTTGGAGAATAGCACTGAGAAGGCATATTAATAATATTGGAGGCATTTCCTATGTACTTATATGCACACACACATCTCCAAGATCAGAAAATAAGTAAATATAAAAACCAACGGAAACCAATGCATGCATACATATATATCCCATAACCAGAGTACAATATAAGTACTGAAAGTATAAAAGGGGAAAAAATACCCCCAAAGAAAGATGTAAATGTATCCAAAATGCTCAGAAGTAGGGGATCTCTATCCACGATATCTACTAGAATGTTCCACATTCAATCTCTAGTAAACAACTCGGACTGTATATCTCAATAAGCTCTGTCTGGTTCGGGTCCTCCATAGACTATGTTGAAAGTCTTGTGATCTCCAAAAGACATGAAACATGTGTGGGAAAATCTCGTGTCGGGGTGAGTATAAAAGTACATTGTAGGTTCACCAAAAACCCCAAAAGATAAAGAGAGAAAGGTTAAGGAAATAGTCCACTCGACCTATCTAGAGGAAAACCCAATCGAAGGAGAAACTCCATCTCAAAGCATCCTAGAATGTACATGATAAGTCATCTTAATCATCCTTGTGTGGTAACCATAATATGGGAAAACACCACATAGACTCTCATAAATCACCCAGATATAATCATCTAATACATTAATTCTCATGAGCTTCCAAACTCATATCTAGCATCATGATTCTCTTCATAGGCTCTAACCATAACATAATACAAGGAGAACACAATCCATGACCTCAGCCATCCCAGATGGAACCCGTCTAAGATATGAACTCCATAAGGAACAATTATACCATTCCAAATGGTAGATCAGAGAGAACATGCTTCCTTGGGAATATCTTACTAGGTCTGTCCCTAGTACCCAACACCAGAGGTCCTGTCGTCATTTCCTTGAGCCCAATGAAATCTAAATAAACCCACATGAATTGGACCACCGTTCACTACTGCACATAGTTGAGGGATCACTACTCTAGACTTTGCATCAAGTGAATCCTCTCTAATGGGAGATAATAGAGGGACCCATTCCTCTCCACTGCCCCATAATAGGGTGAGTACTGCTCTTAAGTAACCGGTGAAACAACTTTTTCTCTTGTGAAGAGTGTCTTGAGCCTCATTCCGTCATGGGAAAACTAAATCCTATATAGGTATCATTAAAATAAAGTGGAAGATCCCTTGTAACTGTAACCCACAATGAAGTGATCTCCAACTCCAATGGACGACCTGCCCCCCCCCCCCCACTAATACTTGGATATGGGAGAGTAATACTCCATAAGTGAGTACATGTTCCCTGATACAACATGGGAGTTCTAATCATGAATAAAATGTTCCCTAATATGACAGGCGAGTACTACTTCATATATTAAGGACCCGCACCCTACCCCGGTAGGGGAGTACTAGTTAGTGGCTAGAGGACTTGCACCCTGTAATGATAGGGGATTACTAAAATTGTGAACTTGTTTATTGTGGGGGACCCACACCCTAACACGGAATGGGAGTATGGACCCAGGCATGTGGAAACTCTCCCTAATTTTATAATGGAGTACCAACTCCACCATAACAACATGTATAGAGGACCCTCACCCTGGAATGAAAGGGTAGTACCGACTCCTATAATTGAAGACCTACACCCTACCTAGTAGGGGAGTACCCACTCTATTTATATATCATATAGGGAGGACATGTGCCTTCGTCCAATAGGGGAGTACTGACTACACAGATATAGTTTAATGTCCAGTATTTTTCAATGTATTATTTTAATTTTATATGGGAATTAATTTGAGACCAGGCTCCGAGATGACGTGCAGTTCCGAGGCCCAGTGAGCCCGTAACAAATGTTTGCATTTAATTTAATAATTAAATTACGAGCGCATACAGTTTTCCTGAAAAATTGGAATAACTCCCGAACAGGTGCTCAGATCAGAAATCTGAGGACACCGTTGCGTTCAGAATATCTTTTTTACCTTAGGTAAGGCCTAACGTCAGTCGGCGCATGTCGGTGGTGAAATCTGGTTTTGGACCTAACCGAAATAAAGTATTTAATAAAAATATTTTTTGCAAACTTATATTTGTAGCAAGATCTTTTTAAAAATCTGCTGCACCAAATATCTTTTACCCTCTTTAAATAGAGGCTTGCACCAGGGTCCAGGGTTACAAACCCTGTAACCCAGAAAACCCTTGGCGGCAATGGAGGTCCTGGAGGAATCCTCCCAACGCGGCGACATTGTTCATGACGAGCTTCTACGGCGACGATGAATCGACAACCAGATCTTCACCAATGAAAACCACGAAATCCAGGTAGGATGTCATTGTGATTTTATTCTTCACCGTTTTTGATTTCCATGACGAACGCGGACTAATCCACGAACATATTAACCCGCGCATCGATCGTTCTTGCGGGATGGGTTATTTGCGGGAATCGTGGGATTTGATTCTTGAGATTGTTTTGGTTTTCGTTCAACCTTATAATGGCGATGAACCAAGATCGACACGAACATCGATCGAGGTTCATCCTTATCGATTTATTGTGTTCTTTTTCCCAAAATTATCGCGTTCTTCATCACGTGCTATGCGTTCTTAACGAGTATATGAACGACGGATCGTTGCATAACTTTTGTGCAATGCAACGATCCCAAATTGAATATTTGGCATCGGTACGATCCTATAGAGGTGCGGCTGCGGTGGCGACGGACAGATCAAAGCGGATTGGGAGAAATCGTTCTTTGAACAATTTTTTCACTAGTGACCGGAATCAGATTTTGGAGTCGTTTGAAGGCCCAAAACCCATGGATTCGGCATTACAATGACGAGGAGATTCAGAACCTTGAGTTTTGCGGAAAATAGACGGTGGAATCAATGTCCGGAGGATCAGCCGAGGCGTGCAGGGGAAGACGACATTTCGGGAAAAATCCCGACTACACGCCGTGTAGTATGGGCTACACGGCATGTGTTCATCGGCGAACGACCTGGTGTGTACTCCGGGAGTACATGGACACGGGTAGGGTACATGTCCATGGACACGCCGTGTATACCCCTCTTTGGCCAGACCCGTCCAGATACATAGGACACCATGTGTACTGGTACATGGGCAGGCGACATGGGCAGAGACCGTGTGCGGCACATGGCCAACATACACGGAGCGAGCCCAGGTGCTTAGACATGGTGTGTGGTCCTTCTAAATGTCGTGTAATCACTTTTTATCTGACAAGTCATATGACACGGTCCGTTCACACGGGCAGTACCCAGAGTCAAGGAACATGACGTGTGATTATTCCACACGTCAGGTAGTTGAGTTTAACACAACATGAATGGCTGAAATGGGCCATTCACACGGGCAGTACCCGAGGTCAAGGAACACGGCGTGTAACCATACTACACACCGTGTATCCTTTTTCTTCATGACTTGAGCCACTTGTCTTCCGTGACATGGGCTAGCCTTCTTAGGGTCTGTACCTTTGGCCTTTCTTCTGAAGGAATCCGGTATCATTTCCTAATATACAAGAGTGTGATCCCTTTAGCAAGACTTCCTGAATAGAGTTGTTGGAATCCCCTCTATGAGACTTAGATTTGTATCTTCTATTCATTACTGATACCCTTGGTAGAGTTCTTGGTATCGACGTGGCCTACCTTACCCTGGTGCCGATCCTCTGCCTAGCGGATTAGCTCAGACTAAGTTGTCAGAATCACCCCATGACTTGATTTTGATCCTCACCTGAGCATCATGTTCTGAAGGTACTCGTGGAGTGGTTTCTTCCAGAACAAGTACTTCGTATCTCTCCCTTTAAACCTATGAGCGTGTTCTCCCAGTTTTATGCTTATTGGGATCTTCAAGCTGGATCTTAGTGGTGGTTTCACGATGGTCGTATGTGTATGAGTATATCTGGATATTCTTGTTATATGTTCCATATACATATACTATGTAGAGCTGAATGTACCTTTACTTGTGGTATTTTCCTTTTTTGTGTTTCCTTTGAGGTTTTTGGGGTGTCCTACTGGGTATTTTTATACTCACCCATGCACGGGCTTTGCCCGCACATGTCATGTCTTGTGCAGATGATCGAGCCTTTGACATGATTCTAGGTGGACCAGGACCGGATGGTGCTCAGTGAGATCAGACAGGCCGAGGTGTGTTCCTTCAGCGACGGGTTGCAGTCCCAGTACCTTTATCTACAGGTTGGACTTTGTTGCAGAATTTATTTTGGTGGGATTGTACTTTTGGCCCAGGGTTTTACTTTACTGTACTTTACTTCCCTGTCATACTCTGTTGGTTGGGTTTTTAGTGTATGCATGATTTTTCCATCCTTAGTAGTTTTTACTTTTCATATTTGTGGGCTTGGAGATGTGTGAGCGTGTGTACAAGTATATAGGAAATTCCTCCCATGTTAGTAGCATGCCTACTCGGTGTTAGTCACCAGCCCCTGGCCTATTGGAGGTGGGATTATGGAGTTACGGCTCGGGCCCCACCGGGATAGGTCGTGACAGAGTGGTATCAAAGGTGGTCAGTTCTACCTTAGTACTGAGAGTCTGTGAGTTGGTTTTGGGAAACAGTGTTATGTGTTTTGATTTTGGCTCTCAGGCCAGGGACCCTAGTGTTGGTGCGGCGGCCGACGTACCCATACACCAGGACTCTGATAACTTTCTTTTTGACTCGGATCATGAATACACTAGTTTCCTAGGGAAAAATAATGGTACATGCATCATATAGGAATGGGTTGTAGATTCCATGTCCTTATTGAGTTAGCTCTCCAGATATACTCACTGATTGTGATACATCTTGTTTCATAACGATGATGCCTCTACGATGCGCACCCTCTAGGATCCAGCCAGCCTTGAGAGAGGAGATGTTACTCATGTGATAGCAGGGGACATCTCTCTCGAGATTGTCCGACCGGTCATACTACTGAACCGAGAGTAGTGAATGGACCACCAAGGCAGAGGAAACGCATGGAGCAGGCAGATCCACGAGGCGGTGGACATGGCAGAGGAGCTGGGAGAGAAACTGGAGGTGGTCGGTGTTTCTACCCTTTACCACCACCACCCCCAGGAGGTCCACCCCAGGCTCAGGGAGCTGGTGGACAGAGGCAGGGATAGCTGCAGGTGGCAGATTCTTATAACCCAGGTACTCCCAGAATGATTAGAGGTACTATCTGTTTATTTTCTACTTTGGCTGCCGTATTGATAGACACAGGTTCTAGTCATTCCTTTATGGCTGGTTATCTTGTTCGAGACCTTGAGATTCCATTTGATCCATGGACTCGACCCTTACGCTTAGACACACCGACTGGAGAAGATTCATAGATCACACACCTTTGGAGGCAGTGTGACCTGACCCTTGGAGGTGAGAGTTTCGGTTGGAACCTCTTGGTGGTAGCGTTGATGCCTTACGATGTCATTATTGGTATGGATTGGCTATCCACAGTTCATGCCCAGATTGATTGTTTTAGGCGAAGGGTTTGGTGTGTCCGCAATGATGGGACGAGGTTCCCTTTTTTCGGTGAAAGAGAGACCCAGGCAGTGCAGGATGGACTGGTGCATAGGAGGGCCCAACCGATTTCACATCTGTTGGCTAGCCTAGCCCATGGCACGATAGATGTTACGAGTTTCCAGTTTCCAGCAGTGGTGGATGAGTACGAGGACGTCTTTCTTGAGGATTTCCCTGAGGTACCTCCCCACCGGGAGATAGATTTCTGCGTTGAGTTGCATCCTGGGATGACCCCGATATCAGCATCAGCTTATCGGATGGCTCCTGCAGAGCTTCGTGAGATGAGGATGTAGCTGGAGGACTTGCAGAAGAAGGGATTTGTGAGACCCAGTGTTTCACCTTGGGCGGCCCCAGTGTTGTTTTCTAAGAAGGCGGACAGGAGATTGAGGCTATGTGTGGATTACCGGCACTTAAATCAGTTGACCTTGAAGAACCAGTATCCACTACCGAGGATCGATGACCTCTTCGACCAATTTAGATGGTAACAATGGTTCTCGAAGGTTGATCTACGGTCAAGCTATCACCAGTTGTGAGTACGAGAGGAGGATATACCTAATACGGCTTTCAATTTGTCTCTACGGTCACTATGAGTACTTGGTGATGCCCTTTGGCGTAAAGAACACCCCAGAAGTGTTCACGGGACTCATGAACCGGATCTTTCAGCCCTATCTAGACCAGATTGTAGTGGTCTTCATAAATGATATCCTTATGTACTCTCTGTCTGAGGAGGAGCACGCGAGACACCTAAGGATGGTACTGGACACACTCCGAGAGCACCAGTTGTATGGGAAACTCTCGAAGTGTTAGTTCTGGTTAAAGGAGGTCCTCTTTCTGGGTCATGTTATCTCAGTGTATGGTGTAGTAGTGGACCCAGAAAAAGTGGGGGCAGTGTTAGCATGGGAGCCATCCCGGATTGTGACGGAGGTGCGGAGTTTCCTTGGGTTGGCAGGCTACTATCAGAGATTCATCCATGATTTCTCCAGGATTGCAGCACCCATGACAGCTTTGACCCTAAAGGGACAGCCTTTTGTGTGGACTGAGAGCTGCCAACAGGCTTTCCAATGGTTGAGACAGAGTCTGACAAGCGCCCCGATCATGAGATTACCAGAGGAGGGTGTCGAGTACGTAGTGTTCTGTGACACATCAGGAACGGGGCTTGGTTGTGTCATGGTGCAGAGGTAAGCAGTTATTGCCTATGGATCACGTCATTTGAGACCACACGAATAGAACTACGCGGCCCATGATCTCGAGTTAGTAGTGGTAGTCTTCGCATTGAAGATGTGGTGGCACTACCTGATGGGAGAGCAGTTTACCATCTACTCTGATCACAAGAGTCTCAGATATATATTCTCTCATAAGGATCTGAATTTGAGATAGAGGCGATGGCTTGAGTTCCTCCAGGTTTACGACTTTGAGATCATTTATAATAATGGGAAGGGGAACGTGGTGGAAGATGCTCTCAGTAGGAAATCCAGTTTGTAGTTGCTGGATGAGGTGACAAGGTAGTTGGCCTATTTGAAGTTGTCCTTCATGGATGGAGATGAGGGAGCATACCTTCAGTCGATGGTTTTTATCCCTCCATTCTTACAGCGATTCAGGGAAGCACATTGCAGGGATGCTAGCTGTGAGACTCTATGTGATCAGATATCCACATGTAATGCTGCTGATGGATATTCAGAAGGTGGAGAGCACATTTTCCTTTTCAGAGGGTGCACGGTAGTACCAGTGACGTTGCGGGAGGAGGTTCTGATAGACTTCCATACATCCCCTTTGGTGGTGCATCCAGGCATGGAAAATATGTACCAGGACCTCCGGCGTCAGTTCTGGTGGCCAGGAATGAAGAAGAGTGTGGCAGAGATTGTTTCTCGGTGCCTTACTTATCAACAAGTAAAGACTGAGCACCAGGTTCCAGCAGGTTGGACTCAGCCCCTTGAGGTTCCATAGTGGATGTGGGATGGGATATCTATGGAATTCTTGACGGGTTTTCCACGTATGTCCAGGGGGCACGATGCCATCAGGGTGATCGTTGATCGACTCACCATGTTATCCCACTTCTTAGACGTACGAGAGAAGAGTTCAGTAGAGGGATTGGGACGCCACTACGTGCAGAAGATAGTTCGACTTCATGGAGTACCATCCACGATTGTCTCAGATCGTGATGCTTGTTTCACATCCCGATTGTAGAAGGAATTGTAGGAAGCTTTTGGGACTCAGTTACGCTTGAGCACATCGTTTCATCCCCAGACTGATGGTTATACAAAGAGGACTATCCAGGTCCTGGAGGATTTTCTACGAGCTTTCATACTTGACTTAAGTCGTAGCTGGGAGGATCACCTACCATTAGTGGAATTTTATTATAAAAACAGTTATCATTCCACTATTGGTATGGCACCATTCGAGGCTCTATACAGGAGAACATGTAGGTCTCGACATTGCTGGACTGACCTGGGAGAGTCAGCACTCATGGGCCCAGAGATGGTGAGAGCTACTACAGAGAAGGTGAAGATCATCCAGGAGCGGATGAAGACTGCACAGAGTCGGAAAAAGTCTTATTCCGACCAGTGAAAGAGGACCTTAGAGTCCAAGGAGGGAGACCATGTGTTCCTTCAGGTCTCACCTCGACGAGGAATGCAGAGGTTTGGCCGAGGCATCAAGCTATCTCCGAGGTTCATCGGCCCTTTTCAGATACTGAGTAGAGTTGGTGAGGTGGCGTATCGCTTGGCTCTACCTCATCTAATGGACCGGGTACACAACGTCTTCCATGTGTCACAGCTATAGAGGTACGTGCATGATCCATCGCACGTAATCGACTGGGGCGAGCTGGACATCGATGATGGAGTGACCTCTACTGAGTACCCAGTGGAGATCGAGGATCGGCAGGAGAGGTTCCTTCGTGGACAATCGATTACCTTGGTGCGTGTCCGGTGGCAGCACGTGAATCTCCAGGAGAGCACGTGGGAGCGGGATGCTCAGATTCGCGTGCAGTACCCACATCTTTTTTAGTAGCCCTTGTTTTGGTTTTTTGGGGACGTAAAAGCCCTAAGGTGGGTGTAATGTAATGTCCCGGATTTTCCCATGTGCTATTTTAATATTATATGAGAATTAATTCGAGACCAGGCTCTGAGACAACGTGCAGTTCTGAGGCCCAGTGAGCCCAGAACAAATGTTTGAATTTAATTTAATAAATAAATAATGTGCGCGTACGGTTTTCCTAAAAAAGTGGAATAACTCTCGAACGGGTGATCAGATCAAGAATCTGAGGGCCCCGTTGTGTTCAGAACAGCATTTTTACCTTAGGCAAGGCCTAACGTCGGCCAGCGCAGGTCAGTGGTGAAATCTTGTTCTGGACCTAACCAAAATAAAATATTTAATAAAAATATTTTATGAAAACTTATATCTGCAGCAAAATCTTTTTAAAAATCTGCTACACCAAATATCTTTTATCCTCTTTAAATAGAGGCTTGTGCCAGGGTCTAGGGTTACAAACCCCATAACCCTGAAAACCCTTGGAGGCTCTGGAGGTCCTGGAGGAAGCCTCCCAATGCGGCGGCGGTGTTCTTGACGAGCTTCACCGGTGATGATGACTCGGCAACCGGATCTTCACCAATTAACACTGTGAAACCTAGGTAGGATGTCGTTTTTATTTTATTCTTCCCCGTTTTTGATTTACACGATGAACGCGGACTAATCCACGACCAGATTAGCCCACGGATCGATCGTTCTTGCGGGATGGAATATTTGTGGGAATCGTGGGATTTGATTATTGAGATTGTTTTGGTTTTCGTTCAACATTATAATGGCGACGAACCAAGATCGACACGAACATCGATCAAGGTTCGTCCCTCTCGATTTATTGTGTTCTTTTTCCCAAAATTTTCGCATTCTTCGTCGCGTTCTACGCGTTCTTAACGGGGATATGAGCGACGGATCGTTGCACAACCGTTGTGCGATGTAACAGTCCCAAATTGATGATCTAGCATCGGTACGACCCTAGGGAGGTGCGGATGCGGTGGCGACGGCCGGATCGAAGCAGATTGGAAGAAATCATTCTTCAAACGATTTCCGCACGGGTGACCGGAATTGGATTTTGGAGCCGATTGAAGGCATGAAACCCATGGATTCGGCATAACGATGATGATTCAATTCAGCACCTTGAGTTTCGCGGAAAATAGACAGCTGAATTGAAGTCTGAAGGATCAGCCGAGGCGCGCGGTGGAAGACAACGTTTCTGGAAAAATCCCGACTACACGCTGTATAGTATGGGCTACACGGTGTGTGTTTTTCAGTGAACGGCCCGGTGTGTACTTCGGGAGTACGCGGACACGGGAAGGGTACACGACCAAGGACACGCCATGTATACCCCTACTCGGCCAGACCTATCCAGATACACAGGACACCCCGTGTACTGGTACACGGGCAGGCGACACGGGCAGAGAGCATGTGCAGCCCACGACCAGCATACACGGAGCGAGCCCAGGCACTCGGAAAGGTTGTGTGGTCCTTCTACACGCCATGTAATCACTTTTTATCTGAAAATTCATATGACATGGGCCATTCACACGAGCAGTACCTGGAGTCAAGTTACACGGTGTGTGATTATTCAACGCGTCGTGTAGTTGAGTTTTACACAACTTGAACGGATGACACAGGCTGTTCACACAGGCAGTACCCGGGGTCAAGGAATACGGCGTGTAACCATACTACAAGCTGTGTAACCTTTTTCTTCATGGCTTGAGCCACTAATCTTCCATTACTTGGGCTAGCCTTCTTAGGGTCCGTACCACTGGCCTTTCTCCTGAAGGTTTCCGGTATCATTGCCTAATATACAGGAGTATGATACCTTCAGTAGGACTTCCTGAATAGAGTTTTTGGAATCCCCTCTATGAGAATTAGAGTGGGATCCTCTATTCATTCCTGATACCCTAGGTAGAGTTATTGGTATTGATGTGACCTACCTTACCTGGGCGCCGATCCTCTGCCTAGTGGATTAGATCAGACTGAGTTATCAGAATCACCCCATGACTTGGTTGTGATCCTCACCTGATCATCATTCTCTCAAGGTACTCGTGGAGTGTGTTCTCCCAGAACGATTACTTCGTATATCACTCTTCAGACCTAGGAGTGTGTTCTCCCGGTTGGATGCTTAGTGGGATCTTCAAGCTGGATCTTAGTGGTGGTTTCGCGATGGTTGTATGTGTATGATTATATCTAGATATTCTTGTTATATGTTCTGTAAACATATACTGTGTAGAGATGACTGTACCAGTCTTTGTGGTATTTTCCTTTGTTGTGTTTACTTTGAGGTTTTCTGGGTGTCCTACTGGGTATTGGTATACTCACCCCTGCACGGGCTTTGCCCGCACATGTCATGTCTTGTGCATACGAGTGAGCCTTTGACAGGATTCAAGGCAAACTAGGACTGGACGGTGCTTAGTGTGATCTGACAGGCTGAGGTGTGTTACTTCGGCGACGGGTTGTAGTCCCAGTCCCTTTCTCTAAAAGTTGGACTTTGTTGCAGACTTTCTTTTGGTGGGCTTGTACTTTTGGCCCACGGTTTTACTTTACTGTACTTTACTTCTCTGTCATACTCTGTTGGTTGAGTTTTTAGTGTATGCATGCTTTTTCCATCTTTAGTAGTTTTTACTTTTCAGCTTTGTGGGCTTGGAGATGTGTGTGCATGTGTACAGGTTTATGGGCAATGTCTCCCATGTTAGTAGCATTCCTACTCGGTGCTAGTCAGCAGCCCCTGGCCTATTGGAGGCGAGCTTACGGAGTTGTGGCTTGGGCCCCACCAGGACGGGTCGTGACATATAGGACCTTCTCCCTGGTCTGATAGGGAGGTACCTACTCTACCTTCATTATATTCATGAGGAAACCCACACCGTAGTCCATATGTGGAGTAAAACCCCAGGAGAAAACTACCCATTAGTAAATAACCCACACCCATGATGTGGAGAGTCTTATCTCTAACTAAGTACAGAGGTAAGGGAAACCTACACTCTAGTCCACCAGGGGAGTAATAGTCCTAGTGTCTCTCTATACAAACCACACCAATACCCAACATGAGCTCAGTACAGCTTCACAAGTGTCCTTCTCAATTTACATCACCTAATATCTTGTAATCCATAATAGAGGCCGCCATTGTGTCCGACATGGAAAACCTGTTAGGATAGATGTAAGAACCTAGATCTTAGTTTCAGGTATGTTTTTACTTTTCCAGAAGTTTTTGAGAAAAGGGGAGTTTCTAGAAATTTTTTAAGTACACGCCGTGAACTTTTTGAGTACACGCCATGTACTCCCTTGCCACACCAGGCCGTGTGCTGGCCATGTCCGGGCCACACACACGGTGTGTAGGGGTGATGTGGAGGCCTCTTAAAGCAGATTATGGGAAAATAGAGTACACACGATGTACTCAAGAAGTACACGCCGTGTACTCAATAAGTTCATGTCGTGTATTTTATTTCTTTTCATTAAACGGACTGGGGTCGCGCCTGATGGAGAGAACTTTCTTCTTCTTCGGGGTTTTCTTCCAAGGGAACCTGTACTACCGCGATTCTTATACAAGCCCCAGAGCCTCCATCCATTATCTGAATCGACCGTTGTCTATTGCATTGGAACCGCAGCAGTGAGTTATTCCTTCTCCTAGAGCCTTGTTTTCAAATGCCTTCACTTTCTCAAGTTATCGTGGGTTGAAATTTTTGAGTGTTTTCATAGATCTACGCAGTTATGAGGAGAATCATGCCTTGTGATTCAAGTATATTTATCTTCTATGATTGAGGTAGGTGGTTTGTGACTTACCTGTCGACGTCTTTCAGTTGTATGTGAAAATTCCACCAATACCCATGAACGAAGTATTGCGTGTTTACCTTTTTACCCCTATGGTTATTTCTGCCTTGCTTGAATTCTTGTGTAGAGGAAAATTGATCATGTTTTTAGATATTTTTAGTGCTTGGATGTTTTCCCATTCCTTTCTCTGTTTATGACCTTTGGGTCATGCTATCCTTTGGCCATTATACTTGTTTCCTTGCATTGTGATCCTACGATGGAATGATGTTGTTAACATTGCTTGTTGCTCTATAGACTATTTAGCCAAGTAGCTCTATAGGTGTACTTTGGTTATCCAAGTAGATATATAGGTGTACTTTGGCCTTATATCATTAATATGAACTGAATGGCACGAGACAGTGAGAACCCGATGCTATAGACTCTAAGGGATAGACCGAGTGAGCTTCCCAGAGAGTCGTAGACATTATATACTATATAGGGATAGACCGAGTGAGCTTCCTTAGAGAGTCTTGGACATTATATACTACAGGGGATAGACCGTGCGAGCTTCCCAGAGAATCTTAGTTATTATAGACTATAGGAGGGTAGACCTAGTGAGCTTCCTCAGAGATTCTTTACTTATTTGAATGTCTTTAAAACCTTCCCAGGATACAGGAGGAATTGACCGACTGAGCTTTCTTAGAGAGTATGTGGTGTACCTGAGGCTGTAGTAGGATTGACTTAGTGAGCATTCTCAGAGATTCTCTAGACCTTGGGGCCAAGAGGGTTAGACCGCGTGATCTCCCTCAGAGAGTCCTTGACTACCCTAGAATATAAGGGGAATTTACTGAGTGAGCTTACCCAGAAAGTCTTATAAATTCGGATGACCAAACCAGAGGGGTTAGGCTGAGTGAACTTCCCAGAGGGATGTGGTACTTCTTGGATAGGACCATAGGGGATGGCTGTGAGTACTTACAAGAGGGATTCCTGCTTGTGTTAGCTACTTGTTTTACTGCTGCTCGTTGTTCTATGGATTGATTACTGTTGTATATCATCCTGCCTTACTGCATACTAGTTACGACCTACTATTTACTGTTACTTTTTATTGCTTACTGTACTATCACCTTCCATATACTCACTGAATATAAGGCACAGATCTTCGGGTGGTTGCATACTTGGATTAGTCTCACACCCTGTTTGGATCATTCTTTTCGGCCCAAACATACTATGTTGTTACAGGTATTGACTAGGGTGAGCACCCTTTGACTTCTTGTACTTGACTGCTTGAAGTAGGAGAGCACGGGACCAAGCTTTGGCTTGTGATGCTGAGGAGCTGTTTACTTTCTTTTATACTTGTTTGGGTACTATTGTATTTTTCAGAATTGTGACTTGTTTGGCTGCTTTCCTAGATATGTATAATGCCTCATTTCATATATACACATATGTGCTCCATTTTTTTGTTGATTTAGTCTTCCTCTATTTATTATTGATGGTTATTTACTACTTCCGCTATTGCATGTTGATTTACATCCGCTGTGTACTCTTCCAATGAGGGCATAGTTTCCCCACTATCACACCCAAGACACTCACTTCTAGTCGACAGCCTTTGGCGTTTTGGGAAATGCGCTTGAGGCCATGTGACCAACTGGTTACGGGGCACCTCTGGGTGGCTTCCAGAACTAGGACGTTACAAAGTGGTATCAGAGGATTTATTTTCTCTTGATTTACTGTTTTGATACCTTAGCCATGGATAGAATGGATTCGGTACTTGGTAATATGTTGTGCCTAGGAGTAGCTAACCTCTGTACAAGGAAAATCCATACAACCTCTTTTATTGCAGATTTATGGTCTTGAGATTTTATGGTGGATATGATATCACCTAGAGTGATTCACATGACTTGTGTTGTTATTTTTGTTGCTATTTTGGTTCTATTTCGGTCGCAACCTGATGAGATGAGGGTATGCCATCTCATGCATCTTATAGGGACTTGTTCTAAATCACATGCCATGAATTCATTCCATGCCATCTAGGGTGAATTAGCGATTGCATGTTGTTGTGATAGACATTGTGTGGATTATGCATGCTGTTGTGATAGATGCTTTGATATAATCCCTACTGTTTGATAGAGGACTGTTTGTATTGTACTTTTCTTAAATGAATGCCAAGTTTTGGGTCTTGAGTTGTTATGGGACCTCTTGAATCGGAAATTGGTGAATCGTTGACATTTTTTCCTTATATACGACTGTATTGGATGCCAAGCTTTGTTTTGTAGAGAGTATGGTCTCTCACGGATCAGAATTTGGCACCTTCATGCCTGGTTTCTGTGTTTTATGGGCTTCAGTGCAGTTTCTGTTCTACTGTTCGGAAAAACCCAGAATACACGGCGTGTACTTTATGACTACACGTCGTGTAGTTTCAGACCATGTCACTGACTATGTGATCAAGAACACGATGTTGAGGAAATGTCTCTAGTAACACATCGTGTATGGTAGGTGCATGCAGTGTAGTATAGAGCCGTGTACCCGGCCGTTTCACTAACAATACGAGTCAGGGAAGATCGAGTAGAACACATTGGGTTGGTAAAGAACATGTTGTGTAGTCTTGTACCTGGTACCCGACCATGTCATGAACAACATGGCTCGGTGTTATCTTCTCCTATACACACCGTGTTTTTTTGGAACACACCGTGAAAGGGTCAGCCGTGTAGTTGGCTGTGTAACTAATAACACGGGTCACTGAAACCTTGTCTAATACACGCCGTGTCTATAGGGAACACACCGTGTAGTCTCGGTTTAAGAAGACCATGTGGGTTAGCCATGTAAAGAGACTCGGGCAGGGGAATAGATTTCAAGTAAACACTGTGAGTGGGGACATCACGCCGTGTAGTTGGGGTGTTACACGACCAGAGGTGGCAGGAGTACACGCCCATGTGGATGGTTTAATTGAACACGTCGGGTAGTTTTTGTACATGCTGTTTAGTCGTGATTTGTAAACTTGAATGTTTCATTCTCCTATTCCCATTTTGTACTATTGCGTTCTTATTCATTGATAATCCTGATCTAAGGTGTTCTTTTGATCTTTTTAGAGCTATGCCTCTGAGACATCCTCCGGTTGTACGTCAGTTTCTAGGAGGTGATCATACACCAGATATGGCCAATCAGGGACCTCTTGCAGATCCTCCTGCTATGCCAGCCTTGGCACCAGCAGTCATACCTGTCGCAGGCGCCGATGCGCAGTTCAGGGAGGATCTCCTAAGGATGATGTAGACTATTCCGGGAGCACCGCCTCCGGCCCCATCGATGGCCGAATTGAAGTGGGTCTTTCCGCAGCAGCATCCTCCTACTTTCTCAAGGGATAGAGGACCACATGATACAAATTCATGCTTAGAGGCCACCCTGACGATCTTCGAGCATCTGGAGATACCCCTAGAGAAAAGGGTAAAGGTGGCTACTTATATGCTCCGAGACACCGCCATGAGGAGGTGGGAGGTGATCTCGCAGTTAGGGCACCAGCAGAGTATGTCTTTGGATGAGTTTTTCCACACTATCTATGACTACTTTTACCCAGAGACCTTGAGGGACGACTGAGCCCAGAAGTTTATGAGTCTACAATAGGGAACTCTTTCGGTTATGAAGTACCTGTCTCACTTTACCAACTACAACATTTCACACTGATCCTGGCAGGTGATGATTTGTTCCATTATAGGAAGTTCGAGGATGGTCTTAGGTAGGAGATCCATTGCCAGGTGAATATCTTCTGGTTGACTTCGATATCCTCTGTCATCAACCATGCGCTGATCACTGAGCGCAACCTGAGGGATTCTGGAGCAGTGAGATAGGGCGGTTCGACATCCAGAGCCGATGTTCCTCCTATGGATAATAGGAAGTGTCGCATAGAGCCTTCTCGAGAAGATCATAGTAGGCGGGATGTATCTTCTGGCAGTCAGGTTTTATGCTACCAGTGCGGTAGGAGTGGGCATACTAGGCCTCAGTGCCAGAGAGACCCGATGGAGTGCTGATTTTGCGGCAAGTTGGGCCATCTTTAGTGCTTTTCTTAGATCTGTTCACCTTCATTTGGTGGTATGGTTTCTTCTATGACCCCGTGTTAAGGAGATGCTTCGCCAGTTTCTCACCAGTCTAGGAACAGGTGTTCTTCTAGCCATTTGGTCCGAGGAGGACGCTACAGCCCTGGTGGTTAGTCACGAGGTTACAAGCAACGACAGAGTGGATCAGCTCAGAGTGGTCAGCTAGGGGCGTAGGGTCGCGGTACATGCCAAACCTTCACCATGGAGCAAACCCAATAGGAACCGGATCCCAGCCCCTCTATAGTCTGAGGTACGGTCTTAGTATCCTCAGTTTTATCTTCATCCCTTTTCAATACTGGTTCTTAATATAGTTTTATATATGTTGTTATTGTGGAGAGCCTTGGGATATGTATCTTTCCATCGGCCGACATGTTGACCCTTGACACGCCATTGGGAATAAGAACATATAGTGTACGTCAGTGCAGAGAGTTCCCTCTTGATATTGCATGGTGACACTTCTTATGGGACCTCTATGTCCTAGAGATGACAGGTTATGATGTCATTCTTGGTATGGACTGGTTAGTTCCCTTCCAGGCAGTCGTTGATTTCTATCGCCACAGGGTGAGTTGTGTATCACTAGAGAGTAGATCATTTCTTTATAGAGGTGAGTGGGATGTCCAAGTGGGTAGAGTTAGACCAGAACATCATGGGCTAGGAGGATTTACAACCCAGATTTCCAGTCTTCATCTAGATGACCAGAGGACTTCACAGTTAGAATTTCCTCCAGTGGTGGATCATTTCAGGGATGTCATTCCAGAGAACTTCTCAGGTTTGCCTGTGGATAGTGAGGTAGACTTCTCAATTGAGCTCGTGCCAAGAGAGGCACCATTGTCCATTCCTCTTTATAGGATGGCTACACCTGAGTTGCAGGAGCTCAAAAAGCAGTTGGAGGAGTTACAGGCAAAGGGTTTCATCCGACCTAATACTTCTCCTTGGGGTCCGCTTGTCCTATTTTCAAAGAAGGCAGACGGCACCCTTCGGATTTGTGTGGATTATTTGATGTTGAACCAGTTGATAGTCAAGAACTGATCTCCCTTACCAGGGACCAATGACCTCTTTGATCAGTTTCGAGGAGCCTGGGTGTTCTCGAAGATCGATTTAAGGTCCGGTTATCATCAATTGTGTGTTAGACCATCAGATTTACCTCTTGCAGTCTTCATGAGAAGGTATGATCTATAAGAGTATATAGTCATTTTGTTCGGTCTCATGAACGCGCCAGTATTTTTTATGGCCCTAATGAACCGAGTGTTCTATCCGTACATAGATTCCTTCGTGGTGGTTTTCATGGAAGACATCTTTGTGTACTCTCTCACTCGACACGACCATGCCACACATCTTGAGATTGTTCTGAGTACACTGAGAGAGCATCAGTTATATGCTAAGATCTTGAAATGCCACTTTTGGATGGATCACATTCACTTCTTGGGTTATGTCGTCTCAGAGACAGTAGTATCGGTGGACCCAGAGAATGTGAGAGCTGTAGTTTCATGGGAGAAGCTGAAGAATGTATTTGAGGTACTGAGTTTTCTAGGGATGTCTGGATAATACAGGTGTTTCATACATGAATTTTTACACCTAGCATCACTGTTGACAGGTCTGACCAAAAAGGGGTAGAAGTTCTTATGATCAGATTCTTGTGATTCATCCTTTTAGGAGATAAAGGGAAGGATGATGTCATCACCAATACTGGTCTTTCCAGAGCCTGGAAAAGGCTATACTATTTACTGTGATGCTTTATGTATCGGGTTGGGAGCTATGCTTATGCAGGGAGATGAGGTCGTTGCATATGGGTCTCAACAGTTGAGCCCACACGAGAGGAACTACCAGACACACGATCTGGAGTTGGCATCTATTGTGCATTCCTTGCACTGTTGGAGACACTACCTTCTAGGATAGCAATTTCTCATTTTCACTGACCATAAAATCTCAAGTATATCTTCACTCAGCATGATTTGAATCTAAGATAGCGCAGGTGGGTCGAGTATCTTCAGTCTTTCGACTTCGAGCTCACCTATACGTTGATAAAGGGAAACACAGTGGCTAATGCATTGAGCAGGAGAACTCAGATTCAGGCAGTTCGGGATGCCAGTAGTGAGTGGAAGCTTATGGCTCTGTTCTATGAGATGCATCTAGTGGTGCACGACAGACAGGGATAGACTTAACTTTCTTCTGTAGTTGTTACCTCTACACTTCATGATCGGGTACGGATGAGACACTTATCAGACTCAGAAGGCATAGTCCTGCAGGAGAGTGTGTCAGGAGAGGACCCTCTTTCTAGATGGATAGTGGGCGAGGATGAGATCTTGCATTTCCAGGGACGCGTATGGGTGCCATTAGACATACAGAAGGAGATGATGTGGGACTTTCATTCCTTAGTTTGGGAAGTTCATCCTGGCATCAACAAGATGTATCATGATCTACACAGCCAATACTGGTGGCCAGGTATGAAGAGAGATGTTGCTGGTTTTGTCATGAGATGTTCAACTTGTCAGTAGGTGAAAGCATAGCATCAGCAACCAGCATAGATTTTGCAGCAGTTACCCATTCCCGAGTGGAAGTGGAATGATGTCGTGATGGACTTTGTGACCGGGTATTCGAGGTCACCTCGAGGGAGTGATGCTGTTTGGGTTGTTATCGACAGGCTTACGAAGGTTGCTCACTTCTTGCCGATCAAGGATACCTTTAGTGTTGATGAGTTGGGACAATTGTACATCCGAGAGATTGTACGTCTACATGGAGTTCGACACTCCATTGTTTCAGACATGGATGTGTTCTTAACTTCTCAATTTTGGCAAGGACTTCAGAAGGCTTTCGGTATACATGTACTTTTGAGTATAGCATACCATCCCTAGACTGATGGACAATCCGAACGTACGATCCAGGTGCATGAGGATATGCTCCGAGCTTACATTTTGGACTTTGGCGGTTCTTGGGAAAATAATATACCTCTTGTGGTGTTTTCCTATAACAACGGTTTTCAGGAAACTATTCAGATGGCACCTTACGGGGCTTTGTACGATAGACCATGCCGATCCCCTTTATGCTGACTGGAGGTAGGAGAGGCAACTTTACTGGGACCTCATCTTGTTCGGGAGATCTCAGAGCAGGTAGAATTGATTCGGAAGAGGATGGATACAGCACAGTCTTGACAGAAGTCTTATGCTGATCAGCGAAGACAAACTCTGGAGTTCGAGGTAGGGGATCTGGTTTTATTGCGTGTCGCACCGAGGTTGGGACACAAGAGGATTAAGAGACAGGGTAAGGTTTCACCGTGGTACGTAGGACCTTTTTAGGTGTTGGAGAGATTTGGGCCATTTGTCTATCGGTTGCCTATACCTCAGAGGTATCGGGCTAAGCACGAAGTCTTCAACGTTTCCCAGCTCCGAAGTTACATTTCAGACCAGTCTTATGTCTTTCAACCCGAGGAGGTTGATCTTGAAGAGGATGTGTCATTTGAGGAGCATCCTATACGGATTATTGACCACAGTACGAATGTTCTCCATGGCTGGTCTATTCCTCTGCTACGGGTGCTATGGCAGCATGGGCAAGTGCAGGACGAGACTTGGGAGAGGGAGGTCGATGTACGATCACAGTGGACGGAGCTTTTCAGGGTTTCTTCTTTTATGCCTCACTAGGGAAATTTGGGGAATAATCTCTTTAAGGGGGGAAGTTTGTAAGAACCTGGATCATCGTTTCATGTATGTTTTCCCTTTTCCTAGAGTTTTTGAGAAAAGTGGAGTTTTATGATATTATTGAAGTACACGCAGTGTACATTATGAGTACATGCAGTGTAGTCCCTTGCCACGCCAAGTTGTGTGATGGACGTGTTCGGCCCACACACACGGTGTTTAGGGGTGAAGTGGAGGCCGCTTAATGTGGAGTACGGAAAAATAGAGTACACGCCATGTACTCAAGAAGTTCACACCGTGTATTTTCTTTTTTCATTAAATGGACCGGGGTCGCGCCTGATGGACAGAACTTGCTTCTTCTTCAGGTTTTTCTTTAGAGGGAAATCATACGGCCGTGATTATTCTATGATCCCCCGACCCTCCATCCATTCTCCGAATCGACCGTTGTTGATTGCATTGGAACCGCACCGATGAGTTCTTCCTTCTCCTAGAGCCTGGTTTTCCAATTCTTCTTATTTCATAAGTTATCGTGGGTTGAACATTTTGTCCGTTTTCATAGATCTACGCCATTATGAGGAGAATCCATTCTCATGGTACAAGTATATCGATCTCTTATGATCAAGGTAGGTGATTTGTGCCTTAAAATTTGACGACTTTGAGTTTTATGTGAAATTTCAACCAATACCCATGAACGGGGTATTGCGTGTTTACCTTTTTTCCCTTGTGGTTATTCCTTCCTTGATTGCATGCTTGTGTAGAGGTAAATTGATCATGTTTGTGGATAGTTGTTGTGATTGGATGCCTTTCCCATGCCTTTATCTATTTACGACCTTTGGGTCTTGTTAGCCTTTGGTCGTTATACTTTATTCCTTGCCTTGTGATCCTAGGATGGAGTGATGTTGTTTACATGCTTATTTCTCTATAGACTGTTTAGCCAAGTAGCTCTATAAGTGTACTTTGGTTAGCCAAGTATCTCTATAGGTGTACTTTTTCCTTATATAATTAATATGCACTAACTGGCACAGGACCGTGAGAACCCAGTGCAATAGACTATAAGGGATAGATTGAGTGAGCTTCCCATAAAGTCTTAGACCTTATAGACTATACAGGGATAGACCGAGTGAGCTTCCCTAGAGAGTCATGGACATTATAGACTATAGGGGATAGACTGCGTGAGCTTCCCAGAGAGTCCTAGTTATTAAATACTACAGGAGTGTAGACCGAGTGAGCTTCCTCAGAGAGTCTTTAATTGTTTGAATGTATTTAATCCTTCCCAGGATAGAGGAGGAATTGACCGAGTGAGCTTCCTCAGAGATTTTGTGGTATACCTGAGGCTATAGGAGGATTGACCGAGTGAGCATCATCGAGAGTCTCTAGACCTTGGGGCCAAGAGGGTTAGACCACGGGATCTCCCTCAGAGAGTCCCTGACTACCCTAGACTATAAGGGGAATTAACCAAGTGGACTTCCCCAGAGAGTATTATAAATTCATATGACCAAACCAGAGGGGTTGGGCTGAGTGCATTGCCTAGAGGGTTGTGGTAATTAATGGATAGGACCAGAGGAGATGGTTGTGAGTACTTCCCAGAGGGTTTCCTGCTTGTGTTAGCTTGTTGTTTCACTGCTTCTTGTTGGTCTGTGGATTGATTACTATTGTATATCATCCTGCCTTATTGATTATTGATTACTACC
This sequence comes from Viscum album, assembly GCA_963277665.1. Classification (NCBI taxonomy): domain Eukaryota; kingdom Viridiplantae; phylum Streptophyta; class Magnoliopsida; order Santalales; family Viscaceae; genus Viscum; species Viscum album. The sequence continues at coordinate 493,470,148 of OY728148.1, read as the reverse complement.
TGCTGTGTACTAATACTGTTTACTGCTTACTGTACTATCACCTGCCATATACTCACGGACTTTAAGGCACAAATCTTTAGGTGGTTTTCTACTTGGAGTAGTCTCACACCCTGTTTGGGTCATGCTTTTGGGCCCAAACAGACTATGTTATTGCATGTACAGACAAGGGGAAGCACCCTTCGACTTCTGGTACTTGATTGCTTGGAGCAGGAGAGCATGGGACCAAGCATTGTCTTGCGATGCTGAGGAGTTGTTTAATTTATTTTGTACTTATTTTTGTACTATTGTATTCTTCAGTATTGTGACTTGTTTGGCTGATTTTATAGATATGTATCACGCATCATTTTATATATACATATATGTTCTCAAGTTGTTTGCTGATTTAGTCTTCCGATGTTTATTATTATTGGGAATTTACTGCTTCCGCTATTGCATGTTTATTTACTTCCGCTGTGTACTCTTCCAAAGAGGGAATAGTTTCCCCACTATCACACCCAAGGCCCTCGCTACTAGTTGGTAGCCACCGGCATTTGGGGAAATTCGCTTGAGGCCATGTGACCAACCGGGTACGGGGCGCCTCTGGGTGGCTTCTAGAACCGGAATGTTACAATAGAATACTCACAAACCCGAATCATCATCCTAGATAAGGAGATATGGAAGGATGAAGATATCAAAAGGATCTTCTAAGAGTACACTACATGCATCGGGGCACACAGGGCATGTGAGCCTGCCCGAGCACCTACCCATGTATATGTTCCACTCAGGTTCCAACCCATATAGGGGTATATAGTGCGTAGTGGAGTTAAATGTCGTTTCCATTTTCACTCATCCCTTTTCCATGTTCTTCTTCTACACGGTCTGGCCAACTATGTCCCTTACACACCGTGTATCACATAGTACATGGTGTTTTCGGATAAAATGCTACCTACCTACCAGTTGGGAATCACATGAAAAACCATATGATTCTCCCTTTTGTACCATGAAACTTAAAGATCTACCTAGAAGGGATCTCTAGAAATTGTATTTGGGCTCTAGAACCATAAAAAAAATCATAAGTAAGGTAATCAAGACCAAAACTAAAATCCTTCCACATCAATGGAGGAACGCTGACGTTATGGATCAAGAACGATGCATGTATCATTCTCGTTCTCGATCTAATGAAGATCGTCTTCAGAAATAGAGATTAATGGAAACTATTTTTGTGGGTTCAACTCCGTTTATATTCATCTCCAAAGGAAAGACAAGATGATGAGGTTTTACTCCTTTGTGTTTTGTGCAAAACAACTTGGGGTGGGAGGGGTTTAGGTCAGGTTTTATTTAATTAATTAAATTAACCATTTTAATCCACCTCATAATGACCCATCACGAAATGGCCCCGGATTAAAACTCCTGGCACAAACAACCATAGATCATTCCTAGGGTAAAAATGTTGTTTTAGACTCAACTGTAGTCTCAAAATTTCGGTCATAGACTCCAAATGTTAGTTATATAAGTTTTAAGTAAAAATGAGTGCAAATAATAAATATATATTAAATATTTTTAATATCACCAAACTGAGGCTCTCTGAGACTCGGATTCCCTTTATGAATCAATACTTGGCTCCATAAATATTTTCAGAGATATTATAAAGTCCTTTGGGTGAAAACATGTGTCATTAAATTCTCCCCACCTTAGTTATTTTTATCTTTATAAAAAATTCTAAGTATAATGGATAAAACAAATCTCCCCACTTTACTCCCAAGCTGGCATGCTCACCAAGGGTTCTTGTGCTTCTTACAAGCCCACACATAAATGATCCATCTTGATCGAAACACTCTTATGTCTAGAAACTAACAGGATAACATCGTGAAAGAAACATGCACATGTATCCATAGCTCTGATAGGTGGGAAAACACCAAGAACCACAGTACATCTGTCGTCCTGGGGTCTAGCGGTACACCACCTCTCTAACATGACGTAGATACTGACAGAATCCTATAGTTCACATCCTCTCCTAGATGGACTGTTCAATAACCTCCTAAACTGTAATGATCCAGTAATATATGAATAAAGTTACCTTTATTTTAATGTCATTTGGATATATAAAACACATGCACTATTTTTTTATTGGGTTTAAATGACCATTAAGTATCATTGTTGTTGATAATATAGCCATTTAATAGTGTGCACAAAAAAAATATAAATATATGGTTTTAACGAATCCTTTCGACACAGAAAATGGAGATGATGGCCTCATCCATTAGACTCGGGCCGTAAAAAGATCATTTTTGGAGCTTAGAAAGGAGGTACCACCACTGGGATTCACTCTAGACCAAGCCCAATCTGATCTTCAACACATTAACTTGAGTAGAATCGACTACGAGAGAAGTTCATGTTAATAGATATTACCACCTGAGGGATGTTATCTGAGTTGCCCCAAGATTCTGTCACAATCGCACATGTTACCCTTATGTTACATGCAGGTGTTATAAGGTGTTATGTAACAAGTTATTAGTTACTTATTATGTAATCCCATTTGATAAATAAAATTCTTATTCCATCAGTTCCTTTATGGGAATAGTCTTTCTAATAGAAATGATGAATTTCAAAAATTGATTTTTTAGGAAAAATTGTACTCATGAGAAATATAATCGTTATTATATTAAACTACAATATTATAAAAACAACTCTTATAAATTAATATTATATCAGTTCCTTATCTATAAATGATTAGGTAATCAATTTGATAAGAATTGTATTTTTATACGATAAAATAGAAAGTGTATTTTTTAAGAATTTATTTTAAGGAATTAATGAATTTTTTAAATAATTAATATTTTAATAAAATATTTTTATCAAATTAATTTTATTATTAATAATTGAGTATGTTATTTTTATGAAGTCAAATTTAATTTTTATTATGGTTTAAAAATTGTTTTTTTTCAAAACCCATCAATTTTCAACAACTTTTCTCATTTTAAATGTGAAAATTCACAAATTTTGAAAATTATTTAGATAAAATTATTATTATTTTTTGAATCATGATGTTGAAATTATCAAACACTTAATCATTCATAATTTTTTGAGACATTCGAATTTTTGGGTAAAAATTAAATAATATATAAATATATAGTGTGTTTTATGACATTATTATGAACCAATAGAGATGTAATAATACCAAAAAAGGTATATACAACGAAATATATATTTTAAATTTAAATAAATATGATTTTAGATTTATTTGAATTGTATTACAATGCATTTTTTAATTCTCCAAAATGTATATCATATTTTATGATTTTAAGTTCACTTCTTTAATAATGTGACTCAACTCCACATAAGAAAAGTATAATATTTTAAAATATTTGGTCAATATCCTTATAAAATAATTTTCTAAACTTTTCATTGGTTAAATACATGGGTAAAAAAAATGAGAAGTGTTTTGGTTTTAAATATTTAATTATATAGATTCTGAAACATAAGTTTGTGAAAAATTAAAGAATTCCCCTCTCATTTCCAATATAATTCCACCAAATCTCCCTCATTTCTTCACTCAAAATCATTTAATCACGTCCCTACTCTATACTATACTCTCAATAATCCCCCCAAGGCATCATAAGCTCTCATTAATCCCCTCTTGAAGCTTTTGACGCCACACACTCATGTAAGGGTTTGCTTCCTTTCTAATTTTTATCCGTGTTTCCTTATATCGTTACACCCTTTTATTTTCACTTAGAAATGATGGGGTATGTTTATAAACCTCCCCCATAATTCCCTTATTATGTGTTAGTGATTAGATACCCCTTTATCTCTCATTAATCCCTCCCATTTACACCTCCTACCAGGACGAAACTTTATAAGAGTTTTTTGATTCCTCCTCTTTCTTTAAGATTCATTATTATGTAACACCTTCTATTTAGATATTCATTATGTTGGAAAATGTAATTATATGACCCTATAACGTTACATTTCATGAATATATTATGATATACCCCTTTCTCTCTCATCAAATATTTTTATGAATTTTTATTTCTTGTTGTTATGTTGCCAAAATTGCACTATGATTTTTCATGCGACAATCATTGTGTAGTGAATACCATACTGATTCCTCTATCAATGATATTCAACATTATGAACATGTACCATTTTTATTGAGGAATTAAATTTATTTATTCCAAACATCTTTATCTTTTAATGAATTATGATGAATAATGAATCCATGTTTTATGATCTATGTGGAAAACTTAAGCATGAGATTAAAATGCTCATCAACGATGTGCCCTAATAGTGCTCCAATGCATTGGGTATTGTCTAGTATCATGATACTCCAAGTTGGGATAGGGTTTTACCTTATTCATTTATATTACTTTTTGTCCATTATGATGGGATAAGGGTTTACCTAATTCTTTTATGTTAATGATGTAGTGTTTTAAGTTTTTTCCATATTTCCATGTTATGATAATCATGAAATATCATGCCTTTATGTTCATGTTTATCTTATTATAAATTTATATACCTATTACCTAACATGTATTTTATTCTTCATGTTATTATTTTCTTACCCCTTTACTCATCTCTATATCTCATCCATTTCTTATGAATTTCCTTAGGTTATCCCAAGAAATGCTACGTACGAACAAATGTTGTGGTCATGTAAAAGATGTTTTCAATAAAGATGTTTTATTATTATGTCTTTTGTTTTCATTTAATGTTATAAAGCCCTAAATACACTATACCACTTGATATCCAGGGTTCTATTAAGTACAATTTTATGTAATAAATCATCTATAAATATAAAATGAAGTGCAGGGTGGTTATAGTTATTATCGAAGGATAGGTTTAGTGATTTTTAGGATTAGGCTTAGAAAACCCTAGTAAATGACTTAGGGATAAGAATATGTATACAAAATATATACCTAAAGTTTTGGTATTATAGGGTTATTGGTTTATTAAAAAAATTCATCCCTATCTAGATACAAATAAGTAGAGGTGGCTCGAACACATATGTATCTAAGGGTAAAACCTGAAAACACCACATTGAGCTAGACTCAAATGGGGACTGGTGCATGGTAATAGGCCTTCCTCCACTCTTGGTTCAACAACCTAGGAGATATGATCTGGTAAATTCATAATCTTATTTTTAACCATTATTAAGTGAGAAATAAAAAAACCAATAATAATATACATTAGGAAATAGATAATATAGATTGAAGCCTAGAAATTTGTAAGTTAGGGAGATAAATTTAATTCAAAAGGTATCCCTTTTTTTCATTGGATTCCCCTTTATGTGTTTAATAGTTAAAAATACTTACCCCTACTTTTACATTTATTCAATCCAATGGTTAGTAATATGAGGACTCTGACAAAAAAATGATGTAAATATCAATGTGATGAGTGTTCTAATGAGATCCCCAATCTAATGAAAGTAGGAATCAAAAACATTGTCAATATACTCTCTCTGTTAACTCATGTTTTCAATACAAACATGGGTCAAGTGGAACGTCCACCCCCCCCCCCCCCAAGAAAGAACAATTTGAAATCGATAGCTTCATGAGACAAAGGCCGACTACATTCAATGGATCCTCCAATCCCTCAATCGAAAAAATTGATCAACTCCATTGAGAAGATATTCTTTATCCTTCAATGTTCATAAAAAGAGATAGTTCTTCTAGATTTTAATCATATGGAGGGTTAAGATAATAAATGGTGGAAATTGATCAATCTTACGAATCCTGAGGAAGATATCGAGGTGATGGGATGGAAGGATTTCTGGAAAATGTTTTTTGATAAATATTTTCCCTACACCCTTCTTCTTAAGATGAAAAGATACTTACATGAACTCAAGAAAAAGGATGATGAATATATTGGGGCGTGTGAGGAAAAAATCACCAGACATACATGATACGCCTCTGGTTTTGTTGTTTCCCCATAAAGCAAGGTTGACCGCATTTTTTGTTGTGATAAAACCTAGACTATAGAAATCCCTAGTGATCCACAGCTTTGAAAACTATAAGAAGATTGTCTGATATGCCCTCAATGTCGAGGTGGGCATCGACGGATCTCAGGGGTATCATAGGAATAAGAAGAAAACATTTTACATTAATTCAAGAGGTCTGAAGGATAAATCCAACGGTGCTATGAAATTCCATCATCCCACTTTCCAAAGGTGAGGAAATAAGCACCCTGTAAATTGCCTAAAGGGGACGTAGAAATGATTTATGTTAGTGAAAAAAGGACACCTACCTGTTGATTTCCGACAAGAAAAAACTACTGCAACAATAGAGTAAAGTAACACTCCATTCGACCCCTAATGCATTGTTCAATGCTACAACTACAATGAACCAGGTCACTTTTTGACCTATTTCCCGAAGCCAATGGTTTTCAAAGGAAACCAACAACTTCCAAGGTAGTAAGGGAATGATTCTTCCATCTCTACTACCGAAACTAATCCCGACAATAAAGTGTTGATGGGTATGATTGTTATTCAGTCAAGAATAGAAAAAATAAATTTTGATTATGGTTCTACACATTCTTTTATATCCCAAAATATTAGTAGAATAATCCAAACAACACCACAAAAAATGGAAGTAGAGATGTTGGTGAAAATGGAAAATTGGGAAATTATTAAATCCCATGAATATAACTCCTACCCTTTCACAATTTGTGGATTGAACATACTAGAGAATCTCATAATACTTCCATTGGTGTAATTTTATTCAATTCGTGGCATGCATTGGCTTTCCCTATATAGAGCCAAAAAAAAAATGTCGCAAGATGGAAATCACTCTCCATATGGTGAATCGACCCCCGATTCTATACAAGTGAAAGGAGGATGATGAATCTTCATTAGAACCATCATATGAAGCATGAATATTAATTACCTATGAGAATGTCTGTCTTTTACAAATGATTTAGTTTAAGGAACCATACTTAAATATATTCTTATTGTGAGGGAATTCACTGATGTGTTCCTTGAGGAATTGTCATGCCTTTCTCCTAGATGAGAAGTTGAATTCTAGATTGATCTTATACCTATAGTGTTACTAATATCATAGACTCAGTATTTAATGGATTTTTTTGATCTTGATTAGAAAAATAAACAATAATAGGAGAATGTGGATAATGTGTTTATACGCCCATGTGCTTCACCATGGGGTGCACCAGTCCACTTCATCAAGAAGAAGGATGGGTCAATGCACCGTTTCAATGATTATCATGAGCTCAAAAAATCATGATAAATTACAATTATCCTTTGTAATGAATTTATGACTGGTTCAATCAGCTACATGGAGCACAATACCTCACTAAGGTGGATATGTGGTTGGGATATTACCAAGTAAGGGAAAAGAAGAAGGATATCCCCAAGACTGCATTTCTTACATGGTATGGGCACTATGAATTCATAGTAATGCCATTAAAACTCACTAATTCTCTAGAAATATTCATGGACTTGATGAATAGAGTCATTATATATTATCTCAACAAATTTACAGTAGTCTATATATATGATATTATAATATACTCCAAAACCAAGTAAAAGCATGAGGATCATCTAATCCCTATACTGGAGACCTTGTGAAAGGATAATGTAATGCCCTGACCCCAGTTACCCAGAGTCGGTGCATTGTTACGTATCATTGGAATGATCACAAAAGATCATGTCTCGAAAGAAAAATTAGTTTAGTAAACTTGGATGTACTAGATACATTTATAAGGTTAACATTACGTCATAAAATGGAAAACTTCAACAACATTATTTCAATAGACAACACTAAGATCCCATAGACTATCCTTATTGGTCATTCATAATATACATCTTCATATCATGGGAAAAATAAAATATAGAAAGATGTGATCTCAGATGCTCAGTAAGGATAAAAATATAGAGGAAGATTTCATAAATAAGAATAAACATTTAAGGAAATGTATAAAACTAAAACAAAATAATTTTCAACATAAACTTCATCATAATGTGGAAAATATAAATAAAAGTAATTCTATTTACTTACTCACTTGGATATTCTACTAGTCGAATAATCACATGCAATATCAATATCCATATTCATAATAATGGAATGCATAATGCCAGACCTTTATAACCACATAGTTAAGGCCTTGTGTGAAGTATACATATAATATTTTGCCAATGCCTTGTGCCAAGACACTAGTTTGTCTCATTAGACCTACTAATGCATCGAGGAGATATAGCAGGCTCCACCCTTCACTTAATATGTCCAATGCATTCCTCATATGAAAAGGTTTAAACAAACCACAAACATTCGTATTAAAACTGGAATAAGAAATGTCAATACATTATCCATAAACCATGAATGGTATGAAATAACACATCCACATGAAAAAATATCACAAAAAATTCAATACAATATAGAAGTTATTTATCATAATAAATCAACTTCAAATAAACTTAAAATCCATCAAAGGATGTTGACATAGTTGAAATCAAAACCTTTTTAGATACATATCTCTTTCTATTTTGAAATAATTTAAATGTAACGTAATAATAAAGGAAAACATTTATATTTGAAAATATTATTATAAGCATGTAAGGAAAGCTTCAACGATGTTATAACAGCGGAAAATAGATGCACCTTCCATATAAGTTAAAAAAAGACATTCTTTCCTTAATTTTGTCAAAAAGGTTATAAATGACCTTGTTTAGAATATGACAGAATGACTCCTTTATAAACATCTTATAATAGTCAAACAAGGTTATAAATGACTTTTACCCATAGTCTAGTAAATAGTATGAAGGTTTTGAAATACATATTTAAGAAACATGGATGTGGATGATAAAGAGTTCTCAGTAGATAATTACGTATAAACAACCTCAAATAATGAATAGATTGTAGAATTAACCCTTACCTTGTAATTTTCCTTGGTCGATGGTAGGTTATCCTCCTGTATAATGGTGATATAATTGATAATATATTATACAGGAATCATATACATTAGTATGATATCATATATGATCTAATAACATTTCATTGTTAATAATATCTTAGTATTATCGTTGTTTAGGGTGTTAACAGATTCATTTTCCTTTATATTATTTGTTATGTGAGTAATATTTGTTATATATGGGATGTATCTTATTCATATCCAAAATGATATTAAGTCTTTAAACATTAATTTAATCATAAAAATAAAATTATTCTTGAATGGATACGATGGGGAATGAATCTCATCGCGTTCGTGGAGATGGTAATCCGTACGTACGCACAAGCGACAATATCATTCTTTTGAAATTAAAATAATACATAATTGGATGGTATATAATATATGTAGAATCATTATTGGGTTATATTTATTATTTACATCAATTACACATCATTATTATACCTATCCAAATAATAATGTATTGAATAACAATTACACCACGACGTGGAGACGGTAAGTTGTACGTACGCACGTATGGTGACATGTCATTCAAAGGATGGATATAATAATGAATATGGTTGTACCATATTTATAATAACAGTAATTTATATATATAAGATAATGGAGTTATCATTTTATAATGGAAACAATGAAGAAATAGGAAGTGGAAGAAGAAAGAAACTTAAAAGAGATGATAAAATATTTACCTCTTCTTCAAGTGCTTCCTTTTGATTTGATCAAAAGGGCTCCATAGGTTGGATTTCTGACTAAAGGAAGGCCTATAGAATGAATGGATTATAGTTGAGAGGGTATTTTGGAAGGGTTTGGACAAGCCAAATGGATTTGAAGGTATGAATTATAGACAAGGTGGAGTGCCTTTTTATAAGAGGGGTGAGGGGAACCTTAGGAAAATCTAGAAATATTATTTTATTTTAAAATCATTTCCAATTTCTAATGGCTCAAAAATAGTTTTTTAAAGGATAAGTTTGGGATGGTTCGAAAACCACTAATCCAATAGGGTTTAGACTGGATTGGGTCCATATATTAACTTTATCTTTTAGATTTAACTCTTAGTTAAATTGTTTGACAATTACCATGTCTCTTTCTATTTTTATATTATATGGTTAATAAACATACTATATACTTCCAAGAGAACCCCAAGTGGTTCATTAATGATACACCTATCATTATGTAAGTCTTTTGACTGATCCTTAGATTTTTAGGAATAGAATATCAATTAATAATATAATATTTGTTTTAAAAACTCATTTATGTCAATTCTGACACTATTTGGTATTTTTTTCTAAATTCACAACAGCATTATTACTACAAAAAAAATTCATATAACCAACCCTAATATGTTAAATTAACCTTGAATTTTTTTGTAATTCTTAAAAATGCTCAAATTACATTTATTTGGATATTTATAATATCAATTATTTTAATATTTCATTAATTTGGTAATTACTGCATCATCATTGTGTCATAAATAAATTAAATTATATAATGTGTAAAATATATAAATAAAATACCATTATATAGGAAATATTTTTATATTTCTAATTAATATTTATAGTCGAAATTATCATTTGTGTAACACTATATTAAAAATGTTTTACTTATTAAACTTTGATTTTAACTCTTTTAACTCTTCTTTGAATTAAAAAATAATAAATGTCCTAATCTAATCCAAGTGGGCCAAAAGGTTCATATTTTATTCCTAAGTCACTTTTTGGTCGAATAAAATTTATCCAATAGAATTATAACATGTGTTAGGGTAATAATAATATCATTTTTACCCTTAATTACCCTAATTACTTTTAATCGTGGTAAATAAAAGGTAAAAGTTACTATTCACCAAAAGTTATTTGTTGAGTCAATAAGGTTTTCCTTATGTCTTTTCCATTACTTCTTGTTTTGAAAATCACAAACACCTTATCTTTAAGGAAAATCGCTTTTATAAGGAAAAATGCTTTCTTAAGGAAAATTGCTTTTATAAGGAAAAATGCTTTCTTAAGGAAATTCGCTTTTATAAAAAAAAAATTTCCTTATCATATTTTCATTAATATTTTTCTTAAGTGTGAGATTCGGATTCACTTTCTCGGAGTCATAAAAACTTTGATATAAAAGTATTCTGTTTTTAGGACTCGGTTCTGGACAAGAACTATAAGGAAGTTTCATTCCGAATTCCGGATATGAATTCTGACCTAGTTCTATTCCAGATTCAGGATACGAATTCTGAAGAAGAATTCTCATTACGAATTCTAATGAAGAAATCCCATTCCGAATTCTCATTACGAATTCTGAAGAAGAATTCTCATTACGAATTCCCATGAAGAATTCTCATTACGAATTCCAATGAAGAATTCTCATTACGAATTCTAATGAAGAAATCTCATTCCGAAATCTCATTACGAATTCTGATAAAGAATTCTCATTACGAATTCTGATGACGATTTCTCATTACGAATTCTGATGATGAAATCTCATTACGAATTCTGATGATGAAATCTCATTACGAATTCTGATGATGAATTCTCATTACTAATTCTGATGATGAATTCTCATTACGAATTCTAATGACGAATTCTCATTACGGTTTCTGATGACGAATTCCTATTCCGAATTCCTATTCCAAATTCTCATTCCGAATTCACCTATTAAACAGAATCTGATTATTATTGTTTTATACACTCTGAATTTATTCACTCCGAACTTTCACTCCGAAATTTCTATTCCGAACCTTTATGTTAGAGTTTAAAACGATGTCGTACTTTCTGTTACACTTGTTTTGTTATAAAACGATGTCGTCCATTTTGTTATAAAATAACCGTTGTCTAAGTGACACGTGTACAGTTCCCTCCGAACTTTAAGGAAAATATGACCGTTGGAGAGGAGCCGACCTTACCTATAAATAGGAGCTCATTTGAAAAAGCTCGCAACGGATGGATGAACAATTTGGATTTTGTGCATACATGCTGTTGAAGTTATTTCTAGAGAGAGAGTCTCTTATTAACTCTCAAAGCTTCGTGCGACTCCGAATGTTGGTGATTACATTCGAGGGCTTTCGGGGATAGGAAGACAGAGGTGCCGACTACCTTAAAGATCGAGGGCTTTCTTGCTGAGAAAGACAGAGGTTGCCGACTACCTTAAAGTTCGAGGACTTCCTTGTTGAGGAAGACAGAGGTTGCCAACTACCTTGAAGTTGAGGGCTTGCGGGGATAGCAAGACAGAGACACCGATCTTCGTATCGAGGGCTTACCCTGGTGTGGGTAAGACAGACTTTCTTGAAAGTATAAATCAAGGGACCTTTATCCAAGGTTGTTGGATACCCTTCTCTTTGGGTTAAAAGACTATTATCTTGTTACTAGTAGTTTTACTACTTGTCTTTATTCCGCTGCAATTTGTATCTTAAGGAAAGTATAACTTTCTTATACTTCCTTACTTACTCTGATTAGTTTAGATTCTATACGCTTTAAGGTAGAATCTTATATTGTAACTTTTGTTAAGTTTCAATTTCCGGAACCATATTTCCGGAATATGCTTTTGGAATCTCTTTCCAAGTTTAGTTCGGTGTTAGAGGTGTTGTGAATCTACTTAGTTTAACTTTGTTAAACTTAGTCCTTTACTTTTCTTAAGGAAACTTTAGTTGTTCATAACTAACTTTAAAGGTTCCAAAGGAATTTTTAAAGTATACAATTCACCCCCCCTCTTGTATATTGAGCATCTCATATCATATTTCGATCCTACAATTGGTATCAAAGGTTGGAAACCTATTACTCTATACCATTCTTACATTTGGTATCAGAGCCAAGGTTACTGAAATACTTGTACTCACATACAAGTTTTTCTTGCTCACTTTCTATTCCGAACTTTTCCCATTCCGAACTTTTTGATTACGAACTTTTGCTACTAACAAGTTTGTATCCAAGTTATTATTTAGTATGGCAGGAATGAAAGTTGGTTCAATTGACAATCTGAATCCTACAAGACCACCTATCTTTGATGGTAATGATTATGAATACTGGAGAGATCGTATGAAGACTTTTGTTATCAATACTGGAGTAGATAACTTTGTCATGCTTACTGGTGATTATAAAATTCCTGACAAGGAAGTCAGAACCTTTACTAACCAGGAAAAGCAAGAATATCAACTCAATTATAAGGTACGCAATACTTTATTATGTTCAATAACTAGAAATATATATAGCCAAATTTCTTCTTGTGAAGCAGCTAACTGTATATGGAAGAAGCTAGAGGTTACACACTTTGGGACTTCTAAGGTGATTGAGACTAGAAGAGCTATGCTTAGAGCTGAATATCATGGCTTCAATTTTCCTTATGGAGAACCTATCTGTAAAGTTCAACAAAGATTTATGACAATTGTCAACAGTCTACAATCTATGGGAGAGAAAGGTTTAGATGATGAAGCTCTTGTGGACAAGATAATTGATATTATTCCCAATGAGTGGGAATCCAAGAGAACAGCTATAGATGAGAACAGGAAGGTTACTCAAATTACTCTTGATGAATTATTTGGAACTCTTCTACAACATGAGACAAGAATGAAGAGAGATGCTGACAACATCAAGAAGAAGAATGGAAATGGAACAGTTGCTTTTACTACAACTTCAAATCAGATGAAAGCTAAGACTCCTGAGAGAGTAACCAGATCCAAATCGAAGAAAGTCATTTTCCAATCCGAATCTAGTGAAAGTGAAGTTTCAGAAAATGAATTAGCCAATCTTTCTCGAAGGATGAACAAGATAGCTGGGCAAAGAAACTTTCAATCCAAGTATAAGAAGAAGGACAGGAAAGATAAGAAAGATGGAGAAGTTACTTGTTATGAATGTAAAAGAGCTGGACATATTAGACCAGATTGCCCTATGCTTAGAAAGAAAGAAAGGAAGGAAAGGCATTCAGAAAAGAACAGGAAGAAGTATTACAAAGCCAAAGCTAAGAAAGTTCTGAAAGCTAATGACACCTGGAGTGCCAGTGGTGGTGACTCTTCAGATGAATCTTCTGATTATGAATCTTCAGGACAGAAGAATCTTGGTCTTATAGCTAGATTACCCATTGAAAATCATTGTCTTATGGCTAAGGTACGAAATGCTGAATCATTGACCAGTGTTTCTTTAAATTCTAATTATAGTAAGTATTATAACTCTTCTGATGAAGAATCATCTTCTGATGAGGAAAATATTTTACCTACTTATGAAGAAGTCTCTAGGTTTGCTGAACTTCTTGAGATTGAGAATTCCAAACTCAACAAGAAACTTGATAAGGCAAATTCTAGGAATTCTATTCTTACTAAAGAGATATCAGATCTTTCTAAAGATCTTGATAAGAAAAATGCTGATTTTGAAAGTATTTCAAAAAATCTTGAGGAAGTAAGTTCTGAGAAGAATAAACTTGCTAAAGAATTAGAAAAAGTAATTTCTAATAAAAATGTTTTCGAGCCTAAATCTAGTTCCAAAACTAATGATTTTGAGGATAAAAACTTGGTTGTAAAACTCAAGTCCGAAATTTTTTCCTTAAAGAAGTGTTTATCAAACTTTACCCATGGTAAAGAAAATTTTGATAAGATGTATTCTCAAATACGACCTTTAAGAAATAAATCCGGATTTGGTTATACCCAAGCAAAACCTGTTTTCAGCAACAATTATTTTGTTCCTCAAAGTGCCCCATTTTGCACTAAATGTCAATGTGGTGGTCACTGGGCAAGAAATTGTTCCTTAAACAAAACACAATCCTTAGGTTTTCATAAAGCTTACTTTTCTAAGAAAATGTGGATACCAAAAATTTTATTGTCTGGAAATCTCGGATCCAAACAAGTTTGGATTCCGAAAATCTAACTTTGTTCTTAATCTCAGGAAAATAAAGAAAGTTCCAGCAACAATATTTGGTACATGGATAGTGGATGTTCCCGGCATATGACTGGTAACAAAAGCTTTTTTGAAAAGATTATCAAAATGAAAGGAGGAAAGGTAACTTTCGGAGACAATGCTAAGGGAGAGATTGTTGGTATTGGTAATATTGTTCTTTTAGGTAAAACTTTGATTTCAAATGTTCTTTTTGTTAAAGGTCTTAAGCACAACCTCATTAGCATAAGTCAGTTATGTGATGAAGGTTACCTTGTGAATTTTAGGAATGATAAATGCTTAGTTCACAATTCCAAGGAAGAATTTATTCTCTCAGCCAATAGGAAAGAGAATGTTTACACCTTAAACTTAGAAGACCTAAGAAGCCAAGATTTACCTTGCCTAAGTGCAATGGAAGATCACTCTTGGTTATGGCATAGAAGATTAGGACACTGTAATCTTAGGAACCTTTGTAAACTCTCTAAGAAGAAACTTGTTAAGGATCTACCGGAGCTTAGATTTGATTCTTCTAAAGTTTGTGATCCTTGTCAATATGGCAAGCAACATAAATCTAGTTTTAAGTCAATCGGTGAAGTCTCAACAACCGATGCATTACAGTTGGTGCATATGGATCTTTTTGGTCCAACACAAACTGGAAGCATTGGAGGCAAATACTATGTGTTTGTTCTAGTTGATGATTACACTAGATTTACATGGGTCTATTTTCTAGCAAGGAAATCTGATGCTTTTTCGTTTTTCAAAAGTTTTAGAGCTCAAGTTAAAAATGAGAAAAACCTTCCATTGAAAACTATTCATAGTGATCATGGAGGAGAATTTCAAAATTCAGATTTTGAAACTTTTTGTAGTAAGAAAGGTATTACTCACAACTTTTCAGCACCTAGAACTCCTCAACAGAATGGTGTAGTTGAAAGAAGAAATAGAATTCTTCAAGAGATAACTAGAACCATGTTGATTGAATACTCTATTGCTAGACATTTCTGGGCTGAAGCTGTAAGTACTGCTTGTTATACTATAAATCGAGTTTTGATTAGACCTTTTCTTAATAAAACACCTTATGAGTTATGGAATGGTAGAAAACCTAGACTTTCCTACTTCAAGGTTTTTGGCTGCAAAGTATTCATTTTGAATACTAAAGATAACCTACATAAATTTGCACCAAAGTCTGATGAAGGAATTTTCTTAGGTTATTCCACAACCTCTAAGGCTTATAGAGTTTTTAATAAAAATACTTGTACTGTTGAGGAAACAGTACATGTAAAATTTGATGAGTCAGACCCTTTTGTTTTTAAAACCTCCCAACCTACATCCTCGGATGTGTTTTCAAAAATTGATTATCAACCTTTGATAGAAGAACCTTCTGATAAGGAAATTTTTCTAGAAGATACTTCTGAAACATTTACCCCAGAAGACTTTCTACCCTATGTTGATGAACAGGTTTTACAAAACCCAAATCAGATGTTTCGTAAGAATCATCCCAGTGATAGTATCATTGGTGATGTAAATCAACCTGTAAGGACTAGAAGTTCCTTAAGAAATGAAGTAGAACATCTAGCATTTCTTTCCCAATTAGAGCCTAAAAGCATTGATGAAGCTTTAGGTGATGATGATTGGATCAAAGCAATGCAAGATGAACTAAATGAATTCGAAAGGAATAAAGTCTGGACCTTGGTTGAAAGACCTAAGGAAACTTCTGTTATTGGAGTAAAGTGGGTTTTCAGAAATAAATGTGATGAAAATGGAGTCATTGTTAGAAATAAGGCTAGACTTGTTGCTAAAGGCTATAATCAGCAAGAAGGAATAGACTGTGAAGAAACCTATGCTCCAGTAGCTAGACTTGAATCTATCCGTATTCTACTTGCCTTTGCAGCATTCTTTAATTTCAAACTATTTCAAATGGATGTGAAATGTGCTTTTCTTAACGTTTATGTTCAAGAGGAAGTTTTTGTTGAACAACCTCCTGGCTTTGAAGATACAAAACATCCTGATCATGTTTTTAGACTTACCAAAGCTTTGTATGGCCTTAAACAAGCCCCACGAGCATGGTATGATAGACTCACTGGATTTTTGCTTCAAAATAACTATGTTAAGGGAAATGCAGATCCAACCCTTTTTATAAAGAAAGATAAGAAAAATGTTTTGATTGTTCAAATTTATGTTGATGACATTATATTTGGTTCAACTCAGCAATCTTTGACTGACTCTTTTGCTAGTCTAATGAAATCTGAGTTTGAAATGAGTATGATGGGTGAGTTAACATTTTTCCTTGGTTTTCAAATTTCTCAAAAACCAGAAGGAACCTACATATCCCAACATAAGTATATTAAAGATCTTTTTAAAAAGTATGGTTATGACAACACTAAGAGTATAAGTACTCCCATTGGTACCTCAAACTCTTTAGATCTTGATGAAGCTGGGAAACCAGTAGATCAAACATCTTTTAGAGGTATGATTGGAAGTTTACTTTACTTAACAGCTAGTCGAACAGACTTAATGTTTTCTGTATGCTTATGTGCAAGATATCAATCCAATCCTAAGGAATCTCACTTAAAGGCAGTAAAAAGAATTTTTCGCTACCTTAAGGGAACCATGGATCTAGGATTATTTTATACTTCTGGAAATGATTTTGTTCTAAAAAGCTCTTCTGATGCTGACTTTGGTGGATGTAGAATGGATAGGAAAAGTACATCCGGAACTTGTCATTTCTTAGGAGATTCATTAGTTTCTTGGTCATGCAAGAAGCAACATTCTGTTGCACTCTCCACTGCTGAAGCTGAATATGTAGCAGCTGGAAGTTGTTGTGCACAAGTGTTGTGGATGCAACACACACTCACAGACTATGGCTTGAGTTTTACTAAAACTCAAATTTTGTGTGATAACACAAGTGCCATTGCCCTAAGTAAAAACCCTGCACATCACTCTCGTGCAAAACACATAGATATTAGGCATCACTTTCTTAGGGATCACACACTTAAAGGAGACATTATTCTTCAGTTTATCGGAACGCAAGATCAACTTGCTGATATTTTCACAAAATCTTTACCTTCTGATAGATTTGAATATATTAAACAGAAGTTAGGAATGATAACCGTAAGGTAATCTTCCTCAATTAACTTTCTGTTGAAAAATCTCCTTACAGTAATAAACTCCTTTTCATAGGGGGAGTACATTTGTTTGTTTATCTAACAATGTTTTTCAAATTTTGTTTTCAAACTTTTCGGAACGAAAATTTCCGGAATGGAATTTCCGGAACAACAATTTTCCAGAAAGGATATTTTCGCACAGAATACTTCTGGAATGGAAGTATTCGTATTGAAAATTTCCGGAATGGAAAACTTTCGTACTGGTATTTTCATAACGGAACTTTCGTACTAAGTCTTTCATATTGACTTTTCGTGTTTACTTTTTCGTATTAAGGTTTTCGTATTTAGTTTTTCATATTGAATTTTTCGTAGTCGTCTTTATATTACCCATTACGAATAACTTTCCTAAGCTAATCCGAAAGGTATGATTTCCTTACTGAAGTTTTCGTAATCATATTTTACTTGCTGGCAATTTCTTATAGTTTATTTTTTGGTTTTTTTTGGATTTCATAATTCTTTACTTTAATAAAACCTCAAAAAGATCGGATTCAAGCTTTCAACCGTTAGATCTGATCTCAGATCGTTCTAAACCGTTAGATCAACCGTGGAAGTCGAACCGTCATCCCATTGCCTATATAAAGGGGACCCTATTTTCTCGTCCCACATCGATTTCAAGCTTTTGCGTGCTGAAGCTCTGACTCTCTGATTTAAGGCCATTCCGAACTTCAGTCTTCTCTGTTCCGAACTTCTCAGAGACTTCAGATCCGAATGTCTGCAGAGTTAGCTTCTCAAGAGATGTCTTCAACCAAGACCATTTCTCAGTGGTTAGTCTACAGAGAGCGGTTAGTTCATCCGAATTTCTTCAGCAATTATGATTCTATTATATCAAAGAATATCAAGCTGAATGGCTGGGAGGATGTTGCGATATCAAAAACCGGCAACCAAGACGAAGTCTACTCTGACTTGCTTGTCGAGTTTTATGAGACAGTTGCTTTCTTCGTGGAAGATAATAGAGAGAAGTTTTCCTTCAAATCGTATGGAAAGACATATAAGCTATCTTACACCAAGGCTGCAAGCTTGGTAGGGCTGAGTTATGAAGGGGAAGCTGAGTTTATCTCGCACGTTCTGCCAGACTCCTTGGGTAGTTTCAACAAGGAGAAAGCCTTAGAAATTCTCGGATTGGATGATGATAAGGCTCCGAAAATTGCAACCCTATCTACAAACTTCCGGATTCTGGAGTTATGGGTGCAAGGGCTTATTGTACCGAGAAAAGGAGATAAGGATAGCCTGAAGAAGAGTGAGATATACATCTTGGATTTTCTGATAAATCTAAGAAAGTTCAACCTGATGAAGCATATTCTTCTCAACATTGATAATTTGAAGAAGGGGAATCTGAGAGCTCAGATAGTGATGTACCCGGCAATATTGTCGAAGCTGATAGTTCGGTGCCTAGAATCCTTCAAGGTTGCTTGTAGTTCTAAGCCGAAAGATTGCAAGATCATGTTGCTCAGTGATGCAACTCTTAAAAGGATGAATATAGTTTTTAACAAGGAGTCAGGGAAATTTATTGATCTACCGCCTCAAGCAGAAGTGACTCCGAAAGTGGCTGATCTGGAATCATCAAAACCAGTAAGGAAGAGGAAGCAGAAAGAAGTGGTAGGTGAAGCTGAGGAACCCAAGTCTAAGGAAGTCCATTCCGCACCTCCTAAGCCTAAGAAGAAGAAGACATATACTGATGAGGTTGCAGCGAAGTGGAGAGCTGACAAGGAGAAGAGGAAGGAAGGAGATCCGCAGTTCGGATTGGATCGTGCAGAGGCTAAGGCTCTGAAAGAAAAGGCTGCTGATGAGCTTGAGAAGCAAGATAAGGAAAAGAAGCTGAAGAAGAAGTTTTCAGAAGCTGAGGCTGTGCAAGCGTTGTTGAAGTTTAATGAAATGGTTTCAGCAACCATTCCCGTTCCGAGATCTTTTTCTCTGGAATCTCTACCTGAGACTCCAGGAAGAAATCTTGTAACTCCGGAAAAGGCTGTTGCTACTGAGGAAGTAGAGCTAGTGGAAGAGGTTGAAGAAGCGGCTGAAGGAAGTGGTGAGACAGGAGATGTGCTCAAACAAGTAGATGAGTATAAGGGAACTCCTTCGGATCACCTCTCGCTCCGAACATCTGAAGCTCAATCTTCAAAGCTTGCTACTCCTGCAATGGAAGAAGAAAAGGGAGAAGAAGAAGTTACTTATCAAGAAAATATTTTACTTGATGCTGCTCAGATGGGAATTGTGGAAGCCAATGTTCAAGAAGTTGCTGATGAAGAAGATAAAATTGTTCAAGTCTCTGATAGTGAGAACAGATCTCCGGAACAGGTTTCAATTCCGGAAAAACAAAAGGGAAAGCAAATTCTTGCTGATACCCCGAGTTCAGGAAAAAGTTTGAGGAAGGAAGCTGGTAGCTCTTCTAAGAGGAAGTTTGAGCTTATTGAAGAAGAAAATTCTCCTAGCAAGATTTCTGATTCGGAGTCATCATCGTTGGGGCACGATTTTGTTGTTCAGTCCTTGAAGAAGTTGGTGGGAACTATTCCAACCTTCTCCAGTATTGACTCTCGGTGCCAGATGCTCCAACATACAATGAATCAGAAAACCGACTCCGTATCCATGGTTATGGATAAATTTGTTGAGATAGAAGCCCAGTTCAAAAATTTCTTTATTGGTTACGAAGCACATAAAAGATCGTGCAAAAGGATGACTAGTTGGTCGAAGAAGAATGTGGAAGAGATGAGGTTTCTGGATGAGTTTCAGGAGAATGTTAAGGATGCATTTCAAATCGAGGACAAGAAGTTTCATGAGATGTCTGCATCATTCGATGAGAAATTGACAGAGGAAAAGAACATTCGGAGTCAGGAAGTAAGAGATCTGAATGGAAAGCTCAACTCTGTTAATCAAAGTTGGAAATTTGAAAGGGATCATCAGATCAATTTTCTAGAAAGGATAAAGTCTCAGGAAGAGAAAATGGAAGCTCAGGAAGAAAAGTTGAAGGCTCAGGAAGAAATCATTCAAGCTCAGTCAGCAAGAATAGTTGCCTTAGAAAAGCAAGCAGAGGAAGATCATAAGGATCTCAAGAAGATCAAGACAATTCTCAAGGGGCTCATGTCGAAGGAGAAAGATCCGAAATGACCAATCCGATCTTTTTGTTGTAATTTGTTTTTGTTGCTGACATTTCAAATATAATGAAAATTGCGCTTGTTGTTTCTATTGCTGTCGTTACTAATCTTTTCAGGTACTTTGTTTTTTTTCCATTCCCTCCAATTCTTTTTGAAAATCACAACGGGGGAGAAGGAAAAGATCCTTAAGAAAAAGAGGAAATCTAATAAGAGTTTTTCAAAGGGGGAGAAAGGAAAATACCCAAGGAAAAAGAACTCTAATAAGAGTTTGTTTAAGGGGGAGTTTTTCTTAAAGAAACATCACTCCGGAAATATGAATACGATCCTTAGTGTTTCAAAGCCTAAGGGGGAGTTAGTCGTATTCATCTATATTCTTAAAACCAAGGGAGATAAGCTTTAATATGTTTCTTTTCTTCTTAGAATAGCTTTTTCGTAAGGATTTTTGTGCTTTCCAAAAAGGGGGAGATTGTTGAGTCAATAAGGTTTTCCTTATGACTTTTCTATTACTTCTTGTTTTGAAAATCACAAACACCTTATCTTTAAGGAAAATCGCTTTTATAAGGAAAAATGCTTTCTTAAGGAAAATTGCTTTTATAAGGAAAAATGCTTTCTTAAGGAAATTCGCTTTTATAAAAAAAAAATTTCCTTATCATATTTTCATTAATATTTTTCTTAAGTGTGAGATTCGGATTCACTTTCTCGGAGTCATAAAAACTTTGATATAAAAGTATTCTGTTTTTAGGACTCGGTTCTGGACAAGAACTATAAGGAAGTTTCATTCCAAATTCCGGATATGAATTCTGACCTAGTTCTATTCCAGATTCAGGATACGAATTCTGAAGAAGAATTCTCATTACGAATTCTAATGAAGAAATCCCATTCCGAATTCTCATTACGAATTCTGAAGAAGAATTCTCATTACGAATTCCAATGAAGAATTCTCATTACGAATTCCAATGAAGAATTCTCATTACGAATTCTAATGAAGAAATCTCATTCCGAATTCTCATTACGAATTCTGAAAAAGAATTCTCATTACGAATTCTGATGACGATTTCTCATTACGAATTCTGATGATGAAATCTCATTACAAATTCTGATGATGAAATCTCATTACGAATTCTGATGATGAATTCTCATTACTAATTCTGATGATGAATTCTCATTACGAATTCTAATGACGAATTCTCATTACGGTTTCTGATGACGAATTCCTATTCCAAATTCCTATTCCAAATTCTCATTCCGAATTCACCTATTAAACAGAATCTGATTATTATTGTTTTATACACTCTGAATTTATTCACTCCGAACTTTCACTCCGAAATTTCTATTCTGAACCTTTATGTTAGAGTTTAAAACGATGTTGTACTTTCTGTTACACTTGTTTTGTTATAAAACGATGTCGTCCATTTTGTTATAAACTAACCGTTGTCTAAGTGACACATGTACAGGTCCCTCCGAACTTTAAGGAAAATATGACCGTTGGAGAGGAGCCGACCTTACCTATAAATAGGAGCTCATTTGAAAAAGCTCGCAACGGATGGATGAACAATTTGGATTTTGTGCATACATGCTGTTGAAGTGATTTCTAGAGAGAGAGTATCTTATTAACTCTCAAAGCTTCGTGCGACTCCGAATGTTGGTGATTACATTCGAGGGCTTCCGGGGATAGGAAGACAGAGGTGCCGACTACCTTAAAGATCGAGGGATTTCTTGCTGAGAAAGACAGAGGTTGCCGACTACCTTAAAGTTCGAGGACTTCCTTGCTGAGGAAGACAGAGGTTGCCAACTACCTTGAAGTTGAGGGCTTGCGGGGATAGCAAGACAGAGACACCGATCTTCGTATCGAGGGCTTACCCTGGTGTGGGTAAGACAGACTTGCTTGAAAGTATAAATCAAGGGACCTTTATCCAAGGTTGTTGGATACCCTTCTCTTTGGGTTAAAAGACTATTATCTTGTTACTAGTAGTTTTACTACTTGTCTTTATTCCGCTGCAATTTGTATCTTAAGGAAAGTATAACTTTCTTATACTTCCTTACTTACTCTGATTAGTTTAGATTCTATACGCTTTAAGGTAGAATCTTATATTGTAACTTTTGTTAAGTTTCAATTTCCGGAACCATATTTCCGGAATCTGCTTTTGGAATCTCTTTCCAAGTTTAGTTCGGTGTTAGAGGTGTTGTGAATCTACTTAGTTTAACTTTGTTAAACTTAGTCCTTTCCTTTTCTTAAGGAAACTTTAGTTGTTCATAACTAACTTTAAAGGTTCCAAAGGAATTTTTAAAGTATACAATTCACCCCCCCCTCTTGTATATTGAGCATCTCATATCATATTTCGATCCTACATTATTTTCAGCTTACTGAACCACATTTTACCTACTGATATCAACCATGTCTTTAGGATTTTTGAAATTCAACTCACAAAAGCGATAAAATTATGTTTTATGTAAATTTTCAAATGATCCTAGGTGGTGGGTAAAAGACGGTAAAAAGAATAAAATTTTTATATATCTAAAATTATTATAAATTGACTCCAATGAATTACATTGAATATATATAAGTATTATGTATCTATTTTGTCATAAAGAAAATTTATATAAGATAAATAATTATTTAAATAAAAATTTGGTTTTAAACTATAACTCAGTGTTTTTCACTATTAATCAAAAATTGAAAGTTTTCAGAAAAATAACAAAAAATAACCCTAAGCTAATTTTGATATTCAGAATCCAAAAAACGAAGTCCATTTTGAAAGATAAATTTTATAAAATTTCAAAAAGTGGTAATTACTCTTCATAATGGCTAGTTTGATTGGTTGTGGTGTGTTAGAACTCGATGTTGCGTACAACACACACTATTGTATTATTCAAAGAGAAGCGTACTGTGGAAGCTTGGGGTGTTACATTCTCCCCTCCTTAAAATAATTTCATCCTCGAAAATTCTAGAGTATTACTGAATAAAAAGACTCGGGTGGTGCTTTATCATCTGTTCCTTGAGTTCCCATGTTTCTTCTTCCATCATATGGTTTCCCCATAGAAATTTTACCAGACAAGTCATTCAGTTTCTCAGTAATTGTTCTCATGTATCAAGAAACATGACAAGCTCTTTGTAATAAGACAGATCAGGTTCCAGTTCTAATTCCTCAAAGGTGAGTACATGCATAGGGTCACGCATGTATTTTCTCAACAGTGATATGTGGAATAAATCGTGATCTTTTGAGAGACTTGGCGGCATTTCCAAATAGTAAGCTACATCCCTAAGTCGTTCTAGAATTTCGAAAGGTCCGATGTACCGGGGACTCAATTTGGCCTTCTTATCGAAATGTATAACACCCTTACATGGAGATACCTTCATGAAAACATGATCTCCTACCTGAAATTCCAAATCCTCTCTTTGGATATCGACATAGCTCTTCTACCTACTTTGAGATGCTTTGATGTGGCTTTGGATTACCTTCAACATTTCCATCATTTCCTCCACCAGTTCTGGGCCTACGAGTTTTCTTTCACCAACATCATCCCAACAGGTTAGTGGGAAACATCTCTTTCTGTATAATGCTTTGTCTGGTTCGATATGAATACTTGAATGGAAGCTATTGTTATAGGAAAATTCTACCAGAGATAAATATTGATCCCACATACCATGAAAGTCAAGTGAGCATGATCTCAACATGTCTTCTAAGGTTTGAATAGTCTGTTTTGAATGTCCATCAGTTTAGGGGTGGTAGGTAGTGCTCAAATGAAGTTCAGTATCTAGGTAATTCTGAAGCATTTTCCAAAATAATGATGTAAAACATGGATCCTGATCAGAAAAAATCGATAGGGGTACTCCATGAAGTCTCAAAACATTAATAATATATAGTCTTGCTAATCGTTCAAGTGTTAAATCTTCTCTTATAGGACGAAAAGGTGTTGACTTGGTAAGACGATCAACAATGACTGATTAGCATCTAAAAGAGGCTAATATTCATTGTTTATAATATAATATTCATGTGCTTTATTAATCATATACACCATTATTAGTGCATTTAACACTTTGAATATTATTCCACATTATGATTGTAATTCCTTCTTAAAATGCACTATTACATGGTACATTCTTGAACATATCATAAAACATGAAATGGTATTAAATTTTTATTCATATTTTATTTTCAGGTATCCCATGATAAAAGGAAAAATTTATTCTTTTTTGAGCACTTGTAGATTCAAATCGAAAGACCACCAAAGTTTGCCTTGAACCAACAAGGTTCTAGACGAAGTGAACTGAACAACAACCCAATAGAAGTATTGTAGAGAAAAATATGAAAGCCCAATGATTATTAAAATTTATATGAAGATAGAGGATATTATGAGGAAAGTTTTATTAAACAGTGTTCCAAGATAATTCGGATGTTTTAATGGTGTTCAAGGCGGCCCAAGTTGATGGTTAAATTTTGGGCCAAATTCTGAGTCCCAGAAAAATAGCCCACCATTGTAATCATATCTTGCGAACCAAAAATTATTTTTGGATGAAATTTTACATGGTTTTAGGAGACATCCGAGGATACATTTTATCCTACTATGTCCCGCTCTAATTTTTCTATCTAGAAGGTCCTTTCAGTGCGTATTTTCAGTGGATTAAAGTTGGCTTCCACATAAGGGGAAGAGTGGAAAAGTTTCATCTACATTAATTTCCTACCCACCTCGGACGACCACAATTAGTTAAAGACACATGGGAAGATGGGGGATCGGCTAAAGGCTTCTTAAATGCCTATTTAAGGTAGTAGTTCTGGAGGATTTAGGGATCTTGGAGCTTTGTTTTCATTGTAATGTTATTATGCCAATATTTCTTTGTAACGTTATTTTTTCTCATGTAAGATGTTCTAATCACCTTAGTATTCAATAAAATTTATTCTTCTTATCTTATTAGTTTCTTCTTAATATCACCTTGATACCATTTCCTCAAGGTATGAACATTTTCACACCAAACCTTGTGATTTTTTTCACACAACGGTGGTGTGATCTTTATTTTATTGTTTTTACTTCTTCAATTTCACCATCATAAGTCTACATCCTTATTCCATTTACAAAATGTCATCAATGGAGGGATAAATTTTTTATGCGTTTATCCAAGGGAGTTGCAAGGGGCTTGATTTTATATTATTTATAAATCTTTAAATATTATTAATTTCTTTTATTTGAGTTTCTTTCATTCAATGACTTTCTCTCTTTGTCACGACCCGTCCTCGGGGCCCGTGCCGTGACTACCCCAAGCCTGCCTTCCATAGCCCAGGGGCTGGAGACTAGCACCAAGGTGTCATTCCCGGTAAAAAGGGAAGTCATTTCCTTTGTAAAGTAAACAAACACCACAGAGCAAGCAAGCAGTAGAAGTATACACTAAGTAAAAACTGAGTACAACAGTAAGTGTGGAAAAGTATATGGGCCAGAATACAAAGGCAAACTGAAAGTAAAGTACAACTGGAAAGGGAAAACAGCAACTGAAAAGTAAAGGCGCAACGTTGAGCTATCCACTGGAAATCCAACCTGATGGGTGAGTACAGATAGCCTCCACAGCTCCTCAGGTCCAGCCGTCCACTCCAAGAACGTCCCGCCCAGTGGTCCACCTCTAGGTACCGTCCTGCTCCGCAAGCCTCAACCACGATCAGCGTTGTCTGTCGTCTGCAACCAACACAACGTAGTGCGGGCATAGCCCATGCATGGGTGAGTATAAGCTACTCCGTATGGACCCCGAGACCCCCGAAGGTCTCCTAGGATCCACAAAGGATAAATCACAAAGGAAAGATACAATCACGAAGTAACATCCGACACTACTTAGGTATATGCCCATACACATACCTAAGTCATCAATTCTCGTTCGGCTAAAACATCCGAGCCCACCTACAACCCAGTCCACATTGGAAAGAAAAACATAAATCCACAGAGGATAGCACAACCAATTCACATAGGAAAGCAAAACAGGATATCAGCTCACACAGAAATACTTCTTTGTATGACGATAGAGATGATCAGATATTTCCACTGTTTCATCTAAGCCATCGGACCCACAAAGGATCAATAGGTACTAACCCCCGCAATGACCCACAAAGGATCTGACCCACACAGGATCGATAGGTAACTAACCCCCGCAATGACCCACACAGGATCGGACCCACACAGGATCTGTAGGCGCTGGCCCACACAGGACCGCTGAGCGCTGACCCACATAGGATCGGACCCACACAGGATCTGTAGCACTGCTCCACGTAGGATCGCTGAGTTCTGTAGTCGTCGCCGTAAAATCCACTAAGGATCTATGTACAGTCATCGTCGTCGTCGTCGCAGTCGCAGCCAGCTCTAGGGTTCCCGCACACAACAAGCTCGTTCGGGAGGGTCCGTTCCACGTGCCGAGAGGCTGATACATCAACTGACACACAGTCCAGAGTTGATGTATCCAAAAGTTCCGTATCGCCAACATGAACTCAACGTCGCATATGGCGCGTCAATCGGACGCCCGGTCTGAGAGTTATTGGATTTTTTGTCCCATGTCCCGGTTGGTTTTTTCAGTCAAAACCAACCCGACCGTACTCCACCTACGTCCAAACCTCGGGCGTAGTAAGCCAAAAGATCTGTCTCACTAAGAGGAATCCAACAAAGTCGACGGGATGTCATTCGGACGTCCGGACCTCATGTTATAATCATTTGCGCTCCGAGGGCTCGGTTGGTTTCATGTACGAACCAACCTGGCCGAACCCAAAGTATTCCGAAACCTTGAGTATAATATACCGAAAAGACTGTCTCGATCCAAGGATCGTATCACAACTGACGGAGCATCGATAGTATGCACGTAGATCAAGTTATGAGCAAAAGACCGAAAAGGATCCGGAAATAGGGGGTCTGGGCCCGACCCAACCCGGCCCAACCCCCTAGGTCGGCCCGAACCGTGGCAACCCGACCCGAGTCTGGGTCCGACCCGAATGGCGCGGCCCGACCCTGCCGGCGCGGCCTGGCCCGGCCTAGGTGCGGCCCGGTTGCCAGGCGGCTCGGCCGTAATGGCCGAGCGGTGCGCAAGGGGGGCGCCACCCCCTTGAATGGTCCGCGGCCCCGTGTGGGGGACCGCCTCTCACCAACGGACTTGGCCGGGGTGCCGCGTCCCGCCTTCACCGATCCCACACTATCGCGGATCGGCCAGCCTGCCGCCGCGGCTTTAGCCACGACGGTTTAACCCGGCGGCGTGCCGGGCGCCGCCGCCTTCGCCAACGGCCCTCCCGGGGCCCTTCACTGCGAGGACCTCGCATCGCCCGTGCGGCTTGTTTTGTCATCGTCCACCATTCCGCACACCACGAACGAAAAGGGTGGTCAGTTCAGACTTGTTTGTTGTCCGCACCCACCGCGTTAGCGGTTTTAAAAGTCTCACAAAAAATATTTAATCATACTCCGTGTGTATAAATCAAAAAGATTTAAAAGAATCAACCCATACCTCAATGTTGTCGTCGAACGTGAGTTCATCGCGGAAGGGGTGTCGCTGTCGTTGCGGTACACGACGTCGCGTAGACAAACTCCGAGGATTAGAATCACACAGAATTTAATTTCACCAAAAGAATCCATGCCGAGGATAAATTTCACAAAGAATTAAAAGAACCGTAACCCCCTACCTCAATTGGTTGTTGATCAAGGATTGTCACGGGAGCATCGCGGTAGAAGCGTCATAGAAGGAGAATCGTCGGCGTCACGGTGTCGATCTTCGAGGATCCGACATTCTTCGTCGCCCTTCGTCGGAGGCCGGCGTTCTTCGTGTTCTTCGCGTTCTTCGCATTCTTCGCGAAGAAGGATGAAGATCTCCAAGACATAAAGATTTCTCCAAATCCTCTCAACAAGCAACCCCCAAGTAAACACGTGTCGGTCTTATTTTATTCCCATGGCAATGATTTGAAATTAAAAGTTATGAAACGAACAATTAATTCAAATAATTAATTGTAACAACTTAACTGGGAATATCTTAACCAGAAAAATGCACGGTTGAATTTCATTAAATAGGGGGTTGCGGGTGCGTTACATAGAGGGAAAGAAACGGTGGGGCTCATACGGGCCCCACCTCACAAATATCCTACCAAGTGGGTAGGATATTTTTGGATTCCAACCTATCCTCTTAACTTATCTTAAGTGGCTTCAAAGTGGCTTTATGTGGCCTTAAGTGAAATAAAATAAAGTGTCGCACCACCTTTATTTTATTTCTTAATTTATCCCCAAAAATTAAAAACCACACCCGAGCAAACGCAGCTCCGGAAGAGGAGTTTCTAAGCAAATACTGGCGCTGTGATTCCATCGGTGCCCTCAGAATTCGATTCCGAGCACCGGTTAAATATTTATAAAAACCTTCTCGTTCGTTCACTGAACATACCCGAGCCAAACTTCAGAAAATGATTCCGGGCACACTGGCCATGGAATCAGGTGCTGTCAGAATCTGCGTTCTTGTAAAATTCCAAAGAAAATTAAGAAAAAAATTCCCTTGAATTTTACGAGTCTTTACATCACTCCCACCTCAAGGATTTACGTCCCCGTAAAGATGCATCATAATCTAAGGAAACAAATGTTGGTACTAAGCACGCATCTGAGCCTCCCGCTCCCAAGTTCTCTCTTGGAGGTTCCTATACAGCCATCTGATGCGCACTAGAAGGATCGATCGCCCACATAGGACCAGCTACTGTCGACCCTCGATCTCCACTGGAACCTCCGCATAAGTCTCCCCATTATCAACGTCCACCTCCCCATGGTCAATGATATGCATCGGGTCGTGCACGTATCTCCTCAGCTGAGATACTTGGAAGACGTCGTGCACCCAGTACAACTGAGGTGCTAGAACCAGGCGATAATCCACATCGCCAATCCTGCTGAGGACCTGGAAGGGTCCGATGAAGCGCGGAGATAACTTTCCGCCTCAGCCAAACCTCTGTAATCCACATCGAGGTGAGACCTGCAAAAAGGCGTGGTCGCCATCCTCGAAATTTAGTTGCCTTTGCCTCCTGTCAGCATAAGACTTTTGCCGGCTCTCAGCTGTCCTCATCCGCTCCTGGATGAACTGGACCTTCTCTGTCGTGGCCTAGACCATCTCTGGTCCCGCGAGTGCAGACTCCCCAGGGTCTGTCCAGCACAAAGGATATCTGCAAGGTCGGCCGTACAATTCCTCATATGGTGCCATCCCAATGGTGGAGTGGTAGCTGTTATTGTACGCGAACTCTACCAAGGGTAGGTGGTCCTCCCAACTGCGACCAAAGTCGAGGACACATGCGCAGAGCATGTCCTCGAGAGTCTGAATGGTCCTCCCCATCTGACCATCCGTCGGAGGGTAAAAGATGGTTCTCAGACGTAGCTGTGTCCCGAATGCCTCTTGAAACCCCTTCCAAAGCCGGGAAGTAGAGCGAGAATCTCGATCAGATACGATAGATGATGGTACACCGTGAAGCCATACAATGTCCTGAACATAGAGACATCCCAAGCTCTCCACTGAGCCCTGCTCTCTAATGGGTAAGAAGTGAGCCGACTTGGTGAGTCGGTCGACAATCACCCAAATGGAGTCGTGACCTCTGGAAGTGCGTGGAAGTCCAGTCACGAAGTCCACAGATATCCCGTCCCACTTCCACTCCGGGACCTCCAAGGGTTGTACCAAGCCTACTGGTACCTGATGCTCTGCCTTCACCTACTGGCAGGTGAGGCATTGAGAAACGAACTCTGCCACAACCTTCTTCATTCCCGGACACCAGTGTTTTCGTCTGAGGTCCTGGTACATCTTTACCACTCCAGGATGTACCGGCAAGGGAGAAGTGTGAAACTCTCTCAGCACCTCCTCCCGCAAATCAATTGGTACCAAGGTACGTCCTCTGAAAAGGACATCGTGCTCTACTCTAATGGAGAAACCATCAGGTGCCTGTCTTGAGGATATCTGCGCATGCCGCGTCTCACAGTCGGCGTCCCCATGCTGTGCCTCTCTGACCCACTATAGTAGTGGAGGAGTGACTGTGAGAGACTGGAGGAAGGCTGCTCCATCTCTTTCCAGGAAGGATATCTGCAAAGTGGCTAGCTGCTCTGTCTCCTCCTCAAGTAGCTGAATGCCCGTCCTCTTGCTGAGAGAATCGGCTACTACGTTCCCCTTCCCAGGAGTATAGATTTTCTCAAAGTGATAGTCCTGGAGGAACTCGAGCCATCATCGTTGTCTCAAGTTCAGGTCCTTCTTAGAAAAGATGTACCTGAGACTCTGATGGTCAGAAAAGACTGTAAGGCGCTCTCCCATCAGATAGTGTCGCCATGACATCAGAGCGAAGACCACTGCTGCAAACTCCAGGTCATGGGTAGCATAGTTCTGCTCATGCGGCCTCAACTGACGTGATCCATAGGCGATCACTTCCCGCTCCTACATCAGGAAACATCCGAGTCTGGTCCCTGATTCATCGCAGTAGACTACGTACCCAACTCCCTCCTCCGGAAGCCTCAATATAGGGGCGCTGGTCAATCTCTATCTCAGCTCCTAGACGCTCTGCTGACATCTGTCTGACCACACAAAGGGTTTACCCTTCTTCATAAGAGCTGAGAGTGGTGCCGCGACTCTGGAGAAGCTTGGCACAAATCTTTGATAGTATCCAGCTAGTCCCAAGAAACTCCGCACCTCCGTCACGCTCCTGGGTGTCTCCCATGATAGCACTGCCTCGATCTTCGCAGGATCTACTGCAACTTCCGCCTCAGAGATGACGTGCCCCAAGAAGTGGACCTCGCCTATCCAGAACTGTCACTTCAAGAGCTTTCTATAAAGCTGGTTTTCTCGGGGTGTGCCTAGTACAACCCGAAAGTGGTAGGCGTGCTCCTCCTCAGTGGCCGAGTATATCAAAATGTCGTCGATGAAGACCATGACAAATCGATCGAGGTGTCACGACCCGTCCTCGTGGCCCGTGCCGTGACTACCCCAAACCCGCCTTCCATAGGCCAGGGGCTGGCGACTAGCACCAAGGCGTAAATCCCAACAAAAAGGGAAGGCATTACCTTTGAAAAGTAAACAAGCACCACAGAGTAAGAAAGCGGAAAAGTAAACACTAAGTAAAACTGTAACAGGCTGTGCTGAAAGTAAAAAGGGGCCGGAAATACAAGCCCAACTGTAAAGTACAACTGAAAGGGAAAAACAGCTACTGAAAAGAAAAGCCGTAGCGTCGAGCCGTCCTCTGGAAGTCCCACCTGAAGGGTGGGTACAAATAGCCTCCACAGCTCCTCGGTCCAGCCGTCCACTCCGAGTACGTCCCGCCCAGTGGTCCACCTCCAGGTACCATCCTGCTCCACACGCCTCCACCTCGATCAGTGCTGCCCGTCGTCTGCAACCAACACCACGAAGTGCGGGCATAGCCCGTGCAGGGTGGAGTATAAGCTACTCAGTAGGGACCCCGAGACCCCCGAAGGTCTCCCAGAATCCACAAAGGATAATCCACAAAGGAAAGATACAATCACGAAGTAACATCTAACACGGCTTAGGTATATGCCCATACATATACCTAAGTCATCAATTCCCGTTTGGCTCCAACGTCTGAGCCTAAGCACAACCCAGTCCACATAGGAAAGAAAACGTATACCCACACAGGATAGAACAACACAATCAACAAAGGAGAGTAAACAGTAAATCCACACAGGATAGCTCAACACAATCCACAAAGGAGAGGAAATGTAATCCACACAGGAAAACTCAACAGATAACTCTCAATGGTATTTGCCCATACATATATCGAAATTATCAGGTAACCCATCTCAATCAAGAGGAAACACAAGGATCATTGACTCAGCTCAAACCAGGATTTTCATTATCAAAAACGTAACTGCTAAAGAGCCCCATCTCTGAAGTGTACAGTGGTCCTATCACGACTCCGAGGTACTGCTCACTAACCTAAGACTGCTGAGGTACTCCTCCTGTCGAGTACCGCGGGTCTGCTGCCAACTACCGGGCGCTCCGTCCGCTGAGGGTCTGCTGCCAAATATCGGGCGCTCACCCAAATAGCCTACAGAGGCACTCCTCCAGTTGAGTACCGCGGGTCTGTTGCCAACTACCAGGCACTCCGTCCGCCGTGGGTCTGCCGCAGAATACCGGGCGCTCCGTCCACTGGGCTAGTCGACTCACTCCATGTCGAGTTGGTCGAGCAGTGTTTAGGTCTCAGCCAGCTACACGGTCTCCGTACTCTGTACGCTCGTCTCCAGTATCGCAGGTCTACCGCTACAACCAAGCGCACCACCTCTATCGAGTAAAACAGAAGATTCAGCTCACACAGGTATACTTCTTCGGATGACAATAAAGATGATCATTGAACCATCTAAGTCATCGGACCCACGAAGGATCGATAGGTACTAACCCCCACAGTGACCCACACAGGATCAGACCCACACAGGATCGGGCCCACGCAGGACCTGTAGCACAGATCCACGTAGGATTGCTGAGTGCAGTAGTCGTCGCAGTCCACTGAGGACCTCTGTACAGTCGTCGCTGCAGTCCACTGAGGATCTCTGCACGGTCGTCGTCGGAGTCCACGGAGGATCTCTGCACAGTCGTCGCCGCAGTCCACTGAGGATCACTGCACGGTCGTCGTCGGAGTCCACGGAGGATCTCTGCACAGTCGTCGCTGTCGGAGAAGCAGTCGCAGCCAACACTAGGGTTCCCGCACACAGCAAGCTCGTTCGGGAGGGTCCGCTCCATGAGCCGAGAGGCTGATACGTCAACTGACACAAAGTCCGAAGTTGAGGTATCCAAAAGTTCCGTATCGTCAATAGGAACTCAACGTCGCAGACGGTGCGTCAATCGGACGCCCGGTCTGAGAGTTATTGGATTTTTCGTCCCAGGGGCCCGGTTGGTTTTTAAGGCAAAACCAACCCGACCGTACTCCACCTGCATCCAAACCTCGGGCGGAGTGTGCCAAAAGATCCGTCTCACTTAGAGGAATTCAACGAAACAGACAGCGCGTCAATCGGACGCCCGCTCTGTTAGTTATTGGCCTTTCCGTCTCACACCCACCCTGGGAAACTTCCCAGGAGGTCACCCATCCTGATCACTGCTCTAGGCCAAGCACGCTTAACTACAGAGTTTTAACTACGTAGGCTCCCGAAAAGGAAGGTGCACCTTGAGTATAGTATACCGAAACGACCGTCTCGATCCAAGGATCGCGTTGCCGCTGACGGCGCGTCGTTCGGAGGCCCGTAGCTCAAGTTACGGGCGTTTGAACAAAAACCGTCCGAAGTCCGGGCCCGGGCCGACCCGGCCCGACCCCCCCCCCCCGGGAGTCGGCCGAACCGGCCTGGCCCGGTTCGGCCGAACGGCCGAGGCACGCGGGGCGCCGCCCCCGCGGCCAGGTGGTGCCGCGGCCCCCCGCGTGGGGCCGCGTTGAGTCGGGACGCGGCTTCAGCCGCGTCCGAGGGCACCAGACCCGCGCGGCCACGGGTCCACGGGTGCCGCCGCCGCCGCGCTGAGTCGCGGTGGCCTGTCCGGCGGCGCGCCGGGGCGCAGCAGCTCCCGGCTGCCGGCGCCGCCGCGCCGGCGACCCGCGCCGCCGGCGAGTTCTGCGGGCCACCGGGATCGCTCCGGTGGTCCGATTATGTTCCCGCCTGCGCCGCTGCTCCTCCCGGGACTCGTCCTTCACTGCAGAATCATCAAACATCCGTTGCGGCACGTTCCGTCGTCGCCCGTCAATTCCGCACAAAATGAAGAACGACGGAGGGTCGTCGGGCCGTGTTCGTTTGGCCCGCACCCTCCGCGTTAGAGATAAACAACCGGGAGAAATTTGTTCAACACATGAACGCATATCCGAAACAATTTTTAATGAAATAAAATTGTTTCATTAACGGGTTCCTCATTTGAACGAAAAAAAAAACAATTTTAATAAAATAAAATTGTTCAATTTAAACTGGTTCTTTAATTTTTAAAGAACGTTCACGGGAATAAAGAGGGGTATTCCAAAATAAATCCCTACCTCGTCGATCGTCGCGCGCGGGCGTTCTTCGCGGAAAAGCTCGTCGCGGAAGAGAGGGATCGTCGCGTCGTCGCATCATCGCGGGGAGGCGTCGCGTCGTCGCGGAATCCGGTGTTGAGTCGGCGAACTCAACGCACCATGAAACAGCAGATTTAATTTAAATTAATTAAATCCGTGTTTTGGTTAAGAATCACGAAGGAGATAAAAAGGAAGGTCTGACACTCTTACCTCAAGCAGCCGATCGAAGATCCGTCGCGGAGGAAGAGACGTCGCAGAAGAACGTTGTCGGTGATGCAGATCACGGCGTCGCGTCGTCGATTTCCGGGTTCGGCGTTCTT
The DNA here is from genome assembly GCA_963277665.1 of Viscum album. NCBI lineage: Eukaryota > Viridiplantae > Streptophyta > Magnoliopsida > Santalales > Viscaceae > Viscum > Viscum album. The sequence continues at coordinate 493,434,858 of OY728148.1, read as the reverse complement.
CGCGTTCTTTGCATTCTTCGCGTTCTTCGCGTTCTTCGCGAAGGAGGAAGAAGAAACAAGAATTCTGTCTCAACGAGTAATCCCCAAAAGGTTTTGGTTGGTCTTATTTATTAATATGCCAACACACGAAAACAGGTTAAGAAACGATTGAATTAATTCGTTGAATTAATTCAGCGAAAGAAACAGCCCATTTAATTCACGAAATAAACCGCCCAATTAAATGGTCTGTTAAAATTTTAAGAAACGCGTCAGTTGACTTTCATTAAGACGGGTTTTCGCGGGTGCGTTTCTTAGCGGAAAGAAACAGCGAGGCTCGTGCGGGCCCCACCTCACAAATATCCTACCAAGGGGGTTGGATATTTCTGGATAGCATCCTATCCGGTTCAACTCAGTTCAAGCCGCCTTTAAGTGGCTTCAAGTGGCTTCCAAGTGGCTTAAGTGAAATAAAATAAAGTTGTCGCAAAATTATTTTATTTCTTAACTTTAAGCCTGAAATTTAAAAACCACACCCGAGCAAACGCAACTCCGGAAGAGGTGTTTCTAAGCGAATATCGGCACTGCGATTTCATCGGTGCCCTCAGAATTCGATTCCGGGCACCGGTTCAAAAGTTAGAAAAACCCGCTCGTCCGTTCACTGAACGTACCCGAGCCAAACTCCGGAAAAAGATTCCGGGCACACCGGGCCTCGGAATCAGGTGCCGTCAGAAACTGCGCTCTTGTAAAATTCCAAAGAAAATTAAGAAAAAAAAATTCCTTGAAATTTACGGGTCTTTACATTACTCCCACAACAGGTCTTTACGTCCCCGTAAAGCTTCAACACAAACTAGGGATACAAAGGCGGTACTGAGCACACATCGGAGCCTCCCGCTCCCAAGTGCTCTCTTGGAGGTTCCCGTGCTGCCATCTGCTGCGCACGAGAGGAATCGATCACCCACGTAGGACCGATCCTGTCGATCCTCTATCTCCACCGGGACCTCCATAAAAGTCGCCACATCATCCATGTCTAGCTCCCCATGGTCAATGATGTGTGTCGGGTCGTGCACGTATCTCCTCATCTGAGATATGTGAAAGACGTCGTGCACCCGGTGCAACTGAGGTGGCAGATCCAGACGATAAGCCACCTCGCCAAAACTCCGCAAACCACGCCGAGGTGAGACCCGCAAGAAGACGTGGTCGCCATCCTCGAACTCTAGTGGTCTCCGCCTCCTGTCAGCAAAAGGATTCTGCCGGCTCTGAGCTGTAGTTATCCGCCCCTGGATGACCTGGACCATCTCAGGTCCCACAAGAGTTGCAAGATTTCTTCTTTGCCGATAAGAGAAATCTGGTCTCATCCCCTGGATGAACCACCTTCTTTTCCTAATACAGTCAATCCTGACATGGATGATACTAATCCATACCAAGGTTGACGTCGTAAGGCCTCGACGCTACTACCAAGAGATCCAACCGTTACTCTCGCCTCTAAGGGTTGAGTCACACTGTCGGCATCAGTGTGTGGTAACTGGGTCTCCTCCAGTAGATGTCTCACAAGTGAGGGTCAAGTCAACAACCAAAACTGGAACCTCTTAGTAACATCACGAAAGAGGACAGGGATGAAAATATCACAAAGGTATGTGTCTTTTATTATTGCAACTCATAATACAAGACGCTACATAAGAGTAACAAGGAACTAGAAGTACAAAGGACGTATCCACTAGTTCTGCTCCTGTCCATCTGCTCCCAGAGCTCCATGATCGAAGGCCTCGGCTGCCTGAAGATGAGCTCTCGCATGTTCACCTACTCCCTGTGGTCGGGGCGGACCTCCTGGTGGTGGTGGTGGCAGAGCCTCAAAGCGTCTCCCACCTCCTGCTGCTCGGCCAGCTCCTCTGCCTCATCCGCCTCCTCCCTGCGGACCGCCACGGTCGAACCTCTGCCTCTGCCTTGGAGGTTCTTCACTTAACTGCTGATCATCAGCATGGCGGGTCGGACAGTCACGAGCCATGTGACCAATCCCGCCACAGGAGTAACACTGCCCACTCTCGGCACTCCTGGCTCTGACTCCACCCCGGCTCCCTCGCACAACTGAGCCTGAGTCGTGCAGTCGGCCACCGGTAGGTCTGGTCTGCCTGGAACCCTGAGTCATCCGTCGGCTACCGGCTGCCGAAGACTCCGCTATCTGCAGCCCTGCGGTAGGTCTCGCTGTGGAATCATCCAGGAAGCTCTTGATCAGGAAGGCTCGCTCTAGCACTCCTTCCTTGGTCGGGATGCTGAGAGAGATCAGCGATGCCCTGATCTCGTGTCTCAATCCCTGCTCGAAGGTCCGGGCCCAGAAGAAGGGGTCCCGTACCATGTCTGTCGAGTACCGAGAAAGGTCGGTGAACCTCTCCGCGTACTGAGCGACCGTCAAGCTGCCCTGCCGCAGCTGAAGAAGCTCTTGAATGCACACCGCACAGAGGGTGGCCGGAACGAACTCTGAGCTAAAGAGGCTCTCGAAATCCATCCAGATGAGGGAGGCCTCATCATGTACCTGGAGCATCAGGCTCCACCATTGCCATGCTGCTGCGTGCAGTAGGCTCGCCGCGAAGATCACCATGAGGTCTGCTGGTGTCCTCACTAGACTGAAAACTAGGACGACCGCCTCCAGCCAGTCCTCAGCTGCCTGGGGGTCTGAATCCCCACGGAACCTGGGTGGTCGCTGGTGCTGGAACTCGTGCAGAGCTCTGAGGCGTCGTGTATCGTCAGCTGCCAGTGCTGGAAGCATCGGGGGCTCGGCGGGTAAAGGTACCGCCGGTGCCTCTGCGGTCAACGGGACCTGTACCGAGGCCTCGTCGCTCGGTGGGCTGTCGTCGCACTATACTCTAGGAACCCTAGCTGGCTGCTGTCGTCGTGCCATCCTGAAAAGGAAACAAGTGCACCATGGTCAGAACAGTACCTGGTGAGCTGACACAAGTAATCACGAAGAAAACATGAAACACACATGTAATCAATGTTTTCGTGCATTAAGTCAGAAATCAGAAGTCAGGGTCCTGGTGTATGGATACGTCGGCCACCGCACCAACACTGGACTCCCTGGACTGATAACCACACTCAATACGCTAAACACTATTGCTTCACACAGAAGAAAGATCAGTGTCTGCGGTAGAACCGACCACCTCTGATACCAATTTGTCATGACCCGTCCTCGGGGCCCGTGCCGTGACTACCCCAAGCCCGCCTTCCATAGGCCAGGAGCTGGCGACTAGCACCAAGGCGTAAATCCCAACAAAAAGGGAAGGCATTGCCTTTGAAAAGTAAACAAGCACCACAGAGTAAGCAAGCGGAAAAGTAAACACTAAGTAAAACTGTAACAGGCTGTGCTGAAAGTAAAAAGGGGCCGGAAATACAAGCCCAACTGTAAAGTACAACTGAAAGGGAAAAACAGCAACTGAAAAGAAAAGCCGCAGCGTCGAGCAGGCCTCTGGAAGTCCCACCTGAAGGGTGGGTACAAATAGCCTCCACAGCTCCTCAGTCCAGCCGTCCACTCCGAGTACGTCCCGCCCAGTGGTCTACCTCCAGGTACCGTCCTGCTCCACACGCCTCCACCTCGATCAGCGCTGCCCGTCGTCTGCAACCAACACCACGAAGTGCGGGCATAGCCCGTGCAGGGGTGAGTATAAGCTACTCAGTAGGGACCCTGAGACCCCCGAAGGTCTCCCAGAATCCACAAAGGATAATCCACAAAGGAAAGATACAATCACGAAGTAACATCTAACACGGCTTAGGTATATGCCCATACATATACCTAAGTCATCAATTCCCGTTTGGCTCCAACGTCTGAGCCTAAGCACAACCCAGTCCACACAGGAAAGCAAACGTATACCCACACAGGATAGAACAACACAATCCACAAAGGAGAGTAAACAGTAAATCCACACAGGATAGCTCAACACAATCCACAAAGGAGAGGAAATGTAATTCACACAGGAAAACTCAATAGATAACTCTCAAAGGTATTTGCCCATACATATATCGAAATTATCAGGTAACCCATCTCAATCAAGAGGAAACACAAGGATCATTGACTCAGCTCAAACCAGGATTTTCATTATCAAAAACGTAACTGCTAAAGAGCCCCATCTCTGAAGTGTACAGTGGTCCTGTCACGACTCCGAGGTACTGCTCACTAACCTAAGACTGCTGAGGTACTCCTCCTGCCGAGTACCGCGGGTCTGCTGCCAACTACCGGGCGCCCCGTCCGCTGAGGGTCTGCTACCAAATACCGGGCGCTCACCCAAATAGCCTACAGAGGCACTCCTCCAGTCGAGTACCGCGGGTCTGCTGCCAACTACCAGGCGCTCCGTCCGCCGTGGGTCTGCCGCCGAATACCGGGCACTCCGTCCACTGGGCTAGTCGACTCACTCCATGTCGAGTTGGTCGAGCAATCTTTAGGTCTCAGCCAGCTACACGGTCTCCGTACTCTGTACGCTCGTCTCCAGTATCGCAGGTCTACCGCTACAACCAAGCGCACCACCTCTATCGAGTAAAACAGAAGATTCAGCTCACACAGGTATACTTCTTCGGATGACAATAAAGATGATCATTGAACCATCTAAGTCGTCGGACCCACGAAGGATCGATAGGTACTAACCCCCGCAATGACCCACACAGGATCGGACCCACACAGGATCGGGCCCACGCAGGACCTGTAGCACTGATCCACGTAGGATTGCTGAGTGCAGTAGTCGTCGCAGTCCACTGAGGACCTCTGCACAGTCGTCACCGCAGTCCACTGAGGATCTCTTCACGGTCGTCGTCGGAGTCTACGGAGGATATCTGCACAGTCGTCGCCGCAGTCCACTGAGGATCACTGCACGGTCGTCGTCGGAGTCCACGGAGGATCTCTGCACAGTCGTCGCTGTCGGAGAAGCAGTCGCAGCCAACACTAGGGTTCCCGCACACAGCAAGCTCGTTCGGGAGGGTCCGCTCCACGAGCCGAGAGGCTGATACGTCAACTGACACAAAGTCCGAAGTTGAGGTATCCAAAAGTTCCGTATCGTCAACAGGAACTCAACGTCGCATACGGCGCGTCAATCGGACGCCCGGTCTGAGAGTTATTGGCTTTTTCGTCCCAGGGGCCCGGTTGGTTTTTAAGGCAAAACCAACCCGACCGTACTCCACCTGCATCCAAACCTCGGGCGGAGTGTGCCAAAAGATCCGTCTCACTTAGAGGAATTCAACGAAACAGACAGCGCGTCAATCGGACGCCCGGTCTGTTAGTTATTGGCCTTTCCGTCTCACACCCACCCTGGGAAACGTCCCAGGAGGTCACCCATACTGATCACTGCTCTAGACCAAGCACGCTTAACTACGGAGTTTTAACTACGTAGGCTCCCGAAAAGGAAGGTGCACCTTGAGTATAGTATACCGAAACGACCGTCTCGATCCAAGGATCGCGTTGCCGCTGACGGGGCGTCGTTCGGAGGCCCGTAGCTCAAGTTACGGGCGTTTGAACGAAAACCGTCCGAAGTCCGGGCTCGGGCCGACCCGGCCCGACCCCCCCGGGAGTCGGCCGAACTGGGTCGACCCGACCCGGTCCGGTCCGGCCGGGGCGCGGCCCGGCCGGCCTGGCCCGGTTCGGCCGAGCGGCCGAACGGCCGAGGCACGCGGGGCGCCGCCCCCGCGGCCAGGTGGTGCCGCGGCCCCCCGCGTGGGGCCGCGTTGAGTCGGGACGCGGCTTCAGCCGCGTCCGAGGGCACCGGACCCGCGCAGCCGCGGGTCCACGGGTGCCGCCGCCGCCGCGCTGAGTCACGGTGGCCTGTCCGGCGGCGCACCGGGGCGCCGCCGCTCCCGGCTTCCGGCGCCGCCGCACCGGCGACCCGCGCCGCCGGCGAGTTCCGCGGGCCACCGGGATCGCTCCGGTGGTCCGATTTTGTTCCCGCCTGCGCCGCTGCTCCTCCCGGGACTCGTCCTTCACTGCGGAATCATCAAACATCCGTTGCGGCACGTTCCGTCGTCGCCCGTCAATTCCACACAAAATGAAGAATGGTGGAGGGTCGTCGGGCCGTGTTCGTTTGGCCCGCACCCTCCGCGTTAGAGATAAACAACCGGGGGAAATTTGTTCAACACATGAACGCATATCCGAAACAATTTTTAATGAAATAAAATTGTTTCATTAACGGGTTCCTCATTTGAACGAAAAAAAAAAATTAATAAAATAAAATTGTTCAATTTAAACTGGTTCTTTAATTTTTAAAGAACGTTCACGGGAATAAAGAGGGGTATTCCAAAATAAATCCCTACCTCGTCGATCGTCGTGCGCGGGCGTTCTTCGCGGAAATGCTCGTCGCGGAAGAGAGAGATCGTCGCGTCGTCGCATCGTCACGGGGAGGCGTCCCGTCGTCGCGGAATCCGGTGTTGAGTCGGCGAACTCAACGCACCATGAAACAGCAGATTTAATTTAAATTAATTAAATCCGTGTTTTGGTTAAGAATCACGAAGGAGATAAAAAGGAAGGTCCGAGACTCTTACCTCAAGCAGCCGATCGAAGATCCGTCGCGGTGGAAGAGACGTCGCAGAAGAACGTTGTTGGCGATGCAGATCACGGCGTCGCGTTGTCGATTTCCGGGTTCGGCGTTCTTCGCGTTCTTCGCGTTCTTCGCGTTCTTCGCGTTCTTCTCGAAGGAGGAAGAAGAAACAAGAATTCTGTCTCAACGACTAATCCCCAAAAGGTTTTGGTTGGTCTTATTTATTAATATTCCAACACACGAAAACAGGTTAAGAAACGATTGAATTAATTCGTTGAATTAATTCAACGAAAGAAACAGCCCATTTAATTCACGAAATAAACCGCCCAATTAAATGGTTTGTTAAAATTTTAAGAAACGCGTCAGTTGACTTTCATTAAGACGGGTTTTCGCGGGTGCGTTTCTTAGCGGAAAGAAACGGCGAGGCTCGTGCGGGCCCCACCTCACAAATATCCTACCAAGGGGGTAGGATATTTCTGGATAGCATCCTATCCAGTTCAACTCAGTTCAAGCCGCTTTTAAGTGGCTTCTAGTGGCTTCCAAGTGGCTTAAGTGAAATAAAATAAAGTTGTCGCAAAATTATTTTATTTCTTAACTTTAAGCCTGAAATTTAAAAACCGCTTCCGAGCAAACGCAACTCCGGAAGAGGTGTTTCTAAGCGAATATCGGCACTGCGATTTCATCGGTGCCCTCAAAATTCGATTCCAGGCACCGGTTCAAAAGTTAGAAAAACCCGCTCGTCCGTTCACTGAACGTACCCGAGCCAAACTTCGGAAAAAGATTCCGGGCACACCGGGCCTCGGAATCAGGTGCCGTCAGAAACTACGCTCTAGTAAAATTTCAAAGAAAATTAAGAAAAAAAATTCCTTGAAATTTACGGGTCTTTACAGAGGTATGGCTGAAAGATCCTGTTCATGAGGCCCATGAACACTGATAAAGCATTGGTTATGTTGAAAGGCATAACCAAGAACTCATAGTGGCCATATTGACATCTGAAGGCCGTCTTCTGCACGTCCTCGTCCCAAACTCTGAGCTGGTGATAGCCTGACCTGAGGTCTATCTTCGAGAACCACAGTGCTCCCTTGAGTTGATCGAAGAGGTCATCAATCCTTGGTAGCAGATACTTGTTCCTCACTTTCACCTGGTTCAGGCGACGATAGTCGACACACAGTCGCAAGCTCCCGTCCGCCTTCTTGGCGAACAATATTGGGGAAGCCCAGGGTGAAACACTAGGTCGGATGAATCCCTTACCCTGCAAGTCCTCCAACAGTACCCATATATCTCGAAGCTCGGCGGGAGCCATCTGATATTCTAGAGTGGATATCGGGGCTGTCCCGGGGTATAGGTCAATATAGAATTATACCTCTCTACAAGGAGGTAGTCCTGGAACGTCGTTGGGAAAGACGTCTGCATACTGATCCACCACTGCAGGAAAACTAGGACTCTGCACATCAACCGCTCTTAGGATCTGGCTAGAAGACTGATGAGTGATGGGTTGTCCCCTCCTCTGCAGAAGTACATCATGTTTTGCGAAGGCTCCCTTCTCGCCGGTGAAGGTGAACCCGCTCCCGTCAGTGCGTACACATCGCACCTTGCGCCTAATACAGTCGATCTGAGCATGGACTGTAGATAACCAATCCATGACCAAGATGACGTCGTAAGGCCTCGATGCCGCTACAAGAAGATCCCAGCCAAAAATCTCACCTCCTAGAGTAAGCTCACATTGCCAGAACCAGTGTGTAATCATCGAGTCTTCTCCCGTAGGAGCCTCTACCCGTAAGGATCGAGCCAACAGCTCTGTCAGAATCTCCAAGCTCCGAAAAAGGGCAGCGACTATGAAAGAATGACTCGCTCATGTGTCTATAAGAACTGCAACAAGGGTGGAATAGACACGGATAGTATCTCGAATCATCTCGGGCGCTCCGTGGTCATAGGCCTCCGCTACCTGGAGATGTACCTGTCTCTGCCCGCCAGATCCCTATGGTCGGGGTGGACCTCCTGGTGGTGGTGGTGGTGGTAGAGCCTCAAAGCGTCGCCCACCACCTGCTGCTCGGCCAGCTCCTCTGCCTCATCCGCCTGCTCCCTGCGGACCGCCACGGTCGACCCTCTACATCTGCCTGGGTGGCCCCTTAACCGTCTGCTGCTCCTCGGCATGGGGGGTCAGGCAGTCACGAGCCATGTGGCCCTTCCCACTGCATACGTAGCACTATCTACCTCTCGAAAGACTGGCCTTGCGTTGTGTGCCCCGTACAGCTGAGCCAGTGTCTTGAAGTCGTCTGCCTGAGGGTCTGGTCTTCCTGGACCCATGAGTCATCCGTCGTCTACCTGCTGCGGAAGACTCTGCTACATGCCGCCCTGTGGTGGGTCTCACTACTGAAGTAGGCTCAGAAAGGAAGCTCTCGTTCAAAAGGGCTCGGTCCAGTACTCATTCCTGGGTTGGAATGCTGAGGGAGATCAGCGATGCCCTGATCTCATGCCTCAATCCCTGCTCAAAGGTCTGGGCCCGGAAGAATGGGTCTCGTACCTTGTCTGTCGAGTAGCGCGAGAGATCGGTAAATCTTGCCGAGTACTGGGCGACCGTCAAGCTGCCCTACCACAGCTGTAAAAGCTCCTGGATGAGCACCGCATGGAGGGTGGCTGGGACGAACTCCGAGCGGAAGAGGCTCTCAATGTCCGTCTAGAGTAGAGATGCCTCATCGTGCACCTGGAGCATCAAGCTCCACCATCGGCCCGCTGCCGCGTGCAATAGGCTCGCTGCGAGGATCACCATGAGGTTTGCTGGTGTCCTCACTAACCTAAAAACTCATACGACTGCCTCCAGCCAGTCCTCGGCTGCCTGGGGGTCCATCTCCCCGCGGAACCAGGGCGGTCACTAGCGCTGAAACTCGTGCAGTGCACTAAGGCGACGTGCATCGTCAGCGGCCGGGGCTGGAAGCATCGGTGGCTCGGTGGGTATAGGTACCGCCGGTGCCTCTGCTGTCAAAGGGCCCTGCACCGAGGCCTCGTCGCTCAGTGGGCTGTCGTAACGCACAACTCTCAGAACCCTAGCGGGCTACCGTCATGGGTCCATCCTCAAAAGAAATAGGTGCGCCACGGTCAGAACAGTATACCTGGTGAGCTGACATAAAGTAATCACAAATAAAACTTGAATCACACATGCAATCAATGTTTTCGTGCATTAAGTTGGAAATCAGAAGTCAGGGTCCTGGTGTATGGATACGTCAGCCGCCGCAAAAACACTGGACTCCCTGGACTAATAACCACACCCAATATGCTTAACACTATTTCTTCACATAGAAGATAGATCAGAGTCCAATGTTCTACGGTAGAACCGAACTCCTCTTATACCAATTTGTCACAACCCGTCCTCGGGGCCCTTGCCATGACTTCCCCAAGCCCGCCTTCCATAGGCCAGGGGTTGGTGACTAGCACCAAGGCGTAATTCCCGATAAAAAGGGAAGGAATTTCCTTTTTAAAGTAAACGAACACCACAGAGCAAGAAAGCAGTAGAAGTAAACACTAAGTAAAAATTGAGTACAATAGTAAGTGCACAAAAGTAAGTGGGCTAGAATAAAAACCCAAACTAAAAGTAAAGTACAACTGGAAAGGGAAAACAGCAACTAAAAAGTAAAGCCGCAATGTCGAGCTGTCCACTGGAAGTCCCACCTGACGGGTGAGTACAGATAGCCTCCACAGCTCCTCGGGTCTAGCCGTCCACTCCAAGAACATCCCGCCCAGTGGTCCACCTCCAAGTACTATCCTGCTCCGCACGCCTCAACCACGATCAGCGCTGTTCGTCGTCTGCAACCAACACAACGTAGTTCGGGTATAGCCCATGCAGGGGTGAGTATAAGCTAATCAGTAGGGACCCCGAGACCCCCGATGGTCTCCCAGAATACACAAAGGATAAACCACAATGGAAAGATACAATCACGAAGTAACATCCGACACTGCTTAGGTATATGCCCATACATATACCTAAGTCATCAATTCTCGTTTGCCTCCAACATCCGAGCCCACGTACAATCTAGTCCGCACAGGAAAGAAAAACGTAAATCCACACAGGATAGAACTACACAATCCACATAGGAAAGGAAAATAGGATTTCAGCTCACACAGGAATACTTCTTTATATGACGATAAAGATGATCAGATATTGCCACTGATTCATCTAAGCTGTCAGAACCACAAATGATCAATAGGTACTAACCCCCATAATGACCCACAAAGGATCTGACCCACACAGGATCGATAGTTAACTAACCCCCGCAATGACCCACACAGGATCGGAACCACACAGGATCTGTAGGCGCTGGCCCACACAGGACCGCTGAGCGCTGACCCACACAAGATCTGTAGCACTGATCCACGTAGGATTGCTGAGTGTTGTAGTCATCATCGTCGAATCCACTAAGGATCTCGGTACAGTCGTCGTCGTCGTCGCAATCGCATCTAGCTCTAGGGTTCCCGCACACAGCAAGCTCGTTCGGGAGGGTCCACTCCACGAGCCGAGAGGCTGATACATCAACTGACACATAGTCCAGAGTTGATGTATCCAAAAGTTATGTATCGTCAAATGGAACTCAACGTCGTAGACGGTGCGTCAATCAGACGCCCGGTCTGAGAGTTGTTGGCTTTTTCGTCCCAGGGGGCCCTGTTGGTTTTTTAAGTCAAAACCAACCTGACCGTACTCCACCTGCGTCCAAACCTCGGGTGGAGTAATCCAAAAGAACTGTCTCACTAAGAGGAATACAAAAAAGTTGACGGCACGTCATCCGGACGTCCGGAGCTCATGTTATATGCATTTCCGCTCCGAGGTCCCGGTTGGTTTCGTGTACGAACCAACCCGGACGAACACAAAGTATTCTAAAACCTTGTGTGTAACATACCGGTTGGTTTCGTGTACGAACCAACCCGGACGAGTTCCGGTGGTCAGAATTGAACTCTGCCTTCGCCAACAGACCTCCCGGGGCCCTTCCCTCACTGCGAGAACCTTACATCGCCCGTGTGTCTTGTTTTTTCGTCGTCCGCCGTTACGCACACCATGAACGAAAAGGGTGGTGGGTTCGGACTTGTTGGTTGTTCGGACCCACCGCGTTAGCGGTTTTAAAAGTCTTGCAACAAATATTTAATCATACGCTGTAGGTATATATCACAATGATTTAAAAGAATCAACCCCTACCTCAACGTTGTCGTCGAATGTGATTTCGTCGCGGAAGGGGCGTCGCTGTCGTTGCGGTACACGACGTCGTGTAGACAAACTCTGAGGAATAGAATCACACAGATTTTAATTGCACCAAAAGAATCCATGTCGAGGATAAAATTCACAAAGAATTAAAAGAACTGTAACCCCTACCTCAATCGGTTGTTGATCGAATATTGTCGCGGGGAAGGAGCGTCGCGGAAGAAGTGTCGCGAAAGGAGAATCATCGGCGTCGCGGCGTCGATCTCCGAGGATCCGGCATTCTTCATTGACCTTCATCGGAGGATGGAGTTCTTTGCGTTCTTCGCGTTCTTCGCGTTCTTTGAGTTCTTCATGAGGAAAGATGAAGATCTCCAAGACTTAAAGCTTTCTCCAAATCCTCTCAACGAGCAACCCCCATGTAAACACGTGTTGGTCTTATTTTATTCCCATGCCAACTATTTGAAATTCAATGTTATGAAACGAACAATTAATTCGAAGAATTAATTGTAACAACTTAACTTCCCAATTTAATGGGGAATTTCTTAACCAGAAAAACACCCGGTTGAATTTCATTAAAGAGGGGGTTGCGGGTGCGTTACTTAGAGGGAAAGAAACGATGGGGCGGGTGTGGTCCCACCTCACAAATATCCTACCAAGTGGGTAGGATATTTTTGGATTCCACCCTATCCGCTTAACTTAGCTTAAGAGGATTTAATGTGGCTTTAAGTGGCCTTAAGTGAAATAATATTAATTGTCACACCCCCTTTATTTTATTTCTTAATTTACCCCCAAATCATAAAAACCACACCCGAGAAAACGCAACTCTGGAAGAGGAGTTTCTAAGTAAATTCCGGCACTGCGATTCAATCAGTGCCCTCAAAATTTGATTCCGAGCACTGGTTCAAAAGTTTGAAAAACCCGCTCGTTCGTTCAGTGAACATACCCAAGCCAAACTTCAGAAAATGATTCTGGGCACACCGGGTCTCGGAATCAGTTACCGTCAGAAACTGCGTTCTTTTAAAATTTCAAAGAAAATTAAGAAAAAAATTCCATTGAATTTTAAGGGTCTTTACACTCTTCCTCTTCCTTATTGAAGTTATTCACCCCACTTTTATGAGCTAATTAGATCCTTTACCTTGAAGTGCTCATGAAAATGATCTTACAAGTGTATAGGTGATTATCCAGTGTTTTTGAAGGTGTTTAATCAGTAAGTGATGAGGTTAGTTTGAATTCATTGCACAAACCATTATCAAGTAAATGAAATTGAAATTGTAAAAAAATAATGCATCCAATCCACCCTGGGAAATAACCTAGGAGCAACTCATTTTCTCACAATTTGATTTCACGTAGATCTCTTAGTGCTATTTTAAAACCATATAAAATCAACACAGGCTATCCACTTCATAGCCAAAAACTAAGCTCTTTTTATTGTGTGTCTAAGGATCTTCTTAGATATCTGAGGATTCTACAACCCAAGCTACACTGCAAGCGACCACTTAACCCTTAGAACATGGGTAAATTTGGGTGAAACCAAAATTTGGTGCCATTTATAGGGACCAAGTAAGTTACTTATACCAAAAACCTTCTTTTCTCACCCCATTCATCTATTCTCACCCAAATTCTCTCATCTTTTCCCATTGTCGTTTTTTTCTTTTGGCGCATGTCCACCTACACCCGTGATAACTCAAACAGATTAGATAGGGTGGAAACTCCTATGATAGGGGAGTCAAGTTCATCTATGGTATTGTTTACATTTGATCCCAATATTTTTGAAAATCCAAATTCACCAATTAAAACAAGTCCAACGGAGGTTCATCAAAGAAATCAAATGGTAAACCCTGTGGGTGATCAAATGGGGAACCCAAACCAAAAAGCTCCAAACAAAGGGAATGCGGTCGATCAAACCATGAATGACTACCTCACTCCAGAATGGACCAATGCCCCCTCATTCATTAGACACAATTACCTAGGAGATGACAACTACATCTTTAAACCCCATGTATTAACCACCTTCCAACATTCTAGGGAATGAATTCTTAGATGCCTTACCTTCGCACTATGGAGTTCAATGACATTATAGAAACCATTTGTCCCCCACAAAAACATGAAGCAAATAAAATGAGGCTATTTACCTTTTCATTAAAGGATAGATCTCAATATTGGATAAACAATTTGAGACCATCATCCATCAACTCTTGGGACCAATTACAAAAGTGAATTCTACAAAAAAATACATTCCCCACCACAAAACAATAACACCTAAAAGGAGCATCCAAAACGTTTTTGAATAATATGTGGAGTCATTCTATGAAACATGGGAGAGGTTCAAAGACACCCTAAACATGGTTCCACACTATGGTTTTTCTATTCCTGAATAAGTGAGAATTTTCTATGAAGGGTTGGGCCCGAGGGACAAATAATTAATTGACATGATGTGTAATGGGACCATTAAAAACAAATCCCCAAATGATGATTATGAGTATCTAGAAATCCATGCTGAACCAAACCAAACATGGGGAACATCAGCTTATTATGAAAAGCCACAAATAACTACTAGAATTCATACACTTAGAGAAGATGAAAGCCTCAGGGCTAAACTCTCAGCACTCACTATGATGGTTGAAGTGATAGACCTTAGAAAAATCCATGAAATCCAAACTGTCAACCCTGTTTTCACAATTTGTGAAAAACTTGACCACAAAATAGACAATTTCCCAACCAATCCATCCACCAAGGATGTTCTTCTAGGTGGACCACCTGTGGAAGTCAATTACCTAAACTGTCAAAATACTCAATACCAAAACAAATTCAAACCAATGTATAATGACCACCCAGGTTTCCAATAGAGATATAACCAACAACCTAGCCAACCACAAGGACAAAATCCGTACCCCCATCAGAACTACCAAACACAAAAATAGTTTCAAACCCAACCTATCCAATACGAACAACCACCGGTCCATTTTCAACAAACCATACCACATCCAAAATATCTCACTGGGATAAACCAATCTTCAAAAGCACTAACCCAAACTGTTCAACAAAGCCTACTAGAACAACTGTGAAAACAAATGGAAAGGATGAACTCAGAAGTCTCTTCCCTAAAACAATAATTTCAATCCATAAAAACTGGAAAGGCACCCATGAATACACAAGCCATTACAAAACAAATAGTAATGGGAGAGTCATGTTTCACTCAAAAAACTCATGAACATATAAAGGTTGTAACTATTTTAAGAAGTGGGAAATCAATTGGGAAACCTGAGAAAATAATTCAAAACCCATCTGCAGATTCAAACTTGGATGAAAATTCAAATGAACAAAATGATCAAAATGAAAAACACGATATCATTTTCAAAGAAACTACACTTCAATAAACAACCCCACAAGCTGCACCATTCCGTCAACGCATGAGGGGGAAAACAACCCTGAATTGAATGAAACATTGAGGGAAATATTCTCACAAGTAAAGTTAAACATTCCACTCCTAGATTCTATTAAAACCATTATTTTATAGTCAAAATACCTTAAGGACCGTTTCACATTTAAAAGAAAATTCTCACATAAGAACCAAGTCCTTTTACCACCAAACGTTAGCACAACAATTCAAGGGACCACTCATCTTAAGTTGAAAGACCCGGGTTGCCCTTACATCAATGTGGAACTAGGGGAGAGGAAAGTTGTGAAGCCCTTGTGTGACCTATGTTCTAGTGTCAATCTCAATCCCTATGTTGTGTATTTCTAGTTAGGCCTATAAGAGCTCCAACCCACATCTTTCACACTTCAACTTGTTGATCATACCATTAGGGTTCCCAAGGGGATTTTGAAGAATGATCTGGTAAATGTTGAAAACTTCATCTACCCTACTGACTTCATTGTCCCTGAAAACAATCCAAACATAGTAAATAAGGAACAAACCCCAATCATCTTTTTACCTCCTTTCCCCACAACAATAAACTCTATTATCCGAGTTCGAAATAGGAACATGACCATCACCTTTGGAAATATTAGTCTAGACTTGATCATCTATAATTCATTCTCACAACTAAGGGATAATGAGGTCATTTACAAAGTAAACATGATTGGAAGAATTGATAATGAATCCATAGAACATCATGGAATACTTTATGGATGTTTAAGTTAGGATGAGATTGATTTCCTTTGTTCACATAAAGGAAGTTTATCTCCTGGGATTGAATCATTTTGAAATTTCTCTTATGATGATGTCTTAGGTACAAAAATCAGTGAAACCTATCAAAAAAAACTTTCAAGGAGACCAATAAAACATCCTTCCCTAAGTCTGATCAAGCAAATTTAGTAGCAGAAACTTCTACATGTGGGGAATCAATACTATCTAAAACTCTTGGAAAAAAATTGATCTTGATCCAATGTCCCAATCTTCATCTAAAATTCTGAACCAACCAGAGCATTAATTGAAGGAACATCCCACCAAAATCAAGTATGCCTTCCAAGGGGACAATAAAACACATCCTATTGTAATTTCTTCTTCTCTTGAATACAATATTGAGAAGATGCTTCTAGATATCCTTATAAAACATAAAAAAGCCATGGGTTGGAACCTGTCTGATAGTCCTGAGATTATCCCACTTACCAGGACTCATAGTATTGTTTTGGAATCTGATTCGAAGCCATGTCATCAACCTCAATGGCGACTCAATCCTAATATCCTAGAAGTAGTGAGAAAATAACATCTGAAATTTTTAAAATTTGGTATCATCTATTCCATAGTTGAGAGTGAGTGGGTGAGCCAATCCAAGTTGTTCCAAAAAAAAGGCTGGAATCACAGTGATAACCAATGAGTATACAGAGATTCTTCCAAAAGGGTGAGTAATGGCTGGAGAGTCTGCATCGTCTATAGTAAGCTAAACTCATTTACCAAGAATGACCATTTCCCATTACCATTAATTGACCATGTCCCTGAATGAGTGGCAGGTCAAGGCTTATATTGTTTCTTAGATTGGTACTAGGGTTATTATCAAATTGAGGTCTCCCTAGAGGATCAAGGAAAAAATACATCCACATGTATATTCGGGATCTTTTCTTTCAAATGCATGCCCTTCGAGTTATGCAATGCCCCTGGAAAATTCCAGAGGTGCATGATGGGAATATTCCCAGACATGGTAGGAGATTTTCTAGAGGTCTTCATGGATGACTTCTCTGTGTTTGGGAATTCTTTTGAAGGATGTCTGAGAAATGTGGAGAGAGTTTTTTCAAGATGCGAAGAAAAGAATCTGGTCTTAAATTGGAAAAAATGTCATTTCATGGTTAAAGAGGGACTAGTCCTTGTCCATCTTGTCTTGGTTTGGGGAATTGAAGTCGATAATGCCAAGGTTGACATCGTTTGTCACCTTCCATCACCCAAAAATGTCAAGGAAGTGAGATATTTCCTAGGACATGAAGGTTTTTATAGAAGATTCATTAGGATCTTTAGTTCAATCGCTCGTCCCCTTTGTGGTCTTTTAGTAAAGGATGTTCCATTTTTTTGGAAAGAAACCTGTGAGGATTCATTCTCAACCCTCAAATCACCTCTCACCTCTCCACCAATCATGAAATCCCCAAATTGGAACCTTCCTTTGGAACTAATGTGTGATTCTATTGAATTTTCATTTGGAGCTGTGTTAGGAAAACATTGTGATAAAACACCTTATGTAATTTCATATGTAGGAAAATCCATACATGATGCCCAAATCAACTATACGACCACTGAGAAGGAGTTACTTACTGTTGTGTTTTCTTTAGAAAAGTTTAGGTCCCACCTCTTAGGATCCCCCATCATTGTATTCGCTGACCATTCTGATCTGAAATAACTTTTCCAGAAACAAGATGCTAAGGATGGACTGATTAGGTGGGTCCTTCCCATACAAGAATTTTACCTCACAATCAAGGAAAAAAAGGGTGTTGAAAATTTTGTAGCAGATCATCTCTCTAGGATACAATTTAATGTAAAATTATATCACCTTTTTGTGTCTGATTCCTTCCCTGATGAAAACCTATACTCTGTGAGTAATAGCCTTTGTTATGACGATATAGCCAACTTCATAGTTACATGAGTCATTCCAAAATTTCTAGGGACTTAATATATAAGAAAATTCCTTTCTGATTTCATGAAATATGTGTTTGATGATATATACCTCTATAAGTTCTACCCTAAACAAGTCTTTAAGAGGTGTGTCCCAGAATCTGAACAAGATTCCATCCTTAAATTCTGTCATAATGAGGCATGTGGAGGTCACTTTTTCTCTATGAAAACTTCTGCTAAGGTTCCTCAGAGTGGTCTCTTATAGCCCACCCTCTCAAGGGGCTCTTACTCATTTTTTAAAAGTTTTCCTAGGCGTCAACATGTAGGGTCCATCACAAAAATGAATCAAATTCCACTCAATCCCATATTAGTGATTGAAATCTTTGACTACTGGGGAATCAATTTTGTGTGTCCCTTCCCAAACTCTAGGGAATATTTGTACATTTTTTAGCTATCAAATATATCTCAAAATTGATTGAGGTGATTCCAAAAAAATCTAGTGATCATCAAACTGTGATTATATTTCTCAAGGAAAACATCCTCTCCAGATTTGGAATTCCTAGGGCTATCATTAGTGATCGTGGAACACATTTTTTCAATCATACATTCTCATCACTGATGGACAATTATATAATTTCTCACAAAGTGTCAACTACTTACCACCCACAAACCAACGGTCAA
Organism: Viscum album; assembly: GCA_963277665.1. Lineage (NCBI taxonomy): Eukaryota > Viridiplantae > Streptophyta > Magnoliopsida > Santalales > Viscaceae > Viscum > Viscum album. Next base: position 493,416,473 of record OY728148.1, on the reverse strand, counting down.
GCTGAGTTAGAAAATAGAGAAATCAAACAAATTCTTGAGAAAATAGTTAATCCATCTATGAATGATTGGTCAAATAAATTGTTAGATGAAATTTGGGCCTATTTAACTACATTTAAAACCATTTTAGGAATGTCCCCATATAGGTTGGTTTATGGTAAAGCATTCCATTTTCTAGTGTAGATTTAACACAAGGCATTTTGTACAATTAATAAAATAAATTATGACCTCTCATTGGGAAAAAAGGAAATTAGATCTCAAGGAACTTGAGGAACATAGGATAGATGCTTATGAGAATTCAAGGATCAATAAAGCTAAATTAGAAGCCTTCCAACCTCAAAATATTAAATCAAAACACATTGTTCTATGTAAACCTATTTTTTTGTATAACTCTAAAATTCATTTACTCCCAGGAAAGATGAGGTCCAGATAGTCATGACCATACATAATGCATAAGGTGAACCCCCATGGGGCTGTTGAAATTCTTGATCCCACCAATGGTCAAACCTTTAAAGTTAATGTCCATAGAGTCAAACCATTCATTGAACCATTTCAAAAACATGAAGTTATTAATGACTTGTGTGAAAGAACCTTAGATGAGGAAAATACTTAAACAATTAGGGGTTTAAGTCTAGCTAGCAACGTTAAACAAAAGCGCTGCACATGAGGCTACCCGTGGTTTTCATGTTTCCATTCATTTAATTAGCACCTCAAATTGTTGACATGTTATTATTTTATGAGTAAGGATGGGTATGAAAGGGGAGATCCATATTCACCCATGTCACGTGGTGTGATCGCTGAGTAATATCATACCCAAAAATTTACGAGAAAACAATGAATCATCCGTTTGTTTTATATCTATGTGTTTGTGTGTTAAAGGAAAAATACAAAACAAAATTCCCTAGATTGTCGACATGTTCTTTTATTTTGAGTAAGTATGTGTATGAAAGGGTAGCACCATATTCAGTCGTGTCACGTGGTGTGATCCTTGAGTAATACCTTACCCAGAAATTTACGAGAAGATAATGTATCATCAGTTTATTTTATTTTTATGTTATTGAAGGTTAAAATAAATTTAATAAAATAATAATAATTTATATTTTTGACCTATTATTCTATTATGAGTAAGAATGGGTATGAAAGGGGATCACCATATTCATCCATGTCATGTGGTGTGATCCCTGAGTAATACCTTACCATGAAATTTAAGAGAAGACAATGTATCATTAGTTTATTTTATTTTATGTTTTTTAGGTAAAAAATATACAAAAAAATATATAATAAAAAAAATAAATACATGTCATAGGTCATTGGGAAATTCCTGTCACAAACATCCAAGCCGATGGGACTCGAACCAGAACTGAAGGGAGACTGGGGAATGCATTTTCAACATCAACCACCAGGTGACATCATTCCAGAATTTTCATTTTCAATATCATTGTTGACCTTTTATCCTACCCCATTTAGGTTTACATTTATTTAAACACATTGGGCGGTGTTGTTCTATGTTTTGGGGGAGATGAAATAAAATAATTGATTTTGTTTTCATCATAAAATGTGTGGAAGGAAAATTTTAATAAACCTTGAACACGATAACACACATTGCAATCTCTGAAATTGGATATCCAATAATTTTGCATGCCTTGATTGTGATTTTAATACAAGTTTCAGTTCATGTGAATAGATTTCTCAAAGTGAGGTTGTATGATGTGATTTTTCACCATTTATATTTTCATCCATTTATTTAAAAAAATCCCAATGCGTGTCCTCTAAATTGTGGGGTATTAGTTTGAGTTCTTGGGGTCCATAATAAATTTCATAGGGTTGGTGATAATTTTAATTTTATCATGAGTATTCAAAAAAAATCAATTACGCATAGAAAAATGGATTGACCAAATGTGTGGCTTTCAACACTTAGGGATTGTGACCACATAGTTGTCGGGCCCGGAGTTGGGAATTTTATCTCTATTTGTGGTAATTTGAATTTGTTTTTGATTGAGTTAACTCGAAATGATTCCTGAGTATGTGAGCTTCACATGGTTCCCTATGTTCATTGAGCTTGGGATTCATCGGCAATATCTTCCTACATGGGTTGACTCGATTGAGTTCAATTTGAATTACCATGGAAAAATTGAAAAAAAAACATAATAAAAAAAAGGAATAAATGAATACTCATCTTAATATTTAATTTTTATTTCTCATAGCTCTTATATTTTTCCCCTTGAATGAAAATGATCCCTCTTGTATATTGTGACATAGAACACTTCAACATTATTAATTGAAATTGGATGAATTATGGCAAGGAATTTGAACAAAGGAATGAGCTTGGTCTGGGATATGCCTATGGAAATATATTGTTTTAAATGATTTTGATGGGTTTCATAGTTTTTTGGTATTAGATCGTTGGGTGAGAAATGTTTATTAATTTTTTTTGTAAAAGGGAATTCAAATTTCATATTTTGGAGATATATTTTTCTCGAGACTAGAAAAACTAATTTTGGGGGTGTGATTAGCCTCTAAATGAGGCCAATAATAATTTTTTATAATATAATATTCATGGTCTTTATTATTTATAGACACCATTTGTAGAGGCCCAAATCTTGACTACAAAGACATTACATTCTTTTTGTAGAATACTTAATACATATCAAAAATAGACACCAAAGGACCGTAATAGTTTAGTGTCTTTGGAAACTCAGAATGTAATATTCTAATCATTGTTAAAGATCTTCAACATCTCCCATAAAGATTTTCTCCTTTTGGTTTTCTTACCTAAAACCTTTCTAGAAATCCTGGGGAAAAGAAAACATAAAAAGGGTGAGATCAAATGCTCAGTAATGGTAAGGATGGTGAAAATAAAACAAACCATATACAATTGAACTTAAAAACATGAACATAATATTTAAATATCAAAATATCGAGAAAAGACATAAATCTTGGAAGTACATAAGGCATGTATTATAATGGAACATCAATCATGATAAAATAGAATGGGAATAAATCATGTAATAGTGGTAACTATTCAGCTCTTTTTATGATTTCCATAGTAGCCAAGGCATTGCTTCCAAGACCATCTTAGTGGACAAAGTCCCTTTCTGAATCGAGTTCACTTCTCGTTCAAGTCCTATATCACTGAACCAGATTAACTTACCATTCCAGCTATGTTTATCCCATGTGATATAAATCTTTACCCAATGCATTGGAAGGAGATATAGGTCCCACCCATCTCATAATGAAACCATTCTTATGTGTGCCACAAAATCATAAGTTATACATCATAGCATAACCCATGTAATGAAAATGGGATTCTTAAATATCGTGCCATCATAACATAATACATATAAGATAACAAGACTTCATAAAAATAATTCCATCATAACATAATCAAATTAATGTAAAAATAGGGATAGAAACAGAACCCTATATTATCTTAGATGGAAAATAATTTTGATAAAATGCTTGAACTCCATTCTTGAAGAAAATATACTTTCTACTTCAAAAACATTTTCCATTCTTAAAATGTCATATAATATTAAACTAAAAGAAGTTGATTAAAAATAAATTTGAAAACTTTTAAAGGAATCTTCAAGGAAATAATGTTCTAAAAACCCATTCATTTCATATAAGATAAAAAAACATTCTTCTTGTACATTTATCAGAAAAGTAAAAATGGTACCACGTATGGAAAAAAAGAAATATTCCTTTCATACCATGTAGTAAAAGTCAAAAATGGGTAAAAATGACTTTAAACATACATGAAACAATTTTTAGAAAATAGGTATAGGGAAGATAAATATAACCCCAGTAAATACATACGAATAAACAATCTTTGATAAAAACGAGATTGGAAAAGTTATCCCTTACCTTATGTCTGATATGATTTTTATGTTTCTCAACCTCCTATATAATGATTTAAATAATTTCATTGACTTATTAAAGAATCATATTCAAAGTTTTGATATCATATATGGTTCACTTATGACTTTATATTACCCATTCTTTGGTAATTTCCCTGTTAAAACACCATTTTGCGTAAAATCGTTTCATTTATCGTACGAGTTTCGACTTGTTGTTCTTGATATTATAACTTATATCCTGATTTACATAATTCCAGAATTTAAAACATTATTTATATATAATATATATTCATCATATAAATATATATGATAGATCGATAAATGGAATGAAATAAACTGTTCATGGAGACGGTAGGCCGTACGTACACATGAACGCTGCTTTCGTTTCCTTATTGAATTGAATAGAATTAAGTAGATGATATATATAAATATATATATCCAGTATCATTATTATGTCATATATTTAATTATTATTCATTATATATATGTTATAATCATTCATGAATGGTTAACATGGAGAATGAATCTCATCACGTCTTGGAGATGCTAGTCTGTACGTACACACGAGCGATGATATCATTCCCATGATCATGGAATTGTATTGAAGGGTATTATAATATTTCAGAATCATTATCACTTTAAAATAATAATATATAGTTATTTATTTATACCTTTATACCCATCCAAGTAAGGTGGTGGTCGAAAACAGATTACACCACGGAGTGGAGACGGTATTCCGTACTTACGCACGCGCGGTGATTTCATTTTTCGTAGGATGGATAGAAGGTGAAATAGGGTAGTTTAATATTTATAATAACATATTAGTATATAATTAATACTTATGTTATTAATTTATAATAAGACAACTAAATAAGAAGAAGTAGAAGAAGAAAGAAACTTGAGAAAATCGGAAGAAGAGATTACCTCTTCTTCGACGCACCTCCTTTATGCTTCCTCTTAAGGAAGTAGAGTTGATATTTTGAGAAGACCAGAACCTCTAGAATGTTTATTGGGAAGTGGAGAAGATAAATGTGCATATTTTGGCCGAGATAAAGGCTCAAAATGGAGTTAAGTGAAGAGGGAAGGGGTTCCCTTTTTATAAGGGATGAGAGGGCCACCTTTGGAAAAACTGAAAATATTATTTTATAATAAAGTCATATTCAGTTTATAGTAGCTCAAAAATGATTTATTTCGAAGCTAAAGTAGGGATGGGTCGAAATACTCTAAACCAGTAGATTTTATACATGTTTGGGTCATAATATTAACATTATCTCTAAGGTTTAACTCTTAGATAATTAGATTGACATTTACCATGTCACTTTGTATTTTTATATTATATAGTTAATGAACATACCATATAAATTCAAGAGACCCCCAAGTGGTCAATTAATGATACACCTATCATGATATAAGTATCTTGGCCGAACCGTAGATTTTTAGGAATATAATAATAATTAATAATATAATATTTGTTTTAAAAACTATTTTATGTCAATTTTGATACTATTTGGTAATTGATTTTTTTTAAAATCCTAACAACATGATTAGTTCTAAAAATGTTAATTAAATAAATACTAACATGTCATATTAACCTATAAAATTTGTGGAATTTATAAAAAGTCTCAAATTACATTTATTTGGGTATTTATAACATCAATTATTTTAATATTTCATTAATAAGATAATTACTGCATCATCATTGTGTCATAAATAAGTTAAATTATTTGATGTCTAAAAATTATAAATAAAAAATAATTATATATGAAATCGTTTTACCTTTCTAAATTATATTTATATTCGAATTTATCTTATGTATAACCCTATATTAAAAATTATTTAGTTATTAAACTCTGATTTTAACTATTTTAACCATCTTTAAATAAATTAATAATAAATGTCCTAATCTAATCCAAGTGGACCTAAATGGTAATATTTTATTCCTAATGTTTTTTTTGGTCGAATTAAACTTATCCAATATAATTAGGACATGTGTTAGGGTAATAATAATATCATTTTAACCCTTAATTCCCCTATTTACTTTTAACCATGGTAAATAAAAGTAAAACGTTACTATTCACCAAAAATTATTTTCATCTCATTGAACCACATTTTAGTCCTTGATATTAATCGTGCCTCTTGTATTTTCAAAATTCTACTCACATAAGCGGTAAAATTATGTTTTATGTGAATTTCCAAATTCTTCTAAGAGGTGGGTAAAAGACGGTGAAAAGTTCAATAACATTTTTATATATCTAAAATTATTATAAAATGACTTCATTGAATTACATTGAACTTATATAGGTATTATGTATCAATTTTGACCTAAAAATATTTAAATAAAATAAATAATTATTTAAATAAAAAGTCGGTTTTTAAATAGTAACCTAGTGTTCTCACTATTCATCAAAAATTGAAAGTTCTCAGAAAAATACCAAAAATTCACCCTAGGATAATTTTGATATTCTAAATCCAAAAATGAAGTCCATTTTGAATGTTAAAATTTATAAAATTCCAAAAAGTGGGTATTACTATTCATAAGGGCTAGTTTAAATAATATTTTAATAGCATATCTTTGTTTAGTGAAACTTGGTTTTGCGTACAACACACGCTATTGTCGAAGGTCATGATTGCGTGTAATGTAAGCCAAGTAAAGGTTTCATATAGTGCAAGACTCCTTTGTTTTTTCATATAACAGAATCCAACCATATTTCATTTATACATTGAATATATTTATATATATATATACACTCAATGTTGCGTAGAATAACTACTATCAAACAAACTTGAAATTGTGTGTAACACGATCCAAGAATAGTGTTGTGTATACTGCAAGCTAATACGGTCTTGCGTATAGCGCAAGATAATCTTTGTGTAGCATACAATAGAAGATATGAAAGAAATTAAAATGAATAAATCTCATAAAATCTCGGAGTGTAACATTCTACCCCCCTTAAAATGAATTTTTCCCTCGAAATTCGTCGGGGTTATAAATGGTTTATTACATGGGAGTTTCTTTCATTGTAAATAGTAATAATAAAACTTACTTCTAAAAAAATGAACGTTAGAAACCAAAATGGATACCCAAATCAACTCATCACTTGGGTTCCCACATAGGAAATCATAGGTGAAAATATGGATATGGAAGAGAAATATAACCATCAAATTCTGATGAAGAGTGGTAGAGGAAATTGATATGAAAAATCCAACAATCACAAATCCATAAATTTGTGATGATCTAAGGTACCATCTGATTCATCAAATATAAGAGCACTAGGAAATCATTTTTGGTTTTCAAGATCATTTCCCTAAAGTTGAATAATTTTTGAATTAAAACAAATACTTACTTGATTTTGGTAAAATACCAACGTTTCTTGTGCCTTGAACAATTTCCACTTCATCTCTTAATGAAATGAAGTTGAATTTGTCTTTCATGAAGTGTTAGCAGATCATGCGATAGAATGATAGGACATTCCATCTGTCTCAAACACAGGGGTAGCAAAAGTTATATACATTAGTCCATCTATGGTGAGATTAATCAGATATAGTTCCAAAATGGACTTATACTTTATCTATCATCATTCTTAATAAAATAAAACTAGTATCTACTAACTAGGGACTTCCTGTAGGCCATTTGTAGGCGATAAAGGCATGTCGAACTTCGTTTGTGTGTTCGATTCTCACATCCTTGTCTGATGCGACGGGTTGTCGCTCGTCTTGCAGGTTATCCTTTTTCTAAAACAGTACTATTATAACAAAAAGTTCTAGCCTTAAACAATACTATCTGATGTCCATCATAATCCATTCTAATCTTTTGACTTATTCAAAATACATCTATCCAATCTCATAGTATAAAGAAAATGATTACTTGAAATGTCACATAACAAGCATGTGAATGCCATCATTTATCCCCCATATATCATAAGATATATCTTGTTGGTCACATTCAAATCTTGTTAATTCCTTAATTGTGTATTCTTTTGAAACATGAATTACCATAGATCCTTAGTAATAACATAAGTGCTATCAAAAGTTAACTCTTTCCACATTCCAAAATCCCAAAAATTCTTTATACTCAAACCATGATATCACTTTGTCCTTATATTAGTCATGAGCTCATGAATACTATCAAACATATTATTTTCTCTTTATCCCTTAATTATGTGCATATCATCTGCTTTCCATAAATATTTCATTCACTTTTCAAGGTTATCGATTCCATATTCTTATGGAAAACCACAATGGACCAATATATAGGTATTCCAATATACTATTAAAGTACCTCAACAACATTATTCTTGAATACCAATACATAAAAACTTCAAACTATCATATTCAATGATTGTTATTGAATAAGTCCTTTCTTGATTTAGAAGTAACCTCTTAGGTCATGGCATTGAGTTGGGTAATTCCCATGTTCTCCACAAATATGATATTGAACTCCATAGCAGTCTATCACTCTATGAACCTTCTCTCCAGACAAATAAAATCGTCCCCTCCATTTTATGTATTCATCGAGGTTCTTTTTTTCCTTCTTTAGAAATCTCAAACTTCCTTTCTCTATTCTCCTCAACATGTGAACATGCATAATAGTCCATCTTCCTCTTATTTGATGAATTGAGAATACCACTAAAGTTAACCTCGTTAATCATATATCGCGATGACTGATTAAGCAAAATCAGAAAATATTTCTTTCTAGGAATTACGCAATTTCTTTGCTCATAGTCACCAATTTGTCCATTGGATTCAATGTTGACCCAATTCCTTCTAGTTCCCTCCATTGACTAAAAATAAATACCATGGTGTAAGAAACAGTTAAAATAATGAGGAACCATATAATCACAAAAAGTTACTTATGTGATGTCTAACTTATCACCAATTCTTTAATCCATGACACCTTAGGTTCACCCTAGGTTATTCATGATCATCAACATAATTCTAGGATTGTAATCTATAGTTATACTAAACCTTAGGGACATCCCAAGACATACCATAGAAATATCTCTAGGGATCTCACTAAAGTTCTTGCATCCTAGTTTCCAAAGGTTGACTAAACCTTTCCTCTGATACCAACTGTAGAGGCCCAAAGCTTGAAGTACATAGACATTACATTACTTTTTCAGAATACTTAATACATAACAAAAACAAACACCAAAGGACCGTAATAGTTTAGTGTCTTTGGAAACTCAGAACGTAATCTTCTAATCATGGTGAAATATCTTCAACATCTCCCATAAAGATCTTCCCATTTTGGTTTTCTTACCTAAAACCTTTCATGAAATCCTGGGGAAAAGAACACATAAAATGTGTGAGATCAAATGCTCAGTAAGGGTAAGCATGGAGAAAATAAAACAAACCATATAAAATTGAACTTAAAAACATGAACATAATGTTTAAACATCAAAATCTTGAGAAAATACATAAATCTTGGAAGTACGTAAGGCATGTATCATAATGGAACATAAATCTTGATAAAATAGCATGGGAATAAATCATGTAATTGAGGAAACCATTCAGAACTTGTTATGATTTCCATAGTAGCCGACACATTGCTGCCAAGACCATCTTAGTGGACAAAGTCCCTTTCTGAATCGAGTTCACTCCTCGTTTCAGTCCTGTATCACTGAACCAGATTAACATACCATTCCATCCATGTCTATCTCACGAGATATAAATATTTACCAAATGCATTGGAGGAAGATATAGGTCCCACCTATATCATAATGAAACCATTCTTATCTGTTCCACAAAACCATAAATCATACATCATAGCATAACCCATGTAATATAAATGGGATTCTTAAACATCATGCCATCATAACATAATCCATATAAGATAAAAGGACATCATAAAAATAATTACATCATAACATAATCAAATCAATGTAAAAATAGGTATAGAAACATAACCCTATATTATCTTAGATGGAAAATAATTTTCATAAAACACTTGAACTCAATTCTTGAGGAAAATATCCTTTCTACTTCAAAAACATTTTCCTTTCTTAAAATGTCAAATAATATTATACTAAAATAAGTTGATTAAAAATATACTTGAAAACATGTAAAGGAAGATTCATTGAAATAATGTTCTAAAAACCTATTCATGTCGTATAAGTTAAAAAAAAATACTTCTCGTAATTTTGTAGGGAAAGTAAAAAAAGGTACCACATATGGTAAACAAAAGAAAGAATCCTTACATAACATGTAGTAAAAGTAAAAAAATGTGTAAAAAGGACATTAAACATACATGAAACCATTTTTAGAAAATATGGACATGGAAGAAAAATATAACCCCAGTAAATACTTACAAATAAACAATCTTGGATTGTCACGACCCGTACTTGGGGCTCGTGCCGTGACTACCCCAAGCCCGCCTCCCATAGGCTAAGGGCTAGCGACTAGCACCAAGGCGTAAATCCTGAAAAAAAGGGGAAAGCATTGCCTTTGTAAAGTAAACAACACCACAGAGTAAGAAAGCAGAAGTAAACACTAAGTAAAACTGGGTACAACAGTGAGTGCAGAAAAGTATGTGGGCCAGAATACAAACCTAAACTGAATGTAAAGTACAGCTGGAAAGGAAGTATAACAACTGAAAAGTAAAGCAGCAATGTCGCGTCGTCCACTGGAAGTCCCACCTGAAGGGTGGGTACAGATAGTCTCCACAGCTCCAAGGGACTAGTCGTCCACTCCGTGTACGTCCCGCCCAGTGGTCCACCTCTAGGTACCGACTCGCTCCACAAGCCTCAGCCACGATCAGCATTGTCCATCATCTGCATCCAACACAACATAGTGCGGGCATATCCCGTGTAGGGGTGAGTATAATCTACTCAGTAGGGACCCCGAGACCCCCGAAGGTCTCCCATAATCCACAAAGGATAATACACAAATGAAAGAATACAATCACGAAGTAAAATCCAACAGTACTTAGGTATATGCCCATACATATACCTAAGTCATCAATTCTAGTTTGGCTCCAACATCCAAGCCCAAGTACAACCTAGTCCACACAATAAAACATAACCCATTCCATATAGGAATTCACAACCCAATCCACACAGGAAAGCATAAAGTAATACACACAGGATATCAAGTCAATCTTATCGAAGATAAAGATTGAAAGTCAAGACATAGCTCACACAGGTATACTTATTCGTAAGACGATATAGATGATTAGATGTAGCCACTGATTCATATAAGCTATCAGACCCACACAGGATCGATAGGTACTAACCCCCGCAATGACCAACACAGGATCGATAGGTACTAACCTCCACAATGACCCACACAGGATCGATAGGTACTAACCCCCGCAATGACCCACACATGATCGGTATGCGCTGGCCAACACAGGACCACTGAGCGCGGATCCACACAGGATCTGACCCATAGAGGATCAGTAGCACTGATCCACATAGGATCGCTGAGTGCTGTAGACATTTCCGTCGAACCCACAGAGGATTTTTGTACAGTCGTCATCATCGTTGCAGTCACAGCCAGCTCTAGGGTTCCCGCACACAACAAGCTCGTTCGGGGTGGGTCCGCTCCACGATCCGAGGGGATGATACATCAACTTAAATGAAGTCCGGAGTTTATGTATCCAAGAGTTCCATATTTCCAAAAGGAACTCAACGTGATAGACGTCACATCAATCAGACGCCTGGTCTGAGAGTTATTGGCTTTTTCATTCCAGTGGCCCGGTTGGTTTTTATGTCAAAACCAACCCGACCGCACTCCAACTACGTCCAAACCTCGAGCGGAGTAAGCCAAAAGGTTCGTCTCACTAAGAGGAATCCATCAAAGTCGACGACACATTAATTGGACGTCCAGAGCTCAAGTTATAAGTGTTTCTGCTCTGAGGGCCCAGTTAGTTTTTTGTTCGAACCAACCCGGTCACATGAAATGTTCTCCGAAACATTGAGTGTAATATACCAAAACGACCATCACGATCCATGGATCGCATCGCAGCTGACGGTACATTGATCGGAGGTCTATAGCCCAAGATATGGGCAAAAGAATGTACCTGTCCGTTTTCAGGGGGTTTTGGGCCCGAACCGATCCAGCCCGAGACCCCTAGGGTCGGCCTGATCCGGGTCGACCCGAACCGGGTCCGGGTCTGGCCCATTTGGGCGTGTCCCGGCCTGGTGGGAGCAGACCAACCCCGCCAACACGGCCCGGCCCTGTCCTGGGCACGGCCCGACCCGACCTGGCGCGCTCGTGCGGTCCGCGTGGCCCGCTCGACCAGTGCCGAGCTGAGTGGAACAGGGGAGGCGCGCTGCCCCCTGATTGATGAACCGCAACCCCCATGTGGGCGGCCTATCCTTCGGCCAGCCGGGGGTTATAACCCCCGACCTTCATGGTAACCGGTTGACACAGCCGGCCGGTGAGTCACCACGGGACGCCCTGCAGGTCCCGCCCTCCTTGCTCCGGCGGTCGGCGGTTTCGGCCGCCTCTCCCCGCACCACCGCGACAATAAGCCGTGGTCTTGTTCGATTGGCGCGGCGCAACGACGCCGCGCCCCTCTGCCATGACCCCGCTCTGGCTGCGGCCTCTTAGAGGTTCTCTAGCACGGCGCGACGGTGCCTCGGTTCTTCGCCCATTCTTCATTGTTTCCACGCGGTGCAATGGCACCGCGCTACCTTTGCTCGTGCCGCAAGAAGTTCAAACAATCAAGGGGGGAGGAGGGCCGGCTGTGTTCGTGCGGTGTGACCTCCTTCCATTATTGCGATAACAGGAGGCCCAATTTTAAAAATATGAACGACTACGAAAGTATTCACGAACCCAAAACAATTAACCCCTACCTCAAGCGTTGTTGAACGAAGGTTCATCATGGGGAAGGGACGTCACAGAAGACATCATCGCAGAAGGATGATTGTCTTCGGTGCGGTACACGGAATCGCGTCATCAATCTCTGAGGATGGTGTCTCTCACCAGATTTGGAGAGGGAAGAAGATGGTATGACGAACTCCACTTTGCGGTGACAGAGTTCTTCGTCGAAGACCAGCGTTCTTCGTCGGCGATGGTGCGTTTTTTGTGTTCTTCATGGAGGAAGATGATGTTCAATACTTGAGCGAATCCTCTCCAAATTCTACCCACACAACCAAACACCAACCTAATGAAATAAGACCTTGTCTTATTTAATTATCACACAATCCAACTTAAAATTTGAAATTCTAATTGAATTCAAGAATTAATTACTTTGAATAAGTTAATCAATTAATGAGTTGACTTTTCATTTAATGGGGGGGGGGGTGCGGGTGAGTTACATAGTTAAAGGAGGGGATTTGAGGAAGTTGAATAGGTGGAGCTCGTGTGGGCCCCACCCCAAAAATATCCTACCTAGTGGAGTAGGATATAGTGGGTCCCACTCCAACCACTTAGCTTAGGTTAAACTACTTTAAATAAAAAATAAAATTTGGCTGCACCATTTTATTTTATTCTTCACTTAACCCAAAATTTTAATTACCACACCCGAGAAAATGAAACTCCAAGAAAGGTGTTCCAAAGAAATTATCGGCACTGCAATTCCATCGGTGTCCTCGGATTTCGATTCCGAGCACCGGTTCAAAAGTTAGGAAAATCCCACTTGTTCGTTCACTGAACCTACCCGAGCTAAACTTCGGAAATTTATTCCGGGCTCACTGGGCCTCAGAATCAGGTGCCGTCAAGAAACTTCATTCTTGTAAAATCCCAAAGAAAATTAAGAAAATATTTCCCTTGAATTTTACGGGTATTTACATTACTCCCACCTCAGGGCTTTACATACCTGTAAAGATACATCATAAACTGGGGAAACAAATGTGGGTATTGTTCCTGCATCTGAGCCTCCTACTCCAAAGTGCTCTCCTGGAGGTGCCCGTGCTTCCACCTGATGCACACTAGAGGAATCGACCGTCCACATAGGACCCGCTCCAATTGATCCTCGATCTCCACTGGGACCTCCGCAAAAGTCTGCCCATAATCAATGTCCAGCTCCCCATGGTCAATGATATGCGTCGGGTCATGCACATATCTCCTCAGCTGAGATACGTGAAAGATGTCGTGCACCCGGTGCAACTGAGGTGGTAGAGCCATGCGATAATCCATCTCGCCTTTCCTGCTGAGGACCTGGAATGGTCCGATGAAGCGTGGAGACAACATGCCGCCTCGTCCAAATCTTCGTAATGCATGTCGAGGTGAGACCCGCAAGAAGACGTGGTGGCCATCCTCAAACTCTAGTGGCCTCTGCATCCTGTCAGCATAAGAGTTCTGCCAGCTCTGAGCTATCCTCATCCGCTCCTGGATGACCTGGACCTTCCCTTTCGTGTCCTGGACCATCTCAGGTCCCACAAGTGCTGACTCCGCAGGGTCTATCCAGCACAGCAGTGATCTGCATGGTCGGTCGTACAACGCCTCGTATGGTGCCATCCCGATGGTGGAGTGGTAGTTGTTGTTGTATGTGAACTCCACCAAGGGTAGGTGATCCTCCCAGTTATGACCAAGGCGAGGACACATGCACGGAGCATGTCCTTGAGAGTCTGAATGGTCCTCTCCGTCTGACCATCCGTCTGAGGGTGAAAGGTGGTGCTCAGACATAGCAGTGTCCCGAATGCCTCCGTCAACCCCTTCCAAAGCCAGGAAGTAAAGCGTGCATATTGATCGGAGATTATAGATAATGGTACACCATGAAGCCACACGCTCTTCTAAACCTAGAGGCATCCCAAGCTCTCCACTGAGCCCTGCTCTCTGATGGGTAAGAAGTGGGCCAACTTGGTGAGTCGGTTGACAATCACCCAAATGGAGTCGTGACCTCTGGAAGTGCGTGGAAGTCCAGTCACAAAGTCCATACATATCCCTTCCCACTTCCACTCTGGGACCTCCAAGGGATGTACCAAGCCTGCTGGTACCTGGTGCTCTGCCTTCACCTGCTGGAAGGTGAGGCATCGAGAAACGAACTCTACCACAACCTTCTTCATACCCGGCCACCAGTGATGCCGTCTGAGGTCCTGGTACATCTTCACCACTCCTAGATGTACCGCTAAAGGGGAAGTGTGAAACTCCCTTAGCACTTCCTCCTGTAAAGCAACCGGTACCATGATACGTCCTCTGAAATGGATGACGTGCTCTCCTCCCATAGAGAATCAATCAGGTGCCTGTCGTGAGTATATCTGTGCACGCCGCATCTCACAGTCATTGTCCCCATACTGTGCCTCTCTGACGCGCTATAGAAGTGAAGGAGTAACAATGAGTGACTGTAGAAAGGCTGCTCCATCACTATCTACGAAGGATATCTAAAAAGTGCCTGGCTGCTTTGTCGCCTCCCCAAGTAGCTGAATGCCCATCCTCCTGCTGAGAGCATCGACTACTACGTTCCAATTTCCAGGAGTATAGACTATCTCAAAGTCATATTACTGGAGGAACTCGAGCCATCACCGCTATCTCAGGTTCAGTTCCTTCTGCGAGAAGATATACCTGAGACTCTGGTGGTCAGAATAGACTGTAATGTGCTCGCCCATCAGATAGTTTCACCACATCTTCAGAGCGAAGACCACTGCTGCTAACTCCAGATCATGGGTAGCGTAGTTCTACTCATTCTACCTCAAATTACGTGATCCATAGGCGATCACTACTCACTCTTGCATCAGGACACATCCGAGTCCGGTCCCTGATGCATCGCAGTAAACTACGTACCCAACTCCCTCCTCTGGTATCCTCAAGATAGGTGTGCCGGTCAATCTCTTTCTCAGCTCCTAGAAGCCCTGCTGACATCTGTCTGACCACACGAAGGGTTTACCCTTCTTCGTCAAAGGTGAAAGTGGTGCCACAACTCTGGAGAAGTCTGGAACAAATCTCCGGTAGTACCGCGCTAGACCCAAGAAAATCCGCACCTCCGTCACGCTCCTAGGTGTCTCCCAAGCTAGCTCTGCCTCAATCTTTTGCAGGATCCACCGCAACTCCTGCCTCCGAGATGACGTGTCCCAAGAAGTGGACCTCATGTATCTGGAACTGACACTTCAAGAGAATACTATAAATCTGGTGCTCTCGGAGTGTGTCCAGTACAACCCGCAAGTGGTAGGCATGCTCCTCCTCAGTCGTCGAGTATTTCAAAATGTTGTCGATGAAGACCATGATAAATCGATCGAAGTAAGGCTGAAAGATCCTGTTCATGAGGCCCATGAACACTTCTGAAGCATTGGTTATGCCGAATGGCATAACCAAGAACTAAAAGTGTCCATACCGACATCTGAAGGCTATCTTCTACTCATCCTCATCCCGAACTCTGAGATGATGTTAGCCTGACCTGAGGTATATCTTCGAGAACCACCATGCTCCCTTGAGCTGATCGAAGAAGTCTTCAATCGTCGGTGGCATATACTTGTTCCTCACGATCACCTGGTTTAGGCGACGGTAATCGACACACAGTCGCAAGCTCCTGTCCGCCTTCTTGGCGAACAAAATTGGGGAAGCCCAGGGTGAAACACTGGGTCAGATGAATCCCTTGCCTTGCAAGTCCTCTAGTTGTACATGTAGCTCTCGAAGCTCGGCGGGAGCCATCTGATATGCTGGGTTGGATATCGGGGCTGTCCCGGGGTACAAGTCAATATAAAAGTCTACCTCTCTGCGAGGAGGTAGTCATGGAACGTCATCACAAAAAACGTCTGCATACTGATCCACCACTACAGGTAAGCTCGGACTCTACACGTAAAATGCTCCTATGATGAGGCTAACCAACTGATTAGTGATGTGTTATCCTCTCCTCTGCGTGAGTTCATCCTACACTGCAAGGGCTCCCTTCTCTTCGTTGAAGGTGAACCTTCTCCCGTCGGTGCGTACACACCGCACCTTGCGCCTAATACAGTCGATCTGAGCATGGACTGTAGATAACCAATCCATGCCCAAGATGATGTCGTAAGGCCTCGACACAGCTACAAGAAGATCAAAGCCAAAGAACTTTCCTCCTAGAGTAATCTCACACTGCCGGCACCGGTGCGTAATCGTCGATTCTTCTCACGTAGGAGTCTCTAGCCGTAAGGATCATGCCAAAGGCTCCGTCGGAATCTACACGCTCCGAACAAGGGCAGCAGTAATAAAATAATGACTAGCTCCTATTTCTATAAGAACTGCAACAAGGGTGAAGTAGACAAAGATAGTACCTCGAATCATCTCAGGCGCACCGTGGTCGTAGGCCTCCGCTGCCTGAAGGTGTGCCTGTCTCTACCCACCAGCTACCTTTGGTCGGGGTGGACCTCCTGGTGGTGGTGGTGGTAGAACCTCAAAGCGTCACCCACCACCTGCTGCTTGGGCAGCTCCTCTACCTCGTCCGCCTGCTCCCTGCGGACCACCATGGTTGACCCTCTGCCTCTTCCTGGGTGGTCCCTCAACCATCTTCTGCTCCTCTACACTGCGGGTCGGGAATTCACGAGCCCTGTGGCCCTGCCCACCACATGCATAGCACAGTCTGCCTCTTGTACAACTGGGTCTGCACTGTGTGCCCCGTACCTCTGAGCCAGTGTCCTGAGGTCATCCGCATGAGGGTCTGGTCCGCCAGGACACATGTGTCATCCGTCGACTACCAGCTGTAGACGACTTTGCTAAGTGCCGCCCTGTGATAGGTCTCACTGCTGGTGTAGGCTCAACAAGAAATCTCTCAATGAGATTGGCTCACTCCAGTACCCCTGACTATGTTTGAATGCTGAGGGAGATTAGCGATAATCTGATCTCAGGCCTCAATCCTTGCTCATTGGTCTGGGCTCAGAAGAATGGGTCCCATACAATGTGAGTTGAATAGCGTGAGAGATCAGAAAATCTCATCGAGTACTGGGCGACTGTCAAGCTGCCCTGCCGCAGCTATAATAGCTTCTGGATGCGCACCGTACGGAGGGTGGCTAGGACGAACTCCAAGCGGAAGAGGCTCCCAAAGACTGTCTAGAGGAGTGATACCTCATCATGCCCCTGGAGCATCAAGCTCCACCATCTGCCTACTGCCTCATGCAGGAGACTCGCTGCAAGGATCACCATGAGGTCTGCTGGTGTCCCTACCAATCGAAAAACTCGTACAACTGCCTCAAGAAAATCCTCGGCTGCCTGAGGGTCTGTCTCCCCATGGAACCTGGGCGGTCTCTGACGCTGAAACTCGTGTAGTGCACCAAGGAATCGTGCACTCTCAGTGGCTAGGTCTGGTAGCATCGGTGACTCGGCGAGTAGTGGTACCGTCGGTGCCTCCATAGTAATAGGGCCCTGCACCGAGGACTCGTCGCTCAGTGGGCTGTCGTCACGTACAAAACTCATATCCCTAGTTGGTTGCCATTGTGGGGCCATCCTGAAAAAAGAAAAGTGCACCATGGTCAAAACAGTATACCTGGTGTGATGACATAAAGTAATAACAAAGAAAACTTTTGAAACACACATGCAATCAATGTTTTCGTGCATTGAGTCAGAAATCAGAAGTCCGGGTCCTGGTGTATGGATATGTCGGCCACCGCACCAACACTGGACTCCCTAGACTGATAACCACACTCAATACTCTTAACACTATGGATTCACATTGAAAAATATCAGAGTCCTGAGTTCTACGGTAGAACCGAACTCCTCTGATACCAATTTGTCATGACCCGTCCTCGGGGCTCGTACCGGGACTACCCCATGCCCGCCTCCCATAGTCCAGGGGCTAGTGACTAACACCAAGGTGTAAATACCAACAAGAAGGGGAAATCATTTCCTTTGTAAAGTTAACAACACCATAGAGTAAGAAATCAGAAGTAAACACTAAGTAAAACTGGGTACAACAGTGAGTGCGGAAAAGTAAGTGGGCTAGAATACAAACTCAAACTGAAAGTAAAGTACAACTGGTTAGAAAGTACAGAAACTGAAAAGTAAAGCAGCAACGTCACACCGTCCACTTGAAGTCCCACCTGAAGGGTGGGTACAGATAGTCTCCACATCTCCACGGGTCCATCCATCCTCTCCATGTACGTCCCGCCCAGTGGTCCACATCCAGGTACCGACTCGCTCCATAAGCCTCAGCCACGATCAGTGCTGTCCGTTGTCTGCATCCAACACAACGTAGTGCGGACATAGCCCGTGCAGGGGTGAGTATAAGTTACTCAGTAGGGACCCTGAGACCCCCGAAGGTCTTTCAGAATCCACAAAGGATACACCAAAACGGAAAGAATACAATCACAATGTAACATCCGACACTACTTAGGTATATTCCCATACATATACCTAAGTCATCAATTCCAGTTCGGCTCTAACATCCGAGCCCAAGTACAACCCAGTCCACATAGGAAAACATAACCTGTTTCACATAGTAATTCACAACCCAATCCACACAAGAAAGCATAATGTAACCCACACATGATATCAAGTCAATCTTATCGAAGATAATGATTTAAAGTCAAGACTTAGCTCACACGGGTATACTTCTTCGTAAGACGATAGAGATGATCAGATGTAGCCACTGATTCATCTAAGTCGTTTGACCGACACCGGATCGATAGGTATTAACCCCCACAATGACCCACATAGGATTGATAGGTACTAAACCCCGCAATGACCCACACATGATCGATAGGTACTAACCCCCGCAATGACCCACAAAGGATCTGACCCACACAGGATCAGTATGCGTTGGCCCCCACAAGACCACTGACCGCTGAACCACACATGATCTGACCCACACAGGATCGGTAGCACTGATCCACATAGGAACGTTGATTGTTGTAGTCATCGCCGTCGAACCCACATAAGATTTCAGTACAGTCGTCATCGTCGTCGCGGTCGTAGCCAGCTCTAGGGTTCCCGCACACAGCAAACTCGTTCGGGGAGGGTCCGCTCCACGAGTTGAGGGGATGATACATCAACTTACATGAAGTCTGGAGTTTATGTATCCAAGAGTTTCGTATCGTCAAAATGAACTCAATGTGATAGATGGTACGTCAATCGGACGCCCGGTCTGAGAGTTATTGGCTTTTATGTTCCAGGGGCCCTGTTGGTTTTTAAGTCAAAACCAACCCGAACGCACTCCAACTGCGTCCAAAACTCAAGAGGAGTAAGCCAAAAGGTCCGTCTCACTATGAAGAATCAAACAATGTTGAACGCACGTCAATCGGACGTATGGAGCTCAAGTTATACGTGTTTCCACTCCGAGGGCCCGGTTGGATTCGTGTTCGAACCAACCCGGCCATACTCAATGTTCTCCAAAACCTTGAATGTAATATACCGAAATGACTATCTCGATATAAGGACCGCATCGTAGCAGATGGTATGTCGATCAGAGGTCCGTAGCCCATGATATGGGAAAAAGAACGTACCTTTCCGTTTTAGGGGGTTTTGGGCCCGAAGAGACCATACCCCATACCCCCTGGGTCGGCCAGATCCGGGATACCCGAACCGGGTCTGGGACCGGCCTTTTTGGGCACAGCCCGACCCGACCTGGGTGGACCAGCCCGGCGTACTCACGCGGTCCACGTGGCCAGCTCGACCGGTGCCGAGTTGAGCGGAACAGGGGGCGCGCTGCCCCCCCTGATTGAAGAACCACGACCCCCATGTGGGGGGCCGCTCCTTCAGCCAGCCGGGGGTTACGACCCCCGACCTTCATGGTAACCGGCCAGCTTGGCCGGCTGGTGAGTCACCACAGGACCCCCCCATGCGGGTCTCACCCTCCTTGCTCCGGCGGCCGGCGGTTCCGGCCGCCGCTCCCCGAACCACCGCGGCCATAAGCCGCGGTCTTGTTCGATCGGCGCGACGCACCAACACCACCCCCTTCCGCTGAGGCCCCAATCCGGCCGTGACCTCTTCTAGGTTCTCCGGCGCGGCGCGACGGCGCCGCGCTTCTTCTCCCATTCTTTATTGATTCTTCACGGTGCAACCGCACCGCGCTACCTTTGCTCATGCCGCAACATGTTCAAACAATCAAGGGGGGAGGAGGGTCGGCCATGTTCATGTCATCAGACCTCCTTCCGTTATTGCGATAACAGGCGGCCTAATTTGAAAATGTTGAACGACGGCGAATGTATTCACGAACACAAAACAATTATCCCCTACCTCAAACGTTGTTGAACGAAGGTTCGTCGCGGGGAAGGGACGTCGCGGAAGACGGCATCGCGGAAGGAGGATCATCGGCGTCGCGGTACACGGCATCACATCATCGATCTCCGAGGATGGCATCTCTCACCAGCTATGGAGAGGGAAGAAGACGGTATGACGAACTCCTCTTTGCGGTGACGGATTTCTTCGTCGAAGACCGGCGTTCTTCATCGGCGATGGTGCGTTCTTCGTGTTCTTCAAGGAGGAAGATGGAGTTCAAGACATGAGAGAATCCTCTCCAAATTCTCCCTGCACAACCAAACTCCAACATAATGAAATAAGACCTTGTCTTATTTAATTAACACAAAAGCCAACTAAAAATTTGAAATTCGAATTGAATTCATGAATTAATTACTTTGAATAAGTTAATCAATTAATGATTTGACTTTTCATTTAATGGGGGGGTGCGGGTGAGTTACATAGTTAAAGGAGGGGGTTTGAGGAAGTTGAATAGGTGGGGCTCATGTGGGCCCCACACCAAAAATATCCTACCTAGTGTAGGATATAGTGTGTCCCACTCCAACCACTTAGCTTAGGTTAAACTACTTTAAATAAAAAATAAAATTTGGTTGCACCATTTTATTTTATTATTCATTTAACCAAAAATTTTAATTACCACACCTGAGCAATCAAAACTCCAGGAAAGGTGTTCCTAAGCAATTATCGGTGCTGCGATTCCATCGGTGTCCTTGGATTTCGATTCCGAGCACCAGTTCAAAAGTTAGGAAAATCTCGCTCGTTCGTTCACTGAACGTACCCGAGCTAAACTTCGGAAATTTATTCCGAGCTCACTGGGCCTCGAAATCAGGTTCCGTCAGAATCTTCATTCTTGTAGAATCCCATAGAAAATTATGAAAAATTTTCCGTTTAATGTTATGGGTCTTTAAATGGATAAAAACGAGATTGGAAAAGTTATCCCTTACCTTATGTGGGATATGCTTACTATGCTTCCAAACCTCTTGTATAATGATTTAAATAATGTCATTGACTTATTACAGAATCATATTCATTGTTATGATATCATATATGGTTCACTTATGACATTATATTACCCGTTCTTTTGTAAATTCCATGTTAAAGCACCGTTTTGGGTAAAATCGTTTCATTTATCGTACGAGATTCGACTTGTTGTTCATGATATTATTACTTATATCCTGATTTACATAATTCCATAATGTAAAACATTATTTATATATTATATATATTCAGCATATAAATATATATGATAGATCGATAAATGGAATGAAATACACCGTTCATGGAGACGGTAGGCCTTACGTATGCATGAACGCTGTTTTCATTTCCTTATTGAATTGAATGGAATTAAGTAGATGACATACATATATATATACATAAATCCAGTATCATTATTATGTCATATATTTCATTATTATTCATTATATATATACTTTATAATCATTCATGAATGGTTAACATGGAGAATGAATCTCATCTCGTCATGGAGACGGTAGTCCGTACGTAAGCACGAGCGAGGATATCATTCCCATGATCGTGGAACTGTATTGAAGAATATTTATAATATTTCAGAATCAATATCACTTTACAATAATAATATATAGTTATTTATTTGCACCATTATACCCATCCATGTAGGGTGGTGGTCGAAAAAAGATTACACCACTGCATGGAGACGGTATTCCGTATGTACGCACATGCGGTGATTTTGTTTTCCGTAGGATGGATAGAAGTTGAAATTGGGTTGATTTATATTTATAATAACAGATAAATATATAAGTAATATTGATGTTATTACTTTATAATGAGACAACTAAAGAAGAATATGTAGAAGAAGAAAGAAACATGAGAAAATCAGAAGAAGAGATTACCTCTTCTTCGACGCACCTCCTTTAAGCTTCCTCTTAAGGAAGTAGAGTTGGTCTTTTGAGAAGACCAGAACCACGATAATGTTTCTATGGAAGTGGAGAAGATAAATTTTTAGGGTTTGTCCAAGCTTTAAGGCTCAAAAGGATGTGAATAGAAGATGGAAAGGGTGCCCTTTTTATAAGGGAGGAGAGGAGCACCATTGTAAAAACTCAAAATATTATTTTATAATAAAATCATATTCAGTTTAAGATAACTCCAAAATGATTTATTTCGAAGTTAAAGTGGGTATGGGTCGAAATCCTTTCAACCAATATATTTTATACAGGTTTGGGTCATTATATTATCCTTGTATTTTAGTTTTAACTCTTAGTTAATTAGACTGACATTTACCATGTCACTTTGTATTTTTATATTATATAGTTAATAAACTTACCATATACATCCAATAAGCCCCCAAGTGGTCCATTAATGATACACCTATCATGATATAAGTATCTTTGCCTAACCTTATATTTTTATGAATATAATTACAATTAATAATATAATATTTGTTTTAAAAACTATTTTCTGTCAATTTTGACATTGTTTGGTAATTGATTTTTCTGGAAATCAGAAATACATGATTAGTTCGAACAAAGTTAATTCAATAAATAATAACTTGTCATATTAACCTTGAAAATTAGTGGAATTCATAAAAAGTCTCAAATTACATATATTTTGGTATTTATAACATCAATTATGTTAATATTTCATTAATAAGATAATTACTACATCATCATTGTGTCATAAATAAACTAAATTATTTAATGTCTAAAAATTATAAATAAAATACCATTATGTGGGAAATCGTTTTATATTTCTAATGAATATTTATAGTTGAATTTATCTTATGTATAACCCTATATTAAAAATGATTTAGTTATTAAACATTGATTTTAACTATTTTAACCTTTCTTTAAATAAATTAAAAATAAATGTCCTCGTCTAATCCATGTGGACCTAAATGGTCATATTTTATTCCTAAGGTTTTTTTGGTCGAATTTAACTTATCCAATAGAATTAGGAAATGTGTCAGGGTAATAATAATATCATTTTTACCCTTAATTACCCTATTTACTTTTAACCGTGGTAAATAAAAGTAAAAAGTTACTTTTCACCAAAAATTATTTTCATCTCATTGAACCAAATTTTAGTCCCTAATATTAACCGTGTCTCTCGGATTTTCAAAATTCCACTCACAAAAGCGGTAATATTATGTTTTATGTGAATTTCCAAATTCTTCTAGGAGGTGGGTAAAAGACGATGGAAAGTTCAATAAAATTTTATATATCTAAAATTATTATAAAAAGACTCCAATGAATTACATTGAACATATATAGGTATTATGTATAAATTTTGACCTAAAATAAATTTAAATAAAATAAATAATTATTTAAATAAAAATTCTGTTTTTAAATAGTAACCCAGTGTTTTCATTATTCATCAAAAATTGAATGTTTTGAGAAAAATACCAAAAATTCACCCTAGGCTAATTTCGATATTACGAATCCAAAAATGGAGTCCATTTTGAATGATAAAATTTATAAAATTCCAAAAAGTGGGTATTAATATTCATAACATCTAGTTTATATAATATTTTAATAGCATATCTTTGTTTAGTGAAACTCGGTATTGCGTACAACACGCGCTATCGTGGAAGGTCGCGATTGCGTGTAATGTAAGCCAAGTCAGGGTTTCATGTAGTGAAATACTCTTTTGCTATTGCGTATAATAAAATCCAGCCATATTTCATTTATACATTGATTATATATATATATATACACTCAATGTTGTGTAGCATAACTACTATCAAAAGAATTTGAAATTGTGTGTAAGACGATCCATGAATAGTGTTGCGTATACTGCAAGCTAATACGGTCTTGCGTATAGTGCAAGATAATCTTGGTGTAACGTAAAACCGAAGATATGAAAGAAATTAAAAAGAATAAATCTCATAAAATATCGGGGTGTTACACCATTATTAGTGCATTTAACACTTTGAACATTGTTCCACATTATGATTGTAATTCCTTCATAAAATGCATTATTACATGGTACATTATTGAACATCTCATAAAACAATAAATGGTCTTAATTTTTTTTCATATTTTTTAGGTCTCCCATGATATAAAAAACAATTCATTATTTTGGAGCACTTGAAGATTGAAATTGGAAGCCTACCAAAGTGGTTATTGAACCAACAAGGTTCTGGACGAAGTGAACTGGACAACAGCCAAATTAAATTACTATAGAGGACAGGATGAAAGCCCAATGATTCTGAAAATTTATATTAAGATAGAGGATATTATGGGGAACATTTTATTAAATAGTGGTCCAAGCTTATTCAGAGTTTTTAATGGTGTTCCAGGCGGCCCAATTTGATGATGAAATTTTGGGCCAGATTCTGAGGCCTAGAAAAACAGCCCACCATTGTAATCATATCTCACGAACCACAAATTATTTTGGGCTGAAATTTTAGAGGATATTAGGAGACATCCGGGGATAAATTTTACCCATCTATGTCCCGCTCTAATTCGTCCATCTAGAAGGTCCTTTTGGCGCGTATTTGCGGTGGATGGAAGCTGGCTGCCAATTCGGCGGAAGAGTGGAAAAGTTTCATCAACATTAATTGTCCACCCACCTAGGCCCACCACAATTAATTAAAGACACATGAAAAGACTGGGGCTCAGAGAAAGACTTCATAAATTCTTATTTAAGGAAGTAATGGTGGAGTATTTAGGGATCATGGAGCTTTGTTTTCATTGTAATGTTATTATGCCAACTTGTCATTGTAACGTTATTCCTTCTCATGTAAGTTGTTCGAATCACCATAGTTTTCAATAAAATTTCTTCTTCTTCTCTAATTATTTTCTTCTTCATATCACCTTGATACAGTTTCCTCAAGGTGTGAACTTTTTCACACCAAACCTTGTTATTTTTTTCACACAATGGTGGAGTGATTAATATTTTGTTGTTTTTACTTCTTCAATTCCACCCATGTAAGTCTACAACCCAATTCCGTTGACAAAATGTCATCAATGGAGGGATAACTATTTTATGGTATGATCCAATGGATTAGAAAGGGGCTGGAATTGATGTTATTTATAACACTCTAAATGTACATAATTTCTCTTATTTGAGATTCTTTCATTCAATGATTTTCTCTCTTCCTCTTCCTTATTGAAGTCATTCACCACACTTTTATGAGCTAATTAGATCCTTTACCTTGGATTTATCATTAAAATGATCCTACAAGTGTATTGGTGATTAGAATATATTTGTAGAGGGGTTTAATCAGTATGTTATGAGGTTAGTTTGAATTTATTTTATGAAACCTTCTCAAGTAAATGAAATTGAAATTGAAAAAAAAACAATTCATCCCATCCACCCCGAGCAATTACCTAGGATCAACTCATTTTCTCATCATTTGAATTCAAATAGATCTCTTAGTGCTCTTTTAAAACCATATAAAATCAACCCAATATGGCAACTTCATAGCCAAAAACCCATCACTTTTTATTATGTGTCTAAGGATCTTCTTAGGTCTCTGAGGATTCGACTACCCAAGAAACACTACAAGCGACCGCTTAACCCTTAAAACGTGGGTAAATTTGGGCGAAACTAATGACCCATGTTTCATTGTTCCTTCATGGAGTCTTTGGTAGTCCCTTGAAAAATTCCATCGTAATATTATCCAATTTCCACTCAGTTATGGGAATAGGTTGCAAGACTCCTCCATGCTGTTGCCTTCCAAATTTCACTTGTTGACAAACCATACATCTTGACCCAAAATCAGCAATCTCCCTCTTCATGCTGTCCCACAAAAAATGTTACTTTAAATCTCTATACATTTTGGTTCTACCAAGGTGTATAGAAAAATTGGAACTATGAGCATCATCCAATAATTACCTTTTTAGATCAGGTATATCGGGAATACAATGTCTCTTACCAAATTTCAAAATTCTATATTCATACACCAAGTCACTCAATCTCCCATCATTCACAGCTTTAATCTTCGATTGAAACTCCTCATCATCCACATGGGAACTTTTTATCCTTTCAATCATATATTTTTTCCCAACCATTTGAAAAATCATTGAATTTTCAACTTCTATGGTTATTCCCATGTCCATATTCACTAGATCCATGTATATATGATCCTTTTCAACTCTCATCTTGTTCAAAACTCCATGATATTTTCTACTCAAATCAGCTTCCACCTTATTTTCCTTCCCCAGGTGGTAGTGTATAGTGTAATCATAATCTTTGAGTAGTTCAATCCACCGTCTTTTCCTCATATTGAGTTCTTTCTGTGAGAAAATATAATTCAAACTCTTATGATCAGTATAAATCTCACATTTTTACCATATAGATAGTGTCTCTAAATATTCAAAGCAAATATTATAGCTTCTAACTCAATATCAAGAGTATTATAGTTTTGCTCATGAATTTTTAGCTGTCGTGATGCATAGGCAATAACTCTATTGTTCTGCATAAGGACACAACCAAGTCCTTTCTTCGATGCATCACTATAAATAACAAACCCATCACACCCTGATGGTAGAGTCATGAGAGAAGCATAGAATAATATTCTATTCAATTCTTCAAAATATTCTTCACACCCTTTTGTCCAAAAAAAATTAACCCCTTTTCATGTGAGCTTTGTTAATGGGTTAGCAAACGTGGAAAAATTATGGACGAAACATCGATAATAGCCTTCTAAACAAATAAAACTACGTACCTCAGTTATACTCGTTAGTGCTGGCCATTTTTGTATTGACTTATTCAAAGAAGGATCAATAAAGATTCCATCATTGGAGGAAATATGTCCAAGAAAAGAAATCTCTTGATGCCAGAATTCACACTTGATAAACTTCCCATATAATTCATGTCCACTAAGAATCATCGCGATAATGCGCAAGTGATTTTCATGACCTTTATAGATTTTAGAGTATACCATGATATCATCAATAAATACCACTAAAAATTCATCAAGATATTCCTTGAAAACTCTATTCATTAGATCCATGAAGACAGAGGGTTCATTAGTCAATCCAAAAGGCATTACTATAAACTCGTAATGCCTGTACCTAGTTCGAAATGCTGTTTTCAGAATGTCTTCCTTCTTCACACAAAACTGATGATATCTAGATCTAAGATTAATCATTGAAAAATATTTATCTCCATGAATTTGGTCGAATCAATCATCGATACGTGGTAGGGGATACTTTCTCTTTATTTTTATATCATCGATCTCCCTATAGTCAATGCACAACCTCATAGAGCCATATTTCTCCTTAACAAAAAGGACATGGGATCCCAATGGATAAACACTAGGGTGACTAAATCCCTTATTACTCAATTCCTCTATTTGTTTTTTTAGTTCCACTAATTCCACAGTGGCTATTCTATAAGGGTTCTTTGATATGGGCATGGATCCAAGAATTAAATCAATGGAAAACTCAATTTCTCATTCTAGAGGATGTCCAGGTAAATCTTCAGGAAACACATCAACATATTCTTTCATAATAGGTATGTCCTCTATTTGAAAATTCTTTTCCTCACCCACATAAATTTCATTCTATTTCTCCCCAATAATTGAATTTAGTAGAGCTATTAGGGGTGGATCTAGATATGAATTTGGTGGTGACGATTCTTCTCTAAAGATAAGGTGTTCTTTATCATCTTCATAAAAAATAGTAACCTCCTTCTACTTACAATAAATTTTTTTTCATCATGGTCTGAAACCCAATCCATACCATGGATTATATCAAATTCAATCATGGGTATGACGATGAGATTAGCAGATAAAGGACATTTATATTCCCTAATGGGGACTGATTCACAAATCTTTGTTGCAATGTAACTTCGATTAAGAGTTTGGACAGACAACTCCCTTGTTAAATCAAATTAAAAAAATATAATTTTCTTAGAAAACTGGGATGATATGAAATAATGAAATGATCTAGAATCAAATAAATAATTTTCTAAAATTGAGGAAACCATTAAATTACCTGCCACCACGTCTTTCGGAGCTTCAACCTCAGTAGTAGTGATATCATAAGCTTTTCCTTGACCCCTCATCCTTTTCTGAGATAATTTTCCCAGATGCTTAGGACATTCATTTGCATAATTCCCCCCTTTCCCTATAATTGTAGCATTCATCATAGATAGCCTCTTTCTTCCCCTTGCAATCATGATCTTGGTGGCCTTTTTCACCACACTTGTAACAGACTCCCATTCCCTTCAGGAAAGTACATGGGTGCTTCTTCCCACATTTGTTGCAGGATGGATATTCAAGTTCTCCCTTCTTACCTTTATCTCCATTTCCAGAGTGTTCAACAGATCTCATATTCTATTTCTTTTCTTTAAAGTCGAAATACTTAGGGAATTATTTTTCTATCTTGATAGCACATGAGACAATATCTTCATACGATGAGAAGGATTGTGAGACTAATTCTCTACGGAGAAATGGTTTTAACCCATCAAAAAAATGATCAATCTTACATATTTGGTTATGTATATAATCTACAGCATGCCTCTCTATCCTTGTAAATTAAGCCTCATACTTTGTGACAATCTTATCCTCCATTTGACTCAGACTCATAAATTGCCTTTCCATATCCGCTCGATGGTCACGAGGAAAGTATTTTTCTAAGAAAAGATCTTTAAACTCCCACCATTACATATTTGATACTTTATCATCTATCTTTGTGTTTTGAATCAATAACGACCATTGATTAGCATCTACAGTGAGGCGGTAATCTACAATGAAAACTTTTTCCCTTTCACTAATCTCGAAGACGTCGAATATTTTCTCTATGGAATTTATCCATTGTTCAACTACTAATGGATTTTTACTCTGATTGAATGATGGTGGTTTTTGCCTCATGAAGTGATCGAACATTGATCCTACATTCTATGGATCAGGGTGCTCCATACATGTAAGGTTATTATTCATATCCTGAGTGAGTTCTCCCTGTATGGTGATTAGCTGATCAGCACCAGTTGCATCACTAGCTCCATTATAATTATCTTGAGTAGGAGGGAAATCCCTGCATGGAGTGTGTGCATTGATATGGTTTCCATTCCTTCCACTAGGCACCATTTCTAAACAATGGCATAAAATAATTTGTTTATGAATTTAAATACATAATTCCATGCTTGTAAAAAACTTAACATAAATTGTACAGTTTATGGACATAATCTCTAATCATATAAAAAATTTATTTTAGGAAGTATATACTCATAAACCCTTCATAATGGTTTTTAAAGAATATGAGAATTATCCTAAGAATATCCCCTGGGAGTGTCGTAACCAAGAGTGTATAAAGACCTGTTGTCGTGCACCAGTTCCCATTCGTGTCTAGCTCAAAGCGGTGTTTTTGAGTTTTACAACTAAGTACATCTGTGCTAGAGCCGCCTCTACCTGCTCATATCCAGACATGGATGTATTTCTTGGAAAACTCACAAAATCTATACAATACCAAAATTACAGGATGTTCTTCTATACTAATCCTAAAAGTCTATCTTAGGGCTATATGATCTAATTAGAGTTTATCTAAATCTAGTTTTCAAGTTTTTTAATAAACTTACTCTGAGAACAACTCTAACATGATGACCCCAGTTACCCAGAGTTGGTGCATTGTTACGTATCATTGTCATGATCACAAAAGATAAAGTCTCGAAATACCGATTAGTTTAGTAGCCTTTGGTAGTACTAGATACATTCATAAAGTTTACATTTCCTCATAAAATGGAAAACTACAGCAATATTGTTTCCATAGAAAACACTGAGATCCCATAGACTATCTCTGTAGGTCATTCATAATATACATCATCACATCCTGGGAAAAATAAAACAACTAAATGGGTGAGCTCAGATGCTCAGTAAAGATAACAATATAGAAGAAGCTTTCATAAATAAGCATAAACATTTAAGAAAATGTATAAAACTAAAACAAAATCCTTTTCAACATAAAATCCATAATAATATGGAAAATATAAATCAAAATAGTTTCATTTACTTACTCACATGGATATTCTACTAATCGAATAATCACATGCAATATCAATAGCCACTTTCATAATGATGGAATGCATAATGCCAGACTTTCATAACCACATAGTCAAGTCATTGTGCCAAGACTAAAAATACGATGTTGTCTAGGCCTTGCTCCAAGACACTAGTTTGTCTCAGGAGACCTACCAATGTATCGAGGAGCTATAGCAGGCTCCACCTGTCACTTACTAATTCCAATTTATTCCTCATTTGAAAAGGATTAAACTATACATAAAAATTCATATTAAATCTGGCATACGAAATGTCAATGATTTAACCACAAACCATGAATGGTATGAAATAAAACATCCACATTCAAAAATATCACAAAACCTTAAATACAATATGGAAGTTTTGTATCATAATAAATCAACTGCAAATAATCTTAAAATCCATCAAATGATGTTGACATAGATAAAATCAAAACTTTTTTAGAGAAATATCACTTTCTATTTTGAAATCATTTAAAAGTCACATAATTATAAAAGAAAACATTTATATTTAAAAATATTCTTATAAAATTGTATGGAAAGCTTCAACGATGTTATAACGGTCGAAAATAGCCGAAACCACTGTCCAAGTTAAAAAAGACATTATTAGATTAATTTTGTCAAAAAGGTTATAACAGACCTTGTCTGGAAAATGATGGAAAGATTCCTTTATAAACATCTTATAAAAGTAAAAAATGGGTATAAATGAATTTAACCCATAGTCTAGTAAATTTTAATAATGTTTTGAAATAAATTTTTAAGCAACATGGATGTGGATGATAAATATGTCCCAGTAGATAATTACGTAAAAACAACCTCGGATAATGAAGAGATTGTAGATTTAACTCTTATCTTGTACTTTTTCTTGGTCGAGGGTAGATTAAACTCATGTATAATGGTGAAATAATTGTTATTAAATTATACAAGAATCATCTACATTAATATGATATCATATATGATCTTTTAACATTGCTTTGTCAATAATATCTTAGTATTATCATCATTTCGAGTGTTACCAGATTCATTTTCCATTATATTATTTATTATGTGAGTCATATTTGTTATGGATAGTATGTATCTTATTCATATCTAGATTGATATCAAGTCCTTAAACATTATTTTTAATCATCAAATGTAAATTATTCTTGAATGGATATGATGGGGAATGAATCTCATCGCGTTCGTGGAGACTGTAATCCGTACATACGCACGAGCGACAATATCATTCTTTTGATATTAAAATAATATATAATTGGATGGTATATCATATATAAAGAATCATTATTATGTTATATTTGTTATTTACATCAATTACACATCATTATTATTGTAACGTCCCGGTTCTGGAAGCCACCCAGAGGAGCCCCGTACCCGGTTGGTCACATGGCCTCAAGCGCATTTCCCCAAACGCCAGAGGCTGTCGACCAGCAACGAGGGCCCTGGGTGTAATAGTGGGGAAACTATGCCCTCATTGATAGATTACACAGCGGAAAAAAAGTAAACATAAAATATCAGAAGCAGTAATAACCAAGAATATAAACAGCAGATGACTAAATCAACAAACTGGAGCACATATGTATGTATATAAAATGATGCATGCTACCTAACCAGAAAATAGCCAAACAAGTCACAATGATGGAAAAAACTACAATACTAAAAAATCACAAAAGAGAAAAGTAAACATCTCAAAATCTCAAGCTAAAGCTTGGTCCCACGCTCCCTTACTCCAAGCAATCAAGTTTGATAAGTCGAAGGGCGCTTTCCCTTGTCTATACCTGCAGCAACATAGTCTAATTAGGCCCAAAATCATGGCCCAAACAGGGTGGGAGATAAAATCCCAGTAGGAATTCACCCGAAGATCTTTTCCTAACAATCAGTGAGTATATAGGAGGTAAAAGTAAAATAAGCAGTAAACAACCACAACAAGCAATAGGCAGTGACAGTAAGTAGTAAGGCAGGATGATACAACAGCAATCAAACCACAACCAACAACAGTAGTGAAGCACAAGGCTAAAACATAGGATACCCTATGGGGAATACTCACAGCCATCCACTCTGGTCCTAACCATGAAGTACCACAACCCTCTGGGCAATGCACTCAGCCTAAACCCTCTGGTTTGGTTATACGCATTTATGAGACTCTCTGGGGAAGCTCACTCGGTCAATTCCCCTTATAGTCTAGGGTAGTCAGGGAATCTCTTGAGTAAGATCACGCGGTCTAACCCTCTTATCCCCAAGGTCTACAGACTCTATGAGGAAGCTATCTCGGTCAATTCCTCCTATAGCCTCAGGTATACCATAGACTCTCTGAGGAATCTCACTCGGTCAATTCCACCTCTATCCTGGGAAGGTTATTAAAGAGATCCAAACAAGGTAAGACTCTTTGAGGAAATGCACTCGGTCTACCCTCCTGTAGTCTATAAAATCCAAGACTGTCTAGGAGCTCACTCGGTCCATCCCCTCTGTAGTCTGTAATGTCTAAGACTCTATGGGAATCCCACTCGGTCTATCCCTTATAGTCTATAGCACCGGGCCCTCTCAGCCCCATGCCAGTCAGTGCATAATAATTCTATAAGGCCAACGTACACCTATGGAGATTCTTGGCTAACCAAAGTAAACCTATAGAGCTACATAGCTAAACAGTCTACTAGGCAACAAGCATGTCATGAATTCCACTTCAGCCGATAATCGCAAGGCATGAAACCAGGTGTAGCAGCCAAAGGTAAACGAGACCCAAGGGTCGTAAATAGAACAAAGCATGGAAAAAAACATCCAAGCACAACAAAATATCCTCTAAAATGGTCAAATTACCTCGACACAAGCATACATGCACGATAGGAAAACAACGAGGGAAAAAAGGTAAACACGTGATGCCCCGTTCATAGGTATCGGTGGGAATTCGCACATAAACTCATGGACATTGAAAAGTAAGGCACAAAACACCTAACTCGATCCTAGGAGATCGATATACTTGAACCAAGACGGCTGATTCTCATTAGAACGTCGTAGATCTGACAAAACACACAAAACATTCAACCTTATATAACATGAGAAGGAAGAAGAATTGGAAAACAAGGTTCAAGCAGAAGGAAAAAATCACCGCTGCACTTCCAACACAATCGACAGTACTCAAATTGAAGATCGGATGGAGAGGCGGGTGCTCGGGGAAGATTCGGCCATATGGGTCACTCTCAGACGAACCAGACCTAGAAGAAGAAAATATCGCGATGAGGCGCGACCCTGGTCCGTTTAGTGAAAAAAAAGAAAAGTACACAGAGTGTATTTTTAAAGTACATAGCGTGTAGTGGGGTTTTTTCATACTCTTCCAAAATCGGCCTCCACGTCACCCCTACACACCATGTGTGTGGCCCAGGCACGGCCAGCACACGACTTTGAGGCGGGGAAGAGTACAAGGTGTGTACTCAAAAGGTACACGACCTGTACTTCGAAATTTTCCAGAAACTCCAAAAAAACTCAAAAACTCCAGAAAAGGGAAGAAATACCTGAAACAAAGACCCGGGTGATTACAAACATCCCCCCTTAAAGAAATTCTTCCTCGAATTTCCCTAGATGGGTGTAGAAGAAGGATCCTCAAATAGCTCCGACCACTGCGATCGATCCTCGGCCTCCCTCTACCAAGTCTCATCCTGTACATTTTCGTGCTGCCATAGCACCCGTACCAGAGGAACATACCGGCCTCAGAGAACCATCGTGTTGCGATTGAAAATCCGGATAGGATGCTCCTCAAACGACGCATCCGCTTCCAGCGCAACCTCATCGGGTTGGAAGACATGAGATGGGTCTGAGAAGTAACGTCAGAGCTGAGAGATGTGGAAGACGTCGTGCATAGCCTGGCACCTCTGTGGTATTTGCAACCAATAGGCAGCCGTCCCAACTCTCCCCAATACCTCAAATAGCCCGACGTACCACGGTGAAAGCTTACCGTGTCTCGGAATCCTCTTGTGTCCCAACCTCGGTGCGACACGCAGGACAACCTGATCTCCAACCTTGAACTCCAGAGGTCGTCTCCACTGATCAGCATAAGACTTCTGTTGCGACTGTGCTGTAGCCATCCTCTTCTGAATTAACTCTATCTGCTCCGAAGTCTCCAGAACATGATGAGGTCCCAGCAATGCTGCCCCTCCTACCTCCATCCTGCATAAGGGTGATTGGCATGGCCTACCGTACAAATCCTCATATGGTTCCATATAAATGGTTTTCTGAAAACTGTTGTTGTAGGAAAACTCCACAAGAGGTATATGCTTTTCCCAAGAACCGCCGAAGTCTAGAATGCAAGCTCGGAGCATATACTCAAGCACATTTATCATGCGCTCGGACCGGCCATCAGTCTGGGGATGGTATTCTGTACTCAAAAGTACCTGTGTACCTAAACCCTTTGGGAGTCCTGGCCAGAACAGAGAGGTAAAGCACGCATCCCTGTCTGAAACAATGGTGTGTGGAACTCCATGTAGACGTACAATCTCTTGGATGCACAGTCGTCCCTGATCATCAACACTGAAGGTTTCCTTGATCGACAGGAAGTGTGCTACCTTCGTAATTCTGTCAACGACAACCCAAATAGCATCACTTCCCTATGGTGACCTCAACAACCCGGTCACGAAGTCCATCACAACATCGTTCCGCTTCCACTCCGAAATGGGTAACTGCTATAAAAGCCCTGCTGGTCGCAGATGCTCTTCTTTCACCAGCTGACAAGTAGAACATCTCGTGACAAAACCAACAACATCTTTCTTCATACCTGGCCACCAGTACATGCGATGAATATCCCGATATATTTTTGTGATGCCAGGATGAACTTCCCAAAATGAGTATTGGAAATACCACATCATCTCCTCATGTATGTCTACTGGAACCCATATGCGTCCCTGGAAAAATAGGATCTCATCCTCTCCCACTGTCCATCCAGGAAGAGGGTCCCATCCTAACACAATCTCCTACAGGACCAAGGCCTCTGAGTTTGATAGATGCCCCATTCGTTCCAATCAAGAAGTGTAGAGGTAACAACCATAGATGAAAGAAAAGTTTTCCACTGTATGTCATGCACCTTCAAGTACATCTCAGAGAATAGATCCATAAGCTTCCATTCACTACTTCCCTCTTGAACTGCCTGAATGTGAGTTCTCCAACTCAATGCATTATCCACCACGTTTCCCTTTCCTGGCGTATAGGCGAGCTTGAAGTTGAAAGACTGAAGGTACTCGACCCACCTGTGATCTCTCAGATTTAGATCGCATTGAGTGAAGACGTAATTGAGACTCTTGTGGTCTGTGAAATCCACAAATGCTCCCCCATAAGATATTGTCTCCAACAGCGCAATGCATGAACAACTACCGCAAACTCCAGTTCATGCATCAGGTAGTTCCTCTTGTGTGGCCTCAAATGCCTCATCCAATACGCAACAACTCCATCTCCCTGCATAAGCACAGATCCTAGACCGATAGCTGAAGCATCACAGTAAACAGTGTATCCCTTGCCCGGCTCCGGCAAGAATAGTATAAGTGCGGACGTCAACCTCCCTTTCAGCTCCTGAAAGGCTGAATCACAAGAATCTGACCATAAAAACTTCACCCCCTTCATGGTCAGACCTGTCAATGGTGCTTCTAGGCGCGAGAAGTATTGAATAAAGCATCTGTAGTATCCGGGCAGCCCTAGAAAACTCTGCACCTCAAAGACTTTCTTCGGTTACTCCCAAGAAACTACAACTCACACTTTCTCTGGGTCCACAGATACTCTAGTCTCCGAGATAACATGACCCAAGAAGTAAATATGATCCATCCAAATGTGGCACTTCAAGAGTTTATCATACAAACGATACTCTCTTAGTGTACTCCGAACGATCTCAAGATGTGTGTCATGGTCGTGTCGAGTGTGAGAGTACACCAAGATATCATACATGAAGACCATGAAAATAGTGTCCAAGTACGGATGGAACACTCGGTTAATCAGTGCCATGAAAACTACAGGCACGTTTGTGAGACCGAACGACATGACTATATATTCGTAAAGACCATACCAGCTGCTGAAAGCTGTCAGAGGTATATCTGATGGTCTAACGTGCAACTGATAATAACTAGAACTCAAGTCGATCTTGGTGAACACCTGGTCTCCTCGAAGCTGATCAAAGAGTTCATCGATCCTCGGCAAGGGATATGGGTTCTTGACCGTCAACTGGTTCAGCTTCTGATACTCCACACAAAGTTGAAAGGTACCATATGCCTTCTTCGAAAACAGGACAGGAAAACCCCAATCTCCTCGAGAAGACTCTCTACAATGCTTCCTACTATCCGTAGAAGGAACACCAACCCTGGATATCGAACCGCCCTGGCCCACTGCTCCAGAATCCCTCAGATTGTACTAAGTAATCAGCATCTGGTTGACGATGGAGGATATAGAATTCAACTAGAAGATATTCACCAAGGAATAAATCTTCTACTTGAGACCATCCTCAGTCTTCCACAAAAGGAACAACTCATCACCTGCTGGGATCAGTTTAAAACGCTGTAGCTCAGTAAAATGGGACGAGTACTCCATGACAGAAAGAGTACCCTGCTGTAGACTCAAAAAATCCCGGGCTCGATCAGCCCTCAGGGTCTCTGGATAAAAGTATTCATAGAAAGTACGTCGAAACTCATCCCATGACATACCCTACTGGCACCCTGACTGTGATATCACCTCCCACAACCTCTTGGCAGTGTCCCAGAGCATATAAGTAGCCATCTTTACCCTTTTATCCTGAGGTATCATTAGGTGCTCGAAGATAGTCAGGGTGGCCTCGAACCACGACTATGCAGCATGGGGTCCTCCATCCCCTGAGAAAACTGGAGGATGCTAATGATAAAAAACCCTCATCAACTCAGCCATCGACGGGGTAGGAGGCGGTTCTCCCTGAAACGCCTACATCATCCTCAGGAAATCCTCCCTGAACTGCGCATCGGCGCCTGTGACGAGTATAACTACTAGTGCCAAGGATGGAACAGTTGGAGGATCTACAAGAGGTCTCTGATCGGCCATATCTGGTGTCTGACCACCTTCTGGAAACTGACGTACAACTGGGGGACGTCTCGGAGGCATAGCTCTAAAAGATCAAAAGCACACCTTAGATTAGAATTAACAAGGACTGAAACACAGGAGTACAAAACAAGAACATGGGGAAGAAACTATCAAGTTTTAAAAAACCCGACTACACGGCGTGTATAAAAACTACAAGACATGTCTACCTAAGCCACTGACATGGGCGTGTACCCCTGCCCGATAGGTCGTGTAACACCCCAACTACAAGGCATGTTGACCCAACACACGACGTGTACTTGAATACTATTCCCCAACCTGAGTCTCTTTACACTGCTAACTCACACGGTCAAACAAACCTCAGACTACAGGGCGTGTTCCCTAGGGACACGGCAAGTACTAGACACCAGCTTGGTGGCCCATGTTATTAGTTACACAACCGTCTACACGGTTGGCATTTACATGGCGTGTTCCGAACCAACACGGCGTGTATAAGTGATGGTGACAGCGTCCTGTGTTGTTCGTGACACTGCCGGGTACCTGGGTAGGACTACACGGCGTGTTCCGAAAGCAACACGACCTGTCTACTCAAGATTCCCCGACCCGTGTTTTTGGCGACACGACTGGGTACACGACTCTAAACTACACGGCGTGTACCTGCCGTACACAGCGTGTTCCAAAAGTTATTTCTACAACACCGTGTTCCTGCACACATAGTCAGTGACATGGACTGAAAACTACATGACGTGTAACCAGAAAGTATACGCCGTGTATTTTAGGTTTTTTTGGCAGTAGCTCAGAAACCGCACAGAATACCCAAAAACATAGAAAACCAAGCAAAGAGGTTCCAAATTCCGATCTGTGAGGGCCCATACTCTCCGTGAATCAAAGATTTGCATCTCCAACAGTCATGTATAAGAGAAAACAGGATCATGATCCACCAACTTACGATTCAAGAGGGCTCATAACACCTCAAGAATCAAAATTTGGAGTTCATTTAATCAAAGTTCAATACATACAATTTTCTAACAAAGCAGCAAAGATTATATCAAGTATCTATCACAACAACATGCATAATCTACAGAAAGCCTATCACAATAGCATGCAATCACTAATGCACCCTAGATGGCATGGCAAGAATGCATGGCATGTGATTTCTACAAGTGCCTACATGATGCATGAGATTGAATACCCTCATATCATCGGGTTGCGACAAAAATAGAAATAAAATATCAAAAAAATAACAGTACAAAGCATGTGAATCACTCTAGGTGAAATCGTATCAACCGTAAAATCTCAAAACCAGAAACTGCAATAAACGAGGTAGTATGGATTTTCCCTATACACAGGTTAGCTACTATTGGGCACAACTTATTACCAAGTACCGAATTCTTCCTATCCCTAGATAATTTCTCCAAATAGTAAAGCAAGAGAAAAGAATTCCTCTGATACCACTTTGTAACATCCCGGTTCCGAAAGCCACCCAGAGGTGCCCCGTACACGGTTGGTCACATGGCCTCAAGCGAATTTCCGCAAACACCAGAGGCTTCCGACTAGCAGCGAGGGCCTTGGGTGTGATAGTGGGGAAACTATTCCCTCATTGACAGAGTACACAACAAAAGAAAAGTAAACATACAATAGCGTAAGCAGTAATAACCAACAATATAAACAGCGGAGGACTAAATCAACAAACTAGAACACATACGTATGTATATAAAATGATGCATGATACATAATCAGAAAACATCCAAACAAGTCACAATGCTGGATAACACTACAGTACCAAAACAAGTACAAAAGGGAAAAGTAATTGCTCCTCAGCATCGCAAGCCAAAGCTTGGTCCCATGCTCTGTTGCTCCATGCAATCAAGTTCCATAAGTCAAAGGGCGCTTTCCCTTGTTTATACCTGCAGAAAAATAGTCTTCTTGGGCCCAAAAGAATGTCCCAAACAGGGTGTGAGATAAAATCCTAGTAGGCATTCACCCAAAGATCTATTCCAAACAGTCAGTGAGTATATGGCATGTAAAAGTACAATAAGCAGTAAACAGCAGCAACAAGCAATAGGCAGTGATAGTAAGTAGTAAGGCAGGATGATACAACAACAATCAAACCACAACCAACAATAGTAGTGAAGCACAAGGCTAAAAAATTGGAAACCCTATGGGGAGTACTCACAACCATCCCCTCTTTCCCTAACCAAGAAGTACCACAACCCTATGGGCAGTGCACTCAGCCTAACCCCTCTGGTTTGGTCATACGCATTTATGAGACTCTCTGGGGAAGCTCACTCGGTCAATTCCACTTATAGTCTAGGGTAGTCGGGGACTCTCTTGTGGATGATCACGCAGTATAACCATATTAGCACCAAGGTCTAGAGACTCTCGGACGAAGTTATCTTGGTCAATTACTCCTATAGCCTTAGGTATACCACTAAATCTCTGAGGAAGCTTACTCGGTCAATTACCCCTCTAGCCTTGGAAGGTCCTTAATGAGATCCAAACAAGGTAAGACTCTCTGAGGAAGCGCACTCGGTCTACCCTCATGTAGTCTATAATATCCAAGACTCTCTGGGAGCTCACTCGGTTCATCCCCTCCGTAATCTGTAATGTCTAAGACTCTCTGGGAAGCTCACTCGGTCTATCCCTTTTAGTCTATATCACCAGGTCCTCTCAGCCCCGTTCCAGTCAGTGCATAATATTTCTATAAGGCCAAAGTACACCTATATAGCTACTTGGATAACCAAAGTACACCTATAGACCAACTTAGCTAAACATTCTACTAGGCAACAAGCAGGTCATGAATTCCACTTCAGTCGATAATCGCATGGCATGAAAACAGGTGTAGCATTCAAAGGAAAATGGGACCCAAGGGTTGTAAATAGAACAAAGCAAGTGAAAAAACATCCAAGCACATCAAAATATCCTCTAACATGGTCAAATTACCTCTACACAAGCATACATGCACAATAGAAAAACAAAAAAGGAAAAAAGGTAAACACGCGATGCCCCATTCATAGGTATCGGTGAGAATTCTCACATAAACTCAAGGACTTTGAACGGTAGGGCACAAACCACCTACCTCAATCCTAGGAGATCGATATACCTGAACCACAATCGATAATTCTCTCTTGCACATCCTAGATCTGAGAAAACGCACAAAACGTTCAACCTTAGATAACTTGAGAAGGAGGAATAATTAGAAAAAAAGGATCAAGTAGAAGGAAGAACTCACTGTTGCGCTTCCATCACAATCGACCATGCTCGAATCGGAGATCGGACGGAGTGGAGGGAGCTCAGGGAAGATTCGTACGTACGTGTCTCTCTCGGACGAACCAAACCTAGAAGAAGACAATATCGCGATGAGGCGTGACCCCGGTCCGTTCAGTGAAAAAAAGAATAGTACATGGTGTGTATTTTTAAAGTACACAACATGTAGTGGGTTATTCTATACTCTGCCAAAATCGGCCTCCACGTCACCCCTACACACCGTGTGTGTGGCCCAGGCATGACCAGCACACAGCTTCGAGCAGGGGAAGAGTACACGGCGTGTACTAAGAAAGTACACAACATGTACTTCGAAATTTTCCAGAATGTCCAAAAAAACTCAAAAACACCAGAAAAGGGAACACATACCTGAAATGAAGACCTGATTTCATAAAATTATACACATCCAAATAATAATCTATTTAATAACAATTACACCACGACGTGGAGACAGTAAGTCATACGTACACACGTATGGTGACATGTCATTCAAAGGATGGATATAATAATGAATATGGTTGTACCATATTTATAATAACATAATAGTATATAAAAGATAATGTTGTTATTATTTTATAATTTAAACAAAAAAGAAATAGTAAGTGGAAGAAGAATGGAACTTAAAAAGAGGTGATGAAATATTTACATCTTCTTCAGGTTCTTCCTTTTGATTTGATCAAAAGGTCTCCTTAGGGTGGCTTTCATACTAAAGGAGGTCCTCTAGGATGAAGGGAGTACAATAGATATGGTATTAGTGTAGGGATTGGCCAAGCCAAATTTCTTTGAAGGTGTGAATGAGAGAGAATATGGAGTGCCCTTTTATAAGAGGGGTGAGGGGAACCTTAGGAAAATCTAGAAATAGTATTTTATATTAAAATAATTTTAGGTTTATAATGCCTCCAAAATGTATTATTTAAAGGATAATGTGGGGATGGTTCAAAAACCACACAACTAATAAGTTTTATATAGGTTTGAGATACTATATTAACTTTATCCTTTAGATTTAACTCTTAGTTAAATTCTTTGACATTTACCATGTCTCTTTGTATTTTTATATTATATGGTTAATATACATACTATATACTTTTAAGAGAACTCCAAGTGGTTCATTAATAATACCCCTATAATTATATAATTCTTTTAGCAGAACCATTGATTTTTAGGAATAGAATATCAATTAATTATGTAATATTTTTTAAAAAACTTTTTTATGTCAATTTTGACACTATTTGGTATTTTGTTTTTGAAAAATTCATAACATCGTTATTACTTCAAAAACAATTCATCTGACCAACCCTAATATGTCATATTAACCTATCAAATTATTGGGATTCATAAAAAGTATCAAATTACATTTATTTGGATATTTATAATATCAATTATTTTAATATCTCATTATTTAGGTAATTACTGCAACATTATTGTGTCATAACTAAAATAAATTATTTAATGTCTAAAAATTATAATTAAAATAAAATTATGTATGAAATATTTTTAGCTTTCTAATGAAGATTCATAGTCTAATTTATCTTATGTGTAACCCTATATTAAAAATGTTTTAGTTATTAAACATTAATTTTAACTCTTTTAACTCTTCTTTGAATTAAATAATAATAAATTTCTTAATCTAATTTAAGTGGACCAAAGATGTTCTTATTTTATTCATAAGGTTTTTTTAGTCGAATTATAATTATCCAATAGAATTTCAATATGTGTTAGGGTAATAATAATATCATTTTACCCTTAATTATCCTATTTACATTTAACCGTGGTAAATAAAATTAAAAATCTACTATTCACCAAAAATAATTTTCATCTTATTGAACCAAATTTTACTTATTGATATCAACTATTTCTCTTAGATTTCTGAAATTCAACTCACAGAAGTGGTAAAATTAAGTTTTATGTAAATTTCCAAATGCTCCACGGAGGTGGGTAAAAGATGGTAAAAAGAATAAAATTTTTATATATCTAAAATTATTATAAATTGACTTCAATGAATTAAATTGAACTTATATAATTATTTTGTCTCTATTTTGACCTAAAATATATTTAAATAAAATAAATAATTATTTAAATAATAATTCAGTTTTAAACTATAACTAATTGTTTTTCACTATTCATAAAAAAATTGAACGTTTTCAGAAAAATACCAGAAATTCACCCAAATATAATTTCGATATTATGAATCAAAAAATGAAGTCCATTTTGAAAGATAAAATTTATTAAATTTTAAAAAGTGGGTGTTACTATTCATAATGGCTAGTTTTATTGGTTGTGGTGTTTTTAGAACTCGATGTTGTGTACAACACACACTATTGTATTATTCAAAGAGAAGCACACCGTGGAAGCTTGGGGTGTTACAGATAAGCTCTAAGAAATGTAAATTAAGTGGTAGTTCTAGTTGAATGAAGTATCATTATTGGGGAATATCATCCCAAGAAATGGGATATATATGGATCCTTCGAAAAAAAGGAATTGAGGTATGGCCGAGACTGACATCTATGATAGATATCTATAGATTCTTCAGGTTAGCTGGATATTATCGCAGATTTTTGAGAAATTTATCATGATTTTCACACCCTCTTACCAAGTAGACTCGGAAGCGATTCAAGATTT
This sequence comes from Viscum album, assembly GCA_963277665.1. Lineage (NCBI taxonomy): Eukaryota > Viridiplantae > Streptophyta > Magnoliopsida > Santalales > Viscaceae > Viscum > Viscum album. The sequence continues at coordinate 493,372,707 of OY728148.1, read as the reverse complement.
CTTGGAATACTGAATGTGAAAAAGATTTACGGAGTTTAAGAAGAGGCTTATCACTACCTCTATTCTCACACTACCCATAATTGGGGACCTTTTAATTATTATCAGTGATGCTTGGAAGAAGGGCCTGACTTGTGTGTCGATGCAGAATGACAAATTCATCACATTTGCCTTAAGGTAATTGAAAATTCATGAGAAAAACTTTCCCACACACAATCTAGAGGTGGAAGCTATGATCTTTTCATTGAAAACATGGTGGCATTATATATTTTGGGAAATATGGGAAATATATATAGATCAAAAAAGTATCCAATATATACTCACAGAGAAAGAGATGAACATGAACCAATGAAAATGGTTAGATCTCATCAAGGATTATGACTGCTCAATCCATTACCACCCTAGGAAAGTGAAAAAGGTGTTGCACTCTCTAAGTATAGATGACCTAATGATTCTATCATTTATTAGAATTTAAAAGGATCTAATATTTTTTTATTCGGTGAAGATGGACATGGGAATCATAAAGAATGGAAAATCATCAATCCTTCCACATATTATTCCTCAAACATCACTTTTTGAATGGTTAAGGGATGTGAAAAAAATGATGTTTGAATTCAGAAGGACGTTGAAGCTATAAAAAAAGATAAATCTACAGAATTCAATGTTAATGAACAAGGAAATGTGAGCTTTGGGTCATAACTATGTTCAATTAAATCCAAAGATACAGAAAGAAATTTTGGATGATTCACATAGTTTTAATTTGTCCATTCACCTTGGAAACAAAAATATGTATCGGGTTTTCTGAGAGCATTATTGGTGGGATAACCTGATGATGGAGATCACCAAATATATATATCAATGTTCCTGGTATGTCATCAAGTGAAGGATGATAGTAAGAAGTCTAAGGGTATGATACAACCATTACCCATACTAACATGGAAATGGGAGAACATCACCATAGTCTTTGTTACTGGACTACTAAAGAAATCGAAAGGAAACAATTCTATATGGGTTGTGGTGGATCATCTTAAAAAGAATAAACAATTAATTGTGATTGGAGAGGATTTATCATTGGATCAAATTCCATGGATATACATCAAAGAAGTGGTAAGGATGTATGATGTACCACTATCAATTGTTTTCAATCAAGATCCAATATTCAACTCTATGTTCTGAAAGAGTCTACCATATGCTCTGAATACTAAGATGAACTTCAATATGGCTTATCATCCTCAAACTTAATGCCAATCTGAGCGAACTATCCAAAAATTTGAGTATGTGTTGAGTGCATGCTCAATGGTCTTTAAAGGAGGATGGGATCAACATCTTCCTCCGGTTGAGTTCTCATAGAATAATAAATTCCACTAAAGCATCCAAATGGAGTCTTAAGAAGTCCTTTATAGGAATAGGTGAAGAACACAGACAGGTTGGGATGATGTTGGGGGGAAAATTCTAGGACTATAAATTGTTGATGAAATGATGGAGAAGGTTAAGACCATCCAACAACACATCAAAACTATTCAGAGTCAACTAAATATCTATGACAACAACCGTTGATGAGACCTAGAGTTTTATGTTGAAGATATGGCTTTCAACTGCATATCTCCATTAACGAGAGTGATGAGATATGGGAAGGAGGGAAAGCTTAGTCCAAGGTACTTCAGCACTTTTATGCCCCCTGATCGCATTGGAGTAGTGGCCTATTGACTAGTACTCCCCCTGAACATATCTCAAGTACATGATATATTCCACGTATGACTCTTGAGGAGGTACATACCCAACCCATCGCTTGTACTAAATGTATAGAAGGTACTATTGGATAATGAACTTTCCTATATGGATAATCTAGTGAGGATCAAAGATCATAGAGAAAATCTTCTACGTAATAAGATAATTCCCCTCATCAAAGTGTTGTGTAGAAACCATGAGTTTAAAGAAACTACATGGGAACTGGAGGAAGTTATGAGGTAGTGTTAACCTCATTTGTTTTAGTGTGGTAATATAAAATACTGAAGGATAAATTTCTTAAAGGGGGAAGGTTGTAATGACACAATCATTTATGAATAATATTCCCTTTCTTTTAATTTCTTATGGATATAGAAAACACATGAACTCTTATTATTATTATTATTTGGTTTATATAATCATTGAGTATCATTTACATTGATAATATAGCTTCTGAATAGTGATCACATGAATAATATAAATATACGGTTTTAAAGAATATTTTCAACATAGAAAAATGATATTATTGCCTCATCCCATAGACTCGGGTCATACGAACATCATTTTTCGAAGCTTGGAAAGGAGGTAGAATCATTGGTATTCTCTTTAGACCAAACCAAAACTGAGATTCAAAAAGTTAAGCTTGAACAGAATCTCCTATGGAAGAAGTTCAAGTTAATAGAGATTACCACCTGGGTGATATTATCCGAGCTGCCCCAAGATTTTGTCACCATTTCACACCTTACCCTTATGTCTTAAGTGGGTGTTATAAGCAGTTATGCAATAAGGTATCGGTTACTTATTGTGTAATCCCTTCTGATAAATAAAATTCTTATTCCATCAATTATTTTATGGGAATTTTATATCTTAAAAAATGATGAATTTAATAAATTGATTTTTGGTTAAAAATGGTACTTTTGGGGAATATATTAATTATTATATTAAAGCGTAATATTATAAAAAAATTCTTATAAATGGTGATTATATCAGTCCCTTATCTATAAATTATTAGGTAATTAGTTTGATAAGAGTTATATTTTTATATGATAAAATAAAAAGTGTATTTCTAAATAATTAATTTTAAGAAATTATTTAATTTTATAAATAATTAATATTTCAATAAAATATTATTATAAAATTAATTTTATTTATATTTAATTATTATATAATTTTTATGAAGTCAAATGTAATTCTTATTAAGGTTTAACAAATATTTTTGTCAAAATCCATCAATTTTCAATAAATGTAGGTTATCAATTTAAAATTTAAAATTCACATATTTAGGAAGTTATATAGATAAAATGAATATTATTTTTGGAATTAGGATATTAAAATTATCTAACAGTTATTTTTTCATAATTTTCTGAGATAGTCGATTTTATTGGGTAAAAAATAAATAATATTTAGTGTGTTTTATGACATCTTAATGAACCAATAGTGATGTAATAAATAGCACAAAATGAATATTCGGCCAAATACATGTTTTAAATTTTAAATAATGTGGTTTTATATTTATTTTACTTATTTTATATTGCCTCAGTGAATCCTCCAAAATGTACAACATATTTTATGATTTTAAGTTCTTTTCTATAATAATGTGAATCACCTCAACATAATCAAGTATAATATTTTAATATCATTGGCCCATGGCCTGATAAAATAATTTTTTCAGCTCCTATTTGAAAAAAATCCATGGGAATAATTATGGTAAAATTTTTGGTTTTCAATATTTATTTATATAGATTCCAAAACCTAATTTTGTGAAATATTAAAGCCATTTCCTCTAATTTCCTTTATAATCCCACTAAATATCCCACATATATTCACTCAAAGTATATGGATCACATCCATACTCTATCATCACCTCTCTAGAATCCCCCTAAGGCACCTGAATCTCTAATGAATACCCTCTTCAAACTTTTGAAGTCACACACTCAAGTAAGGGTTTCCTTCCATTCCCATTTTTATCCAAGCTTCATTATGGTGTTACACAATTTTATTTTCAATTAAAAATGATGGGGTATGTTTTCTCACATCACCCATACTATCATTATTATGTTTCAATAATGATATACCCATTTATCTCTCATTAATTCTTCCCATGTACACCCGTTACCATGCAGAAATTTCATAAGTGTTATTTCATTCATCCTCTTTCTTAAAGTTTCATTATTATGTTACACCTTATATTTAACAATTGATTATTTTGTAACATGTATTCATATGTAACTCTTAATTCCCATTTCATTTATATATTATGAGAGATCCATTTCTCTCTCATCAACTCTTTTTATTATTTTTTATGTCACGCCGTTATGCTGCCGAAATTGGACTGTGATTTTTCATGCCAAAATCATCATATAGTGAATACCATAATCATTCCTCTATCAATGGTATTCACATTTATGAACATATACCATTTTTATTGAGTAATTACATGTATTTATTCCACACTCCTTGATTGTGTAATGAATTATGATGAAGAATGAATCCATGTTTTATTATTTATGTGGCACACGTAAGCATGAGATTAAAATGTTCATGAAGGTTGTTCCCTAATAGCACTCCAATGCATAGAATAATTTTTAGTACCAAGATACATAATGTTGGGATAGGGATTTACCAGATTCCTTTATAGGAATGTTTTCCATCAGGTTGGGATAGGGGTTTACCTAATTCCTTTATGTTAATGATGCATTGTTTTAAGTTGTTTCCACATTTCCATGTTATGATAATCATGTTATATGATGCCTTTATATTCATATTTATATTATTAGCCATTGGTATACCTATTTCCTAACATGTATTGTATTATTCATTTTACGCATTTTTTAATCCCTTACTGGGCTTTATTTCTCATGTTTTTCGTATGTATTTCCTCAGGTTATAGAATGTAATGCTATGTATGAAAGAATTTTTTGGTCTTGTAAAAGAATTTTTTAGTAAAGATGAGGTATTTTTATCTCTTAAGTTGTCATTTAATATTCATAATCCACAATGACACTAGACCTCATGATCTTATGGGTTGTATTAAGTAAACTTTTATGTAATAAATAATTTCAAAATATGAAATGAAGTATAGGGTTATTATATCAAGTGTTTTTTAGATTGAGGTCATCATTGAACACATGAGGGTAATCATGAAAAAAATTGTTATTACCAAGAGTAAACACTGGGAATTACCAGTCCCTTCATCTATAAACCACCAGCTGCAACACAGATCTCCAAAACAGAACATGGCCACACCAACTAGTGGAATCCCAATAGAGTATGGATTGTAGACAACCGATCCATACTGAGAAAATTTAATAGGATCTAACTATGACACTAAAAAAATTCTATGTAAGGGTATCCCTATCCTAGGGTCTCCAAGCTAAAGGGGGTCGAGTAGGAAAAAATCCACTGGCAGGGGCAGGACCTGCTCTGACACTTCATCACATAACATTTCCTTGAACAAAGAAGTCTAAGTAACTCATCCACCAAGCCTTTATATTGTTCGATTTGGGTGGAACTAACTTGACCACACGGTTCTAATCACGTCACAAAAATGAATATCTGTGGAGAAAATGTACACCATCACACATGAGTTCAAAGCTATGTCTAACTACACCACATCCCCATGGAGTGAGTTGCGTACAATGATGAAACCAAACACAAAATGGTACTCCTAAAAAACAACGGTCTACTCTAACATGCACTGGGTCTTACTATACCCTCTTTCACAACTACCAACATGGGGTTCTATCAATGAACCATGTCACCATGGTTTATCCTTGACCATGAGAAGAAAGAGAAGAGTACCCACAATAGTCTCTAATAGTTGCTACCATAGAAAGTATAAAATAAGCAAGGTGTACCTATATTCATCCTCATCGATTTGGAATCCAAGGCCTCCACGCCCTAAAGCTATCGATGTCCACATCCTCCGGCTCCCTGAGCATGGTGCAGACCACCTGGGGGTGGTGATGGCCACAAAAAAAATTTATTACGACCTCCATCCACCTTTCCAACTCATCTTTCTTGCCTTCCACCTTGTAGAACTCCTTGCTCCCTGAGATTTATCTAAAAAGGGGGCTTGTCAGCCTTCCCCATCTCAGTAACACGGTGGGGCAGAAAATCTACAGCAAGATGCCCTCTGCCGTCACAAGTGTAGAACCACCTCTCATGCAGCTGATCAATCCCTCATCATTTCTCATGTCTTACATACCCATGCATCTCTGTCTATGCATGGGTATGCATCCTATGTTGTGAACCTGTTACCTATCATCTACTTTCTCTTACGGACACATTGGCCTTGTGACCACATTTGTGGCTCACTCCCACCCATTCCATAGAAAAGAAAATTTCCACCACTAGAGCTCACTCCAACAGTCCATCATACGTGATAATGCACAACGATATCATAGACCCCCTATTCTCCCGATGCATTACCTAATTGAAGGTTTGTGTAATAAAGAATGTATATCGAACCATATCTATGGAATATCATTACAATTCTTTGAAACTCACTAAAAAACTCCACCACTATCATACTACCCTACCGAAGCTGTAGAAGATCTAGGACAAACACTGATCTCAATGCGGCTGGGTAAAACTTTTCTCTAAATATTCACTCTAACTCCTCCCATGTGAGTTTTTCATCATCATGAAACTATACCACTAGCCTCCACTATCTCATGGCTGAACCCTTCAAAAATATCACTACAAGGATAACCATCTGATCGAGAGGGGTCCTTACTAAGAAAAAAACTCGCTTGACTACCTCGAGCTAGTCATCTACTACCTGGGGGCTTGGATCATCCTAGTACCATAGATGTTTCTACTTTTAGAAATCTTATAGCACACTTAGACTGTTTAAATCCTCATCATGAACTGCTGGTAAAACCCACTACTCAATAGCTGGTTACCCTACCAGCAGACCACCTAGAGGTTACACCTATGAATCATTGCCAAGCACCGAAGCCTAATCAAGGAGCGGATTGTCATCACAATCATGTTTTGGAATCCTTTTTGACTATATTCATGGAGAAATCATGAAATTGAATCAATAAGTTCAACAGTCAATGATTATATATGGGTAGATAAATTGAGAAGAACTGGAAAAACTGAAACCCAGTCCTATATGATGCATATACAATTTATTTCTGAGCGACCAGTATCTAAATATACTGAGTTGAAAAATAGGTTATTAGAGTCCTGTTGAATTGATATGTCGGCCTCCACACCAACAATAGAACCTCTATTCTGAGTGTTAAACTTGAAACATTCAAATAATGTCACTATGAAACACAAACCAAGCTCAAGACACTAAGATCCCATTGTGGAATCAGCCACCTCTAATACGAATTAGTGATGACCTGACCCTACAGGGCCCGAGAAACAACTCCCCAAGCCCACCTTCAATAAGCTAGGGGAAAGTCACTAGAGTTGAGAAGGAATATTACTAACATTATAGGCATTTTCTATGTATATGTACACATGCACACATCTCCATGCTCACAAAAGCTCCTTGACCATGCTCTGATAAACACCTCGGTATGTCTAGATCACTAAGATCCTCCCTCCTCGAGTCCTCCATGGAGTCTGTTAGAATGCATATGGTCTTCACAAGACAAGAAACATTTGTGGGAAAATCCCATGTAGGGGTGAGTATAAATGTCACGAACCAGGCCAAGTTTCCATCCTACCCAAGGTCGACCCGGTCTACGAATTGGCCTGAAGGGCATTGCGGATCACCACGGGCTGGCACAAGTTCTCATGTATCAAAATAGTACAAGGGAATGATTTACCCGAAAGTAGGGACTTAAAAACAACGCGCTACATTAATGGAATGAAATGGATTTAATATAACCAAACAGTACATTAACGCATTTCATATTTTAATATCTACAACTGGAACCAACAACCCAAGAGATATGACAACAAAGGAAAACTAGAACTCTAAGAAGACTGCAATGAAAGGAAACTAATACATTTATTTTCACCTTCATGAAACATGAGGATCCACCCCCTCATCTCACTGTTGTCAGACCTACATGGGAAAAACCATGGACAACCTGGACCACCATCCCTATGCATGATGCCTCAACCTATGACACAAAAAGAAAAAGGTATACATACACCCAATGGTGTATGTAGGGTGTGATCCAAGAGCCCAGTAGGATGCCACTGGGAGAAGATTCCATGCATAACCATTTAAATGAAGAATACGTTTTCCAGTAACATAGATAATGGGAAAATAAATTCTTAAATAGTATTTAATGAAAACAATCTTTAATGACATGAGATTTAGATGAAAATGAATTTAATGACAACAAATCAAAGTAAATATAAGAATTAAATACTTGAACTCTTTTAAAGGAAATAGGATTTAAGAAAACCGATTCAAATAAAACAAATTAAATTAAAACACACACACACACTTGCTTTTTAAAATAACCAAACTGCCATACCAATGAGCATAAAGTAACCAAGGATCACTAAATATGGAAGAGGCCTTGTGGGTGTTAGCTAGCTTGGGTCCCTATATCTTCGTGTCTTGGTGAAACGTGGCTTTAAAACCACGACCCTCAGAAAATGTGGCATAGAAACCACGACCCTTAAAAAATGTGGCATAGAAACCATGACCCTCAGTCATTCATATTTTTAGTTAGTGTTTCAATCGTCAGTCCGACCAGTGAAAGCGGGTCATGTCACCTTTGGAATACTAGCAAACTAGTACAAGTTCACCTTCCTAGCTACTGAGGGTTCTTGTTTTGTGCTCAAAAAAAATTCAAGATAATATCACCTAAACAATCCATTAAAAAAACCATGAATGACATGATACCATTTACACCATCAATTCTACATTTAAAATTCAATTTCATGTCAAATGTCAGATTTATACATAATAGCCAAACAGAGTACTTACACACACCAAACCATTATTTGAACACCCAAATACCATTTTAAAATATTACTCACACCCAAACCTTATCCAAACAAGTTTCACACCATTGATATAATTTGGTAAACCCTTTGAAAATTTTAATAAGACAATCCTAAAGAGTATCAGCAGTCTTTACACATAAAAACACACTCAAAATACCAATTTTCAATTAAACGCACACCCAAAATCCTTTTAGGACTTAATCTACATCAGTTACACCATCAACTATAACACTTTCATTTTTAAAAACTAGTTTCACAATTATAAAACCACCAAGAAAATTTATTGAACAAATTCAAGGATGTGACACATGACATTAAACACCAAAACACACTCAGGACCTCTTTTATGAAAAAACACACTTTGGCGTCACACCCAAAACACACACTGCTGCTCTTTCACATTCAAAAAAACTAATTGAACAATATAGAGAACACTGATAAATAGATCAATGTATGTATTCACAACAAAACACATTAACATCACATAAACGGTCTAATAACAAAATGAATTCACAACAAAACTCATTCAAAATCACTTTCGCAGTATGTAAACTATTTAAAAATTTGGATGAATTAATTAAATTAATATACTAATCTACCAGAAAATTTATAAAACAATTTTCAGAATATATCACATTAATTAAAATAATAAAAATGAAATATAAAATTCCTCTATGACGCGACGCAGATTGACACTAAACCAAAACACAGTTTGTATAATTTATAAACTACAAAAAACAGTTCAACATTAATTTCCACATAAAACACTCCTATATCACATATGCATGTAAAATTAAATTAAAAACATTATTCTCATCAAAAAAAAATAGATAATATGATAAATTAATCTAAGAGAAAAATTAATTCATCAAAGAAAGGTTAAATGTAGAACCACCTACCTCAAAGTAGGAAATCCCCAAATTGGTGCGAAACTCCACTAACACTAAGAATGCACCACAAAAAGATAAAAATGAACCCGAAAACTAGAATTCGAACCAAAATACATATTTAAAAACAACTCTTAACGAACTCCACACCTACGAAAAAAACCAAAACTCAATGAAGATAAAAGAAGGACCCATCCATGGAGTTTGTGCACATAGAATTAGGGTGAGACACCGGTGGGGGATCCTGAGAAGCGCTAACTAGCGAGGGAGGTTGTGTGACGGCACGATCAAGCCTGGCCGGGGGTCAGTGAGTCGGTGTGACACCGGACATGGGAGGAGAGGGAGGCAGTGCGTGGCACAAGGGCCTAACCGGACGGGAGCACGACTGTTGAGACAGGTAGGTTCACACGACAAGGTTCTAAGTAGGATGACGATAGAGAAATACAGGGTGTGGCTGGTCCGACGAATGACATGGGTGAAGAGGCTAAAAGGTGCATGTCCTAAAAGGGTGAGGTTGTGGCTCGTGGGACCACTGGTGGTGTCGCGGGTGGGAGGCCAAGGGGAGCAGGGGGGATTCGGTGCAGCTTGCAAGGGAGGCGGGAGCTAGAAGTGCGACTACTAGGGTTTGAAGAAGAACCTAAAAAACACAAGGGAGGTGGAAAAGGAAACACATGGGAAGAGGGGGAAGGGAAGAGGGAGAAGAGAGGGAAAAGAAAAAGAAGAAAAAAGAGAAGGAAATGAAAAGGGAGGGGGAAGAAAGAACAAATTAATAATAATAACAATAAAATAAAATGTAACCTAAAAAAACTAAAAAAAGGAATGCAATAATAATAATAATAATAGTTAAAACATTAATAATAATAACCATAATAATAATTGAAATTTTTTTAATATAAAATACCATTTTTATTATCATAAAAAATAATTCTATAATACATCATTTTATTATTTCTATTTTAAAGCATCAGGCTACAATGTAGTTACCATGCGCAACCCATAAATGTTTTTTTAAACGGATGATAATAATAATAAGAGGTTAATAATTTATTTTTCTATATTCTATACACTGATAATAAAAATCATTATCTTCAAATATATATATATATACATATTATTACCATTAGAAGAATTCATTATGTTAATTTCTTTTTTATTAATTTATTTTAATTTCACGTTATTATTCACTTAATTTTATTTCATTATTATTAATTAATTTTATTTAGTTAATTGAACATAGATGAGGTCGTGCAGTGAACTAAGCATGGCCGCACGACTTCGACAACGACACACTGAACACTATCAAGGCCAAAATGCTCATTATCACTGCAAAACCCAAGTCTGGCTCAGCCCTCATTTCACATATATTAAAATAAATTATAAGAATAATTAAGAGAAGATAAAATTATAAGATAAAAAAAAATTAGAAACATGACGCAGCGTAAAGTCTGGGTGTGACAGTAAAAATGCTCAGTAGGCTCCCCAAAAACCCCAAAATAAAAAGGGAGGATCTTAAATGCCACATTATGCTCTACCTTGAGAGACAAAAACCCAATCGAGTGAGAAACTCTATCTTGAACCATCCTTGGTTGTACATGAAAAATCATGTCGTTCAACCTAGGGTGTCAACCCCGACATGTGACAACACCACAAGGACTCCCAAAAATTACCCTGATATAATCATCTTGGACAAAAAGTCTCATGAGGTTCCAATCTCATATCTAGAAACAAGTTTCTCTTTTTAGGTTGTAACCATAACATGAGACTGGGAGAACACACTCCCCAATCTCAACCATCCTGTATAGAAAATTTCTGAGACATGTACTCTACAGGGAACAACTATACCATTCAAAATGGTATGTCTGAGAGAACGTGCCCTATAGTGAGCATCTTACTAGGTCTATCTCTAGTTCACATCACCATAGTTCTTGTTTTCAATACCTTGCACCCAATACAAACTAAATAAACCCAAGTGAAGAGGCCCACCCTTCCCCACTTCACACAATTGAGGGATAAATGCTCTAGACTTTGCATCGCATGCATCCTCTCTAATGAGAGAGAACGAAGGGACCCACACCTTGCCACTGCCCCAAAATTGAAGGAGTACTACTCCTAACTAACCCGTGAAACCCCTATCACTCTTGTAAGATGTGGCACACATCTCAGTTTGTTTATGTAGCACTAACAACTATATAGGAATCGTTCACATCAAGTGAAGGGGCCTCTCTTCATAACTGTAAGCCACAACTGATGGAGTTCTAGCTATAATGGAGTTCGTGCTCCCTCCTTATACTCGGTGAAAGGGGAGTACTACTCTATATGTGAGGACCTGTGACCTTATATAATAAGGGAGTAGTACTCATGAATGACTCACTTTTTTATTTGATAGGGGAGTACCGCTTTGTAGACCGAGGACCTGCACCCTAACCCGGTAGGGGAGTTCCAGTTAGTGACTAAAGTACCCAAACCATGGAACGACAGGGGAGCACCAACTCTTCCAACTCATTCACTATGGGATATATGCACCCTAACATGACAACAGAGTACTGACTGTAGTCTTGAGATAATACTTCACAACATATAAGGGGTGTACCAACTCCGCCAGGATTACACGTATGGAGGACCCTCTCCCTGGAATGATGGGGGGAGTATCGACTCCTATAAAATAGGAACCACACCCTACCTGGTAGGGGGTACCCAATATATCTATATATTATATATGTAGGACCAACATCTTGGTCCAACATGGGATTACTGACTCCATGGATAGAGGACCTCTCTCTAGCCCAATTGGGGAGTACCTACTCTACTTTCATGAACGTCATGGGGAAACCCACACCCCGGTCCATTAGGGGAGTAACACCCCCAGAGTAAACTACCCAAAGGTAACAAACCTAAAAACATGATGTGAGGAATACCATCTCTATATAAGAAGAGAGGTAAGGTCAACCTACCCCTAGTCCACCTGTGGAGTACCAGTCCCAACATCTCTCTACACAAACCACACTGATACCCAACATCAGCTCAATATAGCTTCACAAGAGTCTTTCTTGATTTACACTCCCTTATATATCATAAGCTATAACAGAGGCCACCATCGCATCCTAAATGGAAAACTATTCAGGATAGGCTAGTCACATTACCGAATATGAGACCAATATAAGTAGATATAAAAGGAGGAAGATCTCAGAAGGATCTTCTAGGAGTACACAATGTACACAGGGGAACACATGTTGTGTTATCCCACCTGAGCACCTGACCGTGTATCTAGTCCACATGGTTTGCAACCCATGTAGGGGTAAATGCCAGGTAGAATAGGTACTCACTATTTCCATCATCACTCAGCCCCTGTTTGTGTTCATCTTTTACATGGACCGGCCAACCGTGTCCCTTACACACTGTGTATCCCATACAACAGGGCGTGTTTGGATAAACGACTACTTTCCTATGTAGTTTTCCCATGTTCGTGTACTAGACCCTATTTTCATGTTTCTCTCTCATGTGTTAGTACAGGGCCATGTGTTTCCACAAGTCTATCCTAAGTCGTGTACCATGTTCAAATTTTTTAGGGTACTACCCATTGTGTAACCCTTATACACAGCGTGTAGTCCAAAATGTTCATCTTCCTTGAATAGTAATATCGACACAACATGTCTCACTATACTACACACAATTTATATGGTGATTCCAGTCATGAAAACCCTACAAAACCCTCTCATTCACCCTAATTTACCTCAAAACCTACAGATATACCTTGAAGGTGTCTCTAGAAATTGTATTTGGTATCTAGAACCTTAAAAAAATGCGTAAACAGGTAAATTAGGACCAAAACTCAAATCCCCCTACCTAGATGGTGAAACACTGAAGAATTGGATCAAGAACAATTCCTAGATCAATCTAGTTCTCAATATGATGATGATATACTTCCGAAATAGAGACTAACAACACTTCATTTCATGGATTCGTCTCTATTTCTATGGATCGCCAAAGGGAGGACCAATAGAGGAGGTTTTCCTCCTTTTCATTTCATGTGCACGAATTTTGGGAGGGTTGGTTTTAGGTTATATTTTAATTAATTTTTTAAATTAATTTATTTAATCCACCTCATAACATCCTATCACTAAATGTCCTTCAATTAAAACTCAGGACACAGATGACCATAGGTATTGCCTAGGGTAAACCCAATGTTCCGAACTCAATGGAGATATCAGAAATCTAATATGAAACTCAAAAGGTGAGTTACTTATGTTTCAATATAAAATGTGGATGCGTAACAAAATATATTAAATATTTTTAATATCGCCACACCGATGCTCCCTAGGCCCCGACATCCCGTGAAGAATTAGTAATCGACTCCAGAAATATTTAGTGAAATATTACAAATTCCTTTGAGTCAAAACCCGAGTCATTATAGAAAATTAACCTAAATGTATCATTATCCTACCAAAAAGGAATCAGCCACTACTCATTAGGTGGAAGAATACCCACTTTTACTTTGGTATCTCCATCTTCTCGCTATATTATGGGAAGTGGAACTACTCCACACTCACCCAATGAAGACATCTCATCATTAGGTCCCAAGATGAATGACTCATCAATTGGATGGTCAGCTATAAGAGGATTGATCACTAGTATGGTACCCTACCATGTGATCCTAGATGGCTATCTATGTTTTAGAATCCTATATTTGATGAGATGAACCATGGTCATGAAATCCTCTTTGGGGAGATAACTCATGAAGGACACAAATATCAATGACTTCTTTGTATTTGATGTAGGTACCATTTTACTTATTCCTTTTAATTATTTCACAATAGATCTAACTCAACAATAATATTATGAAATTTCTATTGAATGGATATTTCAATCACCACACTGACACAAGTTTCCCTATCTTGAAATCCAAACTCAAAACCCATGGACAATACTTCCCCAAATTGCCAATTCAATATCATAGATAGCTACCTCCAATATTTATCCCTATGTTAGTCCCACTTTTATACCATTCCATCGTTAACTAACCCAGTAGGACCACACCAGGGCTGGTAGTAAGCCATGGCTGCCACCCCAAGCACACCTCCAATATGATAGGGGTTAGTGACTAGAACCAAGTAGGCATTTCACACATGATGAGGGACTTATAATATGGAACTCATACATAAAAACACTTATCCACATCATATATAGTAATACTATATATAAAATAAAAGAAACTAAAATTTATAATGCATATTATAGACACTAAGATCCACACAATAGAATTAGTACATATTTCATAAAGTAAAAAATGAAAAAAATACACCAAAAAAACCCAAGAAAATAAAACCCAGAGAAACTAAGGTGAAGGGACCTTTAAAATGAATCAAAATAGGACATAAACATCATCTTCTACTATCACCTCTAGGAACCACTAATATCCCTCTCCATAAATGTCATATCCACTATGGTCACCACAAAATTTCTTATCAACTACATAATACATGACATATATTACAAATAATCCCATAAATGGGTGGGTATATACATACCTAGTAAGATGAATTGAGAACCATGAAGGAGAAAATAAAAGCATAGATAGCTCAAAAACACAAAGGTAAAGGATAACCCACATTAAGAAGAAGATGATAAAGGGAATGAAAACAAGCCAAAATATTCCTGAAGATAGAGAGATCTAGATACTAGGTCCCATTTATCAATGTCCTGGATAATCAATGAAATCCATCATCCCAAGATTCCCAATAATCTAGTCTAAATCACTAATCTATAACACATCATCAAACGAAATATTGTGGGGGACCCACACCATAATAAGATAAGTGATAGTAAAGGTAGTGTTAAACCCCTATTAAAGGACCCTCTCCACACTGATCAAGGTTATAAAATGAGAGTGTACTAGACATTTAAATAAAGGAAACATGCTCCAACGATTCAAAGAACATTGATCATAGTAGTACCAAATTCTATTGACCTTTTGGTGGACACATTACTTATCATGATCATGGGAGTAGCGACTTTATGCCCAAAATGTAGAGGACTTTCACCCTATGAATATAGGGGAGTACCGAACTCTAAGAACCCATTGGGAACTCATGCCCTACCATCAATACACAACTAGAGGAGTACCGATCCTTAGGTAATTCTCTTCTCATAATTCCCAAACCCAGGCTCCAAATGTGTGTTAACATTTTATTCATGTACACTTGGATAAGACCCCTATGAATCCCAAGGTGTGCCAGTACCTTCTCATCATGGACAAAATGAATAACCTGGAAGGAATTTATCTTTGAATATATAAGAAATAATTTAATATACCACCCTAATTGGTGGATCCAATCATTATATAGGATCCCTTCACTTAATGAAGGGGTATGGTATTTGAATTCAAATAATTAGACACCAAAAAATATTACCATAACTAATTCCCATTAGATTGATATAATTTTTGAACATTTCAACGGTGATAAATATTTTTTCATGCCATAAATGAATCATCATATTGAATCATAGTTGAAGGTGAATAATTTATAAGACAAGGAAATATAAAGGCACATGATATCACATATCATAGGCCTATTAATATAGTATGATACAAGAATTAAATGCCTACAATGGTATCACTATATCATTGTATATGATATGCAACAAACGTATATTGCATATTAAAAACCATTGTGAATCATATATTCCGATTAACCTATTTTAATGTATATACAACACGCCATTGGGATGGAATTCCATTCACCAGTATATATCAATCATCGATCATATTGGACTATAAAAAAAGTGAACATCATGTTACAATAAGGTGGGAGGAAGAGACTGTTATAGATGGATAAATTAGAAGAGATCTAGAGAGATGAATTTTAAAATTCAAATATTTATAAAGAGAAAAACAAGAAGTGACATGAACACTAAATAAACTAACAAAAATTCTCAACCAGAGACAATATATTTAGGTTTAATTCATGTTTGATATTTTTTCTATTAAAATTGATGTCACCTTTTTTGGGAAACTTCATGGGATAAATTCAACTCACATGGATCCATTGAGATTTAAAATGATCACAAACCATAATTAAATTTTAATGGATAATGGTTAAATCGTTAAGTGGATAATTTCTAAGAGGGATTTATTTACTCTCTCAAAATTGATTAAAGGTATAAAGGTTTTCCTAGTAATCAAATAGTTGGGAGGAAAAACCATGTTTTTTTATCTTTTTATGTTTTTTAGACTACTCTTATATAGGTTAGTGATTGTTAAGAAAAATACATGTAGAGACTATGGTATTCTCTCATACTCACCTACTAGAGCTTCATGAGATACAACATCCAAAGTGAGGGGAGTAATAATCAAAGGATCAAATTAATCATTATTATAAGAAAAAAATATTTTTCACACTATAATAAAAATCTACCTAAATAAAACCTATAGTCATCATGATGCAAGATGAGACACTAATTAATTAAAAATAACGGTGTCTCAAATAAATAAATTCTAAAAATTATTGGGGTAGGCTCTTGCAATAATTGAACCCCATAAGATTTAATGAATGGTATCCAAATTTCTTTTGCGGTATGGTAGTAACTTATCACATCTTAATGATTTTAGAAGGAAAAAAGAATCCCTAATTCTAACAGGATATGCCTCACACCAATACTTTACCTAGAAATCCATCACAAATGGCTACACTAATTTGGATACGTCGTGATGGATTCATCTATGGTGAATTAACATCAGAGGACTGAGTTTGAATAATACTGTATTTATATAACATAATATGTCACACCATAATGACCATGCTCACAATGTAACATAGTAGAATTATTTAAATATTTTATGTAAACCCCCAAATCATATTATTACTCTTCCTCACCCCATATTACGGTGTTCCATTATCTGAATCTCTCTGTCACCTGATCCAGTTTTGATCACCTCAAAATAGTAAGGTAATACTTATAGGTACTTATCCTCCTGATTTCTACACTTTCTCATACCCCATTCTAGGTAACCCACCACGTTTCTTCCCAATTATCTCCTTAAAACTCCCCCATGCCTATTTAAATAAAAGTATCATTACTAACCCATCAATAAACCATATTTAAATCCCCTCTACACAAATCCCCATTTGAAATAATAACCCATAACCCTCCACATACCCTTCCCTCAAAACCGGAATCAATGTGAGACTGTTAAAAGAAAATCCAATACTAAACACCAACCAACCAAAAGAATATAGAAGAAACTAGTAATTCCCACCAAAACAAAATGCCAAACTACTTATAAAACCACCCGATCCTTCCCTAAACCGTTAACCTAGGCTTTCCCCATTTCCATCAACTACCCAAATCCAATCCCACTAAAAATCCACTCACTCATATTTGAATGAGGATTCCTCCCAATAAAACCATCTCTGATGCCTATGGTTCACTGACCCAAAACACTAAGAGAGGTACGGTAGAATTTAAATGAAGACAAATCACACTAACATGACACTCGATATGTGTACTGTGACCTAAATTAATATGAATGATATGTTTATATATTCCTTGAGATTTATTCATCTTGAGGATATTATTTAATCTAGGGATGAGGCCTTTAGGGTGCTTATATTGGAATTATTTTCAATATTAGAGTTAAAACTAAATTATATTCAGTTTAAAGTTGGATGAAAATATTTTAGACATTAATTGGATAAATTTATAGTGGTGTTAGGAATATAAAACACAAGGTTTGTGGAGTAATTAACCTATGTTAAGCTAATGTAGGTTCTTAGTAGGAACAAAAACCATAAAATATTGATGACTATTTCCAATGACCAATTGAGTAGGAATGAACCTACTAAAACCAAGATATCATCGTTGAAAATTGATATCTTGATGATTATATATCAATCCATCATTCAGTCTTGTTTAGGGAAGGGATATTCATAGGGATCGATGATCAAACCATATGTTTATAATATTTACAATATTTTTAGATGAGGTATAAACATCGACATGGACCAATACTTTTTATTGTATTATGAAGACTAATTGAATAATACCTCAGGTATGATTATAGGATTTAATTTTCTTACATATCTAGAAAATAATTTGATAGTTTTTGACTCATTATTTCCCCAGGCATTACTATGGAAGATTCACCTAATTAAACAATCATTATTTAGAAATAATGGTTCTACTAAAGAAAAAAGGCAAGAGATGTGAATGGGATGATGAGTAAACTTGTTTCATGGTGGATGGGGTCATGAAAGGCCACTCACATGTTGCCTTAGAATCAGAATTTTTAATTTCATTTAGAGGAATACTAACAGACACACATGATCAAGAACCAGCACCCTAAATTAATTTGGAATAATAGAATTAATATTTCCCATCTTCTTTTCAGTATATCATTGGGATCCATCATTGTATATATTAGAGGATAGAGTTTCCATTGTTTTACCACCCATTTCACTATATACCCCATCATTATTCCCATATCATCCCCCATATCCATTCTAGGTACCACCATATTGGTTCATCAGAACTCCCTACTTTTGATCATACATTAGCATATTTTTCCACTATTCATATTATCTTCCCCCTAATGGATAATTTATTCTAGTGAAACCCCCCTCTCTTCAGCATATACCACATGATATACCTATAAAATTTATCCATTTGAATACTATTTTTAAATATGGGTTGTAACTTCCTAATTAAGTGATTCCAAAATTTGAATTTTTGAAACCATAAATGTGGTTGTGGAGTAATAAAATTGTGGTCTCGATGTCCAAAATAAAATGAAATTGGATGAGAATGATGGGTTTTTATTGAGGAATTACATAGATGTAAAGGAAATTCATAATATTCAATTAGGAAGTTATGTAAGTTGTTCATGATATCCATGAGGGTTATATAGGGGTTATTAAAAAGGTTATATAAGGGGAACTAATGAAGTATTTAAATGCATGAACTGTTCACTAGAATGAGGAGATAAGTTAGTGGATTCCTTTAACAAGGTGAGGGAGTATTGTGAATATCATATCCAAATGGTGAAATATCCTTTAAGATCATAAGGTGGTGAAACTGGTTGCACTGACTAATTGTTACTATCCATGGGAGGGTGGGTATTTTTTATAATTATGGTCTAAATATAAAATTACATTGCATTTATTTAAAGGATTTGTAGTTATACCTAATTTTGATGGACATTGATCAAACCATGTACATAAGTATTCCATTTTTTCTTTTATTACATTAAATCATTTCCTTCTAAAAGTTATTTTTTGTTTTTTATGTGAGGGTTATGTTTCTGATAGGGTTAATTTTCTTGTTACTTATGAATACATCATGGACATGGGTTCATTATGATTTTATAGTTTCAAACATTGATTCCTCCTATGTAGGTCACATAGTATAACTTGTAGTCAAGAGGTTCTATACCCCAAAAAGTGGTATCATAGATTGGATATAGAGTTTTTTATAACCAGAACATGGATAATGTTTTTTGGAATTTCGTTTAGTATTATCGTTTTTCCATTGGTTTAGTAGGAGAAATTGAGAAATTAATTCATAATCCATCTTACATTTTTCAAACTCAGTGGGGGTTTATTAATTCTGGAAGTATTGGAATTGAATGAGGCTAATTTCCAGGTTGAGAAGTTCAATGGGGTGGATTTTTGATTCTAGAAGATGCAAATAGAGTATTTCCTACAATGGAATAATTTTTTTCTTCTGTTGCCAGACACCAAAACTGAACCAATGAAGAATAAATAATGACATTTTCTGTATAAGAAAGTACTAAGATTCATATAGATGTCAATGTACTAGAATGTTCCCTATAATATTAGTGAAGTGAAGACGTCTTTGAAACATATGAATACTCATATATATATGTATAATATATAAACTATAATGAACAAAATTTCTCTACTATAAAGACTATTTGGAATGATAATTTAAAATGAAAAACTAAAAACTAATGTTGTTAAAGACCTAAGCATGATCTAGAGTCCATTGGAATCCGTAAAGGTAAAGCTCACAAGTCTAGTTTGGGTGTTGTTGGTGCTTTCATCACTCCTAGAATCATGGGATTCAATGGATACCATGGTTAGTAACTCATGAATTAATATGGAATTGGTGTTCACAAATGTTTAAAATCTAATTATGAATAATGGTGTTTGGTAGAAGGAGATCCAAAAATATAATAGAAATACATATATTGAGGAACATATAGGACAAAAGGAAAAGGAAGTATATTCAAGAGTATCTCAATTGATGGTGCTAACATATAGTGGTATTGTGGAAATAAATACCATATGATGAAAGATATAAATGAATAAAGAGTTGATTTTTGAATATATACTTCTAAAAGTGCATCCCAAATTCCCATTATATAATATATAAGTTTTTTATTTTGGAATGTTTCTAGTCTACTTGTGTCTTAGATAATAGGCTCTAGGGATTTTTACTCTACATCTAAGATAAAGACCATGTGTAAATATTCTTTTTTATGGTTTGAAAACAAACAACTTGTGGAAGATGAAACCCTTGAGATAGTGGGAACGGGTGAGGCTTCTATTCAAAGAAATAATGAAATCATATTGTAATTACATGGAGTGCGACAAAAACGCTTGTTAAGGAATTTTTTTATTTTAGTAGGATAGTTGGATGATGTGGGTTTCTATACTACTTCGTTGGATAGAGTATAGAATGTTACATTTTTTCTATAGTGGTGAAACAATGAGTCAAATAAGAAACATTTAACTTGATGGTGGTTTTGGAATGAGAAATACATGTAAGAAAAATGGATTCCAAAAAGTCATATCATAATAATATTTATCACTTAATTAAGAAAAAGATAAATTCGTTTCTAATAAAGGGATATTAAATGTTGAATGCATGAAGTATAAAACATGTGGATATTACATACATGGTAAGAAGTAGGTGGGTTTTTCCAAATAGAAGGTAAGTTATAGTAAGGTTAGTTTTAGGAATATATGAGTAAGGTTGGAAGGTCTGGGGGATTGGGAAGGGTTTTGTTTATGTGGAATGATTTTCTACATGTGTATATTTATGTGGGATATGTTGGATGGGTAATAAAATTACCTGGGTTATGTGATGTATTTTTGAATAATGGACAAGTTTTTTATGTTGTCAGATAGTTTGGAAATAAAGAATAGGGGAGGATGAAGGGGGAAGGGGCCACAAATTGTTTTGAGAAGAATATGTTGAGAAGATAGGGGTTGTGGACCTTTGTCCTTGGGATGCAGTTACTGACATGAGAAATCATCATACTTCCCATAATTCTTCTTCCCTATTTAGAAATAGGTTTTTGATCTTCCTTTATTATTGGTATTTATTCACAACTAATGAGAGATAATCTCAAGAAATAATCATGATATGGAAGAATGAAGGTAGTTTCATTTGCAGGAATAAGGTTCTTGATAGACAGTTTTTGGGTAACAAGCTATATTCTAGCCACATAGCTTTAAGATGATGAATGCGATCATAGAAAATGTATAATAGAGTAGATGAACTCATGTGGAAGATTTTTTTGATTGCAGTAGAGTACTAGAGGGAGCCACCTGAGACTTAGTTACTATAGGATATATTTTATACACTATGATGGGAAATAAGAAACCATAGTTTAGTAGTAGTGACATATTAGAGTGAATACACTATAGTTAGGACAATGGAGGATTTCAATACAGAGGAAATATTTACAGACCATGTTTGATTAGACAATATCATGTAGATTTTAAAGAGTTTCTATGTCTGAGAATTTTGAGGTGAAAATTTTTTATATTATGCCAACAAACAAAGTAATAATATAAACTCTATGGGAAAATGTACAAAAAAAATTAAATGGATGGACTCCAATTATAAATTTCTCTTCTAGGAGAGAGGAAATAGTGTTCTTCAAACTGTGACAGAATACCATTTCTTTTGTGAAGGAATTGAGTAAGGAGTCAATGAGCAAACTTTTTTTGTTTCACTAGCATCAACCATTCCCATAAATATGTTCACATATATGATTAGATGTTAAAACGGATGTCAGCAATTTTAAAAAGTCTATAATAAGGAGGTACAACATGCTATGATTAGATGTTATTATTGTTAGGGTTCATCTGTAATCTATATGGGATTAAAATATAGTAGATGACAACATTAAAGAAAATGTGATTTTTAATGATAGCATGAATGATGGGAAGGTGAGATGGAAGTGCAAACTAAAAAGGTTTGTTTTCATGGGGCTGTTTAGGTGATGATTTGTTGGGTGAGTAATAAACTACTAATGGGTAAGTGATAGATTTTGGTAATAAGTATTAGTTGGATGAGTGATTGGGTTTTTGGGAAATAATAAAAATATATGGATGAAGGGGGTAAAAATTGATTTGACCAGAATATATTGAATGGATAGGGGATACTTCCTTAGGCCATGAGAATCACTGACTTCCAGAGGATTTCAACATTCTTTCCCCACTCCTTCTCTATTTACCATTTTATTTTATTTTTTTCACTATTTTAATTGTTACCATATTTTTATAGCTAATAGAATTCATTTATTGTTTTCACTCTCTCAGTAATATTATTATTAGTATGACACCAATGGATTATAATATAGATTTGGTTTATATAGATGGGGCATGGATCTGGTCCATTATAATGGTGGTATACTATACTATGTTTGATTCATTGATGACGTGACATAAAAGTTTTGAGTGTTACTTTTAATTGTTTTTTATGATTTTAGATTATTCATCCAATGGAGTGGAATAGGGGATAATTGGACCACAAGTAAACTAAAATGTTTTTGGTAGGAAAAAAGTGTGTAATTTTGAAGTAGGTAATTTCATAAGTCCTGTAAGAGGAAATGATGTAGTTTGAGAATACCATACTAGGCACTATTAGTGAAAAATAGGTTTACTAAGAGGGGGAATCAGACATTACTAGATAAATAGAGGATCATAAGAATTCATGTTTGTTTTTATAAAAGGTTTTGATAGAGTCCATGAACTATTATTCATAATTTTGAAAGAAAATTGGTCGTGAAAGGAGATTGAAATTTTCCATCTCAAATTAGTTAGTTGAATTTCCAACATCCAAATTGATTCCAAATGGATATGTTAAATGTCATGTATAAATAATGTTTCTCTATAGGTATGTTAATGACGAATTTTGATTTTTTCTCTCTGGGTTAACAACTGGTAGAAGTTTTCTAGAAGATAAAATTTTATCTTCAATGAATATATCTTGTGGAAAAATTTAAATCAGGTGGAAATTATAGATAAGATGAATGAATCATCAAAATATTAGGTTAGTTTTAATTAAATTTCATGTGATCCATAAATTTTAGGGATTATGTCAGCTTTGGAAACACCAGACTATTTAAAATAATTTTATATAGAATTTTAGTTATGATGAGTTTCCCAGGACACAATTACTAGAAATCTTAGGGGATATGAAAGATCAGGGGAGAGATCAATAAATAAAACATCCATAAGTAGTGTATCTAGAAGGACATGAGTTGTATGGTTAGTTTTTGAGGTCTACCAAGATTCTATGAAAAGTGAAAAGATACATAAATGCACCACACTATTTGTTTTCTCATAGAAGATGGATAACTTGAAATCGTATAAATGGCTATAATTATGACTAAATTATGTCGGTAGGAGTTATCCATGAGAAATGAAATGAATTATATTTATTTTTATGAGATATGAGAGCATAAAAAATACTTTCTAGAAGAATATTACTTTAGAAAAAATGTCTGTATTAGATGAAAAAGAAATATGGTAGTAGAATGTAGTAAAAAGAGAGTATTATCATTAAATTTCTTTAATAAACAAAATGAGTATATTTTATGATATATTATCTATGATTTTTAAACATAAAACTAATAGTACAATTCATAGAATGTTTTCCAAAAAAGAGTTACATTTCGATCAATTATATTTAATACTAATTTTTTCATGGAGATTTAGAGGATGAGATTTAAATGGAGTAGTTGAAGGGTTTTGTGGAGAAACAGAACATGGGTATTGTGTATAAGCTAAAAAGAATACATTATGAGTTGAAGAAAGTAACAAGTAATTGGACCAAAAAATTTAAATCCTTCATGTTGGAATATAAGACCACATAAAATATTGTGGATAATTTCTTTTACTATAAGTTGTATAGTTATGAGGATTTCATTGTTTTCATTCCTTATTTGTATAACGTGTTTATTATCAGACTTGTAAAATAATGGATTGATGAGTTAAATACAAAAATATCTAAATGTTTTGTGATGAAGGATCTCGGTATAGAAAAATTATTTTTAGGGATGTTAATTGTAAGATACTTGAACTTTGAAACTATGTTTCTGTATCAGTCTTAATACATCTAAAAGTTGGTGGAACACATCAGAATGAGTGAGGAGAAATTTGTTAACAAGTTTTTGGACCATAACTTTATCATAAGAAAGGTAAGTCAACTATTATAGAAATAGAGTCTGCATGTTAAAAAAACGTTCTACTTTCGTTGATATTTTTAATCTTTATGAATTCTATGGTTTTTATCTGATTGGATATTTTATGTGTAGTGGAAGTTATTTGAAAGATCATGTCTAATCCAAAAAGGTAACACTGAGAAACATTTATGTGGATCATATGGTATATGAAAGGTATTAGATATTTTTATCTTTATATTGTAATAATTGAACAATATATGGGTTTTTTGATTCAAACTTTGTGGGGGAATACAGACATTTGAAGTATCATCACTAATTATAGATTTAATTATGAAGGAACAAATTTGAGTTGGATATTGAAACTTCAATCGTTAGTTTCACTTTTAACAATAGAGGAAGATTACATTGAATTAATATAAGATAGTAAGGTTTTTATTTGGATGAATGGGTTGTTAGGGGATGTTGGATGAAGGATGAAGGTTGGAATTATATTATTTGATTCACATATTTCGATTATATTAACAAAAAAAACATTAAACTCCAAGAATAAACCTATTAAGTTGAAGTGTCACTTCATCCATATGTTTTTAGAGGATAAAGTATTGGATTTATGAAAGGTGTATAAATTTTATAATCAAATATATTTGCTGACCATGGTTATATTCTGGGATATTCTAGGGTGATATTCCCCTCAGTCAGACGTGGATAACTGGAAGAATGTTGGAGAACCATTAAAATACAAAATTAATATTGAGAGTGGAAGATATTTGTGGATATCTATGGAGGACTTAGTGGTGAATTCTGAAAAATGATTATCAAGGGATTTTTTTTACGTTCAATCATTTGAAAACCATTTTCAACCTAAGTGTGGGAACATTCGAAAGGAGTGATACCATAAGTCTAATTTCCCTAATCATAAGAATGATTTTGGAGTGGTGAAACCGAGGTTTGAGAGTCTAGGAGAAAATGAAATTAGAAGACAATGAAATTGGAAGTAAATAATGAGTCTCGGATAGTGAAGTGCACCGATACAAAGAACATGCAGAAGGGTTAATTTTTAATCTACATTAGGTGTTATCGACATTCATTAGGGTTATTTTAAATTTTATTTAATGAGAACTCATTGAGTTTATAGACGTGTGCACTATTATTTGGAAGATTGTGTTATGTTGGTGGATTCCATTTACTGATTAGATGGTGTCCCAAGATTATTAAATCCAAAATGTATAATATCTATTAATATTAGAACTTATTTAAACTAATTTCACTAACTAGGAAATATTTTTAATAGAAGGGTGGGGTCAATTGTTTAATTATTGTTAAAAAATTTAATAATATCTCATTCTATTAATTAATTATTCGTAACATTCCCCCATTGAGTGGGATTTTTTTGAACCACATAAATACTTAGGTTGTTCTTTTCTTTTTGTTTCTTTAGATAATTTTCTTATGGATGTTTTGATATTCTTTGTACATGCTATTTTTAGTGTGTTTTTGGGGTGACTTGTCTTATTGGTTCAAGAGACATTGTGAACACATGTGATTTTTTATTTGGTGGCTCCAAAAAAAATTTCATCCCATTTTACATTTGGTGGATAACTTCTGGTTTAGAAGTTTTAAACCTCACAATATAGGTATTCCTAGAGGATACTGATTCAAGAAGAAATTTTGATTTTTATGGACAAATTGTGAGGGTATTATGGATAAGTCTATAAAGGAGGAACCATTTATTTATCCAAAATCCAAAAAAATGACTCCCTATCTATTGTAGAGAAAATATATTGATTACTGAGACTATAAGGGAGGTTTATTTTATTGACTCAACAACCTAACAACTCACCTCCCTCTCTATTAGGGAGAAACCATCTCATTTGGTCTAGAGTACTCCCATAAAACTATTGGCACAAACACTACTACATCATTTCCCATCGAGATGTCGGCCATAGATGTGAACCTTCCACACAATTCGAGTGTGATAATTAAATTTTGGTTCAATATATGGTACCTTCTCTATATCCATTTCCATCAAATCCTTTCCCTTCTCTTAAGAATACAACATAAATTCCCACAATGCATTAGGATCCTTTAGAAATATTGGCATCTCATGTAGAATAAGATAAAGAGAGGGAGGTATTATCTATTTAAATGATCCATCAAGGGTGTGAATATATATATAGAATATGTGGATGGGTGAGTGGATAAAATTGGGTGTGGGACTGAGCCTTTATGGTTATCCATGTGATGTTTAAGGTAGAGGAGATGTGGATGGTGGTTGGGTATGTAGTGGAATAGGTGGTTGATCAAATGGTATCTCCTCACTCTCACACATACGGTATAAGTCCCCAGCTTTAAACATTACTTAATCATGATATATTTCAAGAATACACATTGAGGATCTTTTCAGGTTTAGAGTTTTAGAGAATTAGATCATAAAACATGCATTACATCTGAAATTTAAACAAAGTGGTTACAATAAAATATAGTATTAATTTTTCCTATCAACGGAAATATATTTAAAATAAAACACAGATTCTTTATTGACACTTCCTTGGCACTATCATCATATCATGTACCTTTCCCTTGACCTGTGAAAAACAATTCAAAAACATTGGATGAGAATAAAAAGACCAGTAAGAGATATAAAAATATGGAAAGGAAACATGAGTACATGTATACATAAGAATCAATGAAATCATAATTTACTCATAAAATATAAGCACGTTAACATACCTCATGAAATCATGAATAAATCATAGAAACCATAAGACATAAAGGTAACTTGAGGCATTCATAACATTCTTACGTAGGGAGTAACCCTCTTGGTTACATTTGGAATACCCATCACATTATATTCCCTAAATATATTTGGAGAAACCTTAATGTTTAACTCCTCCGCGTTACCCAATGCATTGGAGAGATGTATCGGGCTCACCTGCCCTTAGTTTATCACGAAACCACCCGTTTTCATAACAATTCCCAAGAACCATAACATAATCGTATCACAGAAAACATGCATAAAAGAAACATAACATTTCCACATTTCAATCACAAGATATCAATACAACACATTGGTATAATAAAAACATTATGAAACCCATTTTCAATACCAAAATAAAAGAAAAGTAAAACATGGTATTTATTTTTCATTTAAAAAAAAGTTATGGCTTGTAGAGGAAGCCGAAACTCAAATAATGGTCACAGCGGCGGAGAAGTCGTTGTCGCCACATACGTATGAAAAAAAACTTTCCTTTTTTCATTTAGAAAAAATCATCGTATAGAAAATATTCCTTTTGAATAGACATAAAATTCAATGGGGTTTATACACGGTATAAAAGAAAGTTGTGTATAAATCAAAATATGCCTCAATGAAAGGAGATTGAGACGAAGTCCCATACCTCGGGTCCGACGTGACTCGATCATTCTTTAACGTCCTGAATAATAATCTTGAGTTAATTTCTACTTTCTTAAGAACCCTTTTAAAGTTCATTATTCCTTTTATATCACTTATTACCATGTTATGAACACTATGTAATTATTTTTGTTAATAAAGGTCGTTTTGTCGATCATTGGTACTTGTGTCAAAAATAGACTCTTTATAATTACAAGTTGTTCATGGGGTAAAATTTCCATTATATATATAATTATATTCATTATGTATATATCATATATATCATATATATCCAGTATATACATGCATTTATAATATTACATAACATTTAGAGGTAAGAAATGAAATGCACCGTTCATGGAGACGGTAAGTTGTACGTACACATGAACCCTACTTTCATTTATATTTCTTACTTAATGGAGTGAAATAATAATGATATAATGGTATATAATAATTCTAGTATAATATCATATATAATATCATTAACTTCTTCTTTTATACGTCCCATATATGGAATTTACGAATAAAGTCACTTTGAGGGGGCGGTAGTCCGCACTTCCTAAAATGAAGATATCGCGTTTATCCATAATGGAAAACATAAAGGTATTCCATAAATGAAAAATACAGGAGCTTAAGTAAAACATAAACATATTATATATCATATATAAATATTGTTACATCTTAATGGCCACCTTTGAAGGTGTTAAAAGAATATTGAACAATCATCTTTTCGTGAGGCAGCAATTCACCATCCACAGAAACTGTATGTTCTTTAAGCATTATATGTTGGTGTGTGTAAGTTTAGATCTAATACATCACATAACAACATCCTAGTATATTTAAGATACTGGTGTTGTTACAAAAAAAGGAATAAAAAGAGTTTAGGGGGTTGGAGAAGCAAAATAAAACAAAAGAACACAAGTGAAGACATTACCTTAAAATCGGGTAACTCCCTTTGGTTTGAACCAAAAGGGTTTCTTGAAGAGCTCCCTGCCTATGGTAAGGCTTCTAGGATTAGGAGAGGGATGTGTAGAGAAAAAATGAGTAGAGATTTTCCAAGCCAAAGGCTTGAGAACAGTGGGTAAAGAGGTAGAGGTGGGGGCCTTTTATAAGAGGAGAGGAGGGGCACTCTTGGAAAGGTATAAAATGTTACTTTATTTTCAAATGAGTTTCGGATTTTAAAGGTCCCACATTGATTTATTTCAAGGATAAGGTGATACGAGTTCTAAATCATCACATAAAATTGGTTTTTGACATGTTTAGGTCTTATATTTTACATTATCTTTTCATTTTATTTAAATCTTTAAATAATGAGATAATCACTGCATCATCATGGTGTCATATATAATTTAATTTATTTAATGTATAAAAATTATAAAAAAATAATATGATGTAGGAAATATTTTTATATTTCCAATGACTATTTATAGTCCAAGATTTCATTTATGTAGACAATATTAAAAATGTTTTACTCAGGTGATACATTCTTTGTTATATTTACTTTCCTTAAAAAAATAAAAAGATAAAAAGTCATTATCACACAAAAGTGATTCCATGGGGTCCCCAAGTTTGGAACAAGGATTCCCATGGTCTTCCATGACACAAACTGTAGTAGTAGGACACATGTTGGTGTCAATTTTGTTATTATGATATTATTTTATTATTCTTAACTACCCGATTACTAATTAATGAAGATAATTTACGATAATTACCGTCGTTACTGTTCAAAAATTCCAAAAACAAAAGAGTCTTAATTACTTAATTTGGACCTTATGATTCCAAATATGGAATCCATTTTACAAAATTCCACACACAGGAATTGAAATAATTAATTTAAAAATAATTCATGTTGTCAAAACAAATAGCGGGTTTTTTTTGAATTAATATCTATGAAATGTTTGGCATTAGTTTATGCCAAATTCCAAAGTGAAATTAATTCTAATGAACATCATTGGATTAAATGGTAAAAATATATTATAATTAAACTTTAAAACCAATTAAAAAGATAATCTATCTATATAATTAAATTAGATGAAAAAGCAGTTTTGATGTAAAATGTAGTATTTTTCACTATTTAATAAGAAATGAACATTTTCAGAAAAATAACAAAAATTTATCCAAAGTAAATTTCAATGTCCCAATAATAAAGAATAAGTTCATTTTGACAAATATAGCTTATAAAATTGTCAAAAGATAGATTTAAAAATGGTTCTCCATCAAAAGGCAGTAAAAAAATCTTTTAAAAATATTAGTGTATTCCATGCTTAAGATTGGATTTATTCTCATTTTAAGCATATAAAACACTATCAAATTCATAAATAAGAATAGATAAGAATATCTATTTTTTATTACTTCCATGGGATGTTACATCCTTCCCCCTTTATAAAATTGCATCTCCACAATTTATTTACTTATCGAATAAGTGGGGGTATTTATCCCTCATTGCATTTTAAGATTCCCATGTTGCCTCTTCACTCATGTGGTTCTTCCACAAAACCTTTACTTGATGAATAGCCTTATTCCAAAACACTTTCTCCCTCTGGTCAAGAATCTGGACTGGTTGTTCCTCATAAGATAGATTCTCTTCCAGCTGAACTACCTCTAGACTCAAAACATGAGATGGATCAGGCATGTACTTCCTTAACATTGAAACATGAAAAACATTGTGTACCTGAGATAAACTCGGTGGTAAAGTCACTCGATATGCAACTGATCCAACTCTCTCTAGAATTTTATATGGTCCAATGAACCTTGGACTCAACTTTCATTTCTTATCAAATCGCATAACACTCTTCCATGGTGAAACTTTGAGGAAGACATGATCACCTACCTCAAAAGAGAGATCCTACCACCTGTTGCCCGCATAACTTTTCTGCCTGCTCTGAGCTGTTCTCAAGTGTTTCTGTATCAGCTGATCTTTTTTTGCCAACTCTTCTACCAATTATAGTCCCATAAACTTCCTTTCACCCAGTTCATCCCAGAAAGCTGGAGTTCGACACCGCTTCCTATACAATGCCTCAAATGGTGCCATCTGTATACTGGAATGAAAATAGTTATTATAAGAAAACTCAACCAAAGAAAGATGTTTGTCCCAAAATCCCTGATAATCCATCGAACAAGCACGTAGCATATCCTCCAAAGTCTGAATCGTTCGTTCTGACTGCCCATCTGATTGAGGATGAAAAGCTGTAATAAAATTTAATTCAGTACCCAATGACTCCTGAAGGCCTTTCCAAAAGTTAGAAGTAAAACTGGGATCGCGATCAGATACAACGGAGAGATGAACTCCATGTAACCTAACTATCACTTTAATATACAAACGAGAAAGTTGATCTAGGTAAAAAGTATCTCGTATAGTAAGGAAATGAGCAGATCTAGTCAAGCGATCAACAATAACCCAGATTGCATTGTGACCTTGAGGTGTCTTTGGCAATCCCACAATGAAGTCCATGGATATATTTTTCCATTTCCACTCTGGCACTGGTAAAGGCTGAAGCATCCCTTTCGGTAACTACCGCTCTGGTTTAACCTATTGACAAGTCAAACACTTCACAGTAAAATCAGCAATATCTCTTTTCATTCTGTCCCACCAGTAATACTCACGAAGATTTCTTTACATCTTAGTTCTACCTGGATGAACTGAAAACGGAGAACTATGAGCTTCACATAATAACTGTCTCTTCAACTGTGAATCACACGACACACACAATCTCTTCCCAAATCTCAAAACATAATAATAATCAATGTTGAATTTAGGAAACTTACCCTTCTAAACCAACTCTACCTTTTTCTGCAACTAACTGTCCTGCTTCTATGCTTGCTTAATTCTGTCTGATAGAGAAGATTTCATTGATAGCTGAAACAAAATAGAATAAAATCCTGCACCAACAACTTCTATGCCAAATTTCATCAAATCCTTAACCAAAGGATCACGTTCCAAACACAGCATTGTTAATGAAGCATTAAATTTTCGAATCAAAGCATCAGAGACTTTATTTTCTTTTCCCGGATGGTAATGAATTGTATAATCATAATCCTTGATTAATTCTATCCATCTCCTCAGTCTCATGTTCAATTATTTCTGAGTGAATATATAATTTAAACTTTTGTGATCAGTATATATTTCACACTTTAATCCATACAAATGATGCCTCCAATTTTTTAAAGCAAAAACAACAACAGCTAATTCCAAATCATGTGTAGGGTAATTTACCTCATGAGTTTTCAACTGACGTGAAGCATAAGCAATTACCTATTCATTCTGCATTAGGATGCAACCAAGTCCTTTCAATGAAGCATCACTATAGACAACAAACTCCCCATTCCTGGAAGGTAGTGCCAAAACCGGAGCATTCACCAATATTCTTTTTAGTTTTTGAAAACAATCATCACATTCTTTTGTCCAGATATACTTAACACCCTTCTGAGTTAGCTTAGTCATTAGACTAGATAAGCAGGAGAAATTTCTAACAAACCGTCGGTAATAGCCTACCGAACCAAGGACGCTACGAATCTTAGTTACATTTGTGGGCCTTGGCCATTCTTCAACAACCTTTGTTTTTGCAGGATACACAGTTATCCCATCTTTAGAAACAATGTGACCAAGGAAAGAAATGTGTTGCAACAAAAACCTACACTTGCTGAATTTCCGATACAATTTCTCTTCTTTTAAGGTTTGCAAAATAACCCTTAAATGTATTTCATGCTCCTCTTTAATTTTAGAAAACACCAAAATATCGTCAATGAAAACAACCACAAACTTATCCATGAACTCATGGAAAATTCTATTCATAAGGTCCATGAATATAGCAGGTACATTGGTTAGCCCAAATGACATTACGACAAATTCATAATGGCCATATCTTGAACAAAAAGTGGTCTTCGGAATATATGATTCCTTTACCTTCAACTGATGGTACCCCGATCTTAGGTCAATCTTTGAAAAATACTGAGCTCCCTGGAGCTGATCAAAGAAATAATCGATATGAGGCAAAGGATATTTTTTCTTAAAAGTGATGTTATACAAGTCTCTATAATCAATGAAAAGTCTCATAGAACCATCTTTCTTTTTAACAAATAAAACAGGAGCACCACATGGTGATGTGATAGGTAGAATGAAACCTTTCTCTAATAAATATTGCAATTTCTCCTTCAACTCTAAAAGTTCAATTTGATCCATTCGATAAGGGGATTTTGAAATTGTCTTAGTATCAGGAACTAAGTCAACAGTAAATTCAACTTCTCGATCTAGTATTATTCTAGGAAACACATCAGGAAAAACATCAGGATACTCATTTTCCACTGACACATAATTAATCTGAACAATTCCTTTGTTTTCAACAATATGAGCAAGGTAACATTCATTTCCATCTTTTACATGTTTCTCAGACTCTTGATATGTTATCAACAGTAAGGGTTCATTCTTGTACACAAACTAAAAGTCTTTCTGAAAAGAAACTTCTTTAGCTCTACAGTCAATCTTATCATGGTAAATAGAGAGCCAATCCATACCCAAGATAACATCAAACTATAATAGAGGTAAAACAATAAGGTTTACAATTAGGTTCTTTCCACGGATAAGGATAGGAAGATTCTTATAAATTCTTTTTTCCTCAACATTTCTTCCAGGTTTTTTTATGACAAGTTCAGGAGTCATTTCTTGAGAAGGAATTCCCAATTTACTAGAATGTTTTTCAGAGGTGAATGAATGTGTAGACCCTGAATCAAACAACACACTGGAATAATCTGAAAAAACAAACAAAGTACTTGATACCATTTCATTTGATGGCCCAACATCTGCTGATGTAGCTACAAAGGATTTCACCACCCCTTTCTACTTGTAGTCTAACTGCTTCCCATCACTCGAGCTCTTTGTCGGACACTCGTTTGCATAGTGACCCATCTCATTTCACTTAAAACATTTCACTAACTATAAATCAAATTTGGTCTTACCATCACCCAGATCTTTTTTAGTGCAATCACGAGCCTTATGTCCCATATTACCACATCAGCAGCACTTTCAAGAATTCAGAAGACATTCCCCAGCATGCCTTTTACCACATTTATCACAAACTAGAAACCTAGTTTTCTTACCATTATACCATTTGGAAGAATTCTTCCCTTTCTCCTACCACCTTGGTCTCTTCTTCTATTGGTTGTTAGAGAACACTTGAACACCAGAAAACTCCATTTACACCTTCTCAGCACATCGAACAAGCTTTTCATAACTTTTTAACTCACAAGAAGCTAATGCCCTTCGATATTTTGGAATTAATCCTGAGTAAAAAATGATTGATTTTACTATCAAGGTCTTGGATAAAATTTAGAGCATACTTTGACAATCGAGTGAAACTTTCTTCATAAGAAGCCACCGAGTCTTCCTCTTTCCTCAATTCCAAGAATTTTTTTTCCATCCTAAGTCGAATAGCCTTAGGAAAATACTTCTCAAGAAACATACCTTTGAATTCATCCCATTAGAGAGCATCAATCTCATCAGTGTCTTTGATATTTTTAACCATTGACCACCACTGATCTGCTTCACCCTCCAAATGGTAAATAGCAAGACTAACCTTTTTATTGTCTGAACACCCCATGACATCGAAAATATTCTCCGGTGATTTAATCAACCCTTCAGCTAGCACAGGGTCAGATGATCCTCTGAATGATGGGGGATTTTGCCTCATGAAATGTTCCACCACTGACATGTTCCTCTGTGGTTGATCTAGCTGATCACGTGCATGGATACCGCCACCATTTATTGCTTGAGTCAACTACGCCATTGCTACAAAAAATCGTCCAGTTCCAATTCCGACCATCTTTGGATGTTGATTCAGAAGTTCATTTCCTTCTATATGCCATAATATCATTGATTCTCTGTTTCCTATGTGGAAAAACATTCTGAAAAAACATGTCTTAGATGAAGCAACATGGTAATTTTCAAATGCTATATCATTTTCAATTTGAACATATTTTTTTTGGATAATCATTTAATAGAATTCTAACTCCCAATGTTATCTAAACCGACCTCTGATACGAACGATAAGGCCACAGCCTTAAACATTACTTAATATTGAGATATTTCAAGAATACACATTGTGGATCTTTTCAGGTTTAGAGTTTTAGAGAACTAGATCATAAAACATGCATTACATCCCACATTTAAACAAAGTGGTTACAATAAAAGATAGTATTAATTTTTCCCATCAACAGAAACATATTAAAAATAAAACATGGATTCTTTCTTGAAACTTCCTTGACACTATCATCATATCATGTAACTTTTCCTTGACCTATGAAAAACATTTCAAAAACTTGGGATGAGCATAAAAACTCAGTAAGGGATAAAAAAATATGGAAAGGAAACATGAGTACATGTATACATAAGAATCAATGAAATCATACTTTACTCATAAAACATAAGAACGTTAACATACCTCATTAAATCATGAATAAATCAATGAAATCATAAGACATGAATGTAACATGAGGCATTCATAACATTCTTATGTAGGGAGTAACCCTCTTGGTTACATTTGGAATACTCTTCACAGTATATTTCTTAAATCTCTTCGGAGAGACCTTAATGTTTAACTCCTTCGCGTTACCCAATGTATTGGAGATCTATATTGGGCTCACCCACCCTTAGTTTACCACAAAACCACCCGTCTTCATAACAATCTCCAAGATCCATAACATAATCATATCACATAAAACATGCATAAAAGATACATAACATTTCCACATTTCAATCACATGATATCAATACAACACATTGATATAATAAAAACATTATGAAACCCATTTTAAATACCAAAATAAAAGAAATGAAAAACATGGTATTTATTTTTCATTTAAAAAATGTTAGGGCTTACAGAGGAAGCCGAAACTCAAATAATGGTCAAGGCGGCGGAGAAGTCATTGTCGCCGCATACGTAAGACAAAAAACATTCCTTTTGTCGTTTAGTAAAATGGTTTGTATAGAAAATATTCCTTTTGAATAGAATTAAAAGTCAACAGGGTTTATACACCATATAAAAGAAAGTTGTGTATAAATCAAAATATTTCTCAATGAAAAGAGATTGGGACGAAGTCCCATACCTTGGGTCCGACTTGACTCGATCGTTCTTTAACATCCTGAATAATAAACTTGAGTTAATTTCTACTTTCTTAAGAACATTTTTCAAGTTCATTATTCCTTTTATATCACTTATTACCATGTTATGAACACTACATAATTATTTATGTTAATAAAGGTCATTTTGTCGATCATTGGTACTTGAGTCAAAAATAAACTCATTATAATTACAACTTGTTCATGGGGTAAAATATCCATTATATCCAGAATTATATTCATGATGTAGATATCATATATATCATATATATCCATTATATACATGCATTTATAATATTACATAACATTTAGAGGTAAGAAATGAAATGCACCGTTCATGGAGACAGTAAGTCGTACGTACGCATGAACGCTACTTTCATTTCTGTTTCTTACTTAATGGAGTGAAATAATAATGATATAATGGTATATTATAATTCTAGTATAATATCATATATAATATCAATAACTTCATCCTTTATACATCCCACATATGGAATTTACGAATCAAATCACTTTGAGGGGCAGTAGTCCACACTTCCTAAAATGAAGATATCGCGTTTACCCATAATGGAAACCATAAAGATATGCCATAAATGAAAAATACAGAAGATTAAGTAAATAATAAAATTATTATATATCATATATAAATATAGTGACATATTAATGGCCATTTTTGAAAGTGTTAAAAGAATATTGAACAGTCATCGTTTCGTGAGGCAGCAATTCACCATCCACAGAAACAGTATGTTCTTTAACCATTAGATGTAGGTGTGTGTAAGTGTAGCTCGAATCCTTCACATAAAAAAATCCTAGTATATTGAATATACTGGTTTTTTTAAAAAATAAATAATAAAAAGATTTTATGGGGTTGGAGAAGCAAAATAAAACAAACGAACACAAGTGAAGACATTACCTTCAAATCTGGTAACTCCCTTTGGTTTGAACCAAAAGGGTTCCTTGAAGAGATTACTTCCTATGGTAAGGCTTCTAGGATGAGTATAGGGATGTGGAGAGACAAAATGAGCAGATAATGGCCGAGCCAAAGGCTTGAGATGTGTGGGTAAGGAGTTAGAGGTGGGGGCCTTTTATAAGAGGAGAGGAGAGGCACTATTGAAAATGTATAAAATGTTACCTTATTTTCAAATGAGTTTCGGATTTCAAAGGTCCCACGTTGATGTATTTCGAGTATAAGGTGATAATAGTTCTAAATAAACCCATAAAATAGGTTTTTTATTTGTGTAGGTATTAGATTTTATGTTATCTTTTCATTTTATTTAAATCGTTAAATAATGAGGTAATCGCTGCATCATCATGGTGTCATATATAATTTAATTTATTTAATGTCTAAAAATTATAAAAAAATACTATGATGTAGGAAATATTTTCTATTTCAAATTACTATTTATAGCCTAAGAGATCATTTATTTAGACAAAATGAAAAATTTTTTACTCAGGTGATACATTCTTTGTTATATTTTCATTCTTTAAAAAAATAAAAAGATAAAAAGTCATTATCACACAAAAGTGATTCCATGGGGTCCCCAAGTTTGGCACAAGGCATCCCATGGTCGTCCATGAAACAACCAGTAGTATTAGGACACATGTTGGTGTAATTTTGTATTATTATGATATTATTTTATTATCCTTAACTACCTGATTACTAATTAATCAAGATAATTAACGATAATTACCATTGTTACTATTCACAAAGTCCAAAAAACAAAAGATTATTAATTAAATAATTTGGACCTTCTGATTCCAAATATGGAATCAATTTTACCAAATTCTAAACACAGAAATTGAAATAATTAATTTAAAAATAATTCCCGTGGTCAAAACAAATAGCGGGTTTTTTTTCAAACAATATCTATGAAAAGTTTGGCATTAGTTTATGCTCAATTCCAAAGTGAAATTAATTATAATGAACAAAATTGGAGTAAATGGTAAAAATAAATTATAATTACACTTTAAAACCAATTAAAAAGATAATATAACCATATAATTACATTACATTAAAAAGCAGTTTTGATGTAAAATGCAGTATTTTTAACTATTCATTAAAAAATGAACATTGTCCGAAAAATACCAAAAATTTATCCAAAGTAAATTTCAATGTCCCAATCATAAATAATAATTTTATTTTGAAAAATTTAGATTATAAAATTGTCAAAAGATAGATATAAAAATGGTTCTCCATCAAAAGGAAGTAAAATAATCTTTTAATAATATTAGTGTATTCCATGCTTAAGATTGGATTTATTCTAAATTTAATAATCTAAAACACTATCTAATTCATAAATGGAAAAAGATAAGAATATCTATTATTTATTACTTACTTGTGATGTTACATATGGTGATGGATTTTAAGGATAAACTATTAAGAAACACAAAAAAACTAATTTCACTCTTCTAGGGAAATAGAGGGTGGAGGTTTTGAGAATGTTTAGTTTTTGGGCATCCTCTTGATATTGGGGGAGATAAAGAAGAAACAAAAACATATTATTATCCCTCAATGGTCTCATTATCCTCTTTGAAATATGAAAACTCATCATTCCATTTATACCCATTTTCTATTTTCATCACTGGGAATAATTTGGCCAAATAATGAGAGATCAATCAGCTAAGTCTTCTCCCAATAATTTTAGGGACAATGATGAGTCAAAAATCCCAAATTTTTCTCTAGATGTGTAATAAAATTTCCTCCCATAATCATACCATCAATCTTATTCAGTTATAACTTATAATAAAATTAAAATTAGTGGTCCATGTTGATTTTTATACCACATATAAAAATAGTATAAATAATAATAATTTCTAGTCAGATCACTAATCTATATGACTCTTCCATGGATAACCATTTTTAATTTGGTTTTTATGAGGTCATTCCTACTCATTGGGTTAGATAATATAGTCATCTACCACATATGTGTTATGTTATTATTGAGTTACAGCATAATCACAATATTGGTTTCTCTCTCCACCAACTTAGGGTTATAGATACCCAATCCCACGCTAAATATTTCCACTTAATGGATACTAAATTAATAATGCAACTGGAACATAATATTCTCTAGTGTTATCTCTAATTTCAATTATAACTCTAATATTATATCCCTACATCCTACATGGATTGAAAAATATTCTCGATATGCAAAAATCTCAAGCCACTCATAACAATCTTATCCATATGTATTTGGTCCATCATACACATGTCAATTGTATTATTAGTGTGAATAGAAATCATTTGTGTTCTCTCAAGTGTTTTCTGGTGTGTGGGTTTGGTATATTACACACACAAGTGAAGGTTCTATTGGGAGGAATCCCATCATGGATATGATATAAGGTTTCTTTGGTTGTATTGACTTGAGTAAGGAGATATGGATGAGTAAATCTAGTTGAATGGATCGGGGATGTCTTGTACAGTGGTGTAGGTTGTTTAATAATTTGTTTATGGTGGTTCTTACTGTTATATTCATGGTTCTCTGGGGTAGTTAGTGTTTACCTTTGGATTTGGTGTTTAGAGTCTTAGTTTGATTCATAGTGGGAGGGATAGAGATGTGCAGAGTAAATGGTTATCAGTTCAAATGGGGACGGTTGTAGAGGGGCTATACAGTGGTTTTGGAGATGGTTTGGGAAAGGGATATTGTTTAAATTTGGAATGGGGATGTTTTGGGGTGTATTTTGGGAGCCTGTGAGGTTAGTATACAATAATTGGTACATTTAAGTAAAAAAATAAATCAAGAGTGGATCTAAAAGTGTTACCCCACTAAATGAAAGTGATTAGATTTAGATACGGTGTATGGTAGAATTAATAAATGATTTATTTGGATATAGGGATTAGAGGGGTTAATACTTTATTTAAGGGGTTTCATTGATTATTTTAAGGATTCAAATGGACTACATCATAACTATGGTTTTTGTGGAATCACATCTTATGTTTTAGAATTATAGGATTTTACAAACTCAGTCCTATAAATTTTCTACATCTTGAGTCAATCCACCAGGGTGGAACCATATCAGTGTGTCCATAGGTGACCAAATGTGGGGTGGGTTCATGGTATATGGCCTACCTTGTGAAAATTAAGGTTTAGACTATTTTCTAAATAATTGAATAAGATCATGAATAATTATTACCAAACCATAATTGGGATTTGGATTCCATTCATGAAATCACGTATGGTCTGACCATGGCTTAAACCGACCCCATGAAAATTAATTATATCTCTATTTCAATAACCTTTATTTTTAATAGTGTAGTGTCCAATATTTCGTTGTGATTACCACATTCTGTCATTAGTTAATTTTTCACTATGATGTGAGAAATATTGTTGCATCATGAGAATGATTACTTTAATACGTTGATTATTAATCCTCTCACTTAATATGTTGTATCCTTTATAGCTCCATTAGGGGATTAGGGGAGATTACAAAAGAGTATATACATTTGTTTTTATTAAAAATACATATCATATCCTAACTTCTTGTGAAAAACCTAAAAATATATCCTAACTACGTTTTCTCCTTCCAAGAGATTCATTTAAGATCAATATATCAACATACCTTTACACTATTAAGAAAATTTGAGATAGGAAAAATTACCATGAGAAATGTTTCAATATAAAGTATAAATCATTGTCCATTGAACTTAGATGAATATTTGTTCTCTCGTGGGATCTCAATGGATCCATGGGAAAAGTATTTGGTTTCCGTGATGTGTCCCAACCAATGTGACATCAATTTTCATAGAAATAATCTCAAAAATAATTTTAAAAAATTACATTCTCTATAGGTGTGAATGTTCATCATTTGATTCACCGTTCATGAATATTTTTAGTTTTCTATTTGTAAATCATTTCATTGTCATATGATTCTCTTCATATCTCTTCTAATTCATCCAGTTTCAACATCCTATTCTTCCCCACATTGTGTAATTTCATGTTCACATTATTCATGACCCAATACGATCGATGTCTGAGATCTATCGACAAATTTCATAGGTTCACATAGATGATCCTGAATGAGGGAATACCAAATAGTATTTTTAAATTAGTCTTGTATTCCCATAAAGCATCGTCAAGACTCTTCTCTGGTTCTTTTGACTTGAACTCACTCGTTGATCTAGAATTAACTTAAACTTTCGGTTTGATGATTTTAATTTCCTAATTATTTGTGGGTGATAATGGGTTTTGGTATGACGGTTGTTAGAATCAAGATTCTAACCTTAGATTACAACTTGGGTCTGGGAGTGTAACCTATGGGATTGGATTGAGACCATAATATTCTAATTTAGGCCACTATAACTATTTTACACATCAATCTTTAATATGAAAAAATAAAACATACTAATAATATTACATATTTAAATATCTATATAATATTAAAAATGATGTAAGTCACTAAAAACAAAAATCATAGTCTAAAATAATACAATTAGTAACATAAAAATTGAACTAAAATAATCTTCACAGAGTAGATAGAAAACAAGATAAAAATAAATATATATTTACTAAAGGAAAAAATGATTATTGGAATAAGAAAGACACCTGAAATAAAAAAAGATGTGTAAAAAATGCATAAATTGAATAAAAAAAGACACCTAAACATAAAACCACACTAAATGAATTAAAAAACAAAAAACAAATGAAAAATAATATTTGGGGATGGTATGCGTAAGGATAAACTAGCATCATTTTGATATTCAATCAAAATCCATTTTTCATATAGTAGATAAGTTGGTTTCTAGGGTTTGGGATTATGTTAAGTGATTTGGGAATGTTTTTTCTAGAATTTAATGAGGTTAAAATTTGATTTATTAAGAAAAACGAAACAAGAAACATACTTACTTTCCATTATAGACCTCACATGACCTAATGATCCAACATTCCCACTAATTCGGTATATTTTACTCAAAAATCATACATCATAAATATTCTATTAATGTATTAATAGAAAGGAGAAAATACCTCAATGTTTCTTGATTAGTTTAGATAGTTATGTTAGAGAGTACTAAATATGACATGTACTAATTAGAAGAAAATAAAAATACTAAAATTTATTTCTACAACGTATTGTAATTAATATGGGCTTCATTGAGGGTATGACCTGGAAAATAAATGGGTTAAATTTTTTGACTAGCCCATCATCCCAGAGTATCTCCTATAGAAAAATTACATAAATTACACATCATCCCAATAGTATTCTCCCAAATATGATCAATAATTATTTAGGTGGACAAAAAATAATTTTTAGAGTAGGAAAATCATCCTTTCTTAAAACCTAAATATTGAATAGAACTTTATTTAAAAATATATGTGTATGTGACCTGGATATCTTATATAAATCCTTTGAAAAGTTATGGTAGTGTAGAACCCCTTGTTTTTTTGGGTCATAAATTTTATTATGAAAGTTAAACTCTTAATTTTCTGAGGGTTTTTTTAGAACCCAGAATACGATTGGGGTTTTCGGAGTTTGTAAAACCATAAAAGGTGATTTTAGGCATGTTTTGAGGATTAAGAAAGGAAATGAGAGTTTAGTAGAATGTCAGTGAAGGTATTAATTGTAAAGATTATAAAAATAACAATAGTATACCATTCACAGAATGAACCTATTGTTTAAACAATGAATGATCATGAAGATGGTTTTCCCATTTCCTAAAGAAGGTTCACTTCATGAACTAGTGTTGATGATTTTCTAAAAAAACTGGTCAATGGGTTTTTTAATTTATAATCCTCTTAAATTTTACTCTCAGTTGATCATGTTATTTGAGGGGTGGTAGAACCGCCTCTTTTCCTTACCTTTGATTACATTCAAGTGGTTTTGAAGAATTTCATCAATCTAATTATAGTTAGTATCATTCTACTCATCTCCCTTGTTCTCCCTCATTTTTATTATGATTTTTATTGTGTCCATCTAGGGTTTTGGATGGAGCATTTCATTGGATCATGGTGAATCATCACGCTTAAGGGATATTTCAGGTTTGGATTGTAGAGGACATTCTGAGTGCCGTTAATAATTTTATAGTTCAACATTTTACATGAGTTATGTCAACCCAAACATTTATTTATGATTTATAGTGATTCTGTGTAAAATTAGACATTGATTCGACATGATAATTTTGGATTTTTTCTTGGATTCTGACTAGGGGTGCACTGGGAGTGGATCTATCCTTATATCTCGAAATTTAAACATCATTGAATTTCTCAGTGTGTCTGGAATTGATTATTCTTATTGGAATAAATTTTATTAATTAATTAATTATAATTGATATAGATAATTATTGGATGTAGTGGACACGTTTTTTATGCATGTAAGAAGTAGAACACACCCCATGTCTTGAGATTTTGATGAATTATTATAGAAAGGTGATATTTTTGGTTTCATGCCCAATTAAATTAAAATTAAAATTAATCATGAATTTTGGAAGTTAAATTTGATAATTAATTTTACAATATTTATAATTAATATGTGGTTTTTGTTTTTGATAAAGGTTCCCTGGTAGTTGTGGTGATTCATGGATGATCCTAGGTCGTGATGGTCTAGAATGAAATAAAATGAATATAGATTGATTGAAGTGGAAAACCTTTACATTAACATGTCTTTTTATCTTTTTTGTGATTTTATGTTCATGTGTGAGTATTGGTGTAAATTATGACATACTGAATGGTCTTTATGATTCCACTATAATGTTGGGATGGGCTCACATCTACCTAATAGTCAATATATACCATTTTGATTTCTAAATTTTTCAATAGGAGAACATTGGTCAAAAAAGTGTCAATGGTCGTATCTATGGTTTACTTAGTAGTGTGGGTTAATTTTAAAATAACATAGAGGATTAATTTAATAAATGTTTTTAAAAAAGGTGTTTGACTCAAATGTAAATTCAAAGGGAAAAAGTAATACTATATATGGGTTTTTAAATGGTATTTCAAAATGAAAAAGTAATTTTCTAAAT
The DNA here is from genome assembly GCA_963277665.1 of Viscum album. Taxonomy (NCBI): domain Eukaryota; kingdom Viridiplantae; phylum Streptophyta; class Magnoliopsida; order Santalales; family Viscaceae; genus Viscum; species Viscum album. The sequence goes on along the minus strand of OY728148.1, from coordinate 493,328,280 downwards.
GAATGTTTTCATGTGATTTTGTTCAAGGATATGGAGTGGGTAAAGGGAAATGTGATGCCTTCTTATAATGGTTTGGTAATTGGATTTTTATTTTGTTTCTAATGGTAATCTATAAGGGCTATTTTTGAATTGTTTTGGTCTAGGTTATTTTATATGGTAGATTGCCTATTTTCCAAAGATTGTGTGCTTGTTTTTTTATTTATGTGATTACTTATGGATTTTGTGTTTCATAATGTTGTGTGTATCATGTGTAACCCAGTGATAACATTACTTTTTGTATCAATGTAGTGGGTACATCCATATATCTGTGATAGAGACATGTATGGTAGAGACATGTCTGAAGTACCATTACGATAGTTGAGAGATGTTATGACTAGAATAATGGGTTGAGATTAGGAAAACAATGTGATAGGGTAACCCATGTAGAGTATATATATATATCAATTTCACCTTGGGGAATACAATAGATTCCCTAGTACTATGTTGACCAAAGAGAGCGTGCATGTGAGATGCAATTAATGATGATTATGGGTGTCAACCTAGAACCCAAATTTGACATGTGAGATTGTTATGGATGATATAATGATAGGTTTAAAACGCAAGATTTCAACCTCAATAATGTGGTATAGGTTTATGAAAATGACCACTCTTTAGAGATGTGTTTCATGAGATAGTTCAGGTAGAACACACTACCAAAATAGATTCATTGAGATGTTTGGTATCTCTTCAACATGCTCAATGGATCCAAACATCATTCCTAATACAGTTTGGAATCACTGGTACTAGTTCCTTGGATTTATATGAATTTTTTTTTAATTTTTTAGAATATTTCCAAGGATGATTTCCTTTGAATAAAAGACTAGGTTTACGACCCTCCCATGGTTTCCTTTGAGCATTATTTATATTTCCTAAGACCTGATCTTAAGGACGAGTAGTTGATCATAGTGATATAGTTTGTAATGTGTTGGATGAGTTCCTTAGGTTCGAATGTACTAAAACTTTTATTGTCTAGAATATACTATTAGGAATGGACCATGGCTCTGGTACAGTTGGATTACCTAGGGTCATCCCTCTATGAATAAGTGATTGAAACTATTATTGGATACTTTCAGGGTCATGGTTTTGGGAATGAATGGTTTTGTGAGATGATAAAAGACACACCGACATTGGATAAAGTATGAATAATATGATTTACTAGTAGTAGATTAGGACTTGGTCTCCTTGGGTGATTACTTATGTTTAGTGAAATAAAAAAATGTTTGAATAAGGGATATTGATGTACACTATGTATTATATTTATGGATGGGTCAGTTTTAAAACAATTATTTTACCTTATATAGGTATTACACATGCATTCACATGACAATGAAAACACTAAGTATTGTAGAGGCATTGAATATTTCCTATCATGTTGTTGGACTAAACCCCTACCAATGTACACCAAATGGGTTTCAATTTACATGGTTAGATCATCCAATTTTCTATTAGTAAACATGTTTTTTTTTGGATTTGGACACATGGCATAGGTATATTAGAACATGGAGGCTAATGATTTAGTAGGGTAGGCATGTGAGTTGGGTTAGAGGACATTATTACCTACTTTCAATTTTTTCATCATGTATCATCTAGATATTCCTATTAATTACATTGTAGGATATTTTACTAGGTGTATCATCTATTTCTGTAAGATGTATAGCCATATATTTTCTTTAATTGTTTTATTTTCATATGATTAATGTTGTTTATACCTACTATTAGTATCGAATTTATTTAAAATATTCTCATGAAACGTTCTTGAAGGAAACAGAGGTACAAGAGACCTCCACAACAATTTTGTATCCCAATCAGTGATGGTGGTGGCTTCTGAGAAGGTTCCTCCCCCATCATGAGATGGACTACTACTGTCTCTCACAAGAGTGGAATCATTCTTTATCCCATTCTCTAACTCGGATTTTCTACCTATGTTCTCTCCATATTTTTCTTGATCTCTTAGGTGATTTATATGCACAATGGATTCCCTAACCTTCCCATTTCGATCATCGAGTTTAACGAAGATTCGACCCTTCAAATTCTGTCTTTGGTCACTCAATATTTTAATAGAAGACCCTTAGTCGATCTATTTTATAGATTTTTGTTTGGTTCCTGGGATTTGAATGAAATGGAAACCATAGGTTTTTTGGATAATAGGAAAATTTTGATTCCTTTTTCTTCAGAGGAAGACCGGATAAAGGAATGGTCGAGGGCTCCATGTAAATGAAACAGCTCATGATTATTACTATACCGATGGTATTATGATTTCCACATGAAGCATGATTCAACCTCAGTGGAGGTATGGGTATGTTTTCTAAATATCCATCTTCTATTTCAAAATACATCGATCATTAAAATGATTGGAAACCTCTTGGGAATATACCTGTGTTCTAATATCTGGACCAATGTTGTCTATTATCCAGCTAACCCTCGAGTGTGTGTGGAGGTGGAAACATCAATGGTGCCATTATACGTCATTTGTATCACTGTAGGCTAAGAGTTTCAGTGTAAACAACATGTTTCTATGAGTTTTGGTTCTATTTTTTTCATGTTTGCCAATGGTTGGGTCATACGCTGGAGAACTGCAGGTGGGGGGCTATGAATACTAGATTTAAGAATGATGTGATAAATTATGATCATGGATATCCTGAGAATAGAATGGTGGAGGGTTCTTTGGTTGGAGGACTAGTAGGGGAAATATGCAATAGATCAGCTGAAGGGAGGGGTCTACCAGGTGCTTCTTGGGTTGTCCATATTGATTGTCTTGTCCAAGACTCTTAGGGGGATGATATAAATTCAGTTGGAACTAGGCCGTTGAACTCATGTGTACCCAATCAGGTGAGGCATGATCAGTCTCTTACTCTGCCTCCTGATCCAAATGTCCCTGATGTATTTAATAGATTGATAGGTGATCTCAATTAAGTAAGCAGGCTAGTCGCAGTGCCTAATGGTAATGAAATTGCCAAGCGTGGTCAGTCTATACTTGGAGGTGATTCTAAATATGAAATCAATTAGGAGTTTACTATGGTGAAAATAGATTTTTCTATTTAGGTATAGGTTTCAGAGGACATTAGAAGAATCCTCGGTTCATGGGGCGTGGCATTTTATAGCCCAGTCAAGCTAAGGCTATAGGACGGATCTCACTGGATGGGGAGGCTGGTTTGGGAATACAAAATACTTCTTTTTGTGGATGTAATGATAGGAATGGAAGGTATTTTCAAATGTTGGATAAGAGAGGGGGTTTGGACATGATTCGGACCACAGTTCCCTTGTGTAATAGGTTTGAAGTCCTCCCAGAGGCTGATGTGAAATATGATTCTATTATCCTAGGCGAGGGATATGTGGTCAGAGTGATGGATTCTAAAGGGAGTGAACATGGCCAATCAGCATAGGAGGATTCAAGTCCAAGGATAAATAGGGGTTTTAGGAAGAGGAAGGGGAATAATGAGTACTCCTAGTTACCTCCTCATTTGGAGACTCTCTCAACAAATAATATTAATGGCAAGAAGATGGACATAGAGTCTCTGAACCTTCAGAGGCTAGGGGAATTGGGTGATCAAGACTTGGTTCTCCTTTTATGTTATGAAGAAGAAGTAATGGAGCAGGTCTTAATTCTCAATGCAACTGAGGAGGAGGTAGCTAAGATAATGGGGAGTTTTCTAGAGTTTTCTATCAATGAGGATCAATTTTCAGGGATTGACATACATGACTCAATTCTAGTAGGGGGTTTCAACAAGTGGAAAACTAGTGTTGAGGAGTACATTCTGTCCTGGGGCCAACTTGCTTCAATGTTTCTGAAGAGGATGTTGGAGGATGCTGACTTACATGTTTTATCTCTATCCTGGAAACATTTTAGTGAGAGGGAGTGAGGTAATATTAAGTGTCTCCAAAATGATTCTAGTTATGTTGGTGGTTTCGGTCGGTTGGTTTGAGAGGATTGTTAGTGAGAGATGTGCATCCCTCTAGTTTTTCCTATAGTTTTTCATTATTTAGATGTTGGGTGATTGTTTCTAGCTCTCTACTTGGACTTTTGCTGGAAGGGGATCAGAGTGTGAAGTCTTCATTGATGTAGGCCTTTTGGGTCTGGATGATTGAAAGGGTATGACTATGCCATCAGTACCGTGCCCATGCACTTTAGCATGAGACTTCTTGCTGAAGGTTCCTATGTTGGTGAAGGCTTTTTGTCCTGACACAATTTTTGGGGTGGGGCAGGTCTAGTTGTTTGATTTTCATTTTCATTATCCGCTTGTGTTATTATGAGTTTGTTCAAGCTATTTTTGTGGTTTCTCACTTTCTTCCTCAAAAGTGTTATGATAATTAAAAATTAATTTTTAATTAGTATTCCTACTATTATTTCATTATTATGTTTGATGAATCATATATACTATTTACCATATTATATTCTAGATAGTTGGAGCCTATAGGATCTCTATTTTTTATCTATTTTTTGGATGATAGTTATATAAATGGATAATGAGGACTTTTTATTAGGATTTGGAATGACCATTTGACCTTTATATAAGAGAGAATAGTATCGATGTGACTATATTTAGTGCTCTTTACTATCTATAAGCCTTTAAATTATATGTAGGGTCACATTAGGTTATGTATTATCCCCACATAAGAGTCATTTGAGCTGTCCAGTCTAGGGATTCATAGGTAGAATTCATCATTTCCATGAAATCATTGAATACCCTTCACCATTTTAGGTTTGGGAAACTCAATCATCACTTTCAATTTTATTGGACTAACATTGATTCCTTGTTTATATATACTATGAATAAGGACAATACCATATTGAAACATGAAATGACACCATTTCTAAATTCATAATCAAAAAATTTTCCTCAAATGTTTTAAATAAAAAATTCAAGTTTGTGTATACACTTCAAAGGATAAATTTTATACTAAAAATTTATCCATGAAAACTTCAAGGAATTCCCTAACCATGTCTTGAATGGTATGTTTCATAAATTTGAAAATTTAATGGTGAATTAAAAATTTCAAATGACAAGAGACAATAGGAAAAAGATACATAGGGTAGGTAATTGTTTATGTAACACACTAAAATTTCAAATATAATTTCTCTTAATTAATTCTATATCTTTTATGGATTTCTTTACACACAACACTGAACATAAATGAACAAAGATTGAAATATCATATTATTTATGTCCAAGTTATTGGATCAATAGGTGTGAATAGGGATAAACATATTATTAAATATAATTATATTTTTTTTCTTAATATAAATTTATTTATTTTTTCTAATAAAATAAGCAGTAAGTTTTAGTAAAATCATATATTGATAAAAGACATATTTTTAAGAATAGTGTTTTTCTACATATTATGTATTTTTATCTAAAAAATGTATTTTGACCACCAATGAAAATTGATTTTAAATAAATATATTTATAATTTAGTAATAATAATTGATAAATCTTCTATTGGTTATAAATTAATATAAAATCATTTGATGGTAAACAAAGATATTTCATACAAATTTTTTTTATACGTGCAAAGACTTTTTATCATAATAAATTAAATAAATACCTATTAAGGAATTATGGAAATGAAATTTATAGATTATAAATTTTTAACATTTATATGATGTTCTTTAATAGGTAATTACTTATAATAAATGAAATTTTATGCTTAAAAATTCATTTTTCTAAAAATGGTTTTCGTTGTGTTTTGTTCGCATATTTTGAAATCAATTTCCAGAAATAATATAAATTAAATTTTATAAAATGGCTTCCATATTTTAAATCAAATTTTAATTTTTTATTGATTCCAATTTTATTTTTTGTCATAAATTATAGTAATATTGGTAAATATTCATTACAATTGAAAAGTTTAAAAGGGGTTAATGAGGGGTTAAATTAAGTAAATAAGGGTTAAAATGATCTATAACAAGTTTAAATACTATTGGTTGAATTTATTTAAACCCTATATAATAATTAATCTTAATTTTATCCAATTAGGATCCTATTTCCCATGATATTGAATTTATTTTATTTTGATGTTTTTAATATTTATAAGGTTTCCACCCACCACGCTTAAAAAGGGGTGCCTCCTCTACTAACTTATTCACACCTTTTGAGCACTCTATTTTATAAAATAAATTCCTAAATAAATTCCAAAATATCCCACATACATCCTATAATCTATTTTCTCACCATAATATCATCCTTTTAAGGCTTAAGGTGTAATCTAAAATAGGTTTTCCATAGAAGAGGTAAATCACTAAACCATGTGGTTCTTGTTTATTTTTTTTCACCACTATTAATATTATATAATAATAATGATATAATAAAATAAAAATATTCTATATATTTAAAATTTATTATGTTCATGTAATAAACCTATTTCATCTCCTTTTCCATTCAATGGGAAATAAAATCATTTTTCAAGTTTATGTGTAGACTACCGCCACCACGAAGCAAAGTGACTTGTTTTTCATTTCAAATTTACAAGTATAGTAATAATGGTAGATATAATGAATATAAATTTTTTTAGGATATTATTATTATTTAATGGTGAATTATTATTTATATTTATTTTTCACCCATCGAAAAGTTGAAACATCACTCATGAGTACGTACAGACTACCATCTCTACTAAGTGATCCAAATCATTTTTCACTACCAAATTATATGGATAATTATAATCTTGTATCTAATGAATAAATATGATTATTAAAACATTATTATGATTTTTTATATGATAAAACCATGACAATAGTGCAAGGAACATAACTGTTTAACCAAATTTTCATGGAAAACTGGCCTGTTTCACCCAAAAAATGATATTAATGAATAATTTTCAATATATAGTTAATTTGAAATTACTTGTAAATGATATACAGTGATATTTCTATGAATATTATTCTAATATATATATATATATATATTATAGTAGGTTTTAATGTGTATAATGTAAGATAGGACATGAGGTAAGATATTTATGTTTCAATCTCATATTAATTAGGATTATTTAGGCTTGAATATATATTGAGAGAAATCATGTGATAGTTACATAATATTTCATATATATTTTCTAATAATATTTTAATTTATATAATTTTTAAGTATTACTACCATTTATTTCTCTTAGGTACTTAGAAGGGTCCCAAAAATATTTTTAAGAATAACTGACATCATTTCACATCTTTTTGTTGGCAATTTTTTTTCCTCCATGTCCATGTTTTCGAAATGTATTATGGAAATTTTTATCTATAAATAAATGTTTGATAAACTGTATTATTAATAATTTTTAAATTATTTACAAATTTATTAGAGTAATATTTCTAAATGTTTTTCACATGGCTCACTTTTTACTTTTTATAAAACTATGAATCAACTGTTTTATTTTAATGTTTACAACATGAATGTATTATCCCACCACAATGGTCATCATATATTATCAAGATTACTTTACAATATTTTATAGTTCTATTCAATGAAAACTAAATTTCTATTAGTTTAGAAATTTTTTTGTTTTAAATGATTTCAAAATTAAAGGTTGTTTTCATATATTTTTCCAAACATATTTGTAATGACTTCATAAAGATATTTTCATCTTTTCCAAATACATTATAGTATTTTTATGTGTTATTGAGGATATTATATTATACCATAAACTTATTTTATCTAGATGGATTATGGTGATGATGTTTTAAGGATGATTATATGCAACCCACTTCTTTCCTATGGCATAATTAATTTTTGTTGAAATATTTATGAAACCTGTTTAATCACCACGGGTTATATAATAATAAAAATTGAATGTTTTTTATGATCTTGAGGAATTTTTAGGTATGGTTAATGTTATATATTTGGTGGTCCCATTATATACCTTCAATGCGTTGGTTAAAGATGGATATCTCTTGAGATAACTTTGTAATGCCCAAAATGATTTCATTCTCACAACATTATGTATGGACCTAGTTTTACATCCATAAGTTTTTTAGAGGACTTGATTTCAAGACTTTAACATATCGCGTGAATCTCAGAATATTTATATGTATTCACAATTATATGACTTACTATTATTATGCTTATAAAACATCCCTATGTTGTATTATTACTATATACTCTCATGGATCATGATTGATTATTGATGATTTTGTACTCTTATGACTTATGACCTTTATTATGAAAATGACCGATTCCATGACTCTTGATTAATTTTATTTTATTGATTGGTTATGACTTCTATATGTTATGATCATGTTCTCATACCCTTATTATTATCTTATTCTTATTTATGTTCATTTATTGATATCTATTATGTTTACACTTTCTAAGTATATGAGCTCACCCTTTCTTAGGTTTCCATTTCCCCAGGTTTTGAAGAAAGGTTTTATGTAGGGGTTTTCTTTATATTTTATTATGTTACATGATCATATTATAGAAGATATTGAATATATTTCATAAAATAAGTTTTTTTATGTATCTATTATCAAAATACACTAAACCTTTTCGGCTTTGGGTCATGTGTTATTATGATATGTAGTGAATATTCATCTTAAATGATGTAATATATATGTATGTTTTTCTTGGGTCACCTCAATTGGTATTGAAAATATGGTTTTGTAGTTTTTGGATATTATAATTTGAAAATTTTGGTAAAGAACGTGGGGATAAATCTATGTAATGAATAAAATCATGAAGTTTTGGTAAGGTAGATATTATATCATTACTAGAAATTAAATGTCTATCTGTAAAAATATAAGTGGATAAAGATCTAAAGTAGATACACTTAGGGGTATAAAATATTAAAAAGTTTTTTTGGCATTAAATTGATCTTCACATGTTACAAAAAGATACCTAATTTCACCCCTAGTTTTACACCCATGGGGGACATGATTTGGTTAATTCGATTCTATTTAGAGAACATTATAAAAAAGAGAGGATTGCATATATGAAAATGTATGAGAATTTATAGTGATATGGAAGGAATGTTTAATAGGTTTGTAAGATGGTATCGTGATATAGGATATATAAAGACTAATTCTCATGACTATATGATTGATAAATTTAATTATTATATCTAGAAACTTACACTTTTTTTGTTTCAGATAATGGATGGATCCCAGAGGTATTTTACTAATAAAGAATGTGATAGAAAATAAAATAAGGAACCAATTTTCATGGGAACCATAATGTAATTTTTTTTTCTATTCTCATAAAAATATCCCAGGTTTTGAATTATGAGTAGCTTCTAAATAGATATGAGAAGGATCAATGAACTATTGATTCATTCATGAGGAAATATCCACAATCCTTTAATGATTCTTATTATCTGATAATTTCTTTTGAAATGTATCCATACCACTATGAATATATTATCTATTATTCAATGTTTGGATCAAAAATAATATTTCCAAACTATTTATAACTTGTAAGGCGAAGTAGATTAATTGTGGAAACTTATCAAGAATATGATGAAATATAATGAAATTGACTCCATGGAATGGGAGGATTTTAAGAGGGTATTTCTAAAAAGTACTTTCACAGAAATATTCATACATAAATGGAACAAGAATTTCTATGTTTAATGCTGAAATATAATGAATACATCAATTCCTATGATGAAAAAATTACAATAATATCAAGTTATTTTTTTTGGTTTTATCATGGACCTATAAAGAAAGATTTAAATTTATTTAGTGGTTTGAAAAAAAATCTTTTTAACAAAATTATCTATATTGGACTCTGGAAGCCATGAAGAGATAGTTCAATGTGAACTCAAAGTAGAAATAGATATTAGAAACTCTCATTTTAATGAATATGGTGGTAAGAAAATGTAAATAAAGTTTTATGGAAGATAAATGGTATGCCACATGAATTGAATATGTTTTAATATCCTACGTTCAAAAAATGTGGGAATAAACACACCGGTAATATCTATAATGGAATGAGAATATGTTTCAAGTACAAGAGGACTTTACATTGAGAAAAAGAATATCAGAGTGATGTGAAGAGGCTATTCAATTAAATGATTGGAATGAGATCTCAATCAAATACATCACCCAAAATTCAGTTCTTTAGAAGAACGTATTTTTAAAATTATGTGAATCAATTACCTAATCCAAGTTCTAATGAGGATAATATGACTCAACAGTCTCTAAATGCCGAGGAATATTGGTAATCTTACTAAATAAAAACCATTTAAGTGGGTCATGATAATTAAGTGGGGAGAGTTATACTAACCTCAAATTATAGAATTAAAAATGCTTCTTCTGATTTAGATTCTACCAAATCTTTAATGTCTAATGTATATTATAAGAGTATCACATCACCAACTAAATGATTACACTTTGAGTTAGCAGTGAAAAATTCCATTGGTATAATGATCACATATGAAGTCTATAGCTCAACTGCTATCGATGTCGATGGGATTTCCTTTACTAGAAATATTATTATTCATCCTCTTCTTGAATTTAACGTTATTTTGGGTATAGATTGGTTTAATCAATATAAATCCCATATCAATAGCTTTGGAATGGAAGTTATCTTTTATATTCAAAATATACCTTTGATTATCTATCAATGTGTGGGGGAAGCTAAACTTTAAATATAAATTACATCCTTTATATGGGTTTTACTACCTATTCATGAGGGAAATTTATCTTAAATGGGTGGGGAGAAACTCACCATTGAAGATATGATTTTTTTTTAAAATATTATAATTTTTTTTCTATTGGATTTCCCAAAACTCCCTCGAATCATGATGTTATGTTCTCAATATAACTCATACCTAGATCTCTTCATAATTTAAGGACTCCATATGAAATATCACCAATTGAGTTGTAGGAATTGAAAGAAAAAACTCTATTAAAATTTAGATAATGAATTTATACACACTAATAAATTACTGTTATGTGGACCAATTATTTTTTTCAATAAAAAAATGATGTTTTAATGCATCGTTGTAATGATTATCATGAAATTAAAAATCTCAATATTAAGAACAAGTATTTTTACCCTGTATCGATGATCTATTTGATCAACTATGAGGAGGTTAATATTCCTCCAAGATTAATCTTTGATTTTTATGTCATCAACTGAGGGTAAATAAGGAAGATATACTAATGATATCTTTCCATACAATGTATGGACATTATAAATTTATTTTAATTCCAATTTTACTTACCAATTACCCTATTTTATTTAAGGATTTATTGCACAGGGTATTTATGAGTAAACTTGATCAATTTGTGTTAGTCTATATAGATGATATTCTTGTATATTTTAAGAGAAAGTAAAGTCATTAAGATCATTATATGATTATTTTAAAGAACCCAAGGAAGGGAAGATATATGAAAAATTTAACAATTTTGAAGTTTTTTTATAAAAAGTCTCATTATTAGGTTATATAATCTCATGTGAGGGTACATCGATGGATCCTTAAATGATGGAAGTTATTAAATAATGGCCCATACCAACCATGGTAACTATGATCCCTAGTTTTATTAGGATGAATGGTTACTACTAACGCTTTGTGGAATGTTTTTCATGGTTATAATATCCACTAACCAAGTCGATTTGAAAGGGATCCATGTTCTTATAGATAGAAGAATGTGAGGAGAATTTCTAGGAGCTAAAAAATATTTTTCATTTAAATTCTGCTTACACTTCCCTTAAATGTAGAAGGTTTTTTGATATTTATTTATGCATCAAATAAGGTAATGGGGTGCCTTCTCATTCCCAATTATGTGGTGATAACATTTAAATCTCAACAATTGAAGGTTCATGAGTAAAATTACCCAACATTCAATTTAAATCTGTGTATAGTAATTTTTTCATAGAAAATATGGAAGAATTATCTATACAATGAATTTTGCGACATATATACTGATCATAAAATATTAAATTATGTATTAATATTTAAATATTTAAATATTTGATGGAGAATATGGTTAGAATTGATCAATGATTATGACTGCTCAATACACATAACCTTTTGAAAGTGAACAAGGTGACTGACCCTCTATGTTGGAAGAACCATGCTAGTTCTTCTATAACAAGGATTAAAAAATTTCAAACGCCAAAAGATTTTTTTAAAATGGATCCTGAAATCATGATGGAAAGAGAAAAATTCTCTCTTTGTAAGATGAATGTTCAAAAATTGATCCAAGTGTGGATTAATGTTCCCCATATGGAAGATGTGGAACTATATAAAAATGTGAGGAGTTTTTGGAGTTAAACCATAATTGTGGTGGAATTATAAGGTCTAGTAACTAATTATGGGTCTAGTAAATACTATATTTAATGAAGGATCTGTTTGATAAATCCCATAGTTCATCATTATCTATCTATACATGAACTAAAAAATATATATAGAGATGAAAAAGAGTATTTATGGTGGGAAAATATAAAAAGAGATATTATAGAGTTTATATATTGATTCCTAATATATTAGAAAGTTGGTTCTGATACCCAAAAATCTAAGCGGATATTACAATAATTACATAGACTAGAATAGAAATGGGAAAATATCACTATGGATTTCATTATTTGACTCCCCAAAACATCTAAAATCCATAATGCTATTTTCGTTGTATTCAATAATTTTAAAAATGGACCACATTTTATTACTATCGTAGAATTTTTATCACTTGATCATCTTTCCAATATATACATTGATGATTTGGTAATATTTATGGAGTTCCAATTTCAAATATATACGATTGAGACTTGATGTTTAACTCAATGTTTTGGATATTTCTTTGGAAATATATGGATACATAGTTGAGTTTCAAAAATATCTATCATCCCCAGATACATGGTCAGTATAAGAGAAAAATTTAAACGCTATAAGACATATCAAGATCTTGTTCTAATTATTTTAAAAGAGTTTGGGGTTAAAAAAATTGGGGGATTTTTTTACAACAATAACATTCATTTGATAATTCATATGAATTATTATAGAGCCCTCAATAGATAGAAGTGAAAACATCCAATTTACTGGGATTTAGTTATAGAAATAATAATATTGGGAACTTGTATAGATAAGGAAATGATAGAGAATGTTATATCCATTCAAAAGTAGATCAGGTATTCTCAGATTCAAAATAAATGTTATGATGATAATTAGTGGAAATATTTGGTGTTCTAATTTAGTGATAAGTCATTCCTTCATACAACTTTGGGCAAAACATTGATATTTTGAAATAATGGTAATTTTATCACTAGATATATTGATCTATTTGATATTCTTGATTATATCGAGATGATATTTTGTCACATAGTTCATCCATCAAACCTTTTCCATGTTCATGATGTGATCCGTGTATTACTTTTTATAAAGTACATAATTGATCCTTTACATGTTTTTCATAAATAGTTTTACCACTAGAGCATGATATTTATTATGAGGAACAGCTGGTAGAGAATCAAGACCATAAATAGAAAGTGATATGGAACAAGAACACTCACCTAATAAATGTTTTCTTTTTTAAAAACCATCAATTTGAGTAAGATATGTGGAAACATAATGACATGATTAGGCAAAGGCATCCTAATTTTTTTTGTATCTATGTAATGGAATTTTTTGGTTGAAATTATTATAAGGGAGTATAATTTAATACCAAATTATTTTATAATGTATTTTATATTTATTAATTTAATGCCTTTGATAACTTTCTTCATACACAAAATCGAACTTAAATGAACATAAATTGAAATATTATATTATATATCACCAAGACATTGGATCAGGGGGTATCTATAGGGATAACTATATTATGATATATTAGTATAATGTATTTCCTTAATATAAATTTATTGATTAATGTTAGTGATACAAGTACTAAGTTATAGTAAAATAATATAATGATAAAAATGCATATTTTTTGAAGAATGGTATTTTTCTACATTATATGTATTTTTATATAAAAATAATTTATTAATAACTAATAGAAAACTATTTTAATGGAATATGTTAATAGTTTATGAATTTTGATGCCCCAAACCTTCAATATTGGATCCATTACCTAAAAAACATACATTACATACTAACTTTGATACCAACTGATTATTCCTAAACATAAATATCTCATAATTAAATGAATTAATGAAAATATTGCATTTCATACATTTACAAAACCATTTATGTTTATATATTTAAATAATTAAGAAAATAATAAACTAATAATTCTTATGTATTTCTCAATTAATGGACATTTTTTACAATAAAAAACTACTTAATTTATAAGAATTATTCAACATCTCCAATAAATTTTTTATAAATTAAATCATTTTAGACATGTCATGTACACTTATTTTATTCATAACCTAGGTAACTATTAAAATAATAATATTTTAGATCAAATAATTAGTAATGGAAAAAATACAATGAAGGAAATCATGGTATAAACATGGCATAAATATTATGGATGAAGTAAGTAATAACCATAATTCCATAATCAACAAAAATTGAGAGAATAATATATACATGTATTGTAATGAGAAAATATATATAACATGGACAAAAAAACTAAATTCATAGTGATGGAATTCATAATGTCAGACATATTGATCTTATCATAAAGGCATCAACCAAAAAATAATTATTACCATCAAGGCTATAGCCAAGACATCATTATTTTCATCAAGATAATTTTTTCATCTTGATTAATTAGGAAGGCATGCAGTAAATACCCAAACAAGTTTGTCACATAAGAATTATTGATACATTGAGGGCTTGTAAATTGTTTAGACCCACTTGTCACTTTTTTATGTCTAATTCATTCTCTATTGGAGAAAATTTTTATAAAATATATAATCATCATTTATAATCATCATACATATTTGAACAACAACATAAAAAAGAACAATAATTTCCCAATTTCAATAAAAGGGATAACACGATCATAATCCATACTGTTAAAGAATGTTGATGGTAAAAAAAACACAGTTAACAATGTTGAGTAATAAATAAAAATCGGTATTGGAATAAAATATATATAAATTTATACAACTCTCTAGTTAATAAATGGAATATATTTGTATATAATAATCTCACAAACAAGAATTTTATAGAGAAAGTGGTATACATTTATTTTCATAATTTCCCCAATAAATAAATGTATGGGATCTCGGTGAACACCCATTAATAAAAGGAATGAAATATCAAATGTTCACAGAGGAATTGTATTTGAAGTAAAATCATGCATATAAAATATGATGATTTGGTAAGAAAATGGATGTTATGGTTCATTTTTAGGACATAAATTAAAATTGAATAAGAAATATAGAAAAATAATGTGTATGGTTAAAAAATAACATATCCTTTATGTAACAAAGGATACTTAGAAGGATTTTTATTTAGATAAAAAAACATCCTAGAAAAAGAGTGCTTAAAATTGTATCACACAAGAAGGGAATAAGAATTTAATTATTTTATACCATTATTTCAATCCTAACAATGAAAAATATATGTATATATTTCTTAAAAAATAAATAACGTAACAAAAATCATCTGAGTGTAAATTATTTTGAACATTAAAATAAAAATGGAGTTGATAACGTAAAAGATCCTTTAGAAATAATATTTTACATTTATGTAAAATCAAAATATATATGTCACATTTAAATGTAATTTTTTAAAAGGTGAAGTGAAACATTTTAAAAATTTATAAGTTAAAAAAATTCTCCAATAATTGAAATTTGAAAATAATATAATGTTCTCAATCATAAATGAGGATATAAGGATAAAACATTTGATTATCAAAGGAACCATTTTAAAAATTTGAACTTATGATTATTGAAAACCGACATCATAAAAATAGAGAAATAAAAACTTTTTTATATTAAAACATCATTTTACAATAGTGGAATATAAAATTATTTTAATATAATAATAGTATGTAATATCCAAATCATTTGAGAACAAAGTCAAAGATAAAACTTTATAGCTAAAAAGGACATTCGATTTACCAATAAACCTTACTTGACACATATACCAAGAAGTAAGAAATATTAATCAAAGGGTTTATATTATAAGATTTTATATACAAAAAAAAGTGATATAATACCCCATAAAACAATAAAAGGGTAGAATATACCTAACTTATTTTAAATAAGTTCATGAGAATGATGATAACTCAATGAATTAAATTTGAGTTTAAAAGAATCCTTACTACGAGGGAAACAACTAAATTAATAGAAAATTGATAAAGGAAATATGATTTGACTTATTATACCCCATTAAATATAAAAAATTTATAAAAACAAATTCATGTGTATTAAATCCTCTATATAATGAATACATGGGGTATAACAAAAACATGTCTTATAGAATTTAAATTTTAGACAAAGAACCCTTACAAATAGAGTAACATTTTAATGAAAACCACTTAAATGATATGATAATTAATTGAACATATACTTTCATGATTAAATGATTATTCATGATATGATATATCACATTGGTAGAATTTAAACATTATAAATAAAAATAGGTTTGTAATAAAAAACTCTTAAAGGATGGAATTTGAGATGAAAAACCCTTGCAACATTTGTAAATTTTGTGACAAAACACCATTAGATAAAAAATGGAATAGAGAATTTAATATCATGAAATATAATATATTCATGATAAAAAATATTAAATTCTCATTAGATACATAACTCCAAAAAAATAATAGTTTATAATAATAAATAGTTCTTAAGGGGTGAAAATTGAGACAAGAAACCTTTAATATATTTATGATTCATTCTACACATGAACATAACTTCCAGAAAAATAAAATTAAGTTTATTATATACATTATTAGTAACCTTATTCATATATATATATATATATATAATTTATTATATTCCATTTATTATCATATTATATTCATTTATTATATATTTTTATATAATTTCTCATGATTTTTGAATTGGTATCGGCTTATTTGGGTGATTTTAGGAATTAAAGATGGTATTTTAATAATAAGTTATACAATTAATATAAAAATTCCATAATCAAAAACCAATAATTTTTTTTTATTAAATTATAATTAAATTGTTATTTATTTTCCTTTAATCATCCATGATATGTTTTTATATCATTGTTCAAGTAGGTGGTTAAACCAACCCCAAACATGAACACACTATATCTCGATAGGTGAGTATAGATAATAAAGCATGTAATATCATTATATTAAAAAAATATAGATATTATTTGTAGTTTTTAATTTATTGAATCATATTTTATGTGTTTTGGATAAATAATGAAAATTAAAATGAAAATAAAAAAACATTACTTCAGGGAGGTGGTAGTTCACACAATGCACAATTAACATTATTTTTTTAAGTTGATGTAATGGAATAAATAATGTTTGTTTCATTGATATAGTAATAATTTAATATAAAAACTATAATAAGGTTATCATTTTAAGATGATAAATATTTTTTTGAAAAATAAATATTAATAATAAAATGTAAAAAAATATATTATACCCACTTTTGGGACTTTGATCTCTCTCTTGAATGTATCCATAGAAATGAAGAGATTATGATAACTAATTGAGACTAGAGGCTTATTAAATTGAGAGAGTAATACATTAGAAGAAAAAATGGAATATTTTTTAGATGTAGTTATAAGAAATGGGTGTGGCCTGAAAGGGTGTAAGGATCCCCTTTTATAATTGTAGAAACGGTCAATTTTGTGAATACCACTTTACTTTTCAATGATATCATTACACTATTCGAGAGTCAAAGACTCCAAAAGTTTGAAATAATGTATTTTTGGATGATATTGTGTTGATGAATCCTCAACCAGGTACATCAAAACATTTTTTAAGTGTGTTGGAATTCATTTGATCTGATGTTTTTATGTTTACATTTTTTACTTTTACCTCAGTAACTAGTTTTTAACTAATTAATTTATGTTTTAATAAAAATATAAAATAATTTATTTTATCAAATTCATTTCATATGAACATAAATTTAATCTAATTAAATTTATAAGTAATAAAAGATTAACTTTTAAAATAAAACATTATATATATAGAATTTTTTTTATAGAAATATCATGTATTTAGAATAAAATATTACTAGTTTTTCTAATAAAATAAATAGGTTTTATAAAAACAATATAATAATTTTAGATATAAATATCTTATATTAAAAGGGTTCAAAAACATTTAATCTATTGTTGTATCATGATAATGTCATTAAGGTTACAGTTTTCGCCAAATCTGTATTTTTTACTATTAATATAGAAGATAATTATTTCAGAAAAAAATAACAAAAAATTATCATAATATAATAATATTATTATAAATCCAATAAATATATTATTTTTTTGAATTCATTTTATAAAATTTATAAATTTAATTTTTGAATAAAATCTTAAAAAATATTAATAAATTGTCAATGGAAAATGACAATTTCAAATATTAATAGTTATTATTCTTATTTCATATCATTTACCAAATAATTTGGTGTTAACAAATTATTAAAATAAATCATAATTTATCTTGATTAATCATAACATCCTTTAAATATAAATTAATATCACATATGAAGGTAATTGGTAGAAAAATATTTTTCTAAATAATATATGATCTTATTAGTCATTTTAGAAAAACTAAATGATTTTTTTAATATTTATAGTACTATTTATTTTAATTATTTCTATGTTTTGTAAAATATCTAATCTTATTAATTCATTATAATTAAATAGATATTTTCTTATTATCTTATTAAATATTTATATTTTTATCAAAATATAACATCGTTTAATTTTAGTTTGGTGTTGTATATAGAGAAATCCATCGAAAAAATTCGGATTAAATAAATGAATTAATATATTAAACTATTAGGGTGTTACATGAATAATAATTCATAAATCTATTATAAATTTATTATAACAGAATATAAAATATTTCATGTAAAAAGAGATATTTTTCATAAAACTATTTTTATGTCCATAATGTGTTTTTATCTTAATAATATAAATAAATCTCTATTGATGAATTATTTTAATATAATGTATACAATGTTTATTCTATAAAATAATTTAACATTTATCTAATTGTTTTTTATTGTAAGGTAAATAAATAAATTATGTTTTATGTATAAAAATGCATTTATCACAAAATGGTTTTTGCTGTGTTTAGTGTGCTTATTTAAAAATTAATTTATCCAACTTATTGAAATTGAATTTTATAATTTTTTTACATATTTTGAAAAATAATGTAAAAATTTATTATTGATAATACATAAAGTTTTTTTAATGAATAGAAATAATGGTAATAATTCATTAATACGGTAAGGATTAAAAAAATTTAATAAGGGGTTAATCCAAAGATAAAAGGGATAAAATGACAGGAAAACATGTCTAAATCTTATTGATTGAATGTATTTTTAGCCTATATGATCTCATATTCAAATTTTATCCAACTGGTTTACCAAATATAATGATATTAACTTCATTATATTTTAATTTTCTTGATATTTTCATATTTTTCTACTTTCCTCACTTATAAAATGGCACCTCCTCTGCTCACTTATTACCACCATTGGAGCACTCTCGTTCGCACAAGCCCTACCCAAATATATTCTCAAATCTCACCAAATTTTCCTATAAGCCCTATTCTGACCATAATATGAATCTTTTTAAAGCATTAGGTGAAATACAATGGAGTATTTCCAAAGTATGGGTATAAATCTTAACCAAGTTTTTCCATGTCTAGTTTTTATTTCACCTCCTCTAAATCTTCTATAACCATGTTGATATAATTAAATTAGTATATTTTATATATTTAAATGTTGTTATGTTCATTATACAACCTTTTTATGTCTATTTCTTTCTAATTGGAAATAAATGCATCACTCATGCATATATGTGTAATGCCACTTCCATGAAGCGATGTTGTAATACGTAAAAGCCTATTATATAGGTAAACACTATATCATGGAGTATCACACAATGTGAACTATAAAGAGCATATATTTAAGAGTATATATAAATTTTTTATTTCTGAATGTTATAATTATATTTTAAAAAACTAAATTCATTTTTTATGTCTTTATAAATATGTAACCTAAAGATGAAATTTTTGGATTTTTCCAAGAATGAATGACTTCTAGGGGAATAATTGAATTTTTATTTTTTATTAAAACCCCATCTTTTATGATATATATAGGATTTAAGAAGACAATAAAACAAAAAAAAACTGTCTCAAAAAAAATATTATATAAGTAACATTATAAAGTTAAAAAATTATGTTTTATTAATAAACCTATATTTAATATTTTAAATATGAAGGCACAATTTTCAATAAAAATGTTATAATGAATTATAAAAATATCTTTTATCACTTTAATAAATTTAATATTGTCAAATTTATTTCAAAAATATAACTAGTATGTCTTAATTGTGTAATAATGACCATTTATGTCTGTTAGAAAAATAGGAATATGAGGATTAAAGTAAAATACTGTGATGTTGGTAAATTTTTTTTCCTAAAATAATTGTTTTATTAACATTATTTATTTTTTATTTAATAAAATAAATTAGTCATTTATCAATAATTATTATAATATAATTTATAAAACTATTTATAAATATATTATCACTCATTAATCAATAAAAAATATTAAATATAATTAAGAAAACATAATTGTGAAAACGTCGTTTTTCTATAAAACCATTTTTTTAATATATGTTTTAATTTAAAAGTTAATTTTATTAATTTTATTATTTTAATTTATTTTAATAGATATTAAATATAGGTTAATAAAAAAAATATTTGGTAAGATATGTGACCTTATATTTATAATAAATTTCAAATTACTTTGTTAAAAGTGTTTTACCAAAGTGAAAAACTAAAATGGAAAAATATAAATAACTAATGGTAAATAACAAAAAAATAATTTAAAATTTGTGTTTAAATTATTAATTTAGTATTTAAATACCAAAGGATACCCTCACACACCATTATTTCTGAATTTTTGATTTATTTAACTTGTAATAGTGTAATGATATTATTGAAAAGTAAAGAGTATCCACAAAAGTGCCCTTCTCTTAACATATAAAAGGGACTTATTTCATTCACGTCACACCTCACATATACTATCTAATTTATTATTGAAACTATGAAATTTATTTCATAATGGAAACATGTCCCACTTAATTTTTCCATTGTTCAATGTTACCTAACTTGTGGCCTCTATTTCCAAGGAAATTTCTAATAGAAAAATCAGCCTCATGACATAAGTAATACCTTCCTCTAAATCTTTTCTTCTTAATCTTCCTCTTCCTAAACCATTATATCATATAAAAAAATAAAATAATTATAAATATTATACTTTTATATATTATTAAATTAATGTAACAACCATTATTTAATCATCTATATCCATTAAGAAAAACAAATTGTGTAGTTAGTGTGTGTGCACAGACTACCACCTCTACGAATCAACATCTTCATTTTTATTTAAAAAACCACATATCGTGTTTGGTTTTAAAAATGTGGTGTATTAAAAAATACTATATATATAATATTACTATGATTCTGAAATAAAAAATTATCACATACTTTATATCCCTCTCATTCTTTGAGAAAAAATATTTAACCCTGCGTTGTGAGGACTACCACCTCTACATAGAAATAGATCTGATTTTCAACTAATTTCCTTATTATTTATAAATAACTATTTAATATTAAATAAAATACATAAATTTATTTATATAATATCAGTATTCTTCAATAATAATGATATTATCTCCAAACAGAACCACTTTCATAATCATAATCATCCACTAAGTATAGTATATTCTTTTTTGGGTTGGTTTAACCACCTACTCGAACAATGATATAGAACTCTATCATGGATAAATGTAAGAAATTAAATACAAATTAAATATTATTTAATATTAAAATAATAAATTTTAATGGTTCTAGAATATTTATACTAATATTTTAAATTATTACTGAAATATCATCTTTGATCGCCTAAATTATCAAAATAAGCTAATATCGATTTCACTTTTATTAAAATTCAACTAAAAAACAATTAGAATGGGAGAATATAATTTTAAAATCCTAAAAAAAATTATCTTATAGTACCTTATATTATTTTGTGATGATGAAATATTTGAGAAGAATAAATAACCACACTACTTTTATAAAACCAGTTCAAATGACCAAACTATAAACACCCTATATGGGAAAATATGTAAACTAACTAGATTTCATATAGAGAATAACTATATGTGAATATTATAATTTAAAATGAGTATTTTTGTTTTTATTTTATTTATTTATCATAATTCAATGTTTGTGATACCAATGGTTAAAGTATAAATATTGAAGTCAGGATAAGATGTAAGGTTTTTTCTATCTCAAATTCCACTCTTCGAGACATGTTTTACATTATACACATAATTTCATTTATATAGTGTATATACATCTTATTTGAGAATTAATATCATGAAATTACATTTCTTAATGGTATTTTAAGATAAATTTTATAAATAATAATAGATTTCATACATAGATATTTCATATTTTTAGATGAATATTTAATACATAACACAACTATTCGAACCATAATCATACATGTCTAGTGAATTTAGAAGCTTAGACACCCAAAAATTTTGTTCATAATAGTCTCTCATTATTTTATTCATAATTAGAACTCTTATTATTCATATCATCCAAAAAACACTTTCGTCATAACCTAGGGAAAATAAATATAAGAAAGGGTGAACTCAGATGCTCAGTTAGGGTAAAAAAGGGAAAAATTAATGATCACTTCAGTATAAGTTGAGTGTAAGGGTATGAGATCAAGAATATAAAATTTTAATTTTATATAGTTTATATAATAGATCATAATATTAACCAACGGACCAAATCATGGTAGTTTATAAAATAAGAAACATAAATGAATCAAATAACAACAGCTATGAGATCATAACATTGTCATAAGACATGAGTTTATGGAATACACATACTATTTTAACTTTGTGAGCATGTATTAATAAAAAAGGCTCACTAATAATGTTAATGAATGAAAATCACTCACTCATATAAACTTATGGACATGGAACCAGGTCTACCCATAATCTTATGGACAAGGAATAAAAGTCAGCATATAAACTTATAGAATTGAAAACCATTCCCATCTATAATATTATGAGCATGGAATCCATGTACATACATAATGTTGTGGACATTAAAAGTAGGTCCATTAATAATATTATATATATTAAATACATTCCTATTCTTGAAATTGTGTCCATGAAATCATGTTCATGCATGTCATTTTTAGCTCATGAATTATCCATCTTTACAGAATACATTATAGGGAGATATTTTTCCCACCCATCAAATAAGAAAAATCATACATATGCATGCCAACAGGTCATAAAACATGAATCATGTCAAAACCCACAAAAATAATTGGATTTTATAAACATCTCATCAGATAATAACATGTAGAAAAAATGAGTTTTATAAACATTTCATAATTTTTTCATAGTATATCCTATAAAAGAGAAACATGTTTCATAAATATTTTTTCATCATAAAAATAAACCATATATAAAAGTAATTTGGAAGGTCTAGTGGGATCGTATCCCAAGTAATGTTTAATTTATATCATGGGTTATTTTCTTTGAGGAATAAAAATAACATTAAAATATCATTAATGTATTCCAAAGGAAAATATCTTTCCCATTTTAAAATCAATTATTTAAAATCTAAAAATTTAGAAAATTCTATCGATTTTTTTTTAAATTAAAAATGGAAACTTTTTAGTGAATATTTAAATAATTTAGTGTTCATTATGGCTTTCAATTTCATTCATGTCATATAAGTTAAAAAACATTGATTTTAAACATTTGTAAAAAGTAAAAAAGTACCTCATTCAGAAAATGACAAGAAGAATCCTTTTATTTTTTTTTGTAAAAATTCAATCATGGATTAAAATTACATAAAAAATTTTAGGATGATATTAAAAATTCTTATTTAAAATATTTATAGAATCATGGATATGGAAGAAAAATGTTTCTGACCCGAGAGGGAAATAATGTCGATTTTCCTTAAAAACACATCTTCAATCTCTTGATTACTTAATCTAAAGAAAACAAAATTAAAGCATTGATTTTAAATAAATAACCATATAAGAATAAAATTAATGATTTTATTTAGTGGTATATTGTATTTTTTACTCATCGGAAACATAATCATAAATAATCTCGATGAACAATGACATTGTAACATAGAACCCATACCGCTTGGGTAAATTTTGAATCATAATACCAATGAGTGAAATAAACCAATATGGATATGTAAATCAGAATAATTTTGAAAATAATAATCAAAATAATTATTTATGGGTATTTTATATACAAAATAAAATTAAGAATTGGTGAATATGACATGTGTCTCATAGTGTTAAAAATGAAACAAAAATCCTTTACCTCAGGTCCGACTTCCTTCCTATGAATTGGAACCTAAATTATAATAAATATATATTTATTATAAATATATTATAGATCCTTAATCATATATATCATACCATATTTCATTTATTTATAACATTTTATCACCTTTGTTATTAACAATTCTTTATTAAAAATACTATTCCGAGTGATATCTGCTTCATTTTTCACATATGTTTTGGTTGGGTAGTTTTTGTCCTTGCACATTGATCATAGTTCCATAATATAAATATATTTAATCATGAAGTAAATATAATATATATTAATTATATATATGTTTATACATATCTATAAAATTATATATATAAAAATGAATTTCCCCGTTCATGAAGATGGAAGGCCGTTTTTATGTATAAAAACTATTTCCATTTTTTCATAGATAAAATGAAAGAAGGATAAATAATAACTCACCGTTAAAGAAATATTATTTAATAATATATATCATATATATTCATTAAATCACTCCTTATTACCATCTAATTAAAATATAAATAAATAGTGAATCCTATTGCTTTATGACGGAGGTAGTCCACACATACGTATGAGCGACATTATCATTTTCCAATGGTTAAGAAGTAAAGAAGATAGATATGAAATTATAATTACTGAATTATAAATATTTAATGGGTATCATATATATATATATATATTAAACCCATCAAAATACTCATCCATATGAGAGGGTGATGATAAATTAATTGTATCACTACATAGAGACTGTAAGTCATACGTACACACAAGATATATACTCACTTACCATTTGATGGAATGAGGGTGAATAATGGTAGTTTAAAAATAATAATAATGATTCCGTATATTCATGATAAATTATTTACAATTTTATGAAAAATATAACTGATTTATTGAAGGTAAAATAATAATTTAAAAAACTTGATCGGTTAAGGTGGTTACCTTCCCTTTGAAACAACTCCGTCAGATATCCTCTTAAGGACCCTCGGGTCAGTCATTTGGAAATAAAAACACATCTATAATGTTTATAAATAATTTTAGAATGGATTTTGTGTTTTTTTATATATAAGTATTCATGTGGGGTGAATAATAGAAAGGATAGGTTCCCTTATATAAATGATGTGAGGGGAATTTTTTTAATTTTTAAAAAGATTAAAATATAATAAAGTCATTTTTCTAACAAAAATGCTACCAAGTGTATTTAGATTCAAATAGAAAGTTTTATAGTGTTTAAATACCATTAAAAATGAAATTTCTAACAGTTTATGTGGTGTTTTAAACATTTTGTTTTGATTTAACCCCTCAGTTAACCTACTTTAACATCAACTATAGTGGAATCTTCTTCACTCTTAAATGGTTATAATTTTAAATATAAGGTGAAAATTTTCCCTCAAATTTATAAGTAATAACATTATAGACCATATTTTATCCATAATTTTCTATTTAATGATTTTGATTAAATAATTTAATAAAAACATTAATTTGAAAAAAAATCATCAATATCAATTTTGACACTATTCATTTAATTTGACTAAAATGACATAAATAGAATGTTTTAATTATGGAATAATAATTTTACACATCACTATATTATTTTATTTATCTAAAAATGGCATGTATATCTATAAATAACACAAATTATATTATTTTTATAATATTTAATATAATTTATTTTATTTTACTATTAATAAAATAAATATTTCATCGGCATTGAATAAGAATTTAGGGAAATTATATAATTTCTAAAAACTATATATAAATTTAAATCATGAAAATAATTTCATTATTCTAAAAATATACATTTATATTCATTCATAGCATGTTTTTTTCTTATGTTTACATATCAAAGATATATAAAACTATGAGAGTGACATTTGGTAACTTTCTTTACTTTAAATATTATATAGGTCATTTTCATGGAAAAGTGTCCATTAAAAAATACATTTCAATTATAATGTGATAATATTATAACTTAATTCATCCAATTATAATTAGGATGAAAAACTATTGACTTATCACTTATGATTAACTTATATTATTCTGATTTACTGTTTAACAAGTTGATAATTTTAACCGTGATTACTATTAATATTAATAAATAATAAATGGGGCATACTGACTAAATTTTAATATCTTTATTCCTAATATATAATATATTTTATCAAATTTTATTTATATAAGTGTAAGAAATGTATTTGAAAATCATCATGAAAAACATGACGAAAATCATTCTTCAGAAAAATGAAATTTAAGAATAAAACATGGTTTATTCTTATATCATGATTACAAAAGTATTAAAAGAATATTAATTTTCTTATCGAATATTTGATATATAAATTTGAATAAAATAATTAACAAATAATTATCAATTTAATTTTTTTGATAAAAACACATTGTGTTCCTAAAAAGTGTTTTTTAGAAGATGCCTTTTATATATAAAAATGTTTTTAAAATAAATTGAAAAATAAAATTTATTCAAATGAAATTAATTGTATTATTTAAAATAAAAGATAACTAATTTTAGTTTAAACCTATTTTAGAATAGAATGGACTTTTTTACATTCCTAGAAGAAAAATAAAATTTTTAATAAAAATCAGTATTTTCACTATTCACTGGAAATTCAATCTTTTTTTTAAAATTATAAACATTTCACCCTAATAAAATTTTGATGTAATGATTTAAAATATTTAGTTAATTTTAATAATTTTTTTTAATTTTAAAACATTAAATATAATATTTTCTCATTAATATAAATAAAATTCACTTTTAAAGGAAATCTAATTTTTAAGCGTAATATAACATTGCAAAAAATTGAATACTTATTTCTAAAGAATTATTAAATATATATATTTTGAGTATGATATTTTTATATATTTCATAATATAATTAATATTATTAATACCTTCCAATTTAATGTGTGGGTTATAATGGTTGTATTTAAGTAATAATACTTCATGGTTAATTTAAGTTCGGTTGTGCAAGTTGTATACACAATTGAATAAAATGATCTTCTTATAAAATATCATAGTGTTAGACTCTACCCCCTTTAATTAATTACATCCTCATGATTTGATCTTGTTCTAAGTAATCAAATGATTTATATTTTAAAGTCTTTTGTGGAAATCCATATTTTAATAAAGGTTAATAAAATTTCCTCTTAAAAAAAGGAAAGTGAAATACAATGGTCATCTAGGTTTCTGAATATAAGTACATTAGTGGAAATTGAAAATATTTATATGGAAGAGAAAAATAACACCCAAGGACTAATAAATAGTGATATAAGACATGTTCAAGATAATGTTAATAACCAAAAAATAATAAATATATGATAGCTGAATAGACCATCAATTAATTATAAATGAAGGTAAAAGTATAAATTTATTTTAAATATCATTTTACTAATGTTAAGGGATCCTTTTAATATCTAGATAAAAAAATGTGAAAATTTAAATACTTGATTTCTATCCATATCATAAGAAAAATTTCATCCTTTGATCATGATTTGATCAATTTACACTTCATCTCGTATCCCAATAAATTAATATTCAAGATAAATTGTTTTTATGCCTAAAGCACTAAAGTTAACCTTTAACGAATCATAAGATCCATTAAATAGTGACAATTCCTTCCTTCTATCATTATATTTACCAATACCGAAATGATTAGTATAAGCTATCCAATATTATAATTCATACCATAACATAAAAAATGACATAAATTTTTAACTAAATCCATTCCATAAATAATTAACCTTAAGGATCCACTAAAATTCTCCTGAACAAGATATAAACCCAAAGAACGTTTGATCTCATATCCTACCATGATCTAATTAACAATAAATTTTATCATTGTTAAAGTCTCAGACCTAAATATATATACCTTGATCGTATATACAAATCATTTCTAAAAATAAATTCACAATAAAATCATATATACTTCTAAAAGGTAATTCAACCCTTATTACTTAAAATAAAATCTTATATTTGATAAAAATATTTTCATTTGGGGTTTTGGTTCATCCTTTCTCTGTTATAAAATCATTGGTTGATTCCGAATATCTAATATAATTTCTTTATTATAGAAATTTATATGGAAGCTATGAAGGGAGAGATAATAAATGATAAGAATCACATAAAATATCATTGAAGGATAATATTTTCATAAGGATTATTCATAATGAAATCAATATCGAATCCCCAATTCCAGAGTGGAGGATAAATGTTCCAAAACTATCCTTATTCACTTAGGTCGTCAATGATCTCTCTCACTATCAATAGCCTAGGTTATAACTACGCCACCGCCTCTCATCTATCATTGTCTCCTTGTGCTCCCCCATTTCCCCTATCATTGACCCAGCTACCCTCCCTAGATTTCCACCAATAGATTTTTTCCCTATGGTCCAGTTGCTCGATCTTGGTGTTCTATCGGTACTACTTTCTTCCATTGAGTTCACTAGAGCATAGGCGTTGTTGGATATATCTTTGGTTACTCTCTTCAGGAAGTGTCTCTTTTATGTGGATTCTTTTGATAGATATGTGTCCTCTTCCAGGATGTTTCATGAATGAGTGATTCTAAGGATGCTATATTCGTAGAACATTTTGATCTGGTTCAGGAATGCAGACGGTCATATCTCTGCAATGGCTCATGCCCCCTGTTTTCTTCCAAGATTCAATTTTTTATATTTTAGTGGTAATTTTATTTCCATCATCTTAAATACAGTCCCATTATAGAAATTTGTATTTCTCTTACTAGTCTCTCTTTTTCTTTTAATAATCTTGTGGGTCTTCATTTGATCAGAAATATAGTGGGGTTTTTCCATTGCTTGGACCTCGTACTCGAGCAATGTGTCATCCAGTTTCCCAAAGGATTTTAATTGATGTTGTTTTATCTAGGAACCCGCTGTATTCCATATGCATTGAGGATAAAAGAGAATTACTATGGTATTATAAGGTTTTATATGAATCTTGGGTTCTATTATATTCGTTCTGCAAGCATCTTGGTCATGAATCTAATAGATGCCATCATGTTTTTTCCTATAATTTTTAGGAGGTTCTTCCATGTTTGGGATATGCTCAGCCTTTGCAGACTTCATTGAAGGGAGGTACCAATAACATGATTTCTATTTTATCTTGTATTTCTCCTTAACTAGACAATTGTGGTATTGGTTAAGTGAGACATCCTACTATGACCCAAAAGGAAAAAAGACCGAGGATTTCAGTGTTGAGGGTTGTGGATATTTTCTGTTTACTAAGGTGGGATTTAGGTGTCAATCCTTCACCACGGTTGGTCCAAGGTTTATAAGGGGATGAGGAGGGAGTGATCATGCGATAAGGAACCCTCTCACATATACAGAATCTGTGAGAACCATTTGTAATTCTCCCCAAGAGGTTATGGCCCAGGAAATAAGAAATGACAAACCTTCTGGTTTTAACAGATCTGCAAGGTTGAGGTTTCATGCATATAAGGGGGACGGTTTGAGTAAAATTAACAGATCATGCCCATTTAAGATCTTGATATAGACAAAAGAGGTCTGTGGTGTGGTCTTAAAGCCTCCCTTCCCTATTCACATAGGTATAGTAGGGTTTTCTGGTGGTTATCATAACCATTTTCCATTGATGGGTGAAGTTGATCCTCCACCATTAGAAGAAGATACTCTCATGGAGGATGTACTTGAATATATTCATCCTTTACAATGTTTGTTAGATGATATAGCATTGGATAATGAGTCTAACTTAGAACTGTTGTCCCCAGAGCCAAAGGAAGTAGAAATTGCAGAAGAGTACCTTAGGTCCTCTTCAATGAATGGGAAGAACACGCTTGTGGATTCAGACGGGTTTATTCAGCATAGTCGGAGTTCGAGGAGACGAAAGGACTACTCAACCATAGCAAGTACTCCTATTACAAGGTCTTCCAATAAAGAGAAAATACCTCAAAAGAGTTCGTAAGTTGTGGCTAACATCCCAATAAATAAAGAAGAAGTTTAATTAGACATCGTCCATGAGATTCTCATATAGTATAATGAAAAAATTATAGAGTAATATTTCATAATAAATATTTCATATGAGGATACACATAGAATGTTTGAAATTATGCTTCATGTTTATTTGAGTGAAGAACAATCATATTGGATTGACAAACAAAATAGGATTTTGATACATAGTTTCAATGAGGGAAAACAAAACTAGAGGAGCATGTGCAGAATAGGGACGTGATGGAATCCCACTTCAAGGATCTAATTAAAGAAAACCCTGATATGGAGGTCACCTCCATCAAATGGCGTATAGTCACTGTAATGTATTCTAACTTATTTAATTTTTTCTTGGATGGCGTGACAATTTCTTATGAGGTTTGAATTTTTATGTATTCTGAACCTGGTTGGTTTCCCTATTTTTCCTTAGAATTTCATTCGAAAATAAAAAATACATATTTGTGTATTCACTTCAAATATTGTAATTTCTTAATATTTTCCTTTTTTCCTTTTATTTAGAAGGTTTTTTTGGCTTACAATATTCATAATACCATGGATTTGTGCATTGATTCCCATAATGTAAAAATCAATTTTAATGTATAATGATGAAATTTGATTGGTGTATTTTATTGTTATCTCTCTCTATTAATTACATTAATTGGTATTGTCACATCACCTCAACAATATATTTCATGATGTATAGGCTTTAAAAGCTTTAGTCATCTTATTGTTCTTTTCAGGCATTCACCTAAGTGCTCGTTCTCATATTTTTGGAAAGTATGAGGTTGAATATTTTTCTCCCCTCGATGTGAAAAATAACTAGAGCTTCCATGATGATCTATCTTCCTTTTTATATCTCTAGAACCTTGAGGATTTACATCTTACATTTCTACTTTTAGTGAACATCATAAAATTTATTCGTAGCTTCCAATGTAGTTTATGGATTCATTCATTCGAAGACTAGGTTTCACACCACTAATGAATCAATCAATTTTTATTTCAAGGCTGATGACTAAACCTAAAGCACACCCTTCATGCCTTGTAAAAATTTCTTTATAAGTACTAATGGATTCACCATCCTTCTGTATAGGCTTAATAAATTTATTCTCCAGTTTTTATGTTGAATATGTGGGAAGTTCTTGTTGAAAAATATTACCTTAAACACATCCTATTATCTAGAGTCAATTTCCTCATTTTTTATAATATTATTAATTATATTACAATATTGAACTACTCCATCTAACAATTGATAAATATCCATGACAGCTTATTCATGCTCTAAGCACTTAATAATGGAAAATATATTTTCCATTGCATAGTTGATTTATTTAGAAACTAGTGGATCTTAAGACCCAAAGGAGGGTGGATATTGTTATATAAAATATTCAATGAAATGTTCCTCCCTACGTAGTGAATTCATAAGTTCAACATGATCCATATTTCCACTAATATATTAATAGAGTTTAGTGATAATTGTTATATGAAATTTCATCCAAAATCATAAGCTATTCAGTTTCTTATGAGTATGGTCATTGAATTGGTCGTTACGTTCCTTTTTCACATGATTCCTTTAGGTTCTAGAAATTGAATACACAAAAAACCGAATCTGAGCAATGATAATAATAATGTAAACTATATAATTATGATAAATTATTCATTGGATGTCTAAATAAAGACACCTTATTTTCAATATATGTAACCTTAGGTTTAAACTAGTCCATCCATGATCATTACCAAAACATTAGGAAGTTATCCTATTCTTAATACTACCCTCATGGTTCTCAATAATGATTTATCATCTTATTTTCTAAAGCATAACTAAACCTTTCTATGATACCAACTATAACAAACCATACTTTTCATACAGATATATTTCATATTTTTAGATGAATATTCAATATATAACAAAAATTCCCATGTTTTCATCACATAGATAATGTTTCTTTGGAAACTTGAACCCATAAACAAATATTTCATATGATCCACCAATTAATTTATTCATAACTAGAACTCTTCCTAGAAATATCATCCCTAAATCCATTCCTCACAACCTGGGGAAAATAAATCATAAGAAAGGGTGAGCACAGACGCTGAGTATGGGTAAAAAAGTATGACATTAATGATCACTTGGGTATAAGATGAGCATAAGGGTATGAGAACAAGATCATAAAATTTCAAATACATACCCTGTATATCACAGTCATAATCTTGAGTCATAGCAAAAATCATGGAAGATCCTAAGATATGATACATAAAAGAATCTTAGAACATGAGTCATGAGTGAATAATATTGATATAAGATATGTTTTTTGTGGTATACACATAATCTTATAAATTTGTGAACATGTATAAATATAATATGGTTTACACATGAAGTTAATAACATAAATTCATGTCCTCGCATAATCTTGTAGACATGGAATTAGGTCCATGCATAATCTTATGGACATTAAATCTAGTTACACACATAACATTATGTACATAAACACTAAGTCCATGAATAATATTATAGACACGAGATCTAGTTCCACATATAAATGTATATACATGAAATCCAAGTCCACAAATAATATTATGTAATTGAAATATAGGTCCATACTTGAAATTGTGAATATGAAATTAAGATCCCACATATAAATTAAACTTCATAAGTTATCCATATTTACACAATGATTTGGAGGGAGATATAGGTCTCACCAATCATATAATGAAAATATAACCTATGTGTTCTATAATATCATAAAACATTTATCATAACATAACCAATGAAAATAAATGGGTTTAATAAACATTTCATCATAGCCTAACCCTTGGAAAAGAAATAGGTTTCATAAAAAATTCATAATTTCATCATAGTATAACCTTTGTAAATGGAATAGGTTTCATATACACTTCATTTTCATAAAAATAAAGTGTTTTTTATTTTATGAAGATAACTACCATTAAAATGTCATTGAAATATTATTGAGGAAAATATCCTTTCCATTTTTAAATCACATATTTAAATTATAATTTTTTTAAAAATAACATTGAAAACGTTTTCATTGAATATAACCATGGAAACTTGTAATTTAATATTAAAATCATTGATAATTAATGGAAATATGAATCTGTTTCATGTTTTACAAGTTAAAAAACCATTCTTTTTATACTTTTTTAAAAGGTCAAAAAGTGCCTGGTTTAGAAAATAACTAGAATATTGATTTTAGAAAAATTATTTCAAGATAAATAAATGGTTAAAAATGATTTTAAAAATAATTTTAGGATACTAAAATCGTTCATTAAAACATATCTAGAAAACATGGATATGGAAGATAATGTTTTTTCGACCGAAGAGGGATATAAAGAAGATTTTCAGTAAAAACACATGTTTTGTCCCTAGAGTAATTAAGGAGAGTAAAAAAATAAAAACATGTTATTTTAAAAAATATCCATAGGATAATAAAATTCATGAGTTTATGGAGTTGTATTTAATAATATCACATCATCAATAACATAATCATAAAACCCCCTGATAAATAATGAGTTGATAATATAAAAACCTTACTACTTTGGAATCTTTTGAATTGTAATCCCTATAAAATAAATAACATTATATTTAAAATTAAATACCCATAAATTTAATAATAATAATAATAAAATACTTTCATTTTCATTATATACACCGCATAAAAGAAACATCTGCTGAATATTTCATGTGTCCCACATAGAGAAAAATGAGACCAAAATCCCTTTCCTTGGGTCTGATTTCCTTTGTACACATTAGAAACTCATAAAAAATAAATATATACTTGTTATAACTATTTTATAAAACCCCGTTCATATATATAATACCCTATATTATTTATTTATAACCATTTTAACTTGTTTTTTTGTAATTCATCATTAAAATCATTATTTTGGGTGACATATGTTTGGTAATACATATATGTTTTTGTGTGGTAGTTTTAGTCCTTGAAATTTGAATGTTATTCCATAATATCCATAATTTTAATAATTATTTAAATATAATTTATATTCATTATATACATGTTTATATTAATCCATAAAATAATATATATAAAATTGATTTATATTGTTCATGGAGACAGTAGGTCGTATGTACGCAAGAATGTTGTTTTCATTTTTTGACGGATGGAAAAAAATAATGGTAAATAATAAATCACCTTTAAAAAATAATTATTATATAACATATATCATATATGTTCTTTAAATCCATACTTAATATCATCCATGTAAAATAAAAAGGAAAAAAATCATTTCGCCTCAAGGAAGTGGTAGTCCACACGTACACACTAGTGGTGTTATCGTTTTCCAACGGTTTGGAAGGTAAGAAGGTAGATGTGATATTATCAATGTATAAGTATAGTGTTTTTATAATGATCATATGTATACATTAAACCCATAAAAATATGCATCCATAAAATATGGTGATGAGAGATTAATTGTATCACTACGTGGAGTTGGTAAGTCATACGTACGTACAAGAAATACATTCACTTCCCATTTGAAGAAAATGTGGTTAATAAAGAATGTTTAATTATAATAATAAAATTTAGATATATTTATTATAATTAATTTATTATATTATTAAAAATATATTATATTTAGAGAATGAAAAATAATAATTAAAAAGAAAGTGATTAGTTAAGGCGATTAGATATTCTTTGAAACACCCCCTTTCGATATCCTCTTGAAAACAATAGGGATGGTATTTTGGGAATAAAATAACCTATAAAATTTAGTTAATGGATTTTTAATGTATTTTGTCATTGTTTTTCTGACATAGAATTATAAAAGATGCGTGAATCAGAGAAAAGAGAGGTGCCCGTTTATAATTGAGGTGTCAGACCCTTATAGAATTTCCTAAAAGATTAAAACATAATAAAGTAAGTATCTAGCCCAAATGTTTCCAAATGGATAGGGATTATAATATAATGTTTATGGGGTTCAAATACCATCAAAAAATAAAATTTTTATAGGTTTTTTGTGTTTTAAACCATATTTTTTCATTTAACCCTATAGTTAAACTATTTAAACATTAACATTATTAACTTCATGTTCACTCTTAAAATGTTATAATTTTATATATAAGGTGAAAAAGGCTCATAAATAGACAATATATAAAATTTTAGACCATATTATATCCATATAGTTTTATTTATAGGTTTTTATGTATTCAAAATAATATATTAAAATATTTATTGATAAAATATTATTAATGAATATTTTGAAACTATTCATCTAATTTGACTTAAAGGACATAAAGATAGATTATTAATTATTCTATAACATTTTTAAACATCACTAAAATAAATTATTTATCTAAAAATTTTGTGTAACACTATAACTTAGTCAAATATAGTAATTTTAGTATTTATAATATCATTTATTTAATTTTTCTATTAATTAACTAAATATAGCATCGATGTTTTGATAATTAATTAAGGTCATTATATAATTTGTAAAAATTATAAATAAATTTACATCATGATAATAATTTAATTAATATAAAAAGAATATATTTTTCTT
This sequence comes from Viscum album, assembly GCA_963277665.1. NCBI lineage: Eukaryota > Viridiplantae > Streptophyta > Magnoliopsida > Santalales > Viscaceae > Viscum > Viscum album. The sequence goes on along the minus strand of OY728148.1, from coordinate 493,292,326 downwards.
CATTCATAACTTTTATTTTATCCTATGTGGTCATATATGAGATATTTAAAACAATGAGAGTGACGTTTTGTAATTTTCTTTGCTTTTGAATATTATATATGTAATGTTTATAAAATATTGTACATTAAACAAAACAATTTTTATCCTAAGGTAATAAGGGTAAAATTTAATTCATCAAATAATAATGACCATGAAAATTTATTGCCTTATCACTTATTTTAAACTAGACTAACCGGATTTACCCTTTACCAAGGTGATAACTTTTACCATGCTTACTATTCTTATTGATAAGAAATAAAAGGGGCCTATTTAAAAACATTTAACCTACCAAATTAAAATGTGGAATGAATTTTATTAAATTTAATCTTTATAAGTATCATAAATTAATTTTATAATAAGCATGCAAAGCATGATGAAAACTGCTTTTTAGAAAAAATACTTTCTTAAGCATTAAAAAATATTTATTTTTATATCATGGATAGAAAAATAATAAATGGAGCTTAAATAGTTTATTGAATATATGTTATATAAATTTCATTAAAATCATTAACCAATAGTGATCAATTTAATTAATTATTATAAAAACACATCGCTCGTATAAAAATTGTTTTTTTTGAAAAATGCCTTTTTATGTATAAATTATATTTATACTAAATTTAAACCTAAAATTGATTCAATAAACTAAATTGTATTACTTAAAATATAATTTATATAATTTTATTTTTAAACCATTTTAAAATAAAATGGAATTTTTTACATGCCTGGAACAAAAATACATTTTCAATAAAAAGCAATATTTTTCACTATTCATTGGAAACATAAAATATTCAGAAAATTCTTAAAAATTTATTCTAAGAAAATTTCAATATGATGATTTAAAAAATATAATAAATTTTATGAACTAATATTTTTTTAATGTTTTAAAAATTAAATATAATATTTTCCCGTAAAATAAATAATTTTTGTTTGAAGGAAATCCAATTTTAAGCATAATATAACTTTACTAAAAATTAAATGATTATCTACTAAGAATTAATTAATATATTTATATTTAGTATGATATTTTAGATATATAATAAATTAATTATTCTTATTCATACCCTCCAAATTAACATCTAGTTTGTAATTGTCATATTTAAATAATAATACTTCATGGTTTGTTTAAGTCAAGTATTTCATGGAGGGCATGATATAAAACATAATCTTAATATTATTAAATATTATGTTGTTAAAAATTTGAATCCATATATTTCAATAGGTATTAATTAAATTTATACCCAATCCATTAGTGGTTTTTTATATCTCATTTTTCATTCTTTGGGACACATGCTATATTTACCACTTATTTCCTTCAGTTTGGTGCGTATATTTCAACTCAATATATATTACCTATTACTCATGAATTTCAAGGGATTTAAAATTCTATATTACTATCCCCCCATCATATTATTTTTATTAAAAAGTTATAATAATTATTTTACACCTCAATCTTTTCCATGTTTTAAAAACAATCATATGTTTTGGTAAAATAAAAGTGTGAATAGTTTCCAAGGAAATACATCCATATCTAGATACCATCAAGTGGATGAGGCTATGTCACATATAAAACTATGGGTAATTACCCTAAAAATGGTTGGTTGATCAATGAATTAATCATCACTTTGATGTGTGATGAATAGTTATAAGACTACACACCTGGCTAGACACTCTGAGCATATGATTTGGAATGTTCACATGCTCTCTATGAACCATGATGAAGGATTTATCCTTCCCTTTCCATGGTTTTCAACCAATGAAAACTATTATACCCAGCTAATCTCTTCTATATATAACCATGAAAATTTAATGTACCTCTCACCCCAATATTTATATTATAGGGGTCCTTCCTGTTAACTTTGACGATACCCCCTATAACAAAATTGGGGACTTGTGGAGGATTATTTATGATGGCGGTGGTTTAAACGACTACAAATTGTTTCTGTTATAGTTTTCTCAAACTATTAATATTGATGGTATGATTATCCAACTCAAAAAGGTTTCACACATTTAGAAGTGATTTCATGGATGTTTCGTATAATTATTTTTCACGGTGGTTATTTAATTTTCTAGAATGGGTTTTACCAATCGAAACTATTGATGATTTTCTAGAGATTTAAACCATAACCATATTTAATATTATATAATAATGGTTTAAACCCCTGATAATTTTTTAACAATTATTATCAGCGATTTAAACAGCTATGAAAAACTTTTTGACCATATATAGTACTAGTTCAAACCACTATTATATATAGATTCTAAACAAAATTAACTCTGTGAAAACTATAACCATGGAAAAAAGTATACCAAAGAGATGGAAAACAACAAAAATAAAAAATAAAAACTATTAATATAATATAATTACAGATATCATAATTATAAATGATCATAATAATCACAAACAAATAATCAAGTCATTGGCTAATACATGAAAACAAAATAGAATCATATTGATATTCTTAAAACCATAATAGACCAACTATAAATGGATTTTCAATTAAAAAATAATCAAAATATGATAAAAATGCATAGAAAAATTCAAATATATACATTTTTAGAAATTATAATTAATTATTGTGTGTAAATAAATATAATTAGAAGTGAGAATCAACAATAACAACATAAATAGTGTCAATATAGGCTTAACCATGTCTGTGATATTGGTAAACACAAACTCAGTTTTACAAAGATATAAACCAGGATAAAATGAATATACATCTAAATATAAGAATGGTTTAAAAGTTACATGGTTCATAATATAATCTAAAACCAGTGGATTTTAATTATCATAAAGAAATAACTAATAATATTGAATGAATGACCTTATCATGTCACTAAAATCCACCACTAAAATTAATAAAAAAGTAATACTTGTAAAAATAACACACAACAACCTCATCATGCTTCCACTTCTTCAATGATTACATATATCCACATTCCATTACATTAACACATCATTTCATACCACTACAAAATCACATAACCCCACGCTTTATTTCCCAACATCACCACCTCTGAATATTCTTTGAACATCTCTTTTACATTTCTGCCACACATCAATATAAATCACTATCACCTCATCACCAAATTGATTCCATCCCACCAAAAATCAAAAAATAACATGAAATATATTACAATAATAATTTTAAAATAACAAGTCTTCTATATAATAAGAAAATAATGAACTAATCCCCCATACATTTCCTCCACTTATCCTTAAATGCTACAACAACCCCACTTTCATTATAGAAACAACACATCACCCCTAGAACAACATGTATGACAATGAAAAAATAAGAAAAAATAGATAAAAACCAAAACTTATACACCCGTGACTTATTTTTATCCTCTTTATTTTATGGTTCAACCTAACAATCCCTCTTAAAATGATCCTACTAAAATTCCTTCTTTCATCACTGTAATTATATACTACCCATCCAAATTCTAATATAAAATTTATGAAAAGGAAAAAATATATGAAACTATAATGGAATAATCTTCATGTAATCATTTAAAAATGACCCAGAAAATCATAATAATGATTAGTATAGGGGTTATTTTGGATGAAAAAAATAAAAAATAAACCAAGCATATATATTTCATGCAATTTATGAGAAATAAAAATATCCCCAACCTCAAACCAAAATATGGTTTCACAATAAAAATATCATTGTGTTCGCATTTCATGATTTTAGGTAAACAAGACCACCACAAAATCCAAATTCAAGACACATCACTAATTTCTGAACTAATATAGAGACCTTTATTATCTCTGCCTCTAATTTCTACTACCGACACTTGAATAAATTTTTTATTGAAAACTAAACAGTGGTGTATTATTAAATTTTAACTTAAAACCAATAAATGTTTGTGTATTAAAAGATTAAAAATTTGGGTGATTTATCTGATCACTCAAACCATCCATTGACAAAATATCAATTGGGAGACATCCAATCATCTTATGATACAAATCAACCAATAATTTTTGTAGAGAAATGAACTACACATTTTATATCTGTATATGATCCCCATATTGTTGTATTATTCTCCCCTATTGCTGAATTACAATTTCGATTTAAATAATTTTCCTATAATCATCTTCAGTTATGGAGTAACTCAACAAAATATTAGATAATGATACAATCCCTAGTGACATTCAATGACCTCAGATGATAATGGTCCACAACCCATCTCACACACACGATGATGATGATCTTTCCCATGGAATTTTCCTACTTGTCATCCTTGGAGATGGAGAAGAACTGTGTGGGATTAGAATCACATAGTTATTTTATTTTTACCTTAAAATAAAATAAAAACCTTATTTAAAAAAATACATATTAATAAATTGAAAATTGACCATAAGTTATTATAATGAAAAGGAATTCATACCCCAAATTATTTGGCAGGATTATTCAAATAACCATAATCATTTGTCATATAAAAATCCAACCAAAGTTTTATTTTGGAGACATTGTTCCCTATTTTATTCAAATCCATTAAAAAAAGATAAATCAAAATTTTAATATCTGAAAAATATAATGTTATATTTTAAATATTTAAACTAATAAAAATACTACCATAGTCGATCTATTTCTTGAAAAAACACTTTGAACCAAAAGTGTGGAGGATGATTTTTTTAGCTAGACTTGATACATTTTTTCTTGAAACAACTTAAAATAAATAACATGTAATTTAATAATGATATATGAAATTTCATATCATTGTCATATGAATGTATATATATATATATAATTTACTTAATTTAATATTATATTTTTTAATACCATGTGCATCTCAAGGTGATGGCTATCAAAAAACACCTTCCAATACTCTCGAAGTACATATTTAGTTAACTTAGCACACAAATAATAAGTATTCAATAATGTATAATTCAATTCACTCCATAATATCCATTTAAAATCTTTCAATTTCTTACCAAAATTTATCAATGACCACTTTTTTGCGAAAAGATGAGTAATGATAATGTAGAGTAATATATGTACAAAGAGATTCATTTTTTAAAAATTATAAACTAATTAAATAATGGAATTAAATTATGTGATAATGTATTAATATTACCCTTATTCGAGAGTAAAATACTTCATTATTACAAGATTCAGGCATATGACTACAATCAAAATATGTAATTGGAAGGGTAACTAGCTCAACCAAAAATTAGTCTTGAACCATGTAAGATAATCTCACAACATTATCTATGTGGACCCCATAACAATGAAAGGGGACAACTATTTTCAATATAATTTATATTCTAGGAATCTGAACAATTAATATTTTTCTAGGTAGTAACCTTTTTTTCATACTTTTTGAAAAGATAGTTATTAGTGTAAAAATTTACAATATCTTTATTCACATTAGAATTTGTACCTATAACCATCACCCTAAAATATACTCATGAAGATACTAGAGTGACTATATGTTCCCTCATAGTAGATTCTTCTCATACTAATCCTACAAAATTAAGATACAATGTTTCAGATGATGATGGTACATAGAAGGAGTGTGTACAAGACCCTGATAGGAGGGAGACAAAGGGTATGGTAAATGCTAATGGGAAAAGATAAAGGGTATCCAAGATGCTATAGGGAGGGAGCTCTAGGAATCATCAGGTGTTTTTTGTGGTTGTGGTTATGCAAATTGGGATTCATTTGGGATTAGTGAAACACTTCTTCCTTGGAATTCATATATTTTAATCAATTAAAAATAACTATAAAACATATATTTAAAAATTCATGTATAATTTTTTTTAAAATGATAATAGATCCACAGTATTAAAAAACATAATATTCATAGGTATTATAATAAATTCCTTCCCATAAAATAATATATAACATTTAATTTTTCAAAATATAACAAATCATGCATAAAAATCAATTTAAATATGATAACATGTCAATTGTACTGTAAATGAATAACATATAACTTAGGTGGGTTATCGGTTAATGGATGACTTCACAAAAAAAAATCATTTTTTCCTTTAATAATAAAATTATCCTCAAACATCATTACTTCATATACTTCATCCACCATTTCTAGACTAATATTTTCAATATCATTATGGAATACTAATCTAGTTTCTTATTGTTGATGGGATTCAATGTCATAGGTCAAATATTCCATTTCATCACCCATATCATATAACTCTTTTGGTTTTATGCGAACAACTAATTTCCACCCTTCATATATAACATTTTATATATAATATTACATTTTATCATGTTATGAGAATATATATGGATTAGGTAATTCATGTTCAATGTCAACAATCAAGAAATATAATTTCACATATTTAAATTGCATGGAATCGCTTTTAATATGTTTAGTAGTATCATCATACTTTTATTTTTGTAAAGTAATTGAAAAATGAATTTTTTAGTCTAATTGGAAAAAATTTGTCAACATTCCATGGTATCCCAATTAAAAAACTATCTATAAACCACTATTATATGTTTTTGAAACCACTTCCCGGTCAACTATAAGAATTTACAATCCATTCACATTGTAAGTGTCTAAATTTATAGCCATTCATAGAGAACCACAAGACAAGAACATCATTTCTTATGAAAACTCATCCTGAGCATCTGTATTCATGACTTATAAAAATTAATATACATTATTAGATTAAGAAAATATATGTTTCAACCTATAATCCTTATTAATTTCAATATTTATAAACTTACATGATGTGTAAACCATTCTAAAATATTAATATAAATGGATTTTTTATATCATTATCATTTCATATTTGAATTCTATTTCATCTATTTGTATGTATCCTAAGATATTTAATAAATATATCAAAAATTTTCCTATCTATAAGAACATATTTATATGTGACTGTAATAATTCCATTTCGATTAGAGTAATATTTTAGATCCCCCAAACTGATCATACAATAGTAGGAATGATTTTTTATTTCCCATGTAGTTGAGATTCAGTCAATATGTAATCAAAACATTTAACTCAATTAAATATTGTCTCAATATAATATAAGGGTCTAGAAAAAGGTAACACACTCTTCTGCTAAATAGCCTTTACAAATAGAGCCTTCTGGTTGAGATTTATTTATCATGTATGATTTGAAATGACCAAGGTATCTCTAAAATAAAAAAATATAATTATGTATTTAATGAAGTTTTAAGAATTATTTACTTTTTATGAAAAACATAATAATAAAGTACCTCTCAATTGGATACATTAATTGATAATATAAGAGACCTCTGAATTTAGTTTACTTGACCAAATTCATAGTTAAATGAATTATGAATGTAAAAAAATAATGTGGGAAGATATATCATTATTGAAAAAACATTCAGTAAAAATCTATCATTAAGGTTATCATCCTGAGCTGTTTGAGGAGTATTGTCACATTTATTTCTAAATAATGCGAAAAATTAGAGTAAAATTATATTAAACTTTTCTTATAAAAAAGTATGCAATGATAACAGTGGTATCTTATATAAAAAAATATGTGAATCTTGAAGTTTAAATTTATGTAACCTAAAATGATTTAAATAGAAAAACATTTATATATTACTTAAATACCCCTCAAATATTTTCACATGTTTTAAAATTAAAAGGAATGTATCTTTATAACTATTTTTAATTAAGAAATTTTCCAAATCATACATTCCATTCTCATCTAGCCATAGATCATGCTTTATATTCATTATTTGTAATTACATTAGGGAATTGAGATTTTCCTTCCATTTTACATGCTTATGATGTAATATAAAGACCAAATTATCCAAAAAAATTATTCTCAATAAGTATAACACCAAGATAATTACATAAAAATTTAAATTCCCAAAACAATGTTTAATAAAAATAATTTTTCCCATTATTGTGTTCTGATTTCAATTGATAATGCACTTTGAACTCATTTCCCATTATCATTAAAATGATGAACCTTAAAAAATTCTATTTCAATATTTACAAGTTGTTCCAATATTTCAAAAACTATCAATAACTTTTTAGGTGGTCTATGATCAATAGACCTTTTGGATTTTGACTCATTCAAATTAAATCTATGGGATGCATTGAGAAATCAATGATGAAACATAAAGCACCCAATTTTAGTGTAAAGTAGTCATTCATGATCGAAATTTAATTCAAAAATTGGATAATCTAAACCCATGTATGTTTTCCAACTAGATAAGTTCCCATGTCTTTGGATGTCTCTAACGGACTACATTAGATCAGTGTGCATTTTTAACATTATTCTAGAAGATATGTCATATGTCTCAGCATTGCTTCTCTATAACTCCTATAATTATTAAATTATAGGCTAAAATTATACATCAATATCATTTACATGAATTTTATTTCCAGTAATAATCATTGAAATGATAAAATATGTTTCTTACCTACAAATCATAATAGTTATATTATATTGGGTTAAAACAACCGTCCAAATGATATAACTGGTACTAAACGTCCCAAATGGGTTGAATTTATCTAAAACCAATCCCAATCATACATTTTTAGTATTAGATGATATATATGGGTATAATGAATCAAATTTATTCCCTTATTTCCAAAATCTTGTATATTTCATTAACCCAACATATTTATTATCTAAATAATGATTGTTCCTATTCTTGGTGGTTTTAGATTAAAAAAATAATCATTGCAATCTATTTTTTAATGTAAAATGACACAAAACCTTTATTGGTGTGTTATTTTTCTTCTTACACATAGTAGTATATTGATTTTGACTTTCAACATCACCCACTAACTTCTATTTAGAAGAAGAACATTTTTTCCAATTATTTCTACATGAATCCTCTCTCTAATAAAGCATACAATCATTACTACAAGCTTGTAATTTTGTATAATTTAGACCAAGATTATGAACAAATTTTTTAATGTCATAAAAGGAATCATGGATCTTGGATTTAGGAAATATTTCATGAAAAAATTACTACATCATGGAAACCACTTTATTTGTAATTATTCATAGGTGTTTGATATAGTAAAACTTTATTAGAAAGGAAATTTTTGAATATTTCAAACATCCACCATACAAGTCGTTATTTCAATCCTCATCTAAAACATGAAACCCATTTTTATACTTAGTGACGTTATCTCTGATATTATTCTCTACAACATCAATTGTAGGAACTTATGATATGTTTGAATCTTTATCTGACTGTCCTACAGTCCTAAATACATCATTTTTCATGTTTCTGTTTGTATCACCCTTAAATAGTTGTTATGATATGTGTTGATATTGATGATACTACCTTGAAATTCCTAAAGAATAATTTATTAGTTATTCATTTGATTTACCATTTTAGATGATGTTGGGAGCTCATTATGGTAACTAATATCAGTGCTCAAACATTTTGAAATGTTTGATATTCTATTACAAGTCCAGCATAAATATTTATTAGGGAAATGATTAAATATAAAGTGTTTATTAAATAAATTTATCTTCAACCACATTATAAATTTATGTTTAGGTTGTGGACATATTAATGTACCATAAATAGACTTATTGGAAATTGAAAAATCTAAAAACATAACCTTATTATTCTGGGGTTTGTTCCTCGGTAATGTGATCCATATTTTATCCACATATCACAAAGTACCTACACTAAATTAAATAAAATTAAAACTAATAATAAATATTATGACATTTAAAAAATTATTAATAATTTATTTTAAATCAATAATATAAAAAATACATTTTGGTTTTTTATTTTATCATGTTTTTGAACAACATAATTATTCATAGATTTTAATTTGAAAGTTTATAATCCATCATAAAAGATGAAGCTTGTCTGTAAGTATGCTTAATTAACTGAAAATATAAAATGGAAATAACAGTATGATGTTAAAAAAATCAAATAAATAAATAACCTTACAAAGGGTTATAATGAAGCGATGCATCAATAGGGGGTGAAGTATATAGAGGGGGGATGTGAATTAAGGAGACCATATGGTCACGGATGAGGGCATGAGAGTGGTGGCAATGGATTAGTGAATCGACAGTGAGGGATCAGAAGTAATTCTTTTGTAGTGAGGGCTTAGTGACTAGGTTCAATAAGGGAAATGGGAAAGGGGAGACATGATGAAGGCTCAATTAGGGGATGGGAGGGATAAATGATGTGTTGGGGATCATATTTGGAAAGGGATCAGGGAGAAGATGTGAGGGCTTGATCGGGAGTGGTGGAACTAGGGAAAGGGAGATGGAATGATCTCATATAGGGAGTGGAAGAGAGTGGGAAATTAGAGCGATAATGGATATCCGAGAGTGGTGGGGGGATCGAGTAGTGGATAGGGGGAAAGGGGGCCTCTTTCAGGAGTAGTAATAAGGGGGATTTGGGAGTTGGGGTGAGCTCAGTCTAAGAGCAGTAGCTAAAGGAAGGGGGATCAGTCGGGAGTAGAGGCAAGGGTAATTGGAGACCAGGGGCATGATCGGTTGAGGAGTAGTGATGAGGGGAAAAGTGGGGATGCATTAGGTGTGATGGAAAGGGGTATCAGGGAGTAGCAGTGAGCTTTGTTGGGGAGTAGCGGTGAATGTGAAAGGGGAGAAGTAGTGAGGGATCAGGGGAGAGGGGGAAGAGGGCTGGGGGAGTGTTATTTTTTTTAGAAATGCAAAATATTTAGTAGTAGGTTTTAAATAACTTATGTTAAAATTTTATAATTTATTTTAGATGTGGTTTCTTAAAATGATGTTAAAAGTGAATTTTGTTTAGTTTTCACAACATATATATTTGTTAAGGGATTTTTCTCCTAAATATAAACATTATTTCATTTAATGGGAAGGTATTTTTTTATTATATATTTTTCACTATATGAATTTCCGTTATTCTATTCAATTAGATATTCTTTTGGGAATTGTTTGAAATGTTTATTTTACTCTTATGGTGAATGAATTGGGATTGATAAGGTTATAGGTGATTCCCCATATTATATAGCACCTTGATGCATCAATTGGTATAATGAGAAAACAAGTCCTTGGTTTTGGTATATAATTTTCCCTATATTAGTATCGTGTCTTGGAACAGGGACATAATAGATCATTTTAATGTTAGCAATTATAAATTCCAATAGTATGAAATCAATGATTATTTCTATCCATGTATTCAATTATTTTTATAAATATTGAATACCCTTTGTTTTATTTGATTATTGCTTCATGTTGTTTATCCATTCCTGCTATATCACTTGGGCCATGTTTATGTTACGATAGATTATATTGTATGCTACCCCCTACTGAGTATCCCATCTTAACCTTATTTGTTTTCATTTCCACAGGAAATCTATAAGTGAAATATGTGTAATTTTTTGGGATATTATGAAGGGGATAATAACTTTCTCGCAATGTGATAATATTTTATATTATGTTTTCAAACAAAATGTATGTATATACCCAGTCTTATAAGAATAATAAGCTTGTGGATGCTTTAGAAACACTAGTATTTTATACTAATAATGTAATATAACTAATGGATCTAGGTTTCTAGAGTCCAATATATTATATTTGGTGTTATATTATAGTGAACCTACAATTTTAATCATATAATTACATGATTTTAAGCATGATAAAGAATTATATTCAAATCTGAGGATTGTAAATTCTAGTGTCTTGGAAGACTAGGTACATAAAACTGAAAATATGGGACTAAATAAAACATTTAATTATTTAATATTGATAAATATATCCTAACATCCATTGGGATCATATAACTTCATATGATAACCTAGGGATAACATGAATGAAGGGATGATCTAAAATCCTAGTAATAGAATAAGAATAATAAAAAATCTTTAGCACATGGGTTAGAATGCATGACATAATGATATAAAAATCCATGGAACATATGGAATCATAACATATAAAATTGGAATCATATAAACATGGATTCATAATAATGTTCCAGCAACCAAAAACATGACTATAAAATGAGACAAGGGTCATTTCACATAGAGGTTCATAAGTCAAGGTTAACCACCATGACCATTGAACATGGTATCACGAATCAAGGCTAACTACCAAGACCATTGACCATAACATCTAATGAGACTCAAATTTCTCCAATGAATTAAATCCATATATGGTTTCTCCCATAATAAAATTTTCATGAGTATTCATTCTACATATAGAATCATAAATAACCAATCTTACATAAACACAAGGATTACCCATGGTACAAATTGGATATTATAATCATGTCATAAAGCATAACAAATGGGAGTATTATAATAATTTACATGAAGGAAAGAAATTATATCCTTAATGGACAGTAATAGGGTATAATAGGAATATAAAATAAAATTTTATGTCAACTTGAAGTAATAACATGTAAAAAAGAGTACATAAGAAACGTTAGAATTAAAACATTTTGGTGCGGTTAAAGGAAAATATCAAAGGTCATTTAAAACATAAAAGGGGTTAATATTTTATATAAATAAATAAGTGAACCAATATTGTTTTCACAATAAAAAAATTGGTATTAAAAAAATAATGTTGTCTTAAAAATATATTATATAGTGTACTTGAAAATGGGTAATAATTCAAGAAGCTCCATAAAAACACATTTTCTTTTCAGGATGTATTGAGGAGCAAAACATTTGAAACATGTATCTTTCTGAAATAGAATGATGAATGGATATTGATATGTGCTTTTAGAGCATATAAATAGAATTTATAATATGTACATAAAAATTAAAGATAACCTCATTTGGGTAAAAAGAATAACCGAGAAACCTGAAGGAATAAAGGAGGTTCGGGTAGAATCCCTTACCTTAAGTCTAATGGTGTCCTTCACAGGATCTTAATGTCCTGGATAACCAACATAAATTCATTAATTAATTTTTATATAATCTATTATACTTTTAATTGATTCAATATAACCTTTATAAGTTTATAAATAACCATTTTGATGGTTTATGAGGTTCAATTTCATCATTTGTGTGTGTTTGTTTCCTTGGTTTTCATGATTGGTTTACATATATACATGTGAGGATAAATATGTAAGATGAGAATGGTTGAACATAATTGATGTTGTATGTTATTAGTGAACATATATAAGAGTTCATGGTTATAATATTAATTAGGTTTTTGGGAGTTAAGATGAATCATTATATAATAATATAATGATAGCCGATATGGTTAATTGGTGGGGTTTTTATCACAATGAAAACATTGTTTTCTATCGATTAATATAATGTGTAAAAGGGATTCAATAACCTTACATAGAAAATCATACATATATTATAGTCTGGTTCAACCAAAAAATGGGTTTATTATAAGGAACCATGCTTAAAACATTACATAATATTGAATTAAATGAATAATTTACATTGAGGATCTTTTCAGGTTTAAAGTTTTAGAGAATTAGGACATAACAATTACAACTCAAAAGATTACATAGTAGACACTTCTAAAAAGTTTCCATTTTTTCAGAATATAAAATCTCCTAAAAAAAGAGTCATGTCTAGTTCCATGTTTTAGACAACATTACTTTTCCATGATCCCATCCTTGACCATGTTCATCTTTAAGTCCTGTGAAAACATTTCAAAAATGTGATGAGCATAAAAATCTCAGTAAGGATTATAGAACAATGAATGAAAACATTTTTCCATTAATACATTCAAAACAAAAACTCTTTTACTTACCTCATGAAAACATAGGATTAAGGAATAACACCTAGAAATCATAAATCATAAAGGTAACTTTTGGTATCCATATCATACTTACATTGTAGCTATCAAAACTACATAGGGAGTTAATTTGGAATACCAATCACAATATATTCCCTAAATCTCTTACGAGAAACATTCTCGTTTACCTCCATCACGTTATCCAAGGCATTGGAGAGCTATCTCGGGCTCAGCCGCCCTAGGATTATCATGAAACCACCCGTATACACAAATAATTTCGAAGAACCACAACATGATCATAATACATAACATAAGCATAATGGAAAGATAACATTTCCACATTGCAACAAAAAAATATCATTTCCAAGTATTGAATTAATAAATCAATTCTCAAAATCATTTTCAATACCAAAATACATTTAAATAATATATGGTATTTATTTTTCCTTTTCAAAACATTACGGATTTTTAAGGATGCCAAAGATCAAATAATACTCGCGGTGGCATAAAGGTCGTTGTAACCACTTACGTTAAAAAAATTCCTTTTTATCGTTTAGTAAAACACTTCGTATAAAAGGATTCCCGTTTGAATGAAATGAAAATTCAAAGGGTTTTATACACTGTATAAATTAATGTTGTGTATAAAACTATATATGCCTCAATGAAAGGAGATTGAGAAGAAGTCCCTTACCTCGTGTCCGACTTGACTCGATCGTTATTTAATCTCCAGAATAATATACTAAGTTAATTTATAATTGCTTAAGAACATTTTTCAAGTTTATAATTAATTTTATGCCACATATTACTATGTTATAAACATTATGTAATCATTTAATTTAATAACATTGATTTTGTCGATATTTGGTACTTGAGTCAAAAAAATGAACACCTTATATTCACAAGTTGTCCAGGTGATCAGTAGTCCATTATATCCAGAATGACATTCATTAATTAGATATCATATATATAATATTTATCCAGTATATATATATATATATATATAATAGTACAAATCATTTGGAGGTAAGAATTGAAATGCATCGTTCATGGAGACGGTAAGCCGTACGTACGCATGAACGCTACTTTCATTTATATTTCTTATTTTAATTGAATCAAAACATAATGATACATAGGTATATTATAATTCCAGTATAATTCCATATATAATAACATATATAATATCCTTAACTCCATCCTTTATACGTCCCACATTTGGAATTAACGAGTCACATCACTTTGAGGGGGTGTTAGTCCGCACTTCCTCTAATGAGATTATCGTATTTACCCACTATGGAAACCATAAAAAAGTTCTATAAATAGAAAAATATAGAATCATGAAGAAAACATAAACATAATATATATCATATATAAATATAGTTCCATCATAATGGCCACCATGAGAGGTGGTTGATGATATTTGAATAATCATCGTTTCGTGAGGCGTTAGTCTTCCATCCACAGAAACATTATGTTCTTCATCCATTAGATGGAGGTGTTTGTAAGAGTATTTTGAATCCTTATCATAAAAAAATCCTAGTATATTTTGGATACTGGTGATGTTACAAAATTAAGGAATAAAAAGAGTTTAGGGGTTGGAGATGTAATATAAAATAAAACAATTTAAAAGAAATGGTTACCTTTAATTTGGGTAACTCCCTTTGGATTTAACCAAAGGGCTTCTTGAAGTGCCTTCTTCCTAAGTTGAGGATTATTGGAGGAGGATAGGTATTTTGGGAGCCTAATTGGGCAGAGTTTGGATGATCCAAAAGGCTTGAGAGGTGTGTGGAATTGGTTATAAGTGGACTCCTTTTAAAATGGGGAGGAGGGGTTCTTTAAGAAAGTGTGATAAAATTATTTTATTATACAACAATACTTGGTTTATAAAGGACAAAAAATCATTAATGTCAAAGATAAGATGACTAATAGTCGAAATAATATCATCCAATAGGAATTGGATAGGTTGTGGATGTTATTTGAATATTTATAATCTTATTTATTTAAATATTTTATTAATGAAGTAAATACTACATCATTATTGTGTTATAAATAATTAAATTTATGTGATGTCTAAAAATTATAAAAAAATATCACGATGTAGGAAATAGTTTTATATTTCCAATTAATATTTATAGTTAAAAATATATTTTATATAAAACCATATAATAATTAATTTACTAAAATATTTTTGTTTATGTGATTTTTGACCATACATTAAATTAATTAATCTAAAGTGTCATTATCTTTCATAAGTGGCTCCATGGGGTCCCAAAATAGACCCAAAAATTCCCATGGTCTGAAATTACTCATACAATATGGTTTGGACAAGTTTTAATGTAATTTTTTATTATTACAATATTCTTTTAACCTTGAATTACCTTATTTACCTTTAACCGCGTTAAATAAAAGTCAAAAGTTACTATTCACCAAAAATTATTTTAATCTTATTGAACAACATTTTACTTTTTGATAACAAAAATATGTGTTGGATTTTTGAAATTCAATTTAGAGAAGCGGTAATATTTCATTTAAATGAAAAAGTCAGTTTTTTAACAACTACGAAGTGGATTCACTATTCATCAAAAGTAGAAGTTTTTCAGAAAAATGCAAAAAATTCAGCCTGAGATATATCTGATATTACTAATTCAAAAATGATGTCTATTTTTCCAAATTCAAAACATATATGTGGAATTAATAAATTTAAAATTAATTCCCATTATCCAAACATATAGCGAGTTTTTAAGAAACAATAAATATCAAAAGATTGATACTTGTTTTTGTCCAGTTTCAATGTGAAATTAATTACAATGACCAACATTGAATTAAATGATAAAAATATATTTTAATTAAACTTTAAAACAAATTAAAAATATAATTTAACTATATTAATAAATTAGATTAAAATGCAGTTTTGAATTAAAATACAATATTGTCACTATTCATTAAAAATGAACATTATCGGAAAAATTCCCAAAATTTACACAAAGTAAATTTTGATGTCCCCATTATAAATAAGGATTTAATTTAGTAAATTATAAAGTATTAAATTGAACAAAACTATTTTAAAAGTGATATCTCCATTAAAAGGCGGTAAATCGACCTTTTAATGTAAATTATGCTTAAAATTAGATTCATTCACATTTTAAGCCTCTGACTTTTGTATTGGATAAATGTAAACACATTTAACCAACATGTATAATCATATTGTAGTGAGTTTTGTTTATTACCGCCAATACAACAACTAGGAGTTAACTACCATTTAAAATAATATAATATTATTTGTGTGCAACGTAACATTTTAAAGAAACTCGTTGTTTCATATCGGGTACGCTATCGAACATAGAAAACCCTTTAAAGTAAAATTAATATTTAATTCACAAATATTAATAAATATGAAAAATGCCTTATTTTTATTTACAAGTGATGTTACATCCTTCCCCGTTTTGGGAATTGCGTCCTCACAATTTTACTTATCAAAATAAGTGGGGGTATTTATCCCTCACATCATTTTCAGATTCCCACGTTGCCTCTTCAACCATATGGGTTTTCCACAAAAATTCTATCTGGTGAATTACATTATTCCGCAACACTTCCTCTCTATGGTCAAGAATCTGAACTAGTTGTTCTTTATAAGAGATATTATCTTCCAACTGAACTACCTCTGGGCTCAAAACATGATATGGATCTGGTATATACTTTCTCAACATCGAAAAATGAAAAACATTGTGTACCTGGGATAAACATGGAGGTAAAGACACTAATGTCTGAACTGTTTGTTCTGATTTCCCATCTGATTAAGGATGAAAATTTGTAATAAAATTTAATTGAGTACCCAACGAATGTTGAAGTCCCTTCTAAAAGGTAGAAGTAAAATTGGGATCATGATCAAATACAATAGAGTGGGGACCTCCATGAAACCTGACTATCTATTTAACATACAACCGATAAAGTTGATCTAGAGAAAAAGTATAACGAATATGAAGGGAATTAGCAGATTTAATCAATCGATCAACTATAACCCAGATTGCATTATTACCTCGATATGTATTTGGTAATCCCAAAACGAAGTTAATTGATATATTTTCCCAGTTCCACTCTAGAACCGGTAAAGGATTAAGAATCTATTTAGGTAACTGCCACTCAGCTTTAACCTACTGAGAAGTCAAATACTTCACAGTAAAATCAGCAATATCTGTTTTCATTCCATCCCACCAGTAATACTTTCGAAGATCTCTGTACATCTTAGTACTAACGGGATGAACTGAAAACAGGGAACTATGAGCTTCACATAACAACTCATTCTTCAACAGTGAATCACAAGGCACACATAATATCTTTCCAAACCTCCAAACTCAATCAGTATCAACGTTAAAATTAGGCAACTCACCCTTCTGAACAAACTCTACCTTTATCTGCAAGTTACTATCTTGTTTCCGTGCTTTCTTTGTTCTGGCTGAGATAGATGATTTCACTGATGCCTGAAACAGAACAGAAAACATTTCTGCACCAAAAATTTCTTTGCCAAAGTTTTTCAAATCAAAAACCAAAGGATCTTGTTCCAAATGTAACATGGTTAATGAAGCATATCTTTTTCGACTCAAATCATCAGCCACTTTATTTGCTTTTCCTGGATGGTAATGGATCGTACAATCATAATCCTTGATTAATTACAACCATCTCCTTTGTCTCATGTTCAATTCTTTTTTTGAGTGAATATATACATTAAACTTTTGTGATCAGTATAAATGTCACATTTTACTCCATACAAATGATGCCTCTAAAATTTTAAATCAAAAACAACAGCAGCTAATTCCAAATCATGTGTAGGGTAATTTAACTCATGTGGTTTCAACTGACGTGAAGCATAAACAATTACCTTATCATTCTGCATTAGGACACAAACCAATCCTTTCAACGAAGAATCACTGTAGATAACAAACTCACCATTTCTGGATGGTAGTTCCAAAACTATAGCATTCACCAATCACCTTTTCATTTCCTAAAAGCAATCCTCACATTCTTTTGTACAGATAAACTTAACACCATTTCAAGTTAACTCAGTCATTGGACTAGATAACCTGGCATAATATTCAAAAAAAATCTGGTAATAACTTTCCAAACCAAGAAGACTACGAATCTTGGTTATATTTTGTGGATCTTGGCCATTCTTCAACAACTTCTGTTTTAGCATGATCATCAATTATGCCATTTTTTTAAATAATGTGACCAAGGAAAGAAATTTTTTGTAACCAAAACTCACACTTGCTGAATTTCCCAAACAATTTCTTTTCTTTTAAGGTTTGAATGACAACCCTTAAATGAATTTCATGTTCCTCCTTACATTTGGAATAAACAAAAATATCATCAATGAACACAACCACAAACTTATCTAAGAACTCATGGAAAATTCTATTCATAAGATCCATGAATACCGTAGGTGCATTGGTTAAACCAAAAGGCATAACTACAAATTCATAATGGCCATATCTAGTACAAAATGCGGTCTTTGGAATGCCTAATTCCTTTACATTAAACTGATGGTACCCTAATCTCAGGTCAATCTTCGAAAAATACTGTGCTCCCTGGATCTGATCAAACAAATCATCAATATGAGGCAAATGATACCAATTCTTAACAATTATGTTATTCAATGCTCTATAATAAATGCAAAGACTCATTAAACCATCTTCATTTTTAACAAAAAATACAGGAGAACCCCATGGTGATGTGCTAGGTCGAATGAAACCTTTATCTAACAACTCCTGCAATTTCTTCATTAACTCTAAAAGTTCAATTTGATCAATTCGATAAGGGGTTTTGGAAACTTTCTTAGCATCAGGAAATAAGTAAACAGTAAATTCAACTTCCCGATCAGGTATAATACCAGGAAACTGATTAGAAAAAACATCAAGGTACTCATTTAATATTAGAACATAATTAATCTGAACAGTTCCTTTATTTTCAACAATATGTGCAAGGTAACATTCATTTCCATCTTTTACTAGTTTCTCAGCATTCTGATATGTTATCAAAAGAAAGGGTTCATTCTTGTAAACAAACTGTAAATATTTCTAAAAATAAACCTATTTAGATCTACAGTCAATCTTAGCATGATAAATAGATAGCCAATACATGCCCAAAATAACATCAAGCTCTAATAGAGGAAAAACAATAAGGTTTTCTAGTAGACTCTTTCCACACACAAGGACATAAATATTCTTATGTTTTCTTTTTGATTCGACATTTCCTCCAGGTGTTTTTACTGTAAGTTCTGTATTCATATCTTGAGATAGTAATCGTAATTTACTTGAAAACATCTCAGAAATGAAAGAGTTTTTAGAACCTTAATAAAACAACACATTGGCATAATCTGAACAAACAAACAATGTACCTGATACAACTTCATTTGATAACCCAACATCTGCTGAAGTAGCTGCAAAGGATTTCACCACCCATTTTTTCTTGTAGTCTGGTTGATTTCCTTCAGTTGAGTTCTTTGTTGGAAACACATTTGTATAATTACCCATTTCATTGCACTTAAAAGATTTTACTGACTGTAAATTAGATTTTTCCTTTCCATTACCCTGATCCTTTTCAGTGCAATTACGAGCCTTATGTCCCATTTTACCACATCGGTAGCACTTATCAGAATTCAAAATACATTCCCCAACATGATTTTTACCACAAATTTCACAAACTGTTCACTTAAGTTTCTTACCATCAGACTTTTTTGAAGAGTTCTTCCCTTTCCCATACCACCTCAACCTCTTATTCTGTTGTTTTTTCAAAGAATACATGATCATCAGCAAACTCCATTTGCACCTTCTCCGCACAATGATGAATATTTTTATAACTTTTCAAATAACTAGAAGCTAAAGCCCTTTGATACTTTGGATTTAATCCTGAGTAAGAAAGATTAATTTTACTATCATGATCTCGTATGAAATTTGGAGCATACCTTGCCAGTCATGTGAATTTTTCTTTATAAGCATCCACTGAGTCATCCTCCTGCCTTAATTCCAGTAATTTATTTTCCATCCTAAGACAAACCACCATAGGAAAATATTTCTCAAGAAACATACCTTTGAATTCATCCTAATTGAGAGCATCAATCTCCTCAATATCCGTGATATTTTTCACCATCGACCACCACTGATCAGCTTCACCTTCAAAATGGAAAATACCAAGACTAACCTTTTGATGTTCTGAACAACCCATGACATCAAAAATCTTCTCCAGTTCTTTAATCCATCCTTCATCTAGCACAGGGTCAGATGATCCTCTAAATGATGGGGGATGTTTCCTCATGAAATTATCCACTACTGGCATGTTCCTCTGCAGTTTATTTGGATGATCTCATGCATTGATAACACCATCATTTATAGCCTAAGTCAACTGTTCCATCAGTGTAACAAACTGTTCAGTTCCGATTCCGACCATCTCAGGTTGCTGATTTGAAAATTTGTCTTCATCCTGATTTTGTCCCAACATAGCTGCCCATTTTATTTAACGGAAAACCATTCTAAACACAAAAATATCTTAGGTGAAAAAACATGGTAATCTGTACATGCTATATCATTTCAATATTACCATATATTAATTTATGGACATTTATTTAACAATACCCTAACTCCTAAAGTTATCTAAACTAACCTTTGATACCATCTATAAGGACCCTGCAATAAAAAATTACATAATATTGAATTAAATGAATAATTCAAATTGAAGATATTTTTAGGTTTAGAGTTCTAGAGAATTAGGACATAACTATTATATATCAAAAGATTACAAAGTAGACACTTCTACACAGTTTCCATTTTTTTATAATATATAAACTCTTGAAAAAAAGAGTCATGTTTAGTTCAATGTTTTAGACAGCATGACTTCTCCTTGATCCCATCCTTGACCCTATTCATCTTCATGTCCTATAAAATCATTTTAAAACATGTGATGAGCATAAAAAGCTCACTATGGGTCATAAAACAATGAAAGAAAACATTTTTTCATTAATACATACAAAACCTAACATCTTTTACTTACCTCTTGAAAACATAAGATTTCTGAATAATACATAGAAATCATAAATCATAAAGGTAACTTGAAGCATCCATATCATACATACATTATAGTTATCACAACTACATAGTAAGTTACTTTAAAATACCCATCACAGTATATTACCTAAATCTCTCAGGAGAAACATTCATGTTTACCTTCATCACGTTACCCAATGAATCGGAGAGCTATCTCAGGCTCACCTGCCCTTGGATTATGATGGAACCGCCCGTATACATAAACAATTACCAATAACCATAACATGATCATAACACATAACATAAGAATAATAGAAAGATAACATTTCCACATTGCAATAACAAAATATCATTTCAAATTATTCAAATAATAAATGCATTATCAAAATCATTTTCAATACCAAAATACATAAAATGATTATATGGTATTTATGTTTCCTCTTAAAAAGCATTACAACTTGTTAAGGATGACAAAGATCAAATAATACTCACGGCGACGGAAAGGTCATTGTCACCTCTTAATTTAAAAAAACATTCCTTTTTGACGTTTAGTAAAACGCTTCGTATAAAAATATTCCCTTTGAATTAAATGAAAGGTAAAAGGGGTTTATACACCATATAAAAAAACGTTGTGTATAAAACTAAATATGCCTCAATGAAAGGAGATTGAGACGAAGTCCCTTACCTCGTGTCCGACATGACTCAATCGTTCTTTAATCTCTTGAATAATAAACTAAAGTTAATTTCTACTTGCTTAGGAACCTTTTTGAAATTTATAATTCCTTTTATATCACTTATTACCATGTTATAAACATTATTTAATCTTTTAAGTTAATAACGTTCATTTTTTCGATATTTTGTACTTTAGTCAAAAAATGAACACCTTATATTTACAAGTTGTCGATGTGATAAATAGTCCATTATATCCAGAATGACATTCATTATTTAGATATAATATATATAATATATATCCAGTATATATATATATTTATAAAAGTACATATCATTTGGAGGTAATAAATGAAATGCACCGTTCATGGAGACGGTAAGCTTTATGAACGCATGAATGCTACTTTCATTTCTAATTATTATTTTAATGGAATTAAAACATAATGATAAATAGTTATATTATAATTATAGTATAATTTCATATATAATATCATATATAATATCAACAACTCCATCCTTTATACATCCCACATATGGAATTAACGAGTTGTATCACTTTGAGGGGGCGGTAGCCTGCACTTCCTCTAATGAGATTATCCTATTTACCCACTATGGAAACCATAATGGAGTTCTATAAATGAAAAAATACAGAAGAATAAAAAAACATAAACATAATATTTATCATACATAAACACAGTTCCTTCATAATGGCCACTATGGGAGGTGTTTTTAGATATTTGAACAATCATCATTTCTTGAGGCGTTAGTTTTTGTTCCAAAAAAACAGTATATTTTTCATCCATTACATGGAGGTGTGTGTAAGTGTAGTTCGAATCCTTATCATAACAACATCCTAGTATATTGGGGATACTGGTTTTGTTACAAATAAAAGGAATAAAAAGAGTTTAGGGTTTGGAGAAGTAAAATAAAAGAAAATAATTTAGAAGAAACTTTTACCATTAATTTGGATGACTCCCTTTGGATTGAACCAATGGACTTCTTGAAGTGCCTTCTGACTAAGGTAAGGCTTCTAGGATTAGGAGAGGGATGTAGTAATTTGAATTGGGATGTTTTTGGACGATCCAAAAGGAATAAGATGTGTGTGGAATTGGTTAGAAGTGGTCACTTTTTATAAGGGGTAGGAGGGGATCTTTATGAAAGTCTGATAATATTATTTGATTATATAATGATATTAGGTTTCTAAAGGTCCAAACATCATTAATTTAGAATATAAGATAACTCATAGTCGAAATAATAGAATCCAATAACAATTGGACAGTTTTAAAATGTTATTTTAATATTTATAATCTTATTCATTTAAATCTTTTATTAATGAGGTAAATACTACATCATTATTGTGTCATAAATAATTTAATTTATGTGAGTCTAAAAATTATAAAAAAATTTCATGATGTAGGAAATATTTTTAACTTTCCAATTAATATTTATAGTAAAAAATATAATTTATATAACACCATATTAAAAATAATTTACTAAATGATTTTTGTTTATGTCATTTTTGCCTTTACATTAAATTAATAAATCTAAAGTGTCATTATCTTTCATAATTGGCTCCATGGGGTACCAAAATAGACTCAAATATGCCTATGGTAGGCCATTACTCATCCAATAAGGTATGGATATGTGTTAATGTAATTTTGAATTATTACAATATATTTTTAACCTTGAATTACCCTATTTACCTTTAACCGCAGTAAATAAATGTCAAAAGATACTATTCACCAAAAATAATTTTAATCTTATTGAAACAAATTTTACTTATTGATAACAACCATGTATTTCATATTTTTGAAATTCATCTCACATAAGTTGTCAAATTTCATTTAAATGAAAAATTCAGTTTTTTTAACTACTACTATGTGGTTTCACTATTCATCAAAAATTGATGTTTTTCAGAAAAATGAAAAAAATTCAGCCTAATCTATATTTGATATTCCGAATTATAAAGTTATTTCTATTTTGAAAAATTGAAAACATAGAAGTGGAATTAATAAATTTTAAAATTAATTCCCATTATCAAAACAAATAGTGTGTTTTTAAGAAACAATAACTATCAAAAGATTAATACTTGTTTATGTCCAATTTCAAAGTAAAATCAATTACAATGACCAACATTGGATTAAATGCTTAAAATATATTTTAATTACACTTTAAACCCAATTAAAAAAATAATCTATCTATATAAATAAATTAGATTGAAATGCAGTTTTGAATTAAAATACAATATTTTCACTATTCATTAAAAAATGAACTTTATCAGAAAAATTCCAAAAATTTACATGAAGTAAATTTTGATGTCCCCATTCTAAAAAAAGAATTTTATTTGGTCAATTAGAATATATTAAAGTGAAAAAATATATTTAAATAGGTTTCTCCACTAAAAGGTGGTAAATCAACCTTTTAATGTAAATTATGCTTCAAATTAGATTCATTCACATTTTAAGCCTCAAACTTTTTTATTGGATAAATGTAAATACATTTTAAAAACATTTACAATAATATTGTAGTTATTATTGTTTATTCCTTCCAATAAAAAGGATAGGAGTTAACTACGATTTAAAATAATAGTATATTATTAGTGTGCAATGTAAGATTTCAATGAAGCCCGTTGCTGCATATCGGGTTCGCTATCGAACATAGCAACCCAATTAAATTAACATTAATATTTAATTCAAAAATATTAACAAATATGAAATATGTATTATTCTTTATTTACCTAGCATGTTACATTCATTACCTGAATTGAAAATGGTATAAAAATTGAATACATGTCATCCTCGAATTTGATAAATTAACACATCTTAGATGGTACTTTCATTTCTAGTATAATAAGAGGGGGAATGAGAGATGATGATGAATTATTCCATTATCATGAATTTTTTTTAAAATATATGGTAATGGAGTTATCATAACATTTTTATGAAAGGAGTTGAGGAAAGAAAAATAACAAAATGAACTTGATAGAAAATAAAAAAATGAAAAGTGGAATTTACCTATTGACTATATCTTACTAAAGAGCCTCTTTTGGGGATAGGTTTTTGTATTTTTATGAGACCAAGAGCTCTCGGATGTGGTATAGGGGATTAGTTATAGATTATATAATAATTTTGAATAGTCACAAGGCTTTATAGGTGTGAGGAGTGGAGGTAAAGAGGAGTGGTATTAATAGTGTAGGAGAGGTGGGGATTCCCATTTCTCTGTTCATTAGTTTAATATTTTTTCTAAAGGCTATGAATATTCTCCATTCATCTGACCAAAAATAGTAACGAAATCATGTGAGTTTGAATGAAGAGTTCTTAATTCATCCATGATGTTAGAAATAGTGTATTTAACTCATAATTTATATATATATGTTAAATTTTTGTATTTCACTAATCATAATGAATTTATGTATTTCAGTAAAATCAAAAAAATCATGCTTAACATTTTTTGAAATGTAAAATTCAAAAATAAAATCCATTTTCAAAAATAATTTTATAAATATGTTAAATTTAATTTTCAATTAAAATCATAATTTACTTGAAAAATACAAATTTTATAATTAAAACTGCTTTTCTAACACATTGAAAAATTAAATAAGGTCTCTTAAAATAATATTATAATAAAAAAATAATCAAAATACTTATTTATGAATACATTTTATGAAAATAAATGATCTTTTAAATTATTAAATTATTTATAAAAATATATTTAAATATACATATCTTACAAAAATACCAACAATTTATTATTAATTTTTACAAAATTTATTTATTTATACTATGATAGCATTATATCATATTGTCGAATATAAGATGAATAAATTTTATTTATAATTTAATTGGTTAGGTCATTATTACATAGTCTAGTTTACTATTCATAAGGGTCACATTTCTATTCTAAAGGTCACGTTACTATTTTATCGGTTTATAATCCTTCACTTCAAGAGATACCTTTTAGTTCGCTCAATATTCATTTATAAGGTTTGTATTTTTTCTATAGGTATTCTTATTTGATCATACCATAATAATTAATTATAATAAGGGGATTCCATTGATAAAACATTAGGTTATTACATTCTTCCCCCTTTAAGAAATTTAACCCATGAAATTTCATTTTACATTTTAAGTAGTAAAAATGTGTGGGTAATTTTCCTCCATTTATTCCTCCAGTTCTCATGTTTCCTCCTAGTACTTACGGTTTTTCCATAGTACGTTGACCATGTGAGTAGTCTTGTTGTGTTGAACTTTATCTCTACGATACAAGATTTTCACTAGTTTTTCCTTGAAATAAAGGCAATTATCCAATTGTACCACCTCTGAAAAGATTACATGTGAAGGGTCTAGTATTTACTTCATTAATAAAGAAATGTGGAATAAATATTATACTTTAGACATGGTAGGTGGAAGTTCTAGTTGATAGGTCCTAGCTCCAACATCATTATGAATCATGAAGGGGCCTATATACTTGGGACTAAGCATTCCTTTCTTCCCAAACATCATTAATTTCGTCAATGGAGATATGAAGAGAAATATCATGTCTCCAAATTTGAACGCAAGGTATCATTGACGATTCTATAAATAACACTTCTATCAAAATTTCCCTACATTGATGTGTTTTTGAATGGTTTTCACCTCCTCTACCATTTATTTAACCATTTTATGTCCTATCAACTTATGATCATCAAATTCATCCCTACACATTGGTGTTCTGCACCTTTTCCCATTAAGGGCTTCATATGGTGCCATTTGGATGCTCGAGTGGAAACTATTATAGTAAGAGAATTCAAAAAATGGAAGATTTTGGTCCCATCCCTCCTTTTATGTCCATAGAATAAACTCTCAACATATCTTCAAAATATGAATAATTTTCTCATATTGATCATCAGTATGGGGATGATAGTCGTACTAAAGTTCTACTCAATGCTTAGACCATATTTGAGACTTTTCCAAAACATTAAGATGAATCTTGGATCTCAATAAGATGCAATAGATAATTTTAATCCATGTATCCTCACCACCTCTTTGATATATATATCTGTGCAAGTTTATCCAATGATAAGTCCTCTCAAATTTTGATAAAGTGAGGTGTCTTTGTAAGATGATCCAAAGTGACCCATATTTCATTGTTTCCTCTGGATTTCATTGGATGTCCACTGACAATGTCCATGGTAATGTTATCCCACTTCCATATTAGTATGTGTAGTGGTTTCATCATCCCTTTAAACTTTTTTCCTTCAGCCTTCAATTTTGATATACTAAACACTTTATTGTATACTCAGTAATCTCTTTATTCATATTGTCTCACCAAATCTTTTCTCAGAGATCTTGATACATCTTTGTGCTACTAGGTGAATTGAGAAGGTTGAGCTATGTGTATCATTCAAAAGATCCTTCTTTATATCTAGATCTAATGGTATATATAATCATGTAGCAAATCCTATAACTCCTTCCTCGTCAATCTGGAACTCAGATTATTTACCATTTCCAAAACCTTCCACTTGTTACAGAATTTCCACATGTTTTATTAGAGAATATATCATTTTCTCCAAGAGGGATGGTTGAGAAATCAGTTGATTTAGGATTTATGATGTTCCTCCCTAAATGATTCCCATGTTCATCCCCTAAAAATCTAACAAGATTGGATCCTTATCAAATCTCATTATTGATAAAGATGCATGATCCTTTCTACTTAGAGCATTCCCCACCTTATTCACCCTACTAGGATGGTAGTGGATTGAGAAATCATAATACCTGATGAACTCTAAACATGTTTGGTAGTTCATATTAATCTATTTCTATGTGAATATATATTTGAGACTCTTGTGATCAGTATATATCTTACACTTCTTCCCACATAGATAATGTCGCCATTTTTTCAATGAAAATATCATAGCTTCCATCTCTATATCATGAGTGGTATAGTTTTTATCATTTTTTTAACTTCCTTGAGTCGTAGGATATCACTTTATCATTTATCATCATCACACTACCTATGCCCTCCTTTTGATCATCACTATACACCACAATGTGTTCTCCACATAGCAGGAATGTTAGTACTAGTGTAGTGATAAGCCTCTTAAGGAGTTCCTTAAATATTTTTTCACATTATTCAGTCAAGATAAACTTCATCACCTTCTGTTTAAGCTTTTTAATTGTGTTTTAAAATCATGAAAATATATTCACAAGTCATCAGTAATACCCAGCTGGGCCATGGATGCTATGGATCTCCATTACAGATGTTTTCTTGGGCCATTCTTTGATATTATTTATCTTGGAAGGGTCTAAAGATATCCCTTTAGTGGTGATAACATTCCCCATTCAGGATACTTCCCCCATATAGAACTCTCATTTACTGTACATTGCATACAGTTTCTCCATTCTCAATGTCTTTATCATAGTATTCAAATGCTCCACATGTTACTCTTTTCTCTTAGAGTGTATTAAAATATCTTTAATAAAGACTACCACAATTTTCTTCATGGTAGTACATAAAGAATATTAATTAGATCCATGAAAATTACTAGAGAATAAGTGAGTTCAATGTGTATCACTATGAACTCATAGAGTCCATACCTCATTCGAAAAGCAGTGTTGGTAACATCTTGCTTTCTTACCTTTAATTAGTGATATCTCGGCCGAAGGTCCACCATAGCGAATGAAATAGACCCACAAAGTTGATTGAAAATGTAATCTATCCATGGTAGGGGATACTTTTTATTTATCATGATTTTATTGAGATCATGATAGTCAATGTAGAGGCGCATTTAACCATCCTTCTTCTTGACAAATAGGATAGGATCTCCCCAAGGTAAAGCACTAGGGCATATAAAACCATTGTCTATATTCTCCTATAACTAATTCTTCAACTCTTCTAAATCTACAGTGGCTATTATATAATGTTTCCATGATATAAGTATAGATCCCGAAAATGATCAATTGAGAACTTGACCTCTCTATTAGGAGGAACACCAGACAATTATTTAGGGAATACATCAGTGAAGTCCTTTACAATGGCATGTATTCAAGCATGATTCTCCCCGTTGTCTCAATCATTTGAGCCAGACATGCTTTCTCATAAGGTAGTAATATTCAAACTTTAGAGAATTATTATAAAAGATATTCATCTTCCTCTTTACACTTTTAATGAATTGGAGGATTCTTTGGGATGTTTATAGAGATCTCCCCTTCCCAACAGTTGATGTTGGATTTTTATAAAGATAGCCAATCCATGCCATAGATAACATCAAACTCCACTAAAAGAATTATGATGATATTTTCATGGAGGTTCAATCCATAAATGTTAACTAGGGACGAGTTATATACCATAGATTAAATAATTTTCCCATTTCTATTTGGATATATATCTCAATATCTAAATTTTGCGGTGGCTTTTGAATAGTTCTACTACACTTGTATGATACGAAAGAATGCATTGCACTAGAACCAAATATTGATTTCAATATTATTGAATGAATAACTAGCATACCTATCACAACATCATTTTATAGCTCCACCTCAGTTTTTGTGATAGTATAATCCCTTCCTTGTTCCTTGGAGGTTTCTGTTGATTGAATCTGATAAATTGTGGAATAGGGAAAGTTTTTGCATAATGCCCATGTTCCTTGCAATTGAAACACTGCACTACTGGCTAAGTGTTAATCTGAACCTTCTTTTCTTCTTCCACATTAGTGGGATTCTTTATATCTCTTCAGAAGTTCTTATAAAAATATCTCATTCTTCCACATTTGAATCAATTATTGGTTCCCATTAGATAGTTCCCAGGATATTTTTTCAAAAAAATTTGACATGTGGGAAGTTAGATCATCTTTTCAGGATGGTATTTGTTTGTAAAACTAACCATATTAGACTCTACCTTTTTCATTATTTCATTGGGACCGTGAGACCATTGGGATTTTATGATATCTATTTCAACCATGATGAAAAAAGGGAAAATCTCCTCATAACTATTGAAATCTCAGTATCAGAAAAATTATTCGTAGACAAGGACTTAGTCCATTAAAGACGTGATCCACATTTATTTTGGTGTTCATGACAAAGATGGAGGAGTATCTTGAAATCATTATGATTTTTTCTTCAAATTCCATGATAGAATCATCTTCCTATAAATAGGTCGGATGAAATCAAATTCCATATTTAGATATAGGGTTTAGGGAAAATATGTATTTATAAAAAATTCTTGAATTCCTCCAAATATATAAAATCATTATCCTCATAGGACATGATATTAATTATCATTGCCCACCACTGATCCACTTCCCCCATCAAAATGACAGACCACCAACACAAATTTCTCTTCTTCTCAGAACTAGTTGATAGATAATATCTCTTCAATGAAGTTAATTCACTATTCTACGAGGAGGGGATCAGAAGGTACACTATACATGGGAGGTCGTTTCCTCATGAAGGATTCAAAGGAAATTTCTCTTTCCTTATAAAAGGAGGGAATTCCATATGATTAAAGTTATTATTCAAAACATGATCTAGACGATAAAGTAATTTCATATAGTTTTATGCACCCATTCCCATCATATTAGACATATCATTAGGGTAATTATCACATTTACTATCACATTGATTGTTGGCATGTGTTTTATATTTCCTTCCATTAACTAATAAAAATGACATACAATTAGAGGTCTCTAATACTTATCTCTTCGGCAAAAAAAATAAAATTTAAACATAAATGATAAACTCTTAAAGGAAAAGTATATCCTAACTTGTGGTTACCTATGTTTCTATCTAGGTTATCCATGATCTGTTTCCTAACATATATTCTTATTTGATTCTTTAATTTTGTTCCCTTAATAATGGTTCATACTAATATTATAAGCTTACCAAAGCATATCCCCTGGGAGTGTCAAACCATGATTGTATCAAGGATCATTGTTGTGCAGTAGTTCCCATTCGAGTCTAGCTCATTATGGTGTTTTTGGGTTTTACCACTAGATACATATGTTCCATACCCACATCCACTTGTTCGTATCCAGGTGGGGACTTATTTTCTTGATAAACCACTTACCCTATACTTACCCAAATT
The DNA here is from genome assembly GCA_963277665.1 of Viscum album. Lineage (NCBI taxonomy): Eukaryota > Viridiplantae > Streptophyta > Magnoliopsida > Santalales > Viscaceae > Viscum > Viscum album. Next base: position 493,260,892 of record OY728148.1, on the reverse strand, counting down.
TATGGATGTTCTCTTATACTTAGTCTCATCCCTATGGTTCTTGCTGAAGTTCTCTATTCCAAATCTACAAAAACAACTAGAACCACGATCTAATACCAACTATAGACACCCTAGAATATTACACATTTCATTACATTATTTTAATCAAAATAAAACATCATATTACACGACAAGGATCATAAAGTATAGTGTTTTGGAGGACTAGGTAAATAAAAATGAAAAAATTGTTCTAAATAAAAAAATTATTTATTTCATTTCATAAAGAGATCATAACTTCCATTATGATCAAACAACATAATAGGATAAATTGGGGATAACAAGAACAAGAAGATGATCTAAAAGCCTAGTAAAGGAATAAGCATAATAATAAACATTTACAATATTGGTTAAAATTCATGACATAATGATATAAAATGGAATGAAACATATGGTATCATAACATGTAAACATGGGATCATATAAATAGGTATTCTTAAAAATGTGAACAAAAATTAACATGAATTTAGAATTATTAAAGGCACATTAAATATAGAGGATAAAAATTCAAGGTTAACCACCATGATCGTTGCACATGGTAGCATGAGTCAAGGCTAATTGCCAGGACCGTTGCACATAACGACTCATGAGACTCAACATTTCCCACTGAATTAGAAAAAGATCTAGATGAAACTGTCATAAAATGTTCACAAATATTTTTTTCATATGTATAATCATACATTAAAAATCATACATGAACATAAGTGTTACCCATTGTAAGAATTTAATATCATAATCATGTACTAAAGCATAACAAATAGGAGTATCATAAAAATGTACATGAAAGAATGGAATTAGATCCTGAAGGGATAATCATAGGGTAGAATAGTCATATAAAATGAAATTTTAGGTCAACATTAAGTAAAAACATGTAAAAGGGTACTTAAAAAACGTTAGAGTTAAAACATTTTAGTGTGGTTAAAGGAAAACAGCAAAGGCCAATTTTAACATAAAAGGGGATAATAATTATATAAACCCATATGTGAAATAATAAATTTTTTATAATAAAAATATTGGTTTTATAAATATAAATGTGGGTTAAAAATAGATTATATAGTGTACTTGAAAATGGGAATAATTAGATATGTTCCCTTAAAATGGGTTTTCTTTTCGGGGGAGTATTGAGTTGGGAACCATTTAAAAACATGTATATCCACGAAATATAATGATGAATGGATCTTGATAAATTAGTTTTTATCATATATAAATAATTTATAAGATTTAAATAAAAATAAATATTACTTCATTTGGGTAAAAATAATGATAGAACAACCCAAAGGAATGAAGGAGGTTCGGGTAGAATCCCTAATCTGAAGTCTAAAGGTGTCCTTCACATGATCTAAATGTAGAGGATAACCAAATTAAATTCATTCATTAATATTTCAATAACATCTTATAAAGGTAATTGATTAAATATGATCATTTTAAGTTCATTTATGACCATTTTGATGGGTTAATAGGTCCAGTTTCATCGTTTGGGAGTGTTTGTTTCTGTGGTTTTTTCGATTACTTTACTTATATAAATTTATGGATAAACAAGTAAGATGAGAATGGTTTTACAGAATTTAATTTGTATGTTATTAGTGAACATAAAAATAATTTTATGTTTATAAAATTAATTTAGTTATTTGGAGTTAAGATTAATCATTTTATAAAAATTTAATGATAATTGTTTTGGTTAATTGGTAGTTTTTTATCATAATGAAAAAATTTGGATTTATAGATTAATATCATGATTAAAATATATTCCAAAACCTTAAATAAGTCACAATAAATATATTATAGTATAGTTCAACCATAAAAATGGATTCATGTCTAGAATTATAGACTGTAAGTGAAATTGAAAACTCGTCGTCCTCAAATGTGATGAATTAACACATCTCAGATGGTGTTTTCATTTCTAGTATAAAAGGAGGGGAATGAAGAGATGATGATGAATTGTTCCATTATCATAAAAACAATTATAGTCTATTTAAGGTACATTATTTATAATAACATTTTTATTAAAGGATGTGAGGAATGAAAATGAATTAATGGAAGTTGATAGAAACTAAATGAAATTAAAATTTGAATTTACCTATTGAAAATATATTCTTTGAGAGGCTCTATAGGGGATTGGTTTTGGTTTTTTAGGCCATGTTATCGTTAATGTAAGAGAAAAGATTTGGGAGATAATTGATAATAAGTTGGACAAGGATCAAGGCTTGAGAGTTGTAAGTAGATGAGGTAAATAGGGGTGGTATTTATAGTGGAGGAGAGGAGGGGTTTCCCATTATATAATCATTAGTTTAACATTTTTGCACAAAATTATTAATAGCCTTGATTATTGTGACCAAAAATAGTAAAAAGTGAATTTTAGTTCAAACCAAAGTTTATTACATCATCCACTATGATAGTAATAGTGTATTTAACTCAAAATGTAGATATAAGGTAAATTATCGTCTTTCACTATTCATAAAAAATCAAGTATTTCCGAAATATACAAAAAATTCACCCTAACCATTTTTTGACATGTAGAATCCAAAACGTAACACCATTTTTCATAAATAATTTTCTATATATGATAAATTGAATTTTTAATTAAAATCAAAATTTACTTGAAAAATGAAAATTTTAAAATTAAAACTACTTTTATATCACATTGAAAAATTTGTTAAGGTCTCTCAAATTTATCATATAATCATAAGTAATAAAAATAATTATTTATTAATAAATTTAATGAAAATAAATTTTATATTAAATTATTAAATTAATCATAAAATTGACATTAAATATACACGACTTACAAAAATAACAATTTTTTTAATATTTATTATAATATTTATTTATTTATTCTATGATATAATTATATCATATTGTCACTTATAATATGGATAAATTTTATTTATACTTTTATTGGTGAGTTTACTATTACATTGTGATGTTTATTATTCAAAAAGGTCACATTACTATTCTAAAGGTGATGTTACTATATCATCGGTATATATTCATTAACTTTAATAAATACCTTGTATTTCAATAATTTATAATTTATATGGTTTGTATTGTATTCTATAAGTAATATTATGTGATTATACATTAATAAATAAATATAAGAAGGGAATTACATTGATAAAACATTTGTTCATTAAACATAGTATGTTTAGTAGGAACCTTAGGGACTAGATTTAGAGAAAAATACTTCGATATCACAAGTACTATGAAAAATCCAGAAGATTTTAGGGAACACTCTAGAAATATTATTAAGAATATTATTTAACAATTCAATATCTTGATTTTATTATGTGTATACCATTATAGAGAAAGATGGTGATTAATGGGAGAAATTTTAATAGCATCAACACCCATACTAAATGTAGGGATATTACCCTTGAGAAACTCTGTAAAGTTGGAGTTTAGTATAATCCCATCAAAAATATATGAGGGTATTTAACCAACGATATGACAAATAATATTTCCAAAATAGAGTGAACTGTGAATCCAAAAAATGGTGTAACTATCTTATACCACTTCAAATTATAAAACCCCCATGATTTTTGTGGAACTACTAATCGATTGGTAGCTAAAAAATGAATTATTTCCATAGAAAATATATTTATCATATTGGGTAGTAGTAAAAGGGGAAGGGTATTCTTATAGATATATCATTATAAGGGAGGTACATCATCTACCAAGTCTTTTCTTGAACCACCATCAGTATCTCACGTTAATGAAATTATTCTAGAAGATGTGGACAGAACACTATCTATGAATGAGAAGGAAATCATAAGGATAAATTATATTCCCATAGTACATAAATATGTTGATGTATTCATATAAGATTTATCTAGTGATCCAATGGAGCATGAATATTATTTCTCAATTGAATCTATTCATAACGAAAGACTGTAACGACCTGAAATTTTGAATAAATCTTGTTTCCTAATTTTATGTGTTATTTTATTTTGTTTTTTATACTGAACAAAAATGTTTCATTTGATAACATGAGTATAATTAAAATAAGACCATTGGGTTTTGACTTTTATATGACCATTGGTCAATATGACCCCTGGAAACTAAACGTTTTGATTATTGTCTCTAAATACAAGTAATCTTGGTTAATTATTATAGAAAGAAGATTTGATGGCCTCACCCAGTAGTCTTGGACCGATCGAAGCCCATATAACAGAACTTGGGAAGGAGGTAGCACCACTGGGCTTTGCTTTGGACCAAACCCAAGCCGAACTTCATCATGTGAAGCTAGAACGGAATCACCTTTGCGAGAAGTTCAAACTGATAGAAATTACTACTCGTGCAATGTTAGCCGAGCCTCCCTCATATTCTCACACCTTAGCACACCTTACACTTAGGTCCTATGCTGGTGTGATAAAGGGCTATGTAAGGAGACCGTAACTGCCTTGTGTAATCCTTTGTTTTAAATAAAAAATGGGATTTCTTCTTATGATGAAGTTTATGAATTTTCAAATGACCGGATAAATATAGTATTCATATTTTTGATGAATTTTCGAAAAATGATACTTTAAAAATGTTTATGTAATCCTTAAATAATTAAAAATGTGTAATGATATTCAAAAAATGGTCTTCTATAAATATGCTCAGTGCGAAATTTAGAGTCTAATATGATCAACTTAATTTTTGATGAATAGTAAATTGTGAATAGTGATTTTATGATTAGGATTAGTAATGTGTCCAAATGGATTAGTAATCTCACTTAGAAAAGTATTAATATAATCTAGGAACCTTGATTAAGTAATGTGATTCAATAAAATGGTTAAATAACGATTTCATAAATTATTATTCAAATATTAGTTTTTTGACTGAATAGTGTTTTTTAATTAAAAATTAAATTAAAAATATCTGAAAAATTATTTTTATAAAATGGATTTCATTTTTGAAATCAGAGAACCGATATTATGTTACGGTAATTTTTGGGGTTTTTTTCTGAAAAAAAATGAATTTTCGGCGAATAGTGTATTTATTTTAAAAATAAATTTAAAATATTTAGAAAATTATTTTTATAAAATTGAGTTAATTTATGAAATTAGACCATTGATATTTGGTTAAGGTGAAATTTTGGGATTATTCTGAGAAAGTTGAATTTTTGATGAATAGTGAAAATACAGTTTTTAAGTTACGGGTGTTTAATGACATCATTAAATGATGTATTAAGTATGTAATCAATATGGTCGACTTATGAATAGTAAGATAAGGTATGAGGTGTCCCAATTGGCCAATACCATGGGCAAATACCATGGGCAAGCCCATGATTTTTCAAAACCACTAATGAGGTGTCCCTTGGCCATTAATGCCCTGTCCCCTCACTTTCCCTATAAATACAAAGACATACAATCATCCAATCGACTCCCAACTTTCCCCAACGAAGTTCTGGTCTCATTACCTCTCAAGGAGGCCTCCCAAGGTGCCCCCAATCCCTCAAGGTCCCAACCTTTGAGTTTTAAGAGTTACATTTTAAGGTAAGGGATCCGATCTCTCTCTTTCTTTTCAAGAAATCTCTTTTATGTAATTTCTTTTATGCTACATGTTCTTATGTTAAAGGGTGTTATTTTATACTCCTCTTACTGCCATTTTCATGTTAACGTAATGAGAGACCCCCTCTTACTCTCATTATTTCGTTTTATGAAGTTTTAAGTGGCGCCGTTAGGCTCCTGAAATATTTTTAACGGATTCTTTCTCCCTTCTCATTTTTCAAGATCTATTTTCATGTAAAGTATTTCAAGTTCATTTTTATTATTTTGGGGTATGATCTCTAAATTTATCATACTGATCTTTTATGATCATATGATGAGAGACCCCATTTATCTCTTCAATTCAGTATTTTGATGTTTTAAGTGGCGTCGTTAGGCTTCAGAATTTTTAAGTGATTCTTCACCCTTCTCGTTTTAAAGTTCTACTTTCATGTAAATTCATTCAAGTTCCTTTTGGTTCTGTTTGGGTATTGTATCTATATATATCATACTGATATTTTATTACCATATGATGAGAGACCCCATTTTATCTCTTCAATTCAGTATTTTGAAGTTTAAGTGGCGTCGTTAGGCTGCTGAATTTTTATGTGGTCCTTGCACCTTTCTCCCTTTTCAAAGTTCTAATTCCATGTCAAGTCTTTAAAGATCCTTTTTATTATGTTGGGTTATGATCTCTAAATATATCATACTGATATTATATTTTCATATTATGAGTTACCCTATTTGATCTCATCAATTCATTTTTGTTGATGTTTAAGTGACGTCGTTAGGCTGCTGAATTTCCAAGGGGTTCTTTCACCCTTCTCGTTTTCAAGATCTATTTTCATGTCAAGTATTTAAAGTTCCTTTTAATTATGTTGGGGTATGATATCTATATCTATCATAATGATAATTTATGTTCATATGATGAGAACCCTATTTGATCTTGTCAATCCATTTTTGGATGTTTTAAGTGACGCCGTTAGGCTGCCAAATTCTCATAAGAGAAATCTTATTTTTGTCTTACTTTCAAGATCTTCGTTTCATATGGTATATCATTAAAATTTTATTACCATGTTGTTAGATACTTTATATTATGTTCCCATAATTATTTATGTCTCATTTTTTAGTGGGTGACCCATGTACCCTCACTTTTCAATGTTTTCTAAATCCATGTATCGTAGCCGTTATGCTGCATAATTTTTGTCTCAAAATGCCTCCCTCTTTATCTCAAAATTATTTTATGTTATTAAGTGAATACTCAAAGATCTTATTTATATAGGGGTATTTACATATATATAATAATGTTCTATTTTAAATTCTGGTATTTACATACATGAAACCTGCTTTCCCTTTCAGTGGGTTTAAGGTGACATAAAGCTCATGTCTTTAAAGCAGTTTTTAAACGTTATGATTATGAAATGAAACCCATTTATTTTATGATATATGGGTTGTTTATGAAATTATTGATGATGATATATGTGGCTCACATGATAATAAAGACATGTCAAGGGTGCGCCCAGATAGCGTTCCAATGCATTGGGTAAAGACTTAATCTCTAGAGATGACTTTTTAGACTGATAACTTGGTGAATAACCGTGGTAATTTTTAATTACACCTTGGGGATGGACCTTGGTGAAACGAAATGATTGTCAATATTAAATTTTGTAGCCACATATTCAAGTTATGAAAAATGTTATTTTTACAATGATATGCCTCATGATTTCTTTCTCATGCCTTAATGTTCTTTTCATGACCTTATTGAAGTATCTCAACTTCACATGTAAAATGTTTCTCTTGTATCCCTTATTGGGCCTTCTGCTCACCCTTTCTTTTGATTTATGTCCCCAGGTTATGAGATGTAGTAATGAACCTTGGATGAACATGAGGAGAATCCTTTCAAGTGTTTAAGAAGAATATTTTATGTTTTCATGTTTAAAGTTCCTGGTTTCCAAGACACTAAACCTTAAAGATCCCCAGTTTTGTAAAATGTAATGAATGTTTATGTGATAAAAAGGCGGGATGCTATAAAGACCCTTATAAAAAACATTATATAGTATTCCACTATTGTAGTTGGTGCGGATAAATAAACAACTGATAAATTTGTATTCTAAGGGATTTATAAACCCTAGTGTTTCACTATGGGGTTCCCTTATTTTATTCATGAAAAAATAAGAATGGGTCTAGGATTTTTTTTGATTTTATAGAGATGAATTCCATTTCCATACAAAAAAAATATCCATTACCACACATTATGAGTTATCTGATCATATTCAAGGACCATAATACCTTTCAAATATCTATCTTTACTCTAGTTATCAACATCGAATTGTAAAGAATGTTGATATTTACAAAGAATAAATTTCAAATAAGGTAAAAAATATGAGTTTATTGTAATTCAATTTTGAATGACTAATTAACCTTATATATATATGTATCTAATGAATAGAATACTTTAGGATTAGCATGAAACGTTTTTTGGTATTAATTAAAGATATCATGATATATTCTAAGAGTTATCAAGATTATGAGTGTCGTATGAAAATAATTATAGAGACCCATATAAAAATAATTGTATGGGAAATAGTTTATGTGTGAATTTTGGATCAATGAAGTTTCTTGTCTTAGAAATATTGTCTTCGATGATGGACTATTTCTTAACTTTTAGAAGAAAAATGTAGTAAAACAGTGTATTGAGTGGATGAAAATAACTATAATTCAAATTTTCCTAGGTTTATCATGTTACTATAAATAGTTTTTTCAATATTTCACCAAGTTATCTAAACCATTAACCAAGTTAACACTAAGAGGTTTAAATTCATATGGTCTAGGGAATGAGAAGAATGTTTTGAGGAACTGAATATGAGACTAATTAATGTACCGAAATTAACATTATTATTAGTAAAGGAAGGATTTTTATAATATTGTGATGCATCGAAAAAAATACATGGTTTTATACATTTAAAAAATGATAGGGTGGTTGCCTATTAATAAACTAAATTAAACATTCATAATCCAAACCATATATATGAGGAACATGAGTAGGTATTCATAATAGTTTCTTTGAAAATATAGAGAAACTAACTATGTGGTTAAATATTATATATATATATATATATATATATAAAGAAAAAAAATTTTGAAGTATATTTTCACTTAGAAGGAGCTCAAAATGAGAAAAATAAGATGAATCAAACTAGTCAAGGACTATGATTACTAAATGCACAATAACCTTGGAGTGGAAAGCAAGTTTGTTAGTGCATTGAGTAGGAGGGACCATGGAGTTCTATCCATGATGAGTCTTAACAAGGATCCTATATATTAATATCTAGTAAATATTAATATTTTTATATTCAGGTAAGGGGTCTATCATTAATTTTCTAAGAAATTAATAAACCATCCTTAATAGAAAATATAGTGATGTTACAACAGAGTGAGGAGGAATTACAACAGAATATTAAAGTAGTAAATAATTAGAAATTAATAAAAATTATCTATAGAGATGGATTTGTGATGTTTGGAAAGAGGTTATATGTTTAATCAATACTAGAGTTGAAGTGGTAACTACTAGATGAAGCACATATCTCAAATTTTTAAATACACCCCTCTAGCATAAATATGTGTAGGGATTTAAGAGACATTTTCGGTAGGATGGAATAAAGTAATAAATTGTGGCCTATGTATCCAGAGTCTTACTAGGAAAATAACTAAATTTTGAATGACAAAATCCTTAAGTACTCCAGAAACCTCATCCAATACCTATATGGAACTCAGAAAATGTTACAAAGGAAATTATTAATAGACTTCTAAAGTCTCTATAAAAAAACAATGTTATATGAATCATCATTGATCACCATACCATGTCTACACATTTCATAGAATTAATGGAAGGTCTATGCCTTCAAGATATTTCTTGGATATATATTTATGAAATCATAATTATTCACTGGGAACCACAATAATCATATCTGATCATGATCATTGGTGCACAAAGAAATTATAGAAGAAGCATCAATGGAATCTCAACAAGGAGATACATTTTATCACTTCCTATCATCCACAAACTAAGGGTATACTAAAAGGACTATTTATACTTCATAAGATATGAAGAGATCTTGTTCTCTTGACTTCCAAGGTACGTGGGATCTGTATCTACCTTTATAGGAATGTGATTATAATAAAATCATCCATTATAATATCTATATAGAACCATATTAATCATTGTATAATAAGAGATTTCATACATCAACCTATTGGTAATAAGATATAGAAAGAAATATAGTTAGCCCAGAGATTGTGGAGGAAATGAATATTAATGTAATAAACATTGAGGATCATATTAAAGATACACAAAGGAGATAAAAAAGATATGATGATAAATATGGGAGAGAATTGGAATTTCAGTTGGGGTAATATATTCTTGATGGTTTCCCCATGGAATGGAGTTGTAGGATTTGGTATAAAAGGGGCAGGTAAGCCCTAGGTACATTGGGCCTTTTGAAATACTTGAAAGTACTGGAGTTGTTACCTGTGGATCAGCTTTACCACCCAACATTTCTACAATACAAGACATCTAACATATTTCATTAATGAGGAAATACATGATAGTTATGTTGTATGTGCTCACATATGGGGGATTTAAATTCAATCTTAAATTTTTCTATGATAAAGAACACATACGGACTCTTAATAGTAAAGCGAAAGTGTTATGGATTTAAATAACTCAATTGGTGAAATTCCTTTAGAGAAATCAGAAACCCTAAGAGGAAACCTGAGAGCTAGAAGATTCTATGAGTAAGGAATATCAAAAAAATTACAATATATGACTTATACCCCAATTTTTAGGATGAAATTATTTTAGAGGTAATATAATACCCGAGACCCAACAGTAGTTGGTAAACACCAAATTATATACTATCACACAATACACACTCTAACGATCCTTTATTCAAGAGTTTATTTAAAAGATTAATTTTTTAATTCTATAATTAGTTTTGTATAGAGTAAAAATAATTATTTAAATAATAATAAATATATCATATCAATATTTTATTTTTTTATTTTTTTGAAAAAATAGATTTTTTAGTGAATAGTGAAAATAAATGTTTTTAAAATAATATAATTTTATGACATCACTAATAGGTATGATTAAACTAAAAAACACATATCATGAATAAATATATCTTTTATATGTAACATTATTTTATAGGAAAATTGCACCTCTCACTTGGTAGGAACAAAATAGTCTGATGTGAACCGAACAATCTATTCTTTTTATCCTGTAATGAAGATCTTGTAGTTAAACGATTTTACAAGGAGTTCACCATTATTTTCATGGGAAAAGATGTGGATGGATGTAGGATAATTATTTATTATGAGTGAGTTAAAGGTGATACATAATTTTTCACATCGGTTTTAACATTCATATAGAGGAGAATAAGTCAAGGAAAATCACGACGACCGTTGTACATGGTAGCATGAGTAGAGGCTAATTGCCAAGATTGTAGCACATAACATCTCATGAGACTAAACATTACCCAATTCATTAGATCTATATTTAGGTGAAACTATAATAACATGTTAACGAATATTATTTCCACATATAAAATCATACATAACCAATCATACATAAACATAAGGGTTACCCATTGTATGAATTGGGTATCATAATCATGTATTAAAGCATAAAAAATGGGTGTATCATAAACATGTACATGGGGGAACAAAATTATATCATTAAAGGATAATATAATGTTATAATAGTCATATAAAAAAACAATTTAGGTCATCTTTAGGTAATAACATGTAAAAAGTGTAATTAAGAAGCTTTAGAGTTCAATCATTTTAGTGTGGTTAAAAGAAAACACCAATGGTCAATTATAACATAAAAGGTGATAATATTTATATAAAACCATAAGGGAACCACGAAATTCTTGATTATAAAAACACTGGTTTTATAAAAATAATGGTGGCTTAAAAACGGATTATATAGTCTACTTGAAAATGGTAATAATTTGTTAAGTTCCCTTAAAATGGGTTTTTCTTTTCGAGACGTATTGTGGAGGGATCCATTTATAAACATGTATATCCATGAAATATAATGATTAATGGATCATGATACATTAGTTTGGATCATATAAACATAATTTATAAGATTTAAATAAAAATAAATATTACTTCATTTGGGTAAAAAGAAAGACAGAGAAACCCAAAAGAATAAAGGTGGTTCAGGTAAAATCCCCTACCTTAAGACAAAAGGTGTCCATTACTAGGTCTTAATATCCTGGATAACCAAATTAAATTCATTAATTAATATTTTCAATACCACTTATACAAGTAATTTATTCATTATAACCATTATATGGTCATTCCTGGCCTTTTTGATGGGTTAATAGTTTCAGTTTCATCATTTGAGAGCATTTGTTTCCTTGGTTTTCATGATTGGTTTACTTATATGAATGTAAGGATAAACATGTAAGATGAGAATGGTTGTCTAGAACTGAAATTGAATGTTATTTTTCAACATCCATAATATTTTATGTTTATAATATTTATTTGTTTATTTGGAGTGAATATGAAGCATTATATAAAACATTAATGAAAACTGTTTTGGTTAATTGGCGGTTTTTTGATGACAACGAACAAAATTTTCTTTATATATTAATATATTGTGTAAAAAATATTATATAACCTTAAATAAGACAGAATAAATATATTATTGTCTGGTTAAACTAAAAAGGGGTTTCATGTCTAGAATGAAAGACAGTAAAAGAAATTGAAAACTCGTCGTCCTTAAATGTGATGAATTAACACATCTCAGATGGTGTTTTCATTTCTAGTATAAAAGGATGGGAGTGGAGAGGTGGTGATGAGATATTCCATTATCATAAAAAAAATAGTACCTTTAAGGTACACGACTTATCATAACATTAGTATGAAAGGAGGTTAGTAAAGAAAATGAATGAAAGGGACTTGATAGAAAATAAAAGAAATGGAAAGTTCAATTTACCTCTTGAATATATCTTCCTTGAGAGCCTATTTGGGGGAGAGTTTTTGTTTTTTTATTCCAAGTTCTCCATGAAGTTGGATAGGATATTTGGGAGATACTTTAGTAGAATTTTTACTATGTACAAGGCTTTACAGGTATGAGGAGAGGAGGGGTTTTCCATTATTCTAATAATTAATTTAATATTTTTTTCTCAAGATTATGAATAGTGTTGATTATTTTGACAAAAAATAGTAAAGAGATAACATTAGTTCTAACCAAGGGTGATTACATCAGCCACAATGTTAGGAATAGTATATTTAACTCATAATGTATATATATGGTAAATTACTGTATTACACTATTCATAAAAAATTCAAGTATTTTATAAATATCCAAAAAATTTACCCTAAATATTTTTTGAAAATTAGAATACAATAATGAAATCCATTTTAAAAAAATAATTTTCTATACATGATAAATGTATTTTTTAATTAAATTCATAATTTACATAATAAAAATTTTAAAATTAAAACAACTTTTATAACATTTTGAAAAACTAATTAAGGTCCCTTAAAATGATCTTATAATAACAAGTAATAAAAATACATATTTATTAATAAATTTAAGGAAAATAGTTTTTTTAAATAATTAAATTAGTCATAAAATTGTAGTTAAATACACATGACTTACAAAAATACCAACAATTTATTAATAAATTATAAAATATTTATTTATTTGTAATATTATATAATATTATCATATTTTCACTTATAAGAGGATAAATTTTATTTATACTTTTATTGGTGAGTTTACTATTACATTGTCTGGTTTACTATTTATAAGGGTCACATTACTATTCCAAAGGTCAAGTTACTATTTCATCAGTATATATTCCTTAACTTTAAGAGATACCTTGTATTTCACTCATTATTTATTTATAAGGTTTTTGTTGTGTTCTATAAGTAATATTATGTAATTATACATTAGTACATAATTATAAGAAGGGAATTCCATTGATAAAACATTGGGTCATTACACATAGGATGTTTAGTAGGAACCTTAGGGACTAGATTTAGAGGAACTTAGTTCGATTTCCCAAGTACTATAAAAAATACTTAATATATTAGGGAACACGAAATAAATATTAATAATAATTTTATTTTACAATTCAATATCATGAGTTGATTATGTGTATACCATTATAGATAAATATGATGACTATTGGGAGAAATGTGAATAGCATAAACACCCACACTAAATAAAGGGATGTTCCCCTTTTGATAGTCTATGAAGTTAGATTTTCAGATAATCATATAATAAATATTTGAGGGTAGTTAACCGAAGGTATGACAAGTAATATTTCCCAAATAGAGTGAACTCTGAATCCACAACATGGTGTAACTATATTATAATACTTCATTTTATAAAACCCCTAAGATTTTAGTTGAACTACTAATCTATTGGGAGCTGAAAATGAATTATTTCTATAGAAAAGATATTTATCACTTTAGGAAGTAGTAAAAGGGAAACGGTCATCTTATAGATGTATCATTCTAAGGGAGGGACTTCATCTACCAAGTATTTTCTTGAACCAGCTCCAGTATCTCACTTTAATGAAATTACTATAGATGATGTAGAGAGAACACTATCTATGGATGAGAAGGACATCATAAGGATAAATTATATTCTCATTTTACATAAATATGTTTATGTATTCATAGAGGATTTATCCAGTCATCCACTAGAGCATGAAGTTTATATCTACATTGAATCAATTCAGAAGGAAAGACCCATATCAAAATCATTATATAGAATTTCACTAGTGGAGTTGGTACAGAAAAATAAATAACATTAAACTTTTTATTCTAAGGGATTTATACTCCCTCGTGTTTGACTATGGGGTTCCCTTATTTTATTCATGAAAAATAAGAATGGTTCTATGAAATTTTTTTATCGATTATATAGAGATCATTACTATTTCCATACGTAATAAATATCCTTTACCACACATTATGAGTTATTTGATCGGCTTCGAAGTGCATTATACCTTTCAAATATCTATCTTTACTCTATTTATCAACATCTAATTAAAAGGAAGTTTGATATTTAGAAAAATAAATTTCAAATAATGTAAGAAAAATATGATTTTATTGTAATTCCATTTGGATTAACTAATTACCCTTATATCATTATCTATATAATGAATAGAATACTTAAGGATTAACAAGAAATGTTTTGTGTATTCATTAATGATGTCATTATATATTCTAAAATATATCAAGATTATGAGTGTCATGTGAAAATAATTATAGATACCCTTAGAAAAAAGATATAAATGGGAAATATATTAAGTGTGAATTTTAGATCAATGATGTTTCTTGTCTTAGAATATTGTCTTCGATGATGGACTATTTCTTATGTTTTAAAATAAAAATGTATTAAAAGAATGTCTTATGTGGATGAAAATAACTATGATTCAAATTTTTCTATGTTTACCATGTTACTATCATTAGTTTTTTCAATATTTCACCCAATGATCTAAACCATTAACTGAGTTAACACAAAAAAGTGTTAAATTCATATGGTCAAGAGAATGAGAGGAATGTTTTGAGGAACTGAATATGAGAGTGATAAATGTACTGAAATTAACTTTATTATCAGTAAATGAAACTTTTTTATTATATTTTGATGCATTTAAAAAATTACTAGGTTGTATACATTTATAAAATGATAGCGTGATTGCCTATTAATCAAGTAAATTGAAAATTCATAAACCAAACCATATAACTCATGAACTTGAGTAGGTGTTCATAAAACTTTCTTTGAAAATATAGAGATACTAACTCTATGGTTAAATATTAAATATATATATATATATATATATATATTAAGAAAAAGATTTTGAAGTATATTTTCTCTTAGAAGGAGCTCCACATGAGAAAAATAGGATGAATCAAAATAATCGGGGATTATGATTACTCAATACACTACAACCTTGGAAAGGAAAACAAGGTTGTTAGTGAATTGAGTAGGAGGGACCAAGGAGTTCTATCCATGATGAGTCTTAATAAGGATCCTATATATAAATATCTAGTAAATATGGATATGGTTATTTTTAGGTCAGGGGTCCGTCATTAATTTTCTAGGAAATTAATAACCCATTCATACTATAAAATATTGTTAAGTAACAATAGGGTTAAGAAGAACTAAAATATAATATTAAAGTAGTAAATAATTTTAAATTCAAAAAAATTATCTATAGAGACGGATTTGGGATTTTTGGAAAGAGTTTATATTTTCAATCCATACTAGAGTTGAAGTGGTAACTCCTAGATGAAGCACATATCTCAAATTTATAAATACAACACTCCAGCATAAATATGTATATGGATTTAAGAGACATTTTTGGTACGATGGAATAAAGTAATAAATTGTGGACTATATATCCAGATTCTCACTATGCCAATAGAAAAATTCTGAAGGACAAAATCCTAAGGTACTCCTGAAACCACAACCTAAACCTATATGGAAATGGGAAAATGTTACAAAGGAAATTCTCACTAGACTTCCAAAGTCTCTAAGGATGAGAAATGTAATATGGATCATCATTGATCATCGTACCATGTCTACACATTTCATATAATTAATTGAAGGTATATGCTATTAAAACATTTCTTGGATATATATTAATGAAATCATAATGATTCATCGGAAACCACAATAATCATATCTGATCCTGACCATTGGTGCACATAGAAATTATGGAAGAAGCTTCAATGGGATCTCAACATGGAGATACATTTTAGCACCACATATCATCCACAAACTAATGGTAGAATGAATATAGTATTAATACTTCATAAGATATGATGAGATCATGTTCTCTTGACATCCAAGGTATGTGGGATCGGTATATACCTTTACTGGAATTTTATTACAATAAAATATTCCATTATACTATCGATATAGAACCATACTAAGCATTGTATTAGAAGTGATTTCATAATCTAACTTATTGGGAATAATATTGAGAAAGAAATATAGTTAGCTCAAAGAATGTAGAGGAGTTTAATATTAAAGTAATAAATATTATGGATAATATTAAAACTACATAATGGATATAAAAAAATATGATGATAATCAATGGAAAGAATTGGAATTTAAGTTGGGGGTCATATATTCATGATTGTTTCCCTATGGAAGGGAGTTTTTAGATTTGGTATAAAATGGGGCATGGAATCCCTAGGTACATTGACCCTTTTCAAATACTTCAAAGTACTAGAGTTTTTGCATACTGATCAGCTATACCACCCAACATTTCTACAATACATGAAATATTTAATATTTCATTAATGTGGAAATACATGATAGATATAATGCATGTGCTCACATATTAGGGATTTAAATTTAATACTAAATTGTACTATGATGAAGAACCCGTATAGATTATTGATAGTAAATAGAAAGTGTTATAGAGTTAAATAACTTAATTATAGAAAGTTATTTAGAGAAATCAAAAACCATAAGAGGAAACCTGAGAGCCCAAAGATTCTATAAGGATGGAATATACAAAAATAATAATAGATGATATATACCCCAATTTTTAGGATTACATTATTTTAGAAGGAATATAATACATGAGACCCTACTGTAACCGGAAAACACAAAATCATATATTATCTCACAATACACACTATACAGATCCTTTATTCATGAGTATATATAAAAGATTAAATTTATAATTTTTAAATTTGTTTTTAATATAATAAAATTAATATATTAATTTATTTGATATACATTATCTTAATATTGTTTTTTTATATTTTTGAAAAAATTATTTTTTTGGTAAATAGTTACAATACATTTTTTAAATCTAATTTTATATCATCACTAAGATGTAAGAATAAACTAAAAATCACAAAAATCCTTATCATGAATAAATATATATTTTATATGTAACACTATTTCATAAAAAAAATTCACCTCTTGCATGGTAGGAACAAAATAGTTTGATGAAAACTGGACAATCTATTATTTTTATCCTATAAAGAAGATGTTGATGTTAAATGATTTTACATCGAGTACACCATTATTTTCATGGAAAAGATGTGGATGGATCTAGAATAATTATTTATTATGAGTGGGTTAAAGGTGCCAAAAAAAAATTCACATCGGGTTTAACATTCATGTTTATAATCCATGGAGACTCCCAATGGTTCCCCGTCCATAACGGTGTATGGGCCAACATTCCAATGGTAGGAAGGAAATTTGGGTTTTAAATCCAATTATACTTAAGGAATCACATTTTTTTGAAGTATGGGAGGTCAGGATCAACTCAACCTTTTTGGGGGAATTTTTATCTACACTATAATTCTCGTATAGATTTAAGATATGTTTGTGAATCTCTTCCAAATCCCAATATGGGTTCAGTTACCCTAAAAATGATCAAGTGTTTAATACCTCCATGTATAAAGGGTATTCCTAAAAATGATTCCATTTTTATGTATCTTAGTTTCTTCCTCTATTTCTCATTAATGGGTAGTTTGTTGTATATATATATATATTGAAGCCATATATCCAAGAACTCTAGAATTTGATGTTTTCCAGAGAGAAGATTAATATATTAAGGATCTTATTAAACCCTTATGAGGTTCCCTACATATACTACTTATATCATGAATCAAAACCCACATAGTTCATTAAACTTGGGCAGTATAACTTCTTATGTAAATGAAATATATGAGGCACCAGGTAGCGAGCATGGGAATCATGGAGGCATCCTATGTATCCTAGTTGTAGTGGGAATAATAGTAATAATAGTTCTATCAAACCATCTAGACTCACCATATGATGGATTCCCTTATTTGGGTGGAATAATATCATGCCAATGTTGGCGGATTACACTCTATGGTTTCCCTAGCTGGGGGAAATTCATTCTTTGAATGATATGATTGTTGAAAATACCTATGCCCACGTGATTCATGATTAATGTGAGAAACAAGGGATTGAAATTATTTAGTCTCACTGTATAAGGATACAAGACTTATGTGTTGAAGAAACCCATGTAGTATATCTGATATAAGGCTCGGGACTTAGTAAGGCATCCTACTTACCCTAGTTTGGAAGAAATTAGAGTCATCGTAGTTCATTTTATTTCTCAATTCGCTATTTGATATGTACTAATGATCATCCCATTATATATATTGAGTAAAAATTGTTAGAAATGTAAGATAAATTGGGTAAATTCATCAAAAAATATTCCCCTTTGAGCTCTAGCCATTAGAAGGTGTCCTATATATCCATGTTATAGTAGGAATAAGAGTTCTCATTGTTCAATTGATCGCAGCTTACATGATGAGGTAATCCTATAAACCCATTGGTGGATGATGAGTAAAGATCATCCCATATTTGATATTGATTTTGGAATGGTTATAACGTTAGAGACATGGAGAGACCTATATCAAAGTATATTCACATTTGAGATCATTTCTTAGGAAGGAATCCTATATATCCTGGTTATAGTAAGAATCAAAGTTCATGTTGTTTTCTTAATCATGTATTGCACGTTGAGGTTGAAATCTTGATCTATTGGTGGATATAGGTTAATGATCATCCCATGGGAGATATTGATTATTGATAGTTGGAATGTTTGAGACATGGTACGATCTACATTAAATTAGATTCTTATTTGATCTTGGGCCTTAGTAATGCATCTTATGTATCCTGGTTACAGTAGGAATTAGAGTTCAAATATTTTGATTGATCAAGGATTACACACTATGGTTTCCCTCTCGATCCACTGGTGGGTGAGGAGTAATGGTCATCCCATAAGATAGATTGAGCCTTGATGGTTTGAATGTCAGAGAATTGGTGGGACCTACATCAAAGTAGATTCCTATTTGAGCTAAGGCCTCAGAAAGGCATCCAACATATCATGGTTATAGTAGGATTCATAGTTTTGTTTGATTAGGGATTACACACTAATGTTATCCTTATATATCAATTGGACAAATTCATTATTACTTAGTATGTCTAATTGACATTTTTGAGGATATTAGTATGTGTCTTGATTTCCTAGTGTACATTTCCAAATATAATCACATGACCCAGATGAATTGTTTGATGGATGTTTCACACTTTCAATGGAATTTTGGAGACTATTTCATGATCAAGGATGACATGTATGGATGGTGTTGTATAATCTGACAAACTATTCCAGAGGACATTGCATGATCCAGAATGACAATTTCAAAGGTTGCCACATGACCTACACAAATTTTCTAGAGGAATTTGGATGATCAAGGATCGAATGTCTTGGTGACATCATGAGAACATACCAACATCTCTTGGTGACATAAAAAGAACCGCTTGACATGGTTGGGAGTTGTCGTGAGACCTAGTAGACATTTCATGGTGTATCTGTATAATTGGAGTGACATTCCTAGAGGCCATCTCATTATTTGGATAGAAATCCCAGAGGACTTCATGAGACTTTGGTGTAATGTCCAGAGGGCATTTTTTTACTTTCTTTACATGTCTAGGGGACATCACATGATCAAAATAGCATTTTTAGGGAGCATCACATGTTTTGAGTGACGTGTCCCGGTGCTATCACATGATCTAAATGTTATAGGAAAAGTTCACGAGGATTAGCATATCTTTTCATTACATAACTATCTCAAAATTCTAAATTCTTTAATTATATCCTTTATTTCATATGTGACTCGTGTTTTTTCAGTGTTAGCTTATTTTAGGTTTCACATGACCTAGCTGAAATTTTGTACCTCCTTCGCATAATCTGAATAACTTGCAATAATTCCTTCAAATGGTCTATAGAGATATCATGTGAAGAAACTAAAAATTTCATATGATTCTTTTGGTGAATCCATATATTTTAACTATAGTAAAACTGTTATGACTGTGTGATAGGTCGCTCTGATAAATCCTCTCTTGCACTCTCAAGTGTGATGTATGCTCAATCGTGGATTCAAGATGCATTTCTTGTGCTGAGAGGGAGGGGATTTATGGGCCTCACCACCTTGGTTATAGAAAACATTGTGTGAAACTTAACTAACGAATTTATGATTTATTTAGTTGAGGGTTTCAGTGTTACGCACTTTTCATGATCTTGTTTTGGGTTATCTATGGTATCTCTTGATGATAGAGACCATGAGAACGTTCTTCCTTTACTATTTTTATTAGAACCATTCCAATCAAATAGATTTATCCTGAACATCTGTACATGTCATGGAGCTTCCACGTGTAAAGGAAAACATGTATTGGGGAATTCATGATAACATGATGCCTGTGGAAAGGCATTCATGTGATCAAAGATGAGTTTTATGGGGTCATTCATGAGACTAAGGTAGCTGTCAAGAGGGATTTTGTGGGATCATGTGGACATGTCGATGGAGGCTCCACAAGAAAAATACTGATTTCCTTGGCTGAAGATACCCTTTCACATGATAATAAACATATCTCCTATTTTCAGGAGGCTTCCATTTCCCCCTTCTTATTTCCTTCTTTATTTTACAAGGGTTGGGGATACCTCAATGTTTTGTGAGTATTATCAAAGAAAATCAATCATATTTCCTATTATGCATCACATTAACAATAATAGTTAATGTGTTTATTCATGAGAATTTTCATTTACAACCCCTATTCTTGTTTATTAAGTTAAAGAAGAATCATATAATTGAATTGACATGTCTGAGACCCTTCACATGATGAAAGTGACATGCCAACACGCTCTTGTGTGATGGGGTGGACATGTCTCCAGAGGCTTTGTGGTCTATTACGGACCATATGAGTGCATCACATGAATATTAGTTCCCAAGAAATGCTACTTTATTTTACATATTTAAACCTTTATTTTACAAGGGTTTTAGATTATTGTTTGGAACCTTCCGATTGAAAAGTCTCATCGCACGGAAAAACTCACATGGAAGACTCTTGATGATCACAAATGTTCATCGGGGTTCCTTCTCCAGAACATGGAGGCTTTTCAAATGGGTTAAGTGTGATCTCAAGAATATCATGCATTGTGCATGACCTAATCAGATGACCTTATGAAAGTCATTTGATTTCATATCCTTTATAAGATTATGTGATCTATATGTTTTAGCCACCTTATCTTCCATTTATTTTTAGAGAAAACAATACCCTTAATTTTGGAATTTCTTCCCTTATAGATTTTTCAAAGCTCATTTAGTGGGTTTCAATGAATTCTCCCCCTCAAGAGCGATGTTTGCGGAGAAAGGTGCTCATTTCTAAGGAAAGTAAATGCTCTCCTATGCCTTTAGGGAAACCTTCAATTAGTGTCTTGGGTGAAGTTTGGTCTCCTGGGTGACCTTTGGTATTATAAGGAGCTCCCGATAAATAGGGTACTTAATAGGATATCATTCAATGGTTAAAAAAACATTATATAGCTCTTAAAATATTCTTTCATCACATTACCCCTTCATAAGAACTTCTATGAGAGCTGATCGCAAGACCAATCTGTAAGACTGCTTCAGGAGAACCATTTCACAAGATCTACTTTTCCTATGCACTTTCTTAAACTAATAAAAAAATCTTGTTAATTTATTGAGCCTCAAACGAAGTCATTAGAAACATGTCTATCTTGATTGTTTATCATGATCTACTTGTTCATTCACATGATCACCAGACTATCATGAAGATTCCGAGTCTTGTGACTGATCATGCGGTCATGAGATGTTCTATGGGTTCCATGAGATATCCCTAAGTCACATAGTTCTAGAGACATATATTATTTCATGCAATCACAAATCCCTTAGGGGTTCATGTGATTCACATGATGTTGTCAGGATCAGGAATCTATTTTTATGGATTTCCCACTTGTATGACATATGCTTCCTACTTTTATGTAGATGGACATTGGCTCTCATAATTTTTATTCTACCAAGGCTAACAAAATGGCCTATATTGATAGGAAACATAATGTTCATCCTCGATATCTTGTGTGCTCTAGAAATGAGGTTCTAAAATGAATTCTCCTATAAATGAATTTGAACTATCCTTTATCACACCAGTTTCCCCTGTATGGATTTGGGTTGTTATATGATGTTATTATTCCCTATCCTAACTATAATATTCCATATTATTGGGTTTAAAATTCACTCAATTGTATCCTGAAAATGATTTCTGGTGTTATCTAACCAATTGTAGGACAGTCCCACAGGATGTCTTATATGCTAGAAAACTCTCTTATAGGTTTAGATGGATGTCACTTCTCCCACCAGCACATTTCTCAAAGATATTTGAGCATATTCATCTCTTACATGAAAAATATAGGTAGTATATGGATCGTAAAATAAGACATGTGCCTTGGTGGTAAATTCTTTGATGAATGAGCATGTCCATTTAGGTTTAGATAGAGCTGTTCAAATTTTTCCTACCAGCTATACACTGTCTATCTTTACGAGGACATATGGGTTTCCCAGATCAACATCTACCATCAATCATATATTCTTACAGAACATATTAGTCATTGGTGACTTGGTACCAAATCATTTAATATATCCCATGGTGATGTAAGAATCAGCTTTCGGGATATCTATTGAATGATTGGGATATGCTCCCATGGGGAGATGTATGATGAGTTCCTCTTTATTTGGACATCAGTGATGAACCTTCAGAACTCTAGTTTTGGAAACATATATTCTAAATATTTTGGATGAAAATTTCAGGAAGTAAATGAAAATGTGCATGTACATCTATTTTAAATATTGGATCAGTATTTTTCTCTATCACAATATAGCTCGATCGACCATTATATGCCCTCACTGATTCCCTTCCTAGAAGGATTGTGATAGTGCAAACTCATATGGGGAAATCCAAGAAGATTTATAATATACCACATGAGGAAACTAGGTGAGGATGAAGATATCTTTCAGCCTTAGGATAGAGTTTTTTTTGACCATTTTATTAAACATGTAATTTTTTTATCTTGGGATACAAGATTGGGAATTGGATTAAGAACGTTGGTAATGGTAGCTCACTTAGAAGGGGGAATACCAATTAATCAAGATGTACTAACCCTTCCACACCGTTATCATCTAAAAGACCATATTAAATAGAGAAACATCCCTTATATCATTAGTGATCTCTTCCAAAATTTTATGGATATGGGAGCACTTCCTATACTATAGATACCACTACACTGCTGAGATCTATGATTCCTTGTTATGACATAGGATACTAAACATATTTGGTGGTGATGCCACTCCATTAGGCCCAGATCCAGTCATTTCTATGTTGATTTGATATAATCACTTCAATTTCATCCCTAATCCTATGCCAACTAAGACAATTGTTGATAATGAGGGTATCTCGCTTGATGAATGGTCATACAAGATCTCTCTTTAAGATGGACTTCTCAGGACAAGGTTGGATGAGTTGGATATTTATGAGTCAAGAAACCATTATCGATTTTCATTCAAATTTTGATGCACCCAAAGGGATTTTCCTCTCCCCTTGAATGGCATGTGGGGAGAATGACATCCAAATATTATCCTCTAGTTTTTTATGATATTGGTGTTTGAGGACCAGATGTTGATATTATCCTCCCTCCTGTTGGTGCCTTGATCTTCCTAGATTATGTTTATTTCCATGATTGGGTAGAAGAATACATCGGTGGTTTACTAAACAATCTTTTCAATAAAGTGTATAGACCATATTTCTTAATGACCCCTTCATATGCAGCAACAAGGAATATGATTCAAGATTCTGGTGAGTATTCGAGGTAGCATCATTTTCCTTGTAATAACCATCCTATCAACATAGAAAAATCTATCGAGGAATCTACTCCTTCAACATGATCAATAGATGATGCATATTTAGAGAGAAAAGTGTATGGGGATTCCTCTCTTCCTTCATCATCAACTCAACAGATTGTTCCCATTTTTGATTTACCTACTCTAAAAACTATATAAGATCAGACATGATGTAGGCTAATAAGTAATAAGATTCACACCCTAATCATTGTGACTCCTCTTGGAATATTTCATGACAGTGAAGAAAATCTTTTCCAACTCATTTATGATTTGGGTGTTGGGATTTGACCACCAACCATTATATGAAATTATATGATAAATCGTCTTGACATAGAAAGACTAGGCTACTAGTGATAGGGGTTTTCATGATCCCAATAAAGGGACTCTAATATATGAACTGATGAGGGAATCTTCAGAGGCATTGGAATAAAATCATCAGATTATATCAGAGTTTTATTCCTAATGGATGTTTTGACTAAAAAAATAGTGAGATATGATATAATCATAGCTAACTAAATGTATGGTGTTTTAGCATCATCATACCCATTAATGAATACTCAAAAAATAGTTTTTGATATTTATTCTTTTATTGATTCCCTTCTTCCTATAGAACAGGTAGAAGAAGTGGGGTAGGAATAAATTCTGCACTCAATTGATAATTCTCATCAAACTCATTCCTATTCGGCCATCTAAACTGGTCAAATATTATTATAGTTTCCTAATAAATGTTTATACTTGAATCCTTATAGAGACTCTGAAATGTGTATATCCACCCTTTTTCATGTTATCAATGAATAGATATTCTAAATTTTTTATTCCATTGTCATGTTTTCTTTCATTCAGGATGTTTATGATATTTCATTGATATGATGTTGTATGAATAGTCAATGATACCCATTTGTCATATAATATAAAGTAAACATGGATGCCTAGTTTTTAATTTTTAAATTACCATATATTATTCTTTAAAAGTTATCATGAATGATCACAAAAATGAGATTCTTCATTGGCGTATCACCTCTAGTTATCTAGAGATTTATTGATTCACAAAAAGATAATTTGGGTAGAATATATGTCCTAGAGGAATAATTATTTATATTTTTATTAATTCATTTGATTTAGAGAGCTTAGATTTATTTCTTTAAAGGAAATATGGTGGGTCTCATAATATGTATTTATTTTTATTCATAATTCAATTATTTTTTCTGAAAATTTATATTAGGGAAGTTTAGTAGGAATGGAATCAACTTTTTCTTAGGTAACCCTCTTAGGGGTTTTTGACCTGATAGTTTTTGGGACTATTTTTGTATTGAAAACTATATTTTTATAGTTATTTTGTTTAGGTTCATTTATCTCGAATATTCTATTATTTCATTTTTGGTTCTTTTAGCTCATACTTTCTATTTCTGTACTTTAGGGTCTTTTAGATCAGACCATCAATTGATGTTGTTACTATTCATATTTTTTAGGTAATGTTATACATGAATTTTAACATCATGCGATAAGGACATATTCAATGTTGTTTAATTTCATGCGGTAAGGACATCTACTCTATAGTTTAACATCATGCGGTAAGGACATTTTTCATGTATTTTACCATTATGCGGTAAAGATATCATATACTATTTCGTTTAAATTCTTGTTTCTAAAACATGATTGGTAAGTATGGAATATTAGTAAATCTGGACAAGGATGAACCAAAAAACCTTGGGGTGATGAGTTCTGCTGTGGTGTTTTCAAGGCTCATGATGATCATAGTTCCTTTCCTTCTAGGAGGAGATGCCTCTGGTTGGTAGGTGAAATCCCTAATACGTAAATATAATGAGAAAACAGAGGTTTTAATACACTTTTATATGGTTCATGAAGAATTTTGGAGATGGTATGGATGTAAAATGAAAATATTGGGATGATGGGTCCACCTAGATAGTTATAATATGGGTTGAGCAATTCGTAACCCAAAAGATTGATTTAGTGAATGTGGAATGGGGTAAACATGTTGGGGATGCACCATAACACCCTGAGGTGTCAAGTTCTCGCATGAAATTTCCAGGGATCACAAGGATTAAAGTTACTTTTATTCAATTAAGATATTCCTCTTATTGTTAGGTCAACTCCCTTATGATCTGATAGCTTAGTCAAAAAGAGGTGTCCCCACTCTTTTCGAAGGACTATGAAAGATTTGTGAAGACTCAAATGTCCAGACGATGAATTGGGATGTTGAAAAAAAGATAACAAATAATCATTTTGGAACCCAAGGGTAGTTTAGATTTTAGTGGTGAAGCTCAGGCCCTACACCTTATGGTTTTAATTCATGGGGTATGGTCCATCAAAAGGTTTCTGAATATAGTTTCACATTCATTCTTTGATAAAGGGTAGAAAACAAGATTACATAACATTAAGGATGTCCAATTCTATTTAATATTTTGGTTATGATGATTTTAAATCAGTGTCTAAGGTGTTTGTTTCATGAGGATGATAGGGGAAAAATGTGTTGGGGATGAACCAAAACACCATAATGTGCAGGGTTCCACCATGGTAACATTAGGGATCACAAGGGTTTAAATCCCATTTTTTCAAATTGAATCATTTTTTTGATGACCGTAGGTGTATATATAGGATCTATAAACATACATACATAGTAAAAAAAGGTTATATTGAATCCTAATATCCTTTTCTAAGAGCTGTGGAAGGCTCTTCTTAATCTGAGGCGCTAAAATAATGATGTGTGACTAGTGAAAAAAGTAATATTCAAGAATGTTTCAAAAACCCTATTGGTTTTTTCACCACATTTTGAACCCTTTTCATGGTTATGAGATGTGACAAATCATTGATCTAAATTTATCCTGGAGGAGGGGTTCCAAGGAATATGTATTGGCTTTTAATAGGGACATAAAGCCAGCCCTATGAGCTGTATGCCATGTTTGGTTATGCCCTAATTTTTCTTAAACTCTAGAGATTAAGAGTTTAGTCAGTGAAGACTTGACTCTTATCGAGGACTCCATTTGTGGGTTTTCAACTTGAAATGTTTTTTTTTCTCTTTCACTATAATTTTAATGTCTTTCAATTTGGACCATAAAATGCTAGAATTTAAAGTTGTCCATATTTGGAAAAAGTTCATATAGTTTAAGTTCCTGACATACATGGACCTAATATTAGAGGAATGTTACACAATATTCTAATTAATATACTTAGGGTCTATCGTACTATAACATCCTTCTGAGTGGGGGACGAAAAATTTGAAAATTTTGGATTGAGGTTCTAAGGCCATGAGTAATGATATGAGACAATCATACAAAGGATGACACAAAACACCCTAAGGTGCTGCATTTGACCATGGTGATTCTAGACTCATAAGGATAAGAAATCCAGTTTTTCAAGGTAATAATGCATTTTTTTGAAAACCATAGGCACATATGTAGGTGTTATATGAATATATGCATTGTCAAAAAGGGTCCCTTGAATCCAGGTATCTGTAACAACCCAATGTTTTATCAATATAAATTTTTATCCTATTATTATAGTATAATTATATAATATTACTTTTATAATACAATAAAAACCTTATAAATTAAGAATGAGTGAAAAAAGGTATCTCAAGAAGTTAACAAACACATACTGAATAAATAGTAACTTAACCATTGGAATAGTAATGTGACCCTTATGAATAGTACACCAAACAATTGATTAGTAACCTCACTAATAAAAGCATACATAAAATATATCCATCTTATAAGTGATAATATGATATAATTATATCATCATATAAGTAAATAGTTTTATTTAAAAATAAAGTGTTGGTGTTTGTTTAAGTGTTCTATATTTAATTATAATTATATAAATAATTAAATAAATTAAATAAAAATGTATTTTCATAAAATTAATTCAAAAATTATTATATCTGTTTCTCATTATTCAATGATAAATATAAGAGAACTTAATTAATTTTTCAATGTGTTAGAAAACAAGTTTTAATTTTAAAATTTGTATTTTTCAAGTAAATTATGTTTTTAATTAAAAATTATATTTCATATATTTAGAAAACTATTTTAATAAAATATTTTTTTTAATTATACACATTGAAAAATGGTTAGGGTAAATTTTTGGTATTTTTTTAAAATTCTTTAATATTTTATGAATAGTAAAATATGATAATTTATGATAAATTCTAAAACTTGAATTTATGCATCATGATTGAGTCATGGATGATGTAAATGGCCATTGGTTTGAAATCATATGATCTATTTATTTAAGTTATCTCAATAATCATGACAATTCATATTCCTGATCGAAAATATTAATGTAATGATTAATATAATGGAGAAACCCTCCTCTCCTCCACTGTAAATACCATCCCTCTTTACCTCTTCTCTTCACTCCTCTGAATCATTGTTCCTAGTCTAAATTATAATAAAATATCTCCATAATACCATATACCAATTATATAATCTCTTTGTATCATCAATAAACCAAATCCTCTCCCCTAAATAGGTTCTCAAGGAAGATATATTCAAGAGGTAAATTCCTCTTTTCATTTAATTTATTTTCTTTCAATTTCCTTGCATTCTTTTTATTTTATGACCTCCATTCATCCAAATGTAATGATAACGAACTTAACATACATGTAATGTAATATTGTTATGATAATGTAATAATTCATCATCATCTCTTCTCCCCCCCCTTTTGTTTCTAGAAATGAAAACACCATCTGAGATGTGTTCATTTATCCCATTCAAGGACGATGGGTTTTAATTTCTATTACAGTATTAAATCCTAGTAATGAAACAATTTTGATGGTTGAAATGAATATAATATATCTATTCTATAAAATTTATGTTTCTGGAATCATTTTAACAACTAATAATATTTTATAAATCAAAATGAGTTCATTGTGATAAAAGAACACCAATGAACCAAAAAGGTTATCATTAATGTTTTATATAATGATTCATCTTCAATCCAAATGACCAAATTAATTTTATATCCATTTAATCTAATATATGTTTACTAATAACATAAAACATTAGTTATGTACAACCATTCTCACCTTACATGTTTATCCTTACATGTATATAAGTAAACCAACTAGAAAAACCCAACAAACAAACGCTTCCAATCAATGAAATCAAACCTCTTAGCCCATAAAAAAGTTGATGAATGATCATAATAAGGTTATAATAAATAAAGTTCACGAAGAATATGTTCTATAAATATTAATTAAATAATTTCATTTGGTTATCTTGGACATTAAGATCATGTTAAGGACACCATCAGATTTATGGTAAAGGACTCTACTCGAACATTCATTATTCCTTTAGGTGGTTCTATCTTTATTTTTACTCAAATGATGTTATATATTATTTTTATTAACATATACTAAATTATTCTTATAATATATAAACACTTTTATCTAGATCCATTCATCATTTTCTATAGTGGATATACATGTTTTTAAATGATTCCGTCATAAATTATTCCCCATAAGCAAGCCTAGTTTAAGGGAACTTCTCGAATTCTCACCGACTTTCAAGTGAACTTTATCATATATTTCAAGACACCATTGTCTCTAGATAATCTGTATTTTTATTATTAAAACTTTATTGGTTTAATTATTTTTTATTATAAATGATTATTTCTGTTTATATTTTAAAAGCACTTTAGTATTTTCCTTAAAAAACCGCAGTAAAATGTTTTAATGCTAAAGTTTCTTAAATACTATTGTTACATGATATCACTCGTGTTTGACATAACAAACCATGATATATTCATATTTTCCATTATGAATGTACATATACGTTTTAATTAATTTCATTCATGGAAACTTTTATGATATTCCAATTTATTATGATTTATGGCATGATTATGATACCCACTTCTTTCCATGGGTACCCTTATCATTATGTATGATAGATTATGTATGATTCATTTTCTGGAAATCATATTTATGAATATTTTATTATTGGTGCACCCATATAGTGCTTCAATTCATCAGGTAAAGTTGAGTCTCTTGAGACGTTATTTGCAACGGTTTGGGCGGTTATCCTTGACTCATGCTACCATGTGCAACGATATTGGTGGTTAACCTTGACTTGTGATCCTCTATGTGCAATGTTCCTTGACTCGTTCTCCTCAAATGGCTCGAAGGCCTTCATTTTTTATTGATTTTGATAATCCACCTTTGAAGGGGTGATGTAGAACCCGTACAAAGCTCGTAGGCATAAGTATGATCTGGCTTGTAGGACTTAGAGGAATTCATTTCCCGTAGGATTCAAACATACATACAACCCAGACAAACTACTTGTAAGTGATCCTCCCCATTATATTTATTTTTAAATCAGTTATCCACCATCGTATGGTTGTTTGTCTTGGAATTCCCATGCATGCACGGGCTTGTCCCGATGGCAGGTTCCATACCCTCTCATTTTTTAAATTCCTTTAGCTTCTACTATGGTGAAATCCCCTTGCTCATCCTCCATCTGGAGCTTTTTCCTTATGCCTAAAATCAAATAATTATATTTTTACAAGGATGGGGTCTCTATATATGGTATTAGAGAGTGGTATTGTTATTTTTGGAGATTAGGAATAGCGCACTTTAGTAAGAACCTTAGGGATGTGAGTAAGTATAATAAAACATCACTAAATTTCGGAAAATATAGAGTAAATGGTTTATCATGAAAATACATCCTTGCCTAGATATGAAAAAGTGTATGTGTCTCTTGAATATATGTAGGAAGGGGTAAAACCTGAAAACACCACTTTGAGTTAGACTCCAATGGGAACTTGTGTAGGACAACTAGCCTTATTGTACTCCTAGTTTGACACTCCTATGGGATATGATTTGGTAAATTCATAAACTCATTACATCTGATTATTAAGGGAATAAAAAAATATCCCATAATAATATAAATTAATAAATAAATAAAGGATAACCAATATTTTAACATAGGTAATAACAAGTTAGGATATACTGTTCCTTTAATATTTTATCCTTTTATGTTTAAGGTTACCTTTTTTATTCTTATTATATAAGTATTAAATCCCCATAATTGTATGTTATTTTTTATAGTTAATAACCAGAAATAGAAGAACATGTGTCAACAATCAATGTGATCAGAAATGTGGAGATTTTTCTAATGATATGCCCAATATGACGGGAATGGGTACTAAAAACATTATGACAATACATGCTCATTTGTCTCAAGTAAAGAATAATAACTTGAATAATGTGGGAAGACATCATCCTCCAAGGAAAGGGAAAGTTTTCGCTGAATCCTTCAAATGAAAAATGCCTCCCATGTTTAGTGGATTTTTCAATCCCCAACTCATGGAGTAGTGGATTAACTCCATTGAAAAGATATTCTCTTTCTTATAGTGATAAGAAGAAGAGAAATTCATACTGGTGGTCTATCATTTTGATGGGGAAGTTGATCAGTGGTGGACACTAATCAAGAATACGATGTACCAA
The DNA here is from genome assembly GCA_963277665.1 of Viscum album. Taxonomy (NCBI): domain Eukaryota; kingdom Viridiplantae; phylum Streptophyta; class Magnoliopsida; order Santalales; family Viscaceae; genus Viscum; species Viscum album. Next base: position 493,229,146 of record OY728148.1, on the reverse strand, counting down.
GAGGAAATTGATTCCATGGATTGGGACGAATTCAAAAAATGTTTTTCAATAAATATTTTCCTTGAACACACTGCCTCAAGATAGAAATAGAGTTCCTCAGACTCAAGTAGAAGGAAGATGAGTCCATTGGGGCATATGAAGAAAACATTATAGGGCATTCAAGTAATTCTTATGGCTTTTTCATGAACACTGAAAGCAAGGTGGATCACTTATTTAGAGAACTAAATCCATGTTTATGAAAATTGTCTGTGATTTGAGACTCTGATAGTTATGAAGAGATTTTCTTTCATTCCATCAATGTTGAAATGGAGATCGAAGAATCTAAATGGTCTCATGGGAACAGTGAAAAAAAGTATAAAATGTAATATAATATGGGTGGTTCGACAAATGAATCCCATAATGGAAAGAATTTCTAACATCCGACGTGTCAAAATTGTGGGAATAATAATCCTAGGTACTATCTAAAGGAAACTAATAATTTCTTCAAGTGCGGAAGAATATGAAATTTGGATAACAACTTCCAAAGGGATATGAATAATCCCACTAATTTTGAAGAATGAAGGATCATATCAACACTCAACTTATAGTGAAGTGTTACAATAGCAAGAAACATTGGCATCATGCGAATAATTTTTCTAATCCATGGGTTCTTGGAGGAAATCTACAACAACCTCTAAGGAAAAAAGGAATGGATTATACAATCACTACAACTGACCTAGATCACGACAACAATGTGGTGAGAAGTACGCCAGTTATTCATTCAGGAATACAGAATTAACTATTTGATTTTAGTTATACACATTGTTTCATATCTTTCATGTTTAGTATAATTATTTAAAAACCACTTAAAAATTTTGAGGTTAATTTATATGTGAGAATAGATAATGAGGAAAATATCACATCTGAGGTCTATAACTTATCCCCAGTAAATGATTTTGGACTGAACCTCCCAGAAAATATTTTAATAATTTCTTTAGTGTATTTCGATTTTATCTTGTGCATGGATTGATTATCATTATACAAATCCTACATCAACTGTCCTGAAAGAGAGATTAATATTCATATCCCAAATTATCCTCAAATATTGTACATGTAAAAGGAGAAAGATTAATCTCCTTCAAAATAATTGTATCTTGTGTGAATATGGTAACTCTTGAGAAAGCATATAATTCTCAAATTATTGAGATAATAGAGATGATAATTCTAGAAGATATTCCCATCATAAGGGATTACACTGATGTATTCCCTAAATAATTGCTTAGTATTCCTCTTAATCAAGAGGTTGAGTTACAAATTGAAATTTTTTCTAGATCCCTACCTATATCAAGGACTGCTTATAGAATGGCCACTGTAGAGGTGCAAGAGTTGAAGAAATAATTATAGGAGAATTTGGAGAAGGGTATTATATGCCCGTGTGCCTCACCATGGGGTGTTTAAGTCCCCTTCATCAAGAATAAGGATGGATCAATGTTCCTCTACACTGAATATCATGATCTCAATAAAATGATAACAAAAAAAAAAACTACCCCTACCGTAGATAGATAACTTGTATAATTAGCTATGTGGGGCTAGTTATTTCCCAAAGGTGGACCTTCGGTCAGGATATCTCCAATTAAATGTGAGGAAAGATGATATTCCCAAAACACCATTTTGAATATGGTATGAACACTATGAGTTTGTAGTGATCCCCTTAGGACTCACTAATTCCCCAAAAATAATCATGGATTTAATGAATAACATCTTTAGAGATTACCACATCAATTTTTTTGTAGTCTTTATCAATGATATTCTAATTTACTCCAAGGGAAAGGAGGAATATAAGGACTATTTGAATATTCTGTTGATGACTTTGAAAAGGGATAAAATTTATGAAAAGTACTGTAAACGTGAGTTCTGGATGGAGGAAGTGTCATTCTTGGGGCTTTCTATCACTAGAAAAGGAATATCCATGGACCCTTCTTGGACAAAGGTAGTCGAAGAGTGGCCCATGCCAACATTTATAATGGATATCTACATATTTATGGGTCTATATGGGTATTATCGACAATTTTTTAAGAAATTTTAATGATTTTCAAACACAATGACCATGCTGACATGGAAGGGAGTAAAGTTTTTTTAAACTCGGGAATGTGAGGAAAGCATTAAGGAGATGAAAAAGAGGCTTATAATTGTGTCAGTACTCACACTCCCAAAAAGTGGATAACTCTTTGTGGTGTATATAGATGCTTCAAAGAAAGTATAAGGATGTGTACTGATGAAAAATGATATAGATATAGCCTACACCTCAAGGTAACTGAAAATCCATGAGTAAAACTATCCCATGCATCATTTGGAGTTGAAAGCTATGATCTTTACGTCGGAAATATGGAACTATTTTCTCTATGGGGGGGGGGGGTAGTATGATTTATATATTGACAAAAAGTGTCTCAAATATATATTCACAAAGAAGGAACTTAAAATGATCGAGGAAATATAGTTAAATATCATCAAGGATTATGACTACTCAATCCACTACCACCCTGGTAAGGTAAATAAGGTGGCCGGTTCTCTAAGTAGAAATGATCTTGAATCTTAATCAATGATGAGAATTTAAAAGGATTCAATCTTATTATATTTTCAAAAGATATAAATGTGAATCATTAAAGGGGGGCCTCTTAAATCCTTTCTCAAATTATTTATCAACCATACCTCATGGAGAAAATAAAGGATGCTCAGTGAAAAGTTGTGGAAATTCTAAAAAGGGTGGAATCTATTAGAAATAGGAAATCCTCTGAGTTCATGATTTATGCTGAAGGAGTTGTATAATTTGATTCATGATCTTGTGTACTATCTTACCTAGATATAGAGAAGAAGATCTTGAATGATGCTAAAAGGTCAACCTTCTCTATTGACCCAGGGGGCAGCAAGATGTATCGAGATATCTGAGAGATCTTTTGGTCGGACAATATAAAGAAGTAGATCACTGAATATACATCAAAGTGATTGTTATGTCAACAAGTTAAAGTTGAAATAAAAAAGTCTAAGGGGCTGATTTAACCAATATACATACCAACATGGATGTGGTATAACATCACCATATACTTTGTCATTAGACTTCTAAGGACATCCAAATGAAACAATGATATATGGGTCATTGTGGATCGTCATACAAAGACAGTTCACTTTATCGCTATTCGAGATGACATCCCATTAGATCAAATTTTAGGGATATATATCAAAGTGGTGGTAAGGAATAATGGAGTGCCACTATCTATTATATCCTATAAATATCTGATATTCACCTCAATGTTCTGGAAAAGTATCTAAAATGCTCTAAGAACTCAACTGAACTTTTGTATGGCCTATCATCCTCAAATTGATGGTCAATCAGAGTGAAATCTTCCAACATTGGAAGATATGTTGAGAGAATGTTCTATGGATTTAAAAGGAGGGTGGGACCAACATATTTCATTGGTTGAATTCTCTTACAGGAATAGTTTCCACTCTAGAATCTGAATGGAGCCATATAAATCCCTCTATGGGAAAAGGTGTAGAACACTTTCATCTTAGGATGATGTTGGTGAGAGTAAAATGCTAGGACCTGAAATGGTTGAACAAATGGTGTATAAGGTGAAAACCACTAAGCAGCACATCAAAGTAGCCTAAAGTCGACAGAAGAGTTATGAAGATAATCATGGATTGGACCTTTACTTTAAATTTGGAGACATGGTATTCCATTGCATATCTCTATGGAAGAATGTCATGAGGTTTGGGAAGAACAGAAAGTGAAGTCCCAGGTACATCAGCCCCATTGAGACTGTTTATCTTGTTGGAGCAATAGCCTATCGACTAGAACTTCCACCTACTATGTCTAATTTACAATATGAATTCCACATATCCCTCTTAAGTAAGTATATACAAGACCCTTAACAAGTACTCTATTTATAGGTGGTACAGTTGGAGAATGATCATTCTTATGAGGAGCATCCAGTGAAGATGTTGGATCGTTGAGATAACATTGTATGAAACAAGACTAATCACATCATCAAAGTACTATGGAGAAAACAAAATTATGAAGAGGCAACATGGGAACTAGATGAGGCAATTAAGGAAAATTGCCTGCACCTTTTTAGGGATTAGAATGTTAAACGAAATTTTGAGGGTGAAATTTTATAGGGGGGAAGAATGTAACGACCCAATGTTTTATCAATAAAAATTACCTTCTTTTAATTATATTGTAATCATATAAGATTACATATATAACATAATAATAACATTATAAACAAATAATGAGTGAAATAAAACATATCTCTAGATTTTAAAGAACACATACTAATGAAATGGTAACTTGATCGTTGGAATAGTAATGTAACCCTTATGAATAGTAAACCGTCCAATTGAATAGTATCCACACAAGTGAAAGTATAAATAAAATTTATCCATATTATAAGGGATAATATGATATAATTATTTCATGGTACTAGTAAATAATATTTTTTAAAAGTATTAAAAAAGTGTGGGTATTTTTTAAGTCTTGTATATTTAATTATAATTTAATGATTAATTTCAAAAATTACATTATTTTCTTTTATAAAATGTATTATAAAATTATTTTTTTATTCCTTATGATTATAATATAATTTTAAGAGGCATTATTTAATTTTTTCAAAGTGTTAGAATAACCGTTTTAATTTTAAAATTTGTATTTATCCAGTAAATCATGTTTTTAATTAAAAATTAAATTTCACATAATTAGAAAAATAATTTCTTAAAATAGAATTTATTTTTTAATTCTTCACATATGAAAATGGTTGGGGTGATTTTTTTTTGATTTTTCTAAAATTATTGAATTTTTGATAAATAGTAAAATATGATAATTTCTGATAAATGCTAAAACCAAAATGTTTGCATTATACTTGAGTCATGAATGATGTAAATGGACATTGGTTCAAAATCACATGATTTATTTACTATTTTTTGTCAAAATAATCAATACAATTCATAGTCTTGAGAAAAAAAATATTAAAATAATGATTAAAATACTAGGAAACCCCTCATCTCCTCCACTATAAATTCCACCCCTCTTTACCTCTTTTATTCACTCCTCTCAAGCCTTGTGAAAATTTAACGTTATGCCCAAATATCTCCCTTAGACCCTCTACTATGTCCATCATCCCTTTTTCACTTCAAAATACCAAATCCTCTCCCATAATGAGGTTCTCGGAGAAGATATATTCAAGAGGTAAATTCCACTTTTCATTTCATTTATTTTCATTCAAGTTAATTTTTTTTCTTTCCAAACTTCCATTAATCCTAATATTATGAAAAATCCAGTAAAATACATTTCCTATAATGTTTTTATGATAATTTAATAAGTCATCATCGTCCCTCCTTTCCCCTCTTTTTTTACATGAAATTAAAACACCATTTGAAATGTGTTAATTTATAACATTCAAGGAGGATAGGTTTTCAATTTCTATTTCTATCTTCAATCCTGGTCATGAAACCATTTTAATGGTTGAACAAAAAATAATATATTTATTATGTCTAATTTAATAATTTATAATTAATTTTACACATGTTATTAATTTACAAATCAAAATGAGTTTATTGTGATCAAAGAACCTCCAATTAACCAAAACTTTTATCATTAATGTTTTATATAATGATTCATCTTCACTATAAAGGAAAAAATGAATTTTATAACCATGTAATCAGCTGTGTGTTCACTAATAGAAAAAAACATCAATTATGTACAATATTTCTCACCTTACATGTTTATCCTTACTTGTATATAAGTAAACCAACCATGAAACCCAATGAAAAAAATGCTTCTAAACAATGAAATTGAACCTATCAACCCATAAAAAATGTCATGAATGAAATTAATAAAGTAATAATAAATAAATTTAATGAATAATATGTTCTTGAAATATTAATTAATGAATGTTATTTGTTTATCAAGGACATTAAGAGAAAGTGAATAACACCTTTGGATTTAAGGTAGGGGACTCTACCCAAACCTTTATTATCTATTCGGGTTGTTCTATCATTCTCTTTACCCAAAATAATTTATCTATTAATTTTATGAAAATCTTTTAAATTCTGTTTATATTATCCAAAATCATGTATAAGGATCCATTAATAATTAACTTTTTGGGGTATACATGTTTTTAAATTATTCTCTCTTAAATTATTCCTGATAAGAAAACCCGTTTGAATGGAACTTCCCAAATTCTTACTGAATTTAAAGTGAAATACATAATCAATTTTAGGACACCACTGTTTTTATGAAAAAATAATTTTTTATTATAATAACATTATTTATTCACTTATGGTTTTATATAAAAGATAAATCCTTTTTCTATTTGAGTTCTATTTATTTTTTTCTTTAAAACTACACTAAAATGTTTTAATGCAAAAAATTCATAAATACTCTTCTTACATGATGTCACATTCTGTTTACATCACTTACCATGATATATTCCTATTTTACCTTATTAATTTCCATATATGTTTTAATTAATTTATTTCATGGTCACTTGTATGATACGCTCATTTATTATGCTTTATGGCATGATTATGATACCCACTTATTTACATGGGTAACCTTATGTTTATATATGATAGATTACGTATGATTCATTATGTGGAAAGAATATTCAGAAACAAGTTACTATGGGTGAGCTCATATAGTGCACTAATTCATTGGGTAAATTCGAGTCTCATGAGTCTTTATGTGTAACGGTCTTGGCAGTTAGCCTTAACTCGTGCTACCATGTGAAATGGTCTGGTGGTTATCCTTGACTTGTGATCCTCCATGTGAAAAAAGACATGAATCATACTAATGTCATGTTTTATGTTTCTTCCACATTACTATGAATCCATATTTATATGTTATGATTCCATATGTTCCATTACTTTTTATATCAACATGGCATGCCTTCTAACCCATGTGTTAAAGAATTATTCTAATGCTTATTCCCTGACTGGGTTTTTTATCTCATATATTTGTTCATGTTATACCCAGGTTATCCTATAAAGATATATGAGCCCAAAGAAATATAGGATCTATTTATGATGAATAAATAGAGAAATGTTTTATTTAGTCCCATAATTTCAATTTTATGAAACTATTCTTCCAATACACAAGACATTATGATACATGGCTTGTAATATGATGTTTTATTATGCCTAAAATCCTGTATTGATAAGTGTAAAAGTATAGGGTCACTATAGTATCCCTTTTCCAAGGGCTGTAGAAGGTTTTGGGTGATCTGAGGCACTAAAATCATGAAGTGTGATTTATGGAATGAGGGGATTAAAAGATAGAAAAATCACCCTTTACACTAGTTTATTGGTGTTAAGATCTTATGGTCCTTTGACAATGAATGATGACGGGAGATGGTATATACATTTTAATATCATGTAGTGGGGATTTATGTGTCATGAAATTTAAATTACATGCTACCATGACAATTTCCGTAAAGTTTAAAATCATGTGCTAAGGAGATTTTCCTTTCTTTCTAGCATGACATCATGTCATAAAGGCATGGGAACCAACATGAAAATTGTCAAAGATGTCTTTGGGTACACATTTCACTAGTTGGGTGATTTAGATGTAGTGAGGATATTTAATTCATGGACAATATCATTACTGGATAGCCATATATCGGGGCCCTTTATGTGTATATCAATCATGTGTGTAAGAAATATGTACCTATATATGGATCATGAAAAGAAAATATGAGATTTTATAACTCATCCCTCTTTGAAAAAACTAATATGGTGTTTTTTTTCATGTAGTTTAATTTCATGCATCTAGTAAATTCACTACATATGTTTGACCCATATGCAGTTAGAGGTTAATTTTTATCATTTCATATATTGGGGATAAACCCAGGATTAGAGATCATAGCATCACTCCATATCCTATGGTAATTGAATTCATGTTACAATTAGTTCTTGAATGGGAATCCCTCTATGTAGGCCTGACCCATATGTAGATGGGGGGTGTTTTTCTCGTTGATTGTTTAATCTGGACTTGAGTTTGAATGTATGGGAGTCACTACATATCCTATGATGATAGGAATCAAGTCACATGTAGTTATTGAATGGGAAATTCTCTATGTAGGTCTAACCCATACATAGACTGGGCATTGTTCCCATTGATTGCTAGAGTTTGGCCCATGATGGGAGAACTGGGTATCACATTGAATCCTATAAAAACAAGAATAAAGATACTCAACATTCATAAAGGTAGGTGTTGTGGGAGACCAACACCAAGGGTAGTGGTCCTCTCAGGCGAGGTCTATAGTATTGTTTGGTTGTGTGTCATGCAAGGTATTACAACCACATAGTTTAACATCATGCAATAATTACTCATTGTGTTCCTTATATGGTCATGCAATTAAAACCATATTAATCTTATCATGAACTAAAATGTATCGACCAAATGGGGATGCCTTTACCAAAATTGCTAATATCATGTGAGCCATGCTCAGATTGAGAAACAAGGAATTGTAATGTTTTCTTTACATGGAATGGAGAAAATTAAGGAATGTCCAGGGTGATTTTCTATAATGTGTTGGCTGGGATAAGATATATGATCTAGGAATCCCTACATATTGGATTGGAATGATAATAAAACCTACATAGTTTTAGAAAACTATAAATTTTAGTATCATGTTGTGAGTACATAATCTATGCAGTTTAATGTCTTGTGGTAAGGATGAAGGAGAACTGGTGTGAATAAATATGAATATTGTGGCTGGTCCTAATAGTGCAGCTATGGGTGTCACTACATATGCTGCGACGATAGGAATCAGGCCACATGTAGTTCTGGGAAACCGTGCAGCTTAGTGTCAAGTAGAAAGAACCTTGACCATGTAGTTTAACGTCTTATGGTAAGGATGAATGTGACCCAATGTGAAATTAAATGAATATTGTAGATGAGACAAATATTAGAGGTATGTAAATCACTATGTATCCTTTGATGGAGGAATCATGCCACATATAGTTATGGGAAACTAAGTAGTTTAGTGTCATGAGAAGAGAACCTCAGCCATGTAGTTTAATGACTTGTGGTAAGGAATAGGGTCTCTTAATGTTGAAAAAAGGCATTATCATTTTTATGCAGTCAATTAATTATTGCCCAGATGAATATATTATCGATTGGACCAAGATTGGAGATCCAAAAATCACTACATATCCTATGATGATAGGAATTAATACATGTTCATCTCTTGAATGAAGAATTCCTTATGTGGATCTGACTCACACATAGGTAAATGGGAACTTCCTTACTATTTTTTATATATCTATCTCATATGTGGTGAATCATTTTTTAGATTATGCTTCTAGTATAGTTTTATTTCATGTGGTAAGGAGTTATTTCATTCAGTTTAATGTCATGTGGCCAGGAAATGGTTTGTATTGTTTAATGTCATGTGTTCAGAACATATTTTTATAGTTTAACATCATGTGACTAGGAAGAGTTTCATAGAGTTTGAAAAAATTTATTATCAACATATTCCATAGAGTTTAACCTCATGTGGATAGGATGTGATCTGTACAATTTAATGTTATATGGTCAATAATTTTTATGTACATTTTAGCATCATGTGTCCAAGAAGATAATAATTCTTGATTGTGGTTATGAAAATTTATTTTTGAGAAACCTTTCATTGGTGGGGGGGATACACATTACCCATCCACCGTGGAAAGTGAGTAAGCTCCATTTTGATAGTCCTTATGTATGATATAAGGCCCATACCATTTGGTTTTCAACTTTGAATCTTTATTTCTAGGTATCATTAGGGTTATGAGATTCAATGCCAGTTCTCCTTAATGGAATGAATTTAGGTATGCATTTTTATTAAAGGCCCGAGCGATCCACAGGTAGTGTAATGTATAAAATTAGTAATAATCGAGATATTATAATTTGTCTAGATGATTTTTCAATTTCTCATCATCCAAGAGTTTTCCTTAAAAAGATATTCAATGTGAGGTAAATTAGACTTTTATGGGTAAAACTTCCTCAGTTCCATACACTAATGAATATAGAGTTTAACGTATAGAAATGTGCATGATAGTATAGTAATCCCATTGAGCATGAAGGAGCTTGTTCATCCAAGAATTATTATCCTTATTCACCATATTCTATTATATATTTAACACATTATTATTTCAGGCTTTAATTTTTCCATTTACCGGTTCATGATAATGGCGTTAATGGTTGAAATTGATGTTTTTCTCCAATTATAATTTCATCAACTTCTGTAGAAAAGAATTTTGTTCCAATGTCTGTAAATATCATGTGTGGGAATCCGAACCTGGTGATGGTATTGGACTTTATGAGGTCGATTATATTATTCATCTCGAAATCCTTTAGGTGTATTGTATCCATCTATTAGGAAAGGAAGTTGGTAGCAACAAGGATGTACATAAACTTCTTAGTTGTTGTAGGGGGATATAGACCATTAACTTATATTCCCCACACAAAAAATGGACTGGAATATTTAGCTATATGTTTCAATTTTGGGGGTTTATGGATTATATTTTTCAAGAATTTTTAATGAATGAAATTTCTTGGTGAATTACACATAGTCCTATATCATGGTTTTCTAGTAGTTGCCTAGCCTCCTGATTTGGTTGCAGAGCCTGGTTCCAGACTGATGAGCATTGCAAGAGATTTCATGGAAATCTTCTATTATGGTAGATATATCACTTCCTTCTATGAATCTAAGGATGATTCCATCAAATAAACATTTTAGAGGAATTTTTTCTCATTTGGACCATTCAGAATGGTAATGTTCATTACTCAATGTTGAATATGTTCCTTTTTGGATCGATCTATTGAGAGGATCCCATTTTAGATATATTCAATCATGAGATCCCTCTTTATAGGGGTGTACATGGTTCTTTATTCTTTATAGAAGTGTTAACCTAACTTATTTCTTCTATGTCATAGATTATGATTGATGAGACCATCCATAAATGTGTAATGTAGAAGAATGATTCTTCTTGGTAAGGGTCAGCCAAGATTCATGTTGTATTAGGCAATGTGTCGATATAAGAATTCTGTGATCGGGGGACTTGAAGAAATGTGGGTTCAAAATGGAACTCTTCCATTATTCCCATGACATTTCTAGTGATAGGGTCCAATTATGTTTTTAGTGGAATATTCTCCATTGATTTTCTTTATCACTAGCTCTAAATCCCTTTTGATGTTCTGGTAGGCTATTTTCAGTTTTAGGGCTAATTCAAATCTAGTGATGAGGGACTGGTATTCAGACTCAGTATTAGTGAATACTAAATATTTTATGAAGAGTAGGAAAAAATTTCTTTATATAGAGAAACCGATAAATTCTCTATGCAAACTCGATTGAGTTATAGGTTTTCTAGTCATTCTCCAATAGTATTTTTTGAGGCACCATCAAAATACATCTCCAATGTCATTGGAGTGTCATGGGCACATAAAACCTCATCATATGAATGATTGGTGTCCCCTAGTGTACTCTCTAGGGAGGGATGTTGTACATTGAAATTAGCAAGGACTTTTCTCTTCCCTAAATTATTTGACATGAACTAGATGTCATAATATTAAAAAATAACTACCCAGCAGGAAAAATACCTGATCATCATAGGACAAAAAATGATATACTTGAGAATATCAATATGAGAGACCAAGTGGACTTCATGTTGCTATAGGTAATCCCATATATCTACTCTAAAAAATTAGTGTGAGGTAGTTCTTCTCAACATCCAAATATTAGGTCTCAATACCTAGAATTGTTCGGATGATGTGGTAGAGACTATTCTCATTCCTAAGATCAATTTTTTTACGATGATATTTCCAAGTGTACATTTCATGGATATCACATACAAGATGAGTGACTTTACTTCCACATGAAGCATCAAGACTAGTGGGAGTAGCAGTCACTTCTTGAGACTCTCAAAGTCATCATGGAAGTCCTCGTCCCTTTGATATGATATTCCATTCCTCATTAGCTTAGTGAAGGGAGAGATTTTCTGGCCATGTTGGATATAAAATGATGAATGTATGAGAGGTTCCCTTGGATCACCCTCAGTTCATTGAGATTTAGAGGGGGTGAAATTTCTAGAATTTCACTAGTCGTATTTTGGTTAACCTCAATGCACTGGTGGAATAATAAAAATCCAAGGAACATTCATGATGTAACCCCATAAGCACATTTCAGCAGACTCATATTCATATTATGTTTCTGAATCTTTTCAAAGAATTTTTTAAGATTTGTGAAGCGATCACATCGTTGTCGATATTTGACCACTAGGTTATTGAAATAAAATTAATCCATTATTCCAATGAAGGTCTTAAAGATATGAAGCATGGAATATTTATGTGGCCTTAAAATTATTGATTTTTGTCACATCTATTATTTAAGTTTTTAATGATTTAATTAATTAATATTTCATGTATTTTTTAATATTTTTACTTTTTTATTTTTATAATTACATTTATTATTTAATCATTTTTTTAAATAATTTTTTATTTTTAGTATTTTAAATTATTAATTTTCTTCTACTTAGCTATTTTTTTCTTTATTTTTACTCTTTATCTTTGTTTTTTATTCATGTTATAACAATTTTAGAAAATTTATTAATTAATCAATTAACCAGTTTATTCTGATTTTATTAACTTCAAATTTAATTTGTGTTTTAATCTTTTTTTTTCTTAATATAAATTATAATTAATTTTAATTAATTAGATTTTAATAAATAATTTAACTCTTTTATATTTAAAATTTATCTGTAATCTTTAATTTCATTATGTTTTTAAATTATGATCAGCATTTTAATTATTTTCAACTCATTTATAATTAATGCATTTGTTTTATCATTAAGTAAATTAAATACATAATTAAAATATCATTTTAATAATTGATTTTATTTACTCTGTTTTTTATGCATTTAGTTAAGTCATTTCCTATTATGTATTTGTATTGTGGGATCCGAAAGGTGACATATTTTACATTATCAATCTTTCTAGTTGGAAGTCCCAACGGTGAGTCATTACACGCCACTCAAACCTCATATGAAATAGTGAGTCTTTAAATCACTATTGGGACCCACAGTCATTGACATTGCTCCATTATCCCACACATAATTAGCCTTGAAGACATTAATCCATTTAGTTTAATTATTTAATTCAATTTATTATTTTCTAATTTTTAATGTTATACTTTTTTTGGCTTTAATTTTAATTAGTTTTTAGCTCATGATAATGTTTTGTTTTCACTTTATGTTTTACATTTTGAATTTACTATTTATCTAATAGATTTAATCCTTTATTTTCGCAACCATCGATCAGATGAACCCGGAGTCACAGATCTGAGGAGTTGTTGATGTCACCACATCGAGTAGTCTCTGTCATGACTGCTCCCCAAAAATATTCCCTTGAACTTCACTAGAACAAATGGGGAAGGTCAAAATGACACATCAATTTATGCTTTCTGAGACCCACTTTACCTTTGAGGGCCTGCATCTGAGAAGGAGTACGGGTTTCCACCACGTTAAGAAGGCAGAAGAGCCAGATTAGCTTTGGGAAGAAGCCAGAAACCCTCCTACACACAATAGAGAAGAATATGGGGGTGAAAGAGTTCAATAAAAAATTAATATAATAATAACAATAACTTTAAATTAATAAATTAATAAAATTTTAAAAAAATTGTTATGATAACTATTATTAATTAAATTAATAAATTAAATAAAATAAAGTAAATAAAATAATTTTATATGTATAAACTAATTGATTAAATAATTTAGTAATATAACATAATCAATTATTTACATTTAATAATGTGTAATTAATTTATTGTATATTAATCGACATAATAATAATTAATCATTTAAAAATAATAACAATAATAATTATAATGTTTAAAAAAAATTAACAATATTTGTAGCTAAATATTTTGATAATAATAATTAATAATATTCTAAATTTAAAAGTTATGTTTTAATTATTCTTCCTCTGTTTTCATGTGCGAATACATTTGGAGCTCAAATTCCATCTAGGATCATCCCAACTTTTTAGCTGGTATTTATTTAGAGATGTTTTGATAAGGTGAAGAGTGTTGCAAAAAAACACACATAGACGGTGCCAAAAATAATAACATGATTAAGTCATTCATTGATATCGGTGATAAATAGAGCATGAAAATAAATGTTTATAGTGAAGGAAGTATTAATGGTATAGAGGATTGATCGTTCACCTCATTTACGGCACTTCATTCATTGGGAAACATCTTGGAGACCTAAAGGGAAGCAGGAGCTGAGTAATAGCACATAATATGGAGAAGGATATTCCTTTATCCTCTATTCTTTTTTTTGTACTGTAATTTAAATGATTTCAATTTGTGTAATGAATATGATTCTAGGGTAAATACATTGTACCTTGGGATCTATGATTTTTTCTAGTTCATATTTTGCACCTTCTTCAAAAAAATTATGTTCAAGATATGGAATTGATCAGTGATATTAGTTCCTAATATTAATTTTAATTGTTTCTCACCTCTTAGAATCAATTTCAAAAATCCTTGATTTCTTAGTGAGATATATCATGGTTTCATTTCTCAAAATCTTAACTTCATTTTTGTTGGATTTAATTGGCGAGTTTACTCTAGAAACTTTTAAGAAATTTCATTTTCTTTTAGGTGGTTCTAGTTTTGGTGAAATACTAGAATCACTTAACTACTTGATTAATATTTTGTCCAGGGAGACTAATTAAACAAATTTTCAAGGAAGTGAATTCAATTTTATTTTTGTGAGGATGTTATCATTTTAACTAGCATTGTTAGTATTTTACCATCATTTTATATGGAATAATATACATTGGTCTCTGTCTACATTGCTTAATAATTATTTCACCCTTACTGTTTGTTAATATTTTCTCCATTATCAATTACATAAATTGTTTATTTCATCAAAAAACAAAATATATATTAAAAAATTTAAAAAAAGATACTTCCACCCACTGTTTAAAACAATGGCTAGTTTGAAACCCATAGACCACTCATCTACCTTCCATGCGTTTCAACCCTTCACTACTATACTAGTGTAGGTAATAAATTTAATTTTGAGAGATGTGATGCTCTCCGAACTCTATCAAAATTGAGCACAATTTTTAGGGAATACATGCGATTAGTTTCCTAGGGTTTGAAAATTTAAAAAAAAATCTTTAAAAAAGATAAATAAATTGCTTTCAAAAAATCTATTTCTTGATTTGTTTCAAATTCTTTCTTGTTCTTCTTGGTTCTATGTTATATCTGATTTAGATTTTTTAAATTGAAGTAAAAGAGGATTGGCATAATTTTGAACCTTACTATGTATGTTGTGGTTATTATGGATACACTTCATGGCAGTGTGCCTATCATCAACCATAACATATTAACTATTTTGAAGAGAGTGATCATCAATTTAAGCTTAATCAAAACATGCAAGAAAAATTAAACTAAAATTTATCTATGATAGATTCTAATATGGGTTCTATGAACTATTGGTTAAACCAAAACGATGAACTTAAAATTATTAATTTACAAGAACAAGATCAAAAACTGTAAAATTTAGAAAAGATTCTCCTAAAGATTCAAAAAAAAGATTAAGGTACAAGAAGAAAGTGAAATAAATGAAGGAGAATATTTTATAGGAGTATATGAGGGAGAAAGTGATGAAGAAAATGATTTTAGAGCTTCTAAAAATCATAGAACAATGAACTGTGAGGTTAAAACAAAACAAAAAAATTATTATTTTGAAGAATCTGATTTTGATTAATAGAAAAATAAGGAAATAACCAACTCTTATATCGATGAAATCAATTTTGAAGATCCCCTCAAGAACATAAATGAAGTTAAGTTGGAATATTTTGAAAAGTAACATAAATAGATTTAAGAATAATTCCCTATTCTATATATGGTCCCTAGTTTTGATAAAGTTTATTGTATTAGTAGTTATGAAAATGTTATTACTCAGGATGAAGAGAAACGTGAAAATGAGAACTTGGATGTTAAAAACCCTTCATCGAACTATTATGAAACTTTAAATAATGAACTTGGACATGGATGTGGGTATTTTATGGAAGTGAAAATTAAATAAAAAATCATAGAATATGAAATCCTTGAACCCATGATCAAAACCTCTCTTCCCAGTTTTGAAACTGCAAACACAACAATCACTGAAAGGATGTTGGATGAATTTGTTGAGGTCATGTTCTTTGAAGAAGGGATGACTTGCGAACTTTGACTTCCCTATTCTTACAATAATATTTCATTTGAAACATTACATACTAAGTTAGAAAATAGTGGTGGGGATGATATTTTCATTTTCAACAATTTGGAATATGAATTTATTAAATCTGAACTGAATAATTTTTCCCCTAAAATTGTACTGGAACATTCATCAGTAATTGATTTAATTAGTGAACCTATTAAACTAGAACATGATGGAAAGGTTAATCACACACTTTATTTAGGCAGAATAAATTTTTCATATGTATTAAATGTTTTCTTCTTATTAACTGATGTGGATATTTTGGATGAAATTTATAACATTGTGTAAGTAGAATCATTGAATGATCATGTAAATTTTTTTCCTTGTTTTACACACCCTTCCTCAACTGAATCGGGTTCAATTTACCATATTAATACTAAGAGAATCTTTTTAGGGGCGACACACTTGATTTACAGTGTTTCTGAATCTATTCAAAACAATATTGATCCCCTTCTTGATCCTGATAGTTATAAATCAGTTTTTAGCACCCTTGAATTTTATTTTTTTGGTGTTGATGTTGAGAGAAATAACTATGAGTATAATGTTTCTATTTTAAGCGGACCCATTCCACTTTTTCCTTCATTAAAATTATATGTTTTCCAAATCTTAACATGATCTAGAAGTGAAAAACCCTACTGGAATGAGTAACATAGATGTGTCGGAGCTTAAAATATTCTTACTAGATTTTCAGGGACTAAATTTATTTCCATGTAAACATAATATTCTTATAAATACTAGAACGGTGGATTTGGGTGTTTATTATTATGTTCAAATTAAAAACTCCCTTGAACTATTCCTTAATGATAATGGATATTTATTAGGTATTTTAGTATGTGTGAAGGAAGTCAAGTTATCCCTTAAAATTATAAGTTCCCATAAAATTCATTATTCTATTTAAAAAAATATAGTCTATAAATATATGGTGGTTTGTGGACAAGAAACCACACCCAAAAAGGGAATATGGTTACTTTTTAGGGGAATTCGGTTGGGTAATTTAAAATCTATTGCTATATGGGTGGTAGCCCATGATTTTTTAGCATTCTGTTAAATAATTTTTTTTTTGTTTTCAATAAAATCTAATTGAAGACTTAAAATATAGTGATTCATGGGAGTTAACCTATGGTTCATGCATATTATTTACTTAATTTCTTGTTATTTTTTTGAATAATGTATTGCTTGCTCTGTTTTATGTACATTTTATGATGCTGCATTGTCCACAGTCTTCTTGTTATGTAAAAAGGATACCACTGCTGGTGTCAACAAGGAGTGGAATTCCCGTAATGTATCATGTTTGGATAAATTATTAATCAGGGAAGTTCCTTATTTAAAATTGTGTAATATTTTTTCTTTTCATTATTACTTTTATAAAAATTCACTATTGAGTCACTGAACAATGTTATGTCTTTGAGTTATTGTTTCATTTGAGTCACTTTTCCATTGCTATAGGTGCCTAATCTCATCAGTGTCTCACTGATAAGTTCCTAGTGGCGAGTCTTTAATTTTCATCTACATCTTAAAAACAATTTCTGCACAATCTCATTAGCTAGAAAATTTTACTATTTTCACTGGTATGTTAAAAATTCAGTTGCATGTGTTTTATTTCAGGAAACTAAATTTCACTAGTTTAAAATCTCTTCACTATTAGAAATTAAGTGTGGGGGTGGGTGGTTTACCTTGGCAGTTGTTCGAAAGTAGGGTGTGTATCTTACTTTTTTTTCATTTATATTAAATGTCCATTTGAACAAAAAAAATTAACTTGATACACACTATTCATTATGTGTTCAATGTTTACATGATACATTCTGAGTTCAATTAAAAAATACTTTCACTGGCCTAATTGAAAATTCATGTGATCTTGATATAAATTAATTTTGGTGGATAACATTCTAGTGAACTTCACTATGGCCCCCTACATGTCATTAATATGCTTAATTGAAAATCTATTGTGATATTAAATAGTAAAATTATTCTTCGCCACATTTTAATTCAACTTTGCGGAATGTTATGGGTTTTATGTGTGGGGGAGGGGTTCAACTTAATATTAGTTAGACAATGCTTTATTTTTAGCCCATCTATTCCCATTGTTCTTTTAATTTTCTTGTTAAAATGGATACAATGGTTAATTTTTAACAAAATTAATTCACAATTTTATGCTCTTAAGGCATCACATTGTACTTCTAGTCTGTCTTTCAAAAGGATGATACTAAACTAGAAGATATGAGTTTCCTTGAATCAAATATTTTTGAGGATGAATGACTAATGAATGATTTTTCTTATTTATTTTATGAATCATCTATTTAGGAACTATTTTTAGGGTGATATTGGATATCTATTTGTGTAATTGAGATCATAACGTTAATAACTAGGAGTTTTAACTTGTTCCTAAGTGATTAACATTTTAATAATTAAAAATAGTAGTCACCTTAGTGAAACAATGTCAATGGTTTTTATATAAATATTTTGAAACTGGATTAAAATGGTCATTTGGGAACCCACGCTGAATCTCTAAGACTCTAGGGATTGGGTGAATTTCTATTAACTAAATTCATTTTCTATTTCAATAAGTGTTTTTTACAGTGCATTTCATATGAAATATGGCTAGGTAAAACAAAATAATGTTCCTAGTGTCAAAAATGAGTTCATAAGGTGAGGGGAATAATGAACACTAGATTAACAAGGGGACATTATATTTGTATGAAATCCTTTCAGTTTTATCAATAAGGTGATTGAAATAATAATAATTTTTGCTTTTAGGAACAAAGAGAAAGTGAATGTACAAGGTGCCTTCAATTTTGTTCTTAATCTGACTGGTTTTTAACCTTTTGTCACTCTTGAATTTAGAACATTGGCTTGAATTTAAATAAGTCATTAAGTAGATTCATAAATGAGGCAATACATCCTCAAAAGTAAATGATTATGTTCCCTTATGATCACCTAGTAAGTATTTGAAGTTGGGAAAGACTTATTTGGAACATTACATTTCAAAACTCTTTTTACACTATTTTGTCCTCTCCTTTAAAACTTATTTAAATTCTTCCCTGTGATCTTGTTCCTAAAAACATATCTCTATTATTGAGGTAAATTAATCATGAAATTCATAGAGGAGAATCAATTATTAAGTGTGTGGGAATTTGATGTGGCCTTAAAATTGATGATTTTTCCACATCTATTATTTATGTTTTTAATGATTTAATTAATTAATATTTCACTTTTTTTAATATTTTCAATTGTGTAATTTTATAATTAATTTTATTATTTTATAATTTTTATAATTAATTTCATATTTTTAGTCTTTTAAATTACTAATTTTTTTCTACTTACATATTTTGTTCTTTATTTTTACTCTTTAAGTTTGTTTTCTGCTTGTTATTATAGTTTTGTGAAATTTCATAATTAATTGATTAATCAATTTATTCACATTTTATTAACGTTATCTTTAATTTATGTTTTTTATCATTGGTTTTTGTATTTTCAATATAAATTAAAAATAATTTTAATTAACTAGATTTCAATAAATAATTTAAATCTTTTAATTTTAATATTTTCTATCTTTTTTAATTTTATTCATTTTTATCTTTTTTTCAATATTTTTATTATTTAATCCTCATTTATAATTAATCCAATTGTTATAGGATTAAATTAATTCAATTCATAATTAAAATATATTTTTCATAATTTTTTGTATTTCCTATCGTGATTGGGCGTGTTTGTGTTATGATTTTTTATTAATTAACCAAATAATCATTTTATTTTATTAACTAAATATTTAATTTAATATAATATTTTATTTTTTTATTATCCTTAAATAGTTAATTTTAAAATTCAATGTGATTTTAACTTTTCATTTAATTTTAATGATTTATTTCAATTTTAGATTCTGAGTATCGAATCATTTATATATTTCATTTTAAAAACTACAGTTTCTAATTTAATTTAATTCAATAAATTTATATTGTCTATTTGTAAAAATAAAAAATTATTCAAATTATTTTAATTTTTTATCTTTTTTATCTTTTTTATTTTGAATTTAATTTATTAGATTTTTTCACATTTGTTTTTTATTTATTTTAGTTTTTTAAAATTTTATTTTTATTGTATCAAGTCATCAATAAATCGAGTCACCAATCCTCCTCCTTTTGGAGTCACTGATCCTCCTCCCTTATGAGTCAATTTCTCCCAGATTTGAACAACCCAAGCTTCCTCTACCATTTTCCACGACCAGTTCCTGCTTCAACCACCCTTGAGCCACTGGTTGAAGTCGTCACCACAACTGCTACTTCAGGAAGTTGGTACTACTACCGAGCCAAGGAGGCTGAGCCAAGTCGGAGGTTTCATCGGAGAAGGAGACCCATACTGACCTTAATAAATTAATTAGTTTTAAATAATAATTAAATAAAACAAATAAATAAATTTTCAAACAATCAACTTAATAGAAACAATTATCATTTATAAAGTTATTAAAATTGTTCAATATATAATTTTATGATAATAATAATAAAATATTTAAATTAAATATAAAAATAATTATATTGATTAAAAATAATTATAAAAAATTTCTAATTAATAATTTATTATTTTACATTAACTTAAGTAATTACTTATTTTTTAAAATATTAAATATTTTGATTAACTTAATTGAGTTTTTCATTGCATATACATTTCCAACACAACATTGGCTCTATGTTTAAATCAAGGAGACAACTGTTGAGTCCGTTGAGTTACCTAAAAGAGACAATTTTATGTGAAAAGTGTTGCACAAAAAAATGCACGCGTGCAGTGATGTAGTGGAGGACCTACCTAAGTCATTTTAGGTTGTGGGAAAAAAGCAGGATATGATAGATGATTTAAATTCATATCAGTAATAGAGAGGGTAGATATACACATAATTTATCATATAACACTTGAATTATAATTAATAGACCTAGTGATTAGAGACGATAAACAAAACATAGCTTCATACAAATTCACTTATTCTTGAGAGAAATTTATTCTCTCTTATTATTTATTTTCATAAATATGTAATCCAATTGTCAATTCCTGAATTGAATATGTTCTTGGGTTAAATACTATTAGTTTAGGGGATTTAATTTCAACTGGTTTTTATTCTTAATCATACTCACTTTTTACATTCAAATAATGAAATATATTGAAGTCGAGAAGTTGAATTTGTTTCTTAAAAATAAATTGCCTTTTAACCTTTTCATTCAAATTCTTAATTCCACGATCCTTTGGTGAGATTGATCATGGTAGCATTTATTCAAACATTTAATTTAGAATATTTAGTAACTATCAGCATGATGGTTCCTATTAATATTCCTATAAGTTCTTTGCAGTATGAATGGCTCTGGCTGTGGTGAGTTTCCGGATTCATTCTACATTATGCTTAATCTCCTGGTGAGGGAGGTTATGATTATCAATTTCGAAGATTAAAAAGTTAAATGAAAATTGAAGTGAAGAATATTTTCATTCAACCAGTAGGATTTAATTCTCTTGAGCATTATCCTCAAATTATTTTTATTAATATTATCTTGATTCTTCACTATTTGACCACCAAGTCATTTACATAACATTCATATATCCTTACAAATAAGGGATTAAATATATAATGCATGCAAAATTGATAAGTAGCATTATCATTATTTAATCTAAAGGGAATGACCTAATAAAATAAGATCCCCTAGGGTGCACTGAAGGTAGTGTCTTCCGCAAATTTAGGGTCCATCTTTAGTTGATTATACCATGAATACCCATCCATGAAGGAAATGTATTTGAAGTCCACAGTTACATTGATCAAGACTTATGTGATCAATCCTGGGTATTATTCCTTCGGGAAATGTTTATTATGGTCTCTAGAATCTATGTAGACACTAATATTCCCTTTAAATTTTTTACGGATGATATTGGTGTTCCATCATGGGTATTGTACTTCCGATTAAAAATTGTCTCTGATCAATATGTCATCCTACGAATCTAAATTAGTAGCAAGAGAGGGGTGCATCCTCTTAGTTGATTTGTTGAATCCTCAATGTCCATCAAGTAATTTGATATGGTGTGTATCCACATCTGGATTCAGTGTAGGCATTTCTGTACAATTAAAAGTAAACAAATATCGATGTTTCTTTATAAATGAAATGTACATCTATTACTCCTTGAGAGGAATGGAGAAACAAATTAGTGTAGGTATATGGTCTTATTATGTTCATAGATTTATATGTCTAGGATCATCAATTGTTACAGAGACGCCTTTATCAAATGTGAAAGGGTAAATTTTCCTTACTTTATCATCTTCTTCTTCCACCTCTGAGTCTGTGGAGGCATTTTTAGATGAATTCATAAATCTAAGGGAATATCTATCATTGTCAGGTTGAGAGAGTCCTTGAGAAGACATATTTTCATCCCTGAATTCTAGATTCTTTGTAGAAAAATTATAGAGCTGATTTCATTTACAATGTTACTGAGTAAAGAAGGAGTCCAGACATCTATGATTATGTTTATTACCACAATCAGATTAATGGGAAACAAATAATCGTTGTTTAAAACACTCCATGTTTTTACATGGGCAGTCCCCAATCTGTTGGTAGCCACAACCTATATATTACCATCCACAATTAGTTTTTACCCTTTCTTTTAAAAAACCTGCCACGATATATATGGATTTTCAATACTCATAGAGAATTTTCTCACTATGTAGTATGTTCACCTTCCCATTGATGGTGTATTTCTTAAATTTTTGGAATGTTAAAGGTACCTCTATATGTATATGAAGCCAAATACTTCGGAGTAGGACATTATATGTTGTGTTTTCTCAAATAGACATGATCTCAATGTTAGATGTTAGACCCCCCAAATAGAGTTTTGAGAATGATATTTCTATGAGGCCTTTTTTCAATCTTATCATACCCTTGAATGGTCAGCTTTGTGGGAGATAATTCTACCTCTCTATATCTTAAACATTGATGGTCCAGAATAGAGTTTATGTTCATCCCAGAACCATTTTCAATCATTGAACATTGTATTTCATCATTATCAAGTCTTATTAAAACATATAGAGGTCTAATGGGACCCTAGATAACCACTTCCTAATTCTGTTCTATGAATAAGATAAACACATGGAATTCTAATTGAATGGTCTCTACATGAAAAACCATGGCTGTAGTGAATTTGGTCTCAAAATCCTATAGTCTAGGGAGGACATAAATATGTGCCTCTATAAGTTCTTTTTAATTATTGAGTGCATCCATTATTGATATATTTTCTAGGAAAACCACACTCTATTTCAAAATGTTCAAATTTGGTAGCAAATATTGACGCTTCCTAAGGTAGGGTTTCTCTTTATTAGGTAATTTAGGAGATGAGGAATTTGAGTTATACAAGCCTAATTCTTGTGAAGTGGTATATGTAACATATTCTTTTAGTGGTGTTCATCATGACAGCCTTCCCCATGATCTATGATGATCACACAATCACACCCCTTCCAGTTGGTCATGTAGGATGATTGGGAACTAATGAATGCTGGAGGGTTCTGGGACACTTCCGTGTCTCTATTGACATTTCGGGTGTGTTTTACTATTGGTAACATATATATATATATATGGGTACATGACAGAAATAATGGGTCTGACCACAACCATATTATCCCTTGTATCCTTGGATCTTATGCTTATGACCTATAACACATAGGTTTGGTATGTGGAACTCATAATCAAAGGTATATTCATAATTAGAAGAGGGGTTCTCCACGTTTATCATGTTAAAATAACCAAATATGATCTTTTGTAATGTAGATGGTTTTGTTTGGTTGGTGGTTTCTGGGCATCAGATGTTGTATGAAAGAAAGCTGTAAGAGTTAGAGCATCCGTTAGAAATGAATATAAATCATGCCCTTCTGTCTCCTCCTATGTCGTATGGCCACATTAACCTCTAGGAGGAATATATTATGTCACCTACCTATGTGATTGTACCATTATAGGTTTATGATGCTATGCTCTTAGGGTGTCATGAGCATGGAAAACCATTTTTTGATTAATCTTATTGTCGGACTACTACACACACCTGGCCAGATTTTTTTTTCCAATCACCCCATTCATCAGATTGTGTAATGGTTATTAAGGTCACCTACACTAGAGAGTTTTCCAACACGGCCTATCTAGAACCAACTACACTTTAGAGGATTTCTTTAAAGATAAAGTAATCATGGATGTTATGACCCAACCTTATATGGAAAGGGAAGTAGTCAGGATGATTAGTGAGGTTGACCTCATTGGGATTTCTTTGAAGTGGTTTCTTGAATTGGTTATTAAACATGGATGAATTGAAATAACCTTTACTTGATCAATTTGGAAAGAGTAAACTTTATTCATTCTTTCCTAAAATCCTAGGCAATCCGAATATCATTTTTCTTCTAAACAAGGGCTATTTTGTTCTTGTTTCCACTCTATAAGCGGTTCAAGGTGGTTTTGGACCTATATTGCGTTCTTGAATGGGAACTCCTATAGGTTTGAGGGAAAAAATACAGATTCTGAATTTCTAAACCTTTTCCCATATGATGAGGGCATAAGTCGAGACTTATCTCAGGTTCATTGAATGGAAACATCTAGACATTGTGTAGTTTTTAAAAACTCATGTAATCTTCCTAGATATTGTTTTTTGGGATCATGGGTGTTTGCATCTCAACTCCGAGATTCTCAACATAGAGTTCCAAAAATTTCTCCTAGTAAATATGAATACTGATTGAATAGGTTAAAACATTCTATTTGTCCATAATTTCATTCACCCTCTCATTTTCACATTGCATGTAGTGCGTTAGGTCAATAATTATCAGTTTCCATAACATGGAGATAAACTTGTAAAGGAATTTATGAAGAAGGTCTTCACAACCTATAATGGATCCTTTTAGAATACTTTTGTACCAAACAAAGAATATACCAATTAGATTATGTAAAAAATACCTTACCTTGGACAACACCTACTGATCTCGAGGAACCATCATCAGACCACATTGGGACACGAAGTTCATGAGATACTATTTTGGGATTCATGTACTATCGAAGGTAGATATTATAGGATCATCAAAATTGGGTGGGGGAAAAATTCCATCCACCCATTATTGATATGAATTTTTCTAAGGCTACACAACTACAATTAAACATTCAATGGAATCCATGTGAGTAGTTAAGGACTCGATAGTGTTGAGCAGTTCCATAGGTACTACTATTTGAGACGCCTCTCATCTGTTGGGAGTAGGTTGGGTTTGATGAGGTGGTCCTTCTTTCATTTCCTACCGATTATTATTCCATGCTAATACTAAATGATGTAATTGGTGAGGGAGATGATGTTTTTGTAGAGAAGGGTATCCATAGTCATGTTCGACTTCCTCATTTATATAGATTAGATGTCTGGATCAGGAGCCGATATGATGCTCATATGCTGTTTTTATGGTCAAATAATCTCTTTCCTAATGTATGGGAGGAGGAATACTCATCTATTCATATAGATGACAACTTATGGGAATGTTTCCCCTGATTATCTCTTCATTGACATGTTCAAGAGTTTGTATCTAAATCTCATACTATGTCAAATGATTCTTTATGGATGAATCTTTAACTCTTATGAATGAAAAGTGAGATATGGCTTCTTTTTTTCATTTATCCGTAACATGATTCCAATGTAGAGGTGGTAATTCGATATTTAGAGGTTCTAGGTTTTCGATTATACTCTGGTTCTACATACATGCATACTCAGTGAGTATTTATAGATCCGTATCTTGAGGTATATTTTTTGTATTTCATCCCACTTCATCTATGTCTTGATCCACATTATCTATTGTGTTGATGGTGAATACATTCATATAGGGGTTTCGGGTAATGGTAGTTATCCCATTACTCTCAATGCAATAAGATGATTATGAACCACACATATTAGGTTTGTTTCATGAACCCTTGTCCATATTTTACCATTTTGTATTGTGACCCTAGTATGGTTTGACTGCCTTCACCATTTGTTCCTCATGTCTCAAACATTTAATGGTGAACTTAAGGGATTTTTACAGTCATTTTTTTAGTGTGCCTTGAATAGTAGAGTATTTTCCTATAGTGGGAGGAATGGATGGGATGCCAACATTCGATATTTACCTCCCAACATAGAGAAGAAAAATTCCAGCTGTAGTGGTGATGATGATGATGATGAAAATGCACCTAGCCCTATGGGTAGGGGACTATTCAGGTTCACAATTTTCATTGTTTGATCTTTTTATTTAGGATTAAATGATTCTAATAGCGGATTAATTGACTCCTTAAACTGAAAGTGAGATATAAATTCCCCTATACTAGTAGGCTATGGTTGATCCAAAACTATTTTTGATTTCTCCAAGACCATCTTAGGGGATGATAAACCTGGTGCGGATGATTCATATATAAATTTCACAAACCCAGTGGGTTGTGGTTTATTTGTATCTACTGTAATATGTCTTGAATCCTATTATGGATTTATTATCTGAGGGGTGGATGTAGTGGTAGATATTCCCCAAACCTGGTGGTTATGGTACACACCTGTAAGGCTACTATAGAAGCTTCTATTATGACCTATTTGATGTGGATGATATGTGTTCATGTATGAATTGGGTAAAATGGAATCCCATGACGTGAAACATTTTCCATAGGAAGTTGTCAGCCTAACTGTAACTTCATCTTTTAGATCTGAAATGAATTTCAATTTCTTTGAGGGGAATAGTTCAAATATATTTTGGATATCCTCTCCTTCTTTTCATGATGTATTATCACCATTGAAGTTTGGTAACTCTATTATAGTGTGGAAATGGATCACATGTTACTCGGTCCACTTATTTACTTGGATGCCATAACATTATAAGACATCGTATCTAGGGGTTATACTATTCTAGGGGTCAGATAAAGTGAAAATCCCCATAAATTTTTCATCCTTAGTTATGGAATCATGAGGAGTCTTCAAATATAAATTTTTAAAGAGTTGTGATGAAATTCCTACATGTGTGTTGTAAATTTTAAATTTTTTCCACTTCTGGATCCCAGGACATGGATATAGGAGCCAAGTCGAGATTACAACATTGTATCTTGATGGTCTTAAGGTGACCCTTGTATCATACATAAGGGAGGTATCTAGACTTCAATTACAATTGATTTTCCCATGTATTTTATCATATATATGGCAAGAACTCCTTATCTAGATCATCTTGGATCTCATAGTCAGAGGTGGAATGGGTTCAGAACATGGGGGATGTTTTTTCTAGAAAACTCTCTCCATCATTCAATTTCAGATTACATTTCCTAAAACTTTTATGAATCAACCTGGTATGACCATAGAAGTTTCTTCTTATGGTTTCCTACTAACTATGAGGTTTTTTGGTATTTAATGGGGAAATTTATATGGTTGACCCCAATATTTTGAAAACCTTTATATACGATGGTTTTTGAGTTTTTAGAACCTCTCTATGTGGAGGTGTTTTGGAAAGGAGAGGATTTTCTTGTCTATTTGAGATATCACCATGGGGAGGTTCACTATGGTGGATGTTAGGAGTAGAGTCTCTATAATCCATCTCTACACTACCATGAGGAAGAAAATCATGGTAATGATCACCTTTTACATTGGTTGAAGTGTTGGTGGACCTTTTTGGTGTTGATAATGTGTCTCAAACAACCTCAAGAAGACTATCTTTGAGCATATTAGGTATATGATCCTCATTTTTCATTGTTTCCAAAATATACCGACCTATATTTTTGGATTTTTAAGTTATATGAGCCCGCTATATGATGGATTGCGGAATATACTGATAAATATCTACTGTTATGTGAGTATGATCCCACAACTAAAAATTTGTTGTACTATGCCATTGAGTTTATTAATTTCTGGTTGGAAAATAAGACTAATAGTATGGTGTTTTTTGAATATGGTGGTTAACCCAGGTTAAAGTGGGGATATAAGCCCGATTCATATTTGTATTCCCCATCGAAATATGCCAACATACCTCTAGAATGGGAGATAGAATATGAACCTCCTTATGTATGGACTAAATATGATGCTGGTGAATTCGTTCGTTAGTTGAAGTATGAATATGACCCTGACTTCCGTGTTCTAATGAAATATTCTATGTAGATTTACTGACAAGAATATGAGCTTGGCCTGATGCATGTGCCACTCACACATGGTGAGTCTCTATTATAACATGGACATGATCATGATCCAAAACATTTATAGTATGTCTCCAATATTGTTTATAGGAATATGAACCTATTTGAGGAAAGTGCCACTCTCACTTGGTGAGCCCCATTCAGGATGGGATATGAGCCTGATCCTATACCTTTTGAGTATACAGTCAGTCTTTTTCGATAGTAATGCATGCCAATCCAAATGCATTTAATTCTTGCACATGGTGAGACCTAGTTGGAATAGGAATATGATACTGTTCTGATGCCTAATACTTTTCTAGAATATGTTGATAATCCTCCTAAACAAGAGAATTAATGTGCGCTTCCTCCAAAGTAGAAACTTTTTCATACTAATCAGAGTGATTTTCTACAAATCTATAGGGATTGAATTATCTAAATATCCTTATATCTATACCAGTACAAGAATATATTGGTGGTCTTCTTCAGAAATTTTTAGAAAGTAGTGGAATTTTATAAAAGCGTTCATAGGAATATAATCCAACACATTTTGTTTCTCTAATTTATACAGAAATATTTCTTCAATTGAAATGGGGATATGAGCCCACTTCAGTCCTCTTTGTGCTATTGAAATATACACATGGGATTCATGCTTCAGGTAGGGATATGCGCCTCCCAAATTCTTTCTATAGGAATTTTTCCACAGACATTCTTCGAGTGAGTAGGGACATGGACCTGCTTCTTGGCTACCAACAGAATATGTTGGTGGGATTCATCAACGAAAGCATGGATATGAGCCTACTCTTATTTATCCAGATCCTTATATGCCTAATATTTCTTCCTTATTTCCCTGTTCATGGGTTTCATAGGTGGTAATGTGTCGAGTGGTACCCTTAGAATGTTACTTAAGGGAATCAGTAGGATGATGCTAGAGATATCGGATGATAGGATATCTCCTTGGTGGATTCTAAACAAGAAGGAATCCATAGTAAACTTCTTTATTAACCTTCATTGGATACTAATGGTAGTTATTCTAATTCTTTTGGAACAATATTTCAAAGAAGTTGGAGGTGGCAATGATAACCATTGACGTTACCTGCAGCTTTCTTTTGATGATGCATACTCATCAATTTCAACATTTGGAGACACTTTCATGTAGCCTCAAGGTTTTGGATTGTTATGTGTTAGTGTTATTCTTGTAAAATTTCATTTTAAACTTGAATCGGAAGATGTCAGTTGGGTGAGATCATTCTATGACACCTAGTGGTTTCATCTTTAGCTGATTTACCATAACAGTCACTAGATAATGACATGTCTCGGGTCAGGTGTTGTTTATGAGAGAATTATTTGCAGCCCCAAATAAAAAAAGAACAATTTCATCGATAATTTCATCATCATAGTCATGATAAGTGATCAATTACATATGCATGGGTATCATATTTTTCCTTTATTTTCCTAGACTGGCCATTCTAGTCATGTGGAATTATCAGAGAAAGGATGGACTTATTTCTTGAGAACCCTAGTTTAATACAATTATCCATTCATCTCTTATTTTTTTAAAGAACCAAATTGGGTCTACAATTATTTTTTCATTGGATATGAAAAAAATGTCATGATTCAGGGTCAACCTATCATCCTTATAATTTTAGAGATTCATACCTAGTTCGACATTTATTGTTTCATCAGAAAAGAGAACCTCTCACATAGTAGGAGGAAAATAGTCTAATGAAAACAAGACAATCTATTAATTTTATCATATATAGAATATGTCATAGTTAAATGATTTCACTTTGAGTCCACTATTTTTGTTTCATGGGAAAATATTTGGGTGGATTTGGACCTACTATTGATTTTGAGTGGGGTTAAAGGTGTTGCACAATTTGTGATGTAGGGTTTAGAATTAACGTTTTTTATCTCTAGAAACTCCCAATGGTTCCCCCATCGAAAACATAATACAAACATTCTTTCAAAAGTTAATAATTAAATCGGGGTTTCAATCCCAATGAAACTTATAGACTCTTATTTGTCGATAGGATGGTATTTCATGCTCATCACACTCTTTTAAGGGGGAATTTTTGCCTACTTCGAGACTCTCTTATAGTTTTAAGATATGTTTTTCAATATATTCCTAATCCCAATACAGGAACAGTCATCATAAAAAAATGATCATGTGTTTAATACCTCCACTTGTAAAAAGGAGACTTATCAATGAGTCCATATATATTTATCTATGGTTCTCCATCCATTTCCCATTAATGAGTATCTTCTTATATGTATATTGAAACCATATATCCATGAACTCCAAAATTTGTTGTTATCCAGAGAGTTGATTAATATCCCTAGGATAGGATTGAACTTTTATGTGGTTCCCAACATATCCTATTTGTAAAAGGAATCAATGTTCAAATTTTTCATTAAACTACTATTGATTTACATCATGTAGAAATGATATACACAAGGGAACGTAGGCACCAATTATTGATCTCAGGCTTTAGGTCGGTGTCCTATGTATCCTGGTTATAACATGAATTGGAGTCATAATTATTTAATCATGACCTTAGGACAGACCCCAAGGTGTATTCCCTTTATGGGTGAAATAATATCATTCCATGAAATGGGTCTAAAAATATGTGGTTTCAACAGTTGGTGGAGATTCTTGATGTGAATGACATGATAACTGAAAATCCCCAATCCCACATGATCCATACTTGTTATAGAAAATAAGGTAATTATAGTAATCAGACACACTACTTAGGGATGCTGGTCTTATGTGATTAGAAAACCCTTACAGTATGTATGGTTTGGATATCAGGCCTTAGGATGGAATCCTATATATCACAGTTTTGACAGGAATCAGATTCATTATAGTTTAGTGTCTTTGTCAATCCATATGTGGATGATGAATAATGATCAACTCATGTGAGATATTTATTCCTGATGGTTGTAATGTCAGATACATGAGGGGAATTACATATAAGTAGATTCCCATTTGAAATTGGGCCTTTAGAAGGCATCATAGATTTTCTAGTTATAGTGGGAATTAGAGTTCTAATAGTTTAGTTGATTGATGTATACACACTTTGGTTTCATTATAAATCATCTAGTGGATGAGGAGTAATTATTTTCTCATGGGATACACTAAGTCCCGATGTTATAATTGTCAATGACATGGAAGGACCTGCATCGAATTAGATTCCCATTTGATCTTGGTCATTATAAGGTTTCCTACATATCCTGGTTATAGAAGGAATAAATGTTCTTGTATTTTGGTTAATTGGGGATTACACATTGAGGTTACCTTATCAATATGATAGTGGATGAGAAGTAATGATCATACCAGGGAAGATATTGAGTTATGATGGTTGGAATTTTTGATACATGGAGGGACATACAATGAAGTAGATACCCATTTGTGTTCAGAACTTAGGAAGGCTTCCTATGTATCCTGTATATAGTATGAATCATATTTCTTGTAGTCTAGATTCTTGGGGATTACACAATGAGGTTTCCCTCTCGATATTCTATTGGATGAGGAGTAACGGTCATCCCATGGGAGAGAATGAGTTCTGATGGATGGAATGTTGGAGAGATGGAGGGACCTACATCGAAGTAGACACTGATTTGTGCTCAGGACTTATGAAGTTTTCCTATAAATCTAGGTTATAGTATGATTCAAATTTCTTATAGTTTTGTTTTAACAGGGCTTATAAACTTTGTTTCCCCTTATATATCCACTAGACATGGTCATCGTGCCCCTAGATGTTTATTTGAAATGTCTAAGGATGTCAGGATGTGTTCTGATTTCATAGTATACATGTCCATAAACAATCACATGATCCATTTTAATTGTCCAAGGGAAGTCACATAATCAGAATGGCATGTTTGTATACCATTTCTTGATCAAGTATGACATATCTGGAGGGTGTTTCATGATCCGACCAAGTTTTCTAGAGGAAATCACATGATCCAATATAACATGCTCAGAGGGTTCCGCATGACATGGAAAACATTCCCAAAGGATATCACGTGATCAATAATGGCATGTCTTGGCGATATTGTAAGACCTATCCAATATTTCTTGGGGACATTCTGAGAACTTATTTACAATTTTGGGTCTCTTCGTGGGACCTATGACATGTCCTAGTCTTCCCACATAATTTTGGAGACATGCCTAGAGGCCATCGCAAGATTTGGCTGGGAAGCCCAGAGGACATTGTGAGACTTGTTTGGCATTCCCAAATGGAATCATGTGACATTCCCGACATGTAAATGGGATATCATATTATCTAAATAGCATGTCAATAGAGAATCACATGATTTGAGCGACATGTCACGTGGTTGTCGCATGATCTAGGTGAGGAATGCAAAGTGAATGAAGATCATCATATATGTTCTTTGCATAAGTATCCAATATTTCTATAGTCTTTTATTCCATCGTGTATTTTACATGTTCCTCATATTTTCCTTGGGTCATCTTATTTTAGGTTTCTCATGACCCAACCATCATTGTGGACCCCCTTTTCATAATCTGATTGACACACCAGATTTCATTTTTTGTGATCTATAATGTGATCACGCAAATCACCTATGCATGTCCTATGATTCTTGAAGACATTCCCCATATTTTATATGGCATAAGTTTTTTTTATCACATGACTGACTTCATTGAGAAGTCTTCTTCTAGGATACTATTTGTTAAGTCTCTTCGTTATTGGATTATCGATTCATTTTTTTGCTGAGGTTGAGAAGGGGATTTATAAGCCTCACCACCCAGCTATACTCCTTCTCTCAAGGTGTGTATCTTGTATATTTATTTTGGATTTGGAGTAGGTTTTAGTGTCACATGATTTTCATGATCTTGTTGTGGGTCATCCATGGAACCTCCTAATGATAGCAACCAATGAGAATATTCTGTTGTTTCCATTTTTATTAGAACCAGTACAATCAAATGGATTTCTCCTGACCATGTGAACATGTTAAGGAGATCTCAAAAGGTTAGTTCAACATGTCCCGCTATATTCATGAGATCATGATTCATATGGAAAGGATTTCCCATGATCAAAGATAATGTCACACCCTGACCAGTGTATTTAGTTTATTTAATTATTTTCTTACATTTGATTAACATTGTTGGGGTTCGGGCCCTATCCTGGATAAATTTTTGAGTTATGTTAAAAAGGGAATTTTTTTAGTTGACGTCGATTGGTGGACGAGTAGATTGAGATTTGGAAATTGCGTGGTTGCAATAAAATAAATAAAATAATAATTATTGAATTATTAAAAAATATTATTATAATTAGTATTATTAAATTTTTTTGTTATCATAATTATTTTTAAAATGAAATAAATACATTAATTATTTTTATTTTTATCACTATTATTATGATTATGATTATTATTATTATTATTCTTTACATTATTATTTGTCTTACTGTTATTATTATTATTATTATTATGATTTTTAATTTGTTAATAATGTGTTATTAAAATTGCTTAAATTTTTTCAAAGCAAAATTAAAGGATAACTGTAATATTCCCCCTATCTCCAATCTCTCCCTCTCTTTCCCGCTGGCCACCTATGCGACCCCTTTCTTAGTAGCTCCTCTCCCCCTCGGTTCCCCCTTTCTCATGCTCGGCGTCTTTGACTCCAGATGTTCTTGCAGTCATGACCTCCCCTGTTTGGTGGCGCAATGTCAGCGACCCACCACTGATGCACACGACCACCCACAACCGGCTCACTACCTGATCCCACTTCTCCTACCCAACATCCGGTCACAACCCTATCACGTAGCCCCCATGAGGCCTCCCCCAACCAGGTCACAACCGGTGTACCCGACCAGCCATCCCCTTTCTGGTTACT
Source organism: Viscum album (assembly GCA_963277665.1). NCBI lineage: Eukaryota > Viridiplantae > Streptophyta > Magnoliopsida > Santalales > Viscaceae > Viscum > Viscum album. The sequence goes on along the minus strand of OY728148.1, from coordinate 493,194,862 downwards.
GGTCCGACATGTTGGGGCACAACAGAGGTGCGTGGTACCTCCAACACATAGAACATGGATCAAACGGAGCAACACAATATTTAACGTGGTTCGGTCGGATGACCTACGTCCACGAAGAAACATTTCTCTATTTCTTCTCTCCGGTTCTCATCGGAGGATCACAAAATCACAGATTACACCACACTTCTTACACACACATCATATTTCTCCCTTTAAATAGAGGAAGAAATAAATGATCTTGTCTATGGTATGTGGAGGGTAGCTCGTCTACCCTTGAACCTTCCTCCGACCTCCTGTTGTAGTCCACCATCTTGACTGCCCACCAAAGGAGAACTCCACCATGCTACTGCGGTTGTTGCCGACCAAGAAAGAACCTACAGCCGCCCAAAGACTTCCTCCCCTACAAAACTCCCTCCACCAATCACTCCCCATATTGGGAGTGGTCCCTACAAATCTCCCCCTCACGACCAATTTGGGGTAGAAGCCTGACCTGCAGTTGCCTTGTAGGTGTTGAAAACATCATCTGTAAATCAAACATTCTTCTTCATGCTAGAAGACATGGCACTTCCACCATCTTCACTCGATCTCAGGATGACTGTGGTCCCCATAAAAAGATACAACCCTTGGGACTCCTTCCCAGTAAACATCGTTGCATCCCCACATGTGACTTCTAACACTCCAACTTCTATGTAAATCTTGAACCCTTTCGCATCGAGCCTGCTTAATAATATCATGTTATGTCTCATCCTCAGAACGAATTTCACGTCAGCCAGTTTTCGTACTCCTCCATCTGGTGTCTTCAATTTCACTGTCCCGAATCCTCGAACCTCGCATGTCAATCCATCACCAAGTCTCACTGAGTCTCACACTTGCTGAAAAGTATCAAATTTACCTCTTGTCGTACATATGTGTGCCGAGCTCTCCGAATCCAGAACCCATCCGTCTTCCTTTGGATTTTGAGCCCGCTTGTTATTCCTTCTCAGAAAACGACACTCATGCTTCATGTTCTCGTATCTTTTTCAGTAATGACAATGCACTTCTTCCCATTCAACTCTCTCATCTGAGTGAAATCTTCCCGTTGTCACGCAGATTTCATCATCTACTGATAATCCTATGATGTTTTCATCCTCCTCTTCAACTTTCTTCTTCCAAACAACGTACAGTTTGGTCTCACCACAATCACTTTTATAGTGACCCTTCATCTCGCACCATAAACACGTGATTTCTCTAGGATCACGTCCCTTGGATTATGGCAGCCATTCATTACCTCATGACTTCTGATGTCGTCTCCTCCCACATTGATCATCTTACATCGCCATGATTTTCTCCCCTGAATGCATCACAGGTCTTCGGAATGCCTCTGAATCTTGAAGCGACGCCAACACATCGTCCAGCTTCAATGTCTCCTTCCCCAGGAGAAATGCAGTTACAATCCCATCAAATGAGCTTGGTAGTGATGAAAAAAGAAAAGGTGCTTTTTCTTCCTCTACAACCTTCACACCGAGCCCTAATAACTGTGTCAGGATATTGTTGAATTCGTTGCTGTGATCCAACAAATTAGTTCCCTCGTCCATGCGCAACTCGTACAATTTATTCTCTAGGAACAACTTGTTGGTGAGCGACTTCGCCATATACCGCTTCTCCATCTTCTTTCAGATCTCCTTCGGTGATGTTTCATCCAACACCCAGTACTTTACCTCATTCTCCAGACATAGCCGAATTGTGTTGACGACCTGCATCCCGAGCTCTTCCCAATCATCAGCACTGGTTGTCTCGGGATTTTCTCCAATCAATGGTCTGATCATGCCCTGCTGCACCAAAAGATCTTTTACCGGGCTTTTCCACCAGCCAAAATTATTTCGACCATCTAACATCTCGATATCAAATATTGGTAGTGATCATCCCCTCGTCATCATCGTCGTTGCAAAATGCGATCACCACCGTCGATGTTTCACCCTTCTGTAACCACCTTCTAGAGTGAGAATTTCAAAAAACTAACTGTAATTATGCATCTGGAATGGTCGAAATAGTCGGAATCGACTCATGGATCACTGGAATCGGACACCAACTGACCAATATATTGTCAAAACAAGCTCAACAGTCCAGATCACTCCCTAACGTGGCACTGACATGGGGCTGATGTGTTGCTGATGTGGTACGCCAGAATTCCCTCCGGAATCTTGCAAGAATTATCGCCGGTGGTGTGAACAATATCGTTATTTCTGGCACGGTATTACTGTTCACACACGTGTTTGACCGAACTTTGACCGACCATATCTCTTTCGTTTCAACTCCGTTTTCTTCGCCGTATAAACAGTTGGATTTGCCTCGCCGTCCTCTTCATGAATCTCGCCTTGGAAAAATTTTCTGACCACTTTCAATTTTCCGGCCACCGGAAAATTCACCCTCGTTGCGTCGGTTCACCTCAGTTCGCTCCAAATCGCCTCTGATACCACTTTTTGGGGTGCGGCGGAGGTGCGTGGTACCTCAAACACACAGAATGAGGATCAAACAGAGCAACACAGTCTTTAATGTGGTTCGGTCAGATGACCTACGTCCATGGAAAAATGTTTCTCTATTTCTTCTTTCAGGTTCTCGTCAGAGGATCACACAATCACAGATTACACCACAATTCATACACACACAGCAGATTTCACCCTTTAAATAGAGGAAGAAATAAATGAGCTTGTCTCTAGTAGGTGGAGGGTATCTCGTCTACCCTTGAACCTTCCTCCCGCCGCCTGCTGCAGTCCACCATCTTGACTGCCCACCAAAGGAGAACTCCACCATGCTGTTGCGGGTGTTGCCGACCAAGGAAGAACCTGCAGCCGCCCAATGATTTTCTCCCGTGCAAAACTCCCTCCACCAATCAATCCCAATATTGGGATAGGTACCTACACGACCATAATGCCTCCCCCTTTGGGCGACTGGGTAGGCCAGTGCGCCTCCCCTTACTAGTAACCGGTCCAAACAGTGGGCCTCCCCTTTGTCGGTGCCCTTCTGGCCATGTAATCTTTTTCCCGTTCGGAATGAAAAGCCTGAAAAGACCTCCATTTGTTATGATTCCCATTATTTTAACTCCCTTTCTACATAGATCTAGTGCCTCCCCCTCTCCCGGCCATTCCGCACCCTTCCGGCGTTTCCCCAGCTAGCACGCGCGTTCCCGACATCGCCCTCTATTGGTGCATTTTTCTTCACATCGGTATACCTTTTTTCTTGATCTGTTTTATTCTTTTTTTATTTTTGTTTTGTTATGGGTTTGTTTATTAAAGTTTGTTTTTGTAGAGTTAGTATTTTAGAACCTACATGGAGAAATCTATATCATGCATTGTCATCACGCCATATTTTCGATGTAGGATTCCTATGTGCTTCCCTTCTAAATTTAATAATCATTAATTTTATGTTTTTAGAACCTTACTCTCATGCTCAATATTGTTGAGTATCCACATGGTTTGTCTTTTGGTGTGCGGAAAATGTTTGAAGGCTTGGATTTTGTTAATTAGTCTTGTTTTTCTACTTTATCACACACCATGTGTTCGAAAAAGTAAACAGTTAGCCTTTAGAATTTTTTTGTTATATTGAAAATATATTTTAGTCTTCTTAATATGATTTTGGCATTTGAAATTATGGTTTGGGGTTTCTTTAAAGGGGTTTCAATTTTTTAAGCTAAAGGAAGTGTGTTTTGGCCTTAATAATTGGGTTGTATTGTGATATTGAGTTGTAGCCCAATTTGATTTTTTGTACCTATGAAAGGGTTTTGGTTTAAATTGTAATGGAAATTTTTTATAAAGGGGTATTATAAATGATTTTGTTTGTAAATGGGGTTTTTAACACCTCTTTTGAAATTTGGGTTGGATTTTTGATAATGGATGATTTTATGGAATGTCTAAGGGCCCATTTGGTCACATTGTGAAAATAAGGAAAATTGATTATTAAGAAAAAGTTTGTTAGATTATCCTCATGCCTTGTCAATATTTAATGGTTGGGATGTACTCAGTGTGGAGTCTCTAGGTTCCACTATATAGGTTTCTCGATTGGGAACCCATTGTACATTATTTATTCTAATTCATGAGAGTATTTCTTGGGGAGAAATGGGATGAGACCTGCTATGTTATTAGTATAAATATAGGTTGTGATTTTTGGATTGATTTCATATGATGGATCACCCCCTATAATACTTGCGACATAAGATCCCAACATATTTAGAGAATTTTCTAAGACATGTGCCACACTGGTTGGTCACAGTACTGACTAGTGTCCTATAGTTTGTGGATATATAGGGTTTATTACTATGGTTAATTCCCTCAATACATACTAAGAAAGGGTGGATGAGCATATAAATAATTAGATATCATCGTATGTTGCATGATACTATAGATGGGGTTGCAGGTATAAGAATCGTTAGGATTATTCTTGATCACATATTTTCACCTATGTCTAATGGATTTCAGTTGTCTTAACTATTATTGAAATACTTATATACCTATTTACATTGTCCTTTCATTGTGACATCCTTGGTAATATAGTGTGGTGTGTTTCATGGAGAATCATTTTTTGGTTTCCTAACTCCTTAAAAAGGTTTTTCAAAAGCAAATTCATTTGAAACTCTTTAGTGCTAGTTTTAAATGAAATCATCACATCCCCTTTAAAATGGTATGGTAACACAAAATGATAGAATTTGGTTTTGAAAATGATTAATGGAAATGTATAAAACTTTTATTTTATGTAAATTTTTTTGATATACATACTTTAATATATTGTAGTTCAATATTAGAATTGATGTTTCCTTAATATTAATGGTAGTGCATTGGGGAATAGAATATTGGGTTAACCTATTGAGTTTTAATAATAATGCCTATAGTTATTTTCTTTTCTTAGTCCATAGGAATGTTTTAGCTTGGATGTGTTCGCCTTGGGTGATGTTTTACCATCTAGTTGGACTTTGACCCGTGGGGTCACATGGTGATAGTGGTTATCCCGTTCACTTAGTTTTTATATTCGGTTTTTCTTAGTTATTCTGTTCAGTTTATTTATTTTTGGGATACTCTTTTATTTTTTGCTTCATTTTTTATTTATATTTTGTGAAATCTTTCCCATAAGCACTCCATTGATTCCCTTGGTACTTGTCTCTATCCTAGGAGGATCGGGAACGCCTCTCATGTTTCGCCGTAGATTGACTCAGGTGACCAGTTTAAGGTCGAATTGGGTTGGGTTGTGAAAAAATGGTATCATAGAAGGTCAGCTCTTAGAGGACCTTGATTTTCAGAGTACCCTTTACAATTTGGGGATGTCAAGGAAGATGGAGTGGGGTTGTCGGGACACATGGTGTAGGTATGGGGAGAGCTTCACTTACACTTTCTCTTTCTGACCCTCGGGTTTCCATGGGATGTCTAGTTTTGTTAAGTTATATGGTTCTTTAGGAAATGTTTTGTGATTGAGATATGATAAGGGGAGTTGGGATAATATTCCTCACATGTCTGCACTGCCTGACAAGCCATGTAGAGAAATGGGAATGGTCCTAGAGGTCTCTTAGTGTCGGTGGCGTGCTTGGCATATGGCTTCCAACCATATTGTCAAGTCACCCACCGACACTAGTTATATTTTTTAGTTGTTTTGGGTCTCCCGTGACTTTTGAAAAGTGAATTAATCAGACAAAATTGTATTGAAACGTGGTTATTTGAAAATACATGATTAATTAGGGTATTTTTTTAAAAGAAATGTGGTGACTAATCTATTTATGGAAAATAAAGTTGTTTGGTTTTGGCCTTGGCATTCTTATGGGTTCTCACATGTCTAGTGGTATGTGGGAATATGAATTGTTGTTTTTTATGGTGGATGGATGCTTGGTGTGGCACCAAAAAATGCATAGGAGTAACGCTCTAAAGGATACAAATGGAGAGTGTTTAACCTAGTAAACTTGTTTTAAATTAAATATTTTTTCAAAAAGGGGATATTTTTATATTAATAATGGTTTGTTTTTTTATGTTTAGAGTTGATATCTCATGTATTGATTGATCTTGAGTGTTTTTTTGTTGAGTTAAAATTGATTTAGTCCTTGAATTTTTCTTGTCCAGTGACTGTCCCTTTGAATATTGAATTGGTGATTGTAGTGCGGTTGATCAACATAAGGTTTTTATACTTGAGTTATGAATGCTAGATCCACCTCTATTTTATGGTCAAGTAGAACCTTTCATAGAGGAGTAGATGCAAAATATCAAAGGGATTATAAACTATTTGAGTTGCCCAATTATTTGAAGGTTATGTTTGATACTTTGATTCATGAAGGTTCACTGTGGTTGTGGTGGAAGTTGGTGTCTCAGAACAAACCCCGTGGAGACCTTACATGAGAGTTTTTCAAGCCTATGTTCATTCATCAATATTTCTCTGAGTAATAATTTTTGAAGAAGGGATTGGAGTTTTGATGTCTGCAGTAGGGTGACAGATTAGTTCTAGAGTATTTCCATAATTTTATAGACCTAGTTCATTATTATTCAGGTTATTCTACGGATGACTCCATGATGGCTCAATGTTATGAGGCGGGTTTCCAACTTGATCTATATTCAAAGGGGTTATCATCATACATAACTTCATTTTATGATGTGGTGAGACAATATTTTCATGTCGAAGCTGTGACGGTATGAGTTCTCAAAGTAGTCCTCCCTCCTCCAATTCCGAGGAGTAGTAGTGAGGATTCTCACAAGTAGACAAGGAAGCAATTGAATGTTGATGGATCATGTTGTGGAATCAAAAGGCCTTAGGATATTTCATCAACACCTTTAGAGTGAGAAATAATCATGTGTTATCAGTGTGGAAATCTGGGTCACAAAAATCCCTCGTGTACAAATGTTCCAAAGCCATGGCAGACTTGTGGATTCTTCTGTCACTTGCAGCGATTCTGTCCGCGTGTCGCTAGAAAGCATCATATAAAAAATTCTCATCAGCGATATGTTGTTTTGTTTTTTTAATGTTTCTTGTGTATGTTTCCTTCTAGTGTAAGGGATCCCTTATCCTGGAAGTTTTACTAATGGTGTTTCGGTTTTTGAAATGTACGGGAATGTCATGGGTCTTTTAATAAACTCCGATTTTCAATGCTAGTGTTGTTTTAATTTCAAAATTTTGTCCTTTATATTGTCTAATCAAAATATGTATGTTTTTTATTAGGATTATCAAAACCTGACGGAAATTCTAGAGATGCTTCATCCATCATATATCTAGCCAAAGTCCTTGGAGTGAAGCTGTCATGTAGTCAGGATCCCCCAAGGGGTTTAAGAAGTTTGGTTAAGGTTGTGCATCAATCATTATGGTGAGATAGTTCTGGTGTTTATATTTCTGTTTCTCCATCATTGTAAAGTTTCTATTATTGAAAAGAACGCGATGTACTTATCCCTCACCCAATGTTAGTAATTTTTTTCCTTTTGGATGGATGTTTCCAGTCATAGTCCTTATGTGGACCACCCATGTGAATCAGTTGCAGCTTTGGTTTGTGTCCATCCCAAAGTGATGAGTCATGAGTAGTTATCGATTTCAGTCTCACTATCTTTAAGCCCCTCTCTCCCCGCCCATTAGGTGATGATTTTTGGTCTATGTGGGAGATTTTAGTTTAGCTCTTGTCCCCTTCATATGAGAGTGCGTGGTTTAAATGTTCATGTTGAATTCCTTTAGATTGCGTAAACTCAATTTGTGTTCAAGTTAATTTCCATGTTTGGCCTATTTTAGGATGGTTCAAAACAGTGGGGAGCCCCCCCCCCCTTGTGAGTCTTTTTGGGTGTTCTATTAAGAAGTTATATGATGATAGTTTCATTTTTTTGTGTGGAGTCTGTTTGGACCTCCTCTCTGCTGGTGATCTGTTTCACGAAATAAGGTTGAGTCTCGTTGGTGGTCGATGAAATGTCCTCGAATTAAGAGGTTGGATCATGTTGTTATGAGATCCTGAGTTGTTGATCAATTGGTTGGAATGTTATTTGAATTTCTAGTGGTGGAAAGCATTATGAATGGGAGAATGTTCACACCCCTACATGTGTATTTAGTTTATTTTATTATTATTTTTCCTTTGAATAACTTTTTTGGGGTTCTTGCTCAGTCCTAGATAAATTTTTTAGTTATGTTAAAAAGTGTGTTTTTTGGGACTATGTCATTGGGAGCACAGTTAGAGTGTGATTTAGAAACCATGCGATAACATTCAAATAAATAAAATAATAATTTTTTCAATTATTAAAAATTATTATTATTATTAGTATTATAAAAATTATTGTTATCATAATTATTATTAAAATGAAATTAATACTTTTATTGTTTTTTTATCATTATGATTATGATTATTATTATTATTATTATTATTATTATTCTCAGTATTATTATTAGTTTTATTATTATAATTATTTAAATTATTAATAATGTGTTATTATAAATGCTTTAAGGTTTAAAAAAAATTAACGGAACACCCTAATATTCCCCCCTCTCTCTAATCTCCCCATCTCATTCCCACTGTCCACCTATGAAAAACCCCTAATCAGTGGAACATCTCCCTCTCAGTGGCCCCTCCCTTCTACTCGAAAATAACGACTCTGACAACACCTATGGTCGTGGCCTCCCCTGATCAGCGGTGCGATGCCGATGACCCACCACCAGCGCACGCGAACTCCCTCAGTCTTCACACTACACGACGCCACTTCTTCGGCCCGACCTCCAGTCACGACCACAACATGTAGCCCTGATGAGGCCTCCCTCATATGGCTCACCAACATCATATGCGACCAACCCTCCCCTTTCGATGACTGGTTCAGCCAGTGTGCCTCCCCTTGTCGGTGACCGATCTGACCATCACTTCCCCCTTACTGGTGATTGTTCCAACCAGTGCGCCTCCCCTCTGTCTGTTCCCTTCTGAACACGCAACCTCCTTCCTGTTATACATGAATATCCTAGTTGGACCTCCCTTTGATGCACTTCCCAATAACACAAGTCCATTAATACATAATTCTAGCACTTCACCCTCTCCTGGCCATTCCGCACCTCGCTGGTGTTGCCCCGACCATCATGCGCCTTCCTGATGTCGCCCTCTACTGGTGCATTTTTCTCCATGTCAGTATAACTTTTTTCTTTATCTATTTTATTCTTGTTTTTATCTTCAATTTTTAGGAGTTTGTTGATTAAGGGTTATTTTTTGTAGAGTTATAGTTTTAGAACATGCGTGGAGAAATATTGATCGTGTGTTGTCATCGCGCCATGTTTTCGAGGTAGGATTCCCATGTGCTTGCCTTCTAAATTTAAGAATCATTAATTTAATATTCTTATAAACATATATTAATACTAAATATTTTTTATTATCCAATTGGATAGATTTTTGGTGTGAGGATAATTTTTAAAGGCTTGGTTTTTCTTAATTAGGTTTGTTTTACTAATTTAGCGCACACCATATGTTTGAAAAAAAAGAACGGTTAGCCTTTGGAATTATTTTGTGATATTGAATCATAGTATGGTTTTGTTAAATATATTAGGGAATTTTAAATGATGGTTTGGGGTTTCTTTAAGGGGTTTCAATTGTGTTTTAATCTGAAGGAAGTTTGTTTTGTCCTAAAATATTGGTTTGTCTTGTGATATTGAGTTGTAACCCGATTAGTTTGTTACATATGAAAGTGTTTCGGTTTGAAGTGTGATGGAAATGTTTTATAAAGAGGTTTTATAACTTCTTTATGTAGAAATGGTGTTTTAACACCTCTTTTGAATGTTAGGTTTCATTTTTGAAAATGATGGTTTTATGGAATGTTTAAGGGCCTGTTTGGCCACTTTGTTAAAATAAGGAAAAGTGCTTATTACGAAAACGTCTACTGGATGCTCCTCATGCCTTTTCAACATGGAATAGTTGGGATGTCCTCAGTGTGGGATATATGGTTTCCACCATATGGGATTCTTAGTTGAAAACCTTTTTACATTATTTATTCTAAGGCATGATTGTAGTTGTTAGGGAGACTCGGGGTGAGACCTACTATGTAATTATTATAAATATATGTTGTGATTTTATGCTCGATAGAATATAATGGCTCACCCCCGTTAATTATTTTGACATAGTAACCTGGAATATTGAGATAATTTTCTAATGTCAGTGTTGCACTTATTGGTCATAGTATAGACTATTAGCCCATAGTTGGAGGATATACATGGTTCATTACTATGGGATTTTTCTTCATCCTGTCATGAGAAAGGGTGGATGAGTGTATAGAGTGTTATATTTCATTTTATATGGAATGATACTATATATGAGTTTGTAAGTATTAGTGTCATATGGAATATTATGAATCTCCCGGGTTCGCCAAAGTCTACTGGCTTTTAGCTATTTGAACTGTTATTGAGATACTTGTATACCTATTTACATTACCCTTACTATATAACTGACTTGATACTCTAGTGTGGTGTTTTTCACGGAAAGTGATGTTTTGGTTTCCTATCTTCTATGAAAATATTTTTCAAAAGAAAATGTGTTTTAAACTCTTTAGATCTAGTTTTAAATGAAATCATCACTTTCCCCTTGAAATAGGATGGTAACACTTAAGGTTAGAATCTAGTTTTGGAAATGATTAAGGGGAATGGATTGCACTTTGATTATAATAAAAAAATGTATAAATTCATTCTTTAATATATTGTACTTTGAACATAGAATTGATGTTTCTTTAATTTTAAGGGTAGTGCATTGGGGAATAGAATATCGGGATATCCTACTGAGTTTTAATACTATAGCCTATATTTATTTCCTATTTTTATTCCCTATGCAGGTTTCAACATGGATGTGTTTTCCTTGGGTGACGTTTGATCATCGGGATGGAGAGTGACTCATAGGGTTACATAGAGATAGTGGTTGTCTTATTCGGTTAGTTTTTCTTTTTCAGTTTTTGCATAGTTATTCTATTCAGTTTATTTATTTTTGGTCTACCTTTTTTCTTCTGTTTCTATTTAATTATATTGGAAGAAATCATTCCCATCGACACTCTTTTGATGTCCTTGGTAGTTTTTGCCAGCCCAACAGTGCCAGGAATTCCTCTCAGGATTTACCGTAGATCGGATCAGATGATCAGTTCAGGGTAAACCTGGGTTGGTTCATGACAGATGACTTATTTGGGGTCATTCAAGAGATAGTGGAAGTTTTTCAAGAGGGATTCCATGGGATCCTGCCTACATGTTGAGGGGACATTATGGGAACAATAGTGATCACCCTAGGTGTAAAATCCATTTCATGTGACAATCATCACATCTTCCCTTTGTGAGAAGCTTATGTTTCCCCATTTATTTCCTTCTTAATTTTACAATGGTTGGGGATCTCACAAAATGGGGGAGGGTTGTCAAAGATAATAACTCTTATTTCCCACAATGTGTCGCATGCCCAATAATTGTTCTTATGGTGATACATGAGAATTTTCATGTGCAACACCATTTATTGTCTATGGATTCAAAGGGGTATCATTGAATCAAATTGATATGTTCGAGACCCTTCACATCATGAATGTGACATGAATAAAGTATCTTTCACGACAAGGTGGACATTTTTTCAGGGCTTCATGGTTTCTTGCGGACCACATGATATCATCACATGAATTTTTGTTACCACAAAATGCTTCTATATTTTATATATTTAACCATTATTTCACAACGGATTTGGATTATTATCAGGTGCCTTTAGGCTGTCAAATTTCATGGCATGGAGGAACTCATCATGCAGCATCACCACGATTACCAATCCTCATTAAGAAACTTTCACAACAATGGGGTTGGTTTTAAGAGGGCCTCTATATGATCTCAATTATATCATTATATGTTCTTAACTGATTTTCCTGACATTTTAAAGGCCATGTGATCATGTTTCCTTTGTAAGATTACGTGATCTTTGTGTTATAGCTACCTTCTCTTCCATCGAATTGTGGATAAAATAATATCACTTTTTTGATTATTTCTTTTCATATTTTTTTTATAATTATAAGTTGGAAGGAATCAAAAAAACATATTCATTTTAATTTATTTTTTAACTTATAAACCTATATTTTATATTTTAATGATTTAGACACACATGACACTAAAATTGTTTTAATACATTATACAATTAACTTATATGCCTTTGAGAAATTTAACATTATAAAATGGATTTAAAATTTTGAATAATTGGGTCATAATTATTTAAAAAATGACTCTTCTATTTTTAGTTATAAAAATATGATTATGAGGACTAATGTTAATTGTCACGATAATGGTGAAATTGTTTCCCTAAAATATTTATTTTATTAAGACTATTTAATTTTTATATTATAAAATAAATTAATCATTTATCAATAATGAATATAATATAATTTTTAGAATTATATATTTATATGTGTACACTCATTAACTAGTAATCAATAATAAATATGTTTAAGAATACTTAAGTGTGAAAACATTATTTTTCAATGAAAATTGTTTTTCAATATATTATATGTTTTAATTTAAAAGTAAATGTTACCATATTTAGAAAATGAATTAAATTAAATATTTTTTATATTTAGATTCATAAAACCCAAATTTAACAATATATATTACCTTATATTTAGATTAAAATATAAATTGATTATTTAAAAACATGGTACCAAGGTAAAAACTAAAATGATAAAATGTATAAATCTAATGGTAAATAATAAAAATAACTAAAAAATGTGTTAAAATTAATTTTTTATGCTTGTGAAACCCAAGGAAAATTAAAAATAATTTATTTTGGAAATTTGGCGTCATTTACCTTTGAATTTTGTAATGATATAATTGAAATGTAAATATAATTCATGAAATTTCCATTTTCATCACTTATAACAGAGAATCACTTCATACACTTGATACCTCCCATATACCTTCTATTTTATTCATTAATATATACCATGTTTTCATACTAGAACCCTACCCCACTTATTTAGGCATTTTTTCACCATTAGTTAGCTCATGGACTCCATTCACACAACTAATTATTTAATTAAAGGAGGATAGGGTACACATGTCAAGGAACACTAAAGATATGAAGAACGAGAGTTTCACTAATTACGTGGGCCACACCTCCTGGGGATGGGAGAAAATGGTACATAATTCTAACAGGGGGATTTTTTGGGTAGAAAAAGTAGTCATGAAATCAGCCACACAATTACCCTTGTGCCACGTATTAAGAATCTCTATGTTGTGAGAACGAATTTCCTTACACTCGTAGATCATATAAGTGATTTGAAAAGGAGAGTCTAATGGGTCAATGAGGGATATCCATACCATTATGGATACTATTTCAAGATATGATGATGTTCGTTGATTTTCCTAGAGAGAAGGCACTGAGAATTTCCATCGCCTCCGCCTTAAGAGAATTTCTTGGTCCAGAGAAGGCACTAAACGAAAGATCACCAAGCCCAAGTCATCATGAACCCCACTATCGGTGTGCATGAAACTAGAACCATAATCACCATAAATATTTATTTTAGGACTCTAGGTAAGAGGAGATAGACATACCTAGTGACCCCACTTCCTGGGGCTGGATCGGTCCGAAGAGAGGGCTCTGGATAAGAAGCATTTGTGGGAGGGTGCTGTATCCTACTGAAATAATAGGCTAGCTAGCCCCGAGGCAAGGAATTTTGGTCTGAAATCCAGATAATGATCAGAGCAATAGGACCCATTCCATTCTTGGTTTCACAAATCTAAATGCACCAATAGCCCGCCACCAAAAGGATCGATCGAGCCTTGACCTCCTTATTATTGTTGTGACAACCACAAAAACAATTCAAGAGGAATCCATCAAGAGAGAACACTATGGCAGAATGAGGTGGGAAGTCACCAAGCACACCCCAGATCAAGCTGGCCCATTGTATTTGAATGAATAATATAGTGTGGATTCCTCCAAGATGGATAGAAAATAGATACACGTGGAGGAAAGATGAACACACTTTCCTTTTATATCCATTTATGAAAGGATATCTTGGTTGAAAATTCTACATATAATGAAGGATAATTTAACATGAATAGATTTTCACAAGAGGTGGCCACCCCCACTAGTTAGTCAATGGCTGAACATGCAATGTATGTTTATAAAAATTGAATGAGAACATACCATCAGAGGTTCCATTGAACATACATTGATCAGGGTACCCATCCAATATGATGTTGTAAATTAGTGCCTTTTGAGAGGGGTTTAGATTTATCTAGATGAAGTTGGGGTACGAACTAGATTCCTTGAAACAAATATTGGGTATAATGAAATCTTGTAAGTCCATCAACCCCCCCCCCCCCATGTCACACTACCAATAATTGATGTCCCCTTGCCCAAAATCCATTGGAAATGGGGAAAAATCATAAGAATGTGAACCCGATAAGATATCCAATGGCACAAGGGAGGTCTAAAATTCTCAGAAGAACTAAAGACATAATTTCCTCTAATACTATGTCTCTACAAGAAATGCACCTCAAAAACCTCCAATGCAAGCCTGATCGGGTGGAAATACATAGCCTTCCGCACATATCTAACTCCAATGCCTCCAAGCTCCACTGGCCTAACACATTTTCTCTAGGAATCCCCCACGGACATCTCTCCTCCCCGTGGTTATCCCAAATAATTCCATTTATGATATTCTCAATATGTCTAATGATGGTCTTGGGAACCTTGAGGGTGTATAAAATGGGTATAGGGATAGAGTAATGAACACATTTGACCAGAGTGATCCTTCCAAAAAAGGACAATAACCTATTCTTCCAGTTTTTGATATGATTAGTAATCATTCTGAACAATCCTTCAAAATATCTGACACGAATTTTACTAGGGGAAATGGGAGCTCTAAGGTAAATAATTGGAAATTTATTGCTATGAATTCCTAGAATAGAAACAATGTTGTCCCTATGACTAGTCGAGCAAGAAAAGGGAAAGTAAATCCCCCTCCTATCCCTGTTCATAATTTTCCCACTCTAGTATTTATACACATCCATGATCCTGTTAAAACCAATGATGGAGTCACTACACCCATTGATGAAGAAGACCATATCATCTAACAAGAGGAGATGATAAACCCCCCAGAACATGATACATAAATTGATATGGCAGGAAAAAACTATGTTGCATAGAGGAGGCCACAAACTTATTTAGGACATCCTGGACCATTATAAAGATGTAGGGAGAAAAGGGTCTCCCTACCTGAGTCCTATAACTAGTTTCAAGAAACCACATGGCCTCCCAATAATGACTATATTGATCCATTTAGAATTGTAGATATGAAATAACATGTCAATGACAAATTCATTTAACCCCATTCTCCTCATGTCCTGAAAGATAATGTACCACTCTAGTCTGTCATAGGCCTAAACATGTCCACCCTGATCACAATGTTGGACCCTTATACATTATTATTGATCTCACCAATTATCTCATATACAATAGACATTTCCCCTTGATGGACCAACCCTATATGAACGCATTTTGTTACTCTACAACCCAACTATGGATAAAATGAGAAAATATTATATTGATGAGGTTTGGAAGCACCTTATAAGTGAAGATGCACATGATGATGGGCTGATACTGAGCAATGCAGATGGGTTCAATCACCTTTGGAATAAAAATCATGGCAGTAGAAGTGAAAACCCGCAGAAGTCCTCCACTAAATAAGATGTTCCGAATAGCATAGATAAGTTCCTCCTTGATGACTCTCCATGCGCTAATGAAAAAAGACCCCAGGAAAACATATGGACAGGGTGCACCCTCCTGGTTCAGGGATATAACTGATTCCCACATCTCCTTCTCCTTCAGTACATGCTTGAGAACCTCACTGTTGTGAGTGGAGACAACCCTTGTGATTGAGCTGAAGAGATTGATCTGGTCTCGGGAATAATTATTCTACCAATGAGAGTTAGGATTACACAATAGATATATAAAATAAAATCCGACCATACCATAGAATACATCCATGTCTCTAGTAAAAGGTCAATCTTCATGATGGATATTTGAAGCTCTATGCCACTACTTCTCTTTCAGACATTAATGAAAATTGGCTGAGTTGTGATCTCCCTCCTTGAGCCTGGTGTATTGAGAGTGCTCACAGATGAACCTTACCTATTCAAGAAACATCTCATTGAATTGCTGCTTCTTGAGTCCGAGAGATGAAACGTTCTTCCCATACAAAGACTCTTCGCGATTTTCATTCATTCTCTCAATATCCCTATTGATAACCTAAAGAGAAGGCTACACAAAAGGGAGGGAATTGTACCAATCCATGAGAACATTTTGTATGTGATGCAATTTATTTTTGAATCCAAGCCAAAGCCTCCCTTGTAATAGTGAAATCTAAGAGGAATAAACCATCTCAAAGAACTCGAGGTGAGATGTCCAGGTTTTGCAGAAAAAGAAGCATTGTCCCTAAGGAGAACTGGTCCTTAGGTATATAAGAAGAGGAGAGTGGATAGACAATGTGTAGGTCAATTGGATGACCTCTATGTTGGGGAAATTAGAGATATCCTTGAGATTACCAAATCATCAACGCAATCCACACCAAGATCTTCAATATCCTTTATGGTTATTGTACCAAGTGAATTTGACACTAACAAATCCCAAGTTTTGGATCCCATCCTAGGCCAAAAATGAGGAGAATTGAATCCTATCATTCCGAGGGATAGAAAAAAACCCCTTCCTTCTTGATGGATCTAAGTTACTGTTGAAATCACCCCTTACCAACCAAGGTTCAGCTCCAAGGTTGAAGGATCTAAGGTTGAACCCTAATTACACATAAAGTCGAACCCGAATTGAGCCTAAAAAGGGATAAAAATAAAGAGCAATGTCCTCAATCCACCATTAAGCAAGTGATAATGAATAGAGGCCTCCAGCTTATCCACTGAGATAGGGGACTTCCAAAAAACCTAAATGTGATTATTATCAAGATCACCGTGAAAAAAATAAATTCATGCTAGATCTTTTAGAGCACTCCCCAATTCTGGAAAAGATAACATTTGGATCAAGAATGACCAAAAGTGAAGATTTGTTCTTATCCACCTCATTGGAAATTAATTCCATCTTGATATAGGCCTTGAGACCCCAGGTATTCCAGATTATTAGGGTGAGAATTAAAAACAGGACCTCTTAGCCCTGAACCTAAGAGAACAAGGTCCACCAGTAGGCTCCCTTAAAGAGATATGAAGTGAAATTTCCAAAGATATCTTTCACATAATAACGGGGGGAGATCTCAGAGGATAAAGGGATTAGGACACCAAAGCAAGGGGTGGAAAACATGGATGAGAGGCCAACCTGGGTGGAGAGATAGTCCGAGAAACTAGCCTGGGTGGAGAGGCATGCTGAGGGGAAGCCCTCTGTGGGAAAGCACACTGAGAGACTAGCCTGGACTAGTGGTAGGTAGGGGAGGGAGTGTGCACAAGTGCACTATAATAGTTTTCCAAGGAAATTGTTAATAAGGGGATATTAGAGGATTTGGAGGGGGAGGTGGTTTGGGGGTCATTGAAGGAGGAAGAAATTACATTTTGATATCAAAATGGAACAGCTTAAGATGGAAAAAAGTTGGATGAATACTGGGGGGAGAGGTACCATTGTATATAGGGGACAAGTGATCGATATGAGGAGAGGGATAGAGGGATGGGAGGCTTAGGGAGTGGGGAAAGGGAAGCCGAAGGGCGGGAGGCATAGGTGAGGGCTCAAGAAGAGTAGGGGGGTTGAGATAGAAGTGGGGGATGGAAGAGGGTAGGGGAAGAAGTGATAAATAGAGGTTTCACACCACCCACCAATAAAAAAGCTACACGACTTCCCAGAGAGTGTCCGGTTGAAGCTTGAGACAAATGCCCCGAAGCAGCATATTTCATGCACTCTTACTATGCATGGCCCACAATATGACAGATGGGTAAAAACCTAGGAACTGAGGGAGAACAATATATTTCGTCCATTTCAAACCCCCCCCCCAATCTAAGGAAGAATCTAGGATAGAAAAGGAGATGATATGTCCATCTCTATGAAGATCTGATCCACCGTTGAGGTCAAGGGGGATATATTCTGCTCTTCCTTATAGAGAAATTCACCAAGGGATTTTCCAATCACCTCTAAGAAAGATATTGGTTATAAATGTAGAGAAATAGAAAAATATAATAGAAAGAATAAAAGATAACAAACACCACAAATCTTTTAAGATTTTATATTTCACACAATTCATGAATTACATACAAACATATTTATAGGTTTTGAAAGAACCACAGAAATGGAAAGTGCATATTATTTCAAAGAGGAACAAAAAAAGGCAATAAATTCTTGCATTGTAATTGAATAGACTCTTTGGGGAGGAGAAAAAATAACACATGGAAAAGAGACGCATGAGAAATATGATGTGAATGGGTAATAAGTGCAACATGGGGAAGAGGCGCTACATGGGGAAGAGACTTCGGCATGGGGAAAAACCAATGGGATTGGTTTGTTAATTCCAACACTCCCCTTAAAACGAAAACCAGCTTCATTCTGAACATCATTATTAGCCTTTTCAATACATCTGTTTGTAGATACTTTTTGAAAATATCTACCACCTATTCTGTAGTATGTAAATATTCAAATTTTATCATTTTTTGTTTCACATGATCCCTGAGAAAATGAAGACCAATATCAATATATTTGCTTCTCCCATGATGCACCAGATTTTTTTCTAGTTCAATAGACAATTTTTTGTCCACATATATCACTGTGGATCCATTTTTTGGATACATCATCTACTTAAAAAAAATCACAACCAAATTCCCTACCAATCAATAGAGGACACTACCACGTACTCTGTGTCACATGTGGATAGAGAAACCACACTTTTCCCATGAATTCCACATGAAAGTAGCCGATCCAAGAAAAAATATCTATGTAGTGGTGCTTTTTATTTCTTCTTCATCACCTCCCCAATTACTGTATGAGTATCCATAAAACATTGTTTCTTCATCGTATGGATAAAAAATACCAAAATCCAACATTCCTTTTACGTACATGAGGATACATTTTTCCACTTTCCAATGTGACTCTTTTGGAGCATCTATATACCTTCCTAGAATCCCAACACTATAGACAATATCAGGCCCTGTGATTGTGGGATAACATAGGATTATAATCAGACTCTTGAATAAAGTTGAGTCAATTATTCTTATTTCTCCATTTTTTTCCAGTTTTAAGCTCATTGCTACATGTGTGTTTACAACATTGCAATTGGCCATCTTGAATTTTTCAGGAAACTCTATGGAATACCTCTTTTGAGATATATAGGTGCTTCCATGTTGTTTCATTACCTCTATACCCAGAAATAAATACATGAGACCCCCATCAGTCATCTCAAACTCCTTGAACATGAACCCCTTGAATTCATCGAACATA
Source organism: Viscum album (assembly GCA_963277665.1). Lineage (NCBI taxonomy): Eukaryota > Viridiplantae > Streptophyta > Magnoliopsida > Santalales > Viscaceae > Viscum > Viscum album. The sequence goes on along the minus strand of OY728148.1, from coordinate 493,175,502 downwards.
TTTTGAATATTTATTGTAAAAAAAATCATCAACATACAATCATGCAACAAGTATATTGCCATGATCATTATTCTTGATGTAAACTGCATGACTATATAGACATTGGGAAAATCCATTCCCTCAAAGATAGTTGTCGATGATTGCATTCCAAGCACGAGGAACATGTTTCAACCCATAAAGCACATTCTTAAGTTGATACACTTTGTCTTCCACCCCATTCATAAAAAATCCTCCAGGCTGGCCAACACAGACCTATTCATCTAGAATTCCATTCAGGAACACAAAATTCACATCCAGTTGGTAGTTCATGAAATTTCGATGGACAAAAATGGTGATAATCATCCTTACAGTGTCAAGGAGAGAAATTAGAGAAAAGACATTTCATATTCCACCCCATACTTGTTTTTATACCCTTTTTATATGAGCCTTGACTTGTATCGATCAATCTCGTCATCAGCATTTCACTTGATCTTGTACACCCATTTTACACTAATGGTTTATGCCTTTTTGGGCGTGTAGTTAGCTCCCATGTTTCATTTCTCAATTTTTCATGAATTTCATCTTCTATATCCATTCTCCAGTATTCTACCCTCATGGATTCATGATATGTTAGAGTGTCATGATCAACATACAAGAAAAAAATATTTACATCTTCGGTATGCTCATAAATGTCACTCAAAATTTTCATCATCATAGGAGCCATACGTGAGGATAATTTGGCCAATTTTTTATTTTATAGAGTGATTTATAGAGTAATTAAATGAACTCCAGGAATTCTACCAACTGATGATACGCACAAGAATGGTGTTGCGGGTTCTTGCTCTTGATGATCATGCCTATCCTGTTGATCTTCTATTTCGATTAGAACATCTTTGTTTGATTCTTAATCATTCCATTTCCATGCTTCTTCCTTACTAAAGACCACATCACTACTCAGCAATAATATATTGATTAGTTTATTTGTAGAGCTTATATGCTTTATAGGATTCATAATAGCTGATGAAGATTCACTTTTCACCATGATCATCATGTTGCCTACTTCTTGCTTCTAGAACATTACTATAGGTGACACACCCAATGATTCTGAGGTGAACCACACTCAGTTTTTAGACACTCCATGCCTCTTGTGGTGTCAAGTATCTATCACTTTTCATTGGACACTGATTGACCAGGTTGGTTGTACATGCCACTACCTCTTCCCAAAAACTCTTTGGCAGCCATTTCTCTTTCAGCAAGGTCATCATCATGTCGAGGATGGTGCAGTTCTTTCATTCTGAGATGCCATTTTACTATGGCATGGTGCCTTCTTTTTCATGATGAGACACTTCAGTATAGAGTGGAGGAGAGTGGTGTTTTAGGTGAATTAAATCGAAAATTTCAAACCATCCTTTTTATTTATTGATGTTCATAGCCTACATTTATAAGGATATTTCTAAGATAAAACTCTTGCTCAGGACATATGTATTACCATCCTCACAGACATTTGTTCTTAATATTCCTCTTTATAAACACGTATATAAAAACAAAAATAATTAAATTAGTATCATTATTATACTTATATATTATTATATTAATATAATAACCATTATTTATTCCTCTCCATCCTTTATTATAAAAATTCATCTTCAGTGCATGTGTGCAGACTACCGGCCCCATGAATTGGAGTCCATTTATTTTGTCTACCAAATATCATGGTTGGTTTTAAATATGATATTTATGAATAAATACAATATATATAATATAAATATAATTCATAAATTTCAAATTATCATATACCATATTTCCATATCATTCATTGAGAAATAAAAACGGTAACCATGTGTTGTGAAAACTATCTCCTCCATGAAGTAATGTATCTCGTTTCCACATAGTTTCTTCCTTATTTATTAAAAACTATTTAAATATTAATCACCACATTAAAGGTATATAAATAATATCATTATTATCCTATAATAATGATATTATGTCTAGAAGAAGCCACATTTATAATCAGAATCATCCATTTACTACAGTATATTGTTATTTGGGCTGGTTTGACCACCTACTTGAACAATGCTATAAGACTATATCATGGATGGTTATGGGAACTTAAATAAAAATTTTAATAGAATATAATAAGTAAACAATAATTTTTTAATGTTTATAGACTATTTATCTAGTCTATTTAACATGTCATTGAAACATCATCTTTTATCACTAAAATTATTCAAATAATTCAATAATACATTTCATACCATTCACTAAGGACCCTATGAGTGATTAAAAACATGGTTATTCATATAGTGTAAAATATAGAATTTCAATACATAATCAAAATTAATTAGTAATTAATAATATTCAAGAATGTCAATAAATTTTTTCATTTCTATAAAATTATCAACATGATCATAACACATATAAATAAAGAAGGTGGATGGTTAAAAAATAGATATCCAGCTTTCCCTTAGTCATCTATTTTGGAATAACAATATAAAATATGATAAAAATTTTCACCACATTAATAAAAAGGATAAAATGATCAGAACCCATAATGAGAAATAATTTTGACGGTTTAAAAATAATATAACCCCATTGTAACAAAAGGAACTTTGAAAGAAGTTGATATAGATAAAAAACCTCCTTGAAAATGGATGCTCGAATGAAAACAGCCAAGAAGGATCATAAATTGGATGGTTTTGTACAATGAGTTCAATACCCCAATTGAAAAATATATATTAGAGTACAAATAGTGAAACATACACCCTATTATTGTAAATAATTTTTAAAATAATAATGAAAATACCAGTGAAAATTTAAAAGATATTTTAGAGAATTATTTTAACATTAATGTAACATAATATGCTACGAGTCCCTTTCTAAAGAATTTTTAATAGGTGAATTGAAAAGTATTTCAGACTTGTTACTTTTGAAAATAATCTTAATTAATTATACATCAAATATACATAAGGTTTATCTGGGATAAATATGGAGAGGAAGACAAAACATATGAAAGTGAAAGGGAAACCCTGTTTATTATTTGGAAAATACCTTTGTTCAAAAATAACATTATAAAAAGAGTAACAAAACATTTATTTATATCAAAATATATTTTCACCCATAGAAGTGGTTAAATTATTATACCATAAAATAATAGTGTGGGATAACCCAAACTTGGAAGAAATAAGTTCATGATGAAACAATATAACTCATGGAAATGAGACTTGAGTTTTTAATATTACTTAAGAGAAAGATAGCCCTTGAAATAAGAAATATTATTAAAATGTTTATTATGTGGTATCAATGTAAATTCATTGAAAAAATATAATATTATAAAATATTATCGATTGATATAATTTTCCAAAATTTTATGTTCAATAGTATGATCAGAACTCAATAAATAAAAATGAAGTTAACAAAAAGAATTACAACTACGGTTACAATTGAGTAAAATAGATTTGATCAAAAATAATTTATTTAGACTAGTATTTACCATGAATAAAAATATATGATAACTATGAATCTATGGGAATGGAATATACCAATAAAATAAAAACAGGGTCCACAACATACCAGTATTTCAAAGAATTAATGTTTGAGATAAAGAGCCCTTGAAGCCTGAGAAACAATTTAACCCCCCCCCCCCTAAAAGGGTGGCATTGCAATTGAACTTCAAATACTATGATTAAAACTTAATTAATGGTATTATATATATAATAGGTCTCATATAGAAAACATAAATTAAATTATGTTTAAAATAAAAAACATATCTCAAAGAGATAAATTTGAGATGAATACCCTTACCTCTATCCTGATTTATTTTTCAATTACACCAATAATTCTGAATAATTTAATTATGTTCGTTAAATAAATACCCAGGAAAATTATTCCTGACTAAAACCAATTATTATCATTTACTATCATTATACACAAATAAATATTAGCTAGTTTTTGCTATTAATAATGGTAGTTGTAAGCAACCTTTATCCCACTGAAATAGTTTCATAAAATTGGTGTTGGTATCTATTATTTTTTCAAATTTCATCACCATTAGATCATCTAAAGTACTAAAATATATTTTCCAATATATTTTAAAAATATATAATATCATTTTAATGTATTTTTAGCTAGGACCCAAATGATAAATTCAGTGATGGACATGTTTCGTTGATTCTTAATGAACAAAGGGTGAGTTATTAATTAATGAGTTAGATGTTAATATAACAATACCAGAACGATAAAAACATTATGTAAATATTTATACCATATTATAACAATAAATAAGTTATCATAGTCATACATTCAATAAATACATAGTATTGTTCATATAAGTGGTTAAAGATACCCCATCATAAATCTACCATGATTAATGGATGATTAAAAGGAAATATACTTATAATATGATTATAAAAAAGGATAATTATATTATTAAATTTATATTAGTGTGATATATCATAATTTTAACCAATATTTAATATATCATAATTTATATAAATTCATTAATTAGATGGAAAATACTATTTTCCTCTTCGTACGCCCGTTTTAAATGATTAAATATAATTATTATAGTTTGTTGATAATATCATTACTAGGTTCTATAATCATTAATATAAGAACCACAACGATATAATAAAAACATTATTTATAATTTTAATACTTTCCTCATGACCAAACATGTTAGGAAATGATGTAAAGAAAAACAGAATTCAATCATTCCATGGAGGTGGTAGTCCACAGGTATGAATGGTTAATGATTTCATTTTCTAGAGAACATGAGAAAGGAGTAATATGGTTTATGGTTTAAAAAAATCAAAAAATTATATATCAAAATTATTTATTAAATTATTATTTTATACCATCCTTTTAATGTGGTTATGTAATTCAAAACACATTTACTTGTGGAGGAGGCAGTCTGCACAACACATGAATTACAGTTCTACTTTTCATAATAGAAAAGAAAAAAGCTTATTAATGAATGATCACATATAATAATAAAATTCAGAATATATATAAAATATTGAAATAAAAAATTTATTTTTAAAACTAAAATTTGAAAATTAAAATTGAATATAAAAATATACTTGAATGAAGTTAAGTAAAATTGATTACTCATAATGAGAACTTTGAGATTTCATTCGAATATCCCATAAAACTGGATGGTATAAACTAGTATATCATGAAAGGAAGATCAAGAGATTGAAATAGAATTATATGTGAAGTAAAAAAGGTTAGTTTTTTTATAATGAATCTTAATTTTTATTTGTGCATTTAATGGATGGTGAGAGGACCCTTTTATAAGTGTCGAGAGTTACATTTTTCTAAATATTTGAACTTAATATAAAGAGATCACATGTATAAAAAGTCATGTGGCTCTAAAAATTGTCAAATGATGTATTTAGGTAATATATAACATTGATAAATAACTCATTAACTCAGTTATTGATATGTTTTTATCATGTTTCAATCCCATTACCCCTTGAATTATTACATTAACCATTTTTGTTTTTACGGCAATAACTAGTTTTTACCTAAGGTAACAAAATATTTATTCCTAAGAAATATAGTCGTAATTATTAGATAATATATATTTTTTAAATATAGTTAATTTTATCTAATTTATTAAATTGGTACTAGTTAATTTTAATATAAAAATGTATAATGTATTTAAAATAATTTTTGAGAAAATATTACTTATATTCTAAAATATCAAATATAAGTTTGTTATTAAAATATAATATTTTAAAAAAAGTAATTTTAATTATAAAATATACATTTCATGTTTCATAAGTATTATTTTATTCTTATATCTAATTAATTTTAAAAAAGCTGTGATATTTTTGAGAAACTTATTTTTCAGTATTCACTAAAAAATCAATTATTTTAGAAAAATTTGAAAAATAATCTTAATATTATATTATAATTTATAATAAAAAAATATTCTGGTTTTATCATATTAAAATTTTAAAATTTTAATACTAAATTTTTAAATAAAATCAAAAAATATTTTGAAAAACTGCTCATATTGAAAATAACCTTTTAAAAATCTAAAATAATCTTTATTCTTATTTCCTATAAATTAATAAATAATTTATAAGTAATTTATTATTCATTTTGTAAATATATTATATAATTATTCTATAATAATATAATTATTTTCTTTATATAATAAACTAATTTTGGAAAAATACATTTTTAAACATAAAATTATTTTCTGAGTTATTTTAGTTATACTAAATGTATTTATTTTGTATTAAAATTAGGCTTTATTTTCATTATAACCATATTTATTAATGTAGTTTCTCCTATTTGGACCTAATAATTTAGAATCTACGTTTTAATGTTTATATTTAATACTTATATTTTTATCTAAATTATTCCTGGGTTTTGTTTTAATTTAGAATTTTTTGTTGAGAAAGATACCAACCACATTGACTAATTTAAAGGAAATAATATATTAAAATTTCATGGTGCAAAATTCACCAGACATTTAATAAATTATTTCATAATTTTACTCATAATATCATAGTAATTTGTTTGGGGAACACTTAATTATCCACAGACTACTGGATCATCAGGGGATTATTTTGGATGTGGAATGATATTTTTATATGAAAAATTGTTAGACGAACTTTAAAAAAAAGAGATAAACCATTCATAATTTTGTATGTAATTATAATAATGTAATACTATCTTGATATATAAGATATAACTTTCCTTAAACGTTAAAAATTATTTATTTGATAATCATGCCACTATTATTTTTATTAATAACTCAATATCAACTTGTTGGAGAAAACATACATGAAATAAGATACTATATTATCTTGAGTGAAAGCATAATTTTATCTATATTAGTAGTAGGTTCATAGTATTTTCCATATTCACATGGTTGTTGGTGACTATTTCTATCATTGGCCCTTATATTGAGATATTGAGTTTCATAATACCCAACTCTCATTCAATTGAAGAAACATATTTCTGTAGATTCTCCTTTCCCTTATACTTGTGAGTCTAAGTACCTTCCTAATCACACTTATAGCATTGATTTATCCCTATTAAGCAATTTTCACCATGAATATTCCCATATTATACAAATGTAGAAAATTGAATCTTTTTTACTTTATCATCTTTGGAACTTAAATTACTATGATATTACATCCTTCTCTTATTTGGTGTTATTGTAAATTTAACTATGTTCACATTGTTAATCATAATTCTTGATATCGATTTTGGAATAATCATAATATTTATCACCCTAAACATTATCCCGATAGTTCGTTCATTGGTAATTTCTATGTATTATCCATGCAATCCATTGTTAACTTAGTTCCTTCAATTTTAACCATCACTAAAATAAATAGAGTTAACATGAGTGATGATCATTATAAGATAATTATCATAAATAACTATAGTAATATTTAACCTCAAGATGTATCACTTTAAAACACTATCATGTCATCTTATTGTTCTTACAACTCAACTTATATCAAAATCAATTCAACCTATATCAATATTAGTTTAACCAATATCATTATTGGTTTAACATTAGTTAATTTGAGTTGGGTTTCCACATAAATATTATCATATTCCTAAAAATAGAGATCCAAAATTACCATGAATTTTTTTAGAATATTCTAATCCTAAAATCACTCAAATATTATGCTCTTAAAATAAAACTTATCATCTATATAGGAAAGAAAGTATTGATTAATTTATACATTAACATAGAAATCTATTAATTTCTATCTATTCAATCCATTTTCACATTCCTATATGGTTATCCACCCTAAAAATATCCTAATTCCTCATAAAGGTTTATAAAGAAAAAGTTAATCATCCAATGAATATATCATGTGAGGGTAATTGCATGTCTGAAGCAAGGCTAGTTTTTCCTTCACTAGGGGACGATTGAGTTAATAATAAATCCACCATGTTTATGGTAATTACCCCTAGGTAGATTTATGTCAGAGAATTAATCCCCTTTTAGCATCCAAACTGGGATGTATTTTCTAGGATAACCATGAAATCTCTACTTTATCAAATTTCACTTGATTATCCTATACATAGACTTCTATCTCAGACTTAAAAATAATTTTTTCAATAATGTTATTATATCCTAATATCAAAATAAAAATTCCATTATTACCTTAATTTTAAATCATATAATATCCCAAATGGTTATATATACCATTTAAATTGTGAAAACCATAACTTATCAACCCTTAAATCATCCTCAATAAACATCCAAATCTCCAAAGTTACCTAAAACCTTCTTTGATACCAATGGTGATGAAATGGAATCATACCCCCTAATCTGGTTGCATAAAAAAATACTTTATATACTCACTTTGACACGATCTTTAAAATCTTATATATAACTAGAATTAGTTAGGTGATCAATAACAATTATTGCATCTCTTACACCCCAAAGATCATTTTTGGTTTAATGCTTTATAATAATTGGCAAAATCATAACCTAATAATTCCCATTCCTTTCTCAATGAATGTAATTTTATTCTACTCTATATAAATTGCATAATTATTGGTATGTATTCAAAATCTACCAAAAAATCTTCCACAAGTGTTACCCTTTTAAAGAAGTTATTATAATACATTTATTTAGAACCTGGGGAATGAAATCATAAGAAAGGGGTGATCTCAAATTATTGTTAAGGTAAATGTATAATTAAATCATTCAAAGACATAATCAGGATATATATAATAAGGTATAAATATATAATATGAATAATAATAAAATAAACTAAAACATGTAGCATGCTATATCAATGAAAATAAATGAAAATATTGATAATGATAACTAATTATCTCATACTAATGGAATGGATAATTTCAGACATCGAACCATTTTATCATGTCCTTGTGCCAAGACACTATACATATATTGGGAGAGGTATTCACCCAAATCTGAGATGTTTTTTTACATGAAACTAGTTGATGAATTGTGGGGATATATAATTCAAGGTACCAACATTACTAGATTAAGTCTAATACATCCACCGTAAGAGTCAATAAGAAATTTCCTACCATTCCCTAAGGAACCTATAGATTAAAAGATAACGAATTATAATGAATAATAAACCTATGTTAGTTGTAAATAATAATAAATAATGTAAATACTTTTCCATGTGTTAATAAAATAGATAATTTGATTATAACCAATTTGTAGTAAGAAGGTGGACGGTTAAATAATTTATTGTCAACTTTCCCATAATCGGTTGTATTGTAATAACAACTTACATAACACTAACACTTATCAATATGTAAATAAAAGAAATAACATGATCATAACCCATATGGATAAATAACTTGGATGGTTTAAAAATAAAATAACTCTAGTGTAATAATATAAAAAATAGAATGATGTTTACAGAGATGAAAAACAACCTTGTAAAAGAATACATAAACCGTACTACCCAAGAAGGGATCATGAATTGGATTATTTGGTATGATGAGTTCATTACCCCAAAATATAAATATATATTAGAGTATAAATATTGTAACATAAACTCAATTATGGTAAATACTAAGGAAAATTAAAATGTAATGGAATTGAAAACATAGACGTTCTTTCAGACAACATTTTTAACATTGATGTAAAAGACGATGTTACGAGTCACTTCAAAAAAAAATTCAAAGATAAAGTGAAAACTATTTAAAACCCATTAGTTATAAAAAGTATATTCATTATTAGGGCTTTGAAAATACATTTATTTTATATAAATTTATGAATTAATAAAAAACATATGAAAGATAATGTAAAACATATTCTGTTATTTTGAAAATATCGTTGTTCAAAATTCACTTTGTAAAAAGAGTAACTAAACAATTTTATTTATAAAAATATAATTTTCCACATACAGGTTGATTTATTACCATAGAATAAAATATTACTGATGTATAATCTTATAATTCAAGATATAATTTCATGAAAAAACAATATAGTTCAAAGAAAGGAGACTTGAGTTGTCAATTTTTCTTTAAGAGAAAAATACTCCTTGAAGTAAGAAAATTTTCAAATAAATACATTATATAGTAGAAATGTAATTTAATTTAAAAAATATAATACCAAATAATATAATTAGTTATTATAATATGAATAACTTTTAATTATTATATGATGATCATAAATTAATGATTGAAAATTGAGTTACCAAAGAACATTTCAATAGGGTAACAATTGAGTAAATTTCATTTAATAAAAAGGTACTTATTTGGATTTGTATTTATCATTAATAAAAATAGTATATAATAAATATAAATCCATGTTAATTGAATACAGTATGAAAATTAAAACATGGTAGATAACCTAATCAAGTATCAAATATTTAATGTTTGATATAAAGATGCCTTACAGGCTGAGCAACATTTTAATCAAAACACATTCAAAGGATGATTTTATAATTTAAATTAATTTACCATGATTAAAAACAAAATTAATGATATTATATATTGTATAATAATTATATACACTATATAAATGAAATTAGATGTATAATACCAAACATGTTTGAAAGAGAAGAACATGAGATGAAAACCTTTACCTCAGTCAAGATTTATTTTGAAATTACTCCAAACATCCTGAATAATTAAATTATTTTCATTAAATACATACCAATGAAACTTATTAATAACTATAACCATTTATACTCAACATTTATATTCATTATATACATATAAATTTTATTTACTTTTTACCGATTTTAATCATTAGGTGTAAGTAATATTTATCGCTTTGAAATTGTTATTGTAAAGTGTTGTTGGTATACATTATTTTTAAAAATTATATCACTATTAGATAATTTAAGGTATCTTAAGATATTTTATAAGATATTATATTAATATATAATTACATTTCACTGTATTTTTGGTTACATTTTATGAGGACAAAATTAACAAGAGGCATATTTTGATGAATCTTAATGAACAAAGGGAAATTTTTTAATTAATGATAAAAATGTTGATATAGACTCACCATTAAAAAAAATTTATTATATATATATATATATGTAATATTATACCATTAATTAATTTTTCATATTAATACATGAAATAAATTCATGGCATTGTTTTTGTGGATTGTTAAACCAACCTAAAAGTGAACCTACCATGATTAATGGATGATTATGAGGTGGTTTAGTTGTAGAACCATTATAAGAGAAAAATATCAATATTATTTAGTGTTTATTGGTATGATATATCACAATTTTATCTAATTATAAAGATAATATAATTTATATCAAGTCATTACATAGATATATGAGAGTATTTTCCTCTTAGTATTCTTGTTTAAAAACATTTAATTAAGGAATATAATTTCATAATTATATAATTAGTAGGTTATCAAATTTTTCATACCAAAAAACACAGTTTATCATAAATATAATATATATCATTTAAATTCAACCATAATTTTAATCCATGTAAGGCGGTGAGAAATAGAAAATTAGAAATCAATCATTCTATGGAGGCCATAGTCCACACATGTGCAAGGTTGATGATTTCATTTATATAGAATGAGTTGAAGGATTAAAAAGTTTTATTGATTAAAAATTATATACATGATATATATGTCATAATTATTTATTAAATTACCATTTTATATCATCCTTTAAAGGTGATGAAGGAAGAAGAAGCACATTGCATTATGGAGGTGGTAGTCTACACAGTGCATGAATTAGAGTATCATTATTATCAATAAAAAAGTGAAAAGGAGATTAATAATTATTACAATAGAATAATAAAATCAATTATATAATTAATAATTATTTAATTAAATATGGTTTTTAAAATTTAAAATTAAAAACAAAAAAATAAAATAAAGAAGTGTAGTAAAAATTATTACTCAAGTTGAGGACTTTGAGATTTCCTATGAAGATCCCATTGAAAAGGATAAAATAGGATAATATATTGTGATAATAATATTGATTGAGAGAAATAGTATTCTAGGGGAAAAAATATTAGGTTTTCAGGTGAAAAGAGAATTTTTTGAGTTTATTTAATCGTGGTTAGAGTCCCCTTTTAAAAGTGATGAGAATGACATTTTTTGTAAATATTTCAACTTAATATAAATGGAGAACATGTTAAACATGTAAAATTGATCCCAAATTTAAAAATAATGTATTGGGGACGATATAATGTAGATAAAAACCTCATTTACTTAATTAAAGATATTTTTATCATGTTTCAATCACTTTACCCTATAATTATTACATTTTCGATTTTATCATTTTCCAAGGTAACTAGTTTTTACCTAAGGTGATATAATATTTATGAAAAAAATAAAATGGTACTTATTAGATAATTTGGACTCACTTATTATAAATTTTAAAACCATTTTATTTTATTCAATTTATAAAAGTGATACAAATTAATGTTAAAACAAAAAATGTATAATGTATTAATACCAAATTTTAATAAAATAATACTTCTATTATAAAATATCAAATGTAGGTTTGTAATTCAATAAATATATATTAAAATATATAATATCTCTTAAAAAACCTATATTTGGTAAATAAAAATGTTTCATAAGTATTATGTTATTCTTATATCCTAGTGATGTCTTAAAATCCATAGTATTTTCAAAATTAATATTTTTACTATCCACATAAAAATAAAATATTTTAGAAAAATAAAAAAATAATTTTAATATTATATTATTATTTTTAATCGATTGTTTTTTTATTATTTAAATAAATTTTAAAAAATTTTATAATTCATTTGTTAAATAAAATATGAAAATACAGTGGTAAACTATTCATATTGGAAAAGAGAATTTTAAAATGTTAACTATTCTTTACTCCTATTTCCTATCATTTACAAATTAATTTTTGGTAGTTAATTGTTAATATTATAAATATATTTTATTATAATTAGTAATAAAATAATTAGTTTCATGAAATAAAACAACAATTTTTGTAAAATATAATTTTTATGAATAAAATTATTTTCTTAGTTATTTTACTTATACTAATTTAATTTCATTAGTATTAAAAGTGTAATTTATTTTTATTATACCCATATTTCATAGTTACGTGACTTCTATTCAGATGTACCAATTCAGTGGCTAGGTTTTAATAGTTGTGATTAATACATTTATTTTTATCTAAAAGTATCGTGGTTTTTGTTTATGTTCATCGTTGTTTGTGGAGGAAACTCTCAAACACATTGAATTATTTAATGGTAATAACATATTAATTTTTTTTTTGTGTCGAATGAGATGTTAATGTACGTTCATGGAATTCATGACAATAGGTAATAGTTTTTCTATATCAAATTCCTCACTTTGAGTCTTGTTTTCTATTATACACCAAATTTCCTCAATACGGTGTACATATTGCCTATTTGAGATGTTAGATCATGGAATTATTTTATTCATCGAATTTAAAGAACAATTTGAAGCCCTATTTTTCAATATATTTTGATTGAATTACTACTCAGTCCATAAGCAGGGGTTTCCTTCTCAATTTTCATTCTATGGGACTCATGCTATATTCACCATTTATTTCCTTTTGTGTGCAACAGATATTAGTATTTAATAAATTTTACCATATTACTCAATAATTTTAAGGGATTTAATAGTTTATATTATTATACCTCCCCTATATTCTTTTGATTCAAGAGTTTCCAAAACCATTGTAAAACTCAATTTTTTCAATGGTGAAAAAACCATCCTATTTTTTGGTAAAGTAAAAGTGTGTTTAGTTTCCTTAAAAATATATCCATGTTTGGATATTGGATATTGGATGAGGCGGTGACATAGATGCTCCCATGGGTAATCACCCTAAAAGGTTCGGTTTATCATTTACTCAATCATTATTCTTATTAATGATTAATGAGACTAATTCTACATGCCTAGATTGACACTCCCAAGGGAGATGACTTGGATTGTTCAAATGCTCTTTATGATCTATTATAATGTACTTTTTCTACCATTAACGTGGTATCCTACCAATGTAAACTATTGAACTCAACTACTATCTTCCATGGATAACCCAACACATAAAAATTATACTCACACCGATTTTTATTTGATAAGGGTACTTCTGGTTACTTTGATGATACCCCACACATTCTATATTGATTAATGGATGTTATCAGAAACTTCCACATTATTACATTAAATGTGAAAGTATTTGATATATATATTGTTTACTATATAGATGGAAATTTTTTTAGTTTTCTATAGGTTACATAGGGAATAATATTAAATGTATTGATTAATCTTATAGTGAATGAATTGGAATTAATATGGTGATGGGTGGGGTCAACATTATTGTATGAACCTAGATCTTCTTTTCAAGCACGCTTTTCCTTTTTATATAGTTTTTGAGAAAAAATAAACTTTCTGGAAATTTTTAAAGTACATGTCGTGTACTTTCTGAGTACACACCGTGTAATCCGTTTTCGGCACGAAGCCATGTGCTGGCCGTGTCCGGGCCACACACACGGTGTGTAAGGGTGAGGTGGAGGCCGGTTAATTCGGAGTACGGAAAAATGAAGTACACACCGTGTACTCAAGAATTACATGATGTGTACTTTCTTTTTTTCATTAAACGGACCGGGGTCGCACCTCATCACGATATTTTTCTTCTTCTAGGTCTGGTTTGACAGAGAGCGACCCGTATGGGTGAATCTTCAACAAACTCCCGCCTCGCCGTCCGTTCTCCGATTCGAGCATGGTCGATTGCATTGGAATCGTAGAGGTGAGTTCTTCCTTCTTCTTGGGACTTGTTTCTTGATTCCTCCTTGTTTCAAAATTATCTTAGGTTGAACCTTTTATGCGTTTTCTCCGATCTACGTCGTTGTACGAGGAATCTGTCATCGCAGTTCACGTATATCGATATCCTAGGATCGAGGTAGGTGGTTTTTGCCTTTCCGTAGAAATTTGATGAGTATTATGTGCAATTACCTCCAATTACCTTGAATGTGGAATTGAATGTTCTTTTTTTCCCTTGTTGTATTTCCTGCTTTTCATGATTTCAATAGTAGAGGTTTATACTTGTGATTAGAATAATTTTTTTTGTGCTCAGATTACTTACCATGCTTGTTCTGCCTGTTTGGCATTTTTCCAGTTTCCATGCCTAGTTGTAGGATAGTGGAACTGCAACTTTATTATGCTGTTGAGCATTATAATGATATCCAAGTAGTTCTTGTGGTTTACTTGGGACGATATATGCACGCTGATCATTTTTAGTTTTACTCAGGACTGTGAGAACATAGAGTAGTAGACCACAGGTAGAATTGACGGAAGGGCTTCTTCAGAGTGTCTTTTAATAGGATACAAGACCACATGGGGAATTGACGTGGAGTTCTTCCACATAGAGTCTGTAGATCCTCGACATGTGCGACAGGGGGAATTGAAGTTGAGTGCTTCCCCAGAGAGCATTTAGCATGATACGAGACTATATGGGGAATTGACGGTGAGTGCTTCCCAAGAGAGTATATTATTTTTCATAGCTGAACCAGAAGGGTGAGACTGTGAGTGACTCCTAGAGGTTTTCTAGTACTATAGGTTGACCCATAGGGGTTTGGATTTGAGAACTACCCAGAGGGTTACCTGTTTTCTTCTTGTTACTGGCATCTTACTTGTGTAACTTATTTGTTAGAACTGTGGATTGTAACTGCTTGTGCTTTCCTGTTTACTACTTCTTGTTTATTTACTACCATGTATTAATTGACTGTTATGCACAAATCATTAGGTGGTTGCCTACTGGGATTTTATCTCACACCCTGTTTGGGCCATGCTTTTGGGCCCATGAAGGCTATGTTGCTGCAAGTAGAGATAAGGGCAAGCACCCTTCCACTTTAGGTTCTTGATTGCACCGGAGCTGGGGAGAATGGGACGGAGCCGTGGCTCACGATGCTGAGGAGTTTACTTTGTTTTCTTTTGCACTTGGTTTCAGTTATTTTTCAGCACGTTGTTGTGTTTACTTATTTCCATAGATAATTGTACCTGCTGCATCATTAGCATCATTACTATTTGTATTCATTTCTTACGCTGTTTGGTTACTACGTTATGCATGTTGTTACTGCATCCTCTATTGACTATTGTTTTTCCTCTGTATACCTTACCTAATGAGGGAATAGTTTCCCCATTGACTCCCCAAGTCCCTCGCTACTAGTAGGAAACTTCTGGCATTTGGGGAAACGCGCTTGAGGTCATGTGGCGAACTGGGTACGGGGCACCAACAGAGGGGCTCCGGATTCGGGTCATTACAAAGTGGTATCAGAGGAGTTCTTTTCTTTTACATTACTGTTTGGAGACTTTAGCAAGGGATAGGGTGGATTTGGTACTTGGCATTAAGATGTACTCGGGAGTATCTATCCCGTGTACAGGGAAGAGCCATACTACCTCGTTAATTGCAGTTTGCTTGTTTTGAGATTTTATAGTTGATCTGATTTCACCTAGAGTGATTTACATGGCTTGTGTTATTATTGTATTGATATTGCAGTTCTATTTCTATCGAAACCCAATGAGATGAGGGTATTCCATCTCATGCATCATATAGGCACTTGTAGGAATCACATGCCATGCATTCTTACAAAGACATCTAGGGTGCATTAGCAATTTAATACTGTTCTGATAGATCTTGTGTAGATTATGCATGATGCTGTGATAGTTGCATGATAGATTCTCTGTTGTATATTAGAAAACTGTTTGTTTTGTTCCTTGCATAAATTGAATGCAAAATTTTGGTTCTTGAGGTGTTATGGGCCCTCAAAGATAAAAATTTGGCACTTTTGGACTTGTTTTTATTGTTTCTGGAATTCTGTGCAGTTTCTGAGCTACTACCTAGAAAAACTCAGAATACAAGGCGTGTTCTTTTTGGGAACACGCCGTGTAGTTTTCAGGTTGTGTCACTAACCATGTGGGCAGAACACAGTGTTGTGAAAGTTACCCTGGAAACACGCCATGTACGGTAGGTACACGTCGTGTGAGTTCGAAGTCGTTTGACCGGCCATGTCACAGACAACACGGGTCAGGGAAGCTCGGGTAGAACACGCCTTGTCCAGAGGGAACATGCCGTGTAAACCTATCCAGGTACCTAGCCGTGTCAAAAACATCATGGGCCGGATTTACCTTCTTTCCACACGATGTGTTTGTTTGGAACACGCCGTGTAGTCTTGTTCAGGTACCGACCGTGTCACGAACAACACGGGACGATGTCACCTTCGCCTATACACGACGTGTTTGTTTGGAGCATGCCGTGTAAGATTCAGCTATGTAGACGACCGAGTTATTTACAACCATGGGCCGCCGAAGCCTTGCCTAGTACAAGCTGTGTTTGTTTAGAACATGTTGTGTAGTCTCGGGTTGAGTCGGACCGTGTGGGTTATCCGTGTAAAGAGACTCGGGTAGGGGAACAGTTTTCAAGCACACATCGTGTGTTGGGGTCAACACCCCGTGTAGTTTTAGGTGTACACGTCTTGTAGGGTGGGAGTGCACGCCCATGTCAGCGGATTAATAAGACATGCCATGTAGTTTTTATACATGCCGTGTAGTCGTGTTTTCCAATCTTGTGTGTTTTTATTCCACTATTCACGTTTTGTACTCTTGTGTTCTCTGTCCTTGTTTTCTGATCTAAGGCGTACTTCTGAACTTTCATAGTTATTCCTCCGAGACGTCCTCTGGTCATACGTCTGTCTTCAGGCAGTGATTAGACGCCAGACAGGGATGTTCTGGGACTTCCTGCCGATCCTCCAGTCGGGCCAGCCTTGGCACCGGCTGTTATAAAAGTTGCAGGCGCGGATGCGTAGTTCAGGTAAGGTTTCATGAGGATGATGCATGCCTTCCAGGGAGCACTACCTCCTGCCCCGACTATGGAAAACTTGACGCGGGTCTTTCAGCAGTAGTATCCGCCCACGTTCTTGGGGGAGGGAGGACCTCAGGATGCAGAGTCATGGCTGGAAGCCATGCTGACTATCTTCGAGCATCTAGAGATGCCTCCAGAGAATCAGTTCATGCTCGCCACCTACATGTTCTGAGACTCCACCAAGTGGTGGTGGGATGTGATCACACAGGCGGGTCAACAGCAGGTTATGACTTGGGAGGAGTTCCAGCGCATGTTCTACGACTACTTCTACCCAGAGACCCTGAGGGCCGATCGAGCCCAAGAGTTCATGAGCATAGAGCAGGGTACTATATCTGTCATGGAGTATTCCTCTCATTTCACCGATCTGTAGCATTTCACACCCCTTCGAGATGAATGTGGGGTGTTCTTGGTGAGGAAGTTTGAGGATGAACTCCGGCGGGAGATCCGCTCGCAGGTCAACATCTTCTGGCTGACTTCCATTACTTCCATCATCAACCAGGCACTGATTGCGGAGGACAATATGAGAGACTATGGAGCTGCAAGCCCGGGCAATTCTGCTTCCAGAGCTAGTCTTCCTCTAGATGACAGCAAGAAGAGCCATAGAGAGCCTATACGCGGTGATCTGAGGAAGCGAGATGCATCATCAAGAAGCCAAGTGACCTACTACCAGTGTGGCCGGTTAGGGAACACGAGGCCGTAGTGCTAGAGGGACCTCGTGGAGTACCGATATTACGACCTGATGGGTCACCTTCCGTGTTTCTGTCTGGGTTTCTCACCAGCAGCTGGTGACCGGCGTTCTTCCAAGACTCCTCGTTCAGGAGCAGCACCACCAGTTTCTCACCAGTCAGGGAACTGGAGTTCTTCTGGCTGTTCGGGCTGAGGTGGAGGTCGAGGCCGTGGCAGTCAGCCACGAGTTCCTCAACACCAGCAAGGAGGTCCATATCAGAGTGGTCAGCCAAGGGCGTAGGGCCACGGTACATGCCAGTCTTTCACTATGGAGAAGACTTATCAGGAGCAGGATCCCCACCCTTCTACTGATCGAGGTACAATTTTAGTAGCCTCAGCCTTATCATCAGCCCTTTTTTATACTAGTCCCACACATAGCTTAATCTCCGTTCTAGTCGTGGAGATCCTTGGGCTCTGCATCTTTTCTTCTACCAACTCATTGACACTAGACACACCTTTGAAAACTAGGACATCTAGTGTATGCCAGTGTAGAGAGTTCCCTCTCAAGGTTGCAGGGTGTCATTTCTTATGGGATCTCTATGTCCTAGAGGTGACAGGCTATGATGTCATCCTCAAAATGGACTGGTTGATTCCCTTTCATGCGGTCGTCGACTTTTATCGCCATAGAGTGAGTTTCATTTCACCAGAAGGAGTGTCATTTCTTCATAAAGGCAAATGGGACGTTCGGGCGAGTCGGGTAGGACTCGAGCATCATGGGCTAAGAGGGGTGACAACCCATATTTCTAGTCTTTATCTAGATGATCAGAGGACTCCACAGTTGGAAATTCCTTCAGTGGTGGATCTCTTTAGGGATGTCTTTCCAGAGGACTTTTCAAGTTTCCCTCCAGAGCGTGAGGTGGACTTCTCTATTGAGATCCTGCCAAGAGTGGCACCGGTGTCCATTCCTCCCTATAGGTTGGCCACACCTGAGTTGAAAGAGCTCATGAAGAAGTTGGAGGAGTTGCAGGAAATGGGTTTCATCCAACCCAGTACTTCTCCTTAGGGTTTGCCTGTCCTTTTTGCGAAGAATGAAGACGGTACGCTTCGAATTTGTGTGGATTATCGGATGCTAAAACAGCTGATGGTCAAGAATCGATATCCCTTACCGAGGATTGAAAACATTTTCGATCATCTTCGAGGAGCCCGAGTGTACTCGAAGATCTACTTGAGGTCCAGTTATCATCAATTGAGCATTAGACCACCAGATATACCTTTGACAGCCTTCCAGAGCAGGTATGGTCTATACGAGTATACAGTCATGCCGTTCAGTCTCACGAACACACCTGCAGTTCTCATGGCACTGATATATCGAGTGTTACATAATTACTTGGACTCCTTCATCGTGGTCTTTGTGGACGATATCTTGGTGTACTCTCACACTCGACACGACCATGCTACCCATCTTGAGATCGTTCTGAGTACACTGAGAGAGCATCAGATTTATGTTAAACTCTCGAAGTGACACTTCTGGATGGATCAGATTCACTTCATGGGTGACGTCATCTCAGAAGTAGGAGTATCTGTAGACACACAGAAAGTGAGAGCTGTAGTTTCCTGGGAGGAGCCGAAGAACGTTTTTGAGGTATGAACTTTCCTAGGGCTGGTTGGATACTACAGACGCTTCATTCGGGACTTTTCTCATCTATCAGCACCTTTGACAGGTCTGACCAAGAAGGGGGAGAATTTCTTATGGTCAGATTCTTGTGAGTCAGCCTTTCATGAGCTGAAAGGGAGGTTTATGTCAGCACCGATACTAGTCTTTCCAGAGCCAGGAATGAGCTACACTATCTACTGTGATGCTTAAGGTATCAGGGTAGGAGTTGTTCTTATGCAGGGATATGGAGTCGTTGCGTATGGGTCTCGGCAGTTGAGGCCACATGAGAGGAACTACCCTACACACGATCTAGAGTTGTCAGCTGTTGTTCATGCCTGGTGCTACTGGAGACACTATCTTCTGGGAGAGAACTTTGTGGTCTTCACTGACAAAAAGAGTCTCAAGTATATCTTCACTCAGCGTGATCTGAATTTGAGGCAGCGTAGGTGGGTTGAGTATCTTCAGTCTTTTGATTTTGATCTTGCCAATATGCCGGGGAAGGGAAATTCGGTGGCTGATGCGATGAGCAGGAGAACTCAAGTTTAGGCAGTTCAGGAGGCTAGTAGTGAGTGGCAGCTTATGGATCTATTCTCTGATATACATCTAGAGGTGCATGAAAGACAGGGACATACCATCCAATCTTCTATAGTTGTTGCCTCTACACTAGTTGATCGGGTACGGATGATGAAACTATCAGACTCAGAAGGATTAGTCATGCGGGAGAGAGTGTCAGGAGAGGACCCTCTTCTAGAATGGACAGTGGGAGAGGATGAAATCTTGCATTTCCAGGGACGCGTATGGGTGCCAGTAGACATACGCGAGGAGATGACATGGGATTTTCACTCCTCAGTTTGGGCAGTTCATCCTGGAATCACCAAGATGTATCAGGATCTTCATCGTCGGTACTGGTGGCCAGGTATGAAGAACGATGTTGCTGGTTTTTTAATGAGATTTTCTACTTGTCAGTAGATGAAAGCAGATCATCAGCGACCAACAGGACTTTTACAGCAGTTACTCATTACAGAGTGGAAGTTGAATGATGTTGTGATGGACTTCATGACTGGGTTTCTTAGATCGACTCGGGGAAACGATGCTGCTTGAGTTGTCTTCGACAGGCATACAAATGTTTCTCACTTCTTAGTGATCAAGGAGACATTCAGTGTCGATGATTTGGGACAACTTTACATCAGGGTGATTGTGCTTCTGCATGGAGTTCCACACTCAATTGTTTCAGATAGGGATGTGCGCTTTACCTCTCGATTCTGGTAGGGACTTCAGAAGGCCTTGGGTACACATGTACTTTTGAGTATAGCATACAATCCCCAGACTGATGGCCAGTCTGAGCACACGATCTAGGTGCTTTAGGATATGCTCCGGGCTTGATCCTTGACTTTGGCGGTTATTGGGAGAAGCATATTCCTCTGGTGGAGTTGACCTATAACAACAATTTTCAGGTGTCCATTCAGATGGAACCATACGATGATTTGTACGGTAGGCCATGCTGATCACCATTATGCTGGCTGGAGGCAGGTGAGGTAGCTTTGCTGGCACCTCGTCTTGTACAGGAGAATTCAGAGCAGATAGAGCTGATTCAGAAGAGGGTGGCTATAGCACAGTCTCAACAGAAGTCTTATGCTGATCAGCGGAGATGACCTCTATAGTTCGAGGTCAGAGATCAGGTTTTCCTACATGTCGCAATGAGGTTGGGACACAAGAGGATTCAGAGACATGGTATGCTTTCACCGCCATACGTCAGGCCATTTGAGGTCTTGGAGAGAGTTGCGCCA
The DNA here is from genome assembly GCA_963277665.1 of Viscum album. NCBI lineage: Eukaryota > Viridiplantae > Streptophyta > Magnoliopsida > Santalales > Viscaceae > Viscum > Viscum album. The sequence goes on along the minus strand of OY728148.1, from coordinate 493,153,582 downwards.
GTCGCCTATCGGTTGCAGCAACCTCAGCGGTACCGGGCCATGCACGACATCTTCCACGTCTCTCAGCTCCAATGTTTCTTTTCAGACCCGTCTCACATCTTTCAGCCTGAGGATGTCAAGCTTGAAGCGGATGCGTCATTCGAGGAGCATCCTATCCGGATTTTCTATCGTATTACGAAGGTTCTCTGCGGGCGGTCTATTCCTCTGGTACGAGTGCTATGGCAGAACGGGCGAGTATAGGACAAGACCTAGGAGAGGGAGACCGATGTACAATAACAGTGGTCAGAGCTGTTCGGGGTTTCATCTTCTCTGCCTTGTTAGGGAAATTCGGGGAAAAATTTTTTAATGGGGGAAGTTTGTAAGAACCCAGATCTTCTTTTCAGATTCACTTTTCCTTTTTCTAGAGATTTTGAGAAAAAATGAAATTTCTGGAAATTTTTGAAGTACATGCCATGTGCTTTCTGAGTACACTCCGTGTACTCCCTTTTATGCTCAAATACGTGTACTAGCTGTGTCCGGGCCACACACAAAGTGTGTAAGGGTGAGGTGGAGGCCGGTTAATTCAGTGTACAGAAAACTGAAGTACACACTGTGTAATCAATAAGTACACGTCGTGTACGTTTTTTTCATTAAACGGACCGGGGTCACGCCTCATCACAATATTTGTCTTCATCTAGGTCTGGTTCGACCGAGAGAGACCCGTACGGCCGAATCTTCCCCGAGCTCCATCCTCGCCGTCCATTCTCCGAATCGAGCATGGTCGATTGCATTGGAATCGTAGCGGTGAGTTCTTCCTTATGAATGAGACTTGTTTCTTTATTCCTCCTTGTTTCAAAGTTATCATGGGTTAAACATTTTGTGCGTTTTATCAGATCTATGTTGTTCTAAGAGGAATCTATCATCGAGGTTCATGTATATCGATCTCCAAGTATCGAGGTAGGTGGTTTGTGCCTTTCCATAGAAATTTGATGAGTATTATGTGCAATTACCACTAATTCCCTTGAATTGGGAATTGCATGTTCCTGTTTTTCCCTTGTTGTATTTACTACTTTGAATGATTGATGTAGTAGAGGTTTATGCTTGTGAGTAGAATAATTTGTTTTGTGCTTATATTTCTTTCCATGCTTGTTCTGCCTGGTTGGAGTTTTTCTAGTTGCCATGCCTCGTTGAAGGATAGTGGAACTGCTAATTTATTATGATATTGAGCCTTAGATTGATAGCCAAGTATTTCTTGAGGTTTACTTGGGATGATATACGCGCGCAGAGCATGTTTAGTTTTACTCAGGACTATGATAACCTAGAGTAGTCGACCACATGGAGAATTGACGGAAGGGCTTCTCTAGAGTGGGTTTTAATAAGATACGAGACCACCGGGGGAATTGAAATTGAGTTCTTACCCAAAGAGTCTGTAGATCCTCGATGCAGGCCATAGGGGGAATTGACGTTGAGTGCTTCCCCAGAGATCCTTTAGCATGATATGAGACTATTGGGGGAACTGATGGTGAGTGCTTCCCAAAAGAGTCTATTATTTTTCATAGCTGAACTAGAGGGGTGAGACGGTGTGTTCCTCCCATAGGGTTGCTAGTACTATAGGTTGAACCATAGGGGTTAGGCTGTGAGAACTACCCAGAGGGTTACCTATTTTCTTTATGTTGCTGGCTGATTAATTGTGAAACTTACTTTTTAGAACTGTGGATTGTAGCTGCTTGTGTTTTCCTATTTACTACTTCTTCTTTATTTACTTCCATATATTCATTCACTGTTAGGCACAAATCTTTAGGTGCTTGCCTACTGGGATTGTATCTCACACCCTATTTGAAGCATTCTTTTGGCCCAAGAAGACTATGTTGCTGTAGGTATAGATAAGGGCAAGCTCCCTTCTACTTCAGGTTCTTGATTGCACTGGAGATGGGGAGCGTGGGACCGATCCGTGGCTCGCGATGCTTAGGAGTTTACTTTTTTTTCTTTTGCACTTGGTTTCAGTTGTATTTCAGCATGTTGTTGTGTTTGCTGCTTTCCTTAAATAATTGTACATACTGCATCATTAGAATAATTACTATATTTATTCATTGCTTCTGCCATTTGGTGACTGCGTTATGCATGTTGTTACTTCTTTTTCTATTGAATTTTATTTTTCTACTGTATACCTTACCTAATGAGGGCATAGTTTCCCCATCGACTCACCAAGGCCCTTGCTGCTAGTCGGCAGCCTCTGGCATTTGGGGAAACTTGCTTGAGGTCATGTGGTGAACCGGGTACAGGGCACCAGTGGAGGCTCTCCAGATTTGGGCCGTTACAATTATATATCCCCTCAATGAATTGATGAGTCTCATAATAAAAAAAATGTTGGTTTTAGTGTGTACATCTCTCCATATCTATATAGTATCTTAGATCAAAGCCTCGAAAAAATTATTTCATGTCTGGTATTATATATTCCATCTATATGTGGTCAATGATAATTGATATCTATGTTTTAATGTATTGTCATGGATATAGAATGCCCTTATTTTTAATTGAAAATACCTTCATGTTGTTCATTAATTCCTACCATATCACTTGATCTATTTTTATCTTATGATATATTCCATTGTATTCTAATCCCTACTAAGAATTTGAGCTCACCCTTAATTTTTTTCCCTTTCCCCAAGAAACATAGAGGTGAAATATGTGTAATTTTCCCGGATATTATGGAAGGGATAATATTGTTCTCACAATGTGATCATGTAATATATCATGTTTTCAAATTTAATGTTTTTATGTATCTTGTATTCCATGAATAATAAGCTATTGAATCCTTTGGGAACTCTTATATTCACTATAAATAATATAAAATAACTATTGAATCTAGGTTTCTGATGTTTGGGATATTATAGTTAGTATCAAATGAATTTTTGTATTATCATTAAGAACTAGATTTATTGGAACCTAATTTGTAGAGAAAAATTACTACAAAAAAACCTCATGAATTTAAGGAAAACAATAGAAAACAAAATAGGAATTGTGTTTTAAAATTCAATATCAAGAGATGATTATGTATATTCTATTAAAGAGATAGATGGTAACAATATTAGGAATGATAATTGTATCAACACACATAGTTAATTTAATTATGTTACCCTATAAAATGTTAATGAAGTTGGAGTCTAGTATAATCACATCAAGACTATATTAGCGAATTTGACCTATGTTATGAAAATTAATATTTACCAAATAGAGTAACCTCATAATACACAACATGGTGTAACTGTGTTGGACCCATTCATGTGACAATAACCTAGAACAATTGGTGGAACTAATAATCTATTTGTAGTTTAACAATAAATCACATCACAGGAAAATATATTTATCTCTTTGGGAAGTAGTGAAAGGGAAAATTTTTTCATGGTGGTATTCCATGTGAAGGGATATATTTAATATCTTGAGACATTTATATACCCACCTCTAGTATATTATTACAATAGTTTGGGGGGGAGGATATAAAAAAACATATAAAATCTATGGAACCTATAAGTACTTCAGAAAAATCCAACCCGAGACCTACTACAAGACCCATAAAATGTGTAAACACCAGACAATTCCAAAGGGGGGAACTTCTAGTAGATTATCTTAATGAAATTATAGGTGTAGAGGAGGATATGAAAATATCTATATATGAGAAAGAAATCCTAAGAATAGAGGATATACCCATTATACACAAATACATTGTCGTATTACCGGAGTAATTACATATTCATCTACTAGAGAATTATGCTAAGTTATCTATTAAAATGATTCATAATGAAAGACCCATATCTAAAACTCTATATATAATGGAACCAGTGGAGTTGGAAGAGTTAAAGAAATAGTTTCAAGAGTTTTCTGATAAGGTATTTATATGACATAGTGTTTCACCATGAGTATCCCCTAATTTATTCATAAAAAATAAAGATGGGTCTATGAGGTTGTGTATCGATTATTGGGAGATCAATGCCATGACTATAAATAATGAGTATTATTTTTCAAAAATTTATAACTTTTTTTATCAACTTGAATGAGAATAATAATTTTCAAACATTGATATTTACTTTGGTTATCATCAACTAATGGTGAAGAAGGATGATATACATAAGATGATATTTCAAACAAGGTTTAGATGTCATGAGTTTATTTTAATTCCCTTTGGATCGACTAATTAACTTTATATATTTTTTAGATATGTTCAATAGAGTAATTAAGCATCATCTTAATAACCTTTTAGTGGTATTGATCGACAATATCCTAATATACTCTAAGATCTATGAAGAGAGTGAGAATCATCTAAAAATAATTCTAGAGACCCTCATAATAAAGGAAATATAGAGGAAATATAGTAAGTGTGAATTTTTTATCAATGAAGTTTCTTTTGTTGGTTGTATTGCCTCCATGGATGGAATGCTTATTGAACATTTAAGGAAAAAGGTAGTCAATGAATGTACTACACCAATTAAAACAACTAAGATATGAAATTTGTTGAGTTTAGCATGTTATTATAGGTGGTTTGTTCATAATTTCACCTTTTTGTTCATCCCATTAACTAATTTAATATGTAAATGGGATAAATTTACATGTTCGTGTTAATGTGAGAAAAGTTTTAAAATGATGAAGATGATCCTCATTAATTCGCCCTCATTAACTTTACCATTTGGTAAGAAATGATTTGTAAAATATAGTGATGGATAAAATAAATGAATTAGTTTTTTTATAGAATGATTGGGTGACTACTTATTCATCAATAAAATTGAGAATCCATGAATAGAACTATCCAACTTATGACCTTGATATCGAATCCATAATCATTACTTTGAAAATTTGGGTATAGTTCCTCTATGATGAATGACGCGATATATATATATATAAATAGAATATAATATTTTAAATTATATCTTTCGTTAGAAGGAACTGAACACGAGGAAAATAAGTTGGTTCAAAGTAATAAAGCACTATGATTACTCGAGAAACTGCCACCTTGCGAAGGAAAATAGGTGGATGAAGCATTGAGTTGAAGGGAAAATGGTGTTTTGACCATGATGAGGATTATTAAGGATCTTGGATATAGAGATCTTATAAAGATAGATACGGTGACATTTTGGGAAAGTGATCCATTATTATATTTTAGGTACATTGGGGTAAAATCACATTCAAACATAGATACACCACACACACAGGCCAGAAAGGTAGGTCATAGCCACCCCATGGGGATATCTCACCCATCAGACCTTAATTATTTAGTACATGGCATGTATGCCCAGTAGGAATTAAGCACATTACATGACCAGAAATCCTAGTTTAGAAACATGCCTGCATCATCTGGAATGCATCATGCCTATATCACCTCCTGCCCACATCATGCATGTGACACCATCTTCCAACATCATCATCTGTGTCACCATCTATATAGTACTTTAATAGTACTTGCACCCACTCAGAATTAATCATGGGTCTCATGCATGATTACCAAAGCTTTTACCACTCGGGTAAGCCCCTAACTACGAGAAGATACATTATTCATTTTCTAAATAATTACTAGACCATCATTACTAGAAAAGATAAATAATTCCCATCAAGATGCTAAGGAATTACAAAGGAATACTAATGAAGCAAATTAAGGTAAATCGATAGACTTCATTTATAAAGATGGATTATTGACGTTTGAGAATAGTTTAAACGTTCCATCAGTACCAAAGTTGTAGAGGGAACTTCTAGATCAATCAAAAAGGTAAAATTTATCTATACAACCGGGTAGATAAAATATATATAGGGATTTAAGTGACTTTTATGGTGGGATGGAATAAAGTAGAAAATTGAGGACTATTTTTTCAGATGCTTAGTATGTTAGAAGGTAAAAGCTAAAAGACGACATCATAAGGGATCCATGAAATCTATTCCTATACCTATATAGAAGAGTTATAATTTAAAAATGTTTTTCTTCAATGCATTTCCAAAGTCTCTGTGAAAAAAAATATTTATAGGTCATCATTGATCGCCCCACCATGTCCACAAATTTCATTATAGTAAGAGTAGATATGCACCATGATCTCATTTCCATTTTCTATATCAATGAAATTTTAATGCTTCATGGGGAACCTTTCTCAATCATATCTAATCATTACCCATAGTTCTAATTTTAATTCTATAAAATTCTTGAAATGGATCTTGAAACTAATATACATTTAAGAACTGTATATCATCCACAAACTAATTGGAAATCTTAAATGACTTTAATGACTTTGACAGACATGTTGAGATCATGTTATCTTATATTCAAAGACATGTGGGGTTAGTATTATAAAACCCCAATTTTTTATGATATTATTTAATAAATTAAATTTATTTTATATCTTGTGATTCACACAACACCATGTTAAGGTTGCGATTCACAGAACACTATGTTTTCTTGAGTTATACACAACACTACCTTTTAACAAAATAATGATATATTACTTAAACATGACCATTATGAACAATGAATTATACATATAAATATGTATATTATTAAATAATATTTAAATTTTAATATTAATAGTATTAAATTATAGAAACATATTTATAGATAAATTACTCAATTTTTTGGTTAAATCTCTTTATGCTTCGAAAATACTATTTTCGCAAAAAAAATTAATTTTCTTTTTGTGAAAATTAAACAAATTTATTTTTCACCATTTCAGTAAATTAATTTGATAAAAGTAACTTATTTTTTAAAATAATCATCAACAAAATATATTAGGTTGAAATTTTTGGATTCTTCTGAAAAGTTTCATTTTTTGATGAATAGTAAATAAAATTCTGAATTTTTTTTAAAATTAATTTTTTGATTAATTTTTTTACAACGTTAAATTATATTTTAAATTTTTTATAAAGAATAATTAGTTCAATTATACATTTTTAATCAAATTTATGCCATTGGAATCAATTTCATATTTAATTTCAATATAAAAACTTTTTTAAACTTTAGAACATTTTCTCTTTAAAAACCTGCATTCTCATTGCGTCTACGAGGTTATTTTTAGATTATTTTTTTCCACTTCATTGAATGTGTCATGAACCAACCCAGGTAACTCAATAATTGATTCGGACCTCAAACCGCCTGAAGGGTGTTCCGAATCACCATGGGTTAGAGACTAAAACCTCTCGTTATACAATATGAAAGTGGGAAAAAATATTAACCAAACACAACTAAATAAAGTTAAACAAGTCAGTATGAATATAAGATACAATCCATATAGATAAGTGTAAAAAATATTGAATAGGCATAAAAATACCAATTTAAAATCCCAAGACCTATAAAACAAGAGGAAAACCCTTAAACCCAACGAACAGAACTCTCCAAGCCCAAGGATCAACAATTAGGACCACCCCAAAAAAGCACCTTACCCATGCTCAAACCTAGAAGGATAAAATATACAATCACCCAAAGACACATGTAGGTTGTGATCTAAAAATCCATTAGGGTCTCACTAAGGATACCATAATAAGATTCAAATATTTCATTAACCAAATATAGATTTGAAATTTTAAAATAAATAGTCATGGTAGTTCAAAATCATATTTAAAATGAATCATGATTTACATTTAAAAGGATGAAAATAATTTAATCAAATGGGTAAAAAATATTTTATATAAATAGTTTATATAAATTCATAAGGAATTTAAAACAATTAACAAAAATAATGGAATATATTTCAAATAAAAAAACAAGCAATGCGGTCATGTGCCAAAAGGTACAATAGTTCTAGGCTATTGGATTCCCTCACACTCAAATAGTTTCCTGGACAATATGTGTACACATATAATCCTCAATGTTGATCACGGAGGACAAGCCACCATACCATTATAGATGTGACCTTATACATTTATGTACTATATGTGTTGTAAAACATAGAGTGATGTACTGAATAACTCCCTAACTACCTAGGATTTAATGTTCTCTAAAAAATCATTGATCTAAAATTTATTTTTAGTATTTTTAAAATAAAATTAATCCCTCTATCCCTAACAACATACCAAATTCCCATTTGAAAACCAAACATGATTTTTAATGAAATCATTCCTTTTTCCAAGATAAAACCAATGGGATTCTATCAAAATCATTTTAATCAATTTTTTTCAAAATAATAGTTTTAAATAAATTCTATATAAAAAATTTCACAATTTAAATTCAACAATATAAATTCCACCAAAATCCATAAATTTCACAAATACACCACAATTCAATAGAATTGGGTGGTCTTCCCCAATTTCATGCCAAAATAAAATTTCAATACACCAATTCAATAGAATTGGGTTTTTTATTAAACCAATAAAAATATATTTCATTTATATTATGAAATTTATTTTAAATAAAACAATTTAATTTAAATCATGAAATTTAGGGTTAATAATAAATTTCCATCATAACAGAACCACCTAACTCTAGATCACTAAATCTTGAATCACAAATACCAAATCATAAAACTTTAACAAATAACATAGGCAATGAAGTTCCAAGAGTAAAGCATAAATTTGTGGTCTAAAATAGAAGATATTAGATCCTCCCAAAACATATGAAGATCAATAAACCCCAGGTAGAAAAGAAGACATAGTGGGAGAAAGAGAATGGGAAAAGGAAACCTTCTATGTAGAGATTAAACATAGTTATCCTAGATTCAACCTGCTTCTAGAAGGGTGTAGATGTGACAAAATAACCCCTTAGGGTGTCCTATGGAAGATGAAATCACAATAGGTCAAAATAGGCTTGTTGTGCACCTTAAACAAGTGATTCGTGACTTTCAAAAATAACTTTATGATTAAAAAATCTCATATGCATATTTAGCTGGGTTGGGATGCATGGTTAGAAAAAAAATGCACCCTAATGATGAATAACATTAAATTGGGTTGTTAAACTCTGAAATGGGGTTGTTTCATCTTAGTGGGTGAATAATTTGTTAAAATGTGAAATGACCGTGTAAACCCTCACTATTCAGTTTTGCATGTTTTTCACTGAGAGGATACATAGTTTGGAAAAATCACGAGCCAACCATGAAAAACCCGAAAACGTTTCTGATATCCAAAATATTCACCCAAAACAACCCCAAACGAATCCAAACTAAAGCACATTCAAAAGAGGGGTTTTTGAATTCCCCAAAAAAGTGACAACATGTTGAAACTACCCCACCATAGAAACTTTCTATCCCTAGAAATCCTACGAAGAAGATTCCATGCCAAAAAGATGGGGCCACTACTCTCTCATTAGTGCTTCCCTATCCCACATGTCATTAGAATAAGAACAATGCTTCCATAGCATACAAACCAAAGATATCGTCCTCCCATAATGTACTTTGGTTTCAGAATCAACTATCCTGAGTAGATGCTCATCCACATATAAGTCAGGCTCCAAATCGAGATAACTTTAGCTCAGAACATGGGATGGATCTGATAGATATTTTTGTAGCTGAGATATATGGAACATGTTATGTATCGATGCATGCTACGGTAGAAGTCCTAAATGATAAGACACTTTCCCAACTTTCTAAAAAACCTAAAATGGTCCCACAAAGTAGGGAGCAAGCTTCCCCTTCCTTTCAAGTCATCGATGACCCAAACAAGGTGAAACATTCAAGAACACATGAAACTACTATAAAAGACTCATTTAACAGCACTGACATTTATCAGTGCTAGAAAAAAGAACTGATAAATGGGAAACATTATCATCTCTAAAAAAGAGAAGATAATGGGTGTCATTAATTAGTTCTTTCTTTAGTGATGATAAAGGGTAACATTTATCATTGTTTGGTAGTGCTAACAAACGGTACCTTTTATTAGTTCTTTATTGTCATCACTCATAAAGGTTATCCTTTATTAATCCTTTATTTTTAGCGTTGATAAAAGATACTATATTTTTGTGCTTTAATTTTAGCACTAATAAAGGGCATCCTTTTTCAGTGCTCTTTTAGCGATGATAAATGACCATAATAAAATGAAATGATTAAAAAAATTAAAAAATATGAACAATTTTATTAATTAAATATTTTTTTAAATGAATAAATAGAATATATATATATATATATATATATATTATAAAATTAATAAATTGTATAAATTAAGTATATAGATTTATAAAATGATAAAATGAAATAATTAAACAAATAAAAATAAAAAATGAGTAAATTAAGAAAAATATTTAACATTTTCTTAATACAATAATTATTCATAAAAATTAATAAATTTAATATATATATATATATTTTTTAAATATTAATAAATAGTATATATTTAATATAGTTATATAAAATGCGTAAATTTTAATAATTAAACAAACAATTAAAAATGAATATATTAAAAAATTATTTAGCAATTTATTAATTAAAATTTTTAAAAAAAATTGTTAACTATAGTATATATATATTAATTATAAATAGTAATATATATATATATTATATATATATATATATATTATATATATATATACTAAATATGAATATATAAGATATGAATGAAATATAAACATATTAATATTCTATTCATTTCTAATGTTGTGTGATTTTTCAATTTAACATATATCAAACATCATGTATTACATTGATTTAATATATATATATATTTGTCTAATTAATGTATTTTTTATTACAATGCACACACACAAATAATTACATATTTTAAAAAATATTATATAGAAACACAGACACCAAATATGTATGCAATTTATTCAAATTTGAGTATATTTTAGAATTTCATTATAACAAGACACATTTAAAATATTATGTTTTTAATTGGTCAATTTTATTTATTTATTTATATATTATTATAGTTAAGTATATTATTTATTCAATTTTAATATTTCTAGTTTTTGAAATTGTTCACTTCCTATTATTTATCTTTATATTTATTTATTTACTATGTTTTTGTATATTCAATATGTATTCATATTTAATTAAATATATATATCCATATTTTTTAATACTTTATATTTAATTAATATAACATATCCATGTTTTCAATATATTTTTAATGTGTACTCATTTGGAATTATTCAATTCCACTCATGTTTAAAATGAATGTATTTAAGATTATCCATTAATAATGTTAAAAACATATTATTAAATAAATATTGATAAAGAAATATATAAATTTATATTTACTATAATTATATATTTATAAATTTATAAATTTATAATTATTATAAATACAAATATATAAATTTTATAAATGGTTTTTATATAATAAAAAATAAATAATTATATATATTTAAATAAATATAAATTTATAATATATTTATTTAAATAATTTACTTGTTGAGACTTGAACTCGAGAGCTCACCGAGACCCACAGGGTCAACTACCAATAAATTATGCCCTGGTGTATATATATATGTATATATATAATTATATAAATATATAAATATTTTTTAATATTATTAGTCATATATTTATAAATAAATAATTATATATTAAAAGAATTATAAAATATTAATAAATATATATAAATAATGAATATTTTTGTTATTTTTATATATTTATTATGTATATATATATAACTATATTAATATATATAATGATATAAATATTTTATAATCATAAATAAATAATTATATATATATTTATAAATTTATATTATATATATTTCCAAAATTATAAATTTATAATTATAAATAAAAAATAGAATATATTTAAAAAGTATAAAATTAATTATAATTAAATAATTCTATATTAAAATAATAAAAAATTATAATAAACAAATATATAATTATATAAATATTTTTTTAAATAAAATATTTATAACTATAATTTTAAATCCATTATCCTCGTTAAAGTTTTAGTACTGATTTGAATAATTTTATAATCTCTTTTTTAATGCTGATAATTTTGAACCATTATCAATACTAAAAAAACACTAATAAAGATTCTGTTTACCAACACTTATCAATTTATTGCTGATAAATGTTTTTTTTATCATCGCTTTTTTGAAACTGCTAATAAAAGTGTCTCTAAACTATTTAAAAGAACCCTAACCGTTACTCATTCATTCGTAATCAGTAAGCTCTCGCGAAAATCCCATACTTCTAGAACTACGCCTCTACCATCTCCTAGATGAATCAAGGCTATAATCTAGTGAATGTTATTTTCTCATTTTCCTCTTTTATAGTTTTATTTTTCGGGTTCTATGTTTTTCTTGTATATTCAATTCGTAACCATTAAAAATGATACATCTCATCTCTCTCTCTATCAGTCACTTACCTATACGTAAATAATGCCATACCTACTCTTTAATATCATTCTAGCTTCATACGAGACCACTACGAAGGAAATCTCTATCCGTTTGTTGCAAAAAATGGTGAATGTTTATGTTATCATTATATTATTTCTTTTTACCTTTTATATAGTGTGGTTTTTCATTGTTTGAATCTTATTTCCACCATATGACATGCATATAAAGATATTCTTTTTAACATTATATTAGATTAATTTTAAAGGGATTTGTATTTGATATGAATTATATTAAGTGAGTTAATAGACATATTGTTTTAAGGTGAATGGGTCAATCTAATTCAGGGAAGTAAAGATTAAAATTTTAAGTTTATATTAGTTAACATTATTAATATGTTATATAGACATAATTTAATAAGTAACTAACCATTTAAATTTTTATTGGAATCAAAATAAGCATAATTTTTCAATTTTTTATTTGATCCAAACATGTTGTGATGTATTTTCAGGAAGAGGGATTTTTATAATTTATTAATAGGTTCTGATTTTTAATAAATTTACATTAAATTATATTTGATAAAAATTTACAGTTATGATAGAAGATGATATTCAATGGGTTAGGTAGATCATTAATGGAGAGGCCATTTATTTCTATTATCAATGAATGGTGACCAATAATTTTCAATGTCATTTAAATTTACAATTAGTTAAAATAATGATTGATTTTTATAATCTAATAGTAAATATATTTTATGAATATACTTTATTTTACATTTATAATTTAAAACATTCCATAGAATAACACACTAGATCAGATTCCTATAGAATAGTTCCCATATACAGAGTCATCTATAGAAGAAGTTATATATGAGATTACCTTTCTATCAAATTATTTTATAAATAAATTCCTCTCTAAGAATGAAGTGATTTTTGATGAAGATTCCTAGTTTAATAAATTTATTTTCTTTATTTGTGTGTGTTTGTGTTATCTTATCAATAGAATTATATTCTATAAAACTTTAACATCATAATATAGTCTATCTATTCATAACCATAAATGATATGAATTAAATGTTTACTCAACCCTTGGAACCTTCAACCAACTTCAAAAGTATTGATAAAAAAAATGTAGTGTTCAACATGATCCATGAGAAATGGTTTAAAAACCCAACTCACATGATAAACGAACCTATGTTAAATAGTAAAAAATCATCATCAATATTATTTATTTTATTGTAATAGGAGAAATGAAGCTACAAGGAGGAAAAACGATAGAAACCGAGACCTAAGGGGGCGGAAGTAGTGAAGACCAAGGGCATCCCATCTAATGACGTTCACCCCCTCAACTTTCAGGAAGTTCAAGTCATAAAAGAAAGAGACACCAGATCCTTGGCCCACCATGGTAGATAGAATATAAGCCTCTATATTGCCTTCACACCATGTATCTCTAAAGGAGACATTATTTATGATAAGGCCACAGAACTTCCGGATGACATAAGTGATTGACCATGGAGGATTACAAACATCAAGGAGTTGGTTCCGTAGGACCATGGAGTCAGTTTTCGCTTCCCCAATAGTAATACCTCCTTGATGGTAAACCGAGAGACCTATAGTATGACAACCCTGCTTTTTATTACAACTTAAACATGCTTTATTACATAAAACTTCACTTGATACAACAAAGAAGATCGAGAGGTTTAGTGTATTTGGGGCTTAGGATAATTACATAAAAACTTTAAACTTGAAATACAACATCCTTATTGAAAGCTTCCTTTACATGACCACTACATTCCTTCGTACTTAGCATTGCATGGGATAACCTGAGGACATGCATAAGAAAAGGGTGAGCTATAAAGCCCAGTAAGGGAGTACATAATGAATAACATGAGGAGTACAATACATGTTAGGCAATAGGAATATCAATAGAGCATAAGAGATACATGAACATAGAGGCATGATAAAGCATGATAATCATAACATGGAAATGTGGAAACAACACTTAACATTGAATTAGCATGAGCCAGGGCTCATTGCACATGGAGCATGAGTAAACCCTCATTGCACTTAAAGCACGAGTAAACCCTCGTTGCACTTGAATTAGCATGAGTAAACACTCATTGCACATGACGTATCATGATACTATACTTTACCCAATGCATTGGAGCGCTATAAAGGGCGCACCCTTCTTAAACATTTCATTTCATGCATAAGTGTGGCACATGGATCATAAAACATTGATTCATAAAACATAATCATTTCTTCCACGATAAAGTAATGTGGAATTCATACATGAAACTTTACAATCAATATATATATGTTCATAAAGGTGAATACCCTTGATGGAGAAATTGGCATGGTATTCACTACACAAAGACATTGGCTTAGAAAATCGGTGCGATTTCGGCAGCGTAACGGCGTGACATAAGAATTCAAAAAAAGGTTGATGAGAGAGAAATTGGTTAATCATCATATTTACATGTAATGGACAGTAAGGAGATCGTATATATACATGTACCAACAATAGAAATGGAATTTAGATTCATGATACAAAAGTATTGCTTGAATGTAAAAGAAGAGAGAGAAGTTCCTTTCGGAATTTCAGCATAGTAACGGGTGTACATGGGAGGCATTTAATGAGAGAGAAAGGGTTCTCCCATCATTCAAACAATAAGAGGGCAGTATGGGGGAGGTGTGAAACCATACCCCAACATTCATAAATGAAATTAAAAGGGAAATACAACTTAAAGAAAATTGACAAAAATGAGAAAGGAAGAAAAACCCTTACTTGGAAGTGTGCTTCCAAAGACTAGAGAGAGGCTTGTGAGAGGCTTCTTGGGAGATTGGGGCACCTTGAGAGGATTATAGAGAGAGTAGGTCAGAGGTTGGACTAACTTCAATGGCTTTGAGTGAGGAGGAAGTGGGAGCTTGGGTGGGTTTATATAGGAAAGGTGAGAGAATTCTTTATTATTTAGGTTTGGGACCCCTTATATTAAAATAATCCAAACCACAAACCATCCGATGGTATTTGCCCATGGTTTCTGGAAAAGGAAAGAGGAAAACAATATTTTAAAAGGCCAAGATCCGAAGTTATTAAAAAATTAGGGTTGCTTATGTGGAGGTGAGTCACACTCCCATGGAAATTAATTTAAAAAGGCAAAGTGTTGAATAAGTCTTGAGGGCTCCATTAATGCTTTGAAAAGTGAGTCAAAAAAACCCAAAACCTCATTATTTTAATGATAAAACACATATTGGCCGAACATAAGGATTATGGTATTTTATTCATCACCATTGGGTCATTATGATGTCATAAAACACATTATATATTTAAATGGTATTTAATTTTTACCCAAAAATTTGACTGTCTGAGAAAATTATGAAAAATTCACCGTTGGATAATTTCGACGTCCTGATTCCAAAAATAATATTTATTTTATCTAAATAATTTTCTAAATATGTGAATTTTTTCTTTTAAAATAAAAACCGACATTTATAAAAAAATTCACGGGTTTTGACAAAAATGGCTTTCAAACCTTAATAAAAATTTTAATTGCATTCATAAAATTATAAGATCATTTATATTTAATAAAAATTAATTTAATATTGATAATAATATTTTATTAAAATATTATTTAATTCAAAAATTCTTTAATTTAATAAAATATAATTCTTAATTAAATAATAACTAAAAACACCGTTTGTACTTTAAAAACTAATTACAAAGTATCAAAAATGACTAGAAATTATATTCATTATTATATACAAAAATAATGTACATGAACATGGTGCTACTTATTTGTTACATAACCCCTTAAAATATCCGCATAAGACCTAAGGGTAAGGTGTGCGATGGTGACAGACTCCTGGGGTTGCTCGGATAACATCGCTCGAGTGGTAATCTCTATCAACATCCATTTTTCCCGTAGACGATCACGTTCGAGCTTGACTTGATGAAGCTCAGCTTGGGCTTGGTCAAGGGCAAAGCCCAAAGACGCCACCTCCTTTCCGAGCTCCGACAAATGGGCTTCGTAAGGGGAAATTCTACTAGATGAGGCCATCGCTTCCTTTGTCTGAGTAGAAAATTGGTTCGTTAAAGCCTTATATTTAAACTACCCAGATGATCACTGTTCAACGGCTATAAAAGTAACGGTCACAAATCTTAACGTTAAACTAAAGAAGTTGACATCTTATAAAAACATTTTTTTCTCATAAAGAAACATTTAACTGGATCAAGATGGATTTTCCATTAATGAAATTTTGGGTCGTTACAACATTCCCCCCTTAAGAAATTTCTCCCTCGAAATTTTCCTTTTCCCACACTAAAACAAATGTGGGTAACTTAGCTTCATCATATCCTCCGACTCCCAAGTTGCTTCTTCAAACTTGTGGTTTCTCCACAACACCTTGATGAGGGGCATTGTCTTATTTCGTAGAACTTTTTCTCTACGATCTATGATCTTCACTGGTTGCTCCTCATAAGAAAGATCGTCTTCTAATTGTACCACCTCGGAAGAGAGTACATGTGAAGGGTCTGGTATGTACTTCCTTAAGAGAGATACATGGAAGACATCATGCACCTTGGCCATAGTAGGTGGAAGTGCTAGTCGATAGGCCACAGCCCCAACACGATCAAGAATCTCGAATGGGCCGATGTACCTTGGACTTAACTTCCCTTTCTTTCCAAACCTCATGACCTTCTTCCACGGAGATATGCGTAAAAACACCATATCTCTGACTTTAAACTCAAGGTCTCGTCGACGATTATCTGCATAACTCTTCTGTCGACTTTGGGCT
Source organism: Viscum album (assembly GCA_963277665.1). Lineage (NCBI taxonomy): Eukaryota > Viridiplantae > Streptophyta > Magnoliopsida > Santalales > Viscaceae > Viscum > Viscum album. The sequence goes on along the minus strand of OY728148.1, from coordinate 493,136,594 downwards.
GCCTTGATATGCTGCTGAATGGTTTTCACCTTCTCCACCATTTCTTCGACCATTTCTGGTCCAAGCAGCTTACGTTCACCGACCTCATCCCAACATGCCGGTGTTTTACACCTTTTCCCATACAGGGCTTCATATGGTGCCATTTGGATGCTCGAGTGGAAACTATTATTATAAGAGAACTCAACTAGAGGAAGATGTTGATCCCATCCTCCTTGAAAGTCCATTGAGCACGCTCTCAACATATCCTCAAGTGTTTGGATAGTCCGCTCGGATTGGCCATCAGTTTGAGGATGATAGGCCGTACTGAAGTTCAGTTCAGTATTCAGAGCATGTTGAAGACTCTTCCAAAACTTAGAGGTAAATCTTGGATCTCGGTCTGACACAATAAATAGTGGTACTCCATGCAACCGTACCACTTCCCTGATATATATCCGTGCCAGTTGATCCAAAGAGAAATTCTCTCGAATAGCAATGAAGTGTGCAGTCTTTGTAAGACGATCCACAATAACCCAGATTGCATTATTGCTTTTGGATGTCCTTGGAAGTCCAGTGACGAAGTCCATGGTGATGTTCTCCCATTTCCATTCTGGTATGGGCAATGGTTTCATCATCCCCTTAGACTTCTGCCTCTCTTCCTTCACTTGCTGACACACCAGGAACTTTGATGAATATTCGGCGATCTCCTTCTTCATATTATCCCACCAAAAGTTTTCTCGGAGATCTCGATACATCTTTGTGCTCCCTGGGTGAATAGAGAAATTTGAACTATGTGCATCATCCAAAAGTTCCTTCTTCAGCTCCGAAGATGATGGGACACATAGTCTTTTCCCAAACCGCACAATTCCTTCTTCATTAACATTAAACTCTGAGGATTTTCCCTTTTTGATAGCTTCCACTTTTTCTTGGATTCTCGCATCATCCTTTTGAGCATCCTTTAAACTTTCCAAAAGAGATGGTTGAGAAATCATTTGTGAAAGGATTGATGATGTTCCCTTCTTTATGATTCCCACGTCCATCTTCATCAAGTCTAAAAAGATTGGATCCTTCTCAATTCTCATCATTGATAGAATTGCTGGATCCTTTCTACTTAGGGCATCCGCCACCTTGTTCTCCTTCCCAGGGTGGTAATGTATTGAACAGTCATAATCCTTTATGAGCTCTATCCATCTTCTCTGGCGCATATTAAGCTTTTTCTGTGTGAATATATATTTAAGATTCTTGTGGTCAGTATATATCTCACATTTCTCTCCATAGAGATAATGCCGCCAGATTTTCAAGGCAAAGATCACCGCCGCCAACTCCAAATCATGCGTTGGATAGTTTCGCTCATGGATTTTCAACTGTCTTGAGGCATAGGATATCACTTTATCATTCTGCATCAGCACACATCCTAAGCCCTTCTTCGAAGCATCACTGAATACAACAAAATGCTCCCTACTTATGGGTAAAGTGAGCACAGGTGCAGTGATAAGCCTCCTTTTCAACTCCTTGAAGCTTTCTTCGCTTTCATCACTCCAAGCAAACTTTACTCCCTTTCGAGTTAGCTTGGTAATAGGGTTGGACAATCGTGAGAAGTTTCTCACAAATCGTCGATAATATCCAGCTAACCCCAAGAAGCTATGAATATCAGTTACCGATGTTGGCCTCGGCCATCCCTCAATTGCATCTGTTTTGGAGGGGTCCGCAGATATCCCATTGCTTGTGATGATATGGATCAAGAATGAGACCTCCTTCAACCAGAACTCACACTTGATGTACTTGGCATAGAGCTTCTCCTTGCGCAAAGTCTCCAGTACAGTTCTTAAATTCTCCTCATGGTCCTCCTTGGTTTTGGAGTATATTAGAATATCATCTATAAAGACTACCACAAATTTATCTAGGTAATCTCTAAAGACTCTATTCATGAAGTCCATGAATATTTCTGGAGCATTGGTGAGTCCAAAAGGCATTACTATGAATTCATAGTGCCCGTACCTTGTACGAAAAGCAGTCTTGGGGATATCTTCCTTCTTCACCCTTACTTGATAATATCCCGACCGCAAGTCGACCTTGGAGATGTATTGTGCTCCACGCAGCTGATCAAACAAGTCATCGATTCTTGGGAGAGGATACTTGTTCTTTATCATGATTTTGTTAAGTTCATGATAATCGATGCAAAGCCGCATTGACCAATCCTTCTTCTTGACGAAGAGGACTGGTGCACCCCATGGTGATGCACTTGGGCGTATAAACCCTTTATCCAGATTCTCCTGTAGTTGTTTCTTCAGTTCTTCAAGCTCAACCACAACCATTCTATATGGAGTCTTGGATATTGGTAGCGCCCCAGGTATAAGTTCAATTGAGAACTCAACATCTCTTCTTGGAGGAAGACCAGGAAGTTCCTCGGGAAATACTTCAGCGAATTCCCTCACAATAGGCATTTCTCCAAGGGTGGTTTCTTCCTTGGACTCAATCATCTGAGCCAGATATGCGTACTCATAAGGCAGTAATATCCATGCTTGAGATGATGGAGATACAGGAGATTCATCTTCCTCCTGACACTTGTAATGAATCAGGGGTCGATTCTCCATATGGAGTGTGATTTCCCTCTCCCGACAATTTATGTTGGCTCTATATAAGGAAAGCCAATCCATGCCAAGAATTGCATCAAATTCCACCAAAGGGAGTATGACGAGGTTCGCCGGGAAATTCAATCCACAAATTATAACAGGGGAGGTCTTATACTCATGGGATGCAATGATTGCCTCATTTGCCGTACTCACCGACATCTTTACTTCCATGATTTGTGGTGGTGCAGGGATTGTTCTACTAAACTTTTGAGATATAAAAGAATGCGTAGAACCTGAATCAAAAAGTAAGTTCGCTATTCTTGAATGAATAACTAGCGTACCTGTCACCACTTCGTTGTCAGGGTTCACTTCGGCAGAAGTAATGGAAAAAGCTCTTCCTTGCTGTCTTGGAGGTTGTTGATTGCCTCCGATAACCCTTGGATTAGGGCACTGATTCGCAAAATGACCCGGTTATTTACATTTGAAGCATTGAACAACGTGTTGAGGTTCGAACGGAGCGTTCCTCCCCTCCGTTGCAGCCGCGGGTCCTTCTTGCTGACAGTTAACAGCTAGGTGCCCTTCTCTTCCACACTTGAAGCATTTTCTTGTCCCCCTAAGGCAATTTCCAGGGTGCTTTTTTCCACACTTTTGGCAAGTGGGGTGCTGGAATTTCTTAGCGCCGTTGGATTTATCCATCAGACAACCAGCATTGAAGTCAACCTTCTGCTTCTTGTCCCCATGATACCCCTGTGATTCTCCAATCTCCATTTCAACCTTGAGGGCACATCGGACGATTTCCTCATAGCTGTCGAAGTCACGGATCGCTAATGCTTTCCGCAAGCTAGGCTTCAGCCCACCAAAGAAGCGGTCAACTTTGCATTCGGGGGTAACGACAAAGCCGGAAGCATATCATGCAAGCCTTGTGATGTTTGCCTCATACGTTCCCACAGATTCCTCATCTTTCTGCTTGAGGGAAAGGAAGTCCCTTTCCATCTTAAGACGGAGGGTGCGTGGAAAATATTTATCGAAAAACATCTTCCGGAATACCTTCCATTCCAAAGCCTCGATCTCCTCCTCAGGATTCGTATTTTTGATCAACGTCCACCATTGATCAGCTTCACCCTCCATACGATAAGCCGCCAGGAGAACCTTCTCTTTTTCAGAGCATTGGAGGATGGAGAAGATCTTTTCAATGGAGTTGATCCATTGTTCAGCAATCGTGGGATCGGATGATCCACTAAAAGTAGGAGGCCTTTGTCTCATGAAGCTTTCAATAGCGACTTGTTCTTTCTTAGGGGGGGTTGAACGTTCCTCTTGACCAGTGTTTCTATTCAAAACTTGAGTTAGCTGAGAGAGAAGCGTGACAAAGTTTGCGATTCCCGTTCCCATTGGATTGGGCATCTCATAAGTACAATCATCACACTAATCTTCACAACGGTTGTTAGCCCGAGTTCTCCTATTACCGGCCATTGGCTGGAATAAAAGGAAAGTTAGGGGTAACACATAAAGGGTAATCCAAAGACAAAAGTTGATGACTTATAAATAAACTTTAATCTCTTTAACTCATGAGTCTATAGGATTCAATCCAGGATTTTCATGATCTTCCTTCTAACATATATCCTTAGGGGCATTTTTCCCTTAATAAGGGTTCATACTAAGATTGTGAATTTATCAAAACATATCCCCCGGGAGTGTCGTAACCAATAGTGCAACAAGGCCCGTTGTCGTGCACCAGTTCCCGTTCGAGTCTAGCTCAAAGCGGTGTTTTCGGGTTTTACCCCTAGGATACATCTGTGCCAGAGCCGCCTCTACCTGCTCGTATCCAGACAGGGATGTATTTGTTTGATAAACCACTTACTTAGTATTTACCAAAACATAGGGATGTTTTTATTATGATTAGTCTTGTATCTAAGGCTTTACTCGGGTTTCCTAATCCCAAAAATAACTAAACCTATCCTTTGATACCAACTATTACAACCCTGCTTTTTATTACAACTTAATCATGCTTTATTACATAAAACTTCACTTGATACAAAAAAGAAGATCGAGAGGTTTAGTGTCTTTGGGGCTTAGGATCATTACATAAAAACTTTAAACTTGAAATACAACATCCTTATTGAAAACTTCCTTTACATGACCACTACATTCCTTCGTACTTAGCATTGCATGGGATAACCTGAGGACATGCATAAGAAAAGGGTGAGCTATAAAGCCCAGTAAGGGAGTACATAATGAATAACATGAGGAGTACAATACATGTTAGGAAATAGGCATATCAATAGAGCATAAGAGAGACATGAACATAGAGGCATGATAAAGCATGATAATCATAACATGGAAATGTGGCAACAACACTTAACATTGAATTAGCATGAGCCAAGGCTCATTGCACATGGAGCATGAGTAAACCCTCATTGCACTTGAAGCAAGTGTAAACCCTCGTTGCACTTGAATTAGCATGAGTAAACACTCATTGCACATGACGTATCATGATACTATACTTTACCCAATGCATTGGAGCGCTATAAAGGGCGCACCCTTCTTAAACATTCCATTTCATGCATAAGTGTGCCACATGGATCATAAAACATGGATTCATAAAACATAATCATTTCTTCCACGATAAAGGAATGTAGAATTCATACATTAAACTTTACAATCAATATGTATATGTGCATAAAGGTGAATACCCTTGATGGAGAAATGGGCATGGTATTCACTACACAAAGACATTGGCTTAGAAAATCGGTGCGATTTCGGCAGCGTAACGGCGTGACATAAGAATTCATAAAAAGGTTGATGAGAGAGAAAGGGGTTACTCATCATATTTACATGTAATGGACAGTAAGGAGATCATATATATACATGTCCCAACAATAGAAATGGAATTTCGATTCATGATACAAAAGTATTGCTTGAATGTAAAAGAAGAGAGAGAAGTTCCTTTCAGAATTTCAGCATAGTAACGGGTGTACATGGGAGGCATTTAATGAGAGAGAAAGGGTTCTACCATCATTCAAAAAATAATAGGGAAGTATGGGGGAGGTGAGAAACCATACCCCAACATTCATAAATGAAATTAAAAGGGCAATACAACTTAAAGAAAATTGACAAAAATGAGAAAGGAAGAAAAACCCTTACTTGGAAGTGTGCTTCCAAAGACTAGAGAGAGGCTTGTGAGAGGCTTCTTGGGAGCTAGGGGAACCTTGAGAGGATTCTAGAGAGAGTAGGGCAGAGGTTGGACGAACTTCAAGGGCTTTGAGTGAGGAGGAAGTGGGAGCTTGGGTGGGTTTATATAGGAAAGTTGAGAGAATTCTTTATTATTTAGGTTTGGGACCCCTTATATTAAAATAATCCAAACCACAAACCATCCCATGGTATTTTCCCATGGTTTCTGGAAAAGGAAATAGGAAAACAATATTTTACAAGGCCAAGGTCCGAACTTATTAAAAAATTAGGGTTGCTTATATGGAGGTGAGTCACACTCCCATGGAAATTAATTTAAAAAGGCAAAGTGTTGAATAAGTCTTGAGGGCTCCATTAATTCTTTGAAAAGTGAGTCAAACAAACCCAAAACCTCATTATTTTAATGATAAAACACATATTGGCCGAATATAATGATTATGGTATTTTATTACATCACCATTGGGTCATTATGATGTCATAAAACACATTATATATTTAAATGGTATTTAATTTTTCCCCAAATATTTGACTGTCTCAGAAAATTATGAAAAATTCACCGTTGGATAATTTCGACGTCCTGATTCCAAAAAGAATATTTATTTTATCTAAATAATTTTCTAAATATGTGAATTTTTACTTTTAAAATAAATACCGACATTTATAAAAAAATTCACGGGTTTTGACAGAAATGGCTTTCAAACCTTAATAAAAATTTTAATTTCATTCATAAAATTATAAGATCATTTATATTTAATAAAAATTATTTTAATATTACTAATAATATTTTATTAAAATATTATTTAATTCAAAAATCTTTTAATTTAATAAAATATAATTCTTAATTAAATAATAACTAAAAACATCGTTTGTACTTTAAAAACTAATTACAAAGTATCAAAAATGACTAGAAATTATATTCATTATTATATACAAAAATAATGTACATGAACATGGTGCTACTTATTTGTTACATAACTCCTTAAAATAGCCTCATAAGACCTAAGGGTAAGGTGTGCGATGGTGACAGACTCTTGGGGTTGCTCGGATGACATCGCTCGAGTGGTAATCTCTATCAACTTCCATTTTTCCTGTAGACGATCATGTTCGAGCTTGACTTGATGAAGCTCAGCTTGGGCTTGGTCAAGGGAAAAGCCCAAAGACGCCACCTCCTTTCCGAGCTCCGACAAATGGGCTTCGTAAGGGGCAATTCTACTAGATGAGGCCATCGCTTCCTTTGTCTGAGTAGAAAATTGGTTCGTTAAAGCCTTATATTTAAACTACCCAGATGATCACTGTTCAATGACTATAAAAGTAATGGTCACAAATCTTAACGTTAAACTAAAGAAGTTGACATCTTATAAAAACATTTTTTTTTCATAAAGAAATATTTAACTGGATCAATAGGGATTTTCCATTAATGAAATTTTGGGTCGTTACATATAGGGAGGGAAATATCCTCTACTTGAAGAGTCAAGCCTATGCCAAAGAATGCAGTGAATGCCAAAACCACCAGGTCACTGGCGTTACGTACCAGAACACCACCTCTCATGGCCCCCAAGGATCTAGAGCCATCAGTATTGAGTATCAGGCCCCACACCGAAGGGAACCAACGAACCCAATGACCTCTCTCAATGTCCTTTTTAACATGAGTAATGGAATGAGGTTGCAAGATATGTAATGAAGGATCGTCTCCCCAGGTCTAAACCTTCCTGACCAGATCCAAGAGGAGACTCCAAATCCGTGTAATAATATTCTTCTTAGAATTATGAACCCCCTTGTGACTAGATTTATTTTTAGCCTACCAGAGACACCAACATCCTACCTGGAGGATGAGTATTCCTTCCGGTCTCTCTGGTCCTCTGTCCCCCAAGTAATGAAACCAGAGGTCCAGGAAAGAGGCATCAGAGGAAGTCTGGGAGACAAGAGTGGTGAATGTGCCAAAGAAATACCAGACCTCACGTGCCCATTCCCCCTCGAATAAAATATGTTCGGTTCTCTATTCCTGGTGATGTTTGCAGCATGGGGAGCATGAGACCAGATAAATGACACATCTCCAGACGTTATTATCAATAGGGACGACGTTATGATGAAGCATCCATAAGAGGAAATTGTACATAGTCAGAACCGTGATGAACCACATAACCTCATTCCAATGGTCCCCCAGCTCTTAATTATCCATCTACTGGAAAAAAAGTGCTTTATGGGAAGGCCTCAGAGTTGGTAAGAGTTAAAACACAACATTCGAGATCAATAGAGGTTATAATAAGATGGAACGATCACTAATTCTCTTCATCGAGTATCACCTTAATAAAATTTGGGAACCTTCTAGATTACATAAACCTAATTGCATAGGCTGGACACACAGGAAAACCATGGATCGCCCCAAACCAATTTTGATGCCAGATGGAAACAGAACCCTCCCCAATGATCCAGTGGGCCAGGGGTTGTAGGGACAAGAAGGTGGGGAGAAGCGACGAGTGGAAGAGTGACAAGAGGCTTGTTCCCTTCGATGAGTTTCACTCCATATTCCTGATACTAATCTTACCCCAATTATTTTGACGTTCAATAATATCCTAGGCTATGATTGCATGCCTGCAAAATAGAGTTTCCGTCTTTCGTCGTACGTTGATCTTGCCTTCCCGAATGGGCTTAAACAACTTATCCAAAGACACCCAATGGCGCTTCCCTTACAGACAGGCATCCCAAACAAATTGGGAAAGAATTCTATAAATATTTCTGATGATGCATTTCAGAACCTTGATGGAAGACAAGGCATGCATAAGAGTGGCCATAAGAATACTGTTGACAAGGGAAATTTTTCCCCCAATGGACAGAATTTTTTTATTCCAATTGAGAACTCTATCCTCTATCTTGGCAAGAACCATATCAAAATCTCTAATCTGAAGTCGGCTCGAGGAGATCAGGGTGCCCAGATAAGACATGGAAAGGCTACCGCGCTGCATAGCCAGGATGTTGAAGATCCATTCTGCTCGCATGAATACAATAAAAATTTGATAAATCCTAAATATAAATAAAACTACATCGAAATAACCAACCTACCATAGATGATGGAAACTCCACAAGTCTTCATTAGATATCATTTGATACTCTATCCATTCGAATACATAATCAATCTTTTCAACCATTAACCAAAGGAATCATCAGCTACATGTGCACAAAAATTCACATAAAGTAGTTAAGTAAAGTAACTAGGTAGGTTTTCTTTGATGATTCTCCATACCCCTAATCCACATGAAAATAATGTATATAATTTTTATTTTTTGAAAATATTCCCAGTGTATGATAATTGAAAGAATAATAATACATATAATATCCTTAAGAAACATAAATAAAGTTTCATAAAAATGGAAAAAAATTTCATAAATAAGGTTGTGTAAATAAGGATTCATTTTGGTAATATAGATATACAATACAATACACTAGATGTTTAAAAGTACACATTTTCATGCATCTTATATAAAAATAGTTACTATCTTGAATTGAGATATAATAATTGAATACTCCAGTACTACTAACCTTCACTACCTTTATTTAATATATCCTTAGAAACTTTATTTCCTTCCATATATTTATGATTTATTGAAATTCCTATTTCAAACTAGCATTACCCCCATCATTGTGGTTCCAACATTCGTTGGTGACATACCACCCACTCGAATTGTATTAATTAATCTCTGTCAAATCCACTACCATGACTATGAATTCTTCACCTCCAAAATAATTATTCAACTCATTCAGCCTTTCATATTCCTCATTTAATAATTCAAGGTAACCTAAAAATGACACCTAAAAAACTTATAAAAACATATTGAATTATTTTTTTGGTTTCTAGATATTTATTTTCCTATTAAAGTGACCTGATTAGGTTTGGAAACACATCATAAAAAATTACTATTAATTTGGGTACAGTCACATTGGATCCTATTAGAACTCTATAGTTAAGCATACGTGGATTATAATACCACTATGATGGGTGAACTCATGAAGATACTCATGTTGTACATTTTTTCAGAAAAAAACATGTCGAACGCACCTTCTGATTCTCTTCCCCTTCAATATTGATAAATTTAAAAGTGACCTAATATGATTATCGAAGGTATTACTCTCACAATGAGTAGAGATATCTAGCTCTACTTTAGGCTTCATCTTTAGGGTACATTCTATTGGTTTCTTGAAAAAATGGCTAGTTGTCAATCTCTCCCATCTGCCTTGTACTAATACCACCAAAAGTTTGTATCTCCTCTAAGCCCTTCCAAACAAGAAACATTTTAGAGGAAGTGGAAAAAATAAATGTTTGTGAATTGAAGTAAATAAATGTGAGTAGAAATCATGCGGGTTTTAATGTTGATTCATTCATTTCTAAAAATAAATATTTAATAATCCATAATTATAATTTAATTTAGGTTATTTTTGAACCTCAGTTGACATAAAGATCCTATATTTCTGGTCAATGTGACGGAAAAGGACTAGTAACATAGGTTAGAGTTAGTGCAACTCAGTGAGGATGATTTGATGTTCTCATTATAGTGTCAAGGACCATTCATATCTCAAATATTTATTATTTCATTTTTTTATTGATACTCAGACCACATGTATTTTATGTTTTATGAACAACTATGAGAAGTAGTCACCCAAAATGATCCCCTCTATCTGGTATGAGATGTATTTTGGTTATAGTAATTCAAGAAACATAGTGGGATGTGAACAAATGATGGGGGATGGATATAAAGAAAAAAAATGAAATAATAACTGTTCAGGAGGTATGTCATAAAGGAACCTTGGAATTACATTGATGGAACAAATGCTAGTTTGAAAGATGATTTCCAATTCATCATCAAGAGATGAAAGATAATCAAGTGTTTGATGAAAAATTAAATAAAGGTAGTGGCTGTTAGTTGTACTGAAGTGTTGAAGTGTAATTTATATGTTCAAGAACACAATATTTTTCATGATACATGCATGAAAATATGGACTTTTATTCTTGCAGAGTATTCTATTATTTTTATTCAAGACAAATTAAATATTTGACTATAAATGTAGACAATGTATTCTTCACTTGATGAAGTTTCTAATCTCGATTAAGAATAGGTTTTTGATGATGAAGCTATGGAATTATTAGGGGAATCAAAAACATGTTCATGAAAAAAACAATAGTGACACATCTTCACAGTGGTAAATAAAATTATTAAGGTAAGAAGTTAGGGTATAAAATTTGAGGTTGGTTGGAATCAGCGTGACAAACCTATTAAATCCAAAAAGTCAATTTTTAGTAGTTATCAGGGGGCCATAATGTGGTTGAATGTTTCTATTGATATTGATTCATGGTACCATGTCCATCCTATAACCAAAGAAATCCTTTGAAAACAGATAATAGTAATGTTACGATAAATATTTTCTATTTTACTAAAAAATTATAAAATAAAACATTTATTTAATTTTTTTTATTCGTTATAGAGTTTGTTTATTTTATAATATTCCCATATTAATTTATTCTTAATGGACAATGGAAAATACCATAAGGAATTTTGAACTCTTTTTATGTAATTAACCCGTAGAGAGGATCTGGGGAATGTAAATCCCCACCCACCAATTTGTTATGCACATATTATAAAGCACGAAACATGGAATTCATTCATCAATCATCATAATGAAAAATAATTTTTGGTGCATTTTAGTTTATAATATATTATTTGAAATTAATTATTTTATCCAAATTCATTCAAAATTGTTAATTCATGAAACTGAAAAAGTGTGCTGAAGATAAAGAACGGACATCAAATCCAATTTAGCCCTATTGCAAGGAAAGGATGGTGTATGTGTCGATAGATAAGAAATTTTTATATATTTTAATTAAAAAAGTAATGTTAATTATGTGATATGAAACAATATATGTTACTTTGTTTATATACAGATTGATGAATCACATTTTGAAGCTACTTCCCTCCCATATCATGTTCTATGGAAGGAGACTTGTGTAAATAAGGTAGATAAAATAGATGATGCAAAAAATAGTATAGAAAACCTATGTAAGTATGAAATAATTTTTATTTTTTACTGTTTAATAAAAATTCAACAAAAAATATGTACTTATGTTTTTATTTTTTTGTATGGTTTAGACATAAAAATTAGGAATATCCAAACTAGAAGTAAAGCTACAATCGAGAGTTTTTAAGGGGCCATAACAATATGGCCATGTTAGAGGATTAGGTTTATGAGTCTCTCCTCAAACCTATTTCAAGAATATAAACCCACATAAACTTACATATAATATGGTGAGATAATTTCAGACAAAAATTGACTCACTTCAAGATATTATTGTTCGGTCTGGTTTGGTATAACAATGTATGAGAAAGGAACAAAAAAAACCGGAGAGGGAGAAAATATCTGCATGTAAACCAAGTGATCCAACTAGCATTGAGGCTATTTATTACAAAAAACTTCATGCATTACCCATGGTAATCAATTTTTTCATTACTCTTTCTATTAAATGTGAATAAAAAAACTTTTGACTCCTTTATATGACAAAAATTCTACAGTGTATAGTTGTTTGTGATTTGTATCATCCAAAACCCAGGCACCACTATGTTGTGATGGGTATAGATTATAATATCCTAGGAGACAAGCTACACCATAAAGACCTCAAAAAATATCAAATTAGAGTTTGGGGTGAGGTATCTCATGAGCCGACAGCTGAGTTTCATGATCCACTTTATTATCCAAATATTACAACGGTGAAGATGTTATCAGAGTTTTTGTATAATGATCGTATAATCTTATAAATATACATGAGGTAGACATTTAAAAAAAATTACATATGAAGAAATTATAAAAGTTTATAATAAAAGATTCCAAGTGAGGTATGATATTACAGATGGATAAAGTTACAAATAAACGGATGGTCGAATCAAAAAAATATAGTGAATCATCCAAGAAAAGGGAATGACCATATAAGAGTAGCTTCTCCCTGCTAGTTCCATAGAATCATTTATTATCAAAAAAAATTCATGCGTTTACCACATTTAAAGATAATGTTATTTCATAAATTGAATATAAAAAATAAATATATGGAATTTCTTTCATAGAGAGAATTTTTCTCGAGACTCTAAATGAGATTATCAAGCATGAATAGGTAGGCATCTTAGTTGTGAATACACACATATGGTATATTTTCATAATAGGTCTATCAAAATAGTGATCTAATATGTTTATTATTGTTAATAAATATTTATATTTCATACAAGAGTTTATATTTAAACTATATAAATTAAAGATCATGAAAAGAATGATTTGGATTCATTAATCCTTATATCTTTTCTATGAAAAAATATAGATATTAGGATGTACAAATTAAGAAGAAAAAATGGGTTACTAGATGAATTTAATCAAAAAGTAGCAGGAGATAGAATCTTTTTGATGCCTGCGAAGAAAAAGTAAAACACTACAATCTAGTCACATAAAATATTTTTTTAATTTTTTCATTTCATAATTTTTTTAGGGAGCACTGGATATTTATTTCAGTCAATCTGGACACACCGAAAATTTATTTTTTGGATCCAATGCATGAAAATCCAACAAACAAACCACACATGATGTGTGTTGTGAATATGTAATACACTGAAATAAAGATTTCATTTATAACATAAAATGATATGTTTCAGTCTGTGTTTTAATAATAATTTTATTATTATAGAAAGGTTACTAAATACAGGTTATATCATGGCATGAAGTCAGTTCCTAAAGGTATAAAGTCTATGATTTACTAAAAATGGAAATAAATTAAGGTATATATAGAAATATCTTACAATGAAAAGGTTTCAAAACAAATTACTTAACATGGTTAACGTTTCTATAGTTTCTGAAACTACATAATGGAAACGATTATGGATATTATGTTAGAAAATTTATGAGAGTGATCATAATGAATGAAAATACTAGCTCCCCCAACAAGTAATTTATGATGGTAAATAGAATTTCATTAAATATATTTCATAATAATTTTTTGTTCTATATTTTCTTAGTACAATCAAGATTTTGGACAACCTAGATACTCAAAAGAAGAAATATATTTTTTATAGACATGTTGGCATTGTACATTTGTCATAATGTGTGATGACAAAAAATTTATGTGAATACCTATTATTTTTGTTCTCTAGTACAATTTATGACCTTAAAAATATATTTTTGGTGTGAAGGATTAGTGTTAGAATTATTATATATTAATTTTATTATATTTCTAAATTGTAATTATAATAGATGAAATTAATTTTTTTAGATGCACTGGAATGAAAATAAAAAAATTATTATAAAATGTTTGAGGCATAGGTGGAGGTAGAGGTGGAGTCAGAGACTGACATGGTGGAGTAGGTAGAGGAAGATACAAAGGAAGAGGTGGAGGTGGATGAGGAGGTGAAGTGTTAGCTTGAAAACAGAAATTTTTTTGGGTAATTAAGTAAAATGATAATCCTACTAAGATTGTGTTAGATAAAATTAATTGAAAATTTTACAAAACATTTCTCACATAAGATAAGATATATTGTTCCAGTGTTTCTAGAGACTTATTGAAATAATGTTTTTCATCACATGTTTAGTTGATTTTATACATGGTAATAATACACCTGTAAGATAATTATGTGTTAGAAGATTCAATTTCTCTACTACTGTTATTAAAGAAACATCTGTACAAACCGAAATCATCAAACACGTATATAATCCAACTTAGATGTTTGAAAAAATATGTGTATGTTATCAGTTTAAAATCGACATTTTAATATAAAAAAGTGTCACTCTCTGAAAACCGAGCAAGAGTTCTTGGATTGTATTGATAATTTAGGACAATGATTCCTAATTCATTTTTGATGTATAGGAATCAATCTATTATCAATCCAACATAAGATGAATCTTTTATGACTAAAAGTGCATGTTTAAAGTTTAAAATGAAATTTTAGTCAAAAACAAATTTTTTTTAAAAAAATAAAATTAAATTCATTTGTATTTATTTTATACTTTAGGAAAATGATCCATACGTCACTTGAGACATGTTAGAATCAGCTTCACCTAAATCTGATCCGTGTTGTGATTAGTATGACTTTAAGCACATCTTTTTATTCAATATCGACATTAATTTTAGTGGAAAAAACAACTAACATACTCAAAACTGAGAAACAACATTTTTATTATTTTGATACATTAGTTAAAATATCCAGAATTAATTATTGATTTGTATGAATCGTTCTCACCTTAATATGACTCATAGTTTGACCAGTATAAATAAACTTGTCTGATATTGGTTTAAAGTTGACATTTTAATAAAAATAAATATTCACTCCCTGAAAAATAAGAAACCACGCTTGGATTGTCTTGATAATTTAGGAAAAATATACATAATTATGTTTTGATGTATAGAAATCGGTCTCATGTCATACAGATAAAGGATACAACCTATATAACTAAAATAGAATGTTTCCTATTAAAAATGACATTTTAGAAAAAAACAAAAGCGTCATACTAAAAACTGATGAAAAACATTCATATTGTTTTGATACATTAGAAAAATGATCAATAAGTAATTTTAGTCATTTTGAAGTCATCTATACCTCAATTTGATGCATAGTGTGACCAATATGACTCCAAGTGTGTCTTTTTACACAATGTTGACATTAATTTTATTATAAGAAAACAACTGACAAACTCGAAACTGAGAAAATGAATTCATGTTGTTTTGTTACATTAGTAAAATAATAAATATATAATTTTTGATGTATAGGAATTAGAAAAACCTCAATCCGGCTCATGGAATGACCGTTATGACACAAAGTTTCTCTCATCAGTTTAAAATTAAAATTTTAATACAAAAAATTCCACTCAATGAAAACTATAAAAACATGCCAGGATTGTCTTGATAATTCAAAACAATGATAAATAATTCATTCATGAAGTGTAGAAATAATAATTTGGTAATACCCACACATGATGCAACCTATATGTCTAAAAGTTCATGTTTGTAGTATAAAATATCATTTATTAAAAACAAAATCATCATTATCAATACCAAACAAACTCATTCATATTACTTTAATACTTTATTAAAACGATCTATAAGTCATTTGAGATGTGTCAAAATTAGTCTCACCTTACTATGACACATGGTGTGACTAGTATGACTCCAAATGTGTCTTTTTATATTAGAATTGATATCAATTTTAGTGGAAAAAACTAATATACACAAATTCAAGAAAACAAAATTAGACAATTTTGGTACTTTAGAAAAATAATCCATAAGACATTTGTGATGTGTAGGAAGAAACCAAAACTCAATATGACTCATGATGTGACTATTGTGACTCAAAGTGTCTGATATCATTTTAAAATTGACATTTTAATACAAAAAAGTGTCACTCAATGAACAATAGAAAAAGACGCTCAGATTGTAATGATAATTTAGGTTACTAATACATAATTAATTTACAATTTTTAGTAATTATTTTGTGGTCAAACCCTCACATGATGCTACCTGTATGACTAAAAGTACATGTTTCAAGTTTAAAATGATATTTTAGTAAAAAAAAGTGGTGTACTCCAAACCAAGGAAACACACTCATATTATTTTGATACTATATACAAATGATCTATAAGTCACATGAGACATTTTAGAATGAGATGCACCTAAATATTATAGCCGGTGTGACTGGTATTACTCCAATTGCATCTTTTAATTCAAATTTGACAATAATTTTAGTGAAAAAAACAAATGAAATATTCAAAACTAAGAATACACATTTTTATTGTTTTGGTACTTCATGAAAATGATCCATAAGTCATTTTTCATGTGTAGGAATCAACCTTACCTCAATCTAAATCACGGTGTGACCAGTATGATTCAAAGTGTCTAAAATCAGATTAAAATTTACATTTTAATACAAAAAAGTTTCAATCACTGAAAAACAAACAAAACAACTTGGCTTGTCTTGATTTTTTATGAAAATTATTAATAATTTATTTTTGAAATTGAGGTATCATTATCCTCTCAAACCCATTCACGTTGCAAGATGTACGACTATAATTTCATGTTTTTTGGTTTAAAATGTCATATTAGTAGAAATAAAAATGGTGAAGTCAAAACTAAGGAAAACAATTCATATGGTTTTGATACTTTTGAAAAAATATCCATATATCATTTTATATTTTTCATAATCATGTGCACCTTAATTTGATGAATGATGTGACCAGTTTGACTCCTAGTGAATCTTTTTATTCAAAATTGAAATTAATTTAAGGGAAAAAAACAAATGAAATATTAAAAATCAAGAAAACACATTCATATTTATTTGTTAATTTTGAAAAAAGATCCATAATTATTTTTTTTATACATAGGAATCAGCCGCACCCAAATCCAATTCACGGTGTGACCGGTATGACTCAAAGTGCGTATTATCTGTTTAAAGTTAACTATTTAATACAAAAAGTTTCATTCATTGAAAAATAAGAAAAAAACTCATATTTACATGATAATTTATTAATATTATTCATAATTAATTTTTTACATGTAATAAATAGTCTATTTTCAAACCCACATAGGATCCAACATGTATTCCTAAAAATTCATTTTTCCAATTTAAAATGACATTTTAATAAAAAAAATTGTTGTACTTAAAACCAAGGAAACTCATTCCTATTTTTTTGATACATTATTAAAATGATCCATAATATATTTGAGATGTTTCGGAAGCAACCACACCTCACTCTATTTCATGATGTGACTGGTATGACTCCAAGTGTTTCTTTCTATTAAAAATTGAAATTAATTTTAATTGAAACAAAAAAATGATATGATAAAAACTAATAAAACACATTTCTATTGACTTGGTACATTATTAAAATTATTTATAATTCATTTGTAACTTATTGGAATTATTCTTACCTTAATCAAACTTATTGTGTGATCGATTTGACTCAATGTGTCTATTATCCATTTAAAATTGATTTTTAATAAAGAAATTGTCTCTCATTAAACTAAAAGAAACATGATTGGGTTGCCTTGATAATTTAGGAAAATTATTAAAAATTAATTTGTGATGTGAAGGAATTAATCTCTTTTCAATCCCACACATGATTTTTCCTATACGACTAAAAGAGCATGTTTCCAGTTTAAAATGACATTTTAGTAAAAAAAGGGGTGTCCCAAAATTGAGGAAACACATTATGATTGTTTTGATACATTAGTAAAATAATAAATAATTTATTTAATATATTTTAAAATCATCCTTTAATCAATCACATGCATGGTGTGACCGGTATGACTCCATGTGCTTCTTTGAATTCAAAATTGACAATAATTATAGTGAAAAAAATAGATATATTCAAAAATGACAAAAAAAATTCTGAAAGTTTTTTACTTTTGGGAAATGATAAATATGACATATTTTATATAGAATAATCTTCTATACCTCTATCCAACTCATGGTGTGATCGGTATGACTCAGAGTGTCTGTTATCAGTTTAAAATGGATATTTTAATACAAATAAGTTTCACTCACTAAAAAATGAGAAAAAAAAACTCATATTTTATTGATAATTTAGGAAAATAATTCCTAATTAATTTGAGAAATATATGAATTTTTCAATTTTCAATCCCACTCATGATGAAACCTATATGACTATAAGTACATGTTTCTAGTTTAAGATGGCAATTTATAAAAAAAAGTGGCGTACTCAAAACTAAATAAATACAATCATATTGTTTTGATACATTTTGAAAATGATCCATAAGTTATTTTATATATTTTTGAATCATATAAACCTTAATCCGACACAAATTCTGATCAGTATGACTCCAAGTGCATATTTTTATTCAAAATTGACATTAATTTTAGTGTAAAAAACAATTGACATACTCAAAACTGGGAAAATGCATTTGGATTGATTGGTAATTTAGATCAATGATAGATAATTCATTTTTGAGGTGTATGAATCATTAAAAACTCAATCCCAATATTTTTGACTCCATGCGATCCTTTTTATAAAAAATTAACATTAAAGTTTTTATTTTTTTGACATACTCTATAATAGTGTTTTTCATTATTTATGTTAGAAATTTTATATCATTTAAATTTCGCACTTGTATCTAATTTTTGTATTTTTTTTGCTATTTCTAGTGATTTAGTGTGTTTTTACAAAAAATTCAAATCCCTTCATTTAGTGTTGTAGTGTGTTGTAACTTTACACTATAGTATTTCCTTTTATCAATGCTACTAATTTCACTGACAAAGGATCAATTTATGAGTACATTTAAATGTGCTGATAAATGGTTCCTTTATTAGTGATTGTAGTTGAATTGATAAATGAATCCTTTATCAGTGAAATTAGAAGAACTTATAAATGGTCTGTTTATCAGTGCTGATAAATAAATCCATTATCAGCACATTTATTAGCCATGATAAAGCCTCCCTTTATTAGTACTAATTAACTGTGCTGATAAATGGTGTCTTTTATCGATGATTTTTAGGGCTGAAAAAAGCCCTAGCCTTTTAACCCTGAAGCATTAGTCAGTGATTTATTAGTGCTGATAAAGGCCAATTCTGGTGCTGTTAAAGGCCTCTTTTATAGTAGTGTGGTCACCAACTAAAAATTCCAATGTTCTACGATAGAGATCAGCATATGATTTATACCAAATCCATTACATCAATATTCATTGACGAATCAAATGAATCCTTGTTGTCATGTCTTGAACCAATCTTAGTCCAACCAAGGAACTATCACTAATCTCTAACCTAAAAAATTAATATCTACAAATATGAACATACAAGTCCTAATAATTAGAAATTCAGACCACATACTTGAAACTATTATTATAAGAAATCTCAACAATCCCGACGTAGTCATCCCAACATCCACCACAATCTAGAACATAGGCAAGGAACATATCCTCAAGAATCTATATAGTTATTTATACCATGCTATACGACTTCAGATGGTATAGTGTGATGCCCGAACCCCATTTTCCAAGAGTCAGTGTATTTTTTTACTACATTCTCATGGTTACAGGAAATTTAATACCAAAGGACTAATCAATTTAGTAGACTTGAAATAACTAGATACAAACAAAAGTTTCACATTACATCTTGAAATGAATATAACATAGAAACTCCTTGGAAAACATTCTTATTCACTTTCCTCATCCCTAGAAGTCATTTATAAAGTACATATTTTCATCCTAAGGAAAAATAAAAAATAAGAAAGGGGTTATCTCAAATTCTTATTTAGGGTCAATAATTATGTGGAAATTTTTGTAAATAATCATAAACTTTTAAGGCAAGACGTATTATTAAGACACATGCTTTTTAAAAAAAATTAATTAGTATAATATGTCAATAATTAATCAAATATTACTATACAAACGTGCACATGCATATTCCACTAGTCTAATAATCCTATGTCTGAACTAATCTAATAAAAAGGGAATGCAAAATGCGAGATATCTTAAACATACCATCGAGGCTTCATCCAAGACACCATACATAATTGGGAAATACATTAGCCAAAAAACCAAACATAAATGTCTCATAAGAACCACTGATGCATCAAGGGCCTACAGTGTGCCCCAGCCAACACATAAAAAGTCCAATTCAATCCTCTTATGAAAGGGGTAAAACTTAACCAACATAATCATTCATATTAAAATTAGCATAAAAAATGTCAATACTTAAACTATAAGTGATGAATAGTATCCAAATAGCACATCCACAATAAAACATATCATAAACCATTTAATACAGTATTTAAGATTGTATCATAAGAAAAAAACGTCACTTAAACATATTATCCAATAAGGGATGTGGATATAGATGAGAATAATAAAATAAAGTCATCAAATGTTATTGAGATAAAAATCAATTTTTATTTTGAAAAAATTTAAAAGATGAGAAATTATAAAAAAACATTTATTCTTAAAAGAACCTTATAGGATTGTAAATAGAGCATTAAAACTTTAATATATCACGATAATTGAAATTGCCTCTCACACCATATAAGTTAAAAAAATTCATTCCTTAATTTTTTGAAATGGTTATAAAGTACCTTGTTTGAAAAATGAAGGAAAGATTCATTTAAAAACATTTTATAAAAAGTCATAAATGGGAAAAAATGACTTTAACCAATTCCTGATAATATATTGAAAATCTTTATTAAGAGACATGGACATCGATTGTAAATATTCCCCATTAGATATTTACATATAAACGATCCCGAATAATAATGAGATTTTGAAATTAAACCCTACCTTGTACTTTCCTTCAGTAAAGAGTGTGTTAACCTCAAGTATAATGGATTAATCATGTTATTAAATTATATCATGACCATATACATATTTATGATATCATATATGATCCTCTTATATCATAAGGTTAATAATATTTCAATATTACCGTTGTTTCGGTTGTTAACTGTTTCGTTTCCCCATTTCTGTTTTGTCATGTAAGCCATGTTTTTTATAGATATGATGTATTTTATTCATATTAATAATAATATTAAGTTCATAATTATTATTTTTACTCATTATATATATTTTATAATCCTTTTTTAATGGTTAACGTGGATGTAACGACCCGAAATTTTGAATAAATCTTGTTTCCTAATATTGTGTGTTATTGTTTTTTATTATACTCAACAAAACTGTTTCATTGGATAACATGAGTATAATTAAAATGAGACTTTTGGGTTTTGAATGTTATATGAACATTGGTCAATATGACCGCTAAAACTAAACATTTCGATATTTTCCTCTAAATACAAGTGATCTTGGTTAATTAATAGTGAAAGATGATTCGATGGCCTCACCCAATAGTCTTGGACCGATCTAAGCCCATCTAACGGAACTTGGGAAGGAGGTAGCACCAATGGGATTTTCTCTGGACCAAACCCAAGCCAAACATCATCGTGTGAAGCTAGAATGGAATCACCTTCACGATAAGTTCAAAATGATAGAAATTACTACTCGTACAATGTTATCTGAGCCTCCCTCAGATTCTCTCACCTTAGCACACCTTACACTTAGGTCATATGCTGGTGTGATAAGGGGCTATGTAAGAAGACCGTAACTGCCTTGTGTAATCCATTGTTTTAAATAAAGTTTTTATTTTTCTTATGATGATGTTTATGAATTTTCAAATGTCCCGATAAATATAATATGCATATTTTTGGTTAATTTTAGAGAATGGATATTTTAAAAAAAAATGTTTATGTAAACCTTAAATAATTAAAAATGTGTAATGATTTTCAAAAAATGGCCTTCTACAATTATATTCAGTAAAAAATTTAGTGTCTAATAGGACCAACTTAATTTTTTGATGAATAGTAAATTATGAATAGTGAGTTTATGCTTAGGATTAGTAATGTGACCAAATGGATTAGTAATCTCACTTAAAGAAAGTATTAATATAATCTAGGCACCGTGATTAAATAATGCGATTCAATAAAATGGTGAAATAACAGATTCATAAATTATTATTCAAGTATTAGTTTTTTTGGGTGAATAGTGTTTTTAATTAAAAATTAAATTAAAAATATTTAGAAAATTATTTATATAAAATGGATTTCATTTTTGAACTCAGAGCATCGATATTATGTAAATGTAATTTTTGGGGATTGTTTTGAGAAAAATGAATTTTCGATGAATAGTGTATTTATTTAAAAATTAAATTAAAAATATTTAGAAAATTATTTTTATAAAATAAAGTTCGTTTTTGAAATCATAGGATCGAAATTTGGTTAAGGTGAATTTTTGGGATTTTTCCGAGAAAGTTGAATTTTTCGTTGAATAGTGAAAATACAGTATTAGGGTTTCGGTATGTTTAATGACATCATAACTGTGTCATGATGATGTCAAAATATATTTTAAGGGTTGGAAGACCAAGGTTATTAATTATTGAATGGGGGGACCCATGTGACCAATACAATGGGCAAATACCATGGGCAAGCCCATGGTTTTGCCAAAACCACAAATGAGGTGTCCCTTGGCCATTAATGCCTTGTCCTCTCACTTTCCCTATAAATACCTAGCCATCCTCTCATCCATTCGACTCCCAACTCTCCCCCAACAATGATATGGTCTCATTTCCTCCCATGGAGTCCTTCCAAGGTTCCCCCAAGCCCTCAGGGTCCCAACCATTGAGTTTTAAGAGTTACGTTTTAAGGTAAGGGATCCCACCTCTCTCTTTCTTTTCAAGTAATCCCTTTTATGTCATTTATTTTATGATCCATGATCTTATGTTGGAGGATGTTCTTTTATATTCATCCCACTGTCTTTTTCATGTTCATATGATGATTTAACCCCTCTTTCTCTCATCATTTCATATTAAGAATGTGTATGTGGCGCCGTTAGGCTGCCAAATTTTTAAGGGATTCTTTCACCCTTCTCAAGTTCTACTTTCATGTCAAGTATTTCACGTTCCTTTTTATTTTGTTGGGGTATGATATCTAAATCTATCATACTGATATTTTATGTTCATATGATTAGAGAACCTATTTTATCTCTTCAATTCATATTTTTTATGTTTTAAGTGGCGCTGTTAGGCTGCCGAATTTTTAAGGGATTCGTTCACCTTTCTCATTTTACAAAGTTCTACTTTCATGTGAAGTATTTCAAGTTCTTTTTTTATTATTTTGGGGTATGATCTCTATATCTATCATACTGATATTTTATGTTCATATGATGAGAGACCCTATTTTATCACTTCAATTCAGTATTTTGATGTTTTAAGTGGCACCGTTAGGCTGCCGAATTTTTAAGGGATTCGTTCACCATTCTCATTTTTCAAAGTTCTACTTTCTTGTCAAGTATTTCATGTTCCTTTTTATTTTTTTGGAGTATTATCTCTATATCTATCATACTGATCTTTTATGTTCATATGATGAGAGACCCTATTTGATCTCTTCAATTCGGTATTTTGATGTTTTAAGTGGCGCCGTTAGGCTGCCGAATTATTATAAGAGAAATAATATTTTTGTCTTCCTTTCATGTTCTTAATTTCATATGGTATATCTTTCAAATTTCATTACCATGATAATATATCCTTCATATTCTACCCCTCTACTGTTTTATGGGTCATTTATGAATGTTTGACGCATGTCCCCTCTCTTTTTAATGTTTTTGAAAACCCCGAAACATAGTCGTTATGCTGCAGAATTTCCGTCTCAAAATGTCTATCTCTCTTATTCTATAGTTATTTTATTTTATTAACTGAATACTCAAAACTCTCTCTTCTATATGGGTATTCACATATATACTAAAATTTTCTATTTTAAATTCTGGGATTTACATACATGAGACCCACCTTCCTTTTCTGTGGGTTTTAAAGTGACACAAAGATCAAGTCTTTAAATCAGTTTTCAAAACATTATGATTATGAAATGAAACCCATTACTTTTATGATATATGGGTTGTTTATGAAATGATTGATGATGATATATGTGTCTCACATGATAATAAAGGAAAATTTAAGGGTGCGCCCTGATAGCGCATCAATGCATTGGGTAATGACTTAATCTCTAGAGATAGTCATTTTGACCGATACCTTGGTGAATAACTTTGGTAATTTTTATTGACACCTTGGGGATGGACCTTGGTGAAATGGAAATGATTGTCAATATTAAATCTTTTAGACACATCTTCAAGTTATGAAAAACGTTATTTTTATTATGATATGCCTCATGATTTCTCTCTCATGCCTTAAAGTTCTTTTTCATGACATTGTTGATGTATCTCATGTTCGCATGTTAAATGTTTACCCTTGTTTCCCTTACTAGGCCTTCTGCTCCCCCTTTCTTTTGATGTATGTCCCCAGGTTATTAGATGCAGTAATGAACCTTGGATGAACATAAGGAGAAGCCTTTAAATTGTTTAAGAAGAATGTTTTATGTTTTCATGTTTTAAGTGCCTGGTTTCCAAGACACTAAACCTTAAAGATCCTCGGTTTTGTAAAATGTAATGAAAGTTTATGTGATAAAAAGTTGGGATGCTATAGCTGGTATCAAAGGATGGTTTAGTTATTTGTAGAAATTAGTATATGAAAACTTTAGGAAGAACCCTATAGAAATGTTTAAATATAGGAAACCTTCCTGGTATTTTGGTGAGTATTGAGTAAGGGATTGCCAAACAAATACATCCCTGTCTGGATACGAGCAGGTAGAGGTGGCTCTGGCACAGACTTACATCGGGTTAAAACCTGAAAACACCTCTTTGAGGAAGACGCGAACGGTAACTGGTACACGACAACGGGCCTTGCTACACTCTTTGTTACGAAACTCCCACGGGATATGCTTTGGTATATTCATAATCTTATTATGATCAATTTTTAATGGAACAAAGATAAAATAAAATAAAGATTCACATAAGAATATATGTTCATGGATAACCTAGATTGGAACCTAGGGGATCACAAGTTAGGGTATAATTTCCTTCTACATGTTTATCCTTCCATGCTTAAATATTCCTTTTAATGATTATTGGTTAAGTATTTAAGCCCCTAATTATATGTTCTTTTCTTAGTTAATGGCGGGAAATAGAAGAGAATGTCCCAATGACCAATGTGATAGGAAATGTGATGATTACCATATTAATATGACAGAGATGATTAGTGGATTAAAAGATGATTATTTTCTTGGAAGACGTTCACTATTTTGGGAACCCTATTTGATTGAGGTAAATAGATTACTATGGTATTTTCTTTGAGGAATATTGGTTGAATTATATTTTGAAGAATCGATGAATTTAAGGTGAACTTATGGTAATATAGGTTACTTATGGAATTATTAACCTATTTTGGGGAAAATATGTTTATGTTAGATACTTTTGTTATATGATGTTAGGAGTGGTTGATGTTGTTTGGAGATGAACTATGAAGTTTATTTTGGAAGACAATGTTATCAAATCCTTCTTGTATTTGGGTTTCAGTCTTAGTTTGGTTTATTTTGAGGAATTTTAAGGATAGTTATTTACGAAATGGTCTATGATGAACTCTAGGTAGTACTGTGGAACTTGGAATATTTAAAAGTAGTTTGCCTTCCTATGGGATTCTTTATTTTTGAAGAGTTTTTTATCGTACCCCTTGTGTTTTTAGGATAATTCTTAAAGATAGAAGAAATAGATAGTTAATATTTTGTGGATTATGTGATTCTCTAGAAGATGATTCTTGTGCTTTTGATGAGACCAAGTAGTTTTGAATGCTCATCGTTTGGAGAAAAGATTAGTTTTGGTAGAAACTTGTTAAAGGATGAAACTCTACTTGAAGGTAAATATATTTCCTTATGTTTTTATTCTATGTAGTAAATGAATTCCTCAAAACTATGAAAATGTATATAAAACAAAAAACATTGTTTGTTAACGTTTCCTACTAGGAAATAAAATACCGTTTAACCCATCATAAGTTTGTGATTTTCTTGTTGTTAACTTTCTCCTAATCATGTTTTCTATCAGTCTCCTTTAGAACGTGACCCTTTGTTTTTTCATCCATGTCCATGTTTTTCTACATGGGATCCTAGTATGGGTTAACTAGGGTGACCTTTTTACTTCCCTTTCTTTCTTTTAAAATAATTGTTTTACTGACTCCTTTTCCGGTGTGGGACTTTTAATGAAATTTTAAAACCATGTTTTAAAAATTGCGAGGACACAATTTCTTAAGGGGGGAAGACTGTAATGACCCGAAATTTTGAATAAATATTGTTTCCTAATATTGTGTGTAATTTTTTTTATTATACTCAACAAAACTTTTTCATTGGTTAACATGAGTATAATTAAAACGAGACTGTTGGGTTTCGACTATTATATGACCATTGGTCAATAGGACCGCTAAAACTAAACATTTCGATATTTGTCTCTAAATACAAGTGATCTTGGTTAATTAATATAGAAAGAATATTCGATGGCCTCACCCAGTAGTCATGGACCGATCGAAGCCCATCTAACGGAACTTGGGAAGGAGTTAGCACAAATGGGCTTTTCTCTAGACCAAACCCAAGCCAAACTTCATCGTGTAAAGCTAGAACGGAATCTCCTTCATGAGAAGTCCAAACTGATAGAAATTACAACTCGTGCAATGTTATCTGATCCTCCCTCAGATTCTCTCACCTTAGCACACCTTAAACATAGGTCCTATGCTGGTGTGATAAGGGGCTATGTAAGGAGACCGTAACTGCCTTGTGTAATCCATTATTTTAAATAAAAATTTTTATTTCTTCTTATAAAGAATTTTATGAATTTTGAAATGTCCGGATAAATATTGTATGCATATTTTTGTTGTATTTTAGAGAAAGTATATTTAAAAAAAACGTTTATGTAAACCTTAAAGAATTAAAATTGTGTAATGATTTTCAAAAAAATGGTCTTCTACAATTATGTTCAGTATGAAATTTAGAGTCTAATAAGATCAACATAATTTTTGATGAATAGTAAATTATGAATAGTGATTTTATGCTTAGGATTAGTAATGTGACCAAATGGAATAGTAATATCATTTAAAGAAAGTGTTAATATAATCTAGGAACCTTCATTAAGTAATGTGATTCAATAAAATGTTTAAATAACAGTTTCATAAATTATTATTCAAGTATTAGTTTTTTCAGGTGAATATTGTTTATAATTAAAAATCAAATTAAAAATATTTAGAAAATCATTTTTATAAAATGGATTTCATTTTTGAACTCAGAGCATCGATATTATGTTAAGGTAAATTTTGGGGATTTTTCTGAGAAAAATGAATTTTTAGTGAATAGTGTATTTATTTAAAAAATAAATTAAAATTATTTAGAAAATTATTTCTATAAAATAGAGTTCATTTTTGAAATCAGAGGATCGATATTTGTTTAAGGTGAAATTTTGGTATTTCTCTGAGAAAGTTGAATTTTTCGATGAATAGTGAAAATACAGTTTTAGGGTTTCGATATGTTTAATGACATCATAACTGTGTCATGATGATTTCATGAGATATTTGAAGGGTTGACCAACCAAAGGTGATGAATTATTGTATGGGGGGACCCATGTGGCCAATACCATGGGAAAATACCATGGGCAAGCCCATGGTTTTGCCAAAACCACCAATGAGGTGTCCCTTGGCCATTAATGCTCAGTCCCCTCACTTTCCCTATAAATACCAATACATACTCTCATCCATTCGACTCCCAACTCTCCCCCAACGAAACTCTGGTCTCATTACCTTCCAAGGGGTCCTTCCAAGGTTCCCTCAAGCCCTCAGGGTACCAACCTTTGAGTTTTAAGAGTTACGTTTTAAGGTAAGGGATCCTACCTCCCTCTTTCTTTTCAAGTAATCTCTTTTATGTCATTTCATTTATGATCAATGCTCTTATGTTGGAGGATGTTATTTTATATTCATCCTAATCTCTTTTTCATGTTCATATGATGAGAGACCCCCTCTCTCTCTCATCATTTCATTTTAATAATGTTTAAGCGGCGACGTTAGGCTGCCGAATTTTTAAGGGATTTTTTCACCCTTCTAAAGTTCTACTTTCATGTCAAGTATTTCAAGTTCCTTTTTATTTGGTTGGGGTATGATCGCTAAATATATCATAATGATATTTTATGTTCATATGATTAGAGACCCTATTTGATCTCTTCAATTCATTTTTTTATGTTATAAGTGGCGTCGTTTGGCGGCCGAATTTTTAAGGGATTCATTCACCTTTCACATTTTTCAATTTCTACTTTCATGTCAAGTATTTCAAGTACTTTTTTATTCTATTGGGGTATTATCTCTATATCTATAATACTGATCTTTTATGTTCATATGATGAGAGACCGTATTTTATCTCTTCAATTCAGTATTTTGAAGTTTTAAGTGGCGTCGTTAGGCTGCCGAATTTTTAAGGGATTCGTTCACCTTTCTCATTTTTCAATGTTCTACATTCATGTCAAGTATTTAAAGATCCTTTTTATTTTGTTGGGGTATGATCTCTATATCTATAATACTGATCTTTTATTTTCATATTATGAGAGACCCTATTTGATCTCTTCACTTTAGTATTTTGATGTTTTAAGTGGCGACGTTAGGCTGCCGAATTTTTATAAGAGAAATCTTATTTTTGTCTTCCCTTCATGTTCATCATTTAATATGGTATATATTTAATATTTCATTACCATGTTCATATATCCTTCATATTCTGACCCTATACTGTTTTATGGGTCATTTATGAATGTTTGAACCATGTCCCCTCTCTTTTCAATGTTTTCGAAAACCCCGAAACATAGTCATTATGCTGCAGAATTTTTGTCTCAAAATGTCTCCCTCTATTGTTCTAAAGTTCTTTTATTTTATTAAGTGAATACTCAAAGATCTCTATTATATAGGGGTATTCACATATATACCAAAATGTTTGATTTTAAATTCTGGGATTTACATACATGAGACCCACCTTCCTTTTCTGTGGGTTTTAAAGTGACAAAAAGATCACGTCTTTAATGCAGTTTTTAAAACGTTATGATTATGAAATGAAACCCATTCCTTTTATGCTATATGGGTTGTTTATGAAATCATTGATGATGATATATGTGGATCACATGATAATAAAGTAGAATTTAAGGGTGCGCCATGATAGAGCTCCAATGCATTTGGTAAAGACATAATCTCTATAGATGGCCATTTTGACCGATACCTTGGTGAATAACCTTGGTAATTTTTATTGACACCTTGGGGATGGACCTTGGTGAAACATAAATTATTGTCAATATTAAATGTTGTAGCCACATATTCAAGTTAGAAAAACGTTATTTTTATTATGATATGCCTCATTATTTCTTTCTCATGCTTTAAAAATCTTTTTCATGACATTGTTGATGTATCTCAAGTTCGCAGGTTAAATGTTTCCCCTTGATTCCCTTGCTGGGCCTTCTGATCACCCTTTCTTTTGATGTATGTCCCCAGGTTATGAGATGTAGTAATGAACCTAGTATGAACATAAGGAGAATCCCTTCAAGTGTTTGAGAAGAATTTTTTATGTTTTAATGTTTTAAGTTCCTGGTTTCCAAGACACTAAACCTTAAAGATCCTCTGTTTTGTAAAATGTAATGAAAGTTTATGTGATAAAAAGGTAGGATGCTATAGTGGAGAATGAATATCACCGCGTCGTGGAGACGGTGTGTTATACGTACACATTATGGACTATATCATTTCCTTGATGATTAAATGGAATATAATTGGGTAGTATATTAATTATAAAAATAATTATCATGTTATATTAATTATTTATATCCATTATTCTCAACATTATACCATCCAAAGAATTTATTGTTGAATAACAAATTATACCACAATATGGTGACGGCAAGCCGTACGTACACACACAGAGTGATATTATTATTTATAGGATAGATACAATAAGGAATATGGTTGTACCATAATTATAATATCATATCAGAATTTATTATATATGTTAGTAATAACTTTAGTATGGAAATAACATAGGAAGAAGAAGTATAATAGGAAAAGAAATTGAATTGAATTGATAAAACAATTACCACTTTGAGTGTATTATTTTTATTTACACAAAAGGACTCCTAATGTGGCCTTTGTGTCCAAATGATGGAATCTAAGACGAATTGATGTAATCTTAGAGGATAATTGGTTAGGGGTTGGAAAAACCAAAGGGCATTAGAGGTTTAAAAAAAAGGTGAGGTTCCCTTTTATAAGAGAGGGGAGAGGCTCTTTAGGAGACTCAAAAACTATTAATTTATTATAAATTTTTTTTCGGTTTAAAATATCTCTAAACTGAGTTATATCAATTATAAGATGAGTATGTGTCGAAATAATCTCAACCAGTAAAATTTATACATGTTTTGATTTTATTGTGAACCTTATCATTATGATTTATCCTTATTTAATATATTTAATTTTAATAGTGGTAATTATATGATAAATAATAAATGGTTATAAATATTTAATTATATAGTGTAAATTGAATATAAATGGGGGCTTTATGACATTTACGACCTAATAACTATAACTTTTTAACTTATGATTATTTTTATGATTTTTAAATAATTTATTAATATGTTAGTTTTAAAAAATATCAATTGTTTCAATTTTGACATTATTCATTACATTGACTTTTAATAAATTCCAAATAGAAAGATAACATAGAAAAAACAATTTAATAAACTCCTAACATTTCATAGTCACCTATAAAATTCGTGTATTACCTCAATTATGTCAAATTATTATTATTTTAAAATCATATAAATACCTTATTTGATATTTCTATTAATAAAATTATTACATCTTCACTATTGTGTTATTATTTATGTTAATTATTAAGTCACTAAAAATTAAAAATAATTTAATATTATGTAGATAATTCTTTTATATTTCCAGAAATTATTTATGATTGATGTAATATCCTAGTAATCTATATATTTAAATTATTATGCTTTAAATAAATAAGAGTGTGACATTTTGTGACTTTTATTGATGTTAATAATATTATTGTCATATTGATTGGAAATGTGTCAATTAAATGATTAAATTTCAAAATATATATTATAATATTCTAGTTTAGCCATCCAATAGAATTTTTATAGGTGTTAGGGTAATTTTAATATATTTTTTATATTAAATTAGCTGATTTACCTTTAACCGTGGCAATAAAAATATTACTAATGTTACTATTCATAATTTCAAGATAATAAAATAAACCGATTTACATAATTTTAACCCACTGATTCAAAATTTCGATGAATATTTTCAAATTTCAAAAAATAAAAGTTTTAATAATTAAATAAAAATTAATTCTATTGATGGAATGAGAAAACAGGTTTCTAAAAAGTGAAAACCATCAACAAACTGACATATGATTATATCAAATTTCTATGTCAAATTATATACAATGATTAAAATTGGATAAAATTATCAAAAATTAATATAATAATACATTAGAACCAATTTAATGGATAATATAATAATATAAATAAATTTGATGAAAAAGAAGTTTTGAATTAAAATGATGTATTTTTCACTATTCATTAAAAATGAAAGTTATCAAAAAAACACCAAAAAAATTTCCAAATTAATATTTTTATATAAAAAATCCAAAAATTAATTTTATTTGTTAAAATTTAAAATTTAAAAGTTTAAAATATTTTATTTAAAGTGGGTTCTCTATTAAAAGGCGACAAAGCTGCATTTTCATGTAAAAATCATCTTTTATCTGAAAAATGAATTTGTTCTTATATCATGTCTAATAAACACATAATATGAATGTTTAAATTATATGGAATATATTAAATTCAATATGTGGTTAATATTATTAATACCCGCATTTTAAATGTCTAGTCATGGTGTGCTCAAACTCAACGTTGTGAGCAGTGCAAGTTAGTTAATTATTTAAAAGGAAGTGTACTATGAATGATTGGGGTGTTATATTCTCCCCTCCTTCAAATAATTTCATCCTAAATATTTTTATAATATCACATTATAAAAATATTCAGGTAGTTTTTCGTCATACATTCTTTTAGTTCCCATGTCATCTCTTACATTTTATGGTTTCTCCCAATAACTTTTACCAGATGAGTCGTCTAATTTTTCAACACTTGTTCTCTCATTTAAAGAACCCTGATAGGATCTTCACAATAAGATATATTAGGTTACAATTCTATTTTTTTAAATGTGAGTAAATTCATTGGGTAGTGAATTTATTTCCTTAACAATGATACGTAGAACACGTCATTAACTTTGGAGAGACTTGGAACCATTGCCAAATGGTAAGATAAAACTCTATTTTTTCTAAAATTCTAGAAGTTTTAATATATCTGAGACATATTTTACCCTTTTTTCTAAATCATATAACACTCTTCCATGGAGATACCTTCAAGAAAAATTGATCTCCTACTTGAAATTTAAAATCCTTCATTCTGTTACCGGTATATCTCTTTTTCCAATGTTGAACTACTTTTATATTGGTTTGGATAATCTTAACTTTTCCATTGTATGCTCAATAGGTTCTGGGCCTATGAGTTTTCTTTCACCAATATCATCCCAACAAGTTGGTCTATTAAATCTATTTCCATATAACACATCATATGGTTCAATCTGAATAATTGAATGGAATCTATTTTTATTGGTAAATTATACTAGAGGTAAATAATGATCTGACATACCATGAAAGTTAAGTGATAAATACCACAATATGTCTTCTAATGTTTCAATAGTACATTATAATTTTCCTTCTGTTTGAGGGTGGTAGGATGTTCTTAAACAAATCTCAGCATCTAGGGCCTTCTGAAGACTTTTCAAAAAAAGGTGACGTAAAACAGGGATCACGATCAGAAATGATTGATATGGGTACGTTGTGAACTCTTACATTGTCATTAATATATGGTCTTGCTAAATTTTGATTTGGTAAATATTCTCTTATAGAAAGAAAATATGCATATTTGGTTAGAAGATAAACAATAACCCATAAATGATCATTTCTCCTAGGGATCTTTGGTATCTCCATGACAAATCCCATTGTAATATCATCATATCTCCACATAGGTATATAAAGAGGTCCCATGAATCATCTAGGATATTTTTTTCCAGCCATCACCTGTTGAAAAGGAAAACATCTTGACACATAATTAGAAATATATCTCTTAATGTAGTCTTACAAAGAATTATCCTTCACATATCTAATCATCTTAGTGATACCATGGTTTATAGAGAAATTTAAGCATTGAGAATCATCTAATAATTCCATTTTTATCTTTGGTATAGCGGTAACATAAATTATCTTACCAATTTTCAAAATTCCATCCTCAAATACAATGTTAATCAATCTACCATCCCTTATAGATATAATTTTATTTTTAAACTCCTCATCATCATACTGAGAAATTTTTATCCTTTATAGTAAATATGGTTTGTAAACCATTGAAAAATTAAGGTTGTTTCACATTCCATGATAACTCTCATATCCATATTTACTAGATCCATGAACCTATGATCCATTTTAACTCTAATCTTGTTTATAAATCCATATTCTTTCCATATCAAATCATCTACCACCATATTTTACATCCCTGGTGGTAGTGTATCATGTAATTGAAGTGCACTGTGTTGCATTTGTTGTCAATAAGGCATGAAGTTGTCTTGGAATGAATGGAAGTCAAGGAATTGTCAAGATGTGAATGCCAAAGGGTGTGATAGTGATGGTGATGAAAAGATAATGGCCATAGTACTAAGATGCATGTCACTTAGGAGATTCACTAAGCGACATAGGAGATGATGGTTTGAAACATTCTCTATGAAAGTCAGACGATTGTTGAGCTGTTCTTAAAGTTCCAAGAACTTGTATAAACATGATACAATGTCACAACATTGTTTGAAGACCATGCATTGTAGTGACAATGCATGAGGAGTTGAAGAAGCAAGATGATCCATTCACTACTTCTAAGTGGATGAAGTGGTTTAATGAAGTCCATGTACTAACTCTTAGTGCATGTGAATTTGAAGTTGATCCAATTGATCTCTGATTAGATCAATGAAGCACATTGAAGAATTTAAGTGATTTAGGAGCTCAGTTGAAGATGAAGACCCTTCGTGAATTCCATTACAAAGTGATGACTAAATGTTGAAGAAGAATGGAGGAATTCTAATGAAGGAGAAATAATTGAACAAGAGCTCGGTTGATGAAGAACCTTCGGGAATTCGATATCCTAAGTGAAGATCATATGAGAGGAGGATTGATGAATTCCTAAGAAGAAGAGAGAAGAAATGGCTTAGAGGAGAAGGCTTGGAGTGGCTCTTGGCATTTCAAATTATGTATGTGGTTACTTTTTTTTTATACAAAGTACCCTATATTTACTTTGCCAAAAAAATTAGGCCACCAAGGAGGCCAGCCTTAAGGGTTCAACCCAAGGCACATGTGGGACCAGGTCACCACGCCCAAGGGGATCCCATGGGGCCAGCCCCCGAGAGGCAGGGGGGCCGTGTATAAGCCCCGAGCTACGCGGTGGTGAAGTCCGCGCAGTGCGCGCGCCCGAAGGCACGCATAGTGGGCGCCAGTGGCGCGCCCGAGTGGCAGGAGTGGGCGCAGAGCGCGCCCGCAGAAGAACTCGGTGCGGGGCGGCACCGAGAGGGGAGGATATTCAATTGAGGAGTAGCGGGGAGTGGCATATTGATAAACCACGGAAAAATCCCGCGGCGTTTCGATGTGGGACGCGTAAAAAATCCCGGGAGCAAATCTCCGCCGTCCGTCTCATCGCGCGCTTGATCTGCGCCGCACATCTGATCCGCGGCGCCGCGATCTGATCCAGGCCGTTCGAGATTATTCAAATGCCCGATCCAACGGCCCAACGACCGTCTTCTTCCCCGAGCTCGCACGAAGCCTCCCCGCGAGCAGCCGCTGAACCAGTGCCTCCCGACGACAGAATTTGAGTATCCGGCCACCTCCGATCAAACCAAAGTGTCCATTCGAATCGTCTGAGCATACCGAACACAACCATGCCTTGAGATGAGCATGCATGCTACCAGATGATGAATTCGATGAAGGCCGAAGCAAAACGAAGGTGCGAGGCCACTCGGGTGTTCATGTTTTGCATGGATAGACCTAAACAGAGGCCGTGCATGCGTTATAAATCGCATGCACGAGGAGGAAGAAAATAATAAAAGAGCCCGCGGTAAACCGAGGAGAAAGTTCAAGATTTGGAAAAATCTTGAAGATCCGAATATTTCGGGGAATTGAGATTTATCCCACGCGGATGTTTTGAGGATCCTCTGCCTATATAAATGAGGCCGAGCCCTCTGTGCTGATTGCTGAAGTTCTTGATTGAAGATTTGTGTCCCGCGAAGCCTCTGCCTCGTGAATTTGAAGCCCCGCGCAAGTAAACTTGCGTAGCTGAGTTCCTTGCGTGCAACATCTTTGCGCGACAAGAAGAAGGAGGAGGAGGAGTCCCCTGTGCGCATTATTTGCGTGACAGGAAGAGCTCTCTCTGCCCGCATACTTGCGCGGCAGGAGAAGCTTGCGCGCCCAAGGTGTCTTTGCACCCTTGTGGCTTGCGCGCCTCGTGGTGTTGCATACTGCACACCCGAGTGCTTGTGCACCCAAGTCCTTGCACGATAAAAGAAAAGCAGTTGGCCGCACCCCTTGCGCGCCTTCATTTTATATTTGAGCAGTGGGTGTGCTGAAGAAGACCCGAGACTTGTGCTTGTGTGCCAAGTGAAGGAGGAAGACGGCCGAGGATACCTTGGGTGTGTGAAAAGAATAATAAAAGAGTAAACCTTGTGTGCCAAGAGAAGTGGAAGGCCGTAGCCACATTTCCCCTTGTGTGTGTGCTAAGTGCAAAGAAGGGCAGTAGGTGTTCGGGTGTGTGTGCAAGAAGGGAAGCGAAGGCCGAGCCTTAGTGCCTCGTGTGCACCAAGTGAAGACCACAACAAAGAAGAACACATATTGTGTGTGTGTGAAAGAGGAAGAAACAAGTTGTGTGTGCAACAAGAAGAGGAGGAGGCCAACTCATGTGTGTGCTAAAGTGAAACAATAGTGTGCAAATTAAAGAAGTGGCCAAACCTAGGTGTGTGCACTAAAAGTGTATACACATTAGAAGAAGAATAAGAGGTGACCCACACAAAAGTAGAACACACTCTAAGTGTGTAAACAAATTGGATAAAGTTTGTGAAGTTCAGTGAAGGTGTGTGCTTAAAGTGACTACACCCTTTGTGGGTCTACTGCACCAAGAGGAAGAAAAGGAGAGTGCATGCATGCATGCATGCACGTGCACACGTGAACAGTGCTAAATCAGTGGTGTGCAACTGAGACTGAGCCAGACTGAAGTTAAAGAGATTGGTTGTCTGAGTTTTCAGTAGATTGAGAAGACCCTGATCATCAAAAGTGATCAGAGGTACAGAGCAAGGCCAGCAGTCTTTATCCCAGACTGCTGAAGATACTTGAAGAGCTGAACAAGAAGAAGAGCTACTCGTGTGACTCGAGCAGCCAGGAGAAGACCCTGTGGGACTCAGGGAGAAGAAGTCTTCAGTGGGATTCTGGAGCAGGCCAGTGGGACTCTGGTAACACTGTGGGACGCAGTATAAAGACCCTCTTGTGGGACTCAGGAGATATACAGTGGGACTCTGTATCGACCATTGTAATTTTAACAGGTTATAATGGAGAATCCATGCTTGGAGAGCATGGCAAGGATGTAGGCCTTTGGTGCCGAACCTTGTAAATCCTTGTGTCCTGTGCCTTTTCATTACTGCATTATCCGGGAAAGGTTGAGAGATACAAGAAGAGTGGATCGAGGCTCTAACCAGCCATAGAGGTTTAATTGATAAGGAATCAATTAGTAAAAAGATTTTAAGGAATCACTGATTCACCCCCTCCCCCTCTCAGTGATTCACACTGATCTGGGCACTTCAATTGGTATCAAAGGGAGGTTACCTCTAAAAGATCCAAGAGAGTCTATATGGAGTGCAGATTTGAGGAAACGAGCGACCAGCCTCAAATGGAGATATCTGCCAAGACTCAGAAAAATAGAAAGAAGAAACAGGCCAAGAAGATGAAGAAAGCCTGTCCTAGCTGTGATGAAGTTGAAACAATGAATGATCTTCAGAGTGCACTCAAATATCTTCAGAAGACAGTTCCCATGGAAGTGGCAAAGTGTATAGCTACAGGCATCCATGATCTTCATGAAGAAAAATCACAGTTAGAAGAAGAAGCCAATGCTATGGAAGATCAGCTGGCAAAAAGGGTTGGCATAACCAACACTCTCAGAAAGCTGGTGAATGCCAAGGATGAAACTGTTTCCCTTTGCAATGAAAGATATGAAGATACCTGTGAAGAATTGCAAAGGGGCACTTCTGAGAAAGAAATATTTTTGATAATTATCAAAGAAGTGTTCCATGCACTGGAGAAGCTGCACAAAGTCTCAATGATTGTCAGAGATGCTCAACTAGAAGACAAAGTCAAAAGGGTGAAGGAGCTTGACAACTCATTGCTTGAAATGAAGCAAGTGCATGAAGACCAGATGAAACAGCTGGAAGAGAAATGGGAAGGAAAGCTAAGAACTGTTGAGGATGAGAAGAACTCCCTCAACATGAAATACTTAGAACTGGAGGTGATATTGAAAAATCAGCAATCACCCAAAGCCCAAGCCTCCCAGACAGCTGAAAGAAGACATGTTGCTACTCAAGTATGCTTTGAGCAGGATGATTCTAAGAGAAAGACATCCTCTAATAAAAGTGAAACATCTTCTAGAAAGAAGGTACCATCCATACCATCTTGTACTGATGCTTCTAATTGTGTTTCCACAAAAAGTGCAGGATGGAAAAATAATTCCAAACAAGTATGGATGAAGAGAATGAAGAAGCAGAGCTCTCCTGAAACAACACAGCAAGTCAAGAAAAGTACCCAACAATCAAAAGGACAGAAGAGGTCTAGATTTTTGGGTCAGTGTTGGTGTTGTAACAAGTATGGGCATTGTGCAATGGATTGTTGGTACAATCCACTCAATGCCAAAGCACAGAGGAAGCCCATGCCAAGGGGGAGCAAGCCAGAAGAAAGGAAGCAACATCCACAGGTCCAGAGGCATCTGTTTACTGCAAATAGATTTGGATTACTTGACAACATCTGGGATGATTGCAAAAGTGGTCAAAAAGATACATGTCAATCTCCAACTATATCTAGAGCTCAAAAGAAGAAAAGATCACTGAACCTGGCTCAAAAAGATTCCTTGGGAAGCAAGCAGAAGAAAGTGGAAGATGCTCCCAAGAAGATTTTGAGAAATGAAGAGAAGTCCTTGGAGTCTGAATCCAAGAAGGGTGATGCATCAAGAAGAGCCACCAAGAAGACATGCTTCTACTGTGGAAAGAAAGGTCATACCATGGATCTTTGCAAACAAGCCATGGAAATTAATAGAAGCCAACTGAACTCAAACAGACAATCAATCCAGAAGAAGCAGAAGGGATTGATTGAAAACAAGTTGCCTAAGAGAGGTAGCTTGACAGCATCCAAGGAACCATTTGAAACTTCCAGAACTGAGGCCACACTTCCAAATGACTCTTTAGTCATATGGCCAAATCAGTTGCAACTTTCCAAAGATCTCCAGAGAGCTGAAGATGAAGTTCTGGCAATTGCTAAGGCAAAAAGAAAGAAGAAGATTTCACATGAAGATGTATTGAGATCCACACCAGCACAATCATCAATGAAGATCAAATGTGCAAGTGTGAAGACTGGTGAAAATGGGACATCTCGGTTGAGAGAATCTTCTCAACCTTGTTGTTCACATTGATGAACCAAGGAGGTTCCATCTTATTCCCTTATACTTCTGGTATTTTTGCTTGTGCTAACATTGCAGGGAATTGAAGATGATGATCATTCTCAGCTGGAGGATGGTTTGGAAAGAATGGAGTGCACCCCTTGAGGGGGAGCCAATCTGAAGAAGATGGGATTCTTAGATTAATACCATCTTGAGAAAATTGAAGGTATTCCAATCATACTTTCATCCCTTGTTCCTTAATTGTATTCATCATGACAATTAAGGGAGAGTATTGATTGAAGACAAATGAATGAAAGGGGGAGCTTTATCTTAGCACTGAACTTTCTAATGAGTTTTGTGAAGTATGTGCAGGATTTAGCAATTCATTGTTATATCTGAAAAAGTTTCAAACCCCTGAAGCATGATCTCACATGTATAGTGAATGTTGGACAGCATTGAGTACCTTGGTTACATCACTCTTGTTTTCTACACCGGGTTAGCCCAAGTAGACTTAGAGCTGATTTACTAAAGGTTCTTTGCTAAAGAGAACATGTGACATCATCCCTCTCTTAGTGTTTTTCAAGAGAATACTATTTAAAAGGGAGGAAGATATTTTTGAAAGTGAACCACACCACACCTTTGCATTTGATTGCCAATAAGGGGGAGAAAATATTGGCACACATATTGACCCATTCATATGTGCTGAAGGAGTGTATTGACAACAAATACAAAGGGGGAGATTGAAGTGCACTGTGTTGCATTTGTTGTCAATAAGGCATGAAGTTGTCTTGGAATGAATGGAAGTCAAGGAATTGTCAAGATGTGAATGCCAAAGGGTGTGATAGTGATGGTGATGAAAAGAGAATGGCCATAGTACTAAGATGCATGTCACTTAGGAGATTCACTAAGTGACATAGGAGATGATGGTTTGAAACATTCTCTATGAAAGTCAGACGATTGTTGAGCTGTTCTTAAAGTTCCAAGAACTTGTATCAACATGATACAATGTCACAACATTGTTTGAAGACCATGCATTGTAGTGACAATGCATGAGGAGTTGAAGAAGCAAGATGATCCATTCACTACTTCTAAGTGGATGAAGTGGTTTAATGAAGTCCATGTACTAACTCTTAGTGCATGTGAATTTGAAGTTGATCCAATTGATCTCTGATTAGATCAATGAAGCACATTGAAGAATTTAAGTGATTTAGGAGCTCAGTTGAAGATGAAGACCCTTCGTGAATTCCATTACAAAGTGATGACTAAATGTTGAAGAAGAATGGAAGAATTCTAATGAAGGAGAAATAATTGAACAAGAGCTCGGTTGATGAAGAACCTTCGGGAATTCGATATCCTAAGTGAAGATCATATGAGAGGAGGATTGATGAATTCCTAAGAAGAAGAGAGAAGAAATGGCTTAGAGGAGAAGGCTTGGAGTGGCTCTTGGCATTTCAAATTATGTATGTGGTTACTTTGTTTTTATACAAAGTACCCTATATTTACTTTGCCAAAAAAATTAGGCCACCAAGGAGGCCAGCCTTAAGGGTTCAACCCAAGGCACATGTGGGACCGGGTCACCACGCCCAAGGGGATCCCATGGGGCCAGTCCCCGAGAGGCAGGGGGGCCGTGTATAAGCCCCGAGCTACGCGGTGGTGAAGTCCGCGCAGTGCGCGCGCCCGAAGGCACGCATACTGGGCGCCAGTGGCGCGCCCGAGTGGCAGGAGTGGGCGCAGAGCGCGCCCACAGAAGAACTCGGTGCGGGGCGGCACCGAGAGGGGAGGAGATTCAATTGAGGAGTAGCGGGGAGTGGCATATTGATAAACCATGGAAAAATCCCGCGGCGTTTCGATGTGGGACGTGTAAAAAATCCCGGGAGCAAATCTCCGCCGTCCGTCTCATCGCGCGCTTGATCTGCGCCGCACATCTGATCCGCGGCGCCGCGATCTGATCCAGGCCGTTCGAGATTATTCAAACGCCCGGTCCCACGGCCCAGCGACCGTCTTCTTCCCCGAGCTCGCACGAAGCCTCCCCGCGAGCAGCCGCTGAACCAGTGCCTCCCGACGACAGAATTTGAGTATCCGGCCACCTCCGATCAAACCGAAGTGTCCATTCGAATCGTCTGAGCATACCGAACACAACCATGCCTTGAGATGAGCATGCATGCTACCAGATGATGAATTCGATGAAGGCCGAAGCAAACCGAAGGTGCGAGGCCACTCGGGTGTTCATGTTTTGCATGGATAGACCTAAACAGAGGCCGTGCATGCGTTATAAATCGCATGCACGAGGAGGAAGAAAATAATAAAAGAGCCCACGGTAAACCGAGGAGAAAGTTCAAGATTTGGAAAAATCTTGAAGATCCGAATATTTCGGGGAATTGAGATTTATCCCACGCGGATGTTTTGAGGATCCTCTGCCTATATAAATGAGGCTGAGCCCTCTGTGCTGATTGCTGAAGTTCTTGATTGAAGATTTGTGTCCCGCGAAGCCTCTGCCTCGCGAAGTTGAAGCCCCGCGCAAGTAAACTTGCGTAGCTGAGTTCCTTGCGCGCAACATCTTTGCGCGACAAGAAGAAGGAGGAGGAGGAGTCCCCTGTGCGCATTATTTGCGCGACAGGAAGAGCTCTCCCTGCCCGCATACTTGCGCGGCAGGAGAAGCTTGCGCGCCCAAGGTGTCTTTGCACCCTTGTGGCTTGCGCGCCTCGTGGTGTTGCATACTGCACACCCGAGTGCTTGTGCACCCAAGTCCTTGCACGATAAAAGAAAAGCAGTTGGCCGCACCCCTTGCGCGCCTTCATTTTATATTTGAGCAGTGGGTGTGCTGAAGAAGACCCGAGACTTGTGCTTGTGTGCCAAGTGAAGGAGGAAGACGGCCGAGGATACCTTGGGTGTGTGAAAAGAAGAATAAAAGAGTAAACCTTGTGTGCCAAGATAAGTGGAAGGCCGTAGCCACATTTCCCCTTGTGTGTGTGCTAAGTGCAAAGAAGGGCAGTAGGTGTTTGGGTGTGTGTGCAAGAAGGGAAGAGAAGGCCGAGCCTTAGTGCCTTGTGTGCACCAAGTGAAGACCACAACAAAGAAGAACACATATTGTGTGTGTGTGCAAGAGGAAGAAACAAGTTGTGTGTGCAACAAGAAGAGGAGGAGGCCAACTCATGTGTGTGCTAAAGTGAAAAAATAGTGTGCAAATTAAAGAAGTGGCCGAACCTAGGTGTGTGCACTAAAAGTGTATACACATTAGAAGAAGAATAAGAGGTGACCCACACAAAAGTAGAACACACTCTAAGTGTGTAAACAAATTGGATAAAGTGTGTGAAGTTCAG
Organism: Viscum album; assembly: GCA_963277665.1. NCBI lineage: Eukaryota > Viridiplantae > Streptophyta > Magnoliopsida > Santalales > Viscaceae > Viscum > Viscum album. The sequence continues at coordinate 493,094,295 of OY728148.1, read as the reverse complement.
TGAAGGTGTGTGCTTAAAGTGACTACACCCTTTGTGGGTCTACTGCACCAAGAGGAAGAAAAGGAGAGTGCATGCATTCATGCATGCACGTGCACACGTGAACAGTGCTAAATCCGTGGTGTGCAACTGAGACTGAGCCAGACTGAAGTTAAAGAGATTGGTTGTCTGAGTTTTCAGTAGATTGAGAAGACCCTGATCATCACAAGTGATCAGAGGTACAGAGCAAGGCCAGCAGTCTTTATCCCAGACTGCTGAAGATACTTGAAGAGCTGAACAAGAAGAAGAGCTACTCGTGTGACTCGAGCAGCCAGGAGAAGACCCTGTGGGACTCAGGGAGAAGAAGTCTTCAGTGGGATTCTGGAGCAGGCCAGTGGGACTCTGGTAACACTGTGGGACGCAGTATAAAGACCCTCCTGTGGGACTCAGGAGATATACAGTGGGACTCTGTATCGACCATTGTAATTTTAACAGGTTATAATGGAGAATCCATGCTTGGAGAGCATGGCAAGGATGTAGGCCTTTGGTGCCGAACCTTGTAAATCCTTGTGTCCTTTTCCTTTTCATTACTGCATTATCCGGGAAAGGTTGAGAGATACAAGAAGAGTGGATCGAGGCTTTAACCAGCCATAGAGGTTTAATTGATAAGGAATCAATTAGTAAAAAGATTTTAAGGAATCACTGATTCACCCCCTCCCCCTCTCAGTGATTCACACTGATCTGGGCACTTCAGTAATGATAGTCCTGGAGTAGCTCATGACATCTCATTTGTCTCAGGTTGAGTTATTTATGTGAGAAAATATATTTCAAACTCTTATGATCAGTATATATCTCACATATTTCACTGTAGATATAGTGTCTCCATATCGGTAGAGTATAGATTACTTCAACGAACTCAATATAATGATTTGGGTAGTTTTTTTAATTAGTTTGCAAAAGCCTTGATGCATATACAATAACTAATATTCTGTAAAATTATTTGAAACAATCTTCACACCCTTATATCCAAATGAATTTTACTCCTTTATGTGTGATCTTGGATAACGGGTTAGCCAATTGGAAGAAAAATTGAACAGAATGCTGATAGTAAACTTCTAAACAAATAAAAATACATACCTCAGTTATTCTGGTCTGTGTTGGCCATTCTTGGGTTGCCTTTGTCTTTGGATGTTCTAAAAATATTCCATCATTGGAGAGAATATAGCCCTGAAAAGAAATTTCAAAAAGACAAAATTCACACTTTCTAAATTCTCCATATACTTATTCCCATCTGAGAGTCTCAATAATTATTTGTGAGTGATTCAGATGAAATTCATATCTTTTAGATATATCATTATATCATCAATTAATACCATCAAAAAACATCATGATATTCCATGAACACACTATTCATTAGATCTATAAAAACTGACTGTGAATTAGTCAATCCAAATGGCATTACCATATTTCGTAATTACCATACCTTATATGAAAGTCTATCTTTAGAATGACTTCATTTTTCACTCATAACTGATGATATCCATAATAAAGGCCAATCTTCATAAATAATTGAGCTTCTTGAAGTTGATCAAATAGGTCATCGATATGAGGTAGAGAAGACTTGTTCTTTATTATAATATCATTTATTTCCCTATAATCAATACACAATAGGATGGATCCTTATTTCTTATTGATAAAGAGAATAAGGTATCCCCAAGGTGACACATTAGGGAGAATAAATCCCTTCTTACTCAACTCCTCAAGTTGTTTCTTCATCTCTAATAATTACACTATATCTATTCTATAAGGAGTCTTTAATATTGGTTTTTCATTAGAAATTAAATCAATACAAAACCTAAATTTTCGCTCTAGGGGATGTACATGTAAATCATTAGGAAAAACATAAATGTATTCCTTTATAATAAGTACATCCTAAATTTTAAAACTACCTTATTCATCCCTAGATGTTATTTCTATTACTCCCCAAGGATATCATTCATTAATGCTACTGGGGTGGAGTTTGATAAGAATCAGGTGAAAATGTATCTACTTCAAAGATAATGGATTCTCCTTCTTCTTCATAGTTCACGACTTCATTATTTTTGCAATAAATTTTTTCATCTTATTTTGAAAGAAAATAAATACCAAAGACTATATAAAAATCAACCATGGGTATGATAAAAAATTAAGAAATTAGAGGATCTTTATATACCTTTATAGTAACCGATAAAAACATCTTTCTTGTGATAAGGTTTCCACTTGGAGTTTTGACAGACAACTCCCTTGTCATGGTGAATTGGAAATATCTAATTCTTAAAGAAAAATATGATGATATAAAAGAATGTGATGATCCTGAATCAAATAAATAATTGGCTAAGTTTTAGAAGATGATTAAAGTACCTTCCACCACATCATTATGAACTTCAACCTCAATATTTGTGACCAAATAATATTGGCATTTACCCCTTATCCTTTTCTAGGGAATTTTTCTTTGATTATTAGGAAATTCATGTGCATAGTGTCCCATATCCCTACAATTGATGTACTCAACATTACAAAATTATTTCATTACCTTCAAATCACATGCCATGTGGACTTTTTCTCCACACTTTTAACAGGCTATTTTGACTAATAACAACATTCTAGGATGTTTCATTCCATTCTCATTACATGATAAAAAATCAACCCATTTTTATTCCCCTTTACTTAGTTTCCATTATCAAAATTCTCAATAGCCCTATTTTTATCATGATTCCATTTAATGTTATAAGAATTGAAGAATTCATTCTCTATCTTGATGGAACATATTATAATATCTTCATATGTTGAGAACATTTCTGAGACTAGAATCCATTAGATGAATCATTTTAAACCATCAATTATTATTTAAATCTTATTTATTGGGTCATTTATATAGTTTTTAGTGTTCCATGGTAACCTTGTAAAGTTACCTTTATACTTTGCAACAACACCATCCTCCTTTTTCTTCACACTCAAAAATTGTCTTTCCATATCTACTCGTTGTTACCAGCAAAATTATCTTTTTAGAAAAAACACTTTAATTTCCCTCCATTCCATTTTTTATTCTTCTTCTTCCTCCATCTTGTTTTGAATTAATGACCACCATTAATCTGAATCTCTTAATAAGTGATAAACTACCATGAAAATTTTCTCCCTTTCATCACATCAAAAATAATGAAATATCTTGTCTAAAGAACTTATACATTTCTCAACTACAAATGGATTTGTAGTCCCATTGAATGTTGGATGTTTTTGTCTCATGAACAGTCTAACATTGATCCTCTACGTTGTAGGTCAGTCTTCTCTATACAGGTATGGTCATTATTCATTACATGAGTCAGTTGTCCCAATATAGTTATACCATGATCAACACCATTTACAGCTCCTTCTCCAAAATAATTATCATTAAAAGTAGTGAAATACCAACATAGACTATGTGCGTTGATATGATTTCCATTTCTTCCACTAGGCTCCATTTCTAAACAATTAAATTCACTAGATTAAGTTATGAATAAAAACACATAATTCAAAACAAGTAAAATACTTATCCAAAATTTAAAATTTATTTATATCTAATCTAATAATCATAAAAAGGTTCATTGGGAACTTATTTAATCATAAATCCTTCATAAGGGTTTGTAAAAAAATTTGAATTATCCTACGCATATCCCAGGAGTGTGCCAAAGCATGTGCATAGTGAGGCCCATTGTCATGTATGAGTTTACCTTGAGTCTGTCTCAGACACCTTTTCAAAGTTGTTACACCTAGGTGCCTCTATTACAGAACCATGTCCACTTATAGTATCATGATAGTGATGTATTTCTTGGAATACCCACACAATTCTCATTTTACCAAAATTCTACAGTGTTCTTTATTACTTATCCTCAAAGTCTATCTTAGGGTATTTTTCCATAATCAATGTTTTTATGAATCTAGTTTCAAAGGATTGTACTAAATTTCATTTGATACCAACTATAACACCCCAACCCTAGTTTCTCAGAGTTGGTGCATTATTTTATTACATTGTTGTGGTCATAAGAAGTCAAATACCAAAGGACCTATTAGTTTAGTAGCATTGAAAAAACTAGATAGAAACATATGTTTTACATTACATATTGAAATAAAAGACAACATAGAAACTCCTGTGAAAAAATTATTATTCTCTTTCATCATCCCTACCATCATTCCTAATGTACATCTATGAATCCTGAGGGAAAATGAAACATAAGAAATGGGTGATATCAGATGCTTAGTAAGGGTAAATAATTAAGACAAAGCTATTGTAAATAAGAATGAACATTAAAGGAAATATGTATAACAAAAACACAAGACTTTTAAATAAAATATTTATCATAATATTTCATGAATACATAAAATATTACCATATAAACATGCAAATGGATATTATACTAGTCAAATAATAATATTTATGAAATAATAATATAAAGAGGGAATGTATAATGAGAGACATACTAAACATATCTTTAACGCTTCAGCCAAGACACCATATATAATTGGGAAATAAATTTTCCTAAACCTAAATATAATTATCTCATGAGACCTATCTATGCATCATGGGGATATAGAGGGACCCTCCCAAGACATATATATTCCAATGCAACCCTCTTATGAAAGGGGTAAAACGTAACCAATATAATCATTTATATTAAAACTAGCATACAAAATGTAAATACATAAACCATAAAATATGAATGGTATAAAAATTACACCCACACAGTCAAACAATTCATACACCATTCAATACAATATAGTATATTTTGTCATAAGAAAAAAACCTCAATTAAACATAAGATTCAATAAGGGATGTTGATATAGGAGAAAATAATCAATGAAAATCATTAAAACTCTTTGAGAGAAAATCCCTTTATATTTTGAGATAATTTAAATGACACATATTTGTAAAAGAGAAAATTTCTTTTGAAAATAACCATGTAATCTTGTAAATGAATCTTCAAAACATTAAGGTTTCATGGTGACAGAAATAGATACTCACACCGTATAAGTTAAAAAACATTCTTTCCTTAATTTCTCGAAATGGTCATAAAGTATCTTGTTTGGAAAATTATAGAAAGATTCCATTGAAAACATTTTATAAAAAGTAAAAAAAGTGTAGAAAAATACTTCAAATAATTTTAAAATGTATTTTAAAATAAAATTTTAAGAATCATTTTCAATGATGATAAATGTGTCCCAGTAAATTCTTACGTATAAACATTCCTAAATAATAATGAGATTTTGAAATTAAACCTAAACTTGTAATTTACTTTAGTAGATGGTGAAGTAATATTATTTATAATGTTTAAATAAATTTATTAAATTATTACATAACAATATCCATATTCTTGATATCATATATGATCCTCTAATATCATTTTGTTAATAATATTTTAGTATCACCATTGTTTCAGGTGTTAACTACTTCATTTCCTCATTACAGTTTCATCATGTGAGATATGTTTGTTATAAATAGAATGTATTTTATTAATATAAATAATTATATTAAGTTCACACATATTATTTTTACTCATCGTATAAATTTTATATTCATTTTTTAACGGTTAACGTAGAGAATTAACTTCACCGTAGTGTGGAGATGGTAAGTCGTATGTACGCACGAGCGAAGATTTCATTCCCTTGATGGTTAAACGGTGTTGAATTGGATGTTATATTAATTATAAAGAATAATTATTATATTTTATTCATTAAGTGTATCCAATATACATGTGATTATTCTAATACAAATAAATTATCGTTGAATAACAAATTACCCCATGACGTGGAGATGGTAAGCTGTACGCACACTCACATGGTGATATTGTTACTTTTATGATGGATAAAATAAGTAATATGGTTGTCCCATTATTATAATAATGTAGAAGAATATAAATTATACTGGATTTATTACTTTATTGAGGAAACATTAGAGAAATATTATGTAGAAGAAGAAAATAAATTGAATTGAATTGGCAAAACAATCACCTCTTCTTTGAGTGTCTCCTTTTGATTTTCCCAAAAAAACTCCATAGGTTTGATTTTTTCCAAAATTAAAAAATCTATATTAAATTGAGAGAAGTTGGTAGGAGGTTTCGGTAAAGTATGTATAAGAAAAAGTTCTTTATAGGTGTGAATAAGAGAAGGTGATATTTCCTTTTATAAGAGATGGGTGGGGCACTTTAGGAAACTCCAAACTATTAATTTATTATAAATTGATTTTCAATTTAAAATAACTCCAAAGTGAGTTATTTCAAGGATAATATGAATATGGTTCTAAATAATCTCAACTAATAGAATTTATACATGTTTTTATTTTACATTAAACTTTATAATTTTTATTTATCCTTATCTAATCTATTAAATTTTAATTGTGGTAATAATATTATAAATATTAAATGTTGTGAAATATTTACTTATATGGGGTAAATTGACTATAAATGGAAACTTTCTGAAATTTAAGACATTATATTTATCACTTGGTAATTTTTAAATATTTTTCGTACTTTTAAATAATTTAACAAAATGTTATTTTTTTAAAATATCAATAGTGTCAATGTTGACACTATTTATTTATATGACTTTAATTAAAATCCAAATAGAAAGATAAATTATAAAAAAACAATTCAATAAACTCCTAACATGTCATAGAAACCTATAATATTCGTTTATCACCACACATATGTTAAATTATATTTATTTTAATATTTCTAATAACATTTATTTGATATTTCTTTTAATAAAATTATTACTTATTCACTAATTTGTTATTATTAATGGTAATTAATTAGTCTCTAAAAATTATAAATAAATTAATAGGATTCATATAATTATTTTTTATTTCTAAATACTATTAATGAAAGATTATATATCTTGACAACCTTTATATTAAAATTATTATACTTATATGAAATGATAGTGTTACATTTTGTTACATTCAATGATTTTAATAATATTCATATCATATTCGTGGTAAAGTGTCCATTAAATTATTACACTTATAACCATATATTATAGGGGTATAATTTATTAATACAATAATATTTTGATATGTTTTAGGTTAATTTTATGAAAAAAATACGTGTAATTACAAGATTGACCCTTAACTGTGGAAATAAAACAATTTTCTTATGTTACTATTCATAATGTCAATAAATAATATAAACCTATTTAGATAATTTGAACCTACTGATTCCAAATATAGAATCCATTTTCCCAAATTCAAAACCTAGAATTTGGATTAATTGAATTAAAATTTATCATGTTGATAGAACAAGAAAACAAGTTTTCAAAAAGTAAAAACCATCAAAAGATTGACACGTGTTTATATCAAATTTCAGTGTGAAATTACTTAAAATAACTAAAATTGGATTAAATTTTAAAAACATAATCCAAATATACTGTGAAACCAATATAATGGAAAATATAATAATTTAAATAAATTATATGAAAACAGTTTTGAATTAAAATGCAATATTTTTCACTATTTGTTAAAATGTGAATGTTATCATAAAAACAAAAAAAAAATTATCCAAAGTAAATTTTGATGTCCCAATTATAAATAATAATTTCATTTTGTCTAATTTAATATATAATAATTTCTAATATTGGATTTAATATTTGTTCTCATTTAAAAGCTGGAAAGCTTCATTTTTTTAAAAATACTTCATTTATCGGAAAAATCGAATTTGTTTTTATATCATGTATAAGATACACGTAAGTTTAATGTTAAAATTATATTGGACATTTATAATTCAAAATTTGGTTAATACTATTCATTAAAACTTTTTAAATAACTAGTCGTGGGGTGCTCAAACTCTGTGTTACGTGCAACACAAGATATTGAGTAATTTAAAAAGAAGTGTATCGTGGAAGCTTGGGGTGTTACAAATACCATGACCAAATGGACCTGATATCCTTGTTCCTCTTAAATTCTTCTCCAAAATCAATAAGTGAACTAAGTATCCCTATTAGAGACTATAACATATGGAACTCTGTGGAACTGAATAATCTCTTTCACATAGAGACCAACAAACTCTTCAACTTTAATTATATCATGAATATGTATAAAGTGATCTAATTTAGTCAACCTATTGATCAGAACCCATATTTCATTCTTTATCAGGGTACATGGAAATCCAATAAAAAATTCCATATATATATATATATACATATATATATCATTCCACTTCCAAGTTATCACTGGAAGTGGATGAAGAAAACCTAATGGTTTTTTGTGCACTGCCTTGACCTGTTGGAATGTATAACAATGAGGGAAAAAAATCAATGCCATGTATCATACTTGGACACCAGAATCTATGCCACATGTCATATAACATATTTTTGGTTCTTTGTCTCACTATCCATTGTAACTACAACAATCCCTCATCACAGTTTTCTTACTACTAATGGAATGACAAAGGAATTATTATAGCATAGAATACCATCATTGGAGAATGACCAGTCAATCATGGTATCCCCACCATAAAAAGAGTATAAAATTTTGGGTAACTCATCATCAAGATATTGTTCCAAATGTATAATATCATCAAGGGTGGAGGTCAACTAAACACTAGCCAAGGAAACTTATGTCTCTACTTACCGAACTCTAATATGCAACTGTGCATAAAGATCCATCATGTTCCACTCATCTGATGATTCTTTCACTACCTAGGTCTGATGTTTTATACTCAGAGCATCCTCATTGACATTATCTTTCCCCAAGGTATAGGTGATGTCAATGTTGAAAGATTTCATGTATTCGACACAACAACTCTAGTAGAGATTAGAATATTTTTTAGAGAAGATATAACTCAAGAATTTGTGGTTGGAATACATGGTAATCCTTTCGTCATTGAGGTAGTTCGTCCATATCTTAAGAATGTCCATTATAGTGGCTAGTCCAGGTTCATGCGTCAGATAATTGTTCTCATGTGTCTTATGATAATGACATCCATAGGCTACGACGTGATCACCCACATGGTAACACAGCCCAAACCTGAACCCGATGCATCACAAAATACCACATAGACATGCCTAGACTCTAGGAGAGTCAAAAACGATGCAATTGTTGGATGAAGTTTTAGATCAAAAAAATAATTATGATGTTTTTCATCCATAGAAAAATATACTCCCTTAAAAGATAGAGCAGACATCAGAGATTCCAAATTTGAGAAGTCCTTAACAAACATAAGATAATACCCTACTAAACCCGAGAGGCTTCAAATATCAAAAACATTTCAAGGTTTTTTCCATGTCATAATAGTCTTCACCTTTTCAAGATCAACTGAAATAAAATGCCCTGACACCACGTTCAATAAAAACTTCACTTCCTGAATTAATAAATATCATTTTAGTTTCTTGACATAAATTTAGTTATTTCTCACCAATTACAGAATTGCTCTAAGATGACGTATGTGGTCCTCCATAGACTTATAGTATACTAGGATGTAATCCATAAATACTACCATAGAGGTATCAATATTCTCATGGAAAATAATTTTAATTAAATCCATAATGACTGTAAAAGCATTGATTAGACCAAATGGAATGACAAAGTACTCATAACGATCATACATTCTCTGAAAGTTAGTTTTCTGAATGTCATATTCTTTTATTCTCAACTGATTGTTACTAGATTGAAGATAAACCATTAAAAACCACTTCTTCCCTTTCAACTGGACAAGTTGTTCATCAATACATGGAAATGAATATTTTTTCTATGCCATAACTTGATTGATTTTTCATTAGTCATCACAAAGGATAAGTGAAACATCGACATTCTTATCGAAGATAATTAACACCTCCCAAGGTGACACACTCAAGAATATAAAGACTTTATATAGATGATCATCCAAATGAATATTTAGCTCTTCCATTTCATCCAATTAATTTCGATAAGAAATAATATATACCATTTTATTACCATGCACTAAAATTATAGAAAACACTACCTCTCTTACTGCTGGAAAAGTAGAGAAGTCGGAAGGAAAAACGCTGGGAAACTCGATGAAAACTATAGGGAGATCACTTCAAAAATATTCAAACTCCAAATCAAAATCAATCATTGATATTACATTCCCCAACTCTCGATAATAATGTATGGCTCTACTCAACCTTAGGTTCCATTCTCTTTGAAAGAAATAGAAAACCCCATTAGGTGCAGTAAAGGAGACCTGCCAAGATAAAAATCAATCTGTGATTAATTGGAAATCATCCAATGTATCTTTAAAATGAAATCAAGAGGTTTCATGTCATGATCTAGAAAAATCCATGAAAGATCAACATTTAATATATAGAAAACACAAGTAGGCCTATGAAGGCCCTGATCTCTCTTCATTCCAAGGGGTGTAGTAATAACCATCGCATAAGATAGAAGCCCCATAGGAAAATATAACAAATTAAAAATATGGGATGAAAGAATTTAATGAGATGAGCTAGTTTCAAAAAAATAGTCATTAATAATTTAGCTATAGTGATGGTACCTCTCACAATCACCAGACTCATATCCTCATCCTCTAAATACTATTCCACTGCATGAGGAAGCTTCATTACAAATGTCTATGGTTAAAAAAACATTTGTTCTTGAATCATTTTATTTGCATACTATTTTAGAAGGTTCTAATGATCTAGTTCCACTAATAAGATTTGAATAGATATAGACAAACTTATTCGAGTGACCAAATGTATACTCAAGTCCCACATATCTTGGGTGCCTTAGTGAAAACCCTCTATGAATTTTCTTGCATTCCCCACTTGTAGAAAATAAATGGGCGCCAACCAGGAACTGAAGGAGGTATGGAGAAATCTACTGTTGAGAACCACCATGAGAATTATTACACTTCCTATTTACTTAAAATAGAATGAATCTTCCACTAGGAGAAAATAAAACTATCGTTAACCCAGACATCCAGCAAGGCCCATTTCGATCATCAATTCTCTATCCAGTACTCCAGCATAAGAAGGAATATTCAAAAAGAAAACCTGGGAACATATAATAGATCAAATTCTGTGATTAAACCATTTAGTCTTTATCTTCTCATTCGATGCTATCTCAGGTGAAGACTGCACAATCTATGTAATACGTTTTTCATACTCTATCACATACTTGTTAGTATGCTCATGATTGAAAAACTCAATAGCCTTGGTCAACACCATCAAATCATGACAGAACTGGTTAGTGAAATGAGCCTTTAAATCCTTTCACTCTAATCCCTCATGCTTCTTCACCATCACCACCATTTACAACCGTCTTCTTCTTAGTCCCTCCAGTACGAAATTGTCACACTTGACCTTGTCATTAGCTATTTCTAAGAACTCAAACAAATGATCAATCATGTTCAACCATTCCTTTAATTATTGATGATCATTGGAGCCTTTGAAAATTGATGGTTTCTGAAAATATAAATCTTGAGCACAATTCTAGATAAAACCGCTATGAGGATCCATAGCTAGATCCTGGATAGGAATTGGTGGTGGTTCATGTCCTAGTGCTTGAACAATATGCACAATCCCATCAACCAGACTTCTATCTAAAAGAGGATTCACTCACTGAGGTGCTTCATTAGCTGCCACTTCGATTTTATTTGATTTTCTTCTTGAAGTAATGATTCTACAAAACCTCATCAGACAATATTTAAGACATCATATTAACACTCAAATAGATAAATAGGTGAAATTAATCCCAACAGTTGAAAAAACAAGATTTTGAATTAAATTTATCCAAATATAAAGCCTATAAAATACTAGAACAAATCCCTATGATATCTTCCAAAAAAACCCACCCCTGGTAACTTAAGGCTAATTATGGTATGATATTTCGAGGTACTCAATCTCAACTACCACTTATGTCTAGAAAAGACTAATAACCTTCATATTGACATCAAGGAAAGATGAAAAACAAGCATCTCTGATACCACTTTTTAATAAACCAACAAAGATACCCTATTAACCCGATAATTGAGTTAGACTAGACATAACATGAAGGGAATTCTTGATCCTCATTGGTTATATACTAGAACCTAGAATCATACAATATGAATGTGGGAACAAATTTTCCACAAACACTCTGGAAGAAAGATATATAAGTCAGTATCCATACAAGAGAAACTCCATAGGGAGAAGGGTACCAGAAGTAAATAGTCATAAATAGTCCAAAGTAAAACCACAAGTACTAGAAAACATGAGAAAACCCCGATTTCGAAATATAAGAAACTCACCAAGCCCAAGGATTAACAAATGGGACAACCTCAAAAGGTGTCTTACCCTTTCTCAAACCTGGAAGGAGAAAATAAACTAAAACCAAAAGGAATCGGTAGTGTGTGAGATAAAAGCATTGTAGGGTCTAACCAAGGATTCCATAATAAGATTAAAACATTTAATTAACCAAATAATGTCTTAAAATTTTAAAATAAACATGCACAGAATTTGAAAATCACAATTAAACTAAATCATGTTTTACATTTAAAAGGCTGGAAATACTTTTGAACAATTCCCTAATAAACATTTTATATAAATCCATAAAGAGTGTATAATAGTATACAACAACAATTGAATGTATTTCAAATACAAAAAAATGAGCGACATGGTCATGTTCCAAAAGGGATGAGAGTTCTAGGCCATGGGACTCGCTCAGACTCAATTATTTGTCACGAAAATTTGTGTACAGACATTATCCCTGATAAGGACCACGGAGGACAAGTGAGCGTCCCACCAGGGATGTGACCTACTATATTTATGTATTGTTAGTTTTGTAAATTGTAGAGTTCTATCTTGAGTAACTCACTGCTACCTAGGCTTTCATGTTCTATAATAAAATAAATTATGAGAAATTTATTGTATGACTTCATAAAATACAATTCATCCCATTCTCCCTTTAAATTATGCCAAATTTCCAATTAAAAATAAAACATGGTTTTTGATCAAATCATGAATTTTTATAAGATAAAACCAATGGAATTCTATCAAAATAATTTTAAGAAATTTTACCCAAATTCCAATTTTATATCAATATCATTCAATCAATTTCACAATTTAAATTCAATAATTTAAATATCACAATATTCAATCAAATTCACCAATACACCACAATTAAATGGAATCAGTGGTTTTCCCCAAATTCATTCCAAAATCAAATTACAAATCCCCAATTCAATGGAATTAGGTTTTTAATATACCATTTAGAAACAATTTATTTATATAAATCAATTTAATTTAAATAAAAAATGATTTGAAATCATGAAATTTACGGTTAATAGAAATTGGTCATCATAACCAAACCACCTACCTTGGGATCACTATATCTTGAATGAAAAATCCTTAATCTGAAAACATCGATGAAGAATTCCATTAAAGTAGATAAAATATTGATACATATACTTGAGATCTAAAATTGAGGATATTGGATCCTCCTATAACACATAAAGATCTATAAAACCCTAGGGATAAAGTAAGATAGAGTATGATGAAGAGAACAGGACGAGGAAACCTAGCTGGTAGATATCAAACACTATTTACCTAGCATTGATCCACTTATAGAAGGGTGCATAGGGGTTGAAATCACCTCTTGGGAGATCTAGTGAAGGAAGAAATCGTAATAGGTTGAAATAGGTCCATTAGGCACCTTAAACAGGGGTTTTATGTCTTTTAAAAATAAATTTCAGACAAAAAATCCCATAAACATGGATAGATTGGTATGTTTTCTTGGTTATACAAACTCTACACCCTAACCATGAACCCCTTTTATTAGAGTTATATGGTTTCTCCTTGGTGAGCACACAATTTTTCAAAATTTGCACTGGCCGTCTATACTCCCACTTTCTAGTCTTACACGGTCTCTACTGAGAGGGTGCAGAGCTTAGCCAAACTATTCTCGAACCATGTACACCTTATAAAATTTCAATATTTCCAAAATTTTCCCTCAGAACAACCCCAAATGAACCCCAAATAAATCATATTCAAAAGAAGGGTTTGGGAATACTTGGAAATAGTAACAACATGTTGTAGAATGGATTATAAAAAATGGATTAAATATTTTTAATAATAATATTTTATATTATCTATTAATATTAACAGAATTTTTTACCAAAATGAATGGTAATATCCATAAAAATTATGCATCGTGGCTAAGGTAAAAATGGGTTTATCAGGGGTTAAACTAATGAGATAAGGGATAAAATGACCTATAAAATTTCCTAAAATATATTGGCCGAAAATGGTTTTAACTTATAATTTCTAAAGTTCTAATTTGATCTATTTTTACCCATTTAGAATACAAAAAATGTGAGTGCACATTCTTTTCAAAAAATTACAAGTGTGCCACTCACCTCACATATAAAAGGCCACCCCTCTCCTATCTTATTCACAGATTCAAACCATTTTTTTCATCTAATTCCAAACAAAATCACTTCCAAAAATCACTTTTATCATCTTAGAATCCTTATTTTGGAAATGAATACAACCTTAGAAGGATTTTGGTGCAAACATGAGGAGGAAACCCAAAGTAAAAGTAATGTTCATCAATGACTATTTTTGTTTTATTTCTTCCACCACCTCCTTAAATTATTATTATACCATGATGATATAATAAATTAATTATATTAAATATCCTGATATATTATTATGTTTATTTAATGACCTAAAACCATCCCAATATCCATTAAATGGGTTGTGAAATAATCAGTTTTTTACAGACTATCGTCTTGCGAACCGATGTCATTTTTTTTCCATTACCACATCTCAATGTTGGATATAATGATCGATTTATTGTTTATATCTGATATTTATGAAATTATTATTATTATATAATTATTATATCACACATACCATTATGATTTTCTTTTTTGCTAATATGAAAATGTCGCTCAACTGTATAGCAGACTACCACCTCACAAACTGATGAGATTTGTTCATTATTAACATGGGAGGTAATAAGGAAGGGTTTAATGAAAAAAGCTATATATATGAAATAAAAATTATTATTTGTTGATAATATTTTATTTACCTCAATTTCATTCAGTATAACAAGAAAATAAAAACAACATTCATATGTACGTACGACCAAACGTCTCCATGAACAGTTTATTTTAGTTTTATCACTAAATTTTATGAATTACACTAAATAAATATATAGTTAATTTATAAAATATTTATTTCATGGTTAAAATTATAGATATTATTCAACCATTATCAAATTAATTGAAACAAAAAAGAACATACAAGAAAAACAACGCTGTTATTTCCCGGAAAACAAGTTCAACATGGAATTGTTAACAAAAAAGACATAAAATGTCATAAGTAAAAATAATATGGTATGATATAAATATTTATGGTTATTTAATACATTTATAATAATATTATATTTTTTATAAAATATATTTTGACTTGTACTATGGAATGTAATACTTAAAGTAAGGGATTTTCATCTCACTTTTTTACTTCTATGAGAGAAATGCCATATTCACAACCAATTTATTTTATATGTTGTATATATTAGCCATGAATGTTTTTTATTATTAATATCCTTAATATTTTTTTATTTACCTATCCATTTTGGGATCTATATTTCTTGAGATATATGGTTTAATAATAACCAAAGCGGTAAGGAATTGTTGTCTCAATTTTCCATCTTTGAGACGTATGTCATGTTGTACACATATATTCATTCGTGAAGATTATATATGTCACATTTGATATTTAATCTTATGAAATTATTTATCCTCATGATATTTTAAGTTACATTTTATAATATTTTTTCATGGGGATTATGATTCCAAGTTACCAAAGTGGTAATGTGTTTATGTTACAATCTCATCACTTATTAGGATTGTTTATGATTATGTTTCTGATCATAATATATTATGATTCATATTTCAAAAAACTAATTAATAATATAATAATATGGTCACTAATTATATTTTCAAGTAATAATACCATTTTCACTCTTATTTACTTAAAATAATAGAGAAATTAATCTAAAGAAAATATGACTTTATTTATCTCTTCAGTCAGAAATTTGTTTTCATCCAAAACCATGTTTTATAAAAAGAGTTTTAATTTTTTAATTTTTATCCTATGATTTTTAAAAGTTATTTTAACCCATGTTTAAATTTTTTTTCATTTTTTTCCATTTAATTTTCAAGTCCTTTTCCAAACAATCTCATCTCTTCTTTTACTGAAAAATGTGAAAGAAATATTTGTTTTAACTTGAAAGGAATAAATGAAAATTACTATCATCATTGTCATTATTTTATTTGAATATTATTTTATATGTTTTAAAGTTTATTTTAAAATAAAAATATTTTCTAAAAGTTTTATGTTTTAAAAGGTGTTTTTCAAAGTGAAAATTATATTTTCTTCAAGAAAAATTTAAATGATCGATAAAAATCATTTTATATCTAAGATAAAATCTATTTATGTTACTTATTCATTACTGGGTATATTATACAATGATCCCATTCTTATTATTTATCTAAATAGATTATGTTTATGATGTAACGATGTCTATAAAACCCATTTCACTTTTATGGGTTATACCACATTGAAATTTTCATGAAACCCTCATTTATTCATGAGTTTTGATATGATGAAATGATGAAATTATTATGAAACCAATCTCTTTTATATCGTTTGTGATAAGATGAAAATTCTTTAAAAAACATTTTATTTCATAGGTTATGATCTGATGAATGTTTTATTATCTTGTATAACACATCTGTATGATTTTAATTATGTAATGAGTGAGCCTTTTATCTCCCTCCAATGAATTAGGTAATGATAAATTTAATACAAGATCAAAGGGTACATGAGTGGTTATCCTAAGCCCAAAAAGTAAGGTATGGGTGGTTATCCCAGACCTGAAGTAGGTACATGGGTGGTTATCCCAATCTTAACATGTTATGAATGTCTAGGTGGGTAGCCTTGAAATTAGATTTTATATTCTTATGTGTATGAAAAAATCTATGTCTTATACCAATATTGTGTTCTCATGTATCATGTTCTTTGATTTTATTATGATTCGTGTATTTTGAAATTACAATAACTAGATGCAGAATTGATATTTTTATCTTTGATATATATAGTATAGTTTTTATATGTTATGATCTTGTTCTCATACCATTATGTACATGTTATAATTATGTAGCACCCTTTTTTACATTTAATGAACATTTGAGGCCACCCTTTCTTATGTTTGCTTTCCCCATATTATGAACAAAGGTTTATATAGGGTATTTTTTTGAATATTAATAAATAGGGAAGATATTTTTGGTATAAATTAAGTATATTTCAACAAATTTAGATGATTTTGTTCCATGTTTCCAAAGGAACTAAACCACTACAGTCCCCAAGCATGTGTATGTGTAATGTATTGAATATTCCTTTAGAACAATTTAATATCCATGTATGAATATCCTGTATTACTATTGGTGTTATTAGAGGATAGGTTTAGTAATTATTTGGAATATAGGATGAGAAAACCATAGAGAGATCCCTCATGATTTGTTTATGGGTAAATCTAAGGAGGAGCCAAAGTATAGGAAAATGTCCTGGAATTTTGGTGAAAGATAGAGTGAGTGGTTTCCAATAAATTACATCCCTCAATGGTTACTACAAGTGGATTTTGAAATTAAACAAAGGTACCAAGGGGTAATAACTTAGAAAAGGGCAAATAGAGCTAGGATCGATCGACACCTAGTGTACACAAATGGGACTTACTACACATTTGGGTTGACACTCTTGGGGGATACTATCATGACCCAGCCCTACCCGGGCTCGAGCCGAAACTACCCCAAGCCCACCTCCATAGGCCATGGGCTGGAGACCAGTGCTGAAGGCACAATAACTCGGGGAGGCCTTTTCCTAATTACCTGTACACACACACGCAGAGCACTCAATGAAAATGTGCAGAGTAAAAAGAAAAGAAAAAGGAAAACTGCTGTAAATAAACCACAAGTGCATTGACCTCTAAGAGTACAAAGAAAGTGCTGAAAGTAACTGAAAAAGAAAAGGGGAAAACACGCGCACAACCAGAAAAGTGCCACAACCCAGAAATTAGTAAACAAAAAAAGGAAAACAGCTTGGAGGGTCCCACACCTGGAACCCGACTCTGACCACCACACGCGGTCCAAGGTCCCGAAATCCTATGCTTCTTTGACGTCACGACCAACCTGTCCGTATTCTGCAAGGGCACACCAAGTGCGGGCAAAGCCCAATTAGGGGTGAGTATAAAAATACTCAGTAGGATACCCCAAAGGCTCTAGGGAGAAACAAATGAGGTACCGAAGGGTGAGCAGTAGATCGAACAGGGAAAATAGAAAGGTAAAACTGAATGTGATGTAAGGAGTACAGTAATGAGTCCATCTCAACCCAACAAGAGGAATGAATGTAGACTCGTCCAGACACAAGGAGATAAAAATGGTGAGGAGATGAAATTCCTGTCGATTATTCGCTACCCAGAGCAGGAGAGTAGACTCGTCCAACCATAAGAAGCTAGACACTGAAAGCATGTGGCATACCTCGCGCATCTTCACCTCTCCTGGAAGTAGTGTAACCAAACCCAAGAAGTGGGTACTGGAACAAGGTATATACATATCCTTATTCTTATAAAGAAGCCCGAACAATGTCGTAAGGGGATCTCTGCCCCGTAACTCAGCCCATGAAAATAGTAGCCAACAGTCCCGAAAGAAAACTCCATCGATGCACAACATCCCGCACATCTTCCGTGAACCGCTAGCCAAGGGGATCAATCATCGCACCTCGACACTATCCACTTTGGGCGGAACTGAATCACCTGCATAGTTTTAGATCGTGTCACAAGAATGCATCTCAGTGGGGAAAGTGCCCCTCATACTTGAGAGTTCTAGGGAAAGTCAAGCCACACCTCGTCACTGCCCTACAGTCGAGAGGTCTCCTGAAAGTCAAATTCGTTCCATCACTGACCCGTAAAACCAAGGGTCCCACTCTGGTGATCATAAAGGAAAACCACAGAGTAACCTAGTAGAAATGACTGAGTCTGGAATATCAACGGGTTTCCCCCTGCCCTGCCCTGCTGAAGGGTAATTCATAATATGATATCGGGTGACCCACTGCCCTACCCTGTTGGAGGGTAAACCATAATACATCATATGATGACCCACTGCCCAGCCCCGCTGGAGGGTAGAACTTAATACATCATCAGGAGACCCACTACGCAGCCCCTCTAGAGGGTAGACCTTGAATAAGTCGACAGGGAACCCACTTCTCAGCCTTACAGGAGGGTAGACCTGGAACTAGACGACGGGTGACACACTGCCTAGCCCTACTGGAGGGTAGACCCTAAGAGGTCGTCTGGTGAACCACTGACCAGTCTCTACTGGAGTGTAGACCCTAAAAGCATCGGGTGACCCACTTCCCAGTCTCTGCTAGAGGGGAAACCCTAGAAGTCATTGAGCAACCCACTGCTCAGCCCTGCTGGAGGGTAAACCCGAAGAAATCGATGAGTAACCCACAGCCCAGCCCCGCTGGAGGGTAAAACTCATAACTGCTATGGAAATCTCTACTGGAGGGTACACCAATGGCCAACCAAACACGTAGTGGGTATCACGCAACCACCCAACTCTAGCACAACTTCCCAAAGGGGTTCAACTCCTGTTCCATCACTAGGTGTCACTAGCACTGCTACCGGCCGATCCATCGAGAACGAAACCTGGGGGAGACAACTCAACCCTACTGGTCAAACAAACGAGCAAAGAGGGGCCCTCTATGTCGTGAGAGGTCAAAGTATGAAAATAAGAACAGGACACGCACCTGGGGCCCACACCAAATGTGGCCCCAAGTTAATCCCAACAAAGTGCACGAACGTCGCAGGTACAAACCACACGTACCTCCAAGCGCTGCCGTATACTCCCAGAGAATACCTCATCTTCAGCCCAAGGGATATCTTGCAAACGACACCCAACGTCAATGCGACTTCATGACGTAACATCTCCAACTTGCCGCCTCAACTACTGGGGCACGACCAACCACATCTATTCAAGCATTACTTCACTCACACGGGAGTGCACGCGATCACACGCCAAGGGTCCGCTACAAACACAGTAGAAGAACCACCCCCTGGGAACCTTTACATATCGATATTTAATAAGATCACATAAGAAGCTCTGCTCACCGGAACAGATCACACCGTTGAAATTCTCGCGGAAAAACATCCGAGATAGACTACTTACTCGCCTCAAATGGTCAACCAGTGAAAATGGTAATGTTCACTGTAACCAAACCCGTGTGGAGCCAACCCCAAGATCCTGAAACTGAACAAACAGATCATGCTACTATGATCCCCTCAGAAAAACACCCAACATCGACTGCTCGCATGCCCCGAACGGACGCCCGGTGGGAAAGTCGCTAAACGCTGCTCGCAGCTCAAAGACGGGCCGTGGGGCCCACGCCTCATCTCCGACTGAAACGCCCGAAACCATAGTGGAAAGATTATCCCCAGCACTAGGGTCCCAACACCGCTGACGGCGCTCAAAACGGATGTCAGATGCGTCCCCACTATCCAAAACAAGATCCCCTGAAGAAAACGACAAACCACTTAAAGACGCATCGAGCCTCTAAGGCCCCTTGTTTCGGGAATTAAAAATTCTTGAAACCATCTCAAAATGTTCGTCTCAATTTAAGGGACGCTTCGCTGCTGACGGCACATGAGACCGACGCCCGGTCTATGATTTATTAATTATAAATCATTTCCCATAATAAAAAATAATAAAAATAATAATAATAATATTATTTTAAACATATATTTTATTTTTAATTCCCCATTATTTCCTATTTCGGAAGCGACTCC
The DNA here is from genome assembly GCA_963277665.1 of Viscum album. Taxonomy (NCBI): domain Eukaryota; kingdom Viridiplantae; phylum Streptophyta; class Magnoliopsida; order Santalales; family Viscaceae; genus Viscum; species Viscum album. The sequence goes on along the minus strand of OY728148.1, from coordinate 493,073,468 downwards.
CCTTTATTTTTATTCATTTTTTTCAATCCCGTATGTCCCTTCTTCTTCTTTTTTAATCTATTCTCTCTTTTTTTCTTTTGGTCGTCTTCTTCCCCAGGTCTACACAAGACCCGGACCGCACTGGTCCTCCCTCTGTCGTCGTGCCCATCCTGGAGTCGTCGTCGACTCCCGCTAACCCATATTTGCCGGACGACCCCTCCGGCCACCGGCCTGCCTCACCCTACCGCACCGACGCTAGCGACTGCCGCCGTCCGCGCCTCCCGCTCGCTGTCGCTGTCTCCCTCGGCCTGCCGACTCGCCTGGTCGACTGAGCCGCTCGACCGAAGCCCATGCACTCGCCTCAGCCGCCTGCCACAGACAGCGCCTGCCTCCACTGAAAACCCATACCTTGGCCACTCTATTCAGCCTCATGTCGCCGCCACCGCGGAAACACCGTTTTTTGGCTAGAAAACACTCCATAACCCGCTCATCTTCGGCGGACAATTGAGATCAAATCGGAACCCGAAATTTAGATCCGAACAAGGAATCAGAAAGATTATATAATCTAATACGTGTTTATGGGCTTTACGTGTAAATCAGACAGAAATTCAATAATTCATTTTTAGGATGAACATGGTGCGGAAAATTAAAATAGAAACAAGATCCTACCCGTATGGAGAAGCCCGACGCTTCGCGAGGAATCCGCCGGCCGCAACGCCTTGAAGAGGAGAGGAAGGTGGAGCTTGATGGAGGAGAGGTCTTCTCTTGGGTTGAGTCTCCTCCCACCATAGGATTCAGAGAGGGGAGATGAGGGGGGTTGTTTAAATAAAGAAAATGGATTACAATTTAATTATTTTAAAACCCCCAAATTAACCCGCATCGGAAACGCCCGACGGGGTTCAGGTTAAGCCTCCCCTAGGGTAAACACCACCTCCCAAGAAGAACTGAAGTCTCCGAATTTTAATCTGAGACCCCATTCAAAATATATTAAACTCAAAGCATGAGGCCTCCAAATTACGAAAACACCCCTGGGGCCATTTTTCATTGACGGACCGTGCTCGCGAAACTTAGACCCCTCCTAGGGTAAACGGAACGCTCCGAACTCAACAGTGCCCTCAGTTTTCCAATATGAGACACCGTTTAAGAGATACTTGCATTTCAACATTAAACAAATTAATTAATTAATTTAATTATCCGTTTAACGTTCTGATAGCGGGCGAGGGGTCCAAACGTCCTGCGCCGATATGTTTTATGTCGTTTCTAGGGTAAACACCCCATTTCGGACCCATCCGTACACTCAGATCTCAGATCAGGATCACCATTAAAGAGTTATCCCATTTATTTGGTGTTTCCAATGTGAACGCACTGAAAATTTAATTATGGCCACTTCGGGGCTCAGAATCGCATGCCGTCTGAGGGCGCTGCACTGGAATATCATCAAGAATTTTCCAAAGTTTTCTGTAGTAAAAATTGGTTTCTTACATCATTTACTACTTCAAGATTATCATCCCCGAAAATAAAAACTAGGGAGAAACAGAGGGTACTAATCCCTCACCCGGCTCTTCCTTAACCAGAAGAACTCTCGCAAAGCTCTGCGCCACCGCACACAGACCAAATGATTGATCTCTTCATGTGAGGTCGGCCCTTGCCGATGTCATGCATAGGAGCACACACACTTCTTCTTGGGTGAGTAACGTGGGAGACGTCGTGCACCCACTCAAGAATTTGGGGTTAGGGAAAGTTGGTATACAACCTCGCCATCCCTTTGCACGGACTCAAACGACTCAAAGGCTCTTGGGGGTAACTCACCTCCCCAGGCAAACCTCTACGTCCCACGCCATGACTGGAATCACCACCCGCACCTACAACAAGACCCAGTGATGCCCTCCTTCAGAATATCCATATGGTGAAACACCCAAGGATATCTGGTTACACGTGATTTCATAGTCGATGTCTCTCAACCAAGACTCTCTTACACGCTCAAAAGCGACAGAGTCAACACCATCGACTAAAGAAAAAAGTCCCACGCCTTTTACCTTACCAACACAGGGTTACACCGACGCCCCGCATCACCCCGGTAACACCTCAAGCAAGGATAAGGGAGGAGAACATTTCACACACAGAGTCTAACAATTCTACTACAAAAGAATAAGAGCTGTAGAGTGTACCTCTTATCACCTCATGCTCTGCAGGATCGTAGACATCCAAAGCTCGCGGTTGTCTGTGGTCCCAACTGTCAGCTCCTGGAGCCTGACGTGGACCGCCTAGTGGTGATGGAAAGATCTCGTAAATCCATCCCCCCCAACCATCTCCTCTTGCTCCTATGCTCGCACCACCTCTCTGGGTACTACTCTGATCACGGTGCTTCCTCAATCGTGGTGGTGCACCTGCTGCCTGTCCGATGCTCTTTGCATGCCTGGTCGGGCAGTCCCGTGCCAGGTGACCTCGCCCGTCTCAAGCATATCACTGAATCTCCCTGGGCTACACTGGTGCCCTCCGGCGCCACTGTGGTGTACGACCATGCCCCTGAGTTCAGTTGTTAGAAATTCACATGTGTCGAGGTCCTGCTTGCCGATGTCCGCTAGCTGCGACAGACATCTCGCCTCCAATGTGCCTACTACCACCACCAACTCTAGAACGTGACAGGAAGCTCTCTGTCACCAGTGCCTGCTCTCGCACCCCGACATATGTGGAAGTCACCAAGGGTACTATGACAACATGAATCTCTCGGCGGAGACCCTGCTCAAACCTCCGCGCTCGGATGTTGTCGTCATGGACCAAGTCCGGGTAAAAGCATGCACGGTCTGCAAAACTAGCCATTTACTCGGCCACCGTCATCCATCCCTGCTGAAACTGCAGGAGCTCCTGAATCCGAAAGGAGCACAAGCAGGAGGGGAAAAACTCCTCACAGAACAACAACTGAAAGCCGCACCACAGAAGCGTCGACTCGTCTAAAGACTGAGTCACCAGACTCCACCAACGCCAAGATGATCCGCAAAAAGGATAGCGGCCAAAGACACAATGAGATTTTCCAGCGTCAGTACAAGCCTGAAAAGGCGAACCACTGTCTCCATCCAACCCTCTGCTGCCTGAGGGTCTGGCTCACCACTGAAACTCTGTGGTCTCTACCACTGGAACTCACGGAGCGCTCTCAACCTGCGCTCAAGTTCAGCCTGCTCAGCTGAAACTGTCTGCTGCTCAACAGGTGGGGGTGTTACTACCAGCCCACCCGGAGGAAGGGGGATCGCATGATGGGTCCTGAACTTTGGCCTCGTAGCTCACAGGGTCGTCGTCACAAACCAAAGAAGGTATCTTGGCTAGCAGTCTTCGCGGAGACATCCTGAATATTATCAAGGAGTGCTGCAATCAGATGAGAATATATGTATATACCAATAACCACAATGGGGAGCTGACTCAAGAAGGACATTCAAAGACTTAATCCTATGTGATGAAAAAACCAATTTCCCTACAACGAGTGTCTCAGCATGCCGAGTCGACAAGCGGGTTATCAAGGTTTTGGTGAATGGATATGTCGGTCACCACACCATCACTGGACTCCTTGGCCTGAGAGCCGCTCTCAAGAAACGTTGACACTGTTTCCCTAAATCCCAACCAATTCATCTTTTAGGGACATCTGAACAATGTCCCAAGGAATGAACCAGCTCTGATACCACTTTTTCATGACCCGACCCTACCCGGGCTCGAGCCGCAACTACCCCAAGCCCGCCTCCATAGGCCAGAGGATGGAGACTAGCACCGAAGGCACAATAACTCATAGAGGCCTTTTCCTAAGTACCTGTACAAACACATGTAGAACACTCAATGCAATAGTGCAGAGTAAAAAGAAAAGAAAAAGGGAAACTGCTGTAAATAAACCACAAGTGCATCGACCTCTAACTATACAAAGCCACTGCTAAAAGTAAATGAAATAAAAGGAAAAAAACACGTGCCCAACCATAAAACTGCAACAACTCGGCAACAGGTAAACAAAAAAAGGAAAATAGCTGGAAGGGTCCCCCACCTAGAACCTGACTCCGACCACCATAGGCGGTCCAAGCTCCCGCACTCCTAAGCTCCTCTGACATCAAGACCAACCTGTCCGTCGTCTGCAAGGGCACACCAAGTGCGGGAAAAGCCCAAGCAGGGGTGATTATAAAAATACTCAGTAGAATACCCCGAAGGCTCGAGGGAGAAACAAAGGAGGTACCGTTGGGTGAGCAGTATATCGAACGGGGAAAGTAGAAAGGAACAACTAAAAGTGAAGTAGGGAGTATAGTAAAGAGTACATCTCAACCCAACAAGACAAAAAAAGGTAGACTCATCTAGACACAATGAGCTAGAAACGGTGAGAAGATGAACTTCCCATCGAGTCTTCACTACCTATAGCAGGGGAGTAGACTTGTCCAACCACGAGAAGATAGACACGGAAAGCATGTGGCATACCCCGCACGTCTTCGCCTCTCCTGGAAGGAGAGTAACCAAACCCAAGAAGTGGTTACTGGAACAAGGTATATACATATCCTTATGCTCAGAAAAAATCCCGAACAACGTCTTAAGGGGATCTCTGTCCCATAGCTCAGCCTAAGAAAAGAGTAGCCAACAGTCCTAGAAGAAAACTCCATCGATTCCCAGCATCCCACAAGTCTGCCCCGAACCGTAGGCCAAGGGGCTCAATCACTACACCTCGACACTATCCGCTTTGGGCTGCACTGACTCACCCGCACGGTTTTAGATCACGTCACAAGAATGCATCTCGGTGGGGAAAGTTCCCCTCATACATGAGAGTTCTAGGAAAAGTCAAACCACACCTCGTCACTGCCCTTCATTTGAGAGGTATCCTAAAAGTAAAAGTCGTTCCATCACAGACCCATACAAACAAGGGTCCCGCTCTAGTGATCACAGAGGAAAGCCACAGACTAGCCTAGTAGAAAGGACTGAGTGTGGAATATCAACGGGTGTCCCACTGCCCAGCAATGCTGGAGGATAATTCATAATATGATATCAGGTGACCCACTGCCCATCCCTGCTCGAGGGTAAACCATAATACATCATCCGGCGACACACTACCCAGCCCCGCTGGAGGGTAAACCTTAATACATCATCAGGCGACCCACTGCCCAGCCCTGCTGGAGGGTAGACCTAGAATATGTCGAAAGGCGACCCACTGTCAGGCCTTGTTGAAGGGTTGACCTGGAACTAGACGATATGCGACCCACTACCCAGCCCTGCTGGAGGGTAGATCATAAGAGGTCGTCGGGTGACCCACTGCCCAGTCTCTGCTGGAGGGTAGACCCTAAGAGCGCCGGGTGACCCACTGCCCAGTCCCTGCTGGAGGGTAAACCCTAGAAGTCAGTGAGCAACCCACTGCCCAACCCTACTAGAGGGTAAACCCGAAGAAATCGACGTGTAACCCACTGCCCAACCCCGCTGGAGGGTAAAACTTAGAACTTCTCTGGCCATCTCTACTGGAGGGTACACCACTGGCCAACTGAACACGTAGTGGGTATCGCGCAACCACCCAACTCCATCACATCTCACCCAAAGGGGTTCAGTGCATGTTCCATCATTAGGTGTCACTAGCACCGCTACCGGCCGATCCATCGAGAATTAAACCAGGGAGAGACCACTCAACCCTGCTGGTCAAACAAACGAGCACAGAGTGACCCCCTACATTACGAGAGGTCAAAGTACGCAAAGCAGAACACGGCATGCACCTGGGGCCCAGACGACGTGTGGCCCCATGTTAACCCCAACCAAGCACACGAACGTCTAAGGTACAAACCACACATACCTACAAGCGCTCCCGTATACTCCCAGAAAATACCTCATTTTCAGCCCAAGTTCTATCGTGCACACGACACCCAACATCAATACGAAGGCATGATGTAACATCTCCAACATGCCGCATCAACGACTGGGGCATGACCAACCACATCTATTCAAGCATTACTTCACTCACACGGTAGTGCACGTGATCACACGCCAAGGGTCTGCTACATACACAGTAGAAGAAATTCCCCCGGGGCACCTTGACATTTCTAGATTTAATAAGATCACGTAAGAGGCTCGACTCACCTGAATAGATCACACCATTGAAATCCTTGCAGAAAAACATGCGAGATAGACTACTTACTCGCCTCAAATGGTCAACCGGTGAAAAAGATACTATTCACCATAACCAAACCCATGTGAGGCCCACCCCAAGGTCACGAAACTGAACAAACTGATCACGCCAATACGATCCCCTCAGAAAAACACCCAACATCGACTGCTCGCACGCCCCGAACGGATGCCTAGTGAGAGAGTCGCTAAACGCTACTTGCAGCTCAAAGACGGGTCATTGGGCCCATGCCTCAACTCTGGCTGCAATGCCCAAAACCACACTGGAATGATTCTCCCCGGTTCCAGTGTCCCAACGCCATTGATAGCGCTCAAAACGAACATCGGACGTGTCTACGCCGTCCAAAACAAGATCCCCAGAAGAAAACGATAAACCACTTAAAGACGTGTCACGCCTTCGAGGCCCCTCGTTTCGGGAATTAAAAATTCTCAAAACCATCTCAAAAAGTTTGTCTCAATTTAAGGGACACGTCGCCGCTGACGGCACACGAGACCGACGCCCGGTCTATGATTTCTTAATTATAAATAATTTCCCATATTAATAAATAAAAATAAAAATAAAAATAAAAATATAATTATTATTTTAAACTTACATTTTATTTTTAATTCCCCATTTTTTTACTATTTCTGTCGCGGCACCCCTTTATTTTTATTATTCTTTTTTTTCAATCTGGCGGGTCCCTTATTCTTTTTTTAATCTAGTCTCTTTTTTTTCTTTTGGTCGTCTTCTTCCCCAGGTCTACATAGGACCGGGACCGCACTGGTCCTCCCTCCATCGTCACGCCCAGCCTGGAGTCACCGTCGACTCCCACTGACCCAGCTTCTCCGAACGACCCCTCTGACCACCGGCCTGCCTCGCCCTGTCATGCCGACGCCAGCGACTGCCGCCGTCCGCGCCTCACGCTCATTGTCGCCGTCTCCCTCGGCCTGCCGACTCGCCTGGTCAACTCAGCCGCTTGACCAAAGCCCCAGCACTCACCTCAGCCATTTTCCATAGCTAGCACATACCTCCGCTGAAAACCCGAACCCCGACCACTCTGCTCGGCCTCATGCTGCCGCCGCCACGGAAACATCGGTTTTTGGCCGGAAAACACTCCATAACCTGCTCATCTTCGGCGGACAATTGAGATCAACTCGGAAACCGAAATTTAGATCTGGACAAGGCGTCGAAAAGCTTATACAAACTACTACACGTTTATGGTCATTGCATGTAAATCAGATAGCAATTCTATAATGCATGTTTAGGATGAACATGGTGCGGAAAATAAAAATAGAAACAAGATCCTACCCGTAGGGTGAAGCCCGACGGTTCGCGAGGAATCCGCCGGCCACAACGCCTTGAAGAGGAGAGGAAGCTAGAGCTTGATGGAGGATAGGTCTTCTCCCTGGTCGAGTCTTATCCCGCCAGAGGATTTAGCAAGGGTAGATGAGGGGGGTGGTTTAAATAATGAAAAAGGATTCTAATTTAATTAATTTTAAACCCCCAAATTAACCCTCATCTGAAACACCCGACGGGGCCGAGGTTAAGCTTCCCCTAGGGTAAACACCACCTCCCATGCACAACAGAAGTCTTGTAATTTTAATCCGAGACCTCGTTCCAAAGTTATTAAACTCAACGCCCGAGGCTGCCAAATTACGAAAACGCCCATGGGGCCATTTTTCACTGACAGTCCGCGCTCGCAAAACTTACACCCCTTCTAGGGTAAAATGCACCCTCCAATATCAACGGTGCCCTCAGTTTTCCAATCCAAGCCACCGTTTAAGATATACTTGTGTTTCATCATTAAATGAATAAATTAATTAATTTAATTATCTGTTTAACATTCTGATAGTGGGAGAGGGGTCCAAACGTCCTTCGCCAATAAGTTTTATGTCGTTCCTAGGGTAAACACCCCATTCTGGACCAATCCGTAAACTCGGATCTCTAATCCGGATCACCTTTCAGGAGTTATCCCATTTATTTGGTGTTTCCAATGTGAACACACTGAAAATTTAATTCCAGCCACTCAGGGGCTCAGAATCACACACCGTCTGAGGGCACTGCACTGGAATATCATCAAGAATATTCCAAAGTCTTCCATACAAAAAACTTGGTTCTTACAGATACACTTTGTAAATTAATAATATATTTATGAAATAAAATGAAGGATTTAAATAGATGAGGACTATTAATGAAATAAGATAAAACTAAGGTGTCATATATCAAATAAGTTTTCATGATTTAGACATCATATAAGTGATTTCAGATGATTATGTGGTTCCCTATCATGGTTATTATTTCTTACACCATGATTTTTGTTTTTATTAAATGGATAGAGCTCGAGGGAACCATGTTAATGATGAGTGAGATGAAGAATTAAATTATTTTCCTCTTGAGCATCCAAAATTTATGGGAGATATAATGAGAATTCAAGTTTATATGATAAAATAACATTCTCAATCTATGAAACATGATGGAATTCCAAATGAGCAAAGTATGGAATAAAATTCATTCGAGTCGACCCTGAATAAATTTCCATCTTATTTCAATGGGACTTCTAATACACTACTTTCGGAGAAATGGATCAGTACCAATGAAAAACAAATTTACATTGTAGAGTGTTTAGAACATGAAAAATTCATTTTGGCTATCTACCTCTAAGAATGTGAATCAGATCAAAGGTTTACTCTTATCTAGATTACAAGGTAACATAATGAAATCATCTCCATGGATTGGGACAAGTTCAAGAACTTATTTTTCAATAATTACGTTCCTCTTATTGTTCATATTAAAATAGATATGGAATTATTTGAGATAAATTAAAATAATGATAAATCTATTTGTTCCAATGAGGTAAATTTTGGAAGACATTTGAGGAGTTCTTCAGGTATTATCATTCAACCTGAAAGTAAGGTTGGTCAATTCTTTGGTGGCTTAAAATAATTTTTCTGATTGGCATTAGCCATAAGAAAATTTAATAGGCACGATGACATTGTTCGATGTTATATAAATTTATAAATAGAGGTTAGAGTTTTTTATCAATCTCATGGTTTTGATAAGAATGAAAAAATTGAATTCAATAAAAAATCTAGGAACTATGTAGAGAAAATATTGGGTTTCCTTTATGATAAAATTGTGTGAATAAGCATGTATGAAATTGTGTTAAGGGGACTACTTAATGTTTTATGTGTGTAAGGGATGGTCATTGAGAGGATAAATGTTAAAGTGATGGGAAGAATTTTGATAATGAAACAAATAATGAGAAAGATCCACAAAACACACATCCCATGCTCCTGTGTTTCAAATTCATGAATCTTGGAAATTAGGCTAAAAAAATTACCAAATATGAGGTCTAATGATGGATATCAATTGTAGTATCAATTTAAGTTGAGGGACAAGGGGAAATATCATGAGATTAGGCTTTGGAATGAGGGTTGAGATAAAGACATGGTGAAAGGTATACTTACCATCTAATCACGAACAACTAATGTCATAATTGACTATATATCTGCACATTATTTTATATATAAATAATTTTATATGGGTATCAATATGACAACAAAACTGTAATATATAAAACTAGTAGTGAAAACCCCTAATTTTATTATTATAGAATATAAATTGTATGATTTATCTCTGGTAGATGTAGGTGAGAACGTACTTCCTGTAAATATTTTCATTCTTTCTTTAGTTGGATTTGATGTTATCTTAGGATTGGATTGGATTTCTATACATAAATACCACATCAATTTTTAATGAAGAGGAGTCACATTAAATATTGAAAAACAATCTATGATCTATTACAAATGTGATTATAAGTAATAACTTTTGACAAATATAAAATCCACTATAAGAGTCTTACTTCTCATTCGGAAGGGGTGTTTATCTCATACGGTTGGGGTGAAACTTAACGTCACTGATATTCCTATTTGGTGGGATTTTTCGAATTTCATTCTAGAAGATCTAGTAAACCTTCAACTAAATCATGAAGTTGAGTTATTAATAGAACACCTACATAGCGCCATAAAAATATCAAAGGCTCTCTATAGAATAGCCCAAATTGAGTTGTAGGAATTAGAGAAGACAGTCTAAGAAAAACATAACCATGGATTCATTCCGCTAAGTGTGTCACCATTGGGTGCACCTATTATTTTTGAACAAATAATAGTAGATATATAAAACTCTAAATAGATTATTGAGTTTTGAACATGATCACATTTAACAACAATTATATTCTTCCATGTATTGATGACATTTTTGATCAGCTACGAAGAGTTCAATACTTTTACAAGATTGAACTTTATTATGTATATCATTAATTAAGGGTGAAGAGGGAGGATATACCCAATACAACATTCCATACATGGTATGGACACTATGAATATATAGTTATTCCATTCAGTCTTACCAATTCTTCCACTATAGTCATGGATTTAATGAATAGATTCTTTAGAGATTACCTTGATTTGTTTTTGGTAGTATATATAGTCGATATTATTATATATTAAAATATTAAGGAATATCACAAATATCACTTCACATTTATAATGATGATTGTGAGGAAGGAGAAACTATATGAAAATTTTAAAAATATTGAATTTCATCTAAAAAATGTGCCAATTTAACATCATATAATCTTGATAGTGGGTATATCATTATATCCCTCAATGAAAAAGGCTATTGAATGTTGTTCCAGACTGACCACAATGATTGAGATCTATATTTTTATTGGTTTATATATATATTATCAAAATTCTGTATATAATTTCCACTGGCCATCGAATCCACTTAACAATTTAACCCAGAAGGGAGTGAAGTTCTTATAGACAAATGAATGTATTGAGAATTTCAAGGAAATGAAGAGAATATTTTTTAGAACACATCTGCATACATTACCTTTTGGGGGATAATGGTTCTTAATCTATATTGACGCATTCAAAAATGGATTAGGATGTGTTCTTATGAATAATGAATTAGTTATAGCTTATGCCTCACGACAATTCATAATTCATGGGAACAATTATACATCTCATGATTTGGAGTTAGTTGTGGTAATTTTTTCATTAAATATATGGAGTACTTATGTTTATGGAGATAAGTGTGATATATATATATTAATAAAAAAAATTTAAGTATATATTAACACAGAAGGATTTGAATATGTTCTAGAGAATATTGTTAGAGCTGATTAAAAATAATGACTTCTCAATAAATTGCCACCGTAGGAAGAAAAGGCCAATGCTTTGAGTCAAAAAAAACAAGCTAGTGTATCCATGATGAGGATCATAAATGAACTAATATTTATATATTTATAAAGAATAGATATGAAAATATTGAATTATGGGGAGAAATATTATTTTCCTCAATTGAATATTCAACCATTTATCAAAGTGATTATTAAAGAGTCACATAAGGAAGATACAGAGTTTCAAATAAGGATTATAAATTTCTCTTAGTTTAACCTTGATCATTATAGAATTATTAGGTTTTGGAATCGTTTATGTGTTCTGACCATACCATACATAAAGAAGGATTTATTGGTGGAAGCTCAAAATTCTTCATTATCTATTCATCCAAAAATTACAAATATGTATAAATATTTCAAAACGTATTCATGGTGGGATGGCATGAAAATAGATATCATAGAGTTTTTATCTCGCTTCTTGGTATTCCAAAAAAGTTAAGGCTAATAGAAAAAATTGTAAGGGTATGTTACATCCATTTCCCATACCATAATTGAAATTGGAAAACATCCCCATGGATTTTTTTTCGAACTCACTAAAACATTGTTAGGGAATAATTCTATACAGTTTGTGGTAAATTTACTTTCAAAGTTATCTCAATTCATTTATATTAGAGAATAATTCTCTCTAGATCATCTTTCCATGATATACATTAAAGAACTGATAAGGTTTCATGGAGTACTGCATTCCATTTTGTCTGATCGGGATCTAAGGTTTACCGTAATGTTCTATTGAATTATAAAAAATATATTGATATAGAGTTGGGTTTCATCACTGTGATTCATCATTATAATGATGGATATTTTTAAATAATTATCCTAATCCTAGAATATATGTTGAGATCTTGTTCTCTAGTTTTAAATTGATGTTGGGATCAACACATTACTCAAGTAGATATTTCATACAAAAATTTGTTTCACCCAAGCATTCAGATGGCTTGTTATGAATCCATATATAGATAGAAATATAGAGATACAATGTGTTGTAAAGATGTTGGGGATAAAATATATTGGGACTTGAGATAGCTGATGAAATGTTAGAGAATGTTAGAGCCATTCTATATCACATCAAGGAATATTCGAGTCAGAAAAAAAGTTATTCTGACAATCTTCAACATGATCTATAATTTGAAGTTGGTGACAAGGTGTTTCAATAAATTTTCCCATGGAATAAGGTTATGATATATATAAATAATTTTAATCTAAGACTAAGGTATATTGGTCACTTTGAAATTATTGATCATATCAGCATGGCATCCCATCAGTTGGTGTTTCCATGGAACCACACTCAAGTCTACGATCTATTCAATGTATGAGTCCTAAGGAAGTATATACTTAACCCTTCACATGTACAGAAGTCAAATAACGTACCACTAGAAAAATATATATTCATATAAGGAATAAACAATTTATATTCTGGTTCATTCATAGAAAGTTATATGAAAAACGACCAGTCACATGTTAAATTGTTTGTGGTGAAACCACTAATCTGATGAAGCTATGTTGTAACTTGATGATATGATGAGGTAGAAGAATCCTCATTTGATTATATCAGAGTGAATAATTTCAGTGGGAAAATTATTTTTAATGGGGGTAAATTTAACACAAAAATATTTTATAACTTTCTTTCTAATAAATTAAATTTCATTGATAGAATTCAGTACACTCAACACCAAGTAATGATTGTATTACATGAAACACTGGGTCATCTTGCATTATACACAGCACTGAGTTTTAAAAAACCATTATATATCATTTAAATGTGACAATTATAAACTATCTGTAAAAATTATAGATATAAATAGTAATAAATAATTTTAAACTATAAATTATAATGTTTTTAGGTAAATGAAACATACTAATAAAAAATTACTCAATTTTTTCTAAAGTCTACATATGTTTGGAAAATACTATTTTATTAAAAAATGATTTTCCATTTTTTTAAACATTAAAAAATTAATTTTGAATACTTTTAGAAATTAAATTTGTTAAATATACCTAATGTTTGTAAATAATAATGTCATAATTATATTTTTGTTATATTCTGGGATTCTTTTTGAAAATTTCCTTTTTCGATGGAAAATAAAAAATGAAAAATTTTAATTAAAAAATACCATTTTGATTAATTTATTTATAAATTTAAATTATATAATAAATTATATTTAAAGTATAATTAGTTTAATTATACATAAATTAATTAAATTTATGTCATTATAATTAATTCCACATTGAATTCGGATATAAAAAAATTGTAAATATTTGAAGTTTTCTCCTTAAATACCAATTTTATCATCATGTCAATGGGATTAATTTAAAATTTAAAATTTCTCATTCTATGAATAAAATTTGAGAAAAATTATTCCATATTGGGAATTAGTAAAATTTATATTATCTATTAGGGGTAACTTAATTTTTGAAAAAAATGAATATTAAAATAAGTAAAACAAATTTTCTATAATTTATCGAGTGTTAAACTAAAACGATAAGAGTAAAAAAGACCTCTAAACTTGTATAAAATATGTTTTATGGACATATTTAGAGCTTTTATTTTCTATGCTTAGAAATTGACCCATTTATACCCTTTATTTAATGTGGAAAATGTGGGAATACATTATCGTTCTAAAAACATACAAGTGTGTCACTCACGTGACTTGTAAAAGGACACCCCTATCATGTCTTCATCACAAAATAAAACCATTTTTATCGATAAATATATACCAAAATCACCTACCAAAATCTCTCCACGCATCATATAATTCTTGTTTTTTTATGAAAACTAATATTAGATGTCTTTTGGTGAAAATCATTGGAGGATACCTAGAGAAGGGGTAACATTAATCAAGGAGTGTTTTTGATTTATTTATTCATTGATGTATTTAAATTATTAGTATACCATTATGATATAATAAAATCAGTATATTACATATAATAATATGTTATTATTTAATTTTCATTACCTACAACCCTCTCCACTTCCATGTAATGGGTTATAAAATCATAGTTCGTGTGTACGGTGAACTGCCGCCTTGCGAACCGATGTTATTTATTTTTCAATTACCACCTCTCATGGTTGAGAATAATGATGTATTTATTGTTTATATATTATATTCTTGATATTATTATTCTTATAGATTTATTATATCACAATTACCTTCACAATTTCTCATTTTGTTAATACGATAACATCACTCATATGTACATAGGACTACTACCTTGTGAAGCGGTGTGCTTCATTCCCAATTTACATGAAAGGTAATAATAATATGTTTAATGAACACATGTGATATATATTATATAAAAATTATTCTTAAATTATATCATATCATTTAACTTTTTTACATTTAATATCATAAGAATTTGGAAACAACTATCATGCATACGTACCACCTATAATCTCTATGAACAATGTATTTTATTTGTTATCACTAAATTCTAATCATTAATATAAATACGTTTATAATCAATAAATATTATAATTATATCATGGTTAAAATTATGAATATTATGAGAACATAATTTATGTAATAGGACCAAAAATAAAAAATAATAACTTATATGAAAAATAAAGATGTTATTTTCTGAAATGAGACATTAACATGTAATTTTTAATAAAACGATAATAAAAGGGCATAATTAAATAATATATTATATATATATGAATGTATGTATGATTATATAATATATTTATAGTAATATTATATTTTTTATACATGAGGTTCGAACATGTACAATGTAATTCAAGACTTAAAGTAATTCACTTCTATCTCACTTTATACTTATGTTAGACACATTCCATATTCACCACCAATTTATTTTATATGGTATATAAAAACACCATTAATTTTTTTTATTATTCTTACAATTTAAATTATAGGTATTTATATTTCAATTTTAGGATCTATATTCCATGTGGTTTATATTTAAAAAGTTACCAAAGTGATAAGGGATTTTTTTCTTAATTTTTCTTCTTTAAGTCATACGTAATTTTATGCACTTATATTATTTAATGAGGTGTATATAAATACCATTTGAAATTAAATATAATGAATTTATTTATCATTGTAATAATTTAAGTTAAATTTTATGTTATTAATTCATGGGATTTATGATTCAAATTTGGCAAAGTGGTAATGATTTTATATTACAATCTCATCATTTATCGGGATTTTTTATGATTATGTTTACTAGGATAAACAATTATTATAAATATATCCATAAAATAATTAATTTACTTATGATATTATTATTTATGATATTTTAAAGTAATATATACCATTTACCTACTCTATAATATTTAAAATAATTGAGAAAATATTTTAAATTAATTATGACTTTATTTATATCTTTGGTTTGAAATCTGTTTTCTTCTGAAACCATGTTTTCTAAAAATATTTTCAAATTTTTTTTATTATTCTCCAATAATTTTTAAAAAAAGATTTTACCCATGTGTTACTTTAAAAAAAAGGAATCATCATGCCATTTTTTAAAAAGTTTTTTTTTATATTTTACCAAAAATGTTCAAGGAATCTTTATTTTAATATTTACAACATGAATGAAACATCACATCATCATGGAAATTATTTTACATTAATCTTCCTTTATATGTTTTAAATTTACCTTTCATAGAAAAATATTTTAATTTTATTATGTTTTGAAAAGAATTTTCCAAATAGAAAATCATATTTTCCCCAATAAATGTTACAATTATTGATGAAAATCCTTTTCCATCTAAGATGAAATATTTTGATGATACCTATGACTTAATGAAGATATGATACATGGATAAAATTATTATTCTTCCTCTAAATGGTTTATTATAATGATGAGATGATGTTTATGAAACACATATCAATTATATGAGTTTTCCAATGAATTGTTTTATGAAACATGGTTTTTTCCATGGGTTATGATATGATGAATTAATTATGAAACCTATCTATTTTCCACATGTTATGATAATATGAAAGGTCTATGAAACCCATTTCATTTCATGGGTTATGATATGATTAATGTTTTATGATCTTATTGAACAAATGTGAATAATTTTTACTTTGTGATGGGTGTAACCCATATATCTCTACAATTCATTGGGTAATGATATAAGTTCTATGATATCAAAGGGTACATGTGAAGTTAACCCAATATAGAAAGTGAGGCTATACAAGTAGTTAGATGAAGCCCAAAACATATACACAGGTGGTTAGACCAAGCCTAACATGTTATGAATCTTGACATAAAATTTTCTATGTTGATGTGCATTACATAAATATATGTATTATGAAAATGTTATGCTCTCATGGATCACGTTCTTTTAATATCTTATGATTTATGTCTTATTAACTTCTAATCTTTTGGGAATGACTTAATATTATGATCATTGATATTCAGTGTGTGCTTTTCATATGTTATTCTATTGTTATTGTACCCGTATGTTTGTGTGATGCGTACATATATTACTTGTTTACCCATAATGATCATTTGATTTCACCCTTTCTTATGTTTCATTTCCCAAGGTTTTGAAGAATGTTTTAAGTAGTATATTTTTTTAAGAGCACTAAATGGGTAATATGTTTTTGGGAGACATTGATGATATTTAACCAAATTAAGAATATTGGGTTCCACGTTTCCAAAGGCACTAAAAAATTATAGTTTCCATGCATATGTTTGTGTAATTTATTAAATATTCATCTAAAAATATGAACTATCCATGTATGAGATGTATGGGTCTCTATAAGTTTCTACCTTTGGAGGTATTTTCATACAATAATAGCTTCAATTCAATAATAAATATGTAACAATAAAAATAATTATATGAGAAGAGGATTTATACTCTAAACTGCTGGGAAGAAGTTGGATAATGAAATCTATTTGGGCTAGAGCTTATGTAGCAGATGACTATTCAAGTATGGACTCTTTGATTTTTATTAATGTTTCTTAGAGAAGAAAGAATATCTATGATGATATTTGAAGGAAATAATTTGAATTTAATGTTGGGTATCATGTATTATTTATGGTTTAGCAATGGAAGGGATTTCAAATATTTTGTAGAAAGTGGAATTTAAGCCCTAGGAACATTATCCCATTTGGAATACTACAAATAATTAGATATGTAGATTACCGATTATCTATGCTACCCAATCTTTATAATGTATACAAAATCTCACATGTTTCATTATTAATGAACTACTTGAAGGACCCAATGATTATTCTCACATCAGAGGGAATATAATTGGTGCAAGAATTATCTTTTAATGAAATTTCTCCCCAAATTATTGACACAAGAGAGTAATTCTTCTATAATCGAACAACTCGAATGGTGAAATTCATTTAGAGAAACAAAAAACTTTAAGAGGAAAACATAGATCAAAATTATTATATGATGATGGAATATACACATTAGTAAAATCTATTATATATACCCAAATTTTTAGTGTTGAATTATTTAGTGGGGTAGAATGTAATACCAGAGACCCTATTAAATAAAACAAAACACTATCTCATATACCATCACATAATGCACAATCTAAGGATACTTTATTCATGATTATATTTAAGAGTTTAATTGAATAAAGTTATTATTTTATTTTAGAAAGACAAACTTCATTATTTAAATTTTAATAAAGATATTATCATAAGAAATTTGTTTTTGGATTTTTCCAAAGAAGATTTATTTTTAGGTGAATAGTGCAAATTCCATTTTTGTTAAAAGTTCTAATTTTATGAAATCACATAGATGTGAGTATAAAACAAAAATCCATAAAACATCCACATTTTATAAATCTATTATATATACCCAAATTTTTAGGACTGAATTATTTAAGGGGGTAGAATGTAATACCAGATACCATACTAAAGTAGGTAAACACCATATCCTAGACAATCAAAAAATACACACTCTATAAAGACTTTATTCAAGATTATATGTAATAGATTAATTGAATAAATTGATAATTTAATTTTAGGAA
This sequence comes from Viscum album, assembly GCA_963277665.1. Classification (NCBI taxonomy): domain Eukaryota; kingdom Viridiplantae; phylum Streptophyta; class Magnoliopsida; order Santalales; family Viscaceae; genus Viscum; species Viscum album. The sequence goes on along the minus strand of OY728148.1, from coordinate 493,055,182 downwards.
AATAAAATTCATTATTTAAATTTTCACAAGGATATTATCATATGATGAATTTTTTTGAATTTTTCCAATAAATATTGATTTTTAGGTCAATAGTGAAAATACCATTTTTTTAAAACTACTAATATTATGAACTCACTTGGATGTGAGTATAATCTAAAAATCACAAAAACATTATCTTGAGAAAATTAGTGTTTTATATGTAAAATTATACATTTTAAAATATTAGGTTTAATTTATAAACCTATATATGAAATTTCAAAGCATAAGTCAACATTTCACTTAAATTATTTATATGAATTATAAAATTAAATTATAACAATTTTAGAAATTTAATATTATTAAATGTATTAAAATATTAAATATTTAGATTATTGTTTTGTAGAAATGACCATTTTATTTTATGGCCCAATATAATGATTATGAGGATTAAATTTAATTACTAGGGCAAAGGTAAAACTATTTACCTCAAACAATTATTTTCATAACATTGTGTAATTTTTATTTACTCAATTAAATTAATAATTTGTCAAAAATTATTATAATATAATTTAAAATAAAAATATATATATAATAAAACACATTCATTAGTAAAAAATAATATTTATAATTAATAACACTAAATTGTGAAATGTCATTTTTTAAAAAAAAAATATTTTTCTATATATTATATGTTTTAATTTAATTTTTTATTTTATCATATACTAAAATTAATTGAATTAAATATATATTAAATTTAGGATAATCAAACCCAAATATGTTAAGATTTATTATCTTATATTTATAATAAAATATAAATCACTTTATTAAAAAGGTGTTAATATGGTAAAATAAAAATGATAGAATATAAAAAACTAATAGTAAATAACTAAAAAATGATAAAAATATATGAGGATTTTCTTTATTCATTATCAACAAAGGACACCCCAAAATTCATTATATAAAACTTGTGTAGAAATTTATATTTGAATAGTGTAATGATATCATTGTAAGGTAAAGAGTATTAAAATAAATTATTTTACCCACACTTATAAAAGGGACTCAGTTTCTCATATTCATACCTAATATATCCATTTATATTTAATTTTTAAAATAATAAACTTTTTTCTTAATATAACCCTACCACATTTCTTGAGGCCTCCAGTCACAATTAGTTAGATTTAGGACTCCATTTCCAGGAATATTTCTATGAGAAAACTCTAGTTCATGATATAGGTATTATATTCCTCTTAGATATTTTTTTTAATATTCTCATTCATAAAGTGTTATATATATATAAAAATATAATTTAATAAGTATAATTATATAATAATAAGTCATTTTATTAAGGTAAAAACTATTATTTTTTCCTCTTCATCTGTTAATAAAAATTAGTGTCATTAGTGTGTGTGCATGGGATACCACCTCTATGAATCGATATCTTCTTTTTTTTTCATACCACCTCTAATGGTTGGTTTTAATGATGGGTTTGATAAATTAATACGATATATATATATATAATATAAACCTAATTCTTAAATTTAAAATTATCATATACCTTATTTTCCTCTAATTCATATATAAACAAAAAATTTAATTGTGCGTTGTATGGACAACCACCTCCAAGAAGTAACATATCATTTTTTTCCTTGTTCATTTTATATTTTTATAGAATTATTTAAATATAAATCATAAAATTAAATATATCTAAATAATATCATTATTATCCTATTATAAAGATATTATTTCCAAAATAAAACACTTTCATAATTCTAATCATCCATTAATTATAGTATATTTTAATTTGGGTCGGTTTAACCACTTACTTGAGAAATGATATAAAAATATATCTTGAATGATTGTGGGAACCTAAATACTAATTTTTTTCCATTTTAATATGAAAATAATTTTTTTAATGGGTTTTAATAGTTATATAGGTATTCTACTAATTTTTTAAAAATCATCTTCGATCCCCAAAATTTCTAAAATAATCCAACGTTTATTCCACTTTCAGAAAACCAAACTACAAACAAAATATTTGTGATAATTGGTAAATGAAAATATATTTAATATATATAAGTACTATATATGATTATTATATTTGGAAATGAGTATGAGTGAGGTTTAATGATTAAGTGATTATGAAATTTATGTTCGTGATATAGGATGTGATGTCCCAAAGACAGACCCCCAATTTTATTGCCATAAACTCATACATTATATACTCACATTGATACCAGTTGTAAAATCTTGGATAAAAACAACCTTAATTTAAAAGTAAATAATTATTATTTTATATCTAAAATCCAAAATATATTTTCAGGTTTTGATCTTTTTTGAATTAGGATAAATCATAAACAAATATAGCACATGTCTTCCTCAACTAATGGATACTTTTAGCACAATATAATAAACTACTTAATTCATGATAATTCATCAAAATATACCAAAAATTATTCAATTATTTCTATCATTATAATAATTTCATGGGTATTAATTTTCTTCATAACCCGAGTCTTGGAAATATAAGAATGTGGTGATATCAAATATTCAATAAGGGGAACATATAAATGAATCAATACAGAACAGAAGTAGGATATAAATAATATGGAATGAATAAATAATTTGAACAATTTCATAATAAAATTAAATTGAGATCATGATATATCCTTTTAAATAATTAAAAACATGGACACAAATAATTACTGATCTAAAACTAATGGAACTTATAATGATAAATATAAAAACAAGATATTAATCCCTTATTCCAAAACAAAATACTAATATGGAAAGAGGTATACACAAAACCCCAAGTTGTTTTGTCATATGAGACCTATTAATACATAGAAGGGGTATGTAAGGTCAATCCCAACTAATCATTGGATTAATACCAATAAATTCACCATAAAATTCAATAAGTTATTTCTTATTATTTTCTAAGGAACCTCTAGCTAGATAGAAACATATTTATCTGTATAATAGAAAACATGAAATGTAAATATGTAATATAAATAGATTAGTAGTCCATAATAATAAATAATATGAATACATTTACCTATGTTGATAAAATAGATAAAATGAACATAACCCATCTGGAGGAAGAAGGTGTATGGTTAAACATCACAAAGTCAACTTTCCAATAATCAAATATATTGGAGTAACAACTTACAGAATGCAATATGTTTCCCCATTTTAATAAAAGGGATAATTGATCATAACCCAGTGGAAGAAATAATGTCTATATTTTAAAATGAATAAAACCCTGGTGATACAAATTAAACATAAATGGATGTTGATATAAAATAAAAATATCTTTACTAAATAATTCTTGAACGATACCACCTAAAAAGGGACTATGAATTGGATTGTTTGGAACCATGAGATCATTCCTCAAAAAGATAAATATATATCAGAGTATAAATAAGTTAAAACTATTATTGTAAATATTTTTTAAAATTAAAATATAAATGGAATTTAAAATATATACCATATTTTATAAAACATTGTGATCATTGACTTATTAGACGATGTTACGGGGCACTGAAAAAAATGTTTTTGGTAGATGATGAAAAAACTGTATGAAAACCATTAATTTTAAAAATAATATTCAATAACAGGGAAATTAACAGAAATAAGGTTTATATTGGAGAAATTTGGAGATTAATTCAAAACATATGAATGTTAAGGGAAAAACCCCCTTTTTATTCTGAAAAATTCCTTTGTTCCAAAATCACATTATAGATATAGCAAAAAAATATTTCATATCATAATAAATTTTTACCCATAGAGGTTTAAAATTTTAAATGCAATAAAATATTAGTTTGGGAGGACCCAATCATGGAATAAATACATTCACGAAGAAGCAATATAACTCAAGGAAAGGAGACTTGGGTTATCAATATTCATTTAGAGAAACATACTCAATGATGTAAGAATTATTTCAAGAATGTGTATTATGTAGTAGTAGTGTAAATTAAAAAAAATACAAAAAATAATAATATAATAATAAATTTGTATAATGTACTAAACTTTTATGTCTAATAAGACAATCATAACTCACTGAATGAAAATTGAGTTATCACAATGCATTACAACTTGGCTAACAATTGAATAAAATCCATTTAAAAATAAATTTGATTTGGATTATTATTTTCCTTGAATAATAAAATATATGATAAATATTAATCCACGGTCTTATAATACGGTTTTCAAGGGAAAAAATGGGTATAAAATAATCATGTATGAAATAATTGAAGTTTGAGAAATTGAACCCTTTCATATTGAGAAACGTTTTAATCAAAACCTCTAGAAATGGAAAGATTGTAATTGAACTTAAAATACCAGGATTAAAATATAATTCATGTTATTGTATTTTAAATAAGTAGTATATAAAATTCATAAATGAAATTCAGTGCGTAATATCTAACATGTCTCAAAAGTGGAATTTTAGATGAAAACCCTTATCTCAGTTCTGATTCATTTTACACATACACCAATCATTATGAATAATTAAATTAAATTAATTAAATAACATAATAAATAACATAATTTATTAATATAACCATTTATAATCCTCATTTAGAGTCATTATATATATATATATAAATATTTGTTATTTTTTACCTATGTCCGTCATTAGTGTAAGTAATATTTATCACATTGAAATAGTTTTGTAAAATTATTGTGAGTGTATATTATTTTTATGAATTAAATCACTATTTTGTCATATAAGTTAATTTAATATTTGTTAAAATATATTTTATAAATCTATAATTTCATTCTATGGAATTTTTGGTTATCATCCATCAGAATAAAATCAACAACAAGAATGTATCAATGATTCTTAATGAACAATGGGTGATTTATAAATTTATTTGTAAAATGTTGATATAAATATACTCTAACCAGAGAAATTTATTTAAATATTTATATTATATTATAACATTAAATAATAACTCATAGTCAACCATGATATAAATTCATAGTATTGTTTATGTAGGTGGTTAAACAAACCCAAACACAACCCTACAACGATTAATGGATTATTAAGAGGTGGTTTAACTATAATATAAATATAAAATAGGAATACAGTCATTATTTAGTGTTTTTTTGTGGGATATATTATAATTTTAATGAATTATTAAGAGAATATAACTTATATAACAACATTACATAGAAATAATATATCCTTTGATTAGTAGAATGCTCATTTTCAATGATTGAATTAACACAAATCATTTATTGATCAAATAATTAATAGGTTTCCAAATTTGGAATGTAATAAAAATAATGATATTAAAAAAATAATATTTATCCTTTTAATCCCATCATCATGACATACCATGTATGGTGATGATGAAAATAATAAATGGAAGTCAATTGTTCGATTGAGGAGGCAGTCCAAACTTATACATTGTTGATGAATTGATTTTCCATAAAATGGAATAAAGGAGTAATATTTTTATTGTTTGAGAATAATAATAATTATATAAAGATAATAAATTTATAAATTATTCTTTTATACCATAATTTTAATGTAGTTAACGAAGATGAAAAATGTTGCATCATGGTAATGGCAGTTGGCACAACTCATGAATTACAGTTTTGTTTTTCTTAATAGAAATGGGAAAGGGTTATTATTGATTATTCACATAGCATAAAAAATTAACTATAAGGCCAATAATTTTTTAATTAAATATTTATTTTAAAAATTGTAATTTTAAAATAAAAATAGAAAAGAATGATGTTAAGTAGAAATGATTACTCGTATTAAGCACTTTGAGATTTCCTTGGAATATCCCTTAAAAATTGATGGAATATGACAATATCTTGTGAAAATAATCTCAATATAGTTAAATGATATTTTCTTGGAATTAAGAGTTCAGGATTTCTAAAGAAAACTTAATTTTTAGGAGTACCTTTAAGGGGTAGTGAGTGGCCCCATTTATAAGTTGTGAGAATAGAATTTTTGTAAATATTTAAACTTAATATCTCAAGATCACATGATAAACATGTAATGTGGTTCCAAAAATGACAAATAATAGATTTGATAAGATATACGATCAATATAAACCTCATACACTTAATTATAGATATTTGTTTATCATTTTTCAAGCCATTTACCCCTTGAATTATTATTTTTTGATTTTTTTCTTTTACCACGGTAACTAGTTTTTACCTAAAGTAATTTAATCATTATGGATAAAAATAAATAGGTCATTATTTGTTAATTTTTAACCAATTATTAAATTTTTTTTTCCATTTCATTTAATTTTATTTATAAAAGTGATAAAAATCAATTTTAAAATAAATTTTATACCGTATTAAAGAAAAATTTTGATAAAATATTACATATGTTCTAAAATAAAATATATAGGTTTCTAAGTCATAAATAATAGTTTTTAACATATCATTTTACTTATAAAAACAATATTTGGTCATGGAATAGTTTTTATAAGTATTTCTTTATGCTTATATCCAGGCGATATCATAAAAGTCACGGTATTTTAAAAAACAGTAGTTTGCACTATTACCTTAAAATAAATTATTTTTGAAAAACCAAAAAAATCATATTATTATTCATAATAATAAAATTATTATCATTTTTTTAAAATTATATTTATAAAATTTCAGAATTCTATTTTTAAATATAATCACAAAATATAATTGTAAATATTCCATATTGGGAAATAGATTTTTAAAATGTTTACTATCATTTACTATTATTTTGTATCAATTATTAATTAATTTATTAATAATTTATTATTCTTACTATCAATAAAATTTTATTCTCATTTAAACATAATAGACATATTTTCTTGAAATAAAACAAAAATTTTAGAAAAATATATTTTTAAGCATAAAATGATTATATTTTTTTATTTACCTATAATAATTTAATTTAATTAGTATTAAAAGTTATGTTTATGTTCAATATACCCATATTTCATTATGTAGCTACTCATAAAAAGACTAGATAATTCAAAATATAGTATTTAATGGTCACATTTAACTCTTAGATTTTTATCTGAAGGTATCATGGATTTCATTTATGTTCAATGACAGTTGTGGAGGAAGATATCAAACACATTGATTAATTTAAAGGTAATAATATATTAAAATTTTAGGGTGTTACACTGGAGTTCTAATTATGTTCATGGAATATAGTACAATAAGTATGGTTTTTTCCTTAAAAAATTATTCTCTTTGGGACTTATTTTATATGATTCACCTAGTTTTCTATTTGTTGTGTATATACTCCCTATTTGAGATGTTATATCACAAAATAACTTTAATTCATGGTATTTGAAGATAAATTTGAAGCCCTGTATTTTAATATATTTTCATTGGATTTCAACACAATCTATAAGTGGGTTTTCTATCTCAATTTTTACTCTTCTAGATACTTTCAATATTTACCACTTATTTCTTTTTATTTAGTGCATATATTTATATGGAAGAATTTTACCATATTCCTCCTGAATTTCAAGGGATTTATAACTGTACATTGTTATCCATCACTCATATTTTTTTTAATTTAGGTGTTCAAAAAACATTGTAAAACACAATATTTTACATGGTGTAGAAACCATACTATATTTTGGTAAAGTAAACGTGAATGTATTTTCCAAGAAAATACATCCCTATCTAGATACTGAAAAGTGGATGAAGATGTGAAATAGATGTACCTTGGTTTAATCACCCCTAAAAGGGTTGGTTGGGTATTAACTCATTAATCACTCCGATGAAGTATGAATGCGTCTGAGACTATACAACTAGTTAGAAACACATGGGGGATATTCATTGTAATGTTCAACCCACATTATGAACCATGATGAAGGATTTATTATACCATTTCTTTAGTATCTTAACAGTGAATAATATTCAACCCAACTAGTATATTCCTAACAGAGGTCATATTTTCATATTTATACATATGTTTATAAATTATTTAATCCCTTCCGATTAACCAATTTGATCTTATTTTCATTATTTTATTACTTTTCATGAGTTTTGAGCTTAAATGTAAAAAGTGGTTAATTATAGACATTAAACAGATTTATGTTGCCTCTTTATTTCACACATACCTCCTATTTTTTTCAAATTAACCTAATTACTTTTTTAGGATGAAATGGTTTGTTTTATACAAATTAGTCTTCTGGACCAAGTTCCAATTCGAGCTCCAATAGGCCAAAACAAATCGGTCAATGTTCAAAGTTATTCGGTCCGGCAGAATAGACCATGACTCATTGAAATAATCATATCTCGGCCAAAAGACCACCAAATGCATTTCTTAAAGATGGGATAGAAAGAATACTAGTAGGTTCATAGGATCACAAAATATCAGGAATAAATTCATTCATTAAGTCTTCCAATTCAATGGTCAAAGAAGGGTTGGTGGAATAGTGTTTGGCGTCCAGGAAAAGTACCATCCATTTAGGCGAACATAAATCCTTCCAAACGGATCCAATTTTTTTAAAACATCATGGGTGGATGTAAAACTCCATTACTCACCTCCTATAAGGATGGACCTCGGCCTCATTCATCCAGGGGAGGTCAGAACCAAAGTTATAATTCTGGAGGATAGATTCTGAAGGGGAAAATTTTGTTCTTTATTTTCACTCATTTCTTCATATTATATTTTTAATGCCTTAATATTACTCATCATTCTCAAATACCCTTATCATGGTGGGGTAAACATATGAGTTTATTGGAGGAGGTAAGGTTTTATCTTTTTTAATGTTTGAGTTCTTGCATTTGATTGAATAAAAACTCCCTCTCTTCTGCGGCCATGGTTTCAAATTCTAATAAATGGTTTGATTATCTTATGCGATTGTATTTGACTTAATATTATGTTGTTATTATTTCTTTGGTAAATGTTCATAATATCCATCCACTAGGTTCTGGTCTATATACAATGGAATAGATTCGGGCTTAGTGGTGAAGTACTCGGCGATCGTCAGTACGTGTGGCTGGGGTATTGAATATTCTTAATTGTTTGGGATAAACAAGACCCGATCGGAAATTTCCTAACTCAATTGAGGGTATTCAATACATTTGTTTAACAAATAGTAAGGAGATTAGACCGAGCTAAGATATTTGTAAGGTTTACTCTCACCATCACCAATTACCAATGGAGTGATAGGAAGCGATCATGAAATATCACCTTAACCAACTTAGCAAAAGATGATTGAATAAAATTGGAAATATGATAACATTAAAATGGAAAAACCAACCCCAACCTGATCACTCAATTCCTTTCAATATTTTTAATCACATTTTTTGTTAATTAATTTTGAATATTTTACTTTATTTCTATCTTTTTTTTCATTTCTCTCTTTGATTTTAAATCCAAACAATTTCAAAAACACCCAACGTTTTCTCTAAATAAAAAGTGACAAACTATTTTGTGTGAACACCTCATCAGGAGACAACCTAGGTTAACCACTCTATTATATTTTAACATAGTAAATAATTTCTTTTTCCACACCCCACAACATGTTTGCATCAAAATTGGTGATGTTTCTTGGGAGTTATTTCCACAATCTTATTATAAATATTTAACACTTTAAAAAAACATAAAAAAATATTTTTACATGAAGTTTTCAAATGATTATTTCATTAATTCATGTAACAACTACCCACATTTAAAAAATTTTGATGAGGCTGGTTATGATATAATTTAGATTCAAGAACTAAAATATGACATAGAAAAACTAGAGAACAATGTAGAACTTGCATTGGAATATGTCCGTGGAATGATGGAAAAACCAGAACCTATGAATGAACCCGAGGAGGACAAGAATGAAGAATTACCTATTGAGAGAAATGTGGGAGAGAAAAAAGATCTCGATGAATTCTGGAATGAGTGTGAAGAACTAATTGATCCACATATTCCTTAAAAATTAGAAGATCCTGAACCAATAAAGGAAGACACCACCAAAGCTATGGAAGAAAATATAGAGGAGACTGACTATCTACCTCTATCTTGTGAAATTCAACTACAAGAGAAACCTCAAACTGAAGAAGAAATTGAAGTCAAGCTACTTAATGGAGATAATCATTTTGTTAAATCTTTTCATTCTTATTATATAGAATCTGATTTGAGTATCACCTTCCCTTTCTTGAAATTTTCTTGTTTGGAAAACAAATGTACTACCTTGGTGGATGAAGAAAAAGAAGAAAATACACCTAAAGAAGAACATATGGAGCTCCCTGAACTAGATGAATAGTTATTAGAGGAATTTCAAGATGACATAAAAGTGTCCTTCCATGAAGAAAATAGAGACACAAGATGATTACATTGAAAGGGAAGAGCTTGATATTGATTCATCATGTATTAATATTTTTCAAATTGAATTACATTCTGATTCTCTCATTTATTATTATTTTGATGTGGCATACATTGAGGAACCACTGGAGAACTTAGAAGAAGTAGTTAAATTGGAAACAATAATGAGGAGGACTCATTCATTATCCTAACACCACCATTTAAGATGAATATCATTTTCATGGGGGTGGATTTGGTGTACCATATCCATGTAGCCCTCAATGAAAGGGAATAAGTTCAAGATGGAAAAAAGAAGTTCTGGTGGTTCATATTAAAGAAACTTCACCCACCATCAGATTAGGGATAACCAACTGAAACTTCCCATCTAGAGGCAGTCAAAACCCTGGGCCCACGTTGGGGATAAAACCAAGATCTAACCTTCTATTCTCATTCTATTTCTATTTTCTTTACTTTCAATAAATTTATTATGTTTATATTATCTACAATTGTTTGTAGGTTTTTATATGCGTAGCACTCAGGAGTTTAACTCAACATTGAACTATCAATAAGTCAGGTTGTACCTTTCCTTTACACTTTATTTATTTCTATGATTCAATTAAAAATATTCTTACATGTTAAATCAATTTGAATGAATTGTGGACACTATATCATTTAATTGTGTGGGAGGGAACCTTTGTAGTTTAGTATTTTCAATTATTTGTTTCAAAAAAAATTGTTTTTTTTTCAAATTTTTGTGTGATTTTAAAACATTTGAGATAAAATTATTATCATCACAAATTTTTAAAACCCATGTCAATGAGTGAAATAAATTATCCCTTGAAACTAATCTTAAATGAATTCTGAAAATGACTTTGTTTCAAGTTCAAATATTTGGATCTTTCATGAAAAGTTCTCTGATTTTTTTAATCCCATGCCACAATTCACTGTCATTATATTTGAAATCAATTTCTTATGAGACTTTTGAACCTAATTTTCATATACTCTTTTCATTCAACTCAAATCTTGATATAACCATACCTTGCAAGATTTGATCAGAATTTGATTTATTCCTATCAAAACTTGTGGTTTTGAGGTACATGTGTTTTAAATGATTGAGGCGTTTCTTTGGTTTTAAAGCCCATATTTCATATGAATCCTTTTTATAATGGCCCACCTTGTACATTTAATCCTTTTATCCTATATAAATCACAAACAACATGTTAGGTTAGAAACATTACAAGCAAATGTTCCCTGTCTGACCTGCTCTTGAAGTAAAATTGTATAATCTAGTTGAACTTAAGTGTGGGAGGAGGTGGACTTGTGTTGTGCTACCTCATTTTTAGATAATTTGGGTGGAAAATATAAATTTGAAGATATATGCTTGTTTCTGAAAAAATATATCATTTTGTATGATAATCTGTGCTTATCTGGAGCTTTCGTTTAAAAGAAGTTGTGCCTATCTTGAGCTTCCAATGAAAAAAGTTGTGCCTATCTAGAACATTCAAGAAAAATCTTGTTTGAGATGACTGATACTTTTTCTAGTGTAATGATGAATGGTGTGAAATTTCACTGATTTTTCATGTTGTAGGAGCTGATTTACTCTTAAGGGGAGTTAGAAGGAGACTAGACTTGAGTAAAAATTAGAATAATGCAATTTTTCTTCAAAAAGAGCCAAGCACTCCTTATTCCGCCACAAAACTTTTCACATCTAAATCCTACCAACCTGATGCCACAGAACAACCCTATAAAGTCCCCATGATAGAAATATGTCCTTGAATCAAATTGGGTCAAGATGTAGAAATTTTTCAAACCTATGGTGACCCTTGCATGAATATTGGATGAGAAAGACATTGTTGAAAATTGATATTTGCGTGATGAGAAAAAAAATGCATGTTAGGTAAGTGTTTTGTGTACATGGGAGAATAAATGAAGAGGAAATATATTTTTAACTGAATTGATAACTTGTAATAATGGATGTTTATGAGGCATGATATCTTTTTTTTCTTGGTGATAAATTGTTGGATCTCAAGGATATGTGTTTTAAAATTTTCTTTGATTTAATATCGATGTTTACATGTCCAGGCGTCCAAGTGCTAAATATGGGGGAATTGATAGACCTCATATTTTCATATTTATACATATGTTTTTAAATTATTTAATCCATTTCCATTAATCAATTTGATCTTATTTTCATTATTTTATGACTTTTGGTCAGTTTTGAGCTTAAATGTAATAAGTGGTTAGTTCTAGAGATTAAATAGATTTATGTTTCCTCTTTATTTAGAGGATAACTCCTACATTTTGTATCCAATTAACTAGATTCCTTTTTAGGTTGAAATGGTTTGTCGTATACAAATTATTATTCTGGACCAAGTTCTAATTCGAGCTCCAACATGCCAAAACAAATTGGTCATTTTGCAAAGTTATTCTGTCCGGCAGAATGGACCATGACTCATTCAAAGAATCATATCTCAGCCAACTGACCACCCAATGCAGTGATTCTAGCTGGGTTAAAAATATTACTAGCAGGGTCCAAGGATCACAAAATATCAGGAATAAATTCATTCATTAAATCTGCCAATTCAATGGTCATAGAAGGGTTGGTGGAATAATGATTGGCATCTAGGAAAAGTCTCTTCCATTTAAGCGGCCATAACTCCATCCACACGGCTCCAAATGCATTAAAACATCGTGGGTGGATGTACAACTCCATTCCTAACCTCCTATAATAAGGGACCTCAGACTCATTCATCTAGGGGAGGGAAAAACCAAAGCAATCATTTTGGACGGAATATTCTAGAGGTGAAAATTATGTTATTTCTTTTCACTCATTTCTTCTTCTTATTTTTGTAATGCCTTAATCTTCCTCATCATTCTCATATACCGTTACCGTGGTGGGGTAAACATTTGAGTTTATTGTGGGAGGGATGTTTTTAACTTTTCTATTGTTTGAGTGCTTGCATTTGATTGAATAAAAACTCTCTCTCTTCAGCAGTGTTGGTTTTAAATTATAATATACGGTTTTATTATCTTTTGCGATTGTATTTGATTTAATATTATGTGGTTATTATTGCTTTGGTAAATGTTCATAATATCCCTCCACTAGGTTCTGGTATATATACTATGGAATATATTTGGTCTTAGTGATGAAGTACTCAGCGATCGTCAGTACATGTGGCAGGGGTATTGAATATTCTTAATTGTTTTGGATAAACAAGACCAGATCGAGAATTGCTAAACTCAATTGAGGGTATTTGATACATCTGTTTAGCACATAGGAAGGATATTAGACCGATCTATGATATTGGTAAGTTTTACACTCACAATCACCATTTACTATGGGAGTGATAGGAAGTGATCATGAAATATACCTTAAACCAACATAGCAGAAGATGATTGAATTAAATTGGAACTATGATAACATTATAATTGATAAACCAACCCCAACATGATCACCCAATTCCTTTAAATATTTTTAATCACATGTTTTGCTAATTTATTTTTAATATTTTACTTTATTTCTGTCTTTTGTTTCATTTCTCTCTTTGATTTTAAAACTAAACAATTTCAAAAACACCCAACATTTTCTCTAAATAAAAAGCGAAAAACTATTTTGTGTGCACTCCTCATTGGAGAAAACCTAGGTTAACCACTATATTTTATTTTAACTTAGTAAATACGTTCTTTTTCCACACCCCACGTTAGGTGTGCATCAAACTTGGCACCTTTTTTGGGGAGGTAGTGCCACAATCTCATTGTAAATATTTAACACTTTTCATAAAAAACATAAAAAAATATTTGTAAATGATGTTTTCAAATGTATATTTATTTAATTCCTGTAACAACTACCAACATTTTGAAATAGTAGATGAGGCTGGTTATGATATATTTTAGATGCAAGAACTTAAAAATTACACAGCAAAACTAGAGAACAAAGTCGAAATTCCATTTGAATATGTCCATGCAATGATGGAAAAACCAGAACCTATGAATGAACCCGAGGAGGAAAAGAAATAATAATTACCTATTGAGCTACATGTGGGAGAGAAAAAAGATCTAGATGAATTCTGGAATGAGTTTGAAGAACTACTTGATCCTCATATTCCTTACAAATTAGAAGATCCATAACAAATGAAGGAAGACACCACCAAAGCAGTGGATGAAAAGATGGAGGAGCCTGACTACCTACCTATATCTTGTGAAATTCAACTATAAGAGAAACCATATACAGAAGTATAAATTGAATTCAAGATACTTAAGTGAGATAATATTTTTATTAAATCTATTCATTCTGATTATAAATAATCTGAATTGAGTCTCACCTTCCCTTACTTTTAATTTTTTGGTTTGGAAAACAAATTTATTGCCTTGGTGGATGAGGAAAAAGAAGAAGACACACCTGAAGAAGATCATATGGAGCTCCCTGAACTGGATGAATGCTTATTAGAAGAATTTCAAGATGAAATAAAAGAGGATTTCCATAAGGAAAAAGAGATACAAGTTGATTACTTTGAAAGGTAAGAGTTTGATATTGATTCATCATTTTTTAATAATATTCAAATTGAATTCCTTTATGATTCTCACATTTATTATTCTTTTGATGTGGCATACATTGAGGAACCACTGGAGAACTTAGAAGAAGTAGTGAAATTGGGAAAAAATAAAGAGGAGGACTCATTCGTTATCCTAACCCCACCATTCAATATGCATATCATTTTCATGGGGGTGGATTTGGTGTACCATATCCATGTAGTCCTCAACAAAAGGGAATAATTTCAAGATGGAAAGAAGAAGTTCGGGTGGTTTAAATTAAAGAAACATCACCAACCATCAGATTCGGGATAACCAACTAAAACTTCCCATCTGGAGGCAGTCAAAACCCAGGGCCCACTTTGGGGATAAAACCAAGATCTATCCTTTTATTCTCATTCTATTTCTATTTTATTTACTTTCAATAAATTTATTGTGTTTTCAATATCTACCTTTGTTTGTAGGTTTGTATATGGGTAGCACTTAGAAGCATAACTCAACATTGCACTACCAATAATTTAAGTTGTACCTTTCCTTTAAACTTTATTGATTTCTATGATTCAATTAAAATATTCATACATGTTAAATCAATTTGAATACATTGTGGACACTATATCTTTTAAGTGTGGGGGAGGGAACCTTTGTAGTTTAGTATTTTCAATTATTTGTTTAAAACAATTTTGTGTGTTTTTCAAATTTTTGTGTGTTTTTGAAACTTTTGAGATAAAATTATTATCATCACATATTTTTAAAACCCATTTGAATTAGTGAAACAATTTATCCAATGAAACTAAGCTTAAATGAATGCTAAAAATGACTTTGTTTGATGTTCAAATATTTGGAACGTTCATGAAAAGTACTCTGATTTTTTAATCCCATTCCACAATTCACTATCATTATATTTGAAATCACATTCCTATAAGGATTCTGAACCTAATTTTCATATACTCATTTCATTCACCTCACGTCTTGAGAGAACCATACCTTGCATCATTTAACCTGAATTTGATTTATTCCTATCAAAACATAAGGGTTTGAGGTACATGTGTTTTAAATGATTCAGGTGTTTCTTTGGTATTAAAGCCCCTATTTCATATGAATCATTTTTATAATGGCCCACCATGTACATTTAATCCTTGTAGCCCATATAAACAAGGAACAACCTATTAGGTTAGCCTAATTACAAGCCAATTGTCCCTAGCTGACCTGGTCTTGAAGTAAAATGCATAATCTAGTTGAACTTAAGTGTGTGAGGAGGTTAAATTGTGTTGTGCTACCACATTTTGAGATACATTGAGTGGAAAATAAAAAGGTGAAGAGATATTCTTATTGCTGAAAAAAATATATATATCATTTTGTATGAGAAGATGTGCTTATCGAGAGATTTCATGAAAAAGAAGTTGTACCTATCTGGAGCTTCCAATGAAAAAAATAGTTGTGCCTGTCTAGAACATTCAAGAAAAATCTTGTTTGAGATGGCTGATACTTTTTTTCTGAAATGATGAATGGTGTAAAATTTTACTGATTGTTCATGATGTAGGAGCTGATTTTCTCTTAAGGGGATTGTAGAAGAGACTACACTTTAGTAAAAATCAGAACAATGCAATTTTGCTTCAAAAAGAGCCAATCACTCATTATTCAGCCACATAATATTTCACATCTAAATCCTACCAACTTGAAGCCACAGAACAACCCTATAAAGTCCTCATTATAAACATATGTCCTTGACTCACATTGGGTGGAGATGTAGAAAATTTTCAAGCCAATGGTGACCCTTGCATGAGTATTGGACGAGAAAGACATTGTTGAAAATTGATATTTGTGTGATGAGAAAAAAATGCATGTTAGGTAAGTGTTTTGTGTACATGGGAGAATAAATAAAGAGGAAATATATTTTGAACTGAATTGAGAACTTGTAATGAGTTTTGTTTATGAGGCATGATATCTTTTTTTTCTTGGTGATAAACAATTGGATCTCAAGGATATGTGTTTTAAAATCATCTTTGATTTAATGTCGATGATTACTTGTCCAGGTGTCCAAGTGATAAGTGTGGGGGAATTGACAGAGCACATATTTTCATATTTATAAATATGTTTTTAAATTATTTAATCCCTTCCAATTAGTCAATTTGATCTTATTTTCATTATTTTATGAATTTTGGTGAGTTTAGAACTTAAATGTAAAAAGTGGTTAATTCTGGACATTAAACAAATTTATGTTTCCTCTGTATTTCGAGCATAACTCATACATTTTGTATTCAATTAACCAGATTAATTTTTTGTATGATTAAATGACTTGTTTTTTACAAATTATTCTTATAGTCCAAGTTCTAATTCGAGTCAAATTGGACAAAACAAATCAGTCAATGTGCAAAGTTTTTCTGTCCTGTAGAATGGACCATGACTCATTCAAAGAATCATATCTCAGGCAACCAACATCCAAATTCAGTGATTCCAGATGGGTTCTAAATTTTACTAGTAGGGTCAGAGGATCGCAAAATATCAAGAATAAATTCATTAATCAATGTCTCTAATTCAATGGTCAAAGAAGGGTTGGTGGAATAGTGTTTGGCATCCATGGAAAGTCGCTTCCATTTATGCGGCCATAAATCCTTCCAGATGGCTCTAAATGCATTAACACTTCTTGGGTGGATGGAAAAAACCATTCTCCACCTCCTATAATAAGGGACCTCGGCCTCATATGGCCAGGGGAGGGTAGAACCAAAGCTATCTTTCTGGAAGACAGATTCTGGAGGGGAAAATTCTGTTCTTTCTTTTCACTCATTCCTTCTTCTTATTTTTGTAATGCCTTCATCTTCCTCATCATTCGCAAATACCATTACCATGGTGGGGTAAACTTATGAGGTGATTTAGGGAGGGAAGGTTTTATCTTTTTTAATGTTTTAGTTATTTTATTTCATTGAATAAAAACTCTCTCTCTTCTGCGGTGTTGGTTTCAAATTCTAATAAATGGTTTTATTATCTTATACGATTGTATTTGATTTAATATTCTGTTGTTATTATTGCTTTGGAAAATGTTCATAATATACCTCCACTAGTTTCTTGTCTATATACTATGGAATAGATTTGAGATTAGTGGTGAAGTACTCGGTGATCGCCAGTACGTGTGGCAGGGGTATTAAATATTCTTAATTGCCTCGGATAAACAAGACCCGATCAGGAATTGCCTAACTCAATTGAGGGTATTCGATACATATATTTAACACATAGGAAGGATATTAGACTGAGATAAGATATTGTTAAGGTTTACTCTCACCGTCATCATTTACCAAGGTAGTGATAAGGAAGCGATCGTGAAATATCACATAAACCAACTTAGCAGAAGATGAATGAATAAAATTGGAACAATAATAACATTACAATTGAAAAACCAACCACAAACTTATCACTCAATTCCTTTCAAAAAATTTAATCACATCTTTTGTTAATTTTTTTTTTGAATATTTTAATTTATTTCTATTGTCTATTTTGTTTCCCTCTTTGATTTTAATACCAAACAATTTCAAAAACACCCAACATTTTCTCTAAATAAAAAGTGACAAACTATTTTGGGTGCACTCCTCATCGGGAGACAACCTAGGTTAACCACAATATTATATTGTAACATAGTAAATACTTTCTTTATCCACACACCACAACAGGTGTGCGTCACTACCATGGATAGCCCAATACATTTAAAGAAACCTCACCCCTATATTTATTTGATAAGGTTAGTTCTTATTACTTTGACAATGCCCCCACAAATTTTATGATTTTTAAGGGATGTTCACATAGACGTCCATATTATTCCATTGAATGGGGAAGATTTTGTTTTCCATATTTTTTAGTATTTGGGTAACCATGTTTTTATTCATCTAAAGGATCCTTACAGAATGACATGAAATGTATTTTTTTCTCTTATGGTGATTTTATTATACTTAATCTAGTGACATGTGGGGATTCACATTATATATCCCCCTGATGCATTGATGAGTCTAATGATGCTAAAAAACCCCATGTTTTAGTGTGTACCTATCCTCATATCAGTATAATGTCATGTCATAATGTAAGACCCCTTGTTTTAAGGTATATAACGTTTTTTAATATTTATTATGTATATACAGTGGTTGGGTAATGGTTCAGATAGTATGGTAAGGTTTTGGAATGAATTTGGATCTTTTTCAAGGGCATACGATTTGAGCATGGTTGGGGGAATCCTTGTAGAATCCCCAAGAAACCGTGTTGGTGGAGTTAGTGGGCTTCTCATGGCCATCACATGATTTGTGTAACTATGTCGTAAAACTGTGTGTGGTTCCCCTTTGCGGCAGTATCATGTGCCCGATTGGCATATGGGTTTCCTAATCGTGTGAGCTAACCGTGCGTGACATTAAAAATTGTGTTTTTAAAAATGACACCACTCATGATTTTCCTAAAACACATCATTTCTTCCACCACTAGAAACCCAATTGGGTTTTTTGGTTCACAAGGTTTAGAGGGGCTCTCCGACTAATTTTAGAGCCGATTTAAGTGGTTTTCAAGGCATAGTGAAGGTGATTATTCTCCAATACATCTCCTATATTGGTTCTTTCGTGGTTTCTATAAGATCTACATCTCCCTCTCTCTTAGTTTTCTAGATCTACACTCATCTCATATATATCTAGGGTTTTTTTCCTAAAATGATGTGTGTTAGGTTATTTGATGCTAGGAAAAGAAATCTAAGGCAATTTTGGTGGAGATTTCACCTAAATTTTTGGTGTAGTTGTGAGTTGGTTGATTTCACCAAACACCTATGGTATGTGAATTATCTCTCGTCACCATTTACATAGAACTATAAATTTTGTTTTCAATTATTTGGTTTTACTTAGATTTCGATGTGATTATGATGTGCAAGGCTAGTTGGAAATTCATTTTTTGACGATTTGTGGATTTTAAAGAAAATGGTTTATTGTGGTGAAATGTTCTTTGTTGTTATATTTTAAAATGTTGATTTTAAAAATAGTATCATGCATTGATTTATGAAAACGGTTTGTGAAAATGGTTTTAATAAAGGGTTTCTTAATTGAAATGTATTGTTTCATGGATGATTTCATAAGGGGTTATTTGGTAGTAAAATAGTTGTTTGCATATTGTTGTGGCTTTAGTAAGTGTGTGTGCCTATTTATTAGCATGATTTTTTTTTCTTATACCAGAATAATCAGAAGTGGGTGGGGATTACCACTATAAAATGGGGATGGATAGTGGATGTAAGCGCCACCAGCAATGACAAGCAGGTGGGAATTACCACTATATTGGGAAATTAGTAAACGGGCTTGGATGATAATTTATATCATGTTTGTTAAATTCGGTTGAGTGTGTGAAACATTATGGTTATGTTTTGATTATGAATTTGGCTAAGAAATATGAAATTTTTATGCTAATATGTTATGGTAAAATGTTTAATGTCATGTTTGTTGGATTAACCTTGTATTGTGTGGATTTGGGAAAAAATTTCTTGGTAAGGGTGTGTTTGGATTTCTTGAAATTGTTTCACTGTTTGATATTTTCTATAAAATTATTTATATAAATGTGGTAAAGGTTCTATCATAATGGAATGTGTTGGGATTTCATTTATGGAAAATCTACTGATTATTATACTTACCCTCAATATCAGAACTGTGGTTCTTTTTTAGATGTGGTATTCTAGTATATATGCAAAGGAAAAGCATCTGATTTTCCTAGTGGTTCATCATGATTCTTGTGCAGTATTGTGGTTCATGGAACATGGAGCTTAGTGTGGAGTTGTGAAGCATGTCGTGGTTTCCTTTGGGTATTTTTGATGAGTATTCTTCTTGGTACATTGATTTATGGAATTTAAATGATTTAGTTGTATTAGATTTTGGGAGTTGTTATGGAAGAGTTTGGTTGTTCGGTTGTCTCTTGGTAATGTGTTATTGTGGTATACTTTGTTGATATGCATCAGGTAGCTATGGTCGGTTATGCCTTGTTTGGTTGGTTGGTTTTATTCTAATAGAAAATTGTTCCCAAATTGGTCTTAAAGCCCCCAAAATTTATTTCCAGCCTTTGGCACTTTGGTAATATCACCTAAGTCCAAGTAGTATATCATTTCCTTCTTCAAGCCAACGAGGAAGGGGTGAGAGGTTACAAGTGGTATCAGTTTTTGGTCCTTTGGCATTTGTTCTCGGTCATGGTATTGAAGTGGTCAGTAATTATTATGTCAATCCTTAATTTAGGATGGTATCATGGATTAGGATTTTTGGAACATGAAATGGATATCATAAAAGGATGTAACTAACCCTTTTATGATGAATTTCATGTTACCAGGGAGTTGTGTACATCGGTGTTTTGCAGAAACATATAGAAAATTGAAATCTCATTATCATGGGTGTGCCCAATGAGATGATGATGGCATTCATGATAGAAATTACTTCCTACAGGGATTCATATTTCACTGGAATAATGATATATGTTGTGGTATGGATATATAGAGTTTCGAAAAATGCAAAAATTATTTTCAAATGTGAGGATTTAAAATGTGGATAGTTGTTGTATTTTGAAAATGGTTGATTTTCAAAAGATGGTGGATTTTTAAAAAATGGTGCAACATGGGAAATGTGAACATCTAGAAATCCTGGTTGTGATAGTTTAAATGTAATTAAATTTGAAATTGTATGAATTTTCATTCAAATGGAGCGAGACTTATGGTTGTTTTTGTGTTGATATAATTGGCATCAGGTAGGCGTCAAAGAGACCAACTGGAGGAGGTTGATAAAAATGTGGTTTCACCTAAGCCCTAAGTGAACCAGTAGCTAGTGGAGAGTAGAGTGAATGCTTTCTAAGCTATGGAATTTAGAAATAAATAAGATGAGCCAAAGCAAGTCGATCATGTGGTTCATTTTCAAAAGCAGAATCCACCCATTTTTATGGGTGATTGGGAACTGAAAAATGAATAGGCATGGTTTAATTGAACAAATAGGATATTTTATTTCCTCGGAACCCCAGTGGAGCTGAATGTGAAGTTAGTAATGTACATGTTGTAAGACCTTTCCTGTCAGTAGTGGGAGTTGGTGGTCCAATCTAGAATGGACCAAGGTATAACATGGTAGGGTTTTGAGGAGTTTTTTCACAAGTAATAATATTATTATATGTTCATAATTATTTCACATTAGATTTATTTCATTTAATGCAATATAAATTCAAGGTAATGGAATATATGACTAATTTTATTAACAAAGTGTGGTTTGAATCCAAGCTGGTGAGTAGTACATCATTGAAATCATGTATTTTTTATCTAGTTTGTGGAATGAAATTCATTTTAAATTAGTGGTGTTTTGTTTAAATGATTATATAGAAACAGTGAATAGAGAAATAATATATGAATGGGATATTTTTGTGGCTACTGGTAGGGGAAGCATGTTGGTACCCGTGGGAAATGGTGGGAATTCTAACTCTGAGATCAAATTGAAGAGGGAAACTTATTTACATGGTATGATTATGGATCATAATCTAATGGCGGGAACATTGAATCTTCCTCTGAAGGCTTAGAGTAAGTCAAGATGTTTTTAGTGTGGCTCTATGGGACGTATCCAACAATATTTAATAGCACAACCTTGAGCATGTAATAACTATGAGACGATGGGTCATATTTAGCGTTATTTTTGTAATGAACTAAGGTCTAGTGTTCATGACACTCCTCGGGGGTTGTGGGAACCCTATTCCTTAATAGGAAAAGGGCATCAGCATACCCCTTGTCGATAGAGAAAATCTAGTCATGGTGATCCATGAACATCAAAACTCATTAATAAGGCAATAAAATGTGGAGTGTCGCAAGTAAGTAGTTGTTTGGAGCTGAGAAGGTTGTGATGGATGACCAGTCGCGACCATCCATGATTCAAGGTATGATTCTTTTAAATTATACCTTGATGAAAATATTTTTTTGATAAGAGTGATTAAAATTATTTTATTACTTCTCATGTTGTTAGTTTGATGGGTTTAAGTGTGGAAATGATGCCTTCAGTTTTAAAACATAAAACTCCTTTGGTTCAAAGAGAGTGTAAAACCTTCCTATATAGAACACGTTGTATAGTAGTGGATGGGGTCGAGTTGATGTGGGATTTCTTAGTTCTTGATATGGATTCTCATGATAAAATCATTGGAATGGATTGTTTGGCTTTGTTTAAGGACCACATTGATTGTTAGGCATGAACGTTTGGATTCATGATGGATGATGGTGTCAAACATCTCTTTATAAGAGATAAGAATGAAAATATTGGTGCAAAATAATTTTTTGGAATAGTTATTGGAACAATATCACATCGATTAGTGGTGTTTTAATTTGCATGAATTGAAGGAGTTCAACATAGAATATTTCCAGCTGTTTTTGATCAGTTTCTGTATGACTTTCCCAAAGAATTATCAAGGTTTCCACCCATGATAAGAGTGGAGTTTTTGATTGATCTCTTCTCTGGACCAGTCCTATATCACTTCTATCTTATCAAATGGAACCAACAAAATTTATGGTATTGAATGTGTGGTTGTAGGATTTAGAAAACAAAGGGTTCATGAATTCTAGCACATATCCATGTGCATCACTGGTCTTATTTGTTAAAAAGGTGTATGGAAATATGCATCTATGTGTTGATTATCATAGGATAAATCATGCTATGATAAAGAAATGATATCCACTTTCATGAATTAATGATTTTTTCAATCAGTTGATGGGAACTCTATAGTTCTCTAATATTGACTTATTGTCAAGATATAATCAATTGGGCATTTGGAGGGATAATATTCCAAAAAAACATTGAACGGTCGATAAGGCCATTATAAGTTTATGGTTATTCCCTTTGGTCTAATGAATGAATCAGTGGTTTTTATGGCATTGATGAATTGGATATTTTAGAAATATGAAGATTTTTTATGGTATTTGTTGGTGATATATTTATATATTCCATGAAAATAGTGGAGCATGATTATCACTTAGTGATAGTGGTGGGAATATTGAGAGATCATAGGTTATATGAAAAAAATTTGAAGTGTGATTTTTAGATACAAGAGGTTCATTTCCATTTCCATGTTATTTATGAGAAGGGTGTTCCAGTTTATCCGAAAGAGGTATAGGTTGTTACCTCATGGAAACCACCAAATAATGTATTTAAAATAAAAATATTCTTTAGTATACTTGGGTATTATCTGTATTTTTTTCCTGAATTCTCATGATTATCCTCACTGATGAAATATCTGACAAATAATGATTTTATATTTAAATGGAATGAGTAGTGTCAGAAATCTTTTTAAGATATTAAGGGCTGCCTTAAATCATCACAAATCGTGAATTTTCTAGAACCAAGGAAAGGGTATGTGGTGTATTATGACACATTGAGATTATTTTTAAGATATGTTATCATGCAAGGGGATCAGGTGGTTTTATGGCCAATAGAAGTTGAGGCTGCATGAGGAGAACTACAGAACACATGAATTAGAGTTGGCGGTAGTGGATCTTGCCTTGAAAATGTGGCATCATTATCTCTTCAGTGATAAATTCCCAGTTATTACCGATATTAAGAATTTAAATCATATTTTCTCACAAATATATGTGAACTTTTAGAAAAGGATATGGATGTAGTATCTCTAGATGTTTGATTTTTACTTGATGTACTCACTTGGTAAGGGAAATTTGGTGGCAGATGCATTGTGTAGGAAGTCGTATAGTCAAGTGGTGAAATAGGCATTAGATCAGTGATAATTGATGTTGGTCGTAGCCGACATGTAGTTTTAATGTAGGGATCAGTGTGACAGAGATATTTTCTTTCTAGTCTCATTGGTTTCTAACATATTTGGTTTTGTTAAAGAGTCACACATGTCTGATTCCAATTGTATGGTGATGAGGTTGAAACTTAATGGTGGGGAGACCATTGGAGGTTGGAAATTGAATAGTAATTTAGTGTTGTGCTTTTGAAATCAAATGGTTGTACCATAGAATTATCAGGGGAAAATCCTCATTGGTTATCATCATTCTAGATGGGTTTTCAATATTCAAATTCAAAAAATGTATAAGGTGATGAAAGTGTAGTTTTGGGGGGTTGGTATGAAGAGGAAAGTGGCAGGGTTGTTTTCGAGATGATTGACTCTTCAGAAATTCAAGGTAGAGCATCAGTGTCTAGCATGTATTTTGAAATATTTACCAATACCTATATGAAAGTGGGAAAATATAGTGATGCAATTTATTATAAGTCATCCAGTAAGGGTTATAAATCATGACGCCATATGTGTGATAGTGGATTGACTCACAACGTTGGCCCATTTAATCCCAATTTTTGAATCTCATACAGTGGAGGATCTAACAAAAATCTATATTTGTGAAGTGTTAAAGAGGAATAGTGTTCCAGTTTTGATTGTATCATACATATATATGAGGTTCACATCTTGATTTTTTTAATCCTTATAGTAATACCATGGGACATTGTTGATGAAGAGTACTATGTACCATCCTATGATGGATGGGAAACCAAAGATGGAGATACAAACATAGGAAGATATGTTATGGTCTTCGTGTGATGGATTTTGTTGGCTCATTAGAGGATCACTTTTCATTGGTGGATTTATCCTATAATAATAGTTTTCAATACATGATACATATGGCTCCGTTTGAAGTATTGTTTGGTCATTCGTGTCTTTATCCACTATCTTGGGTGGAAATAGGAGAAACGTCATTGGTTGGTACAAGCCTTGTCCAGGAGACAATATAAGAGAATATGTTGATCAGGAAGAGAATGGAAATGGATTTGAGTCTTCATAAATCATATGTGGATCATCGTCATCGACCATTTCCATTCGAGGTGGTTGATCATGTGTTCTTGAGAATCTCTCCTAGGATTAGACATAATTAGTTTGGGAAGAAAGGTATGTTATATCTATGTTATATTAGTCCTTTTAAGATACATGAGAAGGTTGGAGAGTTGATTTATTGACGGGATTTTCCTCCACAATACAGTGTGGTGCATAATTCATTCCTTGTTTCACAGTTGAATAAGTATCATCTAGATCCTAACCATGTTATTTGATGGGATCATACTGATCTAGAGCCAAGCGATTCACTGGTGCACCGGTTATTATAAATTTTTGATAGGCAATAGAACATATTCCATGGTTAAATTATCATTCTATTTTGGGTTTTTTGGATGCATGGTCCGATTTAGGAGGAGACAAGGGATGAGGAGAAAGAGAAGGCCTAGCAACAACTTGATCTCTTTCGACAAAGCAATGGTTCTCTACTTTATGAGGATCGAAACTCTAATTTTTTAAGGAATGTAACACCCCCAACTTGTATTATGTAACCTTATTTATTTATTTTTATGTATATAAAGTGGATGGGTAATGTTTGGGAGAGTTTGGGGAGGTTTTGGAATGGTTTTGGGTCTTTTCTAATGGTTCATAGTTTCAACATGCCTGGGGGAAACCATAAAGACTCTCCATGAAACCATGCAGGTGGAGGCAGTGGGCTTTTCATGCCCAACACATTGTTTTTCTAACAATGTGTGCCAATCATATAGGGTTCCCCCTTGAGGGAGTAGTATTCACATGGTTAGCGCACTTTTTTCATATCCGTGTGACCAAATCATGCTCGAAATTAAAAATTTTGTTTAAAAAAATGGGACCACTTTGGATTTTCCAAAAACCCTTCATTTCATCCCCAACTAAAACCCCACTCATGATTTTTGGTTCTCTAGGGTTAAATGGTCTCTCCTATTCATTTTGGAGGGGATTCAAAGATTTTTCAATGCATGACGAAAATGATTATTCTCTATTAAGTATCCTCTCTTGATTATTTCTTGGTTTCTATTACATCTACATCTCCCTCCCTCTCAGTTTTCAAGATCAACACCCATATCATGTATATATTGGATTTCTCTGCCTAAAATGATGAGAGTTGGGCGTGTTGATGTTAGGAAAATAGATCTAAGGCAGTTTTGGTGGATATTGAACCTAAATTTGTGGTGTGGTTCACTACTATAAAATTGGGCTATAGCCATGGACCTATATTCATGATTTTACAAAACAATTTCTATAAGTATTTATACTAAGGATATAGACGTGATATTATATAAAACTGGTGCAATAGGGTATATTTTTGAAGGCTATAACCACACTATTGTGAAACTATGGCTATAGAGTTTTTTGTTTGATAGTTATAACCATGGTTCTATATAACCGTGGCTACCGAGTGTTTCCATGAGGGCTATAGCCACAGTTTGTGTTAAACCATGGATATTGGGTCTTTTTCCTAGACCTGAAGCCATGATTTTTGTAAAATTGGGGATATATAGTTTTACCAAGGGATATATCCACAGTTTGAGTTAACTCATGGCTATAGATTTTTTTAAAGGGATATAGCTATAGTTTGGGAAAAACCATGCCTATAGAGTTTTTCTTGAGGTTTATAGCAATGGTTTTCTTAAACTGTGGCTATAGAGTTTTTTTATTTTCCATAGGCATTGTTCCTCAAAACTGTTGCTGTAGATCTCCCACCCTTGTGCGAGAAGCAATTAACATGTGAGAAAATGGCGGTATGGGCTATAGCCACAGTTTACATGATATAATCCCAATTTTTAATAAAATATAGAACAAAATATATATTTATATACCCAAAGTCATATGTAGTGTAGTGGTATGGTGCACATATTAGAGGTACAAAGATTAAATATGGTTGTTTGAACATTATTTTTGGGCTATATCCATGGGTTTCAACAATCGCTATAGGCCAACTGCCACAGTGGACAGCTATGGGGGATATATCCATAGTTTCAGAAACTGTTGAAATAGAAATATTCCCATGGTGTAAAATTATGGTTATATATTTTAGATATATCTATGGGAATACCTTCCATGTCTAGATGGAATAGAGGATATAGCTTATAGCCATGGTTTTGACCCGTATATCCATGATTTTTAAGAATGGCTATAGCCAAAAATTTAACTTATGGTTGTTAGTTTGTTGATTTAACAAAAACCCTATGGTATGCGGCTTCTATATCAACTCCTTTTTCTAGAAATAGATATTTTTTTTTCAATTAGTCAGTTTTCTTGGATTTGGTTGTGATTTTGATATGTGAAGCTTGCTAGAAATTGATTTGTGACGATTTTTGGATTTTTAGGAAAATGGGCTATTATGGTGAAATGTTCTTTGTTGTTGGATTATAAAATATTTATTTTAAAATAGTTATAACGGTTTGATTTATGAAAATGGTTTTTGAAAATAGTTTTCAATAAAATTGGTTGTGTTATTTAAATTTATTGTGGCATGGATGATGTCGAGAGGGATTATTTTGTTGTATAATAGTTGTTTGCGTAATGTTGTGGCTTTAGTGGGGGTATGTGCTTGTTTATTGGCATTAGATTTTTAGAATTGTGTTTTAATGATGGGAAATGGGTGAGTGGTACCACTATAAGAAAGTTATGGTAATTGGATAGAAGGTCCACTATCAAGGTTATGTTGGAAGTAAGTATAACTAGATTGGGAAAATAGTAAATAGGCGTAGACAAGATGTTCCACCATGTTTGCTACATTTAGTTGAGTGTGTGAAAAATTATGGATATGTTTTGATTATGCAAGTGGCTATGAAAGATGAATATTTTGTGCTGACATGTGATGGTAAAATGGTAAATGGATTTTTTTGTCTTTCACTTATATTGTGTCAATTTTTGAAAATGTGGCTTGGTAAATGTGTGATTGGATGACAATAAATTGTTGAACTATTTGATTTTTTATATAAACTAGTTTATATAAATGTACAAATGGTTCTATTTTAGTGAAGTTTGTAGAGAATTCTTTTAGGTAAAACCTACTGATTATTAGTACTCATCCCATGCTTTGTCACTTGGGTGCTTTTTTAGATGTCTTATTTTGGGATACAGACAAAGGTAAAAAATCACATTTTTCTAGTGGTTAATCATGATGCATGTGTGGTATTGTGGTGCTTGAAGCATGGATCTTGGTGTAGATTTTTTGAGTGTTCCATGGTTTCCCTTTTTTCTTGTTGATAAGTCATCCTCTTGGCAATCAGATTTTGGGATTTTTGGTGATATAGTGTTATTATCTTCTTGGAGTCGTTATATAAGAGTTTGATTGTTTGGTTTTTACATTGCAGTGTGTAATAATGGTTTACCTTTTTGACATGTATCATGTATTTTTGTTTGGTTATGAATTTTTTGGTTGGTTGGTTTTATTTTAAGGGAAAATAATGCCCCAATTGTTCTTGATGATCTTGAAATTTATTTCCAGCCGTCAGCGCCTTAAGAACATTGCTTAAGGCCAAGTTGAATCTCAACACCTTCTCAATCTAATGAGGAAGTGGTGGGATGTTACACATAAGTCCTTGCTAATATGTTTTGTGGTTACGAATTGTGTTTTCCATTAGTATGAGATCAATGATGAATGGTATTTATTTTTTCATTTAATTTTTTGGATATATCATGCCCTCAGTTTTAGTGGATTATAGATTCATGTGGTTTATTCATTCATACCATATCACTTATTCCATGTTTATGCTATGATAGAACCTATTTTATAATACTTCTTATGGAGAATCATATCTAACCCTTATTTTTTTCATTTCCCTAAGAAACATGGAGGATAACTACGTTTAGTTTTCAATTATATGATCGAAATCATAATAATGTTCTTAAAATGTGATCATGTTGTGTCTTTTGTTTTTAACTGTACGAAATGTATATATCTATTATTTTAAGACTAAAAAGCTATTGGATCCTTCAGTAACTCTTGTATTATGTACCAATAATATAATATAACTATCGGCTCCATATTTATGGATTCCGAGATTCATTCACATCGTGAGAGTATCAAGATAAAAAATATTTAGAGAAGCCACCACTACTGTAAGTTACATGGCATGAACTCAGTAAATGTTGTGAACCCATGAAAAAATATTGATTTTTTTGTGCTAAGGTGAGGGTTATTTTGGGGAGTTTTATTTATTCACCCCTTTGGAGACATACATTGGAGGCGACATAGAGGGAGATACAAGGATGACTTCTAGATGATTGGCACTTGAATATGAAGCCCTTAAGCTACTATTATTCACCAAATATCTTCTCCAACTATCCATGTTTCTTATTTTCATCATGTATAGTATGAGTGAGTATTTATTTCTATTCTAGGTGATGTGATTGTTGGGGGAAGTGTTGTTAGGGTTTTGTTTTCATGTTTTAGATTTCTGAAAATCTATTTATCAATTATAATTATTCTTATTTTCATATTGTAAAACCATTATTTGTGATATGATGAGTTTATTTTTATTTCATCAATTAAATTACGTCATTGGTGTATGATCATTATGAAATCTAGTTTGATTATGTTTTCATAAGGTTTAAGGTCCCCTAGTTTTTTTTATTAAAGTTGGTCGATGAACATTCCAATGGTGCGATTACATGATTAGTATAGGGTACCCAAACCAAGGATCACAAAACACCCAATTAAGATTCCAACACATGAATGAACCTAGAATAAATTTAATAATAACCCAAAAAAATGAAAATCATTGAATATGGAATTCCTCATATCTTTATTTCAAGACATATATTTACTATAGTTTCTCTCTCTCTCCAAAAAACTAATGAATTATAATTTCATTTACATTAATAAATTTATGACATACATATCATCCTTGTGGGTTAAAATTTTTATATTTTTTATCACTACCTTTTTTAGTTAGATTTTATTAGTATTATTTATTATTAAATTTTTGTATCACCTTATGAATTTTACAATTCTCTATAGTATGCCACGTACAAACGAACTACCTTCTCCTGGAAGTGATGTAATTTATTTTTCATCACCACCTTATATGTCAAGTTATAAAATTTTATCTCATAAAAAATATGATAATTATGATTCAAGAGTAAATGATACAATGAAAATGGTGTAAGGGCCTGGACCGTTGAACCAAAACATGCATGGAAAACTAACTAGTTTCTACCCGAATAATGATTCTAATGATGAATTTATAAGGGATGCGTAATTGGAAATTATAACTGAATGATATATAATATATATATAGTTATGTTTCTTTAATAAATTTATAATATATCTATTTTTATTATATAGGTTTTTTGAATGTGTATGAAATAAGACATGACTTTTAGTGAGAGATGTAAATGTCAATATCATTTTAATCGGGATTATTTATACTTGAATATCTATTGAGTAAAATTATATAATCTATATATATTAACATTAGTCTCTTATATTAATATCTGGTTATTTTTTAAATTTGTTATGTATTAATAAATTTCCCTCTCTTTGGTACTTAAAATTGTCTAAAAAAGATTTAAGAAAAACTGACCTTCTCTCTCATATTTTAGTTGGGAATGTTTTCCTCCATGTCCATGATTTAAAAGTGTTTTATGGATTTCTTTTATCTATAATAAAAACAATTATAAATGTTATTTTCATTACCATTTCATTTAATTACAAATTATTAAAATTGATCTTTGCAAAAAAATTACTATGACTCAATTTTTAATTTTTACAATGTGTGGATATAATATTTTATTTTAATGTATACATAATGAATGGATTTTCCATTGTCATGATTGTATTTTTTTATCAATTATCATTTACAATTTTTTATATTCATTTTCAATTAAAACATAATATCTATTATTCTATAACATTTAACATTTAAAATTTTTTCAAAAGAAAAGGACGTTTTCTCACATTCTTCAAAGAATATTTTTAATGCTTTTGTAAAATGTATTTTTTCATTATTTAAATATCCTTTGAATACTGTTATGATTCACTTGGGATGTGATCTTAGGATACCAACCACTTATTTTCTATGGATGTTTTATAATTATGAATCATTATGGATGAATATATGAAACCTGTTTTTTTCCTACGATTAATTGAGTTAAGATGAAATCCTTATAAAAACTATTTATTTTACATGGGTTCTAATATGATTTAATGATGAATGTTTTTTTGATATTTTGGCACATTTATGTATATTTTAAGGTTATGTGATGGGTGGGTCCATTACATCCCCCAATTAATTAGGTAAATATGGATATCTCCTGAGATATCTATGTTATTAATGATCCTAATTTCATATTTACAAAAATATGCATGGACCTAGTTTCATGTCCATATGTTTATGCTAGGAACTAAATTCATGTCCTTAAGTTAATGAGTGAACTTTTTACTATTTATACAAGTTCACAATGTTATGATTTTTTAATCTTATTCTTGGTCCATATTCCTTTTTTAATGCTTATAATATGCTTTCATGGATCATGATTGACTATTTATAATTACACTCTCTTATAAATTTTGTTTTTTATTATGAAAAAAGAATTATTCCATGACTCATGAATAATAATATTTGACTAATTGGGTATGGATTTCAAATGTTATGACTATATTTTTATACCCTTATGTTTATATTATGCTCACTTATGATCACTGATTGATATCTCATTTATATACCATTTTTAAGAATATAATCACACACTTTCTTATGTTTTTGCCTTGGTTATGAAGAAATTATTTAAGAAGGGGTTTTTAAATAAACGGTACTATATTGGATACCATTTAGGGATATATTGAATATCATTCACAAAATAATTTGATAATTTATCTAATCTCTAATGAAAATAAACCTTTCTTTTTTTAGGGTGTGTGTTATTGTGTGTAGTAATAAACACTCTTCTAAAATGATGTAATATTTATGTATGTTTTTATTGGGTCACCTTAGTTTCATTTTCATGGTCAGTTGGATCCAATGGTGATTGGTTATAAATATATTATATATTTATGATGCAATATTACTCATGGTTGGTTAATCTTTCGAGGATTTATCCATGATCGGTAATGGGATGTGATCATAACATCTCGAAATGTTGAGATTTGTATAGTACACGTTTACTCTCCATCCTGTGAATGTAATATCATGATGAATTTTTTATATTCAATAAATAATATAGTATTACTTCCCTCCAGACTAATCTTATGCTTTAATGTATTAATTTGTTTGTGGGTGACATGTTTGTCACCACCTAATAAAATATGCCTTATTTATTGACATTGCTTAAAGATTTTATAGTGGATAGGAAGGGTCTTAAAAGAATAATGAGAAAATATCCATCTCCTTTTATCTCAAGGATCAAAAAATATAGTGGGGAATACAAATTTACCCACCTTAACAAGAATGTCAGTATGAATTTCTTAGGGGTACATCATCAATATATTAGAATTTTAACGTTCAAACCACATTAGTTTTGGATGATCCCTTCTTATATTCAAAAAACACTTTGGGCCATTATATTTTCTCTTTCTAGAAAGTCTCAGAGTGCCTTCATAAATATGAATAAACCAAATGTTCATCAGTTGGAAATGTTTATTATATCTCACATTTTTAGAGGGTTCTTCCATTGAACCATTTCTGAACACTCTTTAGTTTAATAAATAACTCCAAGATCCCTAAATTGATTCTTATTTTGATAGCATTTCCTTTATAAATTTTTCATAAGATGAATTTCTTGAAATAGCGTCTACATAAGGTATGTTGTTGTAGTGTTGTTTGAAAATATCCCAGAACTTCTTGTATTAAATCTCTATTATTCCTTTCTCAATCCTCTTTATGAGTGAAATTGGGGGACCACAAGGTTCTGAATTTTTATACTCTTATTCCTTCTATTCATGCAATTTTTCTTCCTTTTCTAGAATTGAATTTTACTTTTTCTTATCCTTTTTTATCATTACTTTTTTCATTCTTACTTATCATATTTTTATTCAACATCATTATTCTTCATTTTCTTATTTTCCCCCAGTTCATGACTACAATGTAGTGTCATAGCCTTCACCCCATCCCTTGTGTATTTCTCTATGCTACATAGTATCATACTAGAAAATTTATCTAATAACAGTTGACATATTTATCCTACTTTATTCTAATGTTTATAGAGAGTGGATTATTGATTCATCAAAGAGTTATATTCGTTTATCATCCAATGACCATAATACTAAATGAAGAAATTAAGCATGCCCTCGAGGGATTGTTTTAGGGGTTGGGAGAGTTTTTATGGCTAGAATTTCTATAGAGATTGATTGATTTCAATTTGTGGGGGTGAAAATAGTTGGAATGGCCTCAGGATTTGGAAATAAGGTGAAAATGAATTCTAGCATTGGTTATGGTGTAAATTTTATCCACGTTGATATTTGATTTGGCATAGATTTGGTTGTGGATTGGGTTGAACCAAACTACACTGATTATAAGAATTCTAGTAATATCGGTGTATCACCCCAAAATAATAGAGGGTAAAATGACTAAATTATATGACTCATGTCAACATGGTGCACCTTCCTTTTTAGGAGACTACTTGATTAGAACACCACAATTATGCGTGGTTGGTCTGGAGTAATGATTAGGATGAGTGACCTTCTGGGAAGTTTCTCAGGGTGTGTGTGAGTGAGGACAAAACACACTAGAAATGACATGTGTTGGCCTGTGGGGACTATCAATAGTCAAATGACCCATTGAGGCATGTGGCTGGGCCCCAGTGTTGGGACCACATGTCTGTGGGGTAACTAGTGGTACCTATAGTGCCAAGACCAGATGACCATGTTAAATTCATGGTGTCTATGTTGTCACTGGGACCCAGTTTTCACATATGGTACCAGAGGTGGTACCCAGCCTTATGTGCGGTTCACTTCCTGGGTTGATATGTATGGCCCACAACGAGGAAGTTGTGCTCTAGGGGGGGGATTGTAGCACCACAAAATGATATAGGGTTAAATGACTAAATGATATTACTCATGTCAACAAGTTACACCTTCCTTTTCGAGAGCCTACATAATTAGAATTCTACAGCTATGTGTGCTTGGTCTGGAGTAGTGATCAGGATGGGTGACCTTCTAGGAAGTTTCATTGGGTGTGTGTGAATGAGGAAAAAACACACTGGAAAGGACATGTATTGGACTGTGGGGACTATCAATAGTCAGATGACCCGTTCATGCATGTGGGTGTGACCTAGGTTGGGGACTACGTGTTTGTGAGGCAACTGGTGGTACCTGGCAGGCTGTGACCTGACGACCATGTTAAAGGAGGGGTGTCTGTGCTATCACTGGGACCCAGTTGTCACAATCGGGGTGTTGATTATAGCTTACATCATTGAAATATAATAGTTCATTAACATTCAAACAATCCATTTAATCATGGTAAACTTGAGATAAAAAAACTGGAAAGGACATGTGTTGTCCTGTGGGGACTATCAATAGTCAGATGACCCATTCAGGCACGTGGATGGGCCCTAGGGTAGGGACCACATGTCTACGGGGAAACTGGTGGTACCTGGCAGGTCAGGACACAACGGCCATGTTAAAGGTGGGGTGTCTCTGTTGTTACTAGGACCCAGTTTTCACAATCGGCATGTTGAATATAAGTTACATCATTGAAATATAATAGTTCATTAACTTTAAAATAATTAATTTACTCTTGGTACACTTGATATAAACCACACATCTTCTAGAATTATGAATTGGGTGTGGTAGATGGAGTTTTTGGATGCTGTGTTAGTGGTGGTTTCATTTGAAATTTGAAGTTTGCAAGCTTCATTGTCAATTCCTTCACATGGGCAGCCAATCATGTAGTTTCCTACACTTTTTGAATTCCTCTCCTCAATGGACACACATAACTTTAAAATAATCTATCATTGTGATAGATCTCAATGTTTAGCTCTCATATAACTTTGGGTGTTTTCATCATCAATCCTCTTTCGATTGAAGCACCAATCATGGATCAAGCCACAAGTTATAAACCATAATATGAAATTTTAATTTTTATCCAAATATAAATTCTACGAAATTATAATTTCTTCAATAGAATATTGAATCTATTACATTATTTAAATGATTATTTTCCATCATTTTGGGAAAATTTCAAGATATATCTTTATAGATTCCATGTCTTTATCGACAGAAAGTATTTGTCCAATAATTTTATTCTAAATTATCCCAAGTTGTGATGGATCCCACCAGTTAAATCTTTAAGATATAATTTTCTTGATCTTGGAATAAGAATTAAAATAACCTCTTCAATATGAAATACAAGGTTACTCCATAATTCTTGAACCTTCCAAAAATCCTATTGATTATGTCACACAATTAGTTCTACGTTCTCAGTCAAGTTTAACATTTCCAGCTCAATTCAATCCTTATCCCAAAGTTATCCATTTCTCCCATCACTTTTCATAAATCATTGGTCAATATTACCCTACCTTGGGAATATTATTCTTCTTTTATTAATAAGTGAAAACCTAGGCTTAATAGTTGATGCATCATTAAATGGCATGATCTTAACCCAAATTCAACACAAAATCAATTAACATTGTGTTAATCATATCATTAAAAGACATAGTCTTAACCAACATCCAACACAACATAAATTAATATGCTATTAACCATATCATTAAATGGTTGAATCTTAACCACGCACATAATAAAATAAAATAATATTAACTCAACCTACTTGACTGTAATTATATCATCCCAGAACATTGGTCAACATAGACTCAGCCATGGAATCAATTAGTCAAATCCCAACTCATTATTTCAATAACATTATTTTAAATGATGTAAATATATATAATTGGTTGGAAAATATCACTCAACAACATTTTCTAATATTCTTAGTCTATAACATTAGTCTGGGATGGATTGATCTCAACCCACTCTCATCATTGTTTTGATTAACATGATCTCAATGTATAACATTATTGAAAACATTATCAACCCAAAACATTGAATATATCCCATGCTTCAAATGTTAAGCCTCCATAAATTTGAGTATATTTTTAGATGTAACTTCATAGAATCCATGTACTTATCATAAAAAAGTATTTGTAAAATAATTTATTTTTCATCATGTATTATGTTGTGATTGATCCCATTGGATTTCTGTTAAACCAATATTTTACCTGATCTCTAAGTGAGAATAAAAATTCCCTCAATAGTATGACATACAAGGTTGCTCCATTATGCTTGAACATACCAAAATACTATTTATTATGTCACGCCATTAGTTTAACATCATTTCTCAATTTAAAAACTGCCAGCCCATGTTAGCCTTTATTCATTTGAGAATGGACCTTGTAACTCCATCATTTTAGATAATTCATCGATGAATATTCCTCTTCCACGGGGAACACCTTCTTTGTATCGATTGAAAAGTGAACACTTGTGTATGATAGTTCATTCACCAAAAAATGGAATGATCTTGAATCACATTCAACAAAAAATAAGTTAGTATGCTCTGCACCATATCATTGACTAACCAAATATTAACCACATACATAGTACCATAAATTGACATTATCTTAAAACCATGACTAACATGATCTCATCCCATAATATTGGATGACATGTTCTTAACCATGGAATAAATTTGAAAAATCATGACCAACACTTACAATAACATTTATTTTCATGATGTCAATTTATATAATTGGATGGAACAATATAAATAAAAAACATTTAATGATAATATTATTCTATTACATTAGTCTTGGTTGGATTGATCTCAACCCACTCTAATCATAGTTTTTTATTGAAATGGTCTCAACATATAAAATGAGTGGAAACTTTCCCAACCCACAACATTAAATGGTAATGTCTTAGATAATAGTTTTAGTTATTGAATGTTCTTGGTCTTGGCTAATATCCATCACAGAATTATAACATCTTAACAATTTTTAGATAGGAAAAGTATATAATGGTTCTCATAAACAAATAATACCTTTCAAACATCATTGTTTTATAATAACCATAAAACAGAAATTTTTCATAGATGAATTTTTTCTTATCCTAGTCATTTTTGGGGGTTTATAAAAGCATTCATTATTATTGAAATTATAGTTAGTAAATATTATAAAAAATATCACATCATGTTTCTCTAACAAAAAATTCCCCATTTTGTAATCTTATTCCAAGTTAATATAAGTATTTTTGGGAATTACATTTTGTAAAATAATGAAAATCATGTCTGAAATCCGGTTCAATCACTTCAACATGGTAAAACATAACACGAGGCACACTTATGTTAAATTAAACATCCTTGTGTACATGTAAACATACTAATGTATCGTTATTAACCACTATAAATTTAAATACATAGAAAAATACTTTGTAAGAACCAAAAAATTATAAAAAACCACTAAAAGGATCCAAATTTTTTGATGAGTCCCTTGGAAACATTTATAAATTACCACTGTTCTATATAAACCTTCATGTATAGATTAATATCCCATTTGATTATGTCTATAGTTACCAACATGTAATATGTGATTTATTTAATTTAGATATTGGTTCATTGAGTCTGAACCATGTACAAAAATTTAGATTTGAGATCCAATTTGATTCTCCATAACTCAATAATTAAATTCTTGATATGATATCTTATGATATAGAAATTTTGATTCATCTATCCATATTATTGTGATCCAGTGTTACAGATTTCGCTCGGGCCTAATCAATGATAGATATTTATCTTTCATGATGATCCATTTCAGGGCTCTTGATATAACCTGGTGTTTCCACATGGTCTAATCATGCCCTTATCACCATTGATCAATACTCTCTAGATCATATGGCTGGACACCAACAATCTTGGTCATTTAAATTATACTTATTTTGCTTGAATTTCCTATATGAGGTTACAACATTTTACTTCAATCATTCATCATTCATGATGAAAAACAAACAAAATCCTTGAGAGATGCGTGTTATATGAATATTTACTTCAATAGTATAGACATTAGTGATTAGTACTGATAAGGATATCACTCTTTGGAGTGACATGAGATTTACACCCTGATTGTGTAATTCAATCACAACCACCATCCATCAATGTATAAAAAATACTTAACATTTATTCATAATTAATGTAAAAATATAATAATTTTCATAACTAAAAAATGAAATGATACATAAAACAAACATTAAACATGAATTCTAATAGAAAATAGAGATTACCCTTTGGAGGATAATTTCATGACTTATCTAAAAACTAATTTTTCTATTGGTCTCACTTCCATGGTATATTAAGCTTAAAAGAGACAAATATTTAACAAGAACATTGTAATGTCATAAAATGGGTTTCTGAAAAAGGGTGATTATAACTATATTGGTCACCTGGAGTAACAATTCACTCTCAAACCTAATTAATTTTCGTAAAATAAATAAATTGTGTGTGATGAAAGACACATCATATTAACCTCAATTCATAGTCACAATTTTACTATAATATTACCCCAACCCTCATTATATTATTAATAATCAATATTCACCTATTAGGGATATGGGTGGGTAATGATATTATGAACATGCTCAGATGATAATAAATGAATCACATCATTACACTTAACAATTTCAATTTCCTTAAGATTATATTTACCCCAACAAATATAGTATTTCAATGGGTTTCAATAGAATCTATTTAGGATACAATAATGGATATTTACACAACACTTATACTTAGTAGATATTTATCCATGAAGAAATATTGTAATCATGGTTAATGTACAGAAAATTGATGTTGCACACTAATAAATTGATTTTAATTGTTGTGGAAGACGCGACATAAATATCAATTTAAAATAGGGACTAATAGAGCTTAGAATATAATCAATTTACTTTTAAATCCAATATAAGCACAATTTCTTAGGCATAGAAGTATACATTCGGATAATCTATTATATCTATTTGTATTGGGTAATGACCTATTTTGTAAAGGCATGAATTATGAAGATCTAATAATGTCTTTAAGATCTCAAGTAATCCATTAGATGACCCAAATCACTCTCACCCAATTAATGGATGTGTTTTCTAGATCACACATGATCTCATAAATGGTCTAGATCATATCCATTCAGTGAAATGGATTAACCCACTATGTGTATCCATTTGGCATGGGGCCAAATCATCATAACCAACTGGTCAAAAGGAAAAAATTATGGTACCGATAAACACCTTGAATTGATGTAACATTTGAATTTTAAAGTGTTCCATCAAAGAGACACATTACATGAACGTATACATGAAGAATAATTTTACATCATAAATTAATATTTTAAATCATGATAGAAGTGTTCCTAAGTATAAAGGGGATCCAATTCCATACTTTTCAATGTGATATTCCATCATCTCTTCAAATTAGAAAACCAAAAATAAAAATGTATTTAAATATTTCAAAAACATTAAAAATTTCACAATTTCACATCATCATAAAATATTTAAAAACTGCCTTTTGAAAACCTAATATCATACATTCTTAGAAATATCTCTCATAAATAAATTATTCTATTAATTTCAACTTAGTGACAAATAATGAATAAAGAAACAAGTGGGCATTTCATCGAGCATGTAACTCTTATTATAATATAGAGTTATCAAACACATATTTTTAAATTCATTAGTTATTCATTTTCTCATAGGAACCATTATAGCCATGTTGTTCTTACTCTTAAATAAATGTTTGAGAAACAATGTCATATGATCTTTATATAAAATATATTTCAATTTCACACAGGTAAACCAAAAATGTTCCAATGTTTCAACACTTATTTGATATACTTGGTTCATTAAGAGTTTTAAACTCAACCACGTTTTCTCATGGGAACCATACAACATTCTCTAGGGATGTAATATACTTTTGGTGATTCCTTCAAATATATGATATAATTTTATACATTGAATAAAGTCATGTGAAGTTACATTTGGATTTTGTTTAAGTAATAAACATAGAATATATAGTGTAGTATATTATATAGGTTTTCTTATATTACCCCGGAGAGATATATACACCCCATAATACAATACCCCAACCATCCATAGAATAGTGGATGAAGTTCCACTTGTATTGTGTTTATATTATTTTCAATGTGTGTGCTGGAAGTTAATTTATGATAAAAAATATGAGTGATGTATTAGAGTATCCACCCAAATAAAAAAGAGGTTGCACTCCCTTTGGACATATGGTTGTATGGGTTCTAGGCCAGTGTCTATGTAATCAAAGTATTTAAGAAATTTTGTTTAATGAGACAAGAGCCATGTGTTGTTGGGAAATTTGAATTATCCACTACATGAAACATGGAATATGTTGTTTCCACCATGGGAGAATAGGGAAAATAATAGGATTAAATGTGTTGATCCTTATGGATGGACTAGAAAATTTGTAAAGGAGTTTTATTACTATCTATAACATTTTATAGAAGAACAAAAGTTCTATCAACTGAATATAGCTTGTAAAAGTTATTGTTGAAGAAGATAAATAACCTACTAAAATGGAATATTGATGATTTGTGATTTGTGGTATGGATATACTATCGTAATTATTCTATTTAATGAAGAAATAAATGTTTAAAACTAATGGGTGAAGGATTTATAAGGGATAGATTTAGTCTAAAAAAATTCTACAATCAATTAATGAAGGCTGGAGATTTATATTTTTTGAATTGAAAAATATAGCTAATTTTTTTCAAAATACATGTTATTCAAGGTCCAATATTGGTTTCATCCTTCCCAATGTAATTGTTTTATAAAATCAATGTATGGGTTAATTTTCTCGGTAATATGTGTGATGTTTATTAAATCATAAAATTTTGAAAATGACTCTCAAGGAACATGTGATTCATGCTAAACATAGTCATCAGTACAACTATACTTATATGTGTACACTATTCCGAATAGGCATGATTGAAATATTTTGGTTTTAATATGCCTCCGTGAAAGTGTCAAATTTTTTAGAATACATGTGATGCACTCAATGTAGGTGTATCTTGTTATAATGTACATGTCACAAAAAACATAATTTTTATTGAGTTTCTGCTATGTAAAACATGGATTTCCAAATTTATAATCTAAAGAAAGAGAATAAATGCGATGATTCAAGGATATTACTCATGGATTTAAATATAAAAAAAACTTAGAATAGTTTTTGAAAAAAGAATTGGGAAAATTTCAGAAGCTATTTATTAACCACAGAAAGGTACGATCAAAGTAAGATAGTAAATGGAGTTTCACAAATTTTATAATTTTAATGAAAATTAAAACCCATGATTCTTGTTATTTGTTTTAAAATTATAAAAATCATGATGTTAGAATTATCTATTATATGAACATAATATTAGAGAAGGATTATCTAGAAAAATATTATCTACTTTGGGCATCCCACCCTCAATGTTTTCCACATAGAGAATCATACATTCTCACTTGGGGAAAAGGCCACATGTCAGGTAGGAGGTCACAATAATATTATCATACATTAATGAAAATCCCCATTCCACAATGTTGGAATTGTAACTTCCTAATTGCAACACATTATCTAGAATTTAATTAGCTCATTGGAAAAGATAACCAATGGAATCATTGAACAACAATGGGCTCAAAAAATCCCCCCATAGTGTCACATGCGGGGTGTATGAACTTGGTTTTTGATATGAGGTGCATGTTGTGAGACCTTACACCAATGGTCACATTCTGATATGATATTATCTACTTAGGGCATCCCACCCTCATATTATTCTACAAAATGGAACCACACCCTCCCACTTATGGAAAGGACCTCTTATTAGGGAGAAGGTCACAACCATATTGTTAGACATTCCTGACAGTCTGTATGCCCCAATATTTCACTCATGTTTTTCTAATAACTACACACAAATATGATTTTTTTAGGTCTTTGTAATGACGTAGAGCGTAGCGAAAACCTGGGATCAATATTAATCTTTCATATTAGTACTATATATTGCATCATAAAATCTGTATAATAATCTTGGGTTTCCACTATAATATATACAATAATTAATCATCAAATTTAGATACTTGACTACACTTAATATTATCCCATTGTGAATAAATTGCAATACTTTTATAATTTCTCAACATTCCAATAACATATGAAACATCAGGTCTTATGCTAGTCACAATATAAGGAACAGAATATAAACCTTACATTATCTATCTATTTCAACTAGATTTCACTAATATTCATTCCAAAATATCATTTCAGTTTAGAGTTTTATAATGTTAGGAAATAAAATATATATATATATATAATCCCACAAACATACAAAGTGGTAATATTAAATTAGAATCCATTTCTTCCAAA
Source organism: Viscum album (assembly GCA_963277665.1). NCBI lineage: Eukaryota > Viridiplantae > Streptophyta > Magnoliopsida > Santalales > Viscaceae > Viscum > Viscum album. Next base: position 493,012,231 of record OY728148.1, on the reverse strand, counting down.
ATGTAAAATTTTTACACAAAACATCAACTTGATTTATTTGAAAAATATTGACTTACTTATTTATCTCAAAAATACTTATTACATATTAATAAAATTAAAAAAATTGGGTTGAGCATATTTTTTAAGGGATATAAAGAGAAGGAGTGAAACCATTAGTCCATGAATAGTTAAAAACATATAAAATCTTTTTCAAAAAGTAATAATTTTCAACCATATATATTTAATGTGAGAAACATGAGATTTACATAAAACATTAAAGAAAATATATAAAACAATAAAACATATCTGGGGTCATTACATAATTATATTTTAACCCTTATATCTACCTTATGATTTGTTACCCTCGTGGCTACCTTGCAATGTAACCCTCACGACTACTTTTGATACAATTATTGTAGTTACACTTTGAGTAACCATATGACTGACCTCCAACATATACATACCCAATGAATTAGAGGTATATATTGGTCCCAATCTTCTTCATAAACAATTCCCAATAACATGATCATAATCATAAAACATAGAAAATTTCATAAAAACATTTATTTTGAATTTTGTAAAATAAAATTTTAAAAGATGATTTTTAAATAAAGGTCCCTTAAAAATAAGATATAATAGAAGTGATAATTAATATAACGAAATTATTATGTCTATAAATTATAAATAAACATAATAAATCATAATATAAAGGAAATTAATTACACAAATAATCTCAGTAGCACTTAATTGATGAAGTAGAAGGTTAACCGAATGAATGGAAATTGGATTAAGAAATCCATTACCTTGGTTTCATCGTACTTGAAACTAGTTTGAAACAAATTTAAAATTGTTAAAATAGTGTTATTAATATTTTATAGAAACATATTCATGTTTATAAAATCTTGTATGATCATTTTATAACATTATTCGACCCATTTAATAAATATTATTTTGTTATTTACATTGTTTCAGGTGCGTACTTCACATGATTTCTATGGTCGATTGGTAAATGATTTTCTTATTGAATGGAAGATAACCTCTATAAGTGGAGGGAAATGGTGTTAATATGTTTCCCTAATATGAAATTATTCCCTAAATCATTTTATTTATATTGTATGTTTATGAATCATTAGATAAATCATTAGTGATATTTGATTAGATTATTTTGGCGGTTCTTCAATAATCACGAACTTGTTTCATCATATACCATTAATTTTTTGAATATAAGTCAATTACAGAAAATAATTGAAATATTATAATACAATTTACAATATTTTTCAACAATTAAAATGATTTTAAAACCAGTTTTGAATGACTTATATTAAATTGAAGACACATCATCCACGACCTTAGTAAATCGACATATCAGAGAAGGTGTTTTTATTTTTAGAATAAGAGGAAGAGGAGAAGAAGAATGATAAAATTTTTTTCCAAAAAGATGATAAAAATCCAGAATATATATAATATTTGAGATTTTATTCCGCTTAGATAAGGGGAGGAGAAAAGAGTATATGAAAAGGGAATAATTGAACAGAAAACACAGGAAATTGGAAGAGGATATTTACCTCTTGATCTCTTCCCTTTGAGATCCTCCTTAAGGCATTTAGTTTTGGCCTTTTGGTGATGCCATTAGGTCTCAGAAGTGGGGAAGAGGTTTGGTAAGGGTATTGGTCAGAATTTATACATCTATCAAATCTTGAGTGGTGTGAGGGGAAGAGGGGGTGAGGTTGGTATTTAGAGTGAAAGTGAGGGAGTGTAGTTAATTTCAATGGACACCTCATTAGTGGTATTTGGAAAACCATGGGCTTCAACATGGTTTTTTCCAGTGTTATTGGCCACTTGTGACACCTCATATAATTTTTTAATCCTCAAGAGTCAACTAGAATGATTACATCATTAGTACATCATTATGATGTCATCAAACACAATGAAAACATAATACTATATTTTTACTATTCATTGAAAATTCCACTATCTCAGAAAAATCCAAAAAATTTACCCATAACATTTTTAAATGTGTAGAATTCAATAATTAAATCCATATTTTAAATATAATTTTTGAAATATGATTAATATATTTTTTACAAAAAAACATAATTTATTTGAAAAATATCAATTGTAAAACATTAAGTCATTTTATATCACTTTGAAAAAGTAATCAAGAAGTCATTATCTTATAACCTTAAGAAAATACAATTTTATTATTATTTACTATTCATAAGGGTCATATTACAATGCATATAACTATTCATAAGGGTATTTTACTATTCTCCAAAAAACATGTTGATTCTATCATACTCTAAATAACTTATTGATCTCAACAGTAGATATACGTTTTTTGTAATGAAAATCATAAAAGTGGTAAAATTATGTTTAATGGATAGTTTATAACAATCTACTTAAAAAAGTTTCATTAAGTAGAGAATCTCAGTTTTATTCATTTAAATTTTTCTTAAATCCTTGGGGTGTAACATTCTCCCCAACTTCGGGAAATTGGATCCTCGCAATTTTATTTACATTAAAAATAAATGATGGTACCTTTACCTCATTGGATTTTCAGATTCCCATGTTTCTTATTCAACAATGTGGTTTCTACAAAAAAAACTTTACATATTGGATTAACATATTTCTCAATACCTTTTCTATTCAATCTAGAATTTAACTAGTTTATCTTTGTAAGAAATATTCTCTTCCAGCTGAACTGCTTCTAGGCATAAAACAAGAGACGAATCTAGCACAAACTTTCCCAACATCCAAACATGATTTTTTTTTGTACCTGAGATAAACTCAGAGGTAAAGCTACTTAGTAGGAAAATGGTCCAAAATTCTTGAATATTTCATAATGTACAAGAAATAGGGACTTATACTTCTATTTTAAACAAAATGTACAACACATTTCCATGGTGGGATTCTAAGAAAATCATGATCACCTACCATTAAATAAAATTCTTTCTTCCTATTATCTACATAACTTTCCTACCTGCTTTGAGCCATCCTCATGTGTTGTTGGATCATCTTCACTTTCTCAGCCACTTCCTCCACTAATTATGGTCCCATAAACTCCATTTCCCTAACTTCATCCCAAAATGATGGATTTCAACACCGCTTCCCATATAATTACTCAAAAGGTTCCATCTGTATATTAGAATGAAAACTGTTATTATAAGAAAATTCAACTAAAGAAATATACTGATCCCAACATCCCTAGTAATCCATAAAAAAATCTTAAATCATATCCTTCAAAGTCCGAATCGTCTGTTCTGACTCCCCATATGATTTATGATTAAAATATATAATGAAATTTATTTATGTGCCCAGTTAAATTTGAATGCCTTTTCAAAAATAGAAGTGAACCTGGGATCATGATCAGATACAATGGAAAGAGGAAATCTATATAATCATGCAATCTCTTTTGGGTACATTCAAGAAAGCTGATCCAAAGACAAAGAATCTCAAATAGGATCAAAATGAGTATATTTAGTCTGTCAATCAACAATAACCCAGATTTCAATGTTACCTAGAGAAGTATTTGGTAGTACCATAATGATGTCTATGGATATGTTTTCCCATTTCCATTCCAGCATGGGTAATGACCGAAGTATCCTATTTGTTAACTACTACTATGCTTTAACCTCTAGACATGTCAAACATTTAATAGTAAAATCCCTAATATCCCTTTTCGTTCCATTCCACCAGTAATACACTCAATGGTCTATGTACATCTTAGTACTACCAGAATGTACTAAATATGAAGAACTATAAGCTTCACACAACAATTATTTTATCTTTTGGGAAACACAAGACAAATATAACCTTTTCCCAAATCATAGAACACAATCTTTATCAATGTTAAATTATGGAAACTTACCCATTTTAACCAATTCTACCTTTTTTCGTAACTCCTCGTCTTCTTTATACTTTTCCTTAATTCTACTTGACAATGATGACTACAATAAAACCTAAAGAAAAAATGTGTAATTTCATACACCAAAAACATCCAAGAAAAAATTAACTAAATCATTAGTTTAAGGGTCTTTTTATAGCCATAACATAGTTAATAATTCATGAAGTTTTCAGCTCAAGGCATCCGCACGGGTGATTATTCCAAAAGGTGCTAGGCCATGGAAGTTTCATGATTTAACAAGCAGGTTGGTGGAGATATGGGGATTTAGCGAGTGGAAGATGACGGCTATGGGGAAAGGTTTCTATCATATTTTTTTCCTACTGATGAATGCAAGCGGTGTGCTTGGAGTCTGGGGTCTGTCTTACTAAACCCTGGGTATCTTCGTATTCATGAGTGGGACAGAAATTTTGATCCCAGCTCTGTCAGAAACACATTCACATATGTATGGATAAGAATTAAAAATCTTAGTTGGTTATACTGGCATCCCCATATTCTTTGGGATATTGCTTCGTCTGTCAGAAATCCCATTAGATTAGACAAACAGACTGATAATCCCAATTTTGGTCATTTTTCCAGAATACTGGTAGAATATGACATGGCTGGTACTTTTGTTGATCAAGTTGTCTTCACTACTAGGGATGATAGCATCACTCTAGAGATTGGTTAGGAAATAAAACCCAAATTATGTCTTAACTGTCACATTTTTGGTCACACACTTTCTGAGTGTACCAGAAATAAATTTTGTTCATCATCCAACATCAAAGGGAATGATGACTTACACTTTCGCAATAAAGGGCCTGTCATGGGTCAGCCTGAGGTCAATGTGGAAGCTCCTACTGGTGTTCAAAATGACATTTTGTAGGTTCAGAAAGAATCATTGGTAGTTTCTACAGAGTATCCTGTTGGTGAACATCCCCCAGGTAGGATGGAAAATGGAAACTGTCAGATACTTGTGATAAGATACAAGGGGTTGAGGAGAACTCTTCAATTTTAAATGCACAGGTTGATGAGAGGCCTCTGGATGTGATTCATTCTGAACCTATTATTAATTCTGTGTGTCCTGGTTTAAAGGATCAGGTAGTAGAGAAGATTGATGAGGGGAAAATTATCAATGATGGGATTAACATGATGATAGTTCAAGGAACCAGTGATACAGCTGGGGATTTCTCTCAAGTTCAATCCTCGAAGATTGCAAGGAGGAAACTTCGTGCTACTTTGACAGTCCCACTCAGTTCAGACAATAGGTACTCATCTTTGTCTGATGATTCTGTTTTCAATGTTCTTGATGATGATCCTTCAAATAAAGAAATAGATTATATTATGGATGAATCAAAGGAAAGTATAAAACCTGGTTAGGTTGGTCCCCTGACTAGGCAGTGTGTCCCTTGTCAATGAAAGCCCTCTTCTGGAATTGTCAAGGACTGGGAAACTCCCCTACAGTCAAGGCCCTGAAGCACATTATTTTGATCAAAAAACCAATGTTTATTGGCATAGCTGAACCCAGAATGATGTTTTCCAATTGGATGTCCTTCAATTGGTTGACTATAGGATATTCATTTATTGCAGAAAATCAGTCTGATAATGACATAGAAGCTCTTTGGGTGCTAAAGCATAATTCTGTGACTATTGAATCCTTTCATTCCGATTGTCAATCTGTTTCTCTAACTTACCTTTTTCAGTCAGTCTCTTTTTGTGTAACTTTTGTATATGCTTTCAATCAGTATATCCTGAGAATAAGATTATGGAATAACCATTTTGGAATTGCTAAGAATATGGATAAAAGAGGGATAATTCTTGGTGACTTCAATACAGTGTTGAGGCCAGAGGAGAAAACTGGTAGCAACTTCTGTCGTACAGCATCCAGGGACTACTCCACTTGTATTGATCAATGCAGTTTGATTGAAATACCAATTCTGGGTGCTGATTATACCTGGCATAGGTACACTCACAATGGAAGGCAAGCTAGTAAATTGGATAGATTCTTGGTTTAGATTGGTGAACAAAGTGAGGAAATGGAAGTATTTATAATAACATTGTCTATATTACACTATGATCATCACCTTATTTTAATTGATATTTCTGCTTGCAAATTAAGGTCAGCACCCCTGCCCTTTAAAATCAATAATGCTTGGATAAGAGTTCCTGGATGCAGAGAGATTGTTTTGGAAGCATGGGCGGAGCCGGTCCAAGGCAGTGCTTTATATATTCTGGTTTGTAAACTGAAAATTGTTAAGGTCAGAATGAGGGAATGGAGTAAAAAATCTTTCTCCAGAATTTATCAGGATATCAAAGAGGCCGATTCTCATCTGTATGATTATCAGCAAGGTAATATGTCACAAGATTATATATCTTCACAAGAGATACAAGCAGTATCAAGGCTTGATAACTTATTAACTCTTATGGAGAACCTAGCTTGGAATCAATTCAATGCAAGATGGATGAAAGAAGGGGACAGAAACTCGCGGTTCATTCATTTAATGCACGGGGAGAATAAAGTAAGATGGAATCTCAAGGATTTAAGAATTGGTGATAACATGTACACCTCTGAAAGTGATATTGCTAACTCTGTTGTTTATTACATTGAAAATATCTACTCTGAATCGGGGGAGGAAAACCTTGATAAAGTTTTAAAATCTATTGAATCAAGCTTGGATTATGTGAAAAATAAAAAACTTATTGAAATTCCTACCATAAATGAAATTCAGGATTCTCTCTTTTCTTTGAATAAGGATAGTGTGGCGGGGCTCATGGTTTCTTCAACAAATATTTCATGTTTTACTGGGATATCTTATATAAGGAATTGACAGAAGCAGTAAGGGGGTTCTCCTATCATTCCTATATGCCATTTGGAATGAATTAAAATTTCATTTCCCTGATCCCCAAGAAGGAAAATGTGCTTGATATAAAGGATTTCAGGCCAGTTTCTATTGGGAACTCCATCCCAAAAGTTATTAGCAAAATCATGGAAACAAGACTTGGTGATACTGGTAGGTCTCTTATTTACTTTAACCAGTTTGTCTTTGAGCCTGGCAGAAATTTACAAAATTTTCTCTTCACTGCCTCAGAATGTGTCAACATAATGAGAACAAAGGTCAGGAATGGTAATATGGCACTCAAGGTGGACATATCAAAGGCCTTTGACACTATCAGATGGGACTTCATCTTCACTGTTTTGAATATGCATGGTTTTTTCAGGTAAATTTATTGGCTTGGTAAAAGCCATTTTGGAATGTTCTAGACTATCCATATTGGTCAATGGATCACCAAGGGGGTTCTTTCAGTGCTCTAGGGGAGTAAGGCAGGGGGATCCTTTGTCCGGATTACTTTTTTCCATGGCTGAGGACTATTTGAGCATTTGCCTTCATGATCTTATCAATTCTGGGATTTATTAGAGAATGGTGTATGGGAGGAATTGCTTCACTCCCTCTTACTTATTTTATGCTGATTATATTTTACTCTTTTCTAAAGCTGATAGACTAACCATCACCTCTATAAAGACTATTTTCAATCACTATGAGGGAGTTTCAGGTCAGGTTAGAAGTCGGAGCAAATCCTTTATTGTCTTTGGTGAAGGAGTGTCAACTGTAAAGCAAAATAGAGTGGCCAGTAGGCTTGGTGTTAAAAGGGGTTCCTTACCCTTTATTTATCTTGGCCTGCCTATGTTCTGGGGAAGAGTGAATAGGGCTTACTTGGAGGGTATTGCTCTCAAAATCATCAATCAATTGGACAGATGGAAAGGGAAATCAATGTCCCAGGCTGGTAGGATTTGTCTTGTGAACTCAGTCATCACCTCAATATTTGGGTACTCCTTCTCACTTTACAATTGGCCTGCTACTTTGATCAAGGAACTTGATGGCATGATCAGAAATTTTATTTGGAATGGTTCAACACAACAGAGGAAATTGGTTACTGTTAAATGTATGGATTTCATCAAGCCTCTCTCAAGTGGTGGAATGGGAGTCAAGGATGTCAGGGTTTTTAATGATTCATTGCTCCAAAAATTTACATGGAGACTTCATGCTGGTACTGACTTTTCCTTGGAGTTTCTTTCTCACAGATTTGGTGATAGATTACATTGGAGGCAGAAGGTGTACCTGCGTTCCTCTCTCTGGGCATCAATTAGGAGCACTTATATTGCTCTTATGTCACATTCTAAATGGATGGCCTGCTCCAGTTTCTAGCTGAATTGCAGGAAAACACAGTGGTTGTCCTGTCCTATTGATGATGCAACTAATATTCCTATGTCTTTGCGGAATACTACTGTCTCTGATTTGCAGGGGAATGAACAGGCTCTTGCATTTTTTCCTACTCATCTTCAATATGAAATTGTTGCCTATGAATATATGGATCAAGACACTCTGATTTGGGAACCTGCTTTGAATGGATTATTCTCTAGCCGACTGTTTTATGCCATGCATTGTGGGATTGCACACCCAATTCCAGCTTGGGTGGTGGAAGTGAGGAAGTCTTTCATTCCTCTAGTTGATGCTCTTCTTATATGGCATATCTGGAAAGACAGAATGCCAATTCAATCTTCTCTTCAAAGAAAAGGTTGGAATCTGGCCCCGGTCTGCTTCTTTTGTCTTGCTGCGGATGAATCTATTGATCATATTTTCATTACCTGCTCCTTTGCTGTTCGGTTCTAGAGGTATTTAATGGATATTTTTCATTTTCAAATGGTCTTCAATTCTGTTGGCACCCTGTTCAATTCTATCATGCATGAAGAAAATAGTGAGCAGGTTTACTCCTTGCTCATTGTTGCTGATGTTTCTATTATTTCTTATATTTGGCATGCCCAGAACGAGAGGGATTTCAACAGTGGCAGGTCCTCCTTCAAGGAGAGGATGATGGTGATTCATCGAAGTATTAAATCTACTTCAGTAAAGCTATCTGGATTTATGAATAATAACAAGTCTGATTTACTATTATTGAGAACTCTTGGTGTAAGTGGTAGGGAGAGGAAGCCCAAGGTGCTAAAATATATTCGGTGTATTCCTCCAATTAATGAATATATAAAGGTGAATGTGGATGGGGAAGCCCCTGGTGCGTCGGGACCTTCTGGATGTGGTGGTGTTTTCAGGACCTGTTGAGGCTTTGTAAAGGGATGTTTCTTTCACTATATTGGAACTAGTCATGTTATTTAGGCGGAGTTATGGGATATGATTAAGGCAATAAGGTATGCTACTCGTTATGGCTGGTGGAGGATCTGGTTAGAATCATACTCTTCTATTGCCATGCAGATTCTCAAAGAGCGATCTAGGAGTGTCCCATGGAGGATGCTTACAGCTTGGGTCAGATCATTAAAACATGCAGAATTAATTTCTCTTGAGGTTTCTCATGTCTACAGAGAAGCAAATCAAGTGGCGGATGCACTCTCAAAAAGGGAAATCATGTAGGTGAGCTCTAGCTGGTCCTTCGTTCTTCCTAGTTATTGCAATGACCTTGCTCACAATGATAGAATTGGTACTGTGTTTACAAGGTTGTGTGAAGCTCCCCTTCTTTTAGTGGTTTGTACTGTTTTAACTCTTCTTTATTTAATCTTATGGGAGCAGGTCTTCACCTGGCTCTTGAACTTTCGTGGTAATTGATCGTGCAATTATAATCCTTTATCAATTCAATCCATCTTCCTTGGTTCATGTTTAATTTCTCTTGAGTGAATATGTAACACCCCGAGATTTTATGAAAAATATTCTTTTTAATTTCATTATTGTCTTGTGTCGTACGCTACACCAAAAGGAGCTTGTACAACACGCATCCCTAACTTGCATTGCATTACACGCAATCGAGACCTTCCTCGATAGTGTGTGTAGTACGGAATACCGAGTTTCACTAAACGAGATATTATTATAATATTATTATGAACTATCCGTTATGAATAGTAATACCCACCTTTTGAATTTTCTTAACTTTTATCTTTCAAAATGGACTTCATTTTTGGATTCGGAATATCAAAATTAGCTTAGGGTGAAATTTTGGTACTTTTCAGATAACTTTCATATTCTGATGAATAGTGAAAATTACTAAATAATAATTAAAAACAACTTTTTTATCGAAATAATTAATAGTGATAAATTATTAATTTAAGTGTTTTTAAAGTATATTTAAATATATTTTTAAAATATAATACAATTTTGTTCATTGGATGTAATTTCACATTTAAACCTGACATAAACAAGTGTCAATCTTTTGATAGTTATTATTTCTTAAAAACACGCTATTTGGTTTGACGACGGTAATTAATCTTTAAATTAGTTAATGTAACTGATATGTTTTGAATTTTGTAAAATATAAATCATTTTTGAATTCAAAATATCAAATATATCATAGGACTAATTTTTGTTATTTTTCAGGAAACTTTGAATTTTTGAGAAATAGTGAAACCACTAAGTGGTAGTTAAAAAACTGAATTTTTCATAAAACATAATTTTACCGCTTCTGTGAGTGGAATTTCTAAAATCCGAATGACATGGTTAATATCAAGGACTAAAATGTGGTTCAATGAGATGAAAATAATTTTTGGTGAATAGTAACTTTTTACTTTTCGTTACCAAGGTTAAAAGTAAATAGGGTAATTAAGGGTAAAAGTGTTATTATTATTACCTAACACATGTCCTAATTATACAGGATAAGTTTAATTCGAACAAAAACAAACTTAGTAAAAAATATGACCATTTAGGCCCACATGGATTAGATTAGGACATTTATTATTAATTTATTTAAAGAAGGGTTAAAATAGTTAAAATCAAAGTTTAATAAATAAATCATTTTTAATATAGAGTTATACATATGATAAATTCGACTATAAATATTCATTAGAAATATAAAATGATTTCCTACATAATGGTATTTTAATTGTAATTTTTAGACTTAAAATAATTTAATTTATATATGACACAATGATGATGCAGTAATTATCTTATTATTGAAATATTAAAATAATTGATGTTATAAATACCCAAATAAATGTAATTTGAGACTTTTTATGAATTATACTAATTTTCTTGGTTAATATGAAATGTTAGTATTGATTTAGTTAATGTTTTTCGAACTTATCATTCTGTTAGAATTTTCAAAAAAATCAATTACCAAATAGTGTCAAAATTGACATAAAATAGTTTTTAAAACAAATATTATATTATTAATTGTTATTATATTCCTAAATATCTAAGGTTCGGCCAAGATACTTATATCATGATAGGTGTATCATTAATGGACCACTTGGGGGTCGATTGGATGTATATAGTATGTTTATTAACTATATAATATAAAAATACAAAGTGACATGGTAAATGTCAATCTAATTAACTAAGAGTTAAAACTAAAAGATAAGGTTAATATAAGGACCTAAACTTGTCTAAAATGTATTGGATGAGGGGATTTAGACCCATACCCACCTTATATTCTAAATATATCAATTTTGATCTATTAATAACCAAATATGACTTTATAATAAAATAATATTTTTAGTTATTCCAAAGGTTCCCCTCTCATCCCTTATAAAAGAGAACCTCCTCCCTCTATTCCTCACACCACATTGAGCCTTCAAGCATGGCCAACCTTTGCCAAATTCTCCTCTCCACTTCTATAAAAACATCCTAGATGTCCTGGTATTCTTCAAAGACCCATTTTAGTGCCAAAAAAGGAGGTTTCAAAGAGGCGCTTCAAAGAAGAGGTAACATCTGTTACCGATTCTTTCAAATTTATTTCTTCTTATACTTATTCTTATTTAGTTGTTTTATTATGAAGTAATAACATAAGTATGACTCATATACTGATATGTTATTATAAGTATGATACAAACATATTTCACCATTTATCCATCATAAGGAAAATGAAATCATCGCGCGTGCGTACGTACGGAATACCGTCTCCACGCCGTGGGGTAATCTATTTTCCACCACCACCATACTTGGTTGGGTATAATGGTGTAAATAATGACTATATATGATTATTTTAAAATGATATTGATTCTGAAATTTTATACATACACTCCAATACAATTCCATGGGAACGATATCATCGCTCGTGCGTACGTATGGATTACAGTCTCCACGACACGATGAAATTAATTTTCCATGTTAAAAATTCAAGAATGATTATAAATTATATATAATAAGTAATAAAGAAATATATGAAATAATAATTCTACTGGATTTATGTACATATATATTTATGTCATATACTTAATTCCATTCAATTCAATAAGGAAACGAAAACATCGTCCATGCATACGTACGGCCTACCGTCTCCATGAACGGTGTATTTCTTTCCTTTTATCGATCTAATATATATATGTATATTATGAATATATATTATATATGAATATTTTTTTACAATATTGATGTAATTAATTATGATCTAAGTAGTCATATAAATAATTACAAGTTAAAACACGAACAACAAATGAAATGATTTTACCCAAAACGCTACTTTAACATGAATTTACAAAAGAACGAGTAATATAAAGTCATAACTGAACCATATATGATATAATAACAATGAATATGATTATTTAATAAGTAAATTACATTATTTAAATCATTATACAGAAGGTTTGGATACGTACGATGCATATCGGATCTAAGGTATGGGATAATTGTGCTAATCTTATTTTTATCTGAGATTGCTTATTCGTAAGTATTTACTGGGGTTATTGCTATCATCCATGTCCATGTTTTATAAAAGTGTATTCATGTATGTTTAATGTCCTTTTACCCATTTGAATTTTACCCCATGTTATGGAAGTAATATTTCTTTTATTTACCCTACAAGGTACTTTTTTACCTTTCCGACAAAATTACGAGAAGAATGTTTTTTTAACTTATACGGAACGAACAGATTTTTACAGTTTTATAAAGCCTTATTTTCATGAAGCTTACTCCAAAATATTTCATGACTATTTTCAACAAAATCACTTTATTTTAAAATTAGATGACTTTTTGTGAAAATAAATTCATTTTGAAGAAGAAAGGATATTTTCTTCAAGAATTCATTTCAAGTGTTTTATCAAAACCATTTTCATCTAAGATGACATTATTTCACATGTGTATGTTTCAAGTATCATGTCTCTATGATTTACATGGCATCAATTTTCTTATTATGAAATTATATCCATTTCTTTTATATGGATTATGTGATGATGATATTATGTTTATGAAAACCATTTTATTCTTGGGATATGATGAATGATTTATGTTTATATTGTGGCACACAAAAGAATGATTTCAATATGAGATGGGTGGGACCTATATCTCTCTCTAATGCATTGGGTAAATATTTATATCTCATGGGATAGACATGTCTGGAATGGTGAGTCATTCCGATTCAGTATTACCGGACTAGAATGAGGAGCGAACTCGATTCAGAAAGGGACTTTGTCCACTAAGATGGTCTTGGAAGAAATGCCTTGGCTACTATGGAATTAATTAAATGTGCTTAATGGATGCCACAATTACACGTTTTATTCCCATGCTATGTTATCATGATTTATGTTCCATTATGATATATCCCTTATGTACATCCATGTTTTATGTCGTTGCTCAATATTTTGATGTTTAAACATTATGTTCATGTTTTTAAGTTCAAATGTATATGGTATGTTTTATTTTATCCATGCTTACCCTTACTGAGAATTTGAGCTCCACCTTTTATGTTTTATTTTCCCCCAGGATTAAAAGAATGATTTTAGGTAAGTAAAAAAAAGTGAAAGATCTTTATGGGAGATGTTGAAGATCTTTCACCATGATTATAAGATTACGTTCCATGTTTCCAAAGACACTAAACTATTACGGTCCTTGTGTGTCTGTTTTTGTTATGTATTATGTATTCCGAAAAAGTAATGTAATATCCATGTACGTCAAGCTTAGAGTCTCTACAATTGGTATTAGAGGAAAGGTTTAGTTAACCTTTGGAAACTAGGATGCGAAAACATTAGTGATATCCATAGAGATATTTCTAAGGTACTTCTAGGGATGTCCCTAAGGATAAGTACACGTATTGTATATAGTCCTAAAACTACGGTAACAATCTTAGAATTTAACCTAAGATGTTAGATATTGAGGGTACTTCCACTTTACTATGTTGTTTTCCATAGAATGATTTTTTCCTCTCACGCTATTCTTGTTGGGATTTAGGAAATGGCAGGAAATAGGAAGATTCACGATAATGGAGGATATGATGGACAATAGAATGATATTCTTCATGAGCAACCAAATGAAACGGGATTTGGAAGTCTAAACATCGTTACTATACCTAATCAGAAATCTCATAATATGATCAATAACCTCAACATTGGTAAGTTTCCCAACTTAGATAGTAAGAGAATGATGGAGTTTCATGATGATCATAGAAGAAAGAAAGTTCAATTTCCCTCATGTAAATCATGTGGGAAGAGGCATAGGGGAGATTGTTTCAAAGGAACTGGAAGATTCTTTGGGTGTGGAAAACAAGGACACAAAGCCATTAAGTGCAAAGGAAAAGGTTTAGTTAACACCGTGGACAAGGAAAATGGTATTGATATGACATCAACAGTGATTAGATGTTTTAAATGTGGAATGTACAGGAATTATGCAAACCAATGCCCTAAGGGAAAGTGTCATGAAGAGAATCAGTATGGTCGTATGGGTAGTATTTATGTTGATGATGATGAAGAGACTACAAATGATATGTGAGAGGAAAGAATTGTTGAAGCTCGGTCAATGGTTTAAGAAGGTAGTAGAATGATTACATGTTTATCAAGTGTAATGTTGTAAAAGTAATCCCATGGTACTATGGAATAAAAAGACATCTAAAGATTGTTACATTGTTCTCTTTCCTTATGTTTTGAAAATATATGATGAATGGAACCAGTATCCATGGAAGGTTATTCAGATATTTTTGGAAAGTAGATGATATGCGCATAATGAAGGGATAATAAGAAAATGATATGTTTGATTGTATTCATGAGCTCATGACTGATATAAGGACTAAGTGATATTATGGTTTGATTATATAGATTTTTTGGGATTTTGGTATGTGGAAAGAGTTAACTTTTGACAGTATTCATGTTTTCACTAAGGTTCTGTGGTAATTTATGTTTCAAGAGAATATATGACTAAGTTATTCATGTGTTTGGAATACAACCAACAAGATATATCTTATGATATATGTGGGATAAATACTTGTATTCACATTCATGGTAGATAACCTTTCTAGTAATTGTTTTCTTTATACTATGAGCTTGGACCGACGTATTTTAGATAATTCTAAAGATAGGAATGGATTATGTTGGTCATAAGTTAGTATTTTTTAAGGAAAAAACATTTTTCGATATTATTGATGGGATGTAATAGTAATGTAGTTTTAGAAAAAGGACAACATGCTGGACGGGCAACAGCCCATCGCGTCGGACAAGGCTGTGGGAATCAAACCCACAACCGAAGTGTGACTGGCCTTTATCACCTACCACTGGCATACAAGAAGTCCTTGTTTAGTTGAAACCAATTTTATTATATTATGCAGTATGATATATGAAGTATAAGTCCATTTTAGGAACCATATATGATTAATCTCACTATAGGTGGACTTATGTATTTTTGATAACATTTTTTAACCTTTTGTTTGAGACAGATGGAATGACCCATCATTCTATCACATGATATGATAACACTTCACGAGTGACAAATTAAACTTCATTTCTTTAAGAGATGAAGTGGAAATTGTCCATGGAATGACCAACGGTGAGACTATACCAATATCAAGAAAGTATTTCTTCTAATTCCAATTTCTTCAACATTAGGGAAATCAACTTGAAAACCAAAGTTGTTGTCCTAGTGCTCTTATATCCGATGAATCATATGGTACCTTAGATCATCACAAATTTATGGCGTTGTGATTTTTGGCTTTTTTCATAGCCATGTTCTCTACCACTCTCCATCAGAACATGATGGTTTGATTTTTCTTCCATATCCATATTTTCACCTATGTTCTCCTGTGTGAAAACCCAGTGATGAGTTAATTTGGGTAACCGTTACGTTTCATACTTTATTTTTTAAATCCATGTTTTGGTATTCCTTTTTACGATGTGGGTTTAAATTAAAGAATCTTTTGAGTAGTAAACCATTTATAACCCCGATGAATTTCGAGGGCGAAATTCATTTTAAGGGGGGTAGAATGTAACACCCGAGATTTTATGAAAAATATTCTTTTTAATTTCATTAATGTCTTGTGTTGTACGCTACACCAAAAGGATCATGCACAACACGCATCCATGACTTGCATTTCATTAAACACAATCACGACCTTCCTCGATAGTGTGTGTAGTACGCAATACCGAGTTTCACTAAACGAGATATTATTATAATATTATTATGAACTAGCCGTTATGAATAGTAACACACACTTTTTGAAATTTTATAAATTTTATCTTTCAAAATGGAATTCATTTTTGGATTCAGAATATCGAAATAAGCTTAGGGTGAAATTTTGGTACTTTTCGGATAACTTTCATATTCTGATGAATAGTGAAAAATACTAAATTGTAATTAAAACCAACTTTTTTAATCGAAATAATTAATAGTGATAAATTATTAATTTAAGTGGTTTTAAAGTATATTTAGAATATATTTTTACAGTTTAATACAATGTTGGTCATTGGATGTAATTTCACAATTAAACAAGACATAAACAAGTGTCAATCTTTTGATAGTTATTATCGCTTAAAAACACTCTATTTGTTTTGACGACAGGAATTAATTTTTAAATTAGTTAATGTAACTAATATGTTTTGAATTTGGTAAAATATAAATCATTTTTGAATTCAAAATATCAAATATATCTTAGGCCTAATTTTTGTTATTTTTCTGGAAACTTTCATTTTCTGATGAATAGTGAAACCACTAAGTGCTAGTTAAAAAACTGAATATTTAATTAAACATAATTTTACCACTTCTGTGAGTGGAATTTTGAAAATCCGAGAGATACAGTTAATATCAAGGACTAAAATGTGGTTCAATGAGATGAAAATAATTTTTGGTGAATAGTAACTTCTTACTTTTTTACCCCGGTTAAAAGTAAATAGGGTAATTAAGGGTAAAATTATTATTATTATTACCCTAATACATGTCCTAATTCTATTTTATAAGTTTAATTCGACCTAAACCAACCATAGGAATAAAATATGACCATTTAGGCCCACTTGGATTAGATTAGGACATTTATTATTAATTTATTTAAAGAAGGGTTAAAATAGTTAAAATCAACGTTTAATAACTAAATCATTTTTAATAGAGGGTTATACATAAGATAAATTCGAATATAAATATTCATTTGAAAGATAAAAGGATTTAATAAATAATGGTATTTTATTTTTAAATTTTATACATAATATAATTTAATTTATTTATGAGACAATGATGAGGCAGTAATTATCTTATTAATGAAATATTGAAATAATTGATGTTATAAATACCCAAATAAATTTAATTTGAGACTTTTTATAAATTACACTACTTTTCTAGGTTAATATGACATGTTAGTATTGATTTAGTTTAATTTTTTAGAACTAATCATTCTGTTAGGATTTTCACAAAAATCAACTACCAAATAGTGTCAAAATTGACATAAAATTGTTTTTAAAACAAATATTATATTATTAATTTTTATTATATTCCTCGAAATCTATGGTTCGGAAAAGATACTTATATAATGATATGTGAATCATTAATGTACCACTTGGGGGTCTCTTGGATGTATATGATATGATTATTAACTATATAATATAAAAATAGAAGGTGACATGGTAAATGTCAATCCAATTAACTAAGAGTTAAAACGAAAAGATAAGGTTAATATAATGACCTAAACTTCTATAAATTCTATTTTATGAGATAATTTAGACCCATCCCTACCATATCTTCTAAATATATCAATTTGGAGCTATTAAAAACTGAATATGACTTTATAATAAAATAATATTTTTAGTTATTCCAAAGGTGCCCCTCTCCTCCCTTATAAAAGGGAACCTCCTCCCTCTCTTCCTCAGACCACATTGAGCCTTCAAGATCGTCCATCCCCTGCCAAATTCTCTTCTACAATTCCCTATAAACATCCTAGAGGTCCTGGTCTTCTTCAAAGACCAATTCCAGTGCCCAAAAAGGAGGTCTCAAAGAGGCGGTTCAAAGAAGAGGTAATGTCCATTACCGATTATTTCAAATTTATTTTTTTTATACATATTCTTATTTAGTTGTTTTATTATGAAGTAATAACATCAGTATAACTAATATACTGATATTTTAGTATAAGTATGAAACCAACCTATTTCACCATCTATCCATCATACGAAAAATGAAATCACTGCGTGTGCGTACGTACGGAATATCGTCTCCACGCCATGGGGTAATCTATTTTCCACCACCACATTACTTGGATGGGTATAATGGTGTAAATAATGACTATATATGATTATTTTAAAGTCATATTGATACTGAAATATTATAAATACACTCCAATACAATTCTATGTGAATGATATCATCGCTCGTGCGTATGTACGGATTACCGTCCCCACGACGCGATGGGATTCATTTTCCATGTTAAAAATTCAAGAATGATTATAATGCATATATAGTAAGTAATAATGAAATATATTACATTATAATGCTACTGGATTTATGTACATATATATTTATGTCATATATTTAATTCCATTCAATTCAATAAGGAAACGAAACAGCGTTCATGCGTACGTTCGACCTACCATCTCCATGAACGGTGTATTTCTTTACATTTATCGATCTATTATATATATGTATATTCTTAATATATATTATATATAAATCATGTTTTAAATTTTGGATTTAATTAATCCTGATCTAATTAATCATATGAATAATTACATGTTAAAACACGAACGACAAATGAAACGATTTTACCCAAAACGCTACATTAATATGAATTTACAAAAGAACGGGTATTATAAAGTCATAAGTGAACCATATATGATATAATAACAATGAATATGATTCTCGAATAAGTCAATTACATTATTTAAATCATTAGAGAGGAGGTTTGGATACGTACGAAGCATATCGGACATAAGGTAAGGGATAATTGTGCAAATCTCATTTTTCTCCAAGATTGCTTATTCGTAAGTATTTACTTGGATTATTACTATCATACATGTCCATGTCTTATAAAAGTGTATTCATGTATGTTTAAAGTCCTTTTTACCCATTTGACTTTTACCCCATGGTATGGAAGTAATCTTTCTTTTATTTACCCTAAAAGTTACTTTTTGACTTTTTCGACAAAAGTATGAGAAGAATGTTTTTTAACTTATATGGCAAGAAAATATTTTTACGGTTTTATAAAATCTTATTTTCATGAAGATTCCACCAAAATATTTCATTACTATTTTCAACAAAATCACTTTCTTTTAAAATTAGATGACGTTTTTTGAAAAAAAAATTGATTTTGAAGAAGAAAAGATATATTCTTCAAGAATTCATTTCAAGTGTTTTATCAAAACCATTTTCATATAAGACGAAATTATTTCACATGTGTATCTTTCAAGTATCATGTCTCTATGATTTACATGGTTTCACTTTTATTATTATGAAATGATATCCATTTCTTTTATATGGATTATGTGATTATAGGATTATGTTTATGAAACCCATTTTATTCTTGGGTTATGATGACTGATTTATGTTTATATTGTGGCACACGAAAGAATGATTTCAATATGAGATGGGTGGGACCAATATCCCATTCCAATGAATTGGGTAAAGATTTATATCTCATGAGATAGACCTGGCTGGAACAGTAACTTAATCTGGTTCAGTATTACAGGACTTGAATGAGGAGTGAACTCGATTCAGAAAGGGACTTTGTCCACTAAGATGGTCTTGGCAGAAATACCTTGGCTACTATGGAAATCATTACATGTGCTTAATGGATTCCACAATTACATGTTTTATTCCCATGCTATGTTATCATGATTTATGTTACATTATGATCTATTCCTTATGTACTTCCATGTTTTATGTCGTTGCTCAAGATTTTGATGTTTAAACATTATGTTCATGTTTTTAAGTTCAAATGTATATGGTATGTTTTATTTTATCCATGCTTTCCCTTACTGAGAATTTGAGCTCACCATTTTCAGGTTTTATTTTCCCCCAGGATTAAAAGAAAGGTTTTTGGTAAGGAAACAAAAAGTGGATGATCTTTATGAGAGATGTAGAAGATCTTTCACCACGATTAGAAGATTACGTTCCAAGTTTCCAAAGACACTAAACTATTACGGTCCTTGTGTGTCTGTTTTTGTTATGTATTATGTATTCCGCAAAATTAATGTAATATCCATGTACGTCATGCTTCGGGTCGCTACAGAATATATACTTCAGACTATTTTGGCCAGTATATATTAGACATTGGGCTCTATATAAATGATGCCTTCATATTTTTAAAGAGAAAACCATGGCTATTACTTTCATATTATGTGTGGGAAAATTTAACTCATGAGGTTTTATTTTTCTTAAATCATAAGAGATTAACTGATCATTCTGTATCAGAACAAAACCAAGTCCCTTTAATGAATCATCACTATAGATGATAAACTCTCAATTTTTGGAATGTAGGGTCATAATAGGAGCAGTCACCAATCTTCTATTCAATTCATGAAAACAATCATCACAGACTTTTATCTAGAAGAATTTAACTCATTGATGAGTTAACTTATTCAATGGACTCGATAACCATGCATGGTTTTCAATAAACCTCTGGGAATATCCTGTCAAACCAAGAAAACTATAAATCATGGTAATATTTGTGGGTCTTAGAATTTTTTCAACAACTTCTGTTTTACCCATTTGACTTTTCAAAACAACCCTTAGATGTTTTTCATTCTCTTATATACTTTTAGAATATACTATAATTCCATAAATAAAAATAACCGCAAAATTATCCAATTACTATTAAGATATTCTACTTATAAGATCCATGAATACAACATCTGTGTTTGTTAGCACAAACAGAATAACAAAAAATTCATAATGACCATATTTTGTTTGAAAAGATATTTTTGTAATGTCATCCTCCTTCACCTTTAGCTGATTGTATCGAGATCTCAAGTCAATCTTAGAAAAATATTGAGCTCTCTAGAGCTGACCAAATATGTCATCGATGAGAGGCAAGGGATACTTATTCTTAACAATAATGGTATTCAAAGATCTATAATCAATGTAATGTATCATGAAACCATATTTATTTTTAATGAACAAAATAAAATCTCCCCATGGTGATGTTCTAGGATGAATGAATCCTTTATCAAGATAATCCTGCAACAGATTTTTCTATTCAATAAGTTTCATCACTATGAAAAAATGCGTATTTAGCGGCATTTTTTCGTTTCGCGAAAGTTTGAACCGCCACTAAATCGTTCTACGGCGGTTTTGAAAAACTGCCTCTAAATCGTGCATTGGGGAACTATTAACAGCATTTTTCAAAACCGTCGTAGAACGTTTCGCGGCGGTTTTATTGAATTTTTTAATTTTTTTTTTAATTTTTTTAAATTATTTTTTATTTATTTAATTTATTTAATTTTTTTAATTTTTTTATTTTGTAATTAATTTTTATTTATTTCTTTATTTCTTTATTTATTTATTTAGTTATTTATATATTTAGTTATTTATTTACATAGTTAGAAGATGGTGGCTCTCCCGATCTCTCTCCAGTGAACATGGTGTAACCCTTATGCGGCGCGGCTCTGCTCCCTCTTCCCGATCGGAGGAGGGAGGCTTGCAATCTCAGATGTAGAAAAAGAGAGTTTCATACATGCCATTCTCAAATCCTGATCCTCTTTCGCCCTTCCCTAGGGTTTCGTAGTCCCCAAAAGTACCTGAGTTGTTTTAGGATGCGCCTGACCTCCCTCTATCCCCGACAGAGCTCACATGTTCCACGGACCTTCGCAAGTTCACCCTGGTTTCTAGGTTTCACCATCATTGACCTTCAGTTGATGAACTTGATCGTTTTATTTCAAGTTCCTGGAAGCTACAGGAGCATGCGATTGTTGGGCTCCTTGATCGGCGTCACATTATGATTTGTTTTTGATCGGATGAGGACCTTGTCATCGCCTGGTCTAGGGCTTCCCGACGATGCAGTGGAGCTTCCTTCCTCCAGTTTCGTTTGTGTTTTGATTTCCATATGTGGCACGACCCATCAATGATCACATCTTGAGTCAGTCTTCCTGGTCTCCCTCTTTCCTTTCAAAATCCATTTATCCTGTGTATAATTTGGAATATCATTGGAAGATATCTCTGTTCTGATTCGAGAAAGGAGGTTATGTGTCATCCTGTTTGTCCAAGAATTTGTGTGGATGTTGATGTTGCGAGACCACCCATGAATTGTTTGTGGATCATGGATGGGGAAGAATTCCGATGGAAGTAGGAGGTTATATTTGAGTCTTGGATAGATTATTGTTTCAATTATCGTCGTTTTTGGCATCTAGTGATATCATGTTGAGGCAATAATGTGACATGAAATTTTCAAGCTGTGAAATTGGGACCTGGTGGCTCTGGAAACACCGGTATAGAGAAACTGCTCGTGGAGGTTCAGCCTGAGAATTCTTTGCGTGGGAAAACTGGTAACAACATATTTGTGGGGAAGGCTCTATCATCAGGGTTCATGAATTGTGCAGGAAGAGTAATTTACTGTGAGTAGGGAGAGAAGGTTGATGAGCGGCGTCATCCAATTGCGGAAGGTGTGGTTGTACAGACTACCGCATTGGATGTTGGGATGAAGGCAGTGCCACCTGTGAATGGAACTTCGAAAGCAGAGGATTTAGGACCTAGTGGCTCTAGAACTGTGATTTCCTGTGAGCAAGGAATGAAGGTTGATGGGCAGGCTTATCCGGCTGCGGAGGGTGAGGCTTCACAAATTACAGAAGTTACAACTGTGATAAAGGCAGTGCCACCTGCATTGAATCCCTCTGTGAAAAAAGTGTTTGAAACTCTGAAATCAGATCATGGGGGCTAGAAACGGACCTTGGATGTTGTTAATGGAAATTTCCGACTGCAGGTGGCTTCTGTTGTCACTCATAATCAGTTTTAGTTATTGGTGACTGAGAGGACTCCTCTTATAGAGGAATATCTGCAAAGGATTGAGTCAGAAAATTTTCAGATTGTCCCTTATTCCCCGCCTGTCATGACTGAGATCCCTCTTGTATAGTGGTCCTTTGATGATTGTGTCAATGAGCTTCCCCTTCAGTGCCTCAAGACAATTGATGTGCAATTGCAGTCTGCAGGCAGAGGAAGTTTGTCTGCTTTATAGTGTATACTGATTGGAGGAACTGATGGTTGTCAAAATTCTGGTCATGTGCACATCACTAGAAAATGGGGAAGTGTCTCTGATAGTGACAAAGAGAATTCTAATGATGTTGCCAGAATATCTTATAGTGATATTGTTCAAAGTAAAAAGACTAAACTGTCTGCATTTGAAGGTTGTATGAATGCTCCAGAAAAAAGGCGACCAAGAAAATATTACTCCTACCTACCGAACCCAGCTTCCACCAGATCATCCACCAAGTGGGGGGATTTTTCAAGTGATGTTAGTGGTGTGAAGAAGGGAATGAAATCTCCTACAACATTTCTCTCGTTGGAAAAGCTGAATCTGAGAAGGATGTATGCTAAGGTTCTAAATCAATATGAAAGCTCAGAGTGGGAATCAGTTACTGCGGATGAAACTATTCATCAAGAATATGGTGATAGGGATGATTTTTATGATTTGTAGTTGTTTTCCTTGTTGTACTTTTCGTGCTTTCTGTACTTTTTCTTTTTTATTAATAAATGGTCAGAGGTTTACCTCTGGCTGAGCTTTCCTGGTATTTATTTACTTAGTTATTTAGTTAGTTAGTTATTTATTTAGTTAGTTTTTTATTTAGTTAGTTATTTATTTAGTTAGTTATATATTTAGTTAGTTATTTATTTATTTAGTTATTTATGTATTTAGTTATTTATTTAGTTTGTTATTTAGTTATTTTGTTAGTTACTCATTTAGTTAGTTATTTATTTACTTACTTATTTATTTATTGTGTTATTTATTTAGTTATTTATTTATTTAATTAGTTATTTATTTATTTAGTTATCTATTTACTTGGTTATTTATTTATTTCGTTATTTATTTATTTAGTTATTTATTTATTTCATTATTTATTTATTTATTTATTTATTTAGTTATTTCTTTATTTAGTTATTTTTTTATTTAGTTATTTGTTTATTTAGTTATTTTTATATTTAGTTATTTTTTAATTTAGTTATTTATTTAGTTAGTTATTTATTTAGTTAGTTATTTATTTAGTTAGTTATTTATTTAGTTATTTATTTAGTTAGTTAGTTATTTATTTAGTTAGTTATTTATTTAGTTAGTTAGTTATTTAGTTTGTTATTCATTTAGTTAGTTATTTAATTTGTTTGTTATTTATTTATTTATTTAGTTATTTATTTATTTAGTTATTTATTTAATTATATATTTAGTTATTTATTTATTTATTTTTATTTTTTTATTTATTTAATTTTTTGTTAGTTTATTTAGTTATTTATTTATTTATTTATTAATTTATTTAGTTAATAATTTATGTAGTTATTTATTTATTTTGTTATTTATTTATTTTGTTATTTATTTATTTAGTTATTTATTTACTTAGTTATTTACTTAATTAGTTGTTTACTTACTTAGTTATTTACATACTTAGTTATTTACTTAGTTTTTTTAAAGGAAAAGAAAAAATTTTATTAAGAAAGAAAAGAGAGAGAAAGGTTACATGAAACGAAAAATGGTACCTTATTACAATCTCTAACGAAATGGGGAAGAAGATCAACCGGCTGAGAATCACTCCTTGTCATGTCTTGGTCTACTCTTTTATTGGTAACGTCATCCGCAACCCTATTTTCTTCACAATATGTATGGGTGGCAATGTATTTGATTTCAAGAAAGGAATTGAGGTAGTTCGTCCATCGGGCAGTGAGAGGCCATGCAAGGTGAATCACTCCATTCCAAATAGCATGCACAATGGTGGTGGAGTCACTCTCTATCCAGATGTTGTTCCATCCTTTTATATTAACTAAATAAATGGCCTAAATCACCCCCATCATTTCAGCTTCTAGGGTAGAGGCAGTGCCACACCTTCCAAAGAAGCATCCGTGACAATGACTAAGGTAATATCTGAAAATTGCCCCACATCCCACAGGGCCCTAATTTCCTCTAGATTCTCCAACAACATTGATCTTGATCCATCTAGGAGTTAGAGATTGCCAAAACACCTCAGAGAGAGCTTTAGAGAATCATAAAGTCCCCAACCGAGCTGTCGCAATGTCCTTTCTGAGGGAGGGTTGTTTCCCTTATAGAAATAATGATCCTCATCCGACCTGCATTAGGATTATATGAGTAATTGTTGTGAATAATTGTGTTTATATCATACCAGATGACATGTAGGAGCTCAACAATCACAGATAGGAAAAGGTTCTGGATATTCCGAGAGGAATCAAGTTTCACACAATGTTTTAGTTGGGAGTAAATAGAGTCGTCAGATAACCATCTATAGTAAAAAATGTCAGTAACATAATTCCAAAGAGAAGAGTTTGTAGCACAAGATAAGAAAAGGTGATTAGTGTCCTCCCTGTGTTGGTGACCTAATTTACATTTAGATAAAAACTGAACACCAAAAGACTGAAGACAAACCTCCGTAGGAATGCGACTGAGGCCAATGTGCCAGACAAGATTAAGCCTTGAATGTTTAACCCAAGGATTGTCAAAAAAACATCAACCATGATAGAATGGGATCAGAATTATTGAAACAATTATGGTAGACGTTTTTGGAGTCCAAAATACCATTGTGAACTGGCTCCCAAGTAAGGAGACCATACCCATTTATAAAGGGGTATTGTCCACAATTTTCTTAATGTGATTTGGGAGGTTGGTGGTACTGGAGTGAATTAACTGATTAATGGTTATATTGGTGTTATCTAGAGAGTTATCTAGAGAAATCATGGAGATGAGGGGAGTACCAATCTAGTTATCAAGCTAGATGTTTATAGTGGAATATGAACTAACCATCCATCTTGCGTTATGAATGATGTTAGCAATGACATTACAAAGGGATAGCCAGAGGGAGAAGTTGAGGTAACTAAATTGGACTTTTTTATGTTTTTGCTGGAACCTATTGCGAAGGATAGTTATAGAGTCATATTTGTTGTTGATCAACCTCCATGTGAGATTATCTTAAAGAGACACATTAAAAAATTTATGATTTTTAATTCCAAGACAACCTTTTTCAAGGGGTTTGCAACATGTCGGCTAAAGGGACAGTAACAAGCTTTATTTAAAGAATTCTACCAGTCCAATAAAAATTAATGTAGCCATTAAAATTTTTAATAAGACTATTGGGACATTTGTAAATCAACAGGGAGTAAACCATTTTGGAGATAATAGTAGATTTCCTGAGGCAGATCATGCCAGCCACGGAAAGGGATTTCCCTTTCCAGGAGGTATGATGTTTAGTCACTTGGTCCATGACAGTATTAAAGTACATAGGTTTAGGCCTACCCCAGCAAGGGGGAAATGAAAGATAGGTAAAAGGGATGGATACCTCTTTGTTGTCAACACATTAAATGATACAACCTTTTCTAGAAGGGGGAATAGCCATTCAAAAATAGATAGAGGATTTATTCCAGCTAACTGATTGTCCAGAGACCTCTTCATAGTGAGACAGGGCCATTTTAAGATTAAGAATTTTTTTCTACCCCCATTAAGGAATAGAATCATGTCGTCAGCATATACGAGGTTGGTCCGGATAGCAATATTTTTGGATGCCTGAATGGGTTTGAGCTTTTTTTGGTGAACAAGAGAGGAAATATACCTACTGAGGTAATCTTCCTCAATGGTAAAGAGGATCGTAGAAAGGGGATCCCTTTTCCGCACTCCTTTTGAGCATTTGAAGTATCCCTTAGTAGAACCATTAATGAGCATGGAAATAAAAGTTAAGTTGAATATGTAATTTTTCCGGCCAATAAAGGTTTCATTGAATCCAATGTCCTTAAGGATGTTGAAAATAAAGTTCCAATAAATGGTGTCCATGGATTTTTTAATATCACGTTTGACATCGATATTCCCTCCTCTAGACTTTTTATTTAAAGAGTTAATACATTTTGAGGCAGTGAAAATGCAATCTTGAATGGATCTGCCCTTTATGAACCCAAATTGACTCCTGAAAATAATCTAGTTACATAGGGGAGAAATCATATTAGCAATGAGTTTAATAATTATATTATAGAGAGAGTTGATGAGAGAAATGGGACGAAAGAGGTGTAGCTTAGAGGCATTATTTACTTAGTTAGTTATTTAATTAGTTAGTTATTTACTTAGTTAGTTATTTACTTAGTTAGTTATTTACTTAGTTAGTGATTTACTTAGTTAGTTATTTTCTAATTTAGTTATTTATTTATTTAGTTATATATTTATTTAGTTATATATTTATTTCGTTATTTATTTATTTATTTATTTATTTATCTATATATTTATTTATTTATTTATTTATGTATTTAGTTATGTATTTATTAAGTTATTTATTTATTTATTTATTTAGTTATTTATTTAGTTATTTATTTATTTAGTAATTTATTTAATTAGTTATTTAGTTACTTATTTATTTACATACTCAGTTATTTACTTAGTTATTTACATAGTTAGTTATTTACTTACTTAGTTTTTTTACTTAGTTATTTACTTACTTAGTAATTTACTTACATAGTTATTTACTTAGTTAGTTATTTACATACTTAGTTATTTACTTAGTTAGTTATTTACATAGTTAGTTATTTTCTACTTAGATATTTACATTATTAGATATTTACTTAGCTATTTACATAGTTTGTTATTTACTTAGATAGTTATTTACTTAGTTAGTTATTTACATAGTTAGTTATTTAGTTACTTAGTTATTTACTTAGTTAGTCATTTACTTATTTATTCATTTACATATTTAGTTATTTTATTATTTAGGTATTTACTTATTTAGTTATTTAGTTATTTACGTATTTAGTTATTTAGTTATTTTTTTATTTTTTTATTTAGTAATTTTTTATTTAGTAATGTTTTTATTTAGTTATTTATTTATTTAGTTATTTTTTTATTTAGTTAGTTATTTATTTAGTTATTTCTTTATATAGTTATATATTTATTTAGTTATTTGTTTATTTAGTTAATTATTTATTTAGTTTTTTATTAATTTAGTAATTAATTTAGTTAGTTTTTTATTTACTTAGTTATGCACATACTTAGTTATGTACTTACTTAGTTATGTACATAGTTATTTACTTATTTAGTTATTTACATAGTTAGTTGTTTACTTAGTTAGTTATTTACTTAGTTATCTATTTACGTAATTATTTATTTATTTACTTAGTTATTTACATACTTAGAAATTTACTTAGATATTTACTTAGTTAGTTATTTACGTAGTTAGTTATTTACTTAGTCAGTTATTTACTTAGTTAGTTATTTAATTAGCTTGTTATTTACTTAGTTAGTTTTTTAATTAGTTAATTATTTATTTATTTATTTATTTATTTATTTATATAGTTATTTACTTAGTTATTTACTTATTTATTTACTTATTTATTTACTTATTTATTTACTTATGTATTTACTTATTTATTTACTTATTTATTTACTTAGTTATTTACTTAGTTGTTTCCATAGATAGTTAATTATTTATTTAACCTCTAAAATTAGTTGAATTCATAAAATGTCTCAAATTTCATTTAATTGTGTATTTATAACCTCAATTATGTTAATATTTTGTTAATAAGGTAATTGCTGCATCATCATTGTGTCATAAATAAATTAACTTATATAATAAGTAAAAATTATAACTAAAATAACATAATGTAGGTAATATTTTTAGCTTTCTAATGAATATTTATAGTCGAACTTATCTTATGTACAACCTTATATTAAAAATGATTTAGTTATTAAACTTTGATTTTAACTATTTTAACCATTCTTTAAATAAATTAATATAAAATGTCCTAATCTAATCCAAGTGGACCTAAATGGTCATATTTTATTCCTAAGTTTCTTTTTGGTCGAATTACACTTATCCAATAGAATTAGGACATGTTTTAGGTTAATAATAATATCATTTTTACCCTTAATTACCCTATTTACTTTTAACCGTGGTATATAAAAGTAAAAACTTACTATTCACAAAAATGTTTTTTCATCTAATTGAACCACATTTTAGTCATTCATATTACCCTTGTCTCTCAGATTTTCGAAATTCCACACACATAAGTGGTAAAATTATGTTTTATGTGAATTTCCAAATTCTCCTAGGAGGTGGGTAAAAGACGGTTAAAAGTTTAATAAAAGTTTTATATATCTAAAATTATTATAAAATGACCCCAATTAATTACATTGAACTTATATAGGTATTATGTATCAATTTTGACCTAAAATAAATTTAAATAAAATAAATAATTATTTAAATAAAAATTTTGTTTTAAACAATGACTCAATGATTTTTCACTATTCATAAAAAATTTAATGTTTTCTGAAAAATACCAAAAATTCACCCTAGGATATTTTTGATATTCCAAATCCAAAAATGAAGTCCATTTTGAAAGATAAAATTTATAAAATTTCAAAAATTGGGTATGACTATTCCTAACAGAATGTTTGTATAATATTTTAATAACATATCATTGTTTAGTGAAGCTTGGTATTGCATACAACACACGCTATCATGAAAGGTCGCGATTGCGTGTAATGTAAGCCAAGTTAGGGTTGCGTATAGTGAAAGACTCCTTTTCTGTTGCGTATAACCGAATCAAACCATATTTCATTTATACATTGAATATATATATATATATATATATATTCTCAATGTTGTGTACAATAACTACTATCAAACGAACATGAAATTGTGTGTAACACAACCCAAGAATAATGTTGCATATAATTCAAGCTAACATGGTGTTGCGTATAGCGCAAGATAATATTGGTGTAGCGTACATCAAAGAAATTAAAAAGAATAATTCTCGTAAAATCTCGGGCTGTTACATTCTACCCCCCTTAAAGTGAATTTCTCCCCCGAAATTTTTCGGGGTTATAAATGGTTTTATAATTCAAAATTTATTTAATTGAAACACACATCATAAAATGGAATACAAAAACTTAACTTCAAAAACTAAAGTATGAAACATAACAGTTACCCAAATTGACTAATCAATGGATTTCCACATCAGAGAACATAGGTGATAATATGGATATGTAAGAGAAACATAACCATCAAGTTCTGATGGAGAGTGGTAGAGAACATGGCTATGAAAAATTCAACAATCACAAATCCAGAAATTTGTGATGATCTATGGTACCATCTGATTCATCATATATGAAGACACTAGGACAACATTTTTGGTTTTCAATATCATTTCCCTAAAGTTGAAGAACTATAAGAAATACTTACTTTATTTTGGTACAATCTCACCGTTGTTCATGCCTTGTACAATTTACACTTCATCTCTTAATGAAATGAAGTTGAATTTCTCATTCTTGAAGTGTTAGCAGATCATGTGATAGAATGATGGGTCATTCCATATGTCTGAAACAAAAGGATAGAAAAAGTTATAAGTCCATATTATGGTGAGTCTAATCGTATATGGTTCCAAAAATGGACTTATACTTCATCTATCATAGTTCTTAACAAAATAAAACTAGTTTCTACTAACCAGGGACTTCCTGTAGGCCAGTTGTATTCGATAAAGGCCTATCATACTTCGGTTGTGGGTTCGATTCCCACAGCCTTGTCTGAAGCGACGGGTAGTCGCCCGTCCTATGGGTTATCGAATTTTATAAAACTATACAATTATAACATTCCAAAAATAATATCAAAAATTTCTAGCCTTAAACAATACTATCTGATGTCTAAATTAATCTATTCCAATCTTTAGGCTTATCCACTATACTTCTATCCAATCTCATAGTAAAAATAAAACAATTACCAAAAGTTCATATAACAAGGATGTGAATACCATCCTTTATCAACCATATATCATACGATATATCTTGTTGGTCACATTCCAAACATGTGAATACGTTATTCATTTATTCTCTTGAAAAATGAATACCCATTGAACCTTAGTGAAAACAAGAATTTTCTCAAAAGTTAATTCTTTCCACATACCAAAATCCCAACAATTCTATATACTCAAACCATGATATCACTTAGTCCTTATATCAATCATGAGCTCATTTCATTTTTTTCACTATCCTTCCATTATGCGCATATCATCTTCATTCAAAAAGTATTTCAATCACTTTTTCATGGTTACCAGTACCATATAATTATTGAAAACCAATACATAGATATTCCAAAATTCCACAATACCATAAATGAGATTCCATGATACTATTTTTAAATCCAATTATAAAACACTTAATCATTACACAACATCATTTTCATACTCAACATCACAAATAGTGATTTCATGAGACTTCCCTTTATCATTTACCTTAATAGGTTTCTCACGTTGATCATCATTAACCCATGGATTAGGGAATTTATTAGCATAATGCCCAATTTCCCTGAACTTGAAACATTGATGTGTTGGTGGAGCGTTCTCTGTAGTCTTTCTCTATTCACATCATTAGAAACCTTTTTCCAATTACTTCGATAATCAGCTGCTCGATGGCCTTCTTTTCCACACATAAAACATTTTCTAGTACCTTATAGGCAATCTCCACCATGCATCCTTCCACACATTGAACATAAAGAAACATTCATCTTCTTTTCACCATTGTTATGAGATTTCTCCTTGAAGTCCATCTTTCGTTTCTTGTCAAAACCATCATATGGATATGTATCACCAACTTCCAGTTCTACCTTGATAGCACAACACACAATTTCTTCATAGCTACTGAAGTCTCTTATATCTTATTCCCTTCAAAGACATGGTTTTAAGCCACTGAAAAATTGATCAACTTTACTTTCAGGTTGGATGATAAAGCTAGATGCATACCTTGAAAGCCTTGTAAAATTCACCTCGTATATACCATCATATTCATCATCCTTTTACTTAAGCTCAAGGAACTCCATTTCCATATTTGTTCGAAGAATACGAGAGAAGTACTTATTGAAAAATAAGTTCATGAACTCATCCCATTCCATGGATTCAATTTCACCTTGGGGCCTTGTGTTCTTAATTAGAGTCCACCACTGGCCTGATTCACCTTCTAAATGATAAACAACCAGAATGAATTTTTCATTTTCTGAACAGCGAATTATGGAAAATATCTTTTCAATGGTACTGATCCATTGTTCAGCAACAAGTGGATCAGAAGACCCACTGAAAGAAGGTGGATGTTGCCTCATGAAGGACTCAATAGAATATTATTCCCTTCCCTACTCATTTGGAAGTCTAGAATGATTCATGTCTTGTGTAAGTATAGCAATAAGATTTTGTACTCCATCTCTCATAACATTGGTTTCTCCATGAGGACAATCATTGCATTTTCCATTACATTGAAAAACACGGTTCCTTCGGGTTCCATCCATCGTCTAAAACCCAAAAAGAATAGTATGAGAGGCAAAAATCATGCTAGGGAAGACAACATAATAAACGAGGAGTACCTTCAATATATAACATCTTAGGTTTAATTCTATGACTGTTACCATAATCATATGAATATAACCTATAATTATACCTAACCTTAGGGACATCCCTATACATAACATAGAAATATCTTTAGGGGTCTCACTAAAGTTTTCGTATCCTAGTTTCTAATGGTTGAAAAAAAAATTCCTCCGATACCAACTGTAGAGACCCAAATCCTGACGTACATGGACATTACATTACTTTTTTGGAATACTTAATACATAATAAGAAGCAACACTCAAGGATCGTAACAGTTTAGTGTCTTTGGAAACTCAGAACATAATCTTCTAATCATGGTGAAATATCTTCAACATCTCCCATAATGATCTTCCCCTTTTGTTTTCTAACCTAAAACCATTCTTTAAATCCTTGGGAAAAGAAAACATAAAAAGGGTGAGCTCAAATGCTCATTAAGGGTATTCATTAATAAAATAAAACAAATCATATTCATTTGAACTTAAAATCATGAACATAATGTTTAAACATCAAAATCTTGAGCAATGATATAAAACATGGCAGTACATAAGGCATAGATCATAAAAAATCATTAATCATGATAAAATAGCATGGGAATAAAACATGTAATTGTGGCAACCATTAAGTACATGATATGATTTCCATAGTAGCCAGGGCATTCCTCCCAAGACCATCTTAGTGGACAAAGTCCCTATCTGAATCGAGTTCACTCCTCGTTGCAACCCTGTATTACTTAACCGGATTAACTTACCATTCCAGCCAAGTCTATCTCATGCAATATAAATCTTTACCCAATGCATTTCAGGGTGATATAGGTCCAACCCATCTCATATTTAAATCATTCTTACTTGTGCCACAAAATAATCATTCATCATTCATCATAACCCAACGAATAAAATGGGTTTCATAAATATAATCCCATCATAACATAATCCATATAAAACCAATGGATATCATTTAATCATAAGAGATGTGAAACCATGTAAATTTTAGAGACATTATACTTGAAACATACACCTATGAAATAATTTCATCATAGATGGAAAATGGTTTCGATAAAACATTTGAAATAAATTATTGACGAAAATATCCTCTCTTGTTCAAAATCATTTTCTTTTCACAAAATAAAATTCAATTTTAATAGAAAAGGATTTTTTTGAAAAATAATAATGAAATATATTAGAGTAAGATTCTCGAAAATAAGGCGTTATGAAACCGTAAAAATCCGTTCATGCCGCATAAGGTAAAAGAAAACATTTTTCTCGTACTTTTGCCGAAAAAGTCAACAAGTACCTCATAAAAGAAATATTCCATACATACCATGTTTTAAAAGTAAAAAATGGGTAAAAATTACATTAAACATACATGAAATAATTTTTTGAAAAGAGGGACATGGTTGATAAATATAACCCCAGTAAATACTTACAAATAAACAATCTCGGATAAAAATGAGATTGGAAAAGTTATCCCTTACCTTACATCTGATATGCATCGTATGTATCCGAGCCTCCAGTATAATGATTTAAATAATGTCATTTACTTATTACAGAATCATATTTATTGTTATCATATCATATATGGTTCACTTATGACATTATATTACACATTCTTTTGTAATTTCAATTTTAAAGCAGCATTTTGGGTAAAATTGTTTCATTTATCATACGTGTTTTGACTTGTTGTTCTTGATATTATTACTTATATCCTGATTTAAATAATTAAAGAATGTAAAACATGATTTATATATATAATATATATTAAAAATATACATATATATATATATATTATACATTGATAAATGAAATGAAATACACCGTTCATGGAGACGGTAGGCCGTACGTACGCATGAACGCTATTTTCGTTTCTTTATTGAATTGAATGGAATTAAGTTGATGAAATACATATACATATACATAAATCCAGTATAATTATTATTTCATATACTTCATTATTATTCATTATATATACATTATAATAATTCGTGAATGGTGAACGTGGAGAATGAATCTCATTGCGTCGTGGAGACGATAGTCCGTACGTATGCACGAGCGATGATATCATTCCCATGATCGTGGAATTCTATTGAAGTGTATGTAAAATATGTCAGAATCAATATCACTTTACAATAATCATATATAGTTATTTATTTACACCATTATACCCATCCAAGTAAGGTGGTGGTCGAAAATAGATTACACCACGGCGTGGAGACGGTATTCCGCACGTACGCACACGCGGTGATTTCGTTTTCCATAGGATGGATAGAAGGTGAAATATGGTTGTTTCACATTTATAATAACATATCAGTATATTATTAATACTGGTGTTATTACTTTATAATGAAACATCTAAATAAGTGGAAGTAGAAGAAGAAATAAACATGAAAGAGTCGGTAGAAGAGATTACCTCTTCCTCGACGCACCTCCTTTAAACTTCTTCTTAGGGAAGTAGAGTTGGTCTCTTGAGAAGACCAGAACCTCTAGAATGTTTCTAGGAAAGTTTAGAAGAGAAATGGGTAGGTTTTGGACGAGATTAAAGGCTCAAAAGGATGTGAAGAAAAGAGGGAAGGGGTGCCCTTTTTATAAGGGAGGAGAGGGGCACCTTTGAAAAAACTCATAATATTATTTTATAATAAAGTCATGTTCAGTTTATAATAGCTCCAAAATGATTTATTTCGAAACTAAAGTGGGGATGGTTAAAATTAATCTCAAAAAAAATATTTTATATAGGTTTGGGTAATTATAATAACATTATCTTTTAGTTTTAACTGTTAGTTAATTATATTAACATTTACCATGTCACATTGTATTTTTTATATTATACAGTTAATAAACATACCATATACATCCAATAGACCCCCAAGTGGTCCATAAATTATACACATATCATGATATAAGTATCATGGCCGAACCTTAGATTTTTAGGAATATAATAATAATTAATAATATAATATTTGTTTTAAAAACATTTTTATGAAAATTTTGACACTATTTGGTAATTGATTTTTTTGAAACTCATAACAGAATTATTAGTTATAAAAAAGTTAATTAAGTCAATAATAACATGTCATATTAACCTAGAAAATTATTTTAATTCATAAAAAGTCTCAAATTACATTTATTTGTGTATTTATAACATCAATTATGTTAATATTTCATTAATAAGGTAATTACTGCATCATCATTAGGTCATAAATAAATTAACATATATAATGTATAAAAATTATAAATAAAATACCATTATGTAGGAAATAATTTTATATTTCTCAATAATATTTATAGTCTAATTTATCTTATGTATAACCCTATATTAAAAATGATTTAGTTATTAAACGTTGATTTTAACTATTTTAACCCTTCTATAAATAAATTAATAATAAATGCCATAATCTACTCCATGTGGACCTAAATGGTCATATCTTATTCCTAAGGTTGTTTTTGGTCGAATTACACTTATCCAATAGAATTATTACATGTTTTAGGGTAATAATAATATCATTTTTACCCTTAATTACCCTATTTAATGTTAACTATGGTAAATAAAAGTAAAAGGTTACTATTCACCAAAAATAATTTTCATCTCATTGAACCACATTTTAGTCCTTGATAATAACTTTGTGTCTCGGAAATTCTAAATTCCACTCATATAAGCGGTAAAATTATGTTTTATGTGAATTTCCAAATTCTCATAGGAGGTGGGTAAAAGACGGTGACAAGTTCAATAAAATTTTTATATATCTAAAATTATTATAAAATGACTCAAATTAATTACACTGAATTTATATAGGTATTATTTATCAATTTTTACCTGAAAATATATTTAAATAAAATAAATAATTATTTTAATAAAAATTTGGTTTTAAACTATGACTTAGTTTTTTTCACTATTCATCAAAAATTGCATGTTTTCAGAAAAATTAAAAAAATTCACCCTAGGCTAATTTTGATATTCCAAATCCAAAAATATAGTTAATTTTGAAAGGTAAAATTTATAAAATTTCAAAAATTGGGTATTAAAATTCATAACGGCTAGTTTGTATAATATTTTAATAACATATCGCTATTTAGTGAAACTCGGTATTCCGTACAACACACGCTATCGTGAAAGGTCGTGATTGCGTGTAATGTAAGCCAAGTTAGGGTTGTGTGTGGTGAAAGACTCCATTGTTGTTGTGTATAACATAATCCAACCATATTTCATTTATACATTGAATATATATATATATATTCACTCAATGTTGCATAGAATAACTACTATCAAACGAACTTGAAATTGTGTGTAACACAATCCAAGAATAGTGTTGCATATACTGCAAGCCAATATGGTGTTGTGTATAGCACAAGATAATCTTGGTGTAGAGTACATCAAAGAAAATAAAAAGAATAATTCTCATATAATCTCAAGCTGTTACATAGAACACCCATATCACCTCCTCAAGAAAATCCTTTTTTTCATGAGGGTTAGGATTTCCTCAAAACCTGTGTGTTCTATTCCACATATGTCATAGAGACTCATAAAGGGAAATTAGACTACACACATTCTCATTCAGGATAACTAGAATCATCTAATTCTTAGTAGGTGGAAGTTATTTTTCCAGAACTATCAATGGTGGGTCTACTCATTGTACAATGAGTATAGGAACTACTCCTTTCTCTCTCGGCGGGGACTTCTCATGATCATGTCCCTTGATGGAAGGCCCATCAGTTGAATATTTAGTGATAAGATGATAAATTACTAGCATGGGACCCTATCTGGGGATCCTAGCTGGATTTCTATATGGTGTAATCATGTATTTGACAAGATGAACCATGGTCATTAAAATATATATGTAGAGTTGACTGAATAAGAAAAAAATATCAATAAATAGTTCCTATATGGTGCATGTAACATTTTAAATATTCCCAAAAATAAGTTCCTCATAGATATGATTCAACAAATATTTTATCAATGTCCTAGTGAATGGATACATTATCCCCAACAATAACACTTGGTTCGCTGTCCAGGTAGCCGAAATGAAAACCCCTTGACACAATTTTCTGAAATTCCCAAGCCATTCTAAAAATCACTAAAATCAGAAGTTCAACCTTAATATAGATTATATAGAAAATATTTTCAATAATTTTAGATCAAAATTCCTTATTCTAAATCCCACCAAAAGGTTATTTTAAGGTAAATTGTCTTATTTTATGATTTTTGTGGTATTTTGAGCTTAATTAGGAAAATGACCTTTTTTAATTTTTAACATAATTTAAATATTTCTATATTTAGGAAATATCATTTTATATCCTCATCCAAATATTCAAATTTTTTATTTTTCAGATTCTATACATCCGTAAATTCATTTATTTATT
The DNA here is from genome assembly GCA_963277665.1 of Viscum album. Lineage (NCBI taxonomy): Eukaryota > Viridiplantae > Streptophyta > Magnoliopsida > Santalales > Viscaceae > Viscum > Viscum album. Next base: position 492,974,334 of record OY728148.1, on the reverse strand, counting down.
ATTGAACCAAATCTAAATCCAACATTTGGAAGATCAAAACCATATATCAAGTAAGGCCTTCAAAACTATTCAAAAATCTAGCTATTTTTGGTGTTGGGCCTATATCTAATGATTGGATGGACCAAATACACTAAAATTTGGAAGTTGGATGAAAAATAAAAACCTTAAAAACTATAAGGAAGTAGTCCATGTGTGAATCATCCGTCTACATGGACATTAATGCAAAGGAAACAAAATACATGCAATATGGAGAGTCTGTATGGGAATAAAAAGTCTTGGAGTAAAATTGGTATAACTATTTCTAAACATGTCCAAATATATTGAATCTATGTAGAGATATATGAAAGATATTTTTGAACAACTTTTGTAAAGGTTCCACATGTGAATCTTCTGTTTAATGGGTATAACACATAGATACTTTCAAGGGGGAATTATTTCTTATAAAAGGGGGAGAGATCCTCCTTCCAAAACCATTCCAAGCCATCCAATTGACCATAATTGGAGAGGAGGCCATGGGACATGCATATGAGTTATAATTTCATTCTTTTCATTTTATTATAGTTTTCTTTTCTCATGTAACACATATGCATTTTTTTAATTCAAGTGTTTCCATATTCTTCCATATCTATTTATCTTCTATCTCTTATTTAATTCGTCTATTTCTTTCTCATTCCACCATTACCTTTCACACTAAAAAATGAATTTTTGGACCACATATTGGTCTAGGGGAGGTATGGGTAAATTTCATTTATTCAGTGCTTAAACTCTTATGTTTTATTAATTTTATGATGGGCAAGAGTGATGTGCATGGGTGTGGTGATCATCCACCAAGAAACTGATTGAAAACTCATTTATATTTTATTATTAAATAATTTCTCTCCCTTAAAAAGGGTATAATATCCTAATAATATAGGGCTTATAAGTTTAGTGGATGAAATCGAATACGATGCAATGAGGTCCAGGTTTTTGTCACACTATCGATTGAGGTGTTCAATCAACCATGTTTATAAGAGGAAGTGAAATTATGTTTGATAAATGCATTTGATATTTCACAACACTAAATAAATGAATAGTAATTCATGCACAAGAACTCAGAATTTAATTATCAAAATTAATCTAAACACAAAATAAGTGAATGATTGATCCCACAAACCATACCCTAAAGGCCTTGTTATTTCTTTACTAATCTCATTCTGTCATTTCATGTTAGTTTAATCTTTTATTTAATTTAAATTTCAATTATTTCATTGATTAAATAAAAACCACAAAAAAAATAATTATTTTAGGTGAATTATATTATGTGAGTGAACAACTGAGAAATATCCTCAAGTGAGATGAATCTTATCATACATTTTTCTGCACTTGGAAAATATAGAAGTTTTCTTTTTTTCCATGCCTGACGACAGGCGTGCATCAAAACTGGTGCAATTTATGGGGTTCCAATTATTAATTTACTTATTTAATATATTATTATATTATATATATTTTTATTGTCAATATTTAAAAAATATGATAATTTTTTCCGATGATGTTTTCGGATGACCAATTTTTCAATACATGGAACAATTACTCATAGGTGCAAGAAGAGGAAATGAATTATAATAAATATTCCCTCCAAAGTTGGGGTATTCTCATAGGATAATGGTTAGGAAGAATAAAATAGGCATATAAAAGTAGTTATCAACTAAATATTTTATGGCCAGGGTCAATGAGCTTCGAACTAACATACAAAGAATCGAGTACAAGAAGGAATTATCACTATTTTCCCCTCTTTTTCTAAGGAAAACCAAAACATTGAGGAAAACGCAAGGAATATCTGATGTGATTTGTATTTTCATGACTTATTATATTCCATCTTTACTGATTTTATAAGAAATGTGCATAATTTGTGTGAAATATTAATGTTTTAATATTAAGTATAATTTTTTAGCATTTGTAGAAGTAGTCCAATTGAGTCAGTTTAATGTTTTAATAATAACTATCACTATACGGATCCAAATAGTGTGGTTCTTGTTTTTTAGGATTCTCCCTTCAATATAAAACATTTCCTTAGAAGGTACCATGAGCCAATTCGGCCATTTGAGGGGTCATATGGTCCTCACAAACAAGACCAAAGAATCTGTGATCAAACTGGACCAGCCGTGAAGATTGATTTACTGGGATCTAGAAGTCCAAAAACATTAAATCTCCAAAATAATTTGGGGGACTCTACATTTCATCTTGGATAAAAATTTCAAGGCCCAAATTCAAGTACAAGGGGCCCTAATGAAGCTTTGAAGTCCAGCCCACCATTATGACCGAGGAATAAAATCAGTATAGTATTCATGACATATCTCATGATGTAAGCATCAAATCAAGCTGAGATTTGTCAGTGTGAAAGAGACGATATATGCGGCAGACTTTTTTGAAGAATTATTTCGGATTTGAAGGCATATTTCTATTCCAAAATCCATTCACATTTTGTCCATTGAAAAACCATGGCTAGAAATGGACAGTTTACCTTTGTTTAATAAAACCGCCATAACATTGGATCCACCAGTCCAACTGCCTCCAAATTTTGACAGTAGTTGGAAAAATTTATAATATACAACTTTGAAGAAGGAGATATTTAGATATTCAGCTATCTGAATATCAAAATTGGCGATTCTAGTGGAGGGACATATTGGTAATGCAAACAGTCCACTCCTTGGGCTATAATTACTCTCCCCTTCGCTACTTGAGAGGGGTTGGAATTTCAGAATAGAGGATAACATATTGGCACGAACGAAGCCTTGAAAAAGGCTTGGGTGTACATTCCATACTCATGTTTTCACCTGAGAGACCTTTCCTCCTCTTTTTGTTTTCACTTACATTCATTTTCTTCGTTTTTGTAATCTTTTAAGTCTCTTTGTTTGTAATTCTGTTTTAATGCAAGTTTCTTCTTCAATATATCTTATTCTTCTCCACCTTATGTAGTTTAATATTAATGTTCTTAAAATATTTTAAGTTTAGTTGAATCTCCTTCCCTTATTTTCCTCCTCATTCAATAAAAAATCCATTTTTAATTATCATCATTGATCATGTGTGTGTGTTCGACGTACCACTCTTTTCTAATCCCTTTCTTTTTCTTATATTCTTAATTTATCATCATAATTATTATAACCATAATATTAATCACCCAAATGGATGAGTAAAGATCTCATTTGGGTGAGTCAAAATTTAGGGATGTTGTGTGATTGAGAGTATTTGCTCGATGAGTATTCGTTAATTTCACATTGTGTATGTTGGACTTAATATGTCATGGATTAATGACATATTTTATTTAGATTGTTGTTTCCATGGATTATTGGAAACATAAATACACTACCATAAACAAGTACTGATTGATTTTGGAATCCTAGTTAAGTTAAGGCTTGTATTAAAGCTTTAACACTTAGGAATTCTAATCGACGTCATCTTGTGAAGTGGGTGTTAATTTAAATGCAATATAAAGAAAAGCTCAAGGATATCACAAGCTTAACTCCCTAATAATGAACTCTCCCCAATATTTATCAATTTTTTAAATCAATTATATTCAATCAATAATTTTAATTAAGCTCTGCAAACAAACCCCCCTGATCAAAATACAATCAACTAAAAACAAACGACTATTACAAAGTATCACCGCCGAGGATTCGACCCGAGTGCTGCTATACACATTAGCAGAGCACCAGAACATTGACCGGTAGATAGGCGACAATAGGCCATGAATTTAAAATGGTTCCTTTTCTGGGGATGGTGCTTTATGTAGTCATTAGTTTCTGGTTATTGTAAAAAAACAAAAAAAAACAATATTTTAAAACAAATTGAAAAAAAACACAAAAAAAACCAGTATTCCTCTTAAAAATCATAAAGTGAAAAAAATACAAAGAGAAACTCAACTTCCCCTTTCTTCCAAAATCTCTCTGAATGCCTCGTAGCCTCCCAAACAATCCCTAGGATTTGTTTGACCCAGAAATTGAGCGAACACTTCGCCAACTTAGGAGGAACATAAGAGATACTCAAATAATTCAAGAACCAGTCCACATCCAACCAGTTGAAATTGAAATGGCCAATCCTAGGGAACAAAAACTAAGAGAACATGCTTCCCCTGATATGAATTACCTACCTCTTGGTATTCAATATCCAAACATAGAAGCTGGCTTCGAACTAAAATTGTATTGATTCATCTTCTCCCTCATTTTCACGGGCTAGTTAGTGAGGATCCACATCTCCACCTTAAAGAGTTCCAAGTAGTGTGCTCTACCATGAAGCCTCAAGGGGTTTCGGAAGAACAAATCAAACTATGAGCCTTCCCTTTCTCCCTATCTGACACTGCTAAGTCATGGATCTAATACCTTCCTCCTGGTTCAATAACCACATGGAATGACATGAAGCGACTCTTATTAGAGAAATTCTTTCCTGCTTCTCATACTGCTTCTATCCGAAAGGAAATAAGTGGTATCCATCAATTCCCAAGTGAATCACTCTATGATTACTAGGAGAGGTTCAAAAAGCTTTTTGAAACCTGCCCACACCACCAAATTCCTGACCAAATCTTGATCCAACACTTCTATGAGGGGTTATTGGCTATGGAGAGAACTCTCATAGATGTCGCAAGTGGCAGTGCTCTTGTTGATAAAACTCCTACAGTAGCACGTGATCTCATAAGTAACACGGATACAAACACACAACAATTCCATTCTCGAGCACATTCTCAAGTCAAAAAAGCCCATGATAATCAATCAGTTGAGCCGAAGAAGATGACCGTGTGGATGAGTGAACTTATAGGTTTTGTGTGACAGCTAGCTGTGGCCACCAAATACCCAACCTCATCTTCTCCGCAATCAATATTTCGTAGACCTATCAAAAATTATGGAATCTGCAACTCTCCATCTCATCCAACTAACACATGTCCACAACTTCAAGAGGATCAATCCAATTCATCTGGACCAATGGAGCTCAATGCAGTATTTGCTCAGCGGAACACCAATCCTCAACTATCAGGTCAGTTTGTTAGAAACTTCAACCAACCTCACTCTGAGCCCTTCTCCGCTAAATTTAACCAATGATTGAGGTATGGTGACCCCATGTCTCACCCCCCTCAATTCCCTCCTCAAAACCCAAACCAATTCCAATATGGCCAAGGTGGTGGTAACTTCCATCAACCTTATCCTTTTGTTCCACAACCTCAAAGGAACAATCCTCCTCCTGGATTCCATTATCCTAGTGAGCCTTCCCAATTCCAAAACCAATACAATCGATTTCCCAAGAACAAAAATCAATGCAATCCCAACCAGGGACAAGCCTCTTCTTCCAAGAAACCATGGGAAAGTGTAGTGGAAGATCTTTCCTCCTTCACCAGTTCTAGCCTTAAAAACATTGAAACTCAAATAGGTCAACTTGCATCCCACCTGAGCCAGCAACACCAATCAAATTCTTCCCAACTCCCAGATCAACCATTACCCAACCCCAAGGGTAATGTAAGTGCAATTGCACTTAGATCGGGAAAGAAACATGCTATGCCTCAATATAAATCCTCAAATCATCCTTTGAATGTCGACCTAGAAAATGAAAAGAAATAGAAACTTGAAAAGGAACCTGAATACATTACCTCACCTCCTTCCATTCACTTAGGAATCCAATTCCTTTTCATCAAGCTGTTGCTAAACCAAGAAAGTCCTTTGAACCTGATCCTAAAACTATTGACATGTTTAGACGTGTTGAAGTATACATTCTCCTCTTAGATGCCATAAAACAAATTCCTAAGTATTCCAAGTTTCTCAAGGAGTTGTGTACCCACAAGAGGCAACATAGGACCTTCGAAAATGTTTCCACCTAGCAGTCTATTCCCATAAATTGTAATGATCCAGGGTCCTTTATGGTTCCATGCCAAATTGGATGTTCAAACATTGATGATGCACTCATAGACATAGGATCCTAAATCAATGTCATGCCAAAATCTATATTCTCCGAACTTTGTCTAGGTCCTTTACACCCAACGGGTGTTGTCATCTAGTTAGCCAATCGAAGCACAACCAGTCCTGAGGGAATAATTGAGGATGTCCTTGTCCGAGTCAATGATATTATCTTCCCTGCTGATTTCTATGTCCATGACATGGAAGGTGAGACGAACTCTTCTCGATCTCCCCTAATTCTAGGAAGACCATTCATCATGGTTGCGAGAACCAAGATTGATGTCCATTCAGGCATCTTATCCATGGAATTCGGTGACCAACTGGTCATGTTTGACATTTTCCAAGCCATGTGATACCGAACTGAGGACCACTCTACATTCTCAATTCATACTTCTAAGGACACTTCTAAGAGTAAATCGAACACCAATCCACAATGTTCTTCGTGTTCTAATGACAAAGGATCTTGTGAAATTTGCACTATGATTAACCAAGTCATGAATGGTGATGCTGATGTGGGCCTCTCATTCATAGATTCCATCAATCTAGAGGAACTTGTAAACTCTATTGAATTCCACATCAATTCTGTTCTCTACTGCTCCACCTTGGACAGTATTAAGGAAAATGAACCTGAAGCAACTGAAGTCCCTTCTTCCATTCCTGAGTTGTCGAGCCCAAAAGTGAAAGATGAGACTGATCTAAAACCTCTTCCAGCACACCTGAAATATGCATTCCTCTTCCATGATCACTCATATCCAATCATTATCTCTGCCACACATACTGAAACCGAGGAGTCCAAACTTGTTCAAGTGTTAGAGGAAAACAACAAGGCCTTAGGTTGGACCCTAGATGACATGCCAAGAATCAACACTACCCTTTGCATGCATCACATCCATCTTGAGGATTCATCCAAACCAATTAGACAACCACAAAGAAGATTCAATCCACTCATCTTGAGGTAGTTAGGGAAGAGATCACCAAGCTTCTTCAAGAAGGTATTATCTACCCAATTTCTGATAGTGAATGGGTTAGTCCAATTCAAGTTGTACCTAAGAAGGGTGGGATAACTGTTGCCACAAATGAACATGGAGAGGTAGTCACAACTCGAGTGAAGAACAAATGGTGTGTATGCATCGATTATCGAAAATTGAATGCTGAAAGACGAAAAGATCACTACCCTCTTCCATTCATTGATCAAATGCTAGAAATAGTAGCCGGAAAGTAACACTATTGCTTCCTTTATGGATACATCAGCTATTTTCAAATCCCAATCTCACCTCAAGATCAAGAAAAGTCTACTTTCAGATGCCCCTTTGGGACATATGCATATAGAAGAATGCCTTTTGGCCTTTGAAATGCTCCTGCAACATTCTAGAGGTGTATGATGAGTATCTTTTCAGAATTCATTGAACATTGCATGGATGTCTTCATGGATGACTTGACCATTTATGGTTAGTCATTTGAATCTTGTTTGAATTAACTCTCTCTAGTCCTTCAAAAGTGTGTCATGTGTAACCCTGTGTTAAATTTTGAAAAATGTCGCTTCATGCTTTCAAATGGGATTGTTCTAGGGCACATAATTTCAAAAGATGGTATTGAAGTCGATCCTGCCAAAATTGAAGTGATCCAATCACTTCCTGAACCCACTTCTGTTTGAGACATCTGTTTATTTCTCGGTCATGCTAGTTTCTATCGGAGATTCATCCATAACATCAGTAAAATTTCCCTCCCACTCACTCGTTTGCTCCAAAATGATGTCACTTTCCATTTCGATGAGATTTTCAAGAGGGCATTTGTTAAACTCAAAACTACTCTAAAATCTACCCCAATAATCCAACCCCCAAATTGGTCCTTACCCTTTGAGTTAATGTGTGATGCTTCTGATAGAGTTGTTGGGGCTGTTCTTGGTCAATGAAGAGAAATGATTCCTCATGTCATCTATTATGCCTCAAAAACATTTGATGAAACTCAATCTCACTACACTGTGACTGAAAAGGAACTTCTAATTGTGGTTTTTTCCTTAGATAAATTCTGTCCCTATCTCTTAGGTTCCAAAATCATAATCTTCACAGACCATTATGCTATAAAGTTATTACTCAAGAAAAGTGATTCCAAACCGAGGCTAATAAGATGGATCCTAATGCTCCAAGAGTTTGACCTCGAAATCAAAGATAGACCTGGAAAATAAAACCATGTGGCTGATCACTTGAGTAGAATTTCTAATTCTTCTCATTCAGAAATCATTGATCCTGAATTCCCCATTGAGAACCTTTCATCTCTCAATCCAATGTTACCATGGTATGCCCCAATTGTATATTATTTGGTTTCTAGTGTTTTTCCTGAAATGTTTTCAAAAGAACAAAAATAAAGTTGAAAAGTGATTCAAAATACTATTTTTGGGAAGAAAATAAACATTGGAATACTAGGACTGACATGGTAATTAGGAGATGTGTTAAAGAAAATTAGCATTCTTCCATCTTAGAATTCTGTCACTCACTTCCTGGAGGTGGCCACTTTTGATCACAAATAAACTCCCAAATGGTCCTAGACTCTAGATTCTTTTGGCCTTGACTCTTCAAGGACTCACATGAGTTCTTCCAATCATGTCCCACTTGCCAAAAGTTCGGAACAATCCCCAAAATAAATGAAATCTCCAAAATCCTTTAATATTTTGTGAAATCTTCGATGTTTGGGGCATCGATTTCATAGGACCATTTCCCCCTTCCAATGGATTCTCATACATTCTTCTTGCGGTCGATTATGTTTCAAGGTGGGTTGAGGCCAAACCCACTAGGAAGGATGATGCTCATACTGTTAGTGAGTTCCTAAAGACCCACATCTTACAATGATTTGGAACACCACGTGCCTTGATCAGTGACATAGGAACCCATTTTTGGTAATAGAACCATGGAACCTCTTCTGAAAGAGAATGGGGTTGTACATAATAGTTCAACTGTATATCACCCTCAATCAAATGGCATGGCTGAAATTTCTAATAGAGAAGTGAAAAGGGTACTTGAGAGAATTGTTACGCCCACCAGAAAAGACTGGACTGAGAGACTTGGTGAAGCCCTTTGGGCTTATTGAACTGCCTATAAAACACCCATTAGGATGTCTCCTTTTAGGCTAGTTTTTGGTAAAGCGTGTCACTTACTAGTTGAAATCCAACATAAGTCTTTTTGGGCTGTGAAAACCTGTAATTTTGATTGTGAAAAATCAGGTGAAGAAAGACTGTTGCAATTGGCTGAACTGGACGAGCTCTGACTTGATTCCTATGAGAATTCTAATCTCTACAAATAAAATCCAAGGCACTCCATGATAAACACATCCTGAGAAATGTATTTCATGAAGGTGAAAAGGTAATTCTCTTCAATTCTCTATTTCAGTTTCACCAAGGTATGCTTAATTCTCATTGGGAAGGTCCTTTTGTTATTACTAACGTTTACCGATTTGGTGCAGTGAAAGTCCAAGACCCCTATTCCAAATGGACATCCACAGTTAATGGACATCTGTTAAAGAATACCCATGAGAGGATTCACAATCCTGGATCAACATCAACTTCCACTGGATCCCCAACTTCTCGAGCCTACCTAGTACTAGATGGAGAAGGTGACCCGCCAAATCCAAACCAGGGGGTACCTTTTTCCCTTTAACTCTCTCTATCTATACCTCTCTCTACCTCTTTCTTCTTCTTCCTCTCTCTTTCAATTTTTTTTACCATTTTCATTATCAAAACTTGTATTTTTCACTTTCTCTTTTGTGTGGGTGCATCTTTACAAAAATAAAAACCTAAAAAACAAAACAAAAAAAAACAATCACATAAAATAATACAAAAAAAAATATAAGTCATGCATACTCACCATCGAGTTTTGAAATTTTGTACAACCATTTTGGGGAGTTAACATACATTTTTTCATCTCAAAATTTTTTTATTTTCATTATGACTTTGGATAAATAATTTTGTGTCAAAACCAACACATTTTGAATGCTCAATTTTTGAAATGATTTTCCCCAACCATGAGAAAAAACATTTCCTTTCATTCCAAGGCCAACTATGGCCATATTTTCAAAATGTGTGTTTTGACCCCCATTTGTGAGTCTTGAGCTTGTGGACCCTTGAGCTGAATTTCTTACCTTAGTGTGTATTAATATGATAGAGGAATTTTATGAACCACATGAGAATCACAATAGCAAAATAGCCTCCCATTTCCCTCACATTAATTCTCTTTTTGAAAGCCCCTTAAAGACTATGAAAATATTTTTTTTGATAGCCACATTACAAGCCAAATACCTTATCCCACCAGATATCAACATGGATTTTCATTGCATAAGTTTTTGAAATTTAAGTGTGGGGTAAAGGATTTCATTTTGGGGTATCATTTCCTTACTTTCTGGCGTGTTATCATATGCTTGAGGGGAATCATCCATTTTATTGTGGGGGGGGAGGTTTTCATTCAGTGGTATTTGGGAATGTATTGTACAAATTATATTGAAAAGTGTTCAAAAAAAATTCAAACAAAAATAGAGATAAAAAAAATCAAAAAAAATAAAAAAAATGGGTTTTGTATTGGGTAGGTCAAAAATCACTCTTCCTCAACCTTTGATCTTGTTATAACTATTACAATTAGTATCGTGAGGACATCAAACATGGGTTGGGATATGAGTGTGAGATCTGTTTCAAGGTCAACTTTTGAAAAAACAAAGGAAAAAAAGGAAAAGAAAAAAAGATCACCTGCATTATATTCTTATTGGGAGAAGTTTTTTTGTTTTTTTAAATATTCTATATACTCATTACCTTCATGTTTTCTTCATCTATTGTGTCTTTCTTCAAACAATCATTCCCTTGTAAATATGTTTTTCCATTTCCTTCCATGTTTTCTTTAAAAAAATGTGCATTGCTTTTTCTATGTTGGTATTTTAACCCTCTTCTTCTCTCTATTGGACATTATATTCCTACCATCCCATAGCCACAGGAAAACCCCTTAAAAGGACCTCTGGATTCTTGTTCACTTTGGATAGGTATTGGAAGCTGAGAGCTCTTTTCACACTCTATGATTTTTACTTTTGGTTGGTGAATGAGTGAACCTCCACAAATGAATTTTATCATCTTGAGAGGTGTGAGTTTTGAGTGTCCACATTTTCCATTTCTAAATTTGATCATGAAAAATTGAATTATTTTTGGTACATTGTTTCTGTAACAAGTTGTGGTGGAATTCAAAATTGATGAGTGAAATAGTCTAAACCTCCCCTGATTTGAGAAAACAAAATTTTAAAATCTGTTGGTGAGTAAAAATGATTTTGTCATGTTTTTATATTTGTTGCACATGAGGACATGCACAAAACTAATTGTGGGGGAGTTGATGTTATTAATATTTTCATGACTTATTATATTCACTCTTTAATGATTTTATATGAAATGTGCATAATTTGTGTGAAATATTAATGTTTTAAAATTAAGTATAATTTTTGAGCATTTTTAGAAGTAGTCCAATTTAGTCAGTTTAATGTTGTAATAGTAACAATCACTATACTGATCCAAATTGTGTGGTTATTAATTTATAGTATTCTAATTTCAATATATAACATTTCATTAGAAGGTACCATGAGCCCATTCTTCCATTTGAAGGGTCATATGGTCCTCACAAACAAGACCAAATAATTTGTGATCAAATTGGACCAGCCTTGAAGAATGATTTTCATGGATCAATCCAGAATTCCAAAAACATCAACTCGCCACCATAATTTGGGGGACACTACATTTAATCTTGGATAAAAATTTCAAGGCCCAAATCCAAGTACAAGGTGCCCAAATAAAGTTTTGAAGTCCATCCCACCATTCTGGCCGAGAAATAAAATCAATATAGTATTCATGACATATATCATGATTTAGCATCAAATAGAGCTGAGATTTTTCAGTGTGAAATAGGAGATAGAGACGTCCGACTTTGTTGAATAAGTAATTCAGATTTGAAGGCATATTCCTATTCCAAAATCCATTCACATTTTGGTCATAGAAAAAGCATGGATCGAAATGGGCAGTTTACAATTGTTTAATAAAACCGTCATAACATTGGATCCACTTGTCCAAATGCCTCCAATTTTTGACAGTAGTTGGAAAACATTATTATATAAAACTTTGAAGCTGGAGATATTCAGATTTTCGTCTGTCTGAATATCCAAATTGGAAATTCCATTGGAGGGACATATTGGGGATGCAAATAGTCCACTCCTTGGGCTATAAATACTCTCCCCTTCTCTCCTTGAGAGGGGTTGGCATTTAAGAATAGAGGATAACATATTGGCACGACCAAAGCCTTTCCAAAGGCTTGGGAGGACCTACCATACTCAAGTTTTCACTTGAGAGACCTTTCCTCCACTCTTTGTTTTCACTTACTTTCGTTTTCTTCGTTTTTGTAATCTTGTAAGTCTCTTTGTTTGTAATTCTGTTTTAATGCAAGTTTCTTATTCAATATATATTATTCTTCTCCACCTTATGTAGTTTAATATTAATTTTCTTAAAATATTTTAAATTCAGTTGAATCTCTTTCCCTTATTTTGCTTCCTCATTCAATCAAAAATCTATTTTTAATTATCATCATTTTTCGTGTGTGTGTGTGTTTGACGTACCACTCTTTTCTAAGCCCTTTCTTTTTCTTCTATTCTTAATTTATCATCATAATTATTATAACCAGAATATTAAACACTTAAATGGCTGAGTAAATTTTTCATTGGGGTGAGTCAAAATTTGGGGATGTCAAGTGATTGAGAGTATTTGCTCGATGAGTATTCGTTAATTTAACATTGTGTATGTTGGACCTAATATGTCATAGATTAATGACATATTTTGTTTAGCATGTGGTTTCCATAGATTATTGGAACCATAAATACACTACCATAAACAAGTACTGATTGATTTTAGAATCCTAGTTATGTTAAGCCTTGGATTAAAGCTTTAACACTTAGGAATTCTAATCGATGTCAACTTGTGAAGTGGGTGTTAATTTAAATGCAATATAAAGAAAAGATCATAGATATCACAAGCTTAACTCCCTAATGATGAACTCACCCCAATATTTATCAATTTTTTAAATCAATTATAGTCAATGAATCATTTCAGTTAAGCTCTACAAACAAACCCCCCCTAATCAAAATACAATCAAATAAAAAAACCACTATTACAAAGTATCATCGCCGAGGATTTGGCCCGAGTGCTACTATACACATTAGCAGAGCACCGAAACTTTGACCGGTCGATAGCCGACAATCGTCCATGCATTTTAATATCAATAGCCCAACCATTTTAGGAATAAAATTCAAGAAGAAAATGATGATCTTGAGTTGACTCATGATGAGGAAGACATACATGTTGTGTTCGTTATGGGAGATCAATAAGATCTGGATGAATTATGGAATGATAATGAGGTATAACATGATCTACCAAATAATTACAATGTAGAAGAGCCAGTACTATTTCATATTAATATATTCATGGAAGAGGATGAAGCCAAAGTAGTGATGCAATTTGAATAAGTGATGGAAGATCCCTACTCCATACTTACATCCACTGATACTCACATTCAAGAGGCACTTATCACAAAATAAGTGATTGATCCAACCCAACTCCGGGATTTTATTATTTATTGAACTCTATAATTTTTTATTTCATTTGATTTGATTTTAGTATCACTCATTATTGTATTTAATTTTCAAATTTACCCACTCGTTGATTTTCCATCGAGGAAGTTGAAGAAACAACACCTTCATGTGTTGAGGAACACATAGAGATCCTTGATTATAATGAACACATATTTTTGGAAGCCCATGAAGAAATCCAATAGTGGGGCCTGGGGAAACTGAGTTAGAGGATGCTCACACTTAAAGTTTGAATTCTAATTTACATTCTTCATGTTCAAATTCTATCTAATTAAAAATAAATTCAAACCAAACTTTTGAAATTACAATTCATATAATCCGTGATGAGACAACACTGGAATAGAAACATAATGTTCCCCAAGTATCAATAAAAGAGGATGAGGACCCATACTTCTTCCTACCTCACCATGAAAAATAAATCATTTTGAGAAGAGGACAGATATAGTTTATTATATCCATGGATCATTTCTCACTACCAAAAAATAATTGGATGATAGGAAAAGTCACATGTGGTGGTTCAAGTCCAATAAGATCCACCCACCTTCCGATTTTGGATAACAGCTGGTACTGACCCACTAATGGAAATAAAAATTCAAGCCCCACTTGGGGGATAACACCAAGATTTATCTTTACATGTTTTATTTAAATTATATTTCAATTTAATATTTTATTAATCAAGCATGAATCCCACTCTCTCTTATCTTTTTGAGATTAAATTAAATGATCCTTATGATTAATTAAGTAATTTTATTTTTTAGGTTCATGATGGAACAAGAAAGAATCAAATATACATGGGGGAAACAGGGAAAATCTATATTTAAAATGGGGTTTCACTATTAATTTTTATCTTTTAAATTCCATAAATGTTTTTCCCAATTATGATTTGTGTATTATACTGGAAATTTACTACCCATACTTGAATTCATTTTTTACATGACATATCTAAGAGAAATGAGTTTCTTAAGAATCTAGGGATTCTATGTTTATGATTTCAATGTGAATTAAGTTGAATGAGTAAAATTGAAAATTGAATGTTTAATGTGAAGCATGGATACAGAAATGAGAAATGAAGATTTGAGGGAATTAGTGGACTCAAATAACTGAAATTTCTTTACCATTTTACATTTTTTGAATTTCTAAAATTCATTTTAATTTTTTTTTATTAGTCATTCAATGAGTGATTGTCCCAAGTCATAATTCTCATTCTCTAGAGTATTTCTAGATCAAGAAATTCCAATTTATTCTTAAGCATATTTCTTGAGTGATATTGGAACATGAAACTCATCAGAGATTTTATTTGAACTTGTAAAATCTATGGATATGAAAAAAACACATTTAAAATTATTGAGGCATCTTTGGAAAAGGCCTTATCTATAAATACAACATTTACATCAATCCTTCTTTATCCCATAGAGACGTTGAATGAAATTTATAGGTATGATTCATGTTTTAATACATTTCTTTATCCATTTCTACCATACTCTTATTAACTTCATGATATTTTATGGTTGGAGTGTGGGGTTAAAAATAATCCTGAAAAATTGGATGATTTACATTGTAAGAATGATGTGTGGGGGTGTTTACTGTGGGAATTGTAAATGGTTGTGAAATCATTCATTTTACACTATTGTTATCCCCATCATGAATAAAAAAATAAAATATCAAAAATAACCAAAAAAATGAGTTCAATGGGATTTGGTTAAACCAAAAATCTACATCATAAGAACTATGATTTTTATCATACGTGGTTAGGTGGATGATGTGAGGTCTATTCTAATCATAAACATTAAAAAAATAAAAACAATAAATAGAAAGGTTCCTTGAAAAAGAAAAAAATTATTAAAATAATATATATATATATATATATATATATTGTTGACGCTCCTTTTTGTGACATTGTCTAAAAAGAATGGAATAGGAAATGACTTAGCACAAATTGATTCATCTTTTGAAGAAAACCTCAAAAATTGATAAGTACATGAATAAGGATTCAAAAGCACATGCGCCGCACAAGTTCCATCACTATGGTGCAAGTCCACTTGCGCGACGCCTAATGGTTGCGCAAGTGACTTGCGCGCCCTAAGTGTTAATTTCCCAGGGTCTTTTCCAGCCTATAAATAAACCTAGTGGGCTCCCCATTTAAGGAGGAATTTTTCTAGAATTCACATAGAGAGCTATGAACTCCCAAGTCTATTCTTCAGGTCTTCTGAACACTTCTAATGTAATTATTTTCCTAGAATGGAAGATCTAAACAAGAGGAGTAAGGTATATGTGTTAGAATTCACTAAAACTTGCACGCCTAAGTGTTTTACCCTTAAGGGAAATGGACACACTTGCGTGCCGCCCTACTTATTCACCAGAACTTGCGCATCCTCTTCAGGAATGTCTCTAGGGATAATACCAAGGGTCTGATCCAAGTCTCGCCCAAATATTACCCTAAGGACTGACAACCGCTCATGTACCCATGTCCCACGTAGGTATACCTGCGCGACCAGGACTGGCGCGCCCACGCAGTACCTGTGCGCCTTCCAGGACTTGCGCACCCCTGCCTTTTGGGTGCCTTTCATGCCAATTTTACACCTCTTATACCGTTCCACCTCTCCTATTCAAGATTCAGTCTTCAAAACATTCTTCAAAGCCATTTATGGCATATTTTCTTGATTGAATTCCTTATCTGAAAGGAATTCTATGGAATATCTCTCAAAACCTAGTCATTTACACATATTTATGTCACTAATGGTTGAGATTTCATTCATTCAACCTCATCCTTTAAGATGATATATTCTTTTAACCTGGGCCTCATTTTCAAAAATAATCCCCAGTCATATTTCTCAAATCTGGGCATCCTCCTTAGGAGTAAGCCCCAATTCTTCCAACCTGGGCCTCCTTTTCAGGAGTAAGCCCCAGTCATAATTCCTTTAACCTGGGCCTCCTTTTCAGGAGTAAGCCCCAGTATCAAAGGTCCCCTAATATGGGCATCCTCTTCAGGAGTAAGCCCTAATCATAATCCTCTTAACCTAGGAATCCTTTTGAGGAGTAAGCCCTAAGTCCCCTAATCTGGGTATCCTCCTCAGGAGTAATCCCCAATCATAATCCTCTTAACCTGGGCCTCCTTTTCAGGAGTAATCCCCAGTCATAATCTTCTTAACCAGTCCTAAATTACTTTTGATATGGGTCTCCTTCTCAGGATTAAAACTCAATCATAAGTCCCCTCTTAATTTGGGCCTCCTTTTATGGAGTAATCCCCATGTTAGAGTATCCAAATCTCCATAAAGTACATATACCTTTATGGACCCTGTTCCTGGATTTCTTCCATGAAGTAAATCCTAATCTCCATCTATTTGGGCAGTCATACATACATAAGCCCCACATCATTTCTTATGATACATCTTTTATGGCACAATTGTCTAGTTTTACCAATACCTCCTGTTTCTCACACTGATCATGACTCACGTGAGATTCGAGTGTAAAAGTAATTATGACATATTTTTTGAGCCATCAATCATAAACATCTTATTCCCTTACTCGAACTACATGGATTATGATTCCTTTTCCTAAACAAAGGATACGTAGGTAGCCCATCTGCGGGTACGATCCCAACTCTAAAATAATCAATGTCTTTCTGAATGACAATAATGTTCAAGTGCCCCACTGAGTGGCTTTAAAACTAGTATGGTCATCATAATGACCAAGATACTTTTATTTATCAATGGATACCATGGACTAAGAATCTCTAACAAATATTGATGATTCTCTATCAATATATAACATCGAATACATATAAAAGATTCTATAAATTTCCTACATATCAATCATTGATTGTCAAATCTAAAGGAAAACCCATTTTATACTTGGTAATCTAATATGGATTCACAAGCATAACTTAAATCTATAAAGAGAGTCCCGAAGTAGACAATAATTCCCCTAAAAAATGTGTGATGAGTCCGACCTCCCATCCTCACTACCAATGCAAATTTATAATCCTCATCAGTCCACAACTAATGAGAGCCTACTTTGGAATGTAGGTTCAAATGTATATGGAATCATTGGGTGTTTCCGGTTCTACAAACAAACCCGTTAGAAACTTCTTGGAATGTTTGAATATTAAATCAATGAGATAATCCCCAATTCTAGAGGGAAACAGAAAATGGTGAACACGACGTGAATCCTTAACCAAGTTAAAATGATATTTTGCTTATTTGTTAGGCCCCTATTTAAAACTCAATGAGAGGGCCAACAAAAACAATCATTGACATATGTGCTCATCCAAAAGATGTAGTGGATGAATTTATCTTGATTACATCTATTCTATCAAACAGGCACTCTTTTACAAGATATTTTATGGATTATCTTATGTTCACATCCGTGAATACGTCTACTGTGAAAACTTCTGTTGCAAATGCCACTACTGCTACTCATGCTAGATCATCATCCGCTCTGAGGATGATATCACCTACTCAGCATCTTCAATGCTGGGTATCAAATTCACTGGTTAAGGAGTACCATCAAAACAGTACAATTCCAACTATGGAGGCTGCCTGACAAGCCCTACATGTAAACAATTCACCTCAGTTGTCTGGACATCGACGACCAGTGATCAAGAAGCAGGCGGTGCTAACCACCGTCTCCAACCATTTCGGGTCGTTATCTCCAGAATGAAATCACCATTCACTCCCATATTCTGAGGAGGTGAATGATAAGGTCCCTCAGGGCCTTAATTCAAGGAGACAAGAGTCCTTCCTGAGGGATCCCACCAAAAATCGCTGCCAGACTCGTGCGGCAGTGCGCCCTCAACATGATGAGGTTACCAATTACAGGCATTCGTCTCAGGTTCCTCGAACCCGAGCAGGCAAGACGAATCACCAGAAGTGAAATCCGGTTAACAGTGAGCAGGTTGTCATCTCTTCCATCTCCGAAAAAGTCCACCAACCTAACATGGTGGAAAGCAATGTGCGGGCACACACACCTACCCGTTTTAATTCCGCTGTCTAGCAGACTCGTCTGGCAGATTCACCCCAATCCCGTCAGGCAATTCATGTGGAGTTTTATAGGCAGAAACATACATTTGTTTATACATCATCAGCTAGTCAGTAGGATCTTTTGACTACATATGATGGATCTCGTCAACCACGTTCGACGAAGTGCAATCACCAGGCACATACACTTGCTAGTACTAATCAATCCTACCAACAGTCTCACTTGGTAGCATTTGGAGAAGTCAGTCGGAATGCTCCGGCGACAAACAAGAGGCAGACTCAATTCTCTGCCCCCACACTTGAGTACTTTCAGGATTCACTTACAGGAAAAGGGGGACAAGAGCAGGCACATACACCTAATCCAAGCATGAAATGGACGCATATCCACGTTCCGGTAGCTGAAGTCACCAAGCATATTCTATCAATGGTGAAAGAGCATCAGTAAATCCCTGATCATATTCTGGATGCTTGCCAGGATGTTATAACAACCTCAGCAACATCTTAGGGAAAGACAGATAAATCTATCCCTACCAGTGGTGTGACACATCAACAGTTCACTCTGGAAAAGACACACACATCTGTTCCAGTCCAAGAGGGTTGTGGGGCGTACTCCCCCATATCATACGGACAACCAAGTCCGACATATACACCTAGTTTGAACGGCGATAATCAGCCTAACCTAATCATTTCTCCTAAGTAGTCACACACACATACTAAATTGAGTAAGAAGGTGTCTAAGAAGAAGACCCACCCAGGACAGTCATGAAATCAAGATCCAATCGGTAACAAGGCCTTTCTTGATGCTAGAGTTCATGAAGCCCTCAAACATTTATCTGTTGGAATGCAAGATTCTACTCCCTCATTTCCCAAAAGTGGGAACATTAATTCTGAAGGTTTTCAACAAACATTTTTTCATGAAGGCTTTCTTCATGACTATTCAGTCGATCTCGAAGTTTTATCTTCAGATGAGAGCCACATGAGCCCTATGTGTGGTCAGAAGACCAAGGAGAGAGATATCTCATCTTTTTCTGTATCCCACCATGGTGGTCCTCCCCATGATAACGAATTTATTTCCGAAAGTCCTCTCTGCAGTAGTGATGCACATTGCCCGGGAAATTCTCCAGTATACAATGTAGTGCCAAGAAAGACCTCCTATCATGAGGCACATGAAAATGTGAAACCATTCATGTATGATGCTTTATCTATAGTAGGTGAAATACTTTCTCAATCAGTAGATAGCCCAGGGTGTAGTTCATTCTCCGAACCACCCCTAAGCCATTCGTCTTCTAGTTTGATTAGTGATATCTATACCAATCCTGTTGAATCCAATGAAGCAACAGGGAAGCACCAGCTCTGGTCAAACCAGGTAGAAGAATCTTCATTGAATGATAAAGAGGAAATTCTGAACATGAGAAAACAACATGCGAAAGGTGAAGTTCCAGTCATGTTTTGGACTCTAGCTGACTATTAGTATGACATTCCAGAGATGTTGACAGAAGGTGGAATTCAAGATATTCATCTCAACATATGGAAAACCCTTTGTCAGTTTAAAAAGAATGTATTATCTTATGATTAATATGAAAATCATATTAAGATAATAGATGTGTTAAAATGCCAAATTGACTTGAAATCTCTATCAGTCTCTCGATATCTGAAGGACGAAAAGCAGCAGAGAGCCCTTCAGCGTTCATGCCTTGGAGCACTATGAAGATTGCACTAGTTAATTTCCAATGCCCCATCTGGTATTCATGTCAGGGGATAGGCTGTTCATGGAGAACTGCATTTCACAGTGCTCTCCAGTCAGCAAAGCCCACTTAAAATGGTCTCATGCAATGTTATTGCCCATGGCCGGCCACAAATTCCTGGGTTTTTTTCTAATCAAAAGCTTACCCGAGAACATGCCCCAACTAGTTCCTCTCAAAATCAAGAACATAGGGAACAATTTGTTGAATTAATACTGCATCAAGAAAAATAGAATATTGAAAAGGCCTCTTGTATAGAGAAAGCACATCATCAAGTGATAGAAGTGTCAGAAATCATCCAACAGTCTTTTGAGCCGGGTTATAAAAGTGGATGTCGATTGATGCATCCTGCTAATTTCCGGACCAAGGTCTGCAAGATCGTAAGATCTTTTATTAAAGTCTCAGAACTAGCTTGTCAAGAGCCACCCCAGCTCACCAGACTGGGGACTCTTTTAATCCAACCCTCAGAATCAAAAAATAGGATTCGAGGAGTTGAGAGAGAACAGCAGGAACAGCCCCAGTCCACCGGACTGGGGAATTTTTGAAATCATCAATCCCATCCTCAGCGAAAGTCAGTCTTCTATCGATTCGGTAAGAAGCCATAGGAGGAATGAAGATCCAAATTATCAAGAGATTCCCTCCAAATTACGGTTTGTCAAGATGTTCCTGAGGGATTGAATCAACAAAAGGCAATGTATCATCAAAGAAATGGAAGAAGAAAATATCACAGAAATGCTGATAGAAGGGATGCGATACATTATGAATCAATCAATGTCATCAATGTCATTGTTGCAGATCCACCAGATGAGGATCACTCCGGGGATTCAGATGAAGAGGTTCATGCCCAAGAAGATGTAGGCACAAACATAAATGAAGAAGGTGTGTGTACACGAAATCAAAGGATTACTCAGAACCTACGTAATCCTTCATGTAACCCACTCCCCCCTCTCTAGAAGGGATCAAACAAGGGGAAGGGAAAGAATCAGGTCACATATCCTTCCTCTATATAAGGCCAATCGCTCTCACTAGAGAAAATATTTTCACAACAGGAGGAAGAGATTAAGGGATTGAAAAGGTTGAATGCATAACTACTTCAGGGAAGTCTTCTTCCTAAACGTGTTGGATTCATTCAGCCAAGGAAATTAGTTGAAGCTACTGAGATGGATCAAGAATATCCTCCTCTATCAGTACACCCTCACAGGTCTAATCCTATAGGTAAAGTGAAAAAACAATTGGTAGTGCTTCCATCAGTTGCAACACCAGCTGCCATACCTGTCCAAACTCCAGTCATTGCACCTGCCCATGTCCATGATCAATAGGATGTTTCTCAAAATTTAATAACTACCATTGAGTCATTAACATCTCGGTTAGAGACTATAAAAGGGTAGCGTTCACTGATTCAACCACAAATGGGAGCTTACCCTGAATGGGTAGATTCAGTCTCTCCCCCATCATGTTTTGGGAACCCTGAATTCCCTATTTTCAATGGATCAAGCGATCCTGAACAGCATTTGACGCATTACGTGTCTTGTTGCAATCCTATGATGGGAGCTCCGGAGCAGCAAGAAGCATTGAAACTCAGATGCTTCGTGCGAACCTTGCAAGGACCAGCCTTTGTCTGGTACACAAGCTTGAAATCCCAGTCAATTACTGGATGGGAAGATATCTACCAATGATTTCTATTTCAATTCAGCTCAACTTTTCCACAGACAACAGTTTTCGATCTTACAAACTGTAAGCAAAGGGAGAATGAAAGAGTCTATGATTTCATTTCTCGCTGGAAGGGATTAACATATTCCCTAAGATTAGCACTTCCTCAAGAAGAATTGTTTCTAATCTGTGTGACAAATTTGTGTGATGAGTTACGCACACCGCTGATCCCTGTGAAATACACAGGAGGGTTTCGAGACTTTACTTCAATCGCTCAACATACTGAAGATTCTCTTATACATACTAAGGCTAAATCTCGTGTAATTCCATCAGCTATAGGAAGGAGAATGGTTAAAGCAGATACTACTATAGTTATGCTTAAACAAACACATATACCTACTTCTACCTCAAAACCTTCATATTCCTGAAGGTCTCCACCTCCTGAGCACCAATAAAAAAGGCCGTTTCGTCAAGAAAATCAAAGTGATCAAAGACGAAAAAAATTTGAGGATTTGAAAATAAATGTTTACACTTTCCGAAATGAACAAGTTCCTGGTTATTTCATTTCGGCTCTGTAATATAATTTGGTTTAATTGAAAATGACCAAGAGGCCAAACAAGGAAGGAGATGAAGACTGTCCCAATTATTTCCCATTTCATCAAATGTTGCGGCATCCCATCTAAGATTTTTTTGCCTTCAATGACCTCCTTCAAAAGATGGTTGACTCGATACAAGTCAAACTGAAAGGTTCTTCAGCTCAGGTAGCATGTGTTACTGCTACAGTTCCAGAGGAGGAAGGCGAGTGGCAAGAATTCAAAAGAAAAAAATGCACAAAAATATGATGATTGGATGGTCAGAAAGATGATAAACCGAACTCATGCTATTTTGTGAACACAATTGATGAAACCAATTGTGCCTTCTGCCATGAGTTCCACAAAAAAAATCCTCTTCAGAGGTCAAATCCTAAAAAGGGGTGCACAATTCCAAGAAAGAGGAACAATCAGAAGAAGAAGAGTATGTGTCAAAGCCTAAGCTGTCTTTGACTCTGGAAGATTTCATGCCATATACTTCGAAGCCACGGGCACCGTCCCAACAAATGGAACAACCTAAATTTTCTATTCATGTGGAGTCCTAATCAGATAACGATTTAATATTTGGTTCTGTTAATATGATTAAATTAACAGATCCATATGCCAATCGCAGTTTTGATTTCGATGAGCCTGAATTCCCTATATCAAATAGAGGAATCAGAGGAATTTACAAAGGCTCATCATAGAGGGGAAGATTTGGATCTTTCAGAAGCCACTATTCCACATCTACCCTTTCTAGAACTGTGTATGTAGAAGAAACTCATGGCAGATCCCTTCAGCGAGCTCAACAAGAATAAGCAAGTTCTTCAACCAATTTTAAATTCAGTCCTGGTACAGTTATTCTAGAAGACCGGTTGAAGGTTCCATATTCTTCCTCTTAGCAAGTAAATGGATCTTATCGGTATAATCTTCCAAAACTAGGAATATTTCCAACACTTATCCCGATACAAGATGCCTCAAATTCCAAAGCATCAACTTCCATGGCACCTGCTAAACCACATGTTCCTGTTGGGAAACGAAGACCTCTAGATTAAAATTATGATGTATTGAAACACCTGGCCCATGTACCGTCCAAGTTATCAATTCTGGATGCTTTGGATTTGTCAAAGGATCTTCGGGAGGCACTCATTGAGGCTTTGTCAAGTCCTCAAGAGTTTGAAACTAAAATTGTTGTAGCTGAAGTATATCACGTAGAGAATAATCCTGCAAAATGCCATGCAGTAATATCTTTTTTTGATAAAGATGAAGATGATGTCATGCATGGACATATTAGACCTTTCTACTTATTTGGAAAGGTCAATGGCGTAGACGTCCGAAGAGCTTTCATTGATAATGGTTCATGAGTCAACCTCAAGCCCATTCGTACACTTCGTCGATTGGGCCTTATGGAATCTGATTTATCTCCTTCAACCATGATGTTTAAAGGATATCATAAAAATGAAAAAGAACCACTGGGCGAGGTTACACTCAGAACTCAGTTTTGAGATCTTGTATCTAATTCAGATTTCATGGTTGTTGATCAGGACTTAGCCTTCAAAATCTTGCTTGGAAGACCCTGGCTACATCAACATGCGGCTATCCCTTCATCATACCATCAATGTATCTAGTATTGTTTCGATGGTCAATTTGGGACATTATATAGTGATAAGGACCCGTACAAGACATGTGACTCTCAATACATTGAAGCAGAATTCTGTCACATGAAGGGAAATGATAAATCCACAACATGGGAGCTTACCAAAGTTAATGCTCCATATAGATTGGAAAAGATTCCAGTAAATCCATCTACACATGTGAGTACCGATTATGTATTTCCTGTCAGTCAAATTGACAAGATAGTCCCAAATAAAAATACTCTTATGTAAAGATCCATAATGTCAATTACGACAATCAAGCCAGACAACATGGGGGAAATTGGTAACCGACCAAGCAGTTATGAAAGTCCAAATGGTGACGTCTTCATTTCATCTACTGAAATCCAACAATTCTACACATCACCAATCAGGCTAGAATAAGTTATAGAAACATCGGAGGTGAACAATGATGTCGATTCTCAATCCATCATCTCCTCTTTATTTCCCAAGGAAGACCCTTCATCATCAATTGGGTCAGAAATGGAAGCTTCTTCTTCAAGATGTTCAAATTTTAACATCTCTTCTGATCATGGAAATTCTGATTTATCATCTACTATGCAAGTAGAAATGGAAGTAATAACACATGAAGAAGAAGAAGAGGATGATCTCAGAGATGCTCCTCCAGCATTTGAAGAGAGTATCTTTACCACCGTGGATGAACTCAGATAAATAAATCTGTGTACAAAAGAAGATCCACGCCCCATGACTCTTGAAGAGAAAGATATGTATATTTCCTTTCTAAAGAAAAATATAGATATATTTTCTTGGAACTATACAGAATTTCCCGGGATTGATCCTGATGTGGCTACTCATCATTTGGGTTTACAAGAAGAACATCGAGGATTTAAGCAAGCCGCGAGAAGAACACACCCAACTTATGCTTCCAAAATTGATGCTGATGTGGATAAGCATATCAAAGCTAACTTCACCAAATAAGTTCAATATCCCAAGTGGTTGGCTAATATTGTCCCTATAAAAAATAAGAACGGACAAATTAGAGTGTGCATCGATTTTAGAGATATTAATCGGTATTGTCCTAATGATGATTTCCCAATTCCGATTACATATCTTTTAATTGATGCAACAGATGGCTATGAAGAACATTCCTTTATGGATGGATATTACATATATAATCAAATCCAAATGGCTCCAGAAGATGAGGAATCCATAGCCTTCAGAGCCCCTCAGGGTGTGTTTTTCTACCGGGAAAATTTCTCGGCTTTGTTGTACGCCATCGTGGTATTTAAGTTGTTCCTGAGAAGACAAAGTCAATCCTTGGTATGTCACCTCCTTAAAATTTGAAAGAATTAAGAGGTCTTCAAGGACACATAGCCTATATTCGGTGTTTTATCGCCAATTTGGCAGGAAAAAGTATAACCTTCACCAAATTGATGAAGAATGGAGTCACTTACCAGTGGACTGAAGAATGTCAAGAAGCATTCGATATTCTCAAGAAATACCTCTTGAGTCCACCGGTACTCATTCCACCTATTGAAGGAATACCACCTATCCTTTACGTGATATCTTTAGAGTCATCATTGGGTGCCTTTCTTGCCTAGATGAATGACGATGGGAATGAAAACAGCCTCTACTACCTCAGTTGGACTATACTTGAAGTAGAAACCCGGTATTCAAGTATTGAGAAGTGCTTCCTGGCATTAATCATTACAGTTCAAAAGTTGAGACACTACCTGCACCATCATGAGGTCCAATTGGTATCTCGCATTAACCCTCTCAAATTCATCCTTAGTCATCCAATTCTTACAGGACGTCTGGAAAGGTGGGCAGTTATTTTATATCAATTTGACATTTAGTATGTGTCTCAAAAGGCAATAAAGGGCCAAGCTCTGGCTGATTTCCTGGCTGAACACCCTTTAGTGGAAGACACATCTTTAGATATTGAACTCCTTGGTGAGGAAGTCTTCTCTATTTAAGAAAGTCCTTAGGAATGGGAAATGTATTTTGATGGTGCTTCCAGAAGTCCAACATAGAGGAAAATGGAAAATCCTAAATTCAACAAAGTTGGCTTAGGAATTGTGATCATTTCTCCAGAAAATGTAGTGTTACCATATTCATTCTTATTGTGGGAAGGTGGTACCAATAATGAAGCACAATACCAAGCTCTCATCGCAGACTTAGAATTGGCGCTTCAAGAACAAGTGAATCACTTAAAGGTGAAAGTTGATTCAGACCTGGTAATCAAACAAGTCAATGGGGATTATGCCATCAGAAAAGAAGAATTAATCTCATTGTATGATTACATTAGAGAGTTAATGGCAGAATCCCCTTCATAACCGAAATTTTCTTACGTCCTGAGATCAAAAAATGCTTAAGTTGATGCACTAGCTAATATAGGAATAGCTCTAGCAGATCCAAATCGGGACGAGACAACCATCAGTATTTCCCACCATTGTAAAATTTCACCTTATGTTCGAACTAGAAAAGAGGAAATTAATGAAATTAGTCCCATTCCAGAACCGTATGGTCATACTACAGGATGGATGTCACCTATCAGGGAATACCTTCAAAATGGAACACTTCCACCTAATAGAGCCAAGAAAGAACAAATTTGGCGATGTGTAGTCAATTTTAATCTTTATGATGGCCCAGATCACATAGATAAAATTCTCTACAAATGTGGTTTTGATGGAGTTATCATTAGATGCATTGATGGTGATGAGACAATGGCTGTCATGAAAGAAGTGCATGCAGGAGTCTGTGGTGCCCACCAGTGTGGACATAGACTGTCTGATCAGATTCGAAGGCTTGGATACTTTTGGCCTTCAATGATACAATATTTTGTTGATTTCACAAATAAATTTCATTCGGGACAAGTACATGCCAACTTCATTCATCAACCTCCAGAGATTCTTCATAAAACTAAATACTCGTGGCCATTTTCCACATGGGTAATGGATGTGGTGGGACCTTACCCTTCAGCTACGGCCAAGAAGTTTAAGTATATTCTTACTACTACTGGTTTCTTTTCCAAATGGGAAGAGGTAGTACCTCTAAAGGAAGTCAGTTCAAAATACATTTTTAGCTTCATCAAGTCTAACATCATTATCAGATTTAGTGTCCATCATACCATATCGACAGACAATGGAACAAACTTCTGTTCATCCGAGGTGAAGAAGTTGTATCAAGAATACCACATCAAATCCAATCATTCATCTCGGTATCATGTAGTGGCCAATGGACAGATAGAAGAATTCAACAATAATCTTTCCAGTATACTGCAAAAGATGGTGGATAAAGATAAGAAGTCATGGCCTGATAAACTCTTTCATGCTTTTTGGGCTTCTCAGACTACCACCCGCACTGCAACGCGGTCAACTCCATATTCACTGGTATATGTAATGGAAGCAGTCTTGCCCATAAATGTTCAATTACCCTCTCTTAGAGTAGCCATTTTTGATTAGTCATCTACAGATGAACAATCTCAAAAGCGATTGAATGAATTGGAATGGTTAGATGAGAAAAGATTGGGCACTTTGCACCACTTGGAAGTCTATCAGAATCGAATAACACAAGCTTTCAACAAAAAAGTTCGTCTTCATTCATTCACTCTGGGAGAATTGGTATTAGTTCTCAGAACTCCAATGATACCAGGAAAGACACCTCCCAAGATTGAGCCACAATGGGAAGGACCTTACCCAATACATATGGTCTACTCCAATGGAGCTTATTCATTACTCTCGATGGATGGAGAACTCATCACTACTCCAACAAATGCCATATTTTTGAAGAAGTATTTTGTATAAACACAAAATATATCATCCATGGTACAGTATGACCATAAAATGCACCATGTTCTAGTATGACCTTAAACTGCTCCATGGTCCAGTATGACCTTAAACTGCTCCACTGTCCTACATGACATTAAAACTACTCATCACGTCCAGCAAGACGTTAAACAGCATAATCCACGGTCCATGCATATGACCTTAAACTATTTTCACTTCCCTTACGTCTAGAATGACGTTAAACTGCACCATCCACGATCCATGCATATAACCTTAAACTATTCACACTTTTGTCCAACATGACGTTAAATAGTGTAACCCTTCATCGTTCTTGCTATATGACGTTAAACTATATAGAAGTACCTTACATCCAGTAAGATGTTAAATTGCATAACCAACGGTCCATGCATACGACCTTAAACTATTGGCACTTACATCCAACACAACACTAAAATGTATCATCCCTTTTTCGTCCAACATGACGTTAAACTATGAAAAAATCTCTAATACAGCCAACATGACGTTAAATGGTATACACTTTTGTCCTTACTTCATGACATTAAATTGTATAGTCCTTTTTTTCCAACATGGCATTAAATTATATTGTCCCCATCATCCAAAATACATAACGTTAAACTGTACAGAAATCCCTTAATATGTCACACATGACGTTAAACTGTATTTTGTCCCTGCTACATGACACTAAACTATGCAGCACCAATAGTCCTAACTGTAAGACTTTAATCAGCATAGTCCCTTTATATGTCCTACATGACATTAAATTGTGCATCGTTAAGGTTTTTGCTACCTCTTGTTTCTCACACCGATTATGACTCACGTGAACTTAGAGAAAACTTCAACCATAACACTCTCTCTGGGATACTAACCATTTGTAAGTCCCAACACTATTTTTAGATCGTTGTCCCCAAGAACAACTTGATCACTAATTCATTCTTTAATTGAACTATGCAGACTTTGATCCTTGCCTTCTAGGATGGGTACGTAGGCAACCTCCCAAGGTTCAAGACCAAAACCAATCTCTTCACATCGGTTCACCTCCATCTCATATGATGTCGATTCGTGAAATCGACTCTAGAATCAATATCATTAAATTGGTTCAGATTCGTCCTTTCTATACGACGTTAAACTATACAATACTTTTTTCCAGTATGACAATAAACTACAATATTCTTTGATACCCTCACCTGAGAGGGAATCATTACTTACAATTTTTTTCAATCATGTTTCATCTCAAAGACTACGTGCATACATGGCAATACCTGAACCTTTTATCTTGGGTTAAACCATCATTTCACTAAAGTCCCCTTTCACCCTTCACATGTATGAACCAAATCTATACAAATGGTATTTCTAGAACTACGTGGGCTTTATTCCCATCCTTATGGGATACGTAGGAACGTTCGAGTGTCCCTCGAATCCATCCTCAAGTCTTTTGGGCCTAACCCCAAATTCCTCTTTCAGTCCCCTGGCTGAAAAGTCCCCATGAAAACACACACTGTGTATTTCTTACAATGGTCCAAGCTCTTTGACCCTAAACTAAGATCTCCAATCCCTTTGTCCCACACGACGTTAAACTATAGTTCAAGAACTACGTATTACTTGATTCCCATCTTTATGGGATACGTAGTGAAGTCCAGAATTTCCATTTAGGACCCAACCACAACATGATTATGGTTAGTATTGATTTGTTTATCTCTACATACATTGGAAAATACCCATATTTATGTGTCATAATCCTAACCTTAAATATTTTCAGATCTTCATAACCCTTTTCTTGACTTCTAGTCACAAAAATGTCAATCTTCTGAGAGTTATTTTGCCTGACTATCAACACGTGCCCTTAGGTGTCCTTGCATAAGTAGTCTACCTAAAACATTTGTCAGCCAAAAGATACTATTATTTAACTATGCATCCAAAGCCCTTAAGTGGCCCAACATAATTCAACCCCCTAACGGGTTTTTCGGATACTGGTAACATCATTCTTGGGAAGAAAGCCTCTTTTATCCTTATTTTTCATAAATGAAAATATGTAGGGATCTGCAAAAATAGGCATCCTTAACATATTTGTCCCATATCCTTTTTCATTATCTGAATGTATTCAAGTCTATGATTTATATTCTCTTTCCCTGCGTTTGGGTCAGACCTTCGTAGGAGTGATATCCATCTAGTTCTTCGATAATCTTTTTTGGAAATATCTTCTCCATATTCAAGTACCTCTTTCCATACATCAAACTATATAATTTGGAAAATTTGAATCTCCATAATCTTTCATTGGCTTTTTAGCACTAGGAAAGTAAATTTCTGAGAGTTCTTTTTCCTCACTATGCAGCATGTGCCCTTAGGTGGTCTTGCATAAGTAGTCTACATAATGGACCTGTCAGCCAAAAGATGATATTTATTTTACTATGTAGCCAATGCCCTTAGGTGGCCCTGCATAATTCAACCCCCTAACAGGTTTGTTATATAATGGTAACTTCATTCTTGGGAACTACTTCATCTAATGCATTTTTAGCTCTTTCTCATATCATTCCTCAGATTCAAATATTCTCAAGTCAAAGTTTACATAATTTCTCTCATAATTGATTATGGTAATATGTTTTCAGATGAATTTTCATGGAATTTAGTTAATTATAATTAATTCAATCAAATCTATTTCGACCTCAAACATTAGCCTCTTTATGTCTGACATGCATGACTTTAAACTTACCACAAATGACAAAGGAACTCTGAATAAAATCCAAGTTCCAGCTCACTAAACAAATATTTTGTATGATTTAGGTAATATTTATCAATTAAAAGATTCAAAGTTTGTTGGGTTATTTATAATAATCCTAGTAAAAATAAAAATATTCTCACTAGGCCCATTGGCTTAAGTAAATTTAAAGCAGATAGCAAAAGAGAATGCAGGTACAAATGATTGAAGGTGAAAGTTTTTTTCATTGATGCACAAGAGTTAGAAGGACATCTACAGACTGGAGTGATACCAGCCACCTAAAATTCATTCATTTGATTTACTGAATCCCGAGCTTCATCACCAGCCACCTAAAATTCATTCATTCAACTGGATACCATAAGAGATGTAGTGATACTAGCTATTCTAGGAACAATTGTAAAATAATGTTCTTTTGTGCGGTTTGAGAAAACTTTCTGCCGATCAAACAGTGACTCTATTTCTATCCAAGAGACTTGGAAGATGGATACATGGATTTGAGAATGAAGCATTGGAAGTAAGGAGACATTTGGAGAGAGTACTCTTTTCAGATATTGTTCTAATACCATATTTGTCTTCTCTCCACCAACGACAGTGGAAAACATTTCAGCCCATGGGTTTTCCATTTTCATACCTGTAAGGAAATGGCATGCAGGATAATTTTGAATGTTCATGTCAATGTTGATACTCTTAATGCACAGAATAACCAAAATAGAGGAGTAGCAGTGCAGCTGCATCTCAGGCATATAATTCTTCGCATCTGGAACATTGACTCCTTACAGATGACCATGACTATATAGAGGCAGGTAGATGCTCTGTGGGAAATTAAGATGATATTTATTCAATTACTTAGCCAAATCTGGGAGAGTGATGTCGTAGATATCATAGTTATCATGGAAAAAATGTTCATCATTTCATCAATCCGCTTGCTTGACAGTCCATCAGCTGTTCCGATTCTCTTGGGAGCCATAAAATCTGCACAAGAGTTGAATAAATTAACTCTTAAATGGATTGGTTTTTCATAAACTTTGTGAAGAAATTTGAAAAAAAATGGCTAAGGCATTAAGGCATCCAAGTCTAATTTTGACGCGCAAGTATGGATGTGTCGTGCAAGTTTTTGGCGCGCAAGTATCACTGTGCAAGTCCAAATACCTATACAGCAGCGCGACAACAAAAAAACATCGGAAAAAATGGCAACATGCGCGGCGAAGGTGACCTATATGGCGAGAGCTCGAAGGTTTGAAATCTGGATGCTTTGTATGGAAATGGGGCCGCATATTTATAGTTCAGGCCACACCCTTGCACGCCGATGCCTGCGCTCTCAACTCTTGTGTGCCGCCCTCTGTGCCCTCGCCACCTGCGCGGCTATTTCCCTTTGGTTTTCTTCTATTCCTCAGAGTCACATCCTTATTCTTTCAGATCCAACACTGAGGGGGGACTTTTGTTGATGCTCATTTTCATCAAATTTTCCAAAATGAATGGAAAGGGAAATTACATAGCACAAATTGATCCATCCTTTGATGAAAACCTAAAAAATTGACAAATGCATGAACAAGTCCTCAAAAGCACATACGCCAAGCATGTTCCATCACTGTCGTCCAATTCCCCTTGCGTGACGCCTAATGGTCGTGCAAGTGACTTGCGCGCCCTAAGTGATAACTACATGAGGTGTTCTCCAGCCTTAAAATAGACGCTGTGGGCCCCCCATTTAAATAGGGATTTTTCCAGAATTCACATACAGAGCTCTGAACGCCCAAGTCTCTTCTTCAGGTCTTCTGAACACTTCTAAGGTAATTCTATACCTATAATGGAAGGTCTAAAAAATAGGAGTAAGGTCTATGTGTGTGAATTCACTAATACTTGCGCGCCTAAGTGTTTTACCCTTAGGGGAAATGGACACACTTGCGCGCCATCCTACTTCTTCACCAGAACATGGGCACCCTCTTCTGGAAATGCTCTAGGGATAATACCAAGGGTTTGAGCCAAGTCTCGCCCAAATATTACCCTAATGACTGACAACCGCGCAAGTACCCATGTGCCGCGCAGGTATACCTGCGCGCCCAGGACTTGCGCGCCCATGCAGTACCTTCGCGCCTGCCATGACTTGCATGACCCTACCTTTTTGGGTGCCTTTCTTGCCCATTTCACTCATTTTATACCATTCCACCTCTCCTATTAAAGATTCAGTCTTCAAAACATTCTTCAAATCCATTTATGGAATATTTTCTTGGTTTCTATATCTGAAAGGAATTCTATGGAATATCTCTCAAAACCTAGTGATTTACACACCTTTATGTCACTAAAGGTTGAGATTTCATTCATTCGACCTCATACTTTAAGATGAGAGATTCTTTTAACATGGGCCTCCTTTTCAGGAATAAGTCCCAGTCATAATTCTAAAATCTGGGCATCCTCCTTAGGAGTAAGCCGCAAGTCCTCTAACCTGGGCCTCCTTTTCAAGAGTAAGCCCCTGTCTTAAAGGTCCCCTAATATGGGCATCCTCTTCAGAAGTAATCCCCAATCATAATCCTCTTAACTTGGGCATCCTTTTCAGGAGTAAGCCCCATGTCCCCTAATCTGGGAATCCTCTTCAGGAGTAAGCCCCAATCATAATCCTCTTAACCTAGGGATCCTTTTCAAGAGTAATACCAAGTCATAATCCTCTAAACTGGTCCTAAATTACTTTTGGTCTGGGTCTCCTTCTCAGGAGTAGAACTCAATCATAAGTCCCCTCCTAATTTGGGCCCCCTTTTCAGGAGTAAGCCCCAAGTTAGTGTATCCAAATCTCCATAAAGTACATATACATTTCTGGACCCTGTTCCTGGATTTATTCCCTGAAGTAAATCCTAATCTTCATCTATTTGGGCAGTCATACATACATATGCCCCATATCATTTTTTATGATTGAATATTTTATATCATAATTGTCTAGTTTTACCAATACCTCTTGTTTCTCACACCGAGCATGACTCACGTGAGCTTAGAGTGTAAATGTAATTAGGACATCTTTCTTTGAGACATTAGTCATAAACATCATATTCCCTTACTCGAACTACGTGGATACTGATTCCTTTTCCTAAACAAAGGATACGTAGGTAGCCCATCTACGGTTATGATCCCAACTCTAAAATAATCAATGTCCTTCTGAATGACAATAAACATCAAGTTCCCCACTGAGTGGCTCTAAAACCAGTATGGTCATCATAATGACCAAGATACTTTTATGTATCAAAGGATACCATTGACTAAAAATCTCTAAAAATATAGATGATTTTCTATCAATGAAGAACCTAGAATACATATAAAAGATTCTCTAAATTTCCTACATATCAATCATTGATTTTCAGATCTAAAGGAAAACTCATTTTATACTTGGTAATGTAATAAGGATTCATGAACATAACTTAAATCTATAAAGAGAGACCATAGTAGACAATAATTCCCCTAAAAAAGGTGTGATGAGTCCGACCTCCCATCCTCTTGACCAATGCAAATTCCTAATCCTCATCAGTCTACAACTAATGAGTGCCTACCTTTGGAAAGTAGGTTCAAATGGATATGGAATCATTGGATGTTTCCGGTTCTCCGAACAAACCCGTTAGAAACTGCTTGGAATGTTTGAATCATAAATGAATGAGATCATCCCCAATTCCAGAGGGAAACATATATATATTAATGAAATGGAACAAATCCTTCATAATTCTTAAAATAATCTCAATCATTACTTTGTACTTATGGGGATGTTGGGAGTTGATATTAATTGAGGGGTAAAATGTCATTAGAATTTTACTTTGAATATCACAATTTATGATTTAAAAGATAGTCCTCCTCCATGAGCTTTAATTATTAACATCATCTCCTACCAACCTTAATCCTCAGAAACATTTGAACATTGATTATAATCCCTCATGACTTTATTTGGTTTTTATCTTTACATTGTGGAGAAAGTTGTTGTTTTACAATCTTGTGGATAAAGAGTATTTTCTAATGATATGAGAATAAATCTTCAGGAATGTTTTCATGAGTTGTGAGAGAAAATATTGAAAAAATGAAATAAATCATGATTTGGAATTTTTAATAATAATGAAGTGAGGAGCTTGAATTATTGAAAAGATATGTTCAATCATTTTTCAAAGGGTAAAAGTAAAATACATGAATTTACTATTTCATTGACATTTTTGAAATGGAATTTATATTTTATGATTAATTTTAAAATTTAATTTAATATTAATAACTGTTTCATTTTATTACATTGAAATTTGAATATAGATAGCATTGGTTCCCATTGATTTTCAATGTTGATATTTTATTCATGAGGAAAAACATGGTTTCAGTTTAGGGGAATTGATAGTGAAATTTTTTTCAATATTTTTACATTGAATTTAAATGTTTTAAATCCCACCCAAAGTATTATTTTATGAAAAATTATCACATTTTATGATTTTAGTGGAATTTGGAGCTTAATCGGTAAAACAGACTATTTTAGATTTTAAGTATTTTAATTTATTTCTCTATTTTGGCCATAAAAATTTATATACTTATCAAAATCATTAAATTCCTTCTTTTTATGATTCTTGTTGGCAGTAAAATCTGTTCCTTGAAATGGGTCCATGAAATCATAAAAAATCCCCATTAGGCATGCATTGCGAAGCTCCATCATGATGCCCTTTCCGACCGCAAATGGTGAAAAGGTTGTAGAATGGACTTCTTTTCCACCCCTATAGATATCCTTTATTAAATCCACTTCAATTTGTAGGATATGTTTGAGACAACCATAGGGAACCGTGACTGAAGCCTTCGTGATTACAATAGAGCCTCCTCCGATCGTCGACCACCATTTCCATCATGGTGCACCTTTAGAGTATCTTGATCCCTAGTTCCTATAAGTAGATGGATCCCCCAATTCAAAATGATCGACACCCTGAACTTTCACCTTTTAATCTCTCAATTCACAAAACACCCTTTTCTCTGAGATCAATCATGAAAAATGTATCACCTAATATACTTGAGTATTTCAAAATTGCCTTCCCTTTGCTCCATTTCCATCCACTCTAAGTAGAGACGCCCTTTGGGAAGACCTACAACCATCAAGAAGGTAGGAGTCTCTTTTGGGTAATCGTGTATTCACAAGGCATTCATCCTTTGTGAAGCACCTACCAATTAAATAGTGGCTCCATAAATCAGTTGGGTCACCATTATTCGCAAATCTAATCTCTTTGCTGGGGTCCTATTCACCTTACATCATAAAGACCTTTTCTTTACGACGCCCCTGCTCTTTGTGTAGCAACTGAGCTTTGTGAAGACCCTCTCTGAGAGGCCTTCTGCTTTCAGAACCCCTTTCCCATGTGGCCCTCCAGCATTGTATGAAGTGACTTCATAGTTCCCAAAGTGGTGGCTCATATTTCATTTCCCTACATTATGCATCTTCACATAGGCACACTAATGAATATTTCATCTTCACATGGACACACTAACATGGGCCCCAAAATTGATCACTCCTCCACCCCAACTCACCATGGCCTTACATGTGTGTTCCCTTCTCCATGTGCATGTTGGTACATGTTATGTATGTCCTAGGGGTGATAAGTGATTCCTCATCATCTGAGTTATAGGACGCTACATTTCCATGAAACCCTCATCCCCAGAACATGTTATTAAACTGTGATTGATGCATGTGCGGTGTGCCTGAGAAAATCAGAGAGGGGAAGGGACCATGATCCTTCTACATCCCCCTTTCCAATCTTCCTTCTCTATGATTCTGTGCTTTGTCTCTATGTGCATCTTTGGGAATCTTTAAATAATCCCAAACCCTCCATGACAGGTTGTCCTCTTGAAATGGATCCATATCCTCCTTGTACATCTGGACATCCCACTCAGGCTTTCTTCATAGAGTAATTACCAATCATTTTCTTCCTAGTTCACTAACCAAGCACAATCCCCTGGTTCCTCTTTGAGATACTAGCCATGCTTAACCCCCGAATAACCTCTCATGGTTGTATTTATCATGAAACTATAATCAGATCCCTTGCTACCTCGTGTTTCCCACACCGAGAAAAAAAATGTGGGCTTAGAGTGGGAATCAACCATGAAATCTTCCTGGTCAACTAACTATGTGTAAGCCCCATGCTTATTTTTCTAAACTATGTGGACTTTTATACTTTCCATTTTCTAGAAAGGTATGTTGGAAGCCTCCTTGAAGATCAATCCCATCACCCACCAGTCCCAACCACTTCACGTCAGTTCACCCCATCCCACATGATTTTAATCTATATTCTCCTTTCATCCTTCATGATGTTAAACTATATTCCTTCGAACTATGTGGGTTTCAAATGATATCTCCTAGAAATGGTACATAGTAAGCCTCCATGAGGTTCAAAACCAAACACTGGTAAATGTTTGTGTATCCTTTTTTGGGACCCATATTTTTGGTCCACCCATTAGTGGATTCAGACCAGTTATCAGGTAGCTAACCATACATAGGCCCAACCCTCAATCCATACTCCTCCAACCAATATATTCCATTATGGTATGGGATTATAACCTAGCATACACCCTAGCATGTCTCTGGGTCATTGAATTTTGTGTACACCCTGATTCCATGACCCATTACAAACTACGTGGACTTTGATCCTTTCCCTTTTCAAGCAAGGTATGTAGGAAGTCTCTTCGATGTTCAAGCCAGTCACCCATTGATCATGTCCACTTCACATTGGTTCACCATCGTCCCACAATATGTTAAACTATATTCCCCTATCACCTGGCATGATGTTTAAAAGCATTCCTTATAACTTCGGGAGTGTTGGTCCCTTTATCTTAGATTGGGTATGTAGGATGAATCCATAAGGTTCAACTTCAAACACTGCTAAACATCTATATCCCCCTTATTGGGACCCATATCCTTGGTGTTCCCTTTAGTGGTGTCAGACCTGTTCTCAGGAAGCTAACCATGCATTGGACCTGTTTTCAATCAATACTCCTCCATCCTAGAGTTTGTCTCTTACGATGGGATGCTAACAACATGTAAGCCCCATCATTTATCCAGGTTGTTGTCCATTTTATACTCCCCAATTCCATGCCCCATACCGAAATAAGTGGAATTTGATCCTTTCCCTTTTCAAGCATGGTACATCGGAAGGCTCACCGAGTTTCAATCACATCACCCATTGGTCTCAACCACTTCATATAATTCCACCCTCATCCCACATGATGTTAAACTATATTCCTTTTTTATCCCACATGACTTAAAATTTTATGCCTTCAAAATACATGGGTTTTATCCCTATCTCCTAGATAGGGTACATTTGAAGTCTACCTGAGGACAAATCCAAACACTGGTAAACTTTGGAATCCAATTTTTTGGGACCCATATCCTTGGTCCACCCCTTAGTGGTGATAGATCAGTTCTTTGGAAGATAAGCATGCAAAGGCCACACCCTCAGTCAATACTCATCCAACCAAGAGTGGCCCAATTACAACGGGATGTTAACCATGTGTAAGCCCCAACATGTCTCTGGGTCACTATCCTATTTATATACCTTGATTACAGGCCCCATCTTGAACTATGTGTACTTTGATTCCTTGCCATACATATATATAGGAATCCTCACTGAGTTTGAAGTCTATCGCCCCTGTCCTATTATATTGTCTACCTTGAGCCTTTGTGTTTTGGAAAGATCATTGTCCAACTCGAATGATCAACTTCCATCAGGTCCCCATCCATGCACTCCATTCTCACTAGATGACTCCTCCGGTGTCCAACTCCCCACCAAACTATGTCGACTTTGATTTCCATTTATAGGGATATATAGTAATCCTCCTTGAAGTTCAATCCCAACATCACCATGATCTTCACATCAGTTATATCCCATTACACTCATCCATTTAATTAAATCATCCATGATCCATCCCAATTCTTATCTGAGCCACCACATACCTATGGGATCATACCATTTTCTTGGGAAGCTAACTATGAGTAATACCCACACATAATCCATAACAATCCAACCAAGACATTCCCTCTTGTGATGGACCGCTAAACATGCATAAGCCCTAGCAGATGTCCAGGTTTTTGCTCTTCGTGTACACCCTGATTCATCACCCCATTCAAACTACAAGGGGTTTGATTACTGAATTCTATGAAGGGTACTAAGGAATCCTCCATGTGGTTCAATACCAGCTAATGGTAAACCTTGGTGTCCCCTTCATGTGGAACCATCATCCTTTCAAATCCACACTTTGTGCCAGATCAACCATAATGGTGAAATGCCTTCCCATTATGGGACAAACAACCCTAGGTTCACTTTTTGTTCATTCTGATCCATCCATCCAGTAAACCTTTTGGGATCTCCCTCTTAGGTTTTTACCCATCTGATCTATTCTTATCAGTGTTCTGATCAGTCTGATCTGTCTCTGCAATATGTTAAACTCACTGAATGACATGCGTTATACATGGGAAGATGAGGAAAATCTTAGAGACATTCCAAAAACACAAGAATCCCTATATTATAGTTGGGATTCCTTAGGATTATACACCCTTGATAATCCCTATAATAAAGGGGAAAATACAGCTATTATAGTGTTCCAACATCAAGAAATTCCACAACTACCTCAGTGTGACTACTCTTATAACTGAAGGATGATGTCTTGGTTGGACACATTGGAATGTCCAGATAGAAACAACGTAATTAACTAGCTTCCACAAAGATACCGAACTAGGAAGAGTTTCACAAACAACAACTCAATCATTAAGGGAGATCCATAATAGGTGACGAGTTCTGAGGAGGAATCCATGGAAGGAGAAACTGAAATCCCATTGTCCCATTTCGATCAAAGAGAAAAAATCCCTTGAGAGTTGATAGATGTCACCCGCCTTTGTAACATGGGAATGTGGGGTATAACACGACCATCAATAGGCATCCAACATACGACACAATGATGTGCACGCTGGTGGAAAGGATCTTGAAACAGATTTGGTGAAATTGACGTGAATCTATTCTCCTCAACATGATGATTAATAGAACTCAAGACATCAGCAAATGAGCATGTCGCCATATTTAGATATCCAGTGCAACATATTTCTATGTAAATAGTGGGCCTAGTGTTGAACTGACCATAATTTAGTTCAATTAACCATTGGGCATTTCGATCTATATAATTTTCATCATGGATCTTTCTTTCCGACCATGGAATATTGAACAATGTTGGGACACTGAGCATTTCTTTCCTACTATAAGTAATAATGGATGAATCTCAGTACATTGTAAGACCCAATCTGCAGTTACAGGGAACCAATCTCCACCAGCCCATAGATGCAATGGTAGGAGGAATGATGTTGCATCATTCCCTTACAGCTCCACCTCCACCACGATAGCTTCCACATCTACGAGTACCGGGTTCCCACACCCCATCTCACCCTTGGAGCTTATTCAAAGAAGGGTGATAGACAATCTTTTGTAGAGATATGATTAGGAGGGGATCACCCCAACAAGGGAAACAGCCTATTGGGATGTGTAGAATTTTGTGCCTCAACTTCAATGCTACCCCCAAGGGCCGTACGGGGAGCCACTACTCCCCACTCCAACATCCAACTGTTTTGGGAGTATCTCCTCATAATTATCCTATGATTCACTCACTTACACCAATTAGGTGAAGGATATTCAAGTCATCCTAGATTTGACTTAAGATAGGGAGATTCCAAGGATGACTACCACCAGGCCAAGTCAATGACATCACCTAGCCCGAAAGACTGAGGAGCATGACTTCACCTCTGGCCAGCCAACTCTATGTCAGTTGAACTGACTTCAAAGTGGGGTGTAGGCTTAGGAGGATGTTTGTCAGGTGGTTCCTATTTCCACATCTTATGAATCCCATTCCATCGTCAATGAAAACTATCCATCCCTCTATTTCTACAGATCTAGGTCACTTCTATGACCAATTGGGATTGAGGCCCCATCCACCCCCTGGGAAGTCTATCTCAGATATTCTTGTCATTGGCATGAGTTGTAGGTTTCGTGGGATGACTCGTGTTAATGGTGTTCTGTACGGAGGACCTACGCATAGTTCCACTAGCCAGAGTGGAGGTCCTACCCCTCTCGCACTCAGTATAGAGTTCCTACCTATTCCACTGTATCCAATTCAAGCGGTGTTGCTTCCCCCCTTGTCGACATCTAATGTAGAGGTCCTCCCTATGTTCATGATCCTAGGTATGTATGTTTTTCCCATATTTCAAGTCATCAATGTAAAGTTACTCCATGCTCAGCATTTAAAAAACATGGAGGTCCTCACCGGTTACCATTTGACATATGAACGGGTTCTCCTCGCATCTCGTCCCACCAAAGCTAAGGACTTGTTTGCTCCAATGATAATCAATATGAAGGCTCTCCTCATATCCCTTCTAACTCATCCATAATCCCTTCTTGAACTAGAATCAATCCATGTGGATGTCCTCTCCATGTCGAGGATTTACCTTTCCTTGAAGAACTCCCCCTGGGTAGGAGGGATAACCTTCACTACCGAAGGAAGAGCCCTAAGAAGCTATAGGGTGTAGTCAACCCATTCTGCTTTTCAGATTTTGAAGTGGAGTGTGACTCAGTGATGGACCCTTCACCCTGATCCTCTTTTTTAGGTTTCGGGGTAGGAACTCGGTGTGTCATCTTCATCCTCCTAGAATGTGAGATACACCAAATCCCAAAATCTCTCTATAGGTATATACAGGAGGAGGAAGATTTTTATCATTTTCAGGGTCTTACCATGCAGTTTCTCTACCATCATCGGATTCACATTCTACCTTAACAAAAGATCACAGAGATTCATTCTCGGGTTTTTAAGATGATGAAAGCCAACCTAACACACCACTAATTATTTCCACTCTAATATAGGAGGCCACGGTCAGCTCCATGTCCTATAGGTATGGGGTGATGAAGTAAGTATAGTCATTGGGAGATAGCCCAATATGCATTGGTTTTTCAGTTCAGGCACCAAAATCCCTAATGACTAGTCCTCCGCCACAACAATTTGTGTTAATTCCATTATAGGTTCCACATCCACCTCCCATTTATGAGTGGGGTAATCAGATGCCATATCCCTATATTGAGTGAAGGATCATGTGAGACATTCTCACTGCGGATCAATTCCATGAAATGTTCTGGCCAACTAAGACTCCAAAATTCAGAATTCTAGAGTCCCTCACCCAAGAGGAAATCACATGCTTCAATGGGATGCTTTGGGATATGTGTTTCCACCTATTCCATTGTTGGTGGGTTTATCCATAGAGCCAAGAGCACCATGACATCCTCGGCCATCCATGCTGCTTGGTCAAGTTGGTCACACTCCCCATCACTCAACATCCTAGATCATTTGGTTGTCATCAGACCCTCCAACAATGATGCTTCTAGATCTTCATGATGCTCCACATAGATATTGTTGAGGCTTCCCCACATGTGCAAATCCATGTTTGGAAGTGGTATATAACCCTATATTTCTGTTCGATCATGTGTCAGCCTGATATACCTAGGCATATCAAGTACATGCCTCTATGGGAAGTAACCATGTATATGGCTAAACGTGTAGAGAAGTAAGCCAATGTAGGACACCTCAAAGAGAGCCTACCCGCACCCCTCCCCCTAGGGTAGTGCAACATTTGTTGGATCCCCAATAACTTTCACCCATCAAAAAAGTAATTTTCTCGGCCTCACTAGCCCCACAAAGTAATTGCCTTTTGGTCGAGACCCCAACAAGGGGAAATCCCCCTAGAAATGATAAAAACTCTGATACTTTTGGTTCAATGCCAAAGAAAGTGGATGATCCTGAAAATGATACATTGTTCCAATAGCTCGTATAGCATATGATGATAAAAAAAATCTCTTTGTTGAACGTGTTGTGGAGTGGCGTCCAGATTACAGTAATCATTGACTGGGGTAGTAGGGGTAGGTATAACTCCTTCCTAGTGATCTTTCTCCTAGTGACCTTAACAACGCTTCCCATATAGTCATAGGATATGTCAGAGTATATGGAAAGTGAGAATGGTATGCATCGCTGAAAACACATAGGTTGTGTGAGAATCTTCCCCAGGAAGCCCCTCTAGTGGCTCTATTGTTTCTTCCTATAGATTCTCCACAATTTAATGCTTCAACAACTCCATGGTTTATTCCACCATCCGCTCTTCAAGTCATTTTACCCACCTATAGTTTTTAAGATCTTTCCAACAGACTTTATTAGGAACCCTCATGATGATAAGAACCCTCCTCGGGTCGATCTTTTCTATATCACCACAAACATTTTATTGTATGTATCTCTTAAATAATTTCAATTAACTAGATAGCCTATCTCGCATGAAGCACTGAGTCTCTATGAAAAAAACATGCTTATTTATAGGATATATTTGTAACCTAGCCATTGAACTTAAATTTTACACTTTTGTGCTTTTAATTTCAAAAAACTGACATACACAGTTGCGATCAGAGTGATATTTGATGTCTGATAGAATAAACATAATTTTAGGTGAATAGTAACCAAACCTTATAAATATTAAATTACCCTTATCAATAGTAACTTACCCTTTTGAATGGTAATTGTAGCCATAAAAGTGTAAATAAAATTTAGGCACCTTAAAAAATGAAGATGAATATTTTAAGTGTTGGTATTTTTCGAATAAATGATGAATTTAATTTGAAATTAAATAATATTATATTTTAAAAATTATATTTGAAAAAGGGAGTTCATTTTCTAATTCTATATGTCAAAAACGGTTAGGGTGAATTTTTGGTATTTTTCTGAAATACAAGAATTTTTGGTGAATCGTAAAATACGCTATATTATGATAAATACTAAATAAATGGTATATTGTGTCATGAATGATGTCCTACTAAGGTAAGTACAATTGGTTCAAACCCACATGCACTTATTACTATTTTTGTACATGGATTCATCATTATTTCTTGTCTTAGGGAAAAAATAATAAACTAATAATTAAAATATTAAAAAACCCCTCCTCCCCTCTACTATATAAACCATCCCTCAACCCATCTTCCTATCACACCACACAAGCTCTGATCCATGTCTATGTTATACCATATTTTCTTCCCAACACCTCCTCCCACATCCAAGACCATTTGGTCTCACCAAAAGGCCAAAAAAGGTATTAAGTAGATTCTCAAGGAGGAGTACCCCAGAGGTGAACCTCTCTTATTTTTTATTTCATCTTCTTTTACAAGTTCCATTATTTGGTATCTCTCTCCTCCCCTACCCTAATCCAAATACTATGATACTTTTCATACCTTACAAGAACTATAATTTTATTATGAAAATGGAATATTTCTTCTTCTTCTTTCTTTTCTACCTCTTCTTATATTACAAATGAAAACACCTTCCAAGATGTGTTAATTTATCAGATTCATGGGTGAGGGGTTTTCAATTTCAATTACTATCTTCAATACTATTAATGATAAATTTTTGATGGGTTAAATAGATCATAATAAATTTATTTTATCTTATTCAATGTTCTAGAATCCTTATATACTCATAATATAAAATAATAATACAAAACAAGTTCATTGTGCACAAAACCGCCAAGTTAATCCAACAGTTTATAATTAACTATTATGTAATGAGTCATCCTCATGGTATATGACCAAAATCATTATAATAACATTTATATCTATTTAGTGTCACTAATAATATATATTAAAAATTATGGATGTTTAACCACTTTTAAATGAACTTCCATTCATGAATACAAGTAAACCAATCATGAAAACCAATGAAGAAAATTATTCCAAAACAATAAAATTGATCCACTTATACCCATAAAAATAACCGTTAATGATCCTAATAAGGAAATAATAATTAAATTAAATGTAGAGGAGGTTCTAGAATTATTAATTAATTAAGATAAATTTTATTATTCATGTCATTTAGATCAATCTATGAACACATTTAGGCATAAGGTAAGAGTTTTCTCATCTCACATTAAGTTCAATGAGATTTTCATTGTTTGCGACTTATATATTGGATGTGGTGTATGTGTACTACAATTTAACATATAATGTCATGATTCTCCTTATATTCATGTTATTCTATGATTCATTTTGTGATTAATAATTTTTGGTCATTCAACCTCA
Source organism: Viscum album (assembly GCA_963277665.1). NCBI lineage: Eukaryota > Viridiplantae > Streptophyta > Magnoliopsida > Santalales > Viscaceae > Viscum > Viscum album. The sequence continues at coordinate 492,929,583 of OY728148.1, read as the reverse complement.
TTGATTTCAAAGTAGTAAGGGACTTTGTCTCAATTTCAATTTCATTGAGACATACTTGGTGTTGTGCACCTAATAGTTCTCATGTTGGGTATCCAATTACAATTTGAGTTAATTTTTCCTTTGAAATTATAATTCTGGTAAATATCCATTTTCTTGTAATATGGATATGATTATTTACTTAAGACGTATAACATTTCACATACTGTGTTTATTTTGAATGTTATTTTAACTAGGGAAATATTGATGAATATGTATCCTCTATTAAATATAGATATCAAAAATGAATATTATTTTGGTTTTAAATCTATGTATAATGAATGATTTGGTCTGGTAGTGATGGGAGGGGCCCACTATATCCCCTCAATACATTGACAGGTCTCATTAGACAAATCAGTTGGCGATAAACCCCTTGAGTTTGTTTCCAAAAATTAGACGGGTTTCTACCCACAGACTTAAACCGTCTCAATGGTAAAATGGTTCATGTTCTAGATACAAGACATCCAAATAAAAATCATTCTATTTATTCATTATTAAAATTTTAATATCCATAAGGATTTCACTATGACAAAATCTATGGATGAATTTTTGTTCTTAGCTTATTGATGGAAAGTGTTTCCATTTATTCATCATGCCATATTAGTCATGTCTAATTAATAGTGATTAAATTATAATTGATTCATGATTAAACTACATGTAACCCTTACAGATAATTTTAGCTCACCCTTATTATGTTTCTTTTCCCCGGTTTTTGAAGAATAGATCCTTGAATAAGCTTTGAAGGAGGAAGTTTTTTATGTTTATTATGTATCTGCCATTATTTTATATCCTTACAAATGTACTTTGGGTATCATGTATGTAATATGGTCTTCCTAAACTACTAAAATAATTGGTCTTTTAGGATTTATTTTGGATATTCATTCCAATATAGTAATGTAATGCATGGGCTTTATGTTTTGGGGTTGGGGCGTTACAGCTGGTATTAAAGGAGGCTTAACAGCTACCTTTGAAACTAGATTTAGGAAACATAGTTTAGAGTTCATAACCAAAGATTGAATTTTAGGATAATCATAGAGTAACATACTATAATAATGGTAAGGTTGATACTAGGTGGGTCTTCCTAGAAATTACATTCTAGTATGGATTCTACAAGTGTACGTGGTTCTGGCAGAGATATACCTAGGAGTAACAACTCTAATAAGTAGTTTCAGGATTGACATGGGGTATCCTGGTACAGGACAACGAGCCTTACTGTGCACCTATTTTTACACTCTTGTGAAATATTCTTAATATAATACATATTATCCACACAAACCATTATGAAGGATTTAAAAGTAAATGAAAACCATGATTATGTTTATGATATTTTCTTTGCTTAAATTTTCAAATTATGTTAAGTGTCTGCTAGTTATAAATTACATTTTATTACATAATTTAGTGTATGACATTATTTAGTGATGTCTCCTAATAGAATAATGACAATCGATACCTATAGACTATATAGGTATTTCCCCACTAAGAAATTCAACACAATCAATGTTGGAGAGGATGAGATCTTGACCATATTAGGACAACTTTCTCAGGTTGTGATGAATAACATTGTTACACCTGTATTGGATCATTTCATGTGACAAAAGATCCATTCGTTTAGTGGGACTACCAATACGGTTGTAGCTTAGAAATAGATCAAGTCCCTCGAAAAGATATTCCTCACATTAACATGCAATGAAAATAAAAAGGTAGTACTAGAAGTATATTGCATCAAGTTTGATGGTTATCAATGGTGTTCCTTGATCCAGAATACCAAGGAGGATGAATAATAGAAGATATGGAATGGAGTAATTTTAAGGAAATATTCTTTTATGAATATTTCCCTCACGAACAACGAACTAAAATGAATAGGAAATTCCTTAGCCTAAAGAAAAAGGAGGAAGTGATTCTTGCGGAGTATGAGGCTACCTTCATAAGATTATCCAGATACGAAAAAGATTACATGTGTTATTTATAAGACATGATTGATAAATTCTTTTATGGTTTTAAGATAGGTCATTGAAGGGCACTGGATTTTCAAAAAAAATCATCATATGTTGAAATTGCATTAATTTCCATCAAAATAGAGAAGGAATTCGCAAGATCAAATTTTTTAAATGGAAACCAAGATAAGAAGTGATGCTCTGATAACCATAGAAAAGGTGAAGCACCAATGAATAATAAGGGAGCGAATAAATTCCCATTATGAAAGAACTGTGGAAAGAATCATCCTGGGAAATTCTTGAATGTAATGGGACTCTACAATAAATGTGGATAAAATGGTCTTCGATCTAATGAATAAAAGGGGAATAAGAATTTCAATGATGTAAAATGCTAAAATTGTAGAGAGATTGGACACTATTCAAATGAGTGTCCTATGTGCCTAGAAAACATTCCTCATAAAAGGCCATGAGAGTAAGGGAAATCTTATGTGATTACAACTATAGAGGTTGAAATTCTTAATTATGTGGTGGAAGGTAATTTTATTGTTTCCTCAAACCTAACTGATGTTTTATATGATTCTGGATCATAGAATTCATTTATATCTTCCCAGTTTTCCACGAAAATTAGACATGTACAATTTTATTTAATAATGGTGTTTTCAGTCAAAACTCTTAGGGGATGTATCATTCCAACAAAGATGTGTCGATCAGTCCCCCTCATGACACACAAACATGCTTTAGTTTCTAAACATATCATCATACCCATGATTGACTTTGATATAATCCTTGGTATGAGTTGGATTTCATGTTATGATGTGAAAATATATATCAAGAATAGGGAAGTTATGATTTTTGAGAATGATGTACAATCCCTTATCATTAGAGAAGAAATATTACCATCTGATTTTTATCTAGATCCACCCCCATTAGCTCTACTAAATGAAATTCTTGTGGAGGATGATTACACATTATCTATGGGTGGGGAAATAAATATTCAAATTGAAGACGTACCTATTGTTCAAGAATTCATTTATGTGTTTATGAAGGATTTACCTGGACCTCCTCTCGAGTGTGAAGTTGAGTTATCTTTTTATTTAATTCTTGGTGCAAGACTGATATCAAAGACTCCTTATAGAATGTACATTGTGGAATTAGTAGAACTCAGGAAAAATCTAGAGGAATTCAGTGATATAGTATTAATCCACCCCAGTATTTATCTATGGAGATCCCCTTTCTATTTTTCAAGAAAGAACATAGATCTATGAGGTTTTCATTGATTATAGGGAGAATAATGCTATTACAATAAAGAAAAAGTATCATCTTCATCACATTGATGATTTATTTGATCAAATTCATAGAGCCCGACATTTTTTGAAGATTGATCTTTGATCTGGATATCATCAGCTATGTGTGAGGAGGGAAGATTTTCCTAAGACAACATTTCAAAACAGGTATGGGTATTATGAGTTTCCAATAATTTCTTTTGGACTGACTAATGCACCCTCATTTTTCATAGATCTAATTAAGAGGGGTTTCAAGGAATATATTGATGAATTTTTTTTGATATTAATTGATTATATCTCAGTATTCTCTAAAAGTTATTAAGACCATGAGAATAACTTGTAGGTCATTTTGAAAACTCATAGAAGAAATGAATTATAGGAGATGTTTAAAAAGCATGAATTTTGGATTCAATAGCTTTATTTTTTTGGACATATTGTCTCTAAGAATGTAATCTTAGTTGATCTAAAGAAGATAAAGGAAATCCAAAAATGGCCCATGCCAACAAACATAACCAAGGTACATAGTTGTATTGGAATAAAAGGTTACTATTGACATTTCATTCAGAATTTTACCTGACTGCCTCACCAGTAATCCAATACCACATATAAATGGATTATGTTTATATGGATGAAATAATGTACATAATTATTTGATGAATTGAAAAGAAGATTTGTCAATGATCCAATTTTGACTCTCCCTATGGAAATGATGGATTTGTGATATATAGTGATGCATCAAAGAATAGACTAGGTGGAATCCTTATGAAAAATGATTAAGTTATTGCTTATGCATCAAGGCAGTTGAAGACTCCTGAGGAAATTATCCAAATCATGATCTTGAGTTCGAAACCGTAATCTCTACTATAAAAACTTGGAGACACTATCAATATGGTTAAAGAAGCTAGATATGTACCACAAGAGATTGAAATACCTTTTTTACAGAAATAACATAACATGAGGCAAATGAGATGGATAAAATTACTCAAAGACTATGATTTTTTAATAAAATACCACCCAACAAAAGAAGTAAGGTGGCCGATGAATTATGTAAGAAATATCATGGACTTCTGATGGAAATGAGGATAGAGAGAGATCCTATATTCATAGAGCTTATAAATATGGATATGGGTATTGTTAAGGAAAGGGAAACATATTCAATCATTCAAATGACTACTAAACTATCATTACTAGAGAAGATAAAAAACTCTCAATCTAATGATGAGAATCTACAATTGAAAATTACAGTTGTTAAGGATGGAAGATTGGCATACTTCATGCATGAGGATGGTGTTCTTAAATTTGGGCAGAGGATATATGTTTCATTAGTACCTAAGATAAAATGGAAACTATTAAGTGACTCTCATAGCTCAAATTTTATATACACTATAGTAGCACCAATATGTATTGAGATATGAAGGAACATTTTTGTTGGGATAACATGACGTGAGAAATTTCTGACTTTGTGTCATGGTGTCTAGTTTTTTACAAGTGAAGGTTGAGAGACAACATAATATAGGGTTCATGCAACCTCTACCTATTACTATATAGATGTGGGATAAAATTATGATGGAATGTTTCACAGGACTAACAATGACACCTATAATGAATTATTTAATTTTCTAAATTGTTGATCGTCTCACAATATCAGCACATTTCCTTGATATAAGAGAGGATTTACCGCTAGAGCGCCTATGAAGGCTATATATTAATGAAGTTGTAATACATCAAGGTTCTCCTATATCGATTTTTTCTGATAAAGATCCCCGATTTAAATCAAAATTCTAGAAAATTCTCTAGAAGGCCTTGGTTACTAAGCTTCATATTAGTACTTCTTATCACCACCAAACTAATAGGCAATCTAAATGGACTATTAAAAAACTGGAAGACATGTTGAGATCATTTTCTCTTGACATTTAATGTATGTGGGATCAATACGCTCTATTTGTGGACTTTTACTACAATAACAGTTTGCATTTTATCATTCAAAGGGATCCATATGAAGAATTATATGGTAAGAGGTGTCGAACTCCAACTTTTTGGGATGATGTATCCAAGAGGAAACATATAGGACCAGAACTTATGAAAGAGACAACTGCAACTATGAAGAAAATTCAGGCCCATATTAAAGAATCCCAAAGTACAAAAAAAGAGTTATACCGACAACCTGATGAAGGATTTGGAATTTATAGTAGGAGATCATGTCTTTAAAAAAGTATCACCGTGGAAGGGTGTATTAAGGTTTGGTAAGAAATGGAAATTTTGCACTAAGTACATTGTACCATTTGAAATTCTAGAAATAATTGGAGATGTATCATACCCATTAGAAATACCACCATGTTTCTCCAAAGTTCAGAATGTGTTCCACATGTCGTTGTTAAAGAAATACATTCCATTACCAATTCATTTACACACCTGTAAAGAAATTGAGATCGAACCTAATTTTTCATGCTTCAAAGAGCCTATCGAGACTCTTGACACAAGGGTGTGGGTATTGAGAAATCAGAAAACTCGACTAGTAAAGGTTCTTTGATGAAAGAATAAAATGGAGGATGCAACGTGGGTTCATGTGGATGTTATGAAGAAGAACCACCAATATCTTTTAAAATGAATTTATACATGAAAATTTTGAGGTTGAAATTGTAGGATCGAAATAATGGTGTAGACACTCAATATACAAGAGGAGGGGGGGGGGTGAAATGTATACTTTAAAAATTTCCATAAACAAGGAAAGATCTATGTTTAACAATGTTAAACTAAGAAAATTAACAACACCTCTAACACCAATTGTAGGATTGGTATAGGGTATGAAGTTACAAACATCTAATTATATGCACTTGGTTAAATATGGAAAGTAATTCCCAAAAAGTGGTTCCGAAAAAATGGATCCAGAAAATAAAACTTAACCAAAGTATACAATATGATATTCAACCTTAAAGAGTATAGAATCTAAATGAATCAGAGTACAAGTGTAAGGAAATATAAGAAGATTATAATTTCCTTACAATACAAAAATATAGATGAAAAACAAATAGTAAGACTACAAGTAACAAGATATAAGTCTTTTAACCCAAAGAGAAGGGTATCCATCAACCTTGGATAAAGATCCCTTGATTTAAACTTTCAAGAAAGTCTTTTTTACCCACACATGGGTAAGGCGTCGATACGAAGATCGGTGTCTCCGCTTGCTATCCCCACAAGACCTCAACTTCAAGGTAGTTGGATCCTCTATCTTCCTCAGCATGGAAGCCCTCGAATTTTCAAGGAAGTCGACACCTCTGTCTTCCTATCCCCGGAAGCCCTCAAATATAATCACAAACATTCAGAGTCACACGAAGAAATCTGAACCAGCAGTTCAGTATGCACAAAGCATCAAAATCTTCTCTCTCCAGAAATCCTCTTAACAGCGTGTGCTCTCTAGAGTGATCAACTTGTTCAATGTTTTTGAGCTCTTTCAAATGAGTTCCTATTTATATGATTTGTTGGAATGATTAGATCCCTAATCAAATGGTCATATTTTTTGTAAAATTCGGAGGGACATGTACACATGTCACAAAACCAACGGTTAGTTAGAAATAGAATGGATGACATCATTTTATAAAAAAACATGTGTAACTGAAAGCATGACATAATTTTATAATGAAACAAGTGTAAGTATAAGACAAAATAAAATTTGGAATGTAAGAAAATAAAACTTCGGAGTCTAACCAAAATGGAATTAAGAGTCTATAATAAAAAGTTGTTTGGATTCTGTTTTATTGGAATTCGGAACTGGAATTATGTAGAAATATGGGGTCTAAATTTATAAGAAAATTTGGAGTTTGTTTTCATAATGATTTAGAATTTGAACTTATATAGTTCAAATTCAAACCCATAGATATTCGGAGTAAAACATATAAAAGTTCGGAGTCAAACATATAAATGTTCGGAGTCGAACTTATAAAAGTTTAGAGTCAAACTTATAAATGTTCAGAGTCAAACTTATAGAAGTTCGTATTCGAACTTATAAATGTTCAGAGTCGAACTTATAAATGTTCGGAGTCAAACAAATAAATGTTCGGAGTCTAACTCATAAAATTTCGGAGTCAAACGCATCATAGTTTGGAGTAAAACTTATAAAATTTCGGAGTCGAAATTATAAAAGTTCACAGTTGAACTTATAAATGTTTGGAGTCCAGAATTCGATGTTGAACTTTTTTGGAGTTCATATCCAGAATTCAGAGAGGAACTTTATTAGAGTTTGTATCCAGAATTCGGAACCTAAAACAGAATGCTTCATACCTTAGCTTTATATGATTTCAAGGATTTGGGTATGAATCTGATTTTTATACTTAAGAAAAATATTAATATGTATAAGGAAATCTAGGTTAGGGTAAATTTCCTTAAGGAAGGAAATTTTCCTTATAGAAGTAAAATATATATATTTTTAGGTATAAGGTGTTTGTGATTTTCAAAACAAGAAGGAATGGAAAAGTCATTAGGAAAACCTTATTGACTAAAAAATATCCCCCTTTTGGAAAGCACAAACATCCTTACAAAAAATAATATAAGGACTTTGAAAAATTTCATTGGACTTTGAAATTAAAACTTATCAATCTTTGTTCATGGATGATAGTGAATACAACTAACTCCCCCTTAGGCATTGAAACTTTGAGGATTGTATTATGAATTTCCGGAGTAGAGTTTTCATTATCATGGGAATGAAGAACTTCATACTGAGATAATCCCACTTACATTAAGGATTTATTTACTTAGAAAATTTACTTTCTAAAATTTTCTTTCTCCCCTTTTGAGTAGTTCTTTTTTCCTCACCCCTTTGTGATTTTCAAAAAGAATTTATGGAATGGAAAAGAAATATGGTACCTGAAACATTAGTGTATGACAAAACAAGATACAACCAACAAAATATTTCATTATAGTTGAGAAACAATTTTACAAGGAAAGAAAAATACAACATAAGATTAGAGTGAGTTTATTTGTCTCCCTTTTCCTTTGGGATCAACATTTCGAAAAGGTTTTGAGCTCCTTCATATCTCTTTGGTCTTCCTCAGCTTGCCTATCCAAGGCTTTTATCCTTTCCTCTTAACCTTTCAAATCTTCTTCTTGAGCCTTCATGGCCTCTTCCTTCATCTTTAGTAACTCATCTTGCTTTTCCAGGATATCCTTAAACTCGATCCTGAAATCTATTTCCCCTTTCCAATTATGAGCTACCGAGTTAAGCTTCCCATTAAGATCTTGGACCTGTTGATTCCGAGTACTTTGCTCAATGATTAGCTTTTCCTGAAGATTCTTGATTTTGTTATCCTCGGTGTCAAAGGCATCTTTCACCTCATTCTGAAAATTATCATACACAGCCAAGTCTTCTTCTACTTTCATAGACCACAAAGTTATTTTGTTGCAAGACTTCTTGTGCACATCATAATTGATAAGAAAAATTATATGGTCAACTTCAATATTCACACACTTATCCATGACCATACATAAGGATTCTGATTTCTGAATCATACTTTGTTGCATTATTTAGAATCTCGAGTTTCTAGTTGGAAAAAATGAAATGGTGTCCACCAACTTTTTCAGAGATTCAACCACAAAATCGTGACCATGTGCTGATGACTCTGAATCTGATAACTTACTTGGATATTGTTCTTCTTCATTCTACACCAACATCCTTCCAGAAGAACCACCAACCTCTTTCTTCTTGATAATATATTTTACTGGAGTATCCATCAGAACTTGCTTCCCCTTGCCAGCTTTCTTAGTTGGTTGATCATCTGGAGATTCTTCCTCACTTTATGATAATTGAACAATCATATCTTAATATGGTTTGTCCTTTTCTGCCACTTCTTCAAGGAAATTCTTCTCATAGGGTTCTTCCTCATCATACAAAACATTTTCCTTCTCCTCCTCTTGCTCAACATTATCCTTCCCACTTTCTTTCTCAACTGCCTTTCTCGGAGTGGGTAATTTTTGTGGATTCATCCTTTTCATGATAATCTTCGAATTGTTTGATCAATTCATCCAGATCATCACTTCCTTCTTCTAATTCATCTTCTTCTTCAACATCCACTTCTTCTACTTCTTCACCAGCTTGTTTTTCTAATTCTTCAACTACCTCTTTACCATTGGATTTTTCTGTAGTGACATAGTTCTTTGCTGGAGTCTCTGGTAAAGATGGTTGGACATCAATGGTTTCTAGAATAGGAATCTTCTTAAAGGCTATTTAAGTTTCTATTTACAGAGATTGTACAAGCTCAGCTTCAGACACCCTTTTCTTCATCTTTTTCTCTTATGCCTCTTTTTCTAACACATCCATAGCTTTTTCCCTTAAGGCCTTAGCCACAGCAGGGTCCAATCCGAACTGTGGATCCCCTTATTTTCTTTTCTCATTGTCTTCCCTCCACCTGGCTACCACATCATCTGTATAATATTTCTGTTTCTTTGGCTTGGGAGGTGCGGATTGGGTTTCCTTAGATTTGGGAGTTTTGTCAACACCAACCACTTCCTTAAGCTTCCTCTTCTTAGAAGAATTATTCACTGGTTCAGCCTTAACGACATTTTCCAGAATGGCATCAGCCTCTCCCTCTAGTAAAGGGTATAATTCTCCAGATTTAGCAGAAAAAACCATCTTCATCCTTTTCAAAGTATAATCCCTGACGAGCATAAGATTACAATTTAGAACTTTAGACTTAAAAGAAACTTTGAAAGAACCTAAGAACTGATCTATCAGCTTTGATAGTAAGGCATGGTACATAATTATTTGGGCTCTCAATTTCCCTTCTTTTATATTCTTAACTGTAATCAAAACATGCCGCATAAAATTTATCTTCCTTAGATTTACCAGGAAATCTAGGACGTAAATGTCACTCTTCTTCAAGTTATCCTTGTCACCCCTTCTTGGAACGAGAAAGCCTTGTACCCACAGTTATAGAATCTGATTATTCGGAGTGAGATGAGAAATCATTGCAGTCTTGGTATCTTTATGTCCAAGACAGTTCAATGCCTTCACCTTGTTGAAACTTCCTTGCTCATGCAGAAGCTTATGTGAGCAAAACTCAGCTTCCCCTTCGTAAGATAAACCCACCAAGCTTGCAGCCTTAGTGTAAGAAAATTTATATGTTATACCATAAGAATTGAAGGAAAATAAATCTCTGACATCTTCATGCTGGAAGGAAACAAACTTTTAGAACTCAACAAGTAAATCTGTATAAACTGGAGCCTGTTTTTCTGACTTGTACAAACAAACATCTTCCAAGCCATTCAATCTGATATTCTTAGATATAAGAGAATCAAACTTGTAGAAATCTGGATGCAGAAAACATTCCCTGAAAACTAACCATTTGGAGATTGGCTTTAAGGTAGACATGTAGACATATCTTGGGATGTATCTTCAATAGATATTCGGAGTGGAGAGTTCTGGAAGATTCGGAACGGCTTTGACAAAGATCCGAAAAGTCCTTAAGAAGAGACTCGGGGCTTTGAGACGCGAATGATTTGAAAACCCGATGTAGTACAACTCTTAGGGTTCCCTTTATATAGGCGATGGAGGTGACATTTGGTCTTCCAAAAACCATCTAATGGTTGAAAATATTTTTGATCTGATTTGACGGTTGAGATCATTGCCTCGGGGAAAAACATGACTCCGATCTTTTGAGGATTTAATAAAAACATTCGGATTTAAGGAAAACTATAATTCGAATAATTTTAAATCTGATAGGAAAATACCAGAAAGAAAAATATGACTACGAAAATTAACATAAGGAAATCATACCTTAAGGATTGTCTAGAAAGATTGTTCGTAATTGGTAATATTCTTGTTGAAGAAAGGGTTTTAAAAAAAAAATTAAAAAACTCATTACGAAAAATCCTCATTATGGAAAATTCATTAAAAAAATTCTCATTACAGAAAATTCATTAAGAAAATTCTTGGTACAAAAATCCATTACGAAAACTTCAGTTCTGGAAATTTTCTTTACGAAAATTTCTATTTTGAGAATTTTCATTATGAGAATTTCCATTCCGATATTTCCATTCAAAAATTTGCTATTCTGAAATTTTTCAAAAACATGTTACGAAAAATGTTAGTTACATAAGTTTGAAAAGAAAACTGAAAATGACAATTTTGATTATACTAACATGAAAATGTACTACCCCTATGAGAAGGAGTTTATTACTATAAGGAGAATTTTCCAACAAGAATTTAATGAAGAAGAATTACCTCACGGTTATTATTCCTAGCATCTATTTAATGTATTCAAATCTATCGGAGGGTAATGATTTTGTGAAAATTCTATCAAGTTGATCTTGCGTTATAATAAACTGAAGAAATATATCTCCTTTACATAATTGACTTATGCTAATGAAGTTGGGCATAAGACCCTTAACAAATAAAACATTTGAAATCAATGTTTTACCAAGAAGATCAATATTACCTATACCAACAATTTCTCCCTGAGCATTATCTCTGAAAGTTACTTTTCCTCCTTTATTCTTGATAATAATTTCAAAATAGATTTTGTTACCAGTCATGTGACGGGAACATAAACTATCCATGTACCATGTATTGTTGTTGGTACTTCCTTTACCTTCACAAAAATAAGAAAATAGTTATACTTTCGGAATCCAAACTTGTTTGGATCTGGAATTTCCATATAGCAAAATTTTGGGTACCCACATCTTTTTATAAAAGTATGCCTTCTAGAAACCTAAAGATTGGGTTTTTTTTAAACAAAAATTCTTTTCCCAGTGACCACCACATTTACACTTATTACAAAATGGGGCACTTTGTGGAACAAAATAATTGTTAATAAATTTTGGTTTTGCATGGGTATAACCAAACCCGGAATTGATTCTTAAAGGTCGTATTTGGGAGTACATCTTATCAAAATTTTCTTTACCATGAGTAAAGATTGAAAAACACTTCTTTAAGTAATATATTTCTTGACTTGAGTTTGATAACAAGGTTTTTATCTTCAAAATCATTAGATTTGGAACTAGATCTAGGCTCAAAAATACTTTTCTAAGAAATTACTGTTTCTAGGTCTTTAGAAAGTTTATTCTTCTCATTATTTTCTTCTTGAAGACTTTTTGAAATACTTATGAAATCAACATTTTTCTTGTCAAGATCTTTATAAAGATCAGATATTTCCTTTATATGAATATTATTCCCATAGTTTTCCTTATCAATCTTTTTATTGAGTTTTGAATTCTCAATCTCAAGAAGTTCAACAAACCTAGAAATGTCTTCATAGGTAGGTAAAGCATTTTCTTCATCAGAAGGGGGTTCTTCATCCGAAGAGTTATAATATTTAATATCATTAGAATTTAAGGAAACATTGGTCAATGATTTAGAATTGTGTACCTTATCCATGAAACAATGATTGTTAATAGGTAATCTGGCTATAAGACTATGATTCTTCTGTCCCAAAGATTCATAATCTAAAGATTCATCTGAAGAGTCACCACCATTGGCACTCCATGTGTCATTATCTTTCAGAACATTATTAGCTTTAGATTTATAATACATCTTTCTATTCCTTTCAGAATACCTCTCTTTTCATTATTTATTTTTGATAAATGGTCAATCTGGTCTAATATGTCCAGCTCTCTTGCATTCATAACAACAAACTTCCCGATCTTTCCTATCTTTCCTTTCCTTTTTCCTATACATGGATTGGAAATTTCTCTGTCCAGCTATCTTGTTCATCCTTCGAGCAAGATTTGATTACTCATTCTCTGAGACTTCACTATCACTAGATTCTGATTGAATAACCACGTTCATAGACATGGATCTAGTTACTCTCTCAGGAGACTTAGCTTTCATGTGATTTGAAGTTATGGTAAAAGCAACAGTACAATTTCCATTCTTCTTTCTGATGTTGTCAGCATCTCCCTTCATTCTTGTTTCATGTTGAAGAAGAGTTCCAAATATCTCATCTAACGAAATTTGAGTGACCTTCCTATTCTCATCAATAGTTGTTCTATTTGATTCCCACTCAATGGGAATAATATCTATAATCTTATCCACAAGAGATTCATCATCCAGACCTTTCTCTCCGATAGATTTTAGACTATTTACAATTGTCATAAACCACTTTTGAACTTTACAAATGGGTTCACGATAAGGAAAATTGACACCATGATACTTAGCTCTCAATATATCTATTCTTGTCTCTATCACTTTGGATGTACCAAAATGTGTAACTTCATGTTTCTTCCATATACAGTTAGCTGTTTCACATGATGAAATTTGGTTATATATGTTCCTAGTGATTGGACATAGTAAAGTATTGTGTACCTTATAGTTTAATTGATAATCATGCTTTTATTGGTTTGTGAAAGCACTCACTTTCTTATTAGAAATTTTATATCCTCCAGTAAGCATAACGAAATTTTTCACTCCAGCGTTGATAGTGAAAGTCTTCATCCTATCTCCCCAATATTCATAGTCATTCCCGTCAAAAATAGGAGGTCTGGTAGGAGTTATATTGTCTATATATCCAACATTTAAACCTACGATTCTTAAAATAACCTTTGGCACACAAACTTGTTAGCAACAAGAGTTCTTAATGAAGGAGAATATATGATTCCGAGAAAAATATTACTCCGGAAAATTAACTCCAGAAATTATATGTATAAAAAAACAATAGTAGATATAAGAAAAAATGAATCCGAACATTATGAGCCGAAAAAAATTGAATCCGAAAAATCTATTCCGAAAATTTCCTTCTGAATTTAATCGTGAGATTAAATCAGATTGAACCAAACCCTTAGGGTTTCAGTTGTTCTCCTCTGATACCAATTGTAGGATCGAACTAATGATGTATATGCTCAATATACAATAGGGGGGTGAATTGTATACTTTAAAAATTTCCTTAAACAAGGAATGATCTAAGTTTAACGAAGTTAAACTTTGAAAATTCACAACACCTCTAACACCAATTGTAGGATTGGTATAGGGTATGATGTTACAAACATCTAGTTCTATGCACTTTCTTAAATCTAGAAAGTGATTCTGAAAAAGTTGTTTCAGAAATATGGATCCGGAAAATGAAAGTTAACCAAAGTTTACTATATGAGATTCTACCTTAAAGAGTATAGAATCAAAATCAATTAGAGTACATGTGTAAGGAAATATAGGAAGATTATACTTTCCTTACAATACAATAATATAGTGGAAAAACAAGTAGTAAAACTACCAGTAACAAGATTTAAGTCTTTTAACCCAAAGAGAAGGGTATCCAACAACCTTGGATAACGGTCTCTTGATTTAAACTTTCAAGAATGTCTATCTTACACACCCCAGGGTAATCCCTCGATAAGAAGATCAGTTAATCATTCTTGCTATCCCCTCAAGCCCTCAACATCAAGGAAGTTGGAAACTCTGTCTTCTTCATCATGGAATCCCTCGAACATCAAGGAAGTCGGCACCTCTGTCTTCCTATCCTCAGAATCCCTCAAATGTAATCACCAACATCTGGAGTCGCACAAAACAATCTGAATGAGCAGTTCATTACGCACAAAGCATGAAAAGATTTTCTCTCTAGAAATCACCTTAACAGCATGTGGTCTCTAGAGTGATCAACTTGTTCAATGTTTTTGAGCTCTTTCTAATGATCTCCTATTTATAGGCTCAGTTGGAATGGTCAGCTCCCTCCTCCACGGTCATATTTTCCTTAAAATTCAGAGGGACCTCAACATGTGTCACTAAACCAATGGTTAGTTAGAAACAGAATGGACGACATCGCCTTATAAAAAAACATGTGTAACTGAAAGCACAACATTATTTTATAATGAAACAAGTGTAAGTATAAGAAAAACTAAGATTATGAATGTAAGAAAATAAAATTTCGGAGTCTAACCAAAATTGAATTCGGAGTCTATAATAAAAATATGTTCGGATTCTGTTTTATAGGAATTCAGAACCTGAATTCTGTAGAAATCCAGAGTCTGAATTTCTAAGGAAATTCAGAGTCTGGTTTCATCAGGATTTAGAATCTGAACTTATATAGTTTGGAGTCGAACTCATAGATGTTCGGAGTCGAACTTATAAAATTTCAGAGTCAAAGTTATAAAAGTTCATAGTCGAAATTATAAAAGTTCGAAGTCGGACTTATAAAAGTTCGGAGTCGGACTTATAAAAGTTCAGAGTCGAAGTTATAAAAGTTTGGAGTCGAACATATAAAAGTTCAGAGTCGAACTAATAAAAGTTCGGAATCGAACTCATAAAAGGTCAGAGTCGAACTCATAAAAGTTGGGAGTCGAACTGATAAAAGTTCGGAGGCAAACTTTTAAAAGTTTGGAGTCGAACTTATAAAAGTTCTGAGTTGAACTAATAAAAGTTCAGAGTCCATAATTCGAAGTTGAACTTTTTTGGATTTTGTAACTAGAATTCGGAGTGGAACTTTATTAGAGTTCGTATCCAGAATTCAGATCCTAAAACAGAATGCTTTATACCTTAGTATTATATGATTCCTAGGTTTTTGGGATGAATCCGATTTTTATACTTAAGAAAAATAATTTTATGTATAAGAAAATCTAGGTTAGGGTAAATTTCCTTAAGGAAATTTTCCTTATATAGGTAAAATATTGATTTTCTTAGGTATAAGGTGTTTGTGATTTTCAAAACAAGAAGGAATGGAAAAGTCATAAGGAAAACCTTATTCACTCAACAGAAGTTTCTGAAGGTGGGAAGAATATAATACCCCAAATTTTTTTTGGTATGTATCTCTTAAATACTTTCAATTCATTAGATAGAATATATTGCACGAAGCACTTACTCTTTGTGAATCAAAACATCTTTATTTATAGGTGATAGTCATAACCTGTCCATTAAACATAAATTTTCCTCTTCTATGCTTTGAATTTCAAAAAATTGACATACGTAGTTACGATTAGAGTGATATTTATAGTCTAATCGAATCAACATAATATTCTATGAATAGTAACCTACCATTATTAATAGTAACTTACCCTTATGAATATTAACATACCCTAATAAATAGTAACATGAATCTTATGAATGGTAACCATACCCATGAAAGTGTAAATAAAATATAGCCACCTTCAAAAAATAAAGTTGAATATTTTAAGTGATGGTATTTCTAAGTTAAATGATGATTTTAATTAAAAATTAATTTTCTCGTATACACAAAATTATTTTTGAAAGTTGGAATTCATGTTCAAATTCTAATTTCCAAAAAATTGTTAGGGTGAATTTTTTGGATTTTTCTGAAATACATGATTTTTTAGTGAATAGTAAGATATGAAAAATTATGACAAATACTAAATACATGATTTATTAAGTCATGGATGATGTATTGCTGAGGTAAGAACACTTTTTTCAAACACACATTCACTTATTAATATTTTTTTTCATGGAATAATCATTATTTATTATCTTAGGGAAAAATACTAAAATAATGATTAAAATATTAAGAAAACCCTCCTCCCCTTCACTATATAAACCACATCTCACATCCCTCTTCCTCTCACACCACTAAAGATTTAATCCCTGCCAATGTTCTATCAAATACACCTCCCAAGACCTTCTCCCACATCAAAGTCCTTTTGTTCTTACCAAGAGGCCAAAAAAAAAGGCCTTAAAGAGATTATAAAGGAGGAGCACTCAAGAGGTGAACCTCTCTTCCTTTCTCTTTTAAATTCTTTTACAAGTTCCATTATTTTGTTGTTATCTCCTCACATAACCTCATCCAAATTTTATTATAATATTATTACCTTATATTAAAATAATTTTTATCATGCTAATGGAATATTTCATCATCTTCTTTCTTTTACACCTCCTCTTACACTAAAAAGGAAAACACTGTTCGAGATGTGTTAATTTATGACATTCAAGGATGAGGGGTTTCCAATTTCTAATAAAATATTTAATACTAGTCTTGAAACACTTTTAATAGTTGAACCAAATCTTAATATATATATTTAATCTTATTCAATGTTCTTTAATCCATACACACTCGTAATAAAAAACAATAATCCAAATCAAGTTCATTGTGCACAAAACCACCATGTTAATCCAAGCTTTTATCATTAACTATTATCTAATGGTTCACCCTCATGGTATATAACAAAAATCATTATAATATAATTTATATTTTTTAAATTTCTCTAAAAATATATATTTACAATTACATATGTTTAAATACATTTATAATGGACTTCCATTCATATATACAAGTAATCAATCATGAAAACCAAAGAAGAAAATTCTTCGAAAACATTAAAATTGAACCTATTAGACCCATAAAAAAAGCCATGAATGAACCTAATAAAGTTGTACTAATCCAATTACATGTGTATGAGGTTATATATTTATTAATTAAATAATCTAAATTTGATTATTCAGGTCATTATGTTCAATCAAAGAACAGATTCCGGCATAAGGTAAGGGTTTTCTTATATCACTTTTAATTCTGTGAGATTTGGATTGTTTTCCACAAATTTCATGAATATTTTGTATGTGTACTACCATTTTATATTTAATATCTATATTCTCTTTATATTCATGGTATTCTATGATTCATTTGGTTATTATCAATTTTTGGTCATATGACTCGATTGATTACAACATGGTAAGAGACTTTGTCTCAATTTACATTTCACTGAGACTTAGTTGGTATTGTGCAGCTAATCATTCTTATGTGGTGTATCCATTACCAATTTGAGATCATTTTTCATTTGAAATTATAATTCTAGTAAATATCTATTTTCTTGTATCAGGTATATGATTATTTTCTTAATTCATATACCATATCAGATACAGTGTTTATTTTGAATTTTATTTTAACTGGGGAAATATTGATAAATCTATATCATCTATTTAATAAGTATATCAAAATAGCATATTATTATTTTATTGAATCTTTGTATGATGAATGATTTGGACTGGTAGTGACAGGCAGGGCCCGCTATAGCCCCTCGATGCATCGATAGGTCTAATGAGACAAATCAGTTAGTGGGAAACCCCTCGAGTTTATTTCCAAAAATCAGACTAGTTTCTACCCAAAAACATAAACTATATCGATGAAATAATAGTTCTTGTGCTAGATACATGATGTCCAATTAATAATAATTCTATTTATTGATTATTTATTTATTACTATCCATGAGTTTTTCACTATGAAAAAAATATTTGGATGCTTTTTTGTTCTCAGCTTATTGATGGAAAGTGTTTCCATTTATTCATCATGCCTTATTAGTCATGTATAATTGATTATGATTCAATTATTATTAATTTATATTTCCACTATACGTCAAACTTACTGAGAATTTTAGATCACCCTTATTCTGTTTCGTTTCCCCAGGTTATGAAGAAGAGAGCCTTGAAAAAGCCTTCAAGGAGGCCATTTTTTCATCTTATTATGTATCAGGTTGTATTTATATCTTTCAAAATTAACTTTGGGTATCATGTATGTAATATGGTCTTCCAAAACTGCTAAACTAATTGGTTATTTAGGATTTCTTTCTTATATTAATGCCAATATAGTAAAGTAATCCACCAGATCTAGTATTCTGGGGTCATGGTGTTACACATTGGGAGCTATAATTGCTTGTCTTGAGGCTCTTGAGACCAGGTAGGTGGAAATACCATGTAATGATAAACCGTATTCATAATGGGTAGATGACATACTGGCACCCCCATTTTTTGGGAACCCTATGTTCTCCCCCTTTAACGGGATAAGAGACCTGCTCTAACACCTAACCCACTACATCTCAAGGTGTGAACCTATTCTAGGGACTCCAACACAGCAGGAGGCCTCCGAGCTTTGGTTGATTGTACATACACTAGAAGGGACCAAATTCATCTGGTATAACTAGTTTCCCATTGGGTATACAAATACCTGGGAAGATCTCCACATGAAATTTTTGTATCAGTTCATCTCTACTACCTAGATGTCAAGTATTTAGGACCTCTTCAAGTTCAAGAAGAGGTTAGATGAGCATGTCGCAGACTTTTTTTATAGATGTAAGGGCCTTATGTATTCACTTGATATGCCACAGACTCAGGAGTATATGATAATGTTGTTCTTGGAGAATTTGAAGACTGAATTGGTTCATTCTTCAGTGGATTTCGTGATTTGTTATATAAGGATCAATGTCTAGAGAAAGCCTTGCAATAGGGAAAAAGGCACATATTTTACCTCCTGAACCTCTTGTAAGAAGGGGAGATAAAGCTGAAATAGTTGTCTCCGCATTGGTATAGGCCCCTATGACTCTAAAATTATTGTTTGTAGAGCCACGCCCACATCCTCTCTGAGGACAACGACCACAGCCTCATCCTCAGGGTTAGTAGTTCCCACCTCAGAATTCTAAGGCATCACCCCATCAAACATGGTCGCTTAGTCAAGATAACCATGTTCTTCATTAATTATAAGCTCCATCCCCTAACCATGGCTAGGATCCAAGAGTTTCTTTTCCAGATACGAGGAATCGAAGTACTTGTTTGAAGAGTCTTAGGTCCCCATCAACTTTTAGAGTACCATGGATCAAAAAATCTTACAGTTTCCAGAATACCGGAGGCCCAAATAGGACAATCTTATTGATCGGACAAACTATTTTCCCTATCACTGGTTCCTTGGATATACACTCAATAAGAGTTTTGTGTTATACGACTGGTTCCAAGACCAGGTCGACAACTGCTTAGTCTGGTTGGGTCTAGCCCTAGTACATTTTGTATGTGTCTCTACAAAGCTTAATAGTGATAGAAAACGTGAATAACATAAGGTCTCTAGATGTTGATCTTATAATCATTATTAATTGATAGTTTGTAAGGTGGTCACTAATTCTCATGGTGTCATATGTGCTTGGTTGTACTAACATGTTCCTTCTAAGGTTGCCACACCATCCCTAGTCTCCACTGTTGCATCAACATTTCTTCCTTCATCGTCATATAAGGGAAGGTTCAAAAAGCACAACAGAAAGCAAAGTCCCCCACTAGTTCTAACGTCATCTCATACTCTTGATGATTTTATGACTCCTGATATAGGAATTCCCCCAGGGTATTTCTAGTAATGACGGATTCATCAGGAAATGATATTGAGAATGTTTAGGTAAACATCGTTGAGTCAGTAGACCCCAATACGGTTCTTGATAACAAAGAATTCGATTAGTACCCTCATAATCTCCCTAGTTTATGATAACATGGACAATGTTTTGGATATTTTAATTGACATGATACATTGGCCGGTGCATCCGACCAAGTCATGCATGCCACCAAGACTAGATAGCAGGATCAACATAGAGCTGAACATGCACATCCATCCCTTTCTTCCATTTTGGACTCTCTCCCACTTCCACTTGTACCGCTCAAGCAGGAAGAGTTTCCACATACACATTATGATCAGTCACATACCATAGTGGACATATCTCTATCATCCAACTGTCATCTGGTAGCCATTTTTCATGGGTCGACTAGAAAGTAGCGAGATATCTTCAATGCTAGTCATAATCCTCATGTTCGACCAGTAGTGCATGTAATATTTTATTCCATAGAGAATACTCTGGTTAGTAGAAATGTGCTCCTGGAAAATAATTCTAATGTAGTCAAGATTCTCTCCTACATTCTTATTAGGCTCTCGATCCTCGAGGACCCCCTTCTGTCTGCAAAAAATTATGACGACCTTGTAGAGGAATTGAGAAGAACCCTCCTATTTGACACATAGGTATAGGACACAGAATCCTTCCATGCTGAGGAAGTAGAGAGTGAAGAACATTCATTCCATAAATTCATTATTTAGAGAATATGAAGGTTATCCCATACAGAGGCACAACTTCCTACTATACACCACTAGCCAGTTTAATGGCATAGAAGTACATCCCTCTCTTATCAACATAGGATCTAGGATCAATCTTATCCCAACTCAGATGCTCTGCAAACTACTAATGTATAAATCATATCTATATCACTCTGACCTGATGATGCAGGGATATGATGGGATAGAGAATATGCATGCTGAAAAAATCCGTCTGATGACTCAATTTAGTGGATTGGTCTGCAACACCAAGTTTATTGTTGTATTTCTAGACACTTCCTACAAACCATTGATGGGTAGACCCTGACTCCCCCGGCACGTGGCATTTCCTTCATCCTATCACATGTGGCTCAAGTACTCCCTTAATGGATGAGTACGCAAACTCCAGGGTGACACATCTCCATTTTCCTATTTTGAAACCCAATACATTGATTTTAACTATTACCAGAGCAAGGACAGGAAAGTACATGCCAATGGGTTTGAACACACTGTCATTGTGGCCGATCTGTGGACAGTCATGGATGATGCCTTCGTCCTCCCAATCATTTGGTTGGAAGCCACAACCCCAGACATTGTACACTACATTGTCATCACTAGGACAAGAGTAAAGCATGTTCCCAAGTATAAAGAACACCAAAAGATGACTTCATACTTATAAAATAACTATAATCAAGTGACTTTATATCCCCTTACCCCTATAAGGTATCGAGATGTTCTCCCCATGGAAACAATATTCCATATATTCTTATTTCATCAGGCCAGGATGAATGAACTCAAGTCGACGCACCACTATTTCTTTGATATTATCAACTATACCTTATTGGGATGGAGACCTGAAAGATTCAGATTGAAAACATTCATCTCCATGGTTTTAGAAGCACAAGAGTCTCCTTGTGCGGATTCTATTGCCACACAGGCCGACACCGGTGTTCCATCAGGATCAGCCCATTCAAAAGATTTTTCTCATTCTGATGATTCTCTTATCATGGAATATAGAGAGGACATAGAAGATCTCCTACCACATTTTAGGATGGTGTCTCCAGCATCAATGATGAGTTGGTACATATGAACCTCAGCACTGAGTCATATCTAAAGCCAACAATGGTCAGCACGACCATGTCTGTAGAAGAGAAACATGAGTATGCATATTTCTAAAAGTTGAATCAGGATGTATTTACATGGAGATATAACAATATTATAGGTCTAGATCCCTAATTCTCCATCCACCTCCTTGGTCTTCTAATAAACCATAGTGGGTTCAAAAAACCTTCTTGGAAAATCCACCCCTATCATGGTTCTATGTTAGATGACAAAGTATATAAGCTCATTAAATCCAACTTCGTCAGGGAAGTCCAATACCCCAGATTGTTAGACATTATTGTACCCATCAGGAAGAATAATGGATAGATTGATGTCTACATCAAATTTTGAGATCTCAGGCATCAATGTTCTAAGGATGATTTTCCTCTTCACAAGACAAAATTGTTGATTGACACCGCGACATGATACCAAGATATCTCCTTCATGGATTCGAATTCTGGATACAACTTGATCTGAATGGATCCTGAGGATAAAAAGTATACCACATATAGAGTGCCATAATGTAATTTGTGTTACCAGTTAATTGATTTCTTCCTGAAGAATGTTGGATCCACCTATCAACATGACTTTCATCGCATATTCAAGACGATCCTATTAAAATTGGTGGGATGCTACATAGATGACCTGGTGGTTAAATATTTATAGTGTTAGGACTATCTCATAGATCTTGAGAAAGTTTTCAGCTTCATCTGCTCCCACCATCTAATGATAAACTCATTGAAGTTATCCTTCGGGGTTACCTCTGGAATGTTTCTCAACATTGTTATCTGATATTGAGGAATTGAGATGGATCTAGATAATATCAAGGACATCAGTCATATTTCTCCCCTGAGAAACATTCAGGTGGTCCAAGGCATTCAAGTTTACATAGCCTATATACAATGATTCATTAAAAATCTATCTGACAAGTGTAATCCCTTTTCCCAACTCCTGTTGAATGGTTTAATTTACCACTGGGATGAAGAGTGTCAATCCAATGTTGAGTAGATCATGTTGTACCTGCTACTGCCTCCAGTTCTGATGCCACCCTTCATCAGAGGGCTACTAGTCCTTTATGTGACTAACCTAGAATGGTCCATTGGCACTCTTCTCCCCTAGAAGAATAATGAGGGGATGGAGTTTTTATATCTTATTTGAATGGTCCTCGATATAGAGACTAGATATTCTTCTATTGTGAAGAGCTACCTTTAGCTGGTATTCACCGTGAAAAAGATGTTACATAATCTACAACACCATGAGACAAATCTAGTGTTATGTGTGGACCCACAAATGAATATTCTGATCCGCCTCACATTAACATACAATATAGCTCGTTGCGAAGTAATCCTTCAGTAGTTTCACATAAATTTTGATCCATAGAAAGATATTATGGGTCAGGCACTAGCATACTTCCTTTCTACCCATCCGGTCTCTATGGAGAAATCTCTATATCTTTACATCCCAAATGTGGTCATCCAATTATTATATCAATCCATTCTATGTTATTAGATGCATGTAGATGGTGACTCATGAATTCCGAAGGGAAGAAGGCTCAATGATCCAAGACTCAATAGAGTAAGACCAAGTATCGTCTTCATCTTGCTTATATAGGTTGTCATGCCATACTCATTCTTGTTGTCATAAGGCTGCACCAACAATGAGGTGTAGTATTAGGCCCTCATCACTGGTCTCGAGCCTGCCAATGAGATTGATGTCCTTCACCTGCATGTGAATGAGGTCATCGATTTATTTATCAAGAAAATCAATGGATAATATATTATCATGAAGGCAGAGCTCATTCCCTTGTTAAAATGAACCTTCCATCTAATGGCCCAGTTCCCTTCCCTTCTAGAGGTTACACATTTCCTTCAGTAATAGAACAGTAAAGACAGTTCCATGGCTAGAATTGCTACCTCTATTACCAAGACTAACCAAAACAATCTAGTTATCCATGTGTCACATTGAAGAATCATCATTCATGTCACTCTAGATGATGATAATAGACCATAACTAAGAAATATTACTATCGGCGCATCCCCATCAGGACCTTCAGGTCCCCTTTTCGTAGTAGTAGAAACCCCTGATTTGATGACCCCCTTTATTTATTACCTCTAGCATGACAATATCCCATCACATAGAGCCGAGCATGCGTGAATGTGTTGTCATGAAATAAAATTCACTCTTTAGAGTGGCCCTAGTCCTGATAAGATCCTATATAAACATGGTTTTGATGGAGTTCACCTCTATTTCACTCAAGGAGTTGAGATTCCCTTGGTTATGCAAGAAGTTCATGACAGTTCTAGTGTATCCCATTGAAGGGGATGAAGCTCTCCCACCATATCTGAAGGATGGTCTACTTTTGTCCCACCATGGTCCATTACTATATCGAGTTTTCCATGAAGTTTCACTCATGCCAGGTCCATTACAATTTTTTGCATCGGCCATCAGAGCCTCTCCACACAACCAACTACTCTTGAACCTTTTCAGTCTAGGGACTCAATGTCATAGAACCATATCCACCTGCAATATCTCACCAATGTAGGTTCATCATGACTACCACAAACCTATTTTTTAAATGGGAAGAGGAAATCCCGGTCAATGTATTCATGGAACATTTCATCATTGGTTTCATGAGCTATAACATCATCCCCCAGTTTATATTCCCTCACAAAGTCCTCATCTATATTGGTACCAGCTTTTTGGTAGCTGAACTAAATAAATTGTACGCCAAGTACAGTATTCAGTCTCTCCATACTTCCCACAATCACACACATTAAAATAGGAAGATCCAGGATTTCAAAAAGACCCTGTCAAAAGTTTAAAAAAATGTGTTTGGTCAAAACAATAAATGTTGGCTGGATAGGCTCCCAAATTCTATTTGGTATTACTGGATGACAACTCGCAATTCAACCCAAGTGACCCCATACTCTCTGCTCTATGAATAGAGGAAATATAACCTATCTAGATTCAATTGTTGTAACTCCATGAAACCATCTATGATCAGAAGATGTCAGAAAACATAGTAGAAGTCCATCTAGTAGAACTAGAAGCTGTCGATGAAAACAAGCTTCCTTTTATGCAAAAATTAGAGAGACACTAGAACAAGATAGCTAGAGCATTCAATTAGAAAGTTCACCTATATCCTTACTTAATGATGACACCGTATTGGATCTGAGGATCCAAATGAGACCTGGTAGGAAGACACTAATGTGGGTTCCCAAATGGGATGGACCTTATATTATCCACAAGGTTTACCCCAATGATGCATAATCGATGGTTAGCAAGGATGGTGATCGTATTACTCATCCCACTGATGCTAAATTTCTCATTAAATACTTTTCATGAGTATGTATCACCATCCTGCATGAGGATAAACTGGTAATGGTGAATTCACTAATGCTCTGAGATATATGACCATACACTAAGATCTCCTCCATCCTTGTCACATGATGTTAAACTACACGATCCATTCAGGAGGCAAGACATGAAACTTCCCATCATCAACATCCTGCATGACTATAAAATACAAGCCCCATTTCTGACCTTTTCATCCTTACCTCATGACTTTAAACTAAATGTGACCTTATAGATATACATATGGCTTGATTCCCATCCTCATGGGATGTGTAGGAACACCTAGTAATTTATCCATGACTCTATCCCTAGGTCCCTTGACCTTTTCCAGCCCCTTGGCCCGAGTCATGTCCTAGGGGTGTGTAGTGTGGTGTGGACTCCTCTTGTCCTCATTCACTTTATTTTTACAACTATCATATCATGTATTCCCTTATTGGATTTATAATATCCTCATTATTACCCCGTGATGTTAAACTACATGTAATTTGAAGAACAATGTGAGGCATGATTCTTATCCTCATGGGATATGTAGAAAAGCACAATAATTTTACATCCGCTCCAACCCCAATCTTCCTTACCAAACGACGTTAAAATGCATGGGACCATCAGGATCTATGTATGTATCGATTCTCATCCTCATGAAATACATGGGAACACACGGGCATTTCGTTTCAGATCTAGCACCATGTCCCTATAACTTTTCTTCCCCCATAGCCTAAGTCCCCTCTTGGGAGTTCATGGTGTTGTATGAGACCCCTCAGGTCCACATTCACATCGAGGTTGTTTTATCATGTCATACACATCCCTTTATTGAACATTACCCTTCCCCTTTGTCATACACGCATGACGATAAATTGTGTTGGTACCTTTTCGTCCTCACTGCATGACACTAAACTAGACGACATTTCAAGAACTATGTATGGATTGATTCCCATCATTATGGGATACATATGAACATCCGGTTATTCAATCCTTGGGTTCAACAACCCATTTTACCCCTTTCTCCAACACATATTCTCAAGTCACCCCTCGCTAAGTTGAGCCCCTCAACCTCTATCCAACTACATTGATGAACATAAAATGCATTGTAGTTTAGGACTTAGAGTGTTGGATTCTACAGGTACATGCTTCCACTCCATCTCCAGGATTCATATGTCCCTTCATTTGGACCCGATCATCTTTCACATCTAAAAGGGCCCCTAATGTTATGGACGATCAACTTTAGTGCTCGCCTACTGTCATGGGTCAATGTCCCAGTGTATTTGAAATGGCAATTTGATAGAGAACCCCCATGTTGCAAATATGGTCATTGATCGATCCTTGGTTTTTTGTTCCCATTCCTTGTAATGTGATATGGAAATTTTGTTTCAATCATGGTCGACATATATCCTCCATCTTTATCACCAACCCCATTATTTTCCAAGTATTAGTCTTATGATTCACATACTTTTCCACCGCTTTATGCCTAGAAGGAACTTCAACACTATTGGTATTATCCCTTCATGCACCTTTTCATGTTCAGAAAACATTAATGGGTTACCCTTGGCTCCACACCTCTGTTCCCCTATATTGTGCTTCTATGTGTTGTATGATCTTTTCTACCTTTTATTTCCCACACTGAGCATGGATCACGTGGGAATAGGGGGTTTGATAGGATTTATTCTAGAATGGAATTGTTTTTCATATTTACTGTTTCAAATCTATGACCTTAAACAATGAGAATCAGTCTGAAAGTCTTAGCATTTTTACTTTAAACTATGTGTACCATTAGAAGTATGTGATGTGGTGTGGAATTATCCTGCCCTCAATCACATCAGTTTTCTTTATGAAATGATGTCACATATTTTTTTCTATGGGAATTTTTTCACTTTTGGTCTGATATCTTTGACCATAAACTAAGATATTTCATCCTTGTCATATGACATTAAAATAATATCTTTTTCATCCAAGTTGTACGATGAGAAATGACCTATCCATGTGATGTCTTCATTTGAGAAGACATTACCCCCTCTGGCACTGACCATCTATCGTTCCACCCTTATGAACTATGTGTGGCTTGATTCTCATCCTCATGGTATATGTAGTGACACCCATATGACTTTGTT
The DNA here is from genome assembly GCA_963277665.1 of Viscum album. Taxonomy (NCBI): domain Eukaryota; kingdom Viridiplantae; phylum Streptophyta; class Magnoliopsida; order Santalales; family Viscaceae; genus Viscum; species Viscum album. Next base: position 492,902,023 of record OY728148.1, on the reverse strand, counting down.
CTCAAGTCCAGCTGCATCATTTTGAACCCTTTTTCCTCAACTTTCTCTCTTCTCACCTATAAGATTATGTTGTTGTGTGGGATTCTTTGATCCTCATTCATGTTGGGTTTACACTAAATGCACCACATACCTCCATTAAAATATCTCTACTCCCTTTTCCTTTTCGTATGATGATAAACTACATGGGCATGTCCCATACCCATGACATTAAACTGGTAACATTACATTCCGAGCTCCATGACCTCAAGCTAAGATTGTTACTGTCTAAGTTCTAATGACATAAATCTTAGTAACAACTTCGATGTTTCCCTCCTAAGAGAATATCACCCCTTTAGTTATTGGCCATCTTCCATGAAATCCTCAGATCTACATTTGGATTGATTCTTACCCGAGCAAGATACATTGTGACATCCAGACATCTCATCCTTTGGTTTGTCCATGGAATTGTAAAATCCCCATTTCAGCCATTATTAGATTCAATTCCCCCATTGAAATTGTGTGGTGTGGGGTGGTGTGGGATTCTATTTACTCATTAATGTTAGGTTATGTGTAGAACAAAGTATTTAACCTCTATAATTCCCTTGTCTTAGCTTTATGACACTAAACTGCATTACAACCAATTTTCCTTATCACACGATGATAAACTACATGGAAATTCATGAACTATGTGTGTCCTGAATCACATCCTTGTGTGGTACATAAGAACACCCAGACATTTAGTTAATGGGTCCTGCTCAAGGTTTATCAACATCCCAAACCCTTTTCCTCTAACTATGGACCAAACTTTATTCCCTTAAACTATGATTCATTAGATCCGTTTAACATGAATTTAAAATATATTCAACGAAATAGAATTGATCTAAATTCCAATGGATAGGCTCGCCCAATATACTTTTTTCATGGTGGAATAGTTAAAGAGTGTGGGAATTCATATGAACATCCCAACATTCCACCCCCACACATTCTGTGCCCTCTATTTCAGATCCACATTTCCTCTCATGTCTGAAGGAACCCCCTAATGGTATAGATGATCAGACTTAGTGCTCTCTTACCATCATGGCCCAACATTCTAGAGGAAATCAGAGGAAACTTCGAGTGTGGACCTGTGTTTTTGAGTACGATTAGTGGTTGGACCTCATTTTTCCCCCATTTCATGATAATGTGTTATGCATTCTATGTTCCGAACATGGTTAGATATTATCCTACATCGTCATTCCAACCTCATTGTGTTCCTATTTTTGGGTGTCGTGATTCAAACTTTTCATGTCCCTTTGTTCGGATGGAATCTAATCTGTCTCACGTTATCTCGCTCCTTCAATAAACACATTGGGAAATGGAAATTTTATTGTTTTAGGAACACAATTCTCAAGTAAAAACCCTTCTCATCTCAAAAATTTTGGGTGGTCATTCAAACCATGAGTCTTCAATGATTGAACAACTCTCCCATATTCAAGGTGAGAAAATAAATAGTCATCCCTTGTTTCTCACACTATAGAATATGCACATGAGCCAAGGGATTTATCATAGGTTGTTTCATAGATATGAGTGAGGTGAAAATGTAAAATAATGTAGTAATATTTTCATGCATGAATACTAAATACGAAAGAAAAAAAAGTTTCTGTGAGTTTGAAAGAGTATAGGCCCTATGGATTGGCCCCCAAAATGGACCATGCCACCACCACCCTCCTTTGGCTGGTGGCATCTTGGATTTGATGTCCTAGCATGAGATCCCTCCCTTCCTTGTTGTCTATGGGGATAGGTTCTTCATCCCTGATCTGCATGTGATCCCCCTCAGCCTGTATGTCGATCACTTTGTAGGATGATCACCTCAAATGATCTTCATCATTTTTGAGTTGGGCATATAATCATGATATCAATTCTTACTGGGTGGAGGTGAAAGATGAATGCTCATTCCTCCACATTTCCAATCATTGGATCTCTTGTTTAGCCTTCTGACATTTCCTAGTGTTAATAGACTTCCTTCGCTACTAGCTGAAACAAAGGCAATGGTTTACTCCCATAATTTCTCCACCATGTAATATCGTATGAGAATTTAATGATTTCATGCATCCACCCCTCTGGTGCATAGTTCACACAATTGAGAGAAATGTTTTCCCATTCATCTTATCCACTCAGATTGTGATGTGTCATAATTGAAGCTCTTGATAAGTTTACATGACCAATTATATACAAAATTATTATCCTCCTCATCATATGAGGTCTCATCCAGCTCTTTTAGGTCAGAAATTCATATTCTAGGAATGCCTCTAAAAGATCATTAGCAGGGTCTAGCTCTATTGTCTAGTCAGATAGGCTGGGTTCCATATTGTTCGGTTGGTCTTCATCACTGGATTCCACAATGATAATATCATGTTCTATTTTCCAGTAGTCCTACCCATATTCATGGTCACCACGGCCTGATCAACATGGGTGTAAGATTCCATGAAAATCAGTGATCCTCTCAGGAAACTAGCTCTGGGATCCCTAGCCATCTTCACAATCATGGAACACACTATTCAATGACTTTTTCAGACAAAAAAATGCCCAATGATAGTTGGCCAGGTTTAATAGATTTCAGTTTTGATTTTGGGAGAGAGATGACATACAGAAGTCAAATAGATGACCCACCCTTGGTTTTTCCAAATTGGAATCCCAGGACGTGTCCCCCCATATATATTAAATAACTCTCAAGATTATGGAATGGTCACCTTGGGTGTCACAGTCTTACTAGATTCTGCAATTACCATTGTCCTGGATACAGGACCTAAGGATATGTTTTATGTTATGTGGGATGGGGCCTTCCGTATGCAGCTCTCTTATATATACTGAATGTCAGTCAAGAATCCTAGATGATCTAAGTATGTGCCACATGAGAATGGTCTATAGTTTACCTCATGAGTTTCAATGGACTCTTCTGGTTCCAAGTCCTCAACTTCACCTTCCTCTAAAGGGATCCCCCTATCATTCTCTTCTCCCTAAGAGGACTCCTCTGATTCTATAGGTAAATGGATGTGATCCCTCTACTGATAAGTGTATAGTTTTATTGTTTATGATTGATTGAGAAATAATCTCACACGATCATTCATTAGACATGGGGTGCCCTGATAATTCCTAAAGTCTTCCAACTCAGCGATGTATTATTCCCCTTCCACCAAAGAAACAAGAAAGATGACCTTAACATATCTAGTCTTGGACATATCCATCCTGAGATGGTTTAGGTTGATCCACATCTTAGAGGGACTAATGAATTGTCTGTTAACATCCTCGGTATCCCATGACTTTGGATAAATAGTTTCCTCAAACATATCTATGTGGCGCAGCCGCTTCCCAAGAGCCTAAGTGGGTATCCTGCAGAACCCCATGGGTGGCCTCCCTCCCTCCTGGCTCTTCCCAGTTGGAGTCTTTGGATCAGTCATCATTCCTCTTCCAATTCTTCCTGGAGCTATCCATGGAATCACTGGCCTTGCTTCTATTTCACCATGGTGTGTTTTGGCTATTGTCTGACTACTACCTTCGAGTTGAGGGGGAACTCTATCAGCAGCACAGATAGTTTGATTCTTCAACATTCCCCCTGGGTAGGCTATCTTCTATCTCTTCACAAACTCCTTGACTATCTCGTGGATAGTGGTAAGCGGAGGTATCTCATTTCTCATTTTCCCATATTCCTATGTGAACATCAGCCACATCTTACTTATCACACAAGGGTGGTCCTCGTAGAGAACTCCCAAGTAAACTTTTGGAGTTAACCTCTTCATGCACTTACATTTCCATGAAAATGGTGCAGGCTGTACGACTCATAGATGGGTTCACAGTCAACCCATGCCACAAAAACTCCACCTCGGAAGGCTAAGAGGTATGATTGATTCACCTCATTTCCATATAAATTATTATCAAAAACTCCCATTCGAACTGGTAATGGATGTAAATTGAATTTTTTCACACTCCTAAATCTGATCAGCACCACTAGTGATGTTATCTTGGTCAGAAACTACCCACTATATTCAGAATGGATGGTCTAAATTCTAATCCAAGCAGGGAAATAGGGTCCATATACTTGTAATCCATTATGTGTTCCTCTATCAAGACATACCGGAAGTGGAGTGGCCCGCATTTCCATTGTGGCTTCTTTCCATCATGGATGTTCCACAATACCTTGTATATCATTGCCAGTACCAGTATTTTGAGGGTGACACGATGTCTCATTTCCACCATGGATTTTATAATGATTTTTTTGGCCACATTCCCATGATTGAATCCCTGACTGAAAACATCCATCCATATATAGGTGAAAAGATAAACCCAACAATACTAACCACTAGTTGCTACTTGGATTTAACACTATACCCCCACAACTTCCATTGGCAGTCCTCCAGGATTCTCCAGTAGGAATTTTCATTGATATATAAATCTCCCTTTAGAAATGTGGGAGGACTAACTAGTGGAATCATAGGCACCTCACCCCCTTTAGTGGCTTTCATTGGTGGGAATTTTAGGATGAATATGAACAATAGTTTGAAATAGAAATCCCTCACCTACTATTTTTCATCACCCAACACTAGGTCCATCAGTGCCATTTCCATCCATGGAATCTGCTCTAAGACTTCCCATGTGTTCTCTGTGTGAAGGAACTCTTCATATATTTCCCTAAGGAACGGAATCCTTGAGATCTAGTGGAGGTCCTAGAGGCTTATGTTGACCTCCTAGTGGGGAAGTTGGAAAGTGTTGGTCCTCGATGGCCACCAGCTTAGCAACTATGTCGTCATATGTTTCAGCTGGTAGATATGGAATCGAGAAGCCAATGTAGCTTCAAACTTTCTTTCCCACCTTAGCTTTACCCTAAACTCATTGTAAGATGTGAAAACCTTGCAAGTCCAGTCTCAGTCATCCAGGAAGTTTCCACCCTATAACAGGCATCAATTATCGGCCGAACCCTCCTTTGGGTTCTCTAAGCATTCTTTCATAATGGTGTGGTATTGAGGGGAGATACATCCGGTTTCAGTTCTTTCCCAACAACATTATTGACATGGTTTTAAAAAAATCAGTGGTAACATAAATGTCTTCCTTCTCATTATGGTCTTCAGTAGCCTTAAACCACTGGTATTTGCATGTCGTTCCCCTAAAATAGTTGGTTGGTTCATCCCTATTTGCTTTGGGAATCATAATGTCGTCCCTTATCCAAAAATCATACAATAGAAGTATCTTATAGAATGGATAGTACTTTTTACCTTTTTGACACCAGCGCCACTAAGGACTAGTGTTCATGATGGCTCTATATGCATTATTCAATTTCAGGATTTTCTGAAATCTCTTCCCACCGAGCAGTATTCGCAAGGACCTCCCTAGTATCTTCTTGGATTTCCATTATGTTTTGGGACTTATTCAAAAATTATTTCTTCATTCATGAAGATCATTCAAAAATATCATTTATAGAGATCCTTTGTAATGAATGTCTCACAACGCACCTAGTCATAGAGCCTTGAGGGACTTGATGTGCTTCGTAGCACAACAAATGATTGTGATGCACTGGTTCAGTAAGAAGTGTTCATGAAGCACTGATCCAAGGAACATGGTTCATAAAGAGTGTTTGAGGGGTTCCTGAATCTTCACAATTTGAGATCTCAATTATAGGTTTCTGGAGATAGATGCAGACAAAATGAGGGTCATGGGCCTCTATTTATAGGTGACGAACTCCCGAGCCTTGTGAAGCCCTTGGCCGCGGTGAGCTTCATAGAAATATCAACCCATTCTCTGCCTATTTCAATCATGAGTCACCTTTATGATCTATGAGTTTATGATGCTTTACCATCATAATCCAACCCTCATCTTCTTCTCAGATCCCATTATGTGGTCGAGTTTGTTGGTGCTAAAATATATACGTTAAGATGAGTCCACAAAATCATAAAAAATCACAAAAGGGCATGCCTCACGAAGCTCCGTCACAAAGCCCCTTACTGTAAAAAGTGACACTAAGGTTATATAATGGACTCCACTACCATCGACATAGATAACCATGATAGAATCCTATGAAATCTAACATATGATTTTTTATTCATCACTGAGAACCATGATGGAAGCCATCACGATTATAATATAGCTGACTCCTATCATCGACCACCATTTCTTTTTCAGTGTTCCTTTGGAGCATCACGATATTAGGTGCCTATAAATAGACGACTCCCCCTCTTCAAAAAAAATCAACACCCGGACATTTCACCTTCCTAGATCTTGATTCATGAAGCATCCTTTGCTCTGTGATCTGTTGATAAAAATGTATCACCCACGATACATGAGCAGCACAAACCCAATTTCCCTTTTTCCAATTTTTTATCCACTTTAAGTGGCATTCACCGTCACAAATCCCTACAACCATCATGAATATAGGAGTCTCTTTTGGGTACTCGAGTATTAATGAAATAATCAGCCTTCTGAAAGTACCCTCTAAGTACATAGTGGATCCATGCCTTGACTGTGTCACCATGCTTCATAAAGAACCTTTCTTTAGGAGGATCATGTTTCCCCTATATCATGAAGCCCTTTCCTTTGTGAAGCCCTTTATCTTCACGAAGCACCTGAGCTTCATGAAACCCCTCTCTCTGAGGACTTCTTCTTAAAAAAACATTTCCTCTGTGCCCCTCCAGGTTTGTAAAAATTGACTTCATGGATCCCCAAGTGGTTCCTCATATTTTGTTTCCCTTCCTCACGATTCCTCACATAGGCATGATAATGGATATTTATTACTCTCAAGGCCACGCTAATGTGGCCCCTCAATTGACCACTACTCTACCCCAACTCACTATGGTCTTTGTTGTGCCTTACCTTACCCAAGTGTGGGTTGGTACAAGTTATGTATATCCTCGAAGTGAGGAGAGAGTTCTGATCATCCATGTTGCTAAAAGTTAAACTACAAAGCAACCCTGATCCTCAACACATTACATTGAACTGTGATTTATGCATGTGTGGCGAGCATGAGAACTTTAGATAGGGGATGAGATCGAGGGCCTTCAACTTCCCCCTTTCCAATATTCTTTCACTCCCCCTTTGTTCTTTGTCTCTTTGTGCATCTTAGGTAGACTTCACATAAACCCCAACCCACCTTAACAGGGTGTCCCCTATACATGGATCCATATCCTCCTCATACATCATGAAATCCTCCTCAGGCTTCCCTCCTAGAGTAATTCTATATATCCATCTTCTTGGGCTACTAACCATGCCTAAGCCCATGTTACCTCTTTGGTCTTCTAGCCATGCATAATCCATGCATCACCTCTCATGCCCTCACCTCTCGTGACATGATCATCAGGTCCCTTACAGCCAGTTTTTCCTCAAACCGATAATAGCTCACGTGAGCTTAGAGTGGGCATCGACCATTACATCGACCTAAGATACTAACCATATATAATTCTCATTCAATTTTTTTAACTATTTGTACTTTGATCCTTTCCATTTTTAAGAAATTTTTGTAGGAAGCCTCATTGAGGTTCAATCCCATCACCCATCGGTCCCGACCAGTTCATGTCAATTCACCCAAGTCCCGTATAATGTTATATTGTATGCTCCTTTCATCTAAAATGATGTTAAACTGTATTCCTTTGATCTATGTGGGTTTTATCCCTATCACCTAGATAGGGTACGTAGGAATCCTCCTTGAGGTTGAACCCCAAATACTGATAAACTTCAGCACCCCCTTTGTTGGGTCCCATATCCTTAGTCCACCACATATTGTTGACAAATCAGTTCTTGGGTAGCTAACCATTCATTGGACCCACACTCAATCCACACTCCTCAAACCAAGAGTGTTCTTTATTATTATGTGTTTCTAACTGTCCGTAATCCCCATCATGTCTTCAAGTCACTGTCCTCTGTGTAAACCCTGATTCCATACCCCATGCAGAACTACGTGGACAATGATCATTTCCCATTTAAAAAAGGTATGTATGAAGCCTCCCTGAGGTTCAAGCCCATCCCCCATCGGTCCTGACCACTTCACGTCGATTCACCCTTATTTCTTTTGATGCCAAACTATATTCCCCTTTCATTCCTCATGGAATTAAACTATATTCCTTCAAAATATGTGGGTATTGATACCTATCTTCTGGACATGTTACATAGGATGGATCTCTAAGGATCAACCCTGAACACTGGTAAACATCATCATCCACTTTTTTGGGAACCATATCCTTAGTTCACACATTAGTGGTGTTAGACGATTTCTCAGGTAGCTAACCATTCATATGCCCCAACCCTAATCCACACTCCCCCAAATAAGAGTGTCCTTCTTGTGATGGGATTCTAACCATGCGTAAGCCCCATCACAAGGACTAAGTGTATCATTCTTGAACATCTGGGTCACTTTCCTTGGTGTACACCTCAATTATATTCCCCATACTGAACTATATGTACTTTGATTCTTTCCCTTTCTAGAAAGGTACTAAGGAAGCCACCCGAAGGTTCAAGCCTATCACCCATTGGTCCCAACCACTTCACATCGGTTCAACCTTGCCCTGCATGTTGTTAAACTATATTCACGTTTAATCCCACATGAAGTTAAACAATATTCCTTCAAACTATGGGGTTTTTGATCCCTGTCTCCTATGTAGGGAACATAGGAATCCAACTTGAGGTTCAACCCCAAGAACTAGTAAACATCAGTATCCCTTTTTTGGGACCTTGGTCCACCACTTAGTGGTGTTAGAACAGTACTTAGGATGCTACACATGAACATGCCTTTCGATTAATCCATAATCCTCTAACCAAGAGTTTCCATCTTACGGTGGGATTCTAACCATGCATAAGCCCCAACATGTCTCTGGAATAATATTCTTTGTATACACCCCAATTCCATTCCCCATATTAAACTATGTGAAATTTGATTCCACACCATGAGGATATGTTGGAAGACTCACTGAGGTTCAATACCATCCTCCATGTACCATCTAGGTCTAACTCTTGATCCATTGTGATTTGGAAAGATCATGCCCCATCTTGGATGTTATTCTTCCTTAGGGTCCCCATCCATGCACTCTATTCTCATGGGATACCTTTTAAGGTGTCCCATCACCCCACTGAAATATGTGGACATTGATTCCCATCCAGAGGGATACGTATGAAGCATCCTTGAGGTTCAATCCAAACATCACCATTATCTTCACATCCGTTCATTCCCATTCCTCTCATCCACTTAATTAAATCATCCATCATCCATCCTAATTCTTACCCAGGCCACCACATACCAGTGTGCTCACTCGATTTCTTCAGATATCTAACCACGTATAATCTATGTACACAATCAATAATCATCCAACCAAGAGTGTCCCTCTCTTGATGGGCCGCTAAACACGTTTAATACTTAGCATATCTCAAGGTTTTATATCCTTTGTGTACACCCCGATTCATCACCCCCTTCGAACTACAAGGGTTTTAATACTTGTCTTCTAAGAAGGTTATGTGGGAACTTCCCAAGAGGTTCAATCCCAACCAATGTAAAATCATGGTGTCCATTTCATGTGGACTCATCAACCTTTTTATCTTTCATTTTTGTTGGATCAACCTTCTTGGTGTGATGTCCTCCCTTTATGGGACTCCCAAGACTAGGTCTGTTCATTGGGAGTTCTGACCTGTCCATCTGGTAAACTATTTGGGTTTCTCCTACTTAAGTATGTACCCATATGGTCCACTCTTATCAGTGTTTTAATTTGTCAGATACTTCTCCTCAAGATGTTAAACTCATGTCATTCTCTATGCTAAACATGGGAAGCTGAGGAAAACCTTAGAGATATGCCTCTAAAATAAGTTTCTCCGTATTTTACATAGTATTCCATGGGATTACCCACCATTGAGAATCCATATAATAAGGGGAAAATATAGGTGTCAAAATGTTCCATCTTTAAGGAATTCCACAAATAACTCATTGTGACTAATCTCCTAACCGAAGGTTGCTACCCTATATAGACACCTTGGAATGTCCTGAAATGAGCAACATAATTAACTAGCATCCACAAATATATGACACCATGAAGAGATTCAAGAAAAATGTCTCAATATTTAATGGAGACCCAGACTATGTGATGAGTTCTGAGGAGGAATCCATGGATGGAGGAACTGAAATCCCATCATCTTATTTCAATCAAGGAGAAAACATCCCTCGAGAGGCGATGGATGCCGCCCGCCTTTGGAAATAGTGAATGCGGGGTACAACATGATTTTCAGCGAGTATCCAACAAGTGGAATATGAGGTGCTCTCGGACCGAAAGTCATAAAAAACAATTCTATACATCTTTGGATTCATTTAATTCTTCCAGACTCAAATCCAAATCCATAATTTGGAAGATCAAAACTAGCTCACCAGTTGGGCCTTGAAAAATATTCAATGATCTATATATTTTTGAATTTGGGCCAATATCACTTGATTGGATAGCCCATATAATATAAATCTTTGAGGGTGGATTAGAAAGACATATCATAACAACAATAACGAAGGATTCCACACATGAATCGTCCGTTTCAAAGGCCATTAATGCATGGGAAACCAGAGACACAGAATATAGAGAGTCTGTCTGGGAAGAATAATTTCATAGAGTAAAATGGGCATAACTCTCTCTACACAAGTAAAACAATGTTGAATAGTTTAAGGGATAGATGAAATATAATTATGAACAGCCTTCATAAAGGGGTCCATGCTTTAATCTACCATCTAATTATTATAACATGTGGATAATTTTTGAGGGAAATAATTTCCTATAAAAGGATAAGGGCTCCTCCTTCCTAAATAATTCCTATATATCCAGTATTACACCACTGTAGAGGAGTCCAAAGTCCATCCATATTATATAGGATTTCATTCTATTGATTTTATTATATTTTTTCCCATGTAACACATATGCATATTTTTTATTCATGTGTTTCCATATTCTATTATTTGTCTTTATATTTTATCTGTAATATAATTCTTCTCCTTCTATCTCATTACACCATGACCTATTACCCTTAAAAATGAGGGCCTAACTCAAGGCTTGGCCTAAGGGAGGTATCTAGAAAAGTCATTTATTCAGTGCTTAAATTATATTGTTTAATTAATTTTGTGATGAGAATGAATGATGTGAATAGGTGTGGTTATTGTCCACCATGACCTTAATTTCAAACTCATTTATATTATTTTATTAAATCATTTCCCTTCCTTCTACAAGATACAAGATCTTAATAAGATGTAGTTTAATCATTCGATGAATGAAATGGAATAGGATGGGGCTAGGTCCTGGGAGATAGCACACAATTGATCAAGGTGTACAGTCAACTGTTATTATAGGAGGAGTCAAAATTACGATTTCTAAATGTGTTTGAGATTTCACACCACTAAATAAAATAATATTAATTCTTGTAAGAGATCTTATAATTTAATTATCAAACTTAATATACACACAAAAAAAGTGAATGATGGAACCTAAAAACCAAACCATAAAGGAAAATTTCATTCTTTAATAATCTCATTTTATTATTTAATGTTAGTTTCATATTTTCACTTATTTATATTTCATTGACTTATTTGATTAAATAAAAAAAAAATTAGTTTAGGTGAATTTTATTATGTGAATGAAAAAATGAGAAAGGTCATCAAGTGAGACAATCATGGCTAACCACTGCAATGCATAAGGAAAACATAGAAATTTTCTTTTTCCCATCACCAACAATATGTGTGCATCAATAGACCCACTCTAATACCACTTTGACATGAAGCGACCCACCAAGACCCAACCTGAGCTGACATTATGTTGAGTGTTCAACCCCAATACCTTATCCAATAGGTTAAGGGCTAGTGACTATCATCGAGTATACATATCACACATGATGGTGGACTTAGCATAATTCACTCATATATAAACACATATATCCATATCACATATAGTAATTCATTCTAGATAATAAAATCAACTGAAATTTGTAATTCATGTGACTTGAACTAAAATCCAAATTGTAAAATGAATTTCATATTTTTTTCACATATGGGCCACACTAAGCTCCTACACTATCAATTACATGTCTACCAATGTCACTAATAAAATATCAGTTATCCGCATAATCCACCACACATCTAGGTGATACGCACATGTGAGGGTGAGAATATACATGAAATGTATGATTCCTTAAGAAATATGATGTTATAAAAATCATAGAAATATGAGAACCATAATGTTAAAGGATATCCCAATTAGAGAATAATATCACAAAGAAAGAGAAGATGAACATATATGTGATTTGAGGTAGATTATTCTAGAAACCAAGACACATTTATCAATATACCTATAAAATAATGAAATCTATAATTCAAATAAACCCAAGAATCCAATCTACCTTGCTAGTAAAACCCACACCATCTCACTTACTATGGTGGGGGGGACACCTTTCAAAGATATTTTCCAATTGAGGGAGTACATAAACACTAATGGAGGACTTGATAATCATCAAAAAGGCGATCGAACAAGAGAGTACCTGACTCAAAAATAGATTAACAATGCCCTGATGATTCTCTAAAATCCAATTGTGGGATTACAAAACATTATTAATCATGTGGAGGGCCCATGACTTATTAGGTGAAAGGGAGTAACGAATCTAGGACTGAACTATAAAGGATCCACATCTCGTGAATGTGGGGGATTACCGAACTATAAGGCCTTATGAGGGAGTACATGACTCTATAAATCGAGGACCCATTCCCTGATGGTTCCTAGAAAACTGATTTGGAGATTACCAAATTCTATTGACTTCATGAAGTACCAGCTTCATCATGGGTTCAAGGGAGTATGAACTTCACAACTAAATTATAGAGGACCCACACCATGTGAATGTGGGGGGGGGAACTATATTCTAATACGCTAGAGGGACCCATTCCCTACCATAAAAACACAAGTAGAGGAGTAATAAACCCCAGGGCACACTTATCCCATCATGCCTAAACCCGGACTCTAATGGTGTGTTACCACCTACTCTAAAATACACTATGAGAGGAACCCTTGGACTCCAAAGGTGTGTTGGAACCTTCTCCTTGAGGGAATATAGAGAATAGGGAAAGAATAGATATTAACAATTTCAATAAAAAATCATAGATACCACCCAAATAGAAGTATCCAATACTTATATAGTCTCCCATCAATTAATAAATGAGGTCGAGCTTTGAAATCCAATGTTTAGAAGCCCAAAGTCACTACCATATGCTTATTATTACTGGATTTATATGATAATTAAATGTTTCTTGGATGATAAATAATTTTAATTTGATAATTAAATCATCTTTATGATTCATAATAATGGTAAAGCATTTGGAATACATGGAAGTATAAATTCACATGATTTCATATATCACATGCCAAATTTTACAATAAGATATAGCCAACCCTCACTATTCTAGAATTAGGAATAATCTTCTAGGACAGTAGAGATACCATTCCATCATCCCTTTACTTTAGGATACATTCAACAAGGGAAAATTCAATTCATGATAATTCAAAAATGTAATGTGAACAATCTATATCTAAAAATTGTATTCAAGTTAATAATGTAAATTATAAATCGAGGTCATGGTAAATTGAAACTAGACACTATGATTTCATACCTACCATGTAATTCAAGGAAAAAAATTTCTAGATGAAATTTATCAAATAAATTATGAACAAATAATATTAATACTTTATAAATATTATATATATATGAATATTATAAAGTAATAAACAAAAATATAATCACTTTATTTATTTTTACAATCATGATATAGAAATATAAACATTTCAAATTTAATTTAGGAATAATGAAAATTATTTTGCATGGACTAACACTTATCATTTATATCCATTTTATAAATCATAATCAGATATCTAAAAATATTAAAATTGTAAAAAATTTATATATATCATATTTTATGACTTATAAAATAATTATTGGTCATAAATTATGACTCATAAATAAGGGAAACTATGTCAAATATTTTGTACCAAATCATATTTTAAGATATAATCCAGTCAAAGCCCGTAGTTGGTATCACTACCTATGAATAGAAATATCACAAGGATCTAATTGTATTTAACTAGATCACTAATATTAAATATTATATGATTCCCAGTTTTCAGGAAACCTATGGTTTAGTTGTAGGTTATGATGTCTTATATCATATCCTCTAGTGTAGTAATATTAATGGGTTCCCATTATATCATAACCTATGATATATGGTTTTAATATCCCATAATAAATCCAAATAGAATTAATATAATATATTATATTTCGAAATATTGATCAAACTCTTTAATATTGATACGTTATTTGGAAAAAGTAAATTAACACATTGATCTATTTATGAACGAGGATTTAATACAAATAATGGGTTTTATAGGTTCATAAAATTATTTTTGTATGAAAAAAAATCCATAAATAGTTGATATATATTCAAACATATCAACATTCAATAAATTAAGAATTAAAACAAGAATACATGTACTACCGAGTAATATATATTTTTCTCTTTGAAATACACTTGATAGTTATCACCTAAGCGGTAGTCGTATACCTCTTACCTCCATAAGTGGTACATCAACTAGTGGATCCTCAATCATATCAAGAGGTTTCCAAATCACTGAATAGGTGAATATTCATAATTTTTGGAGACAAAATATGACCATGAATAAAGATATTTATGGTTAGGATTTTATAAATTGATGGTACAACTGATAGGATAACTCTAATCCCTTTTATAGACACACTCGACACTCTTCATTAAATGAAGAGATGCAAAATTCACTATATCGGGTTCCATCTCATGGAATCCATAAATTTATAATTTTTTATATATTATTTATTGAAAACGTCAATGAATAAGAATAACCATTAATAAATAAATCTCATTGATTTATAACTGATGAAATCAGGCTGGAAAATGTGGCAGTGATGCATGCACTTATATCACATGCATCACATATATAAATGATTATCGTATGCTATGATATAATCTAATATAAGTTTTTGAATATCCTTTATGATATAATTATATCATATCATATGATATGAATCATATTCATATCACAGTATACAACCTAGGTATATCACAAAATATGATATACCCTTATTTTAGTTCATATACTACAAGATATTCTTCCAATATAACATTCAAATGTAAAATCATTCATAATCTAGATAAACTCTATATCAAAACTCCAAATCGCTGTATGTGCCTATTATATATCCTAAAAAACGTTTGAAATTTTACATTCTGGACTCCATCATTTTCCATTCACAAAACTGCACCCTCAACAACTCTTTCCAAGACCAATATAACATATATTTAGGTTGTTCATCCATTCACACAATATCCTCAACTATATCACATAATTTATATAATTTTCAAAAAAAAACCAACATCTAATATCAATTAATTCTTCAAACAACCTCCATCTTGGAACACCAACACATCAACATGTGTATGTTCCTTGGATGCATCCTAGTGTGGGTGAGCCAACTAAAATCTTTATGTTCTCATGTGATTTGATTTCTATATATATGTTCTTGATATTCAATGAGAGTTTGATTGAATGAGTAATATATGTAACATTTTTCATGACAACAAAAATTTAAGATTTGATAATGGTCTATGGCATTGTGAGAGAGGATTAAATTAATCATCACACAGATAGCCCCTTCTCATGGTCTTTGGTCTGATATCACAATTCAGTGGTTTGAACATATAATTAAATTAATATATATATATATACGGGGGGGGTGTGCGTGTGTCTGTATATATGTATGTATGTATTTAATATATATAGATATATAAATAGTAAATTATTGTTGTAAATATATAGTTTAAGTTTTCAGTGCAAATTAACACTACATGCACACACACAAACCTGTATTTATGTATGTATATGTAAATAATTACATTAACATACATGAATTTGTATATGTGCATGCATATAATGACATGTATCTGGGTGGGTGGGTGTGTATAATTTTT
This sequence comes from Viscum album, assembly GCA_963277665.1. Lineage (NCBI taxonomy): Eukaryota > Viridiplantae > Streptophyta > Magnoliopsida > Santalales > Viscaceae > Viscum > Viscum album. The sequence continues at coordinate 492,886,035 of OY728148.1, read as the reverse complement.
TTATTTACAAAAACATATGGAAATACATATTGTAGATTTAGAGTGCAAAATTACACAAAATAATTTGCACTATAATTTTATGATTCTTGTTTTATTTACACCACATATTCTAATTAAACATTTTTATGCTTATATATAAATAAATATATTTAAAATCTAATGAGTGAATACATATTTCAAAATAATATACATTCCTTTATAAATATATAAAAATGAGGAATATATATATAGACACACATTAATTTTATATACAGATGCATATTTATATTAATAATTTATATTTATAATGATAATAATAATTATAAAAACATATACATACATACATATATTTTTTCACAATAATAGATACATACATATAAAGAGAAACACCGAAATCCAGTGGAAAAAAATTACATTTTTATTTTAAAAATTATTGTTTTTAAAAATATATTACGAAACAATTAAATATTTGTATGTAAATAAGTTATTATTTATATAATTATTATATATATTATATATAAATAAATGGAAAATAGGGTTGGGAACCAAAAAGGGTTGAGTGTATTTACATCAACATGTATATTTTATATTATATAATTTTTTAATAAAAAACAAAATGTAAATTTTCTGTATGCTAATTTATCTAGGGATGAGAATGAGTACTTGATAATTAGTTACCTAAATCGACCAAACCAAAAAAACTTAGTTCGGGTTCCTTCAAACTGGATTTGGATTTAAATAGTAGGGTTGAAATATTTTACCCAATAAGAAGTTACTCAACACCACCTGTGTTAATTAAATATTGTTAGGGTAGTGATTGAACATGTTCCTATTGAGTCAGAGTAACAAATTGGAATCCTGATTAATAAATGGGAAAGGATAGGATATTACTCCTAGAGTGCTATAAACATGAACCTAATTATGATAATTAGTATTAATTAATCTATAAAAAAATTTAAATGAAATTACAATTATAAAATATATTTATTTATTTTGAGTTTGTTTCATATTATATATATATGTGTAATTTTTAAATGTTAACTCATAGACTATATGATAATAAATATTGTAAAATCATAAAATATATTCACTTAATTTTTTAATTTTTTTATTCTAGATAAATAAATAAAAGTTAGAATTTTTAATTTCTAATAACGTAATTAAAAGGGTCAAGGTAGTTAAAGGGGTAGTTAAAAATATAATAGGAAAGGTTAAAGTATTGAATTTTAATATTATATAGGCTAATATTAGGGTTATAGTTTGGTAACAATAAGCTGGTTATGATTTAGAAAACCCAAATTTGGGTAACCAACCCATTGACATCCTTACTAAAATGTAATTTCCAATTAGGAAGAATGATACTTACAGACTAAAATAGGGGAATAATTTGTACTGAGGACCCAGAATTGAGAAAATGTAAATATGTGGACCTGTTTTTTTATGATGCGTATGTAAAAGGGTTTTATTATCTAAAAATCCCCGTAAACATAATTCCCTATAGCTACCATAACCCTCTAATCTTGTGCTCATCCCACCATCATGTCTTCTCGTGTGCTTATACAGCCACCACCTTCTCTCCTGCACATATCTCATCATCATCTCCTATCATGTTTCCTCCTCACCTACACTCATCATATTGTCGTATCCTTAGTAGGATCCTCCATACATCTGTTAGTGTTCTCCTCTAGTCTTGTAATAGTCTCATTTTCATATCCTATGGTCATACTTCCCATGTCACAGTTAGCTTTCTCCAAGAAGTACCCTCCCACCATTAGCTCCTATCTCACCAACAACATATATCTATCACCTTTTTCCCAACACATATTGCTTCTAAAACATGATTTTTTATAAATTCTATGCTCCCTATACTTTTTTGAGTTATTTTATTAATTGATGTAAATATGAATAGAGAATTAGTTTCAATGTCTTATATGAATTAATGTTGTAGGTTGATTGAAACAAGTTTATGTCAAGTTATATACAAAAAATAAATGTATTTTTTTAATTTTATAGAGTAATTTTCTATGATTTATAGGGAAAATGAATTATAATGGTGGAATATTGTTGGGAAGAGTCCTAATAAATGAAATTTTATTTATTGAAATATCCAGATTGACACCATCAATTATGAGGATTGATGTGTTATGGTTTGATTAAAAATATACATGAATTTTTTACAATTGTATTTTTTTAGACATTTGGTACATGCATTGTAACACATTGAAATTAAAAATTTTATAACCTACTGGCTATAGCAGAAGTGGAAAGCATATCTAAACCACCGAGAGCGTGAGATCTAGTTCACTAAAATTATCTTTTTGGAAAATGTTTAAATGAGAAATCAATGGATGAAATTTCTATATTTCTATATTTTTTTTACTTTATGGAAAAAATTGGAAAGAGAAATAAATAAGGTAAATTACAGATAAGGATGAACTCTGAATCAGAAAAATGTGCATGTGATGCTAGAGTTATAACAAAACTACTACACAACCATGAAAAATATAGTTTTTGTTGATTAAATATTTGTTCATCTCAATTATCACCAGTTAAAAAATAGAATAATTTTATAGACAATAATTTCATATCTCTAAATTTATTTGAAGTCACATTCTATATTGTCATCAATGAATTAGGAGATGCATTCAAGTACCAAACCAAATGACGATTGGACCACGACTCTAGGGTGGGGAACCACTAGTGTGGTTGAGCAAGAAAGAGGGGCTGGTGTGCAGGGTGATGAAGGAAGAGGCTCAAATCTTGTGTGGTGTCCAGGTGATGCTCATGGTGCACTTCAGTGCGATGGAGAGGGGGTGGTGCCTGAATATAGAGAGGGTGGATCTCCGGGGAGAGTTGTAGCACTTATGGTTTCATCATCCTAATATGTTTGTATGAGATGAGAAGGAGGTGGGCTTTGGTCACTACACACCAAAGAGGGGAGGCGTCATCCTTGCGCCAAGGAGGAGCTGGTGGGGTTGGTTCAGCCTGGTTTGTAAAGAGAGGTAGCGAGGGGTCGATGCTGCATTGATGAAGAAGGGAGGCACATGCCCGGTGGTGCATGGTGGAGAAGATGGCCAGTGAGAGGGTGGTTGGCTCGCCTGTGGATGGGCGTGCAAGCTAGACATCAATAGGAGGTGCTTCCCTTTGGTGGATATGGAAGAATCGACCATCTGGTTTTCCGAAAGGAGGTGTGGTTCTCCTTGTGGTAGATGGAGATCTCCTTTGGCCAATATATTGAAAAAAAAGAATTGAAATTTGAAATTTCCAATTCAGAAATAAAAATAAAAATTATAATCTAATTATATAAATATAGAAAAATAATAATTTTGATGATAATAATAATCATGAAAATAATCATAGTAATAATAATAATATGACTAGAATTTAATAAATAAACATTACAATTATTAAAAATAAACAAAAATAATTACAAGAAGTGTCATATAGGTAAATACATATATATAAACATTTAGGTAGATGTAATTAAATTCAAATATGAAAATAATATTACAACTATTAAAAATAAATATTTTAAAAAAAATAAAAAAAAATAAAGACAATACATTTAATAATACTACAAATATATAAAATAATAAAATAGAATACAATATGAACAATTAATATATATACTAATAAATATTAATAAACTAATAATAAAACTAATATAATGAAAACTAATTATAATTATTATCTGTGAAATATAATATATAAAATTAATATAAATTAATAAAAATAATAAAATTCTAATATTACATTTTATATTAACTAAAAATTAACAAAATACAAAAAAATATTACAAAATAAAAAAACTAAAGAACTCAAAATGCGGATATGAAAATAAATAAAACTAAAAATATAAAATTATTAAAAATATTGGACAAGTCCATGTGTATCAACCTTATAGATGATGGCGAATTTGAGAAATTGTTCACATTTTAATAAATTTCTTCTCATTTCTACATTATTTTTGGATTCAACAAATTCTTTCTGTTTAAAGTTGATGTAGATCAAAGGTAATGACATGTAAACCTGGTTTTTGTTAATATTTTTTTCACATGGTGTGTATTTATATTTGATATTTAAATTATATGGTTGAATTAGTTAGTTGGAATTCAGAACATTGTTTATCATCATATGGTGGTTTTCAAATATTACATTGTGGAATAAGTGGGATTCCATGTTTGATTCCAGAGTAAAATTCTTCAAAGTGGAATGAATTGTTGGTAGATGTTGGAAATATTATTCCTTCATCCAAATCATTGGGGGAGATGATATTCAAGTATAGAATTATACACATGTTTGATGATTAATACGTAAGAAATAGTCTCGAAAAGATTATTATCCAATTAACAGTAGAGATTTTCTTGTGTAAGTTAATAGTATTTGGATTGGGGAATTTGAATCTATTAATTTTTGAGAAAACATTAAAAAATGATCATAAACACTCATCTCATGATATAATAAAAAAATTTCACAAATAAAAGTTATCATGAATATCATATATCATTTCTGATAAGGTGATGTCAAATGTGAAAACATTCACCAATGAATTAAATATGACTAGTACAGAGACTATGGTATATCCCTTACATACTATCAAGCATTAAGAGCCAATGAAAAAGATCAATTAGCGTAATATATGAGGCTTTAGATGAGTCATATATGGTAATCCCTTAGATATGAAATAAAATAATAGATGTTGAACAAAAAAAAATAGAGAAGTGGGTATACATAGAAAATGTAAGATTAGATAGATTATTCCTTGTGTATGGGTGTTTTATAAAGGGTTTCTTATAAGGTGATTAACCTGTGTATTTTATGGATGGGTGTTACCTCAGTAATCTCTATAAAGGTACATTGTTGGCAACATCAACATATGATGAATATGGAAACATCTTCCCATTGTAATATTCAACTATTGGGGTGAAACAAATGATGATTGGAGATGGTTTTTAATTAACATAAATGAAATTAAAAGTTCAATTCCATTAGTTATTGTATTTGATCGACACAATTAAATTACAGGTATTGCTCGAAATTTTTTTTATCATTGATAGACAAGAATATTGTTTTCATAATCTGAATATATGAAATTAAATTTTTTTGTTGAGGAATGGTAAGAGGAACTAATGAAATGGAATTGAAATTATTAAATGTCATTTCATATTATTGATTAGACGATGATTTATAGGCTTCTATAAAAAATTTCATAAGATTTTTTCTAGAATTGTCTCTATGGGTTGAAAATGATGGTGATGTTGATAGGTGGGAAATGACACAAATTTCATATCGTTGATGATATCATATCATAACCAATTTATCCAAATCATTCAATTCATGGATTTACATGGAGACGATACAATATTGGTGTGCTGATTAATGAAAATTGTGAGAAATTGAGTAAGAAATGTTTCTCCACTAAGGAAAACATGAAAAGGATTAGAAATGGAGTTGGTCCCAATGTTGAGGAAAAAATGATGGTGAATTTATTAAGGGGTAAAACATTGATAGTACATCAATATGGACATAAGGTTTTCTTAGTTAGAACCGATAATATGGATATCAATGTACATCTAAGAATTTAGGAATGCACTTTTCTTACATGTAAAATGAGTGGGATCCCTTATGCTCATGCTTGTGTAGTAATAAGAAAAGTACATGGTAACCTGTATAGATATCTAGAATATTTTTATTTGTTTAGAACCCCAAAAAATACATAACATGGATTTATGCATTCATTTGATAAAATGATTGGCCTTATTTTATTTTAATGACATATAATGGTTATATGGATTAAACTTTTTTGTAACCACTGAAGACTTATCGCCACCCGATAGACCATATCACAATCATATCAAGTCCTTATTTATGAATTAGAATTTGTATCATTGTTCTCATTATAAATAAGCTATTAACATGTAAAAAATGTTCAAAAATATCAATCCAAGTTGATTTGAATGCTTTGAGAGGGTTTTGTTTTTTGTGTATGCTGCCTATTATATTTAAAATGAAGGGAAATTTAGAGAGAACAATGATGTAAAATTTTAAAAAAATTCGTATATTTTATATGTATTTTTTAATTTAAATCCTATTAATTCTATTTTTTTTGGTTTTTTTGTTTCTTACAATGATGTTGAGGTATTAAAAAGATGTAGTGTTTATAAATTATTTTATATATTCAGGAAAATGTATGAAATTATAAAATTTAAACAATTTCAACATGTTTAGATGATATAATTTATATATTTTAACACTAACCTTACAAGTTTCAACATTGACCCTCTATATTTTAACACTAAAACTCTAGATTTATTTTTGTTTTCATTATTGTGAAAAGCCAATTAAAACTACATGAATTTTATGTGATATATTTTTTAGATTATAAAACCTATGTTACAATTGAATAAATTGACATATAAATGTTAAATGGATGAAACATTTTCATTGCTACTGAAGATTTGTTTTCCTCATTATAAAGAAGTTGGTCACATATAAAAATGGTGTAGAAATCCCAAACCAAGTTGATATGAAAAAATTTAGAGGGTGTCATTTCTTATGTATAATTATTAATCTATTTATAAATAATTTAATGTTATATCATAGAATTATGTAAATATAAAATCAAATGAAATATTTTTTATAGAGTCATGCTATTTATATCCTGTTAATTATGAGGTTTTGTGGTTCTTTGTTACATACAATGAAGTTGAGATTTGAATAATCAATGGTGTTTATAAAATAATTGATGTAGTTTGGAAGATGTATGACATTATAAAATTTGAACCATGTCAACATGGTTAGATTCCATAATTTTCATATTTTAACACTATCCTTATAGGTTTTAATACCGAGCCTTTGAATTTTGACACTCATTCTCCATGTTTTTTATTATGGATTTTCAGAAATCTCAATTAACACTCCCTAAATTTTATATAAAATAATTTTTAGATTATAACACCTATGTTAAAATTTAATGAGTTCACATATACCAAATAAATGGGTGAAACTTTATTCTGCCATCAATGATTTTTCATCCCCATTTTAAATAAGTTGGAACCACATAAAAAATTTATAAAATCCCAAACTAAGGTTATGTGATAACTTTAAGAGGGTATTTTTTGAGTGTGATGCCTAATATTTTAATAAATAAGGTAACGTTAGAGATGAAATTCATGTAAATATGAAAATAATTGAAATATTTTTGTATGGTGTTCTATTCTTTAAAAACTATTAATTCATTTTTTGTGGTTTTGTGGTACATACAGTGATATTGAGGTATGAATAATCACTAGTGTTTATAAATTAAATTATGAATTCAGTAAGATATATGAAATTGAAAAATATTAATAATATTAACATTTTAAGAGTACATTATTTATATATTTTAACAATAACCTTCTATATTTTAACATTAATCCTCTTGCTTTTAACACACTTTCTCTAAAGAGATTTTTTTGGTTTTTTTGAAAAGGCAATTAAAACTCCATGAATTTTACATTGCATAATTTTTAGTTTGTATCACATATGTTATAGTTCAATGTGTTGACATATACCAATTAAATGGATTGATCTTTTTTTAGCCAATTAATATTTGTATTACTCAATATAAATAAGTTAGTCACACAAGTAATATGTGATAAAAACCAAATCCATGATGTTGTGGAAAATTTGAGATGGTGATATTGTTTTTGTATTATTTATAATCTTTTTCTAAATAAGGTAATGTTATAGTGTATAATGATATAAATATATAAATATTTTAAATATGTTTTTTGTGGATTTATTTTATTTAAATCCGATTAATTCTAGTTTTTCATTGCATACAATAATTCTGAGGTTTGAATAGTCACTAGTGTTTATAAATTAATTAATGAATTCATATGAAATTATAAAATTTAAACCATGTCAAAATGTATAAATGAAATAATTTATATATTTTAACACTGGCCTTATAAGTTCTAACACTGATCTTCCATATGTAAACAATCTTATTCCAATTTTTTTATTTAATTTATATTAACACTGCCTTAATTTTACATAAAATAATTTTTTGATTGTAACAACTATGTTTAAATTTAATTTATTGACATATTTTAATTAATTGAGTGAATATTTTTGACATATACCAATGATTTTTCTTCCTCATTGTAAATAATATCTTCACTCTCTTTCTCTAGATTCAATATGCTATTGGTTCAAAAACTAATTAAAAAGTTACAATAGGATTGTGTCTTCCTTTAGATCAAGAGATACAAAGTCATAATATAATCAAATTCCCACAAAATTCCACAAAACCATAGAAAATCACTAAAAATTTCCAATAAAACCATCTCCCTAATAAATTCTATCATTGAATAGAAAACACCTCCAAATTTGGTTTCCTCCCTACATTGTAGTCATGGTTCAACATGCACCATATAAAGTCAACAATTTTAATTTTAATTTTAATCCATAAACATATCCTGAATAAAATTCTATATATTAGAGAGACAAACAAATATATAAACAAGTGTAAAATAATTAAATTAATATAGTTTTTCATCTCCATCATGTTGTCTCATTCTTATAGGTATTTGATCAGGTTAATTCCATAATCATTACTAAAAAAACTCCATTAAATGAAAAAATTGTATTTGGAAAATAATGTCGTGGGTAATTTATTCTACCAATTATATTACAGGTGAAAAAATTTATAAAAAACAACAAATTTAGATGCTAAAGAAAATCTCCATTGTGAAAGTTTCCAAAACACGGTAACAAGGAAGTGACCCAACATGAAATTTAAAAAAATATAATTAATTGAGACTTTATAAAACAATAACAAATTTTGTTAACCAAAAATCAAATTATAAGGAAGGGAATATTAAATACCAACAAACCAGACATGTTTTTATTTTGTTTATCAGTGGTATCATTACCAAGTGAGTCTAGAACATGTAGTTTCTTTATCTATAAGTCAATATAGAATAAAAGAAAAGTGAAAAATAATAAAAGTAGTAAAAAAAGTTGTCAATCTACTATGTTGTATCCAACAACATTAAGAATGATATAGATGAAAACAACGGTCATATTCCACTCTTAGTTTCAGGATATAATTTTATCTTAAAACAATAGATTATCACAATATTAAAAAACATGATTCAATTTTTATTTTCACAGGATTATATACATGAGATTGATACAATGAATAATGGATCAAATATGCGCCTGTCTCCCTCTGGAATTGTGGATGATCTCATTTATTTCAGATTCAAACATTCCAAGTGGTTTCTAATAGGTTTTTCCATAGAACAGGAAATATCCAATGATTCCATATCGATTTGAACCTACATTCAAAAGGTAGGCGCTCATTAGTTGTGGACTGATGAGGCTTAAGAATTTGCATTGGTCGAGAGGATCAGAGGTCGGACTCATCACACCTTTTTGAGGGGAATTATTGTCTACTCCAGGATACTCTTTATATATTTAAGTTGTGTTTGTGAATCCTTATTATATTACCAAGTATAAAAGTAGTTTTCCTTTAGATCTGACAATCAATGATTGATATGTCATAAATTTAGAGAATCTTTTATATGTATTCGAGGTTCTTCATCGATAGAGAATCATCTGTATTTGTTTAGAGATTCTTAGTCGATGGTATCCTTAAATAAATGAAAGTCTCTTGGTCATTATGATGACCATAATAGTTTTAAAGCCACTCAGTGGGGCACTTGAAGTTTTTTCTCATTCATAAGGACATTGATTATTTCAGATATGGGATTGTACCCGTAGATGGGCTACCTACGTATCCTTTTTTTTGGAAAAGGAATCAGAACCCACGTAGTTCAAGTAAAGGAATATGGTGTTTATGAATTATTGATGGCTCAAAGAAAGATGTCATGATTAAATTTACACTCTATGCTCATGTGAGTCATGCTAGGTGTGAGAAACAAGAGGAATTGGTGAAGCCATACAATTGTGCCATGAAAGATGCAATGATGTGGGCTTATGTGTTTATTACTGCCCAAATAGATGAGGATTAAGATTTACATTAGAGAAGAAATCTAGGAATAGATTTTATAAAGGTATATGTGCTTCATGGATATTTGGATACTATAATCTTGGGGCTTACTCCTAATGAAGATTCCCAAGTTAAGTGGGGACTTATGACAGGGTTTTATTCCTGAGAATAAAGCCCAGATCAAAAGGAAATTAAAACTAGTTAAGAGAAACTAAGGCTGGGGATTACACTTGAGAAGAAGGCCCAGGTTAAGGGACTTGAAAAATTACGGGACTGGGGCTTACTCATGAAAAGGAAGCCCAGGTTAAGAAAATTATGTTTGGGGCTTACTCTTAAGGGGGATGCCCATATTTGGGAATTTTACGATTGGGGCTTACTCTTGAAAAGGATGCCCAGATTAGAGGACTTGGTGATTACCTCTAAGAAGGATGCCCGTATTAATGAGAATTTAGACTGGGGATTACTCCTGAAAAGGAGGCCCAGGTTAAGGATTCTTTCATCTTAAAGGATGAGGTTGAATGAATGAACTCTCTGACTTTAGTGACATAAAGATGTGTAAATCCCTAGATTTTGAGAGTTATTCCACAGAATTCCGTTTAGATAAGGAATTCAATCAAGAAAACATGCCATAAATGGATGTGAAGAATGTCTCGAAGAATGAATTTTGAATAGGAGAGGTGGAATGGTATAATAGGGGTTAAATGGGCAAGAAGGACACCCAAAAAGGCACGGGCGCACAAGTCCTGGCAGGCGCGCAGGTAGTACGTGGGCATGCAAGTCCTGGCCCCGCAGGTATACCTACGCGACACATGGGTACATGTGCGATTGCTAACTAGTAATTCAACACTTGGGAGATCCTTGACCAAAGCCTTTAGAATTATCCGGAGGTATTTCCAGAAGAGGGGTGCACAAGTTTTAATGAATAGATAAGGATGTGTGCAAGTGTGTTCATTTCCCTTAAGGGTAAAAACACTTTAGGCGCGCAAGTGTTTGAGATTTCTGACACTTTAAACCTTATTCCTCTTGTTTAGACCTTCCATTCTAGGTAAATAATTACCTTAGAAATTTTCGGAAGACCTGAAGAAGAGACTTGGCCGTTCAGAGTTCTGTATCTGAATTCTAAAAAAAAGTCCTCCTCAAATGGGTGTCCCACAGGGTCTATTTATAGGCCGGAGAAGTCCCCATGAGGTTATCACGTAGGGCGTGCAATTCACTTGCGTGGCCATTAGGCGACACACAATTATACTTGTGCAACAGTAAGGGAACTTGCGCGGCACATGTGAATTTGAAGCCTTGTTCATGCCTTTGTTGATTTTTTGATGTTTTCATCAATGGCTGAATCAATTTGGGCTAAGTCATATTCCATTCCATTCATTTAGACAATGTGACGAAAATGAGCGTTCAAAAATATCCCCCCTCATAGTTGGATCTGGAAAAATAAGGATGTGACTCTGAGGAAAAGAAGAAAACCAATGGGAAAGAGGCGCGCAGGTGTTCACCGCGCAACCATCATCGCACAGGTGTGAGTCGTGCAGGGCTAGAGCGCGCCAGTTGTAGGCGCGCATCTGGGCCGTCTGGCCTATAAATATGCGATCATTTATCGCACATAGCACCTAGTTTCTAGATTTTCGAGCTCTCGCCGCGCAGGTCACCTTCGCTGCACAAGTTGCTCGTTTTCCGCTGTTTCTTCACTGTCATGTTGCTGTCAAGGTATTTGGACTTACACGGTTAATACTTGCGTGCCAAAAACTTTCACGACACATTAACACTTGCACGACACATCCATACTTGCATGACTTAATGCCTTTTCCTTTTTTCTGAATTCCTTTACAAATTTTCTGAAAAATAAACCCATTTAAGAGTTAGTTTATTCAACTTTTGTGCAGATTCAATGGCTCTCAGGAGAATCGTAACTGCTGATGAACTGGAAAGAAAACATCTTGATGATATGATGGATATCCTTGGCCATCATTATTATACTATAAAAAATATCACTCTTCTGGATTTGGATATGTATATGAAGAAATATCTTTGCGAATTCCCCCAAAGCATTTATTTTCCTTTGTATGGATATGGTCATCTGCGAGAAGTTACTATTCCAGAAGAAAAAAACTATCTCCCATTTTCATGGTTTCAAGAATTATACCAACTTTGCTTCAGCAAATATCTCATGTGGAGGAGTATTTACAAATGTTGGAACAGCGGAGAAGGCCCACATGATGCATCATAGCCCTTGTACGCCAGATCTGAAACCCCATAAGCCTGAGATGCAACCACATTGTCATCCTTCAATCTTTCAAAATTCTCAGATGGATGAATCTAAAGGCTGGAAGAAAATTTGGGACATCCGTCCTGGGGGAGGTGTGAAGCCAACTAGGATATGGGCATACTGGGTGTGACAAACCTGTGCAGAGTTTGTCGAGGATCTGAAAGGAGTTGCGATATACGAATCTATTTGGGTTGGGAAAACATATGTTTATAGACATGATAACATCATGCCAGAGATACTCATCCACTAGAGACCAGAAACTAATTCTTTCCATCTGACCCATGGAGAAGTAGGAATCAGTCTCTGGGATGTCCACAAGATCTCAGGGGCTCTAATTTTGGGCGACATGTATGATGAATTCTTTCCACCCAAGGTAACTTGGAATGATTCAGAGAAGAATCCTTCTTTAGCTTGGAAATTATTTAAAATCTTCCAGAGGCTCAAGAGTTCAGAGACCTCGTTAATTCATTCTAGAAAGGATATTCATCCAGAGTATTGGATGAATATATTTCTCAATGAGAAGGAGGCAAAGGAGAAGGAGCCGAAGGAGAAAGGGTCCAAGAAAAAGAAATCAAAGGATAAGAGGGCCAAACGTCCAACCACATGTCCAAAACCTGATAAGAGGGGTGCTCCAGGCACATTCTGGCCAACTCTAGAAGAAGGAGAGTTTGAGAAATGGAGATATGAGGTAAATCAATGGATCCTGAAGAAGACTCGTCTGGTGGGATTCTTGGATTTATGGCTCAGCGTTTATCTCTTTCCAGTCAGGGATTCGAAGGGAGGCGTCAGGCCAGGGACCTTCGTCATTGCGACAAATTTGGCTGAGAGAAAAATGGTTGGTTTGGATACCCCCATTTTAGCAATGATTCACAGGAGTTCACTTCATGTCTTCATGGATAAATCAACTTTAAGAATAGTGGGACCATTCCATGTTTTATGGGGATGGATTTCCACTCACTTCAGGACTTACAGTGTACAGAATGGATTACAAATTCCTGGAAGTTCTTTCAGGCCATTAGTGCAAGAATGATCTGGAGTTGCTCCATTAGATATTAATGCCTATGACATGAAAGTGAGGCTGAGCATGTTTAAGGAATTCAACTTCTTTCCCTAAGGAAATCCGCCAACCGGGCGGTTTGTTGATGATGGATCAGCCCATTTGGATTTGAGAGCATACATGCTAGCTTGTAGAGATGGTGTGCTTGTTTCTAGGATTGATTGAGAAATTATATATGAGGCCTATACTCCATATAGAATTGCACGTCAATTCATGTTTCTACAATAGATTGCCGAATCTCCCCCAGTACATGTAAGGTTAGATCAACATCCGATGGTTTCTCGAAAACTATGGCTGTAGAGGTCAAGGGAGAAGACTGGGGCGGTATTTGATCTACCAGTTGAAAAAGCAGCACACAACCTGACTACATGGTATACCGAGCACTGGATAGAATCATACCCTAAAGGGGTTCTGAATCACTTGGTTTATCATGTGGGAAAAAGGAAGAGGACTGTAGAGAAAGAAACTCTTCCTCATGAAGGTGATGCTTCCCCACCTGAAGCTAATTCGCCAGATTCCTCCTCTAGGACTGATTCACCAGATTCACATGATGGGGATGATGAGGCACAAAAAGTGGAAAAGCAGCCTCGTGCCCGATATAATCCTCTGGTTAGAATCAAGATACCTACTCCATCAACTCCTGGTGAGTTACTTCATTGTGGTAATTTAATCACTACTACTTTATAAAGCAATAAGTCTTATTCTCTTATTCCCTATCTGCAGTTGCAGGAGCTAGGAAGAAATTGAAGTCAAAGATTGTAAGACCTTCATCCCAACCTTAATATCTAAGACCAGAGGTTGTCCAGACATGGAAGAGTTTATACTGTGGTACTAAGACCACCTGGATGGATTTGTGTGAGGGCCTACAACTTCCTGGAATAGGGAATATTCTAGCTTTTACAGATATCCAATACAAGGATAACCCCAATGAAGTGCGGGCATACATTAGAGAGTTAGAAATGCTCATATATACCACTGATGAGTCTGTTCATGTCACCAGGCGGGTGAAGTAAATGATTGATCATGGCGCCACTGAGGGGGCTGGTGGTTCTGGAGATGAGGTGTGACATGATTATGTGGCTCATGAAGATGTAAGTTTTCTTTCCTTGTTTTCTTTGAAACATTATTCTAGTCGAATCTTCGTTACTTAAGGAAGTTAATTTCTTCATCTTGCAGCTTGAAAAGAAAGGAACTACTATGATTCCTTCGCCACAGTATAGAACTGGTGGTACTGCCATCGGGGCTACTGCTGATTCTCCTCGCGAACCGGGTGAGAAATCTCCAGGACAGCAGGCCATGAATGAGGCATTGGACATGGGCTTCCATTCAAAAATTGAAGTTCCAATAAGGGAGACTACTGAAACTCCCAAAAATCCAAAAGGACAAAGGAGATGAAGGAGGAAGTCCACTGCTAAATGCTTTACCAGTAGTGGTATGTCCTTCAGATAATCATGAATTTTAAACCATGAAAAATATTTCTCACTTTCCTTGGGATTGTAGGGGCTTCTTCAATTTCCCCTCTGAGTGAATGGATTGATCTTCCTTTAATGACCACGAAGGTTGTTGTGGAACAAATGCAAATTCAGGGTGACTTGACTGCTTCTGAAAAAGAGCCAACATCTATTCCCAGTACTGCTCCTACTAATCTTACAAATAGAGAAGAACCTGCACTAGAATCAATGGAGGCCGCATAAAATGAATCTGCCATCCTTCCTGAAGAATCTGTCCAGGGTCAGGGCCCGCAGAATGAGGGTCGCCAAGACGACATATCAAATTCTCCCACTTGTGAGACTAACCAGGATTCTGAAATATCATTGAATGAAATGATGAATCGTGGCATGTCATTCGAATTATTTTATGATCAAGCTAAGTTATCATGTGATTTAGAAGACCTTGAGCATGAGTGTTATCCTTTACCGATTAAATTTTCTTATAATTTACACTTCTAATCATGACTGAAAATAATATGCAGTTCCATCCATAGAAGCTGCTGAACTTCCAATGCCTAAAGAGGGTGTAGACATTGATGTCAAACCTACCATTGCAGAAACATTAGATCAAGTGGAGCTAAATCTAGTAAACCCTCTTGAGACCAATCATGAATATCCTGTTGAAACTGGGAAAGATGGGGAGGAGTCTTCTCAAGCTGCTGATCTACTGTTATGTAATGATTGTAATGAGTTTCAAGATAGACAACCAATTTCCATTATTCTATGAAACTAACCATACATTCAATTGAGAAAATAGGGCTATCAACTTCAATGGATAGAACTGTAGGTGAAGTCTCAACCTCCACTCAAACAGTAGTAGAAGGTGAAGCTACCAGGGTCTAGGGGGAATGAACAGAACATGGAACTTTCCTACGTGCATTAATCCCAGATTACATGCCCCCCTATGATGATGATATCGAATCAGACCCAGAGGTGCTTAAGGTGCTCAGCTTTTCACGACACAAGGCATGGAACAACATATGGAAAATCAGATCTGAGGTGCCTTTAGAAGAGGTATCATCGAAGATCCCTCGATTTTCATCCCAGTTCATCATGCTAGGACTTGGCAGTTTTGGATACCAAGAGATCCATACCACGGTGAAACAAGTCATCTTCCGGAGGGAGCAGGAGAAAATGTGTCGTGAAGATCTAACCAGGGTGAAACTGTCAGTCAACATCGGCAAATTTTAGGCTGCGGTATCCCGAGTTGAGGCTGACTATGCTACCAAGATGAAGGAGCTGAAGCATAAGATCAAAGAAAAAGTCGTCCAGAAGATGAACCTTCAGCAACAGTTAGATGCTGTTACTAGTGAACTTGACCAACTCAATAATTTAGTAGAGGGAGTTCAAATGGATGGCATGAAGACCACTGCGGATGCCAAGAAAGCACTCCATCAGGCTGAAAAGAGTGATGTTGGTCGGGTGCATGAGCTTCAAGTGGCTGCTGATAAAGACCGGGATGCGGTTCATCAAGTGAAGACTTATGTCGACAGCCTTTTGTAATTTTCTGAAAAAGAGAAGAGACTCAAATCTGTGGATGTACTTATAATTCTTGTGCATCAATGGAGAGTACTTTTATTTTCAATCATTTATGCTTGTATTATTTCGCTACCTACTTTAAATTTTACCTATTCCAATGGGCCTAGTATGCATAGTTTGATTTTTACTAGGATTATTATATATAATCCTACAAACTTTGAATCTTTCAATTTCTCAATATTACCTAAATCATACAAAATGTATGTTTTGTGAGCTTGAACATGACTTTTACTCAGAGTTCCTTTGTCTTTTGTGGGCAGTTTAATGTCATGCACGTCGAACTTAAAGAGGCTAATGTTTAAGGTCGAAATAGCTTTGACCGAAATGGATTAAAATTGACTCAATTCCATTACAATTCATCTAAAAACATATTACCATACTCATGTATGAGGGAAAATATGTAAACTATGACATAATAATATTTGAATCTAAGGAATGATATGAAAAAGAGCTAAAAGGCATTAGAAGAAGTAGTTCCCAAGAATGAAGTTACCATTATTTAACAAACCTGTTAGGGGGTTGAATTATGCAGGGCCACCTAAGGGCATTGGATGCATAGTCAAATAAATAGCATATTTTGGCTGATAGGTCCATTATGTAGACTACTTATGCAAGGCCACCTAAGGGCATGTGCTGCATCGTCAGGCAAAAGAACTCTTAGAAATTTACTTTCCTGGTGCTAAAAAGCCAGTGAATGTTTATGGAGATTCAAATTTTCCAAAGTACAGAGTTTGTTGTATGGAAAGAGGTACTTGAATATGGAGATGATATTTCCAAACAAGATTATCGAAGAACTGGATGGATATCACTCCTACGAAGGTCTGACCAAACGTATAAAAGGAGAATATAAACCATAGACTTGAATACATTCAGATCATGAAAAATGATATGGGAAAAATATGTTAATGATGGCTATTTTTATGGATCCCTGCATATTATCAAGACAAATAAAGAAAAAAGAGGTTTTTCTTCCAAGAATGATGTTACCACTATTTAACAAACCTGTATGGGGTTGAATTATGCAAGGCCACCTAAGGGAATTGGATGCATAGTCAAATAATATCATCTTTTGGCTGACAGGTCTGTTATGTAGACTGTTTATGCAAAGCCGCCTAAGGGCACGTGCTGCATGGTCAAGCAAAAGAACTCCCAGAATTTTAGGCCTTTTATGATTAAAAGTTAAGAAAAGGGTTATGAAGATCTGAAAATATTTAAAGTTAGGATTATGACACATAATGATGGGTATTTTCCAATGTATGCAGAGATACACAGATCAATGCTAACCATAATCATGTTGTGGCTGGGTCCTGAATTGAAATGTTGGACTTCACTACGTATCCCATAAGGATGGGAATCAATCCATACGTAGTTCTTAAACTAAAATTTAATGTCGTGCAGGACAAAATAATTGGAGATCTTAGTTTAGGGTCATAGAGCTCGGACCATTATAAGAAATACACAGTGTGTGTTTTCATGGGGACTTTTCATCCAGGGGACTGAAAGTGGAATTTGGGGTTAGGCCCAAAAGACTTGGGGCTGGATTTGAGGGACACATGAACATTCCTATGTATCCCATAAGGATTGGAATCAAGCCCACGTAGTTCTAGAAATACCCTTTGTACAAATTTGGTTCGTATGTGTGAAGGGTGAAAGGGGACTTTGAAATGATGGTTTAACCCAAGATAAAAGGTTCGGGCATTTTCAGGTATGCATGTAGTCTTTGGAATATAACATGATTGAGTATCAATGTAAATAATGATTCCTTCTAAGGTGAGGGTATCAAAGAATATTTTAGTTTATTGTAATACTGGACAAAAGTGTTGTATAGTTTAACGTCATATAGAAAAGACGAAAGTGAACCAATGTAAAGATATTTATTCTTGGGGTAGTTTCACAAATCAACATCGTATGATATGGAGGTGAACTGATGTGAAGAGATTGGTTTTGGGCTTGAACCATGGGAGGTTGCCTATGTACCTAGCCTGGAAGGCATGGATAAAAGTCCATGTAGTTCAATTTAAGAATGAATTAGTGATCAAGTTGTCCTTCGGGGAAAAGAACTAAAAAAATGATGGGACTTACACATGGTTAGTATCCCAGAGAGAGTGTTATGGTTGAAGTTTTCTCTAAGCTCACATGAGTCATAATTGGTGTGAGAAACAAGAGGTAGCAACAACCATAACGATGCACAGTTTAATGTCATGTAGGACATATAAAGGGACTATGAAGTATAAAGTCTTGCAGTTAATACTATTGGTGCTGCACAGTTTAATGTCATGTAGCAGGGACAAATTATAGTTTAATGTCATGTATGAAATATTAAAGGACTTTTTGTACGTTTTAGTGTCATGTAGTTAGGATGATGGGTACAATAGAGTTTAATGTCATGTTGGAAAAAAGGGGAATCGTGCAGTTTAATGTCATGCAGTGAGGACAAAGGAGTACACCATTTAACATCATGTTGAATGTATTAGGGACTTTTTCAGAGTTTAATGTCATGTTGGATGGAAAAGGGATGATACAGTTTAGCGTCATGTTGGACGTAAGTGCGAATAGTTTAATGTCATATGCATGGACCGTTGGTTATATAGTTTAACGTCTTGCTGGATGTAAGGGACTTCTATATAGTTTAACATCATATAGAAAGGAAGATGAATGTGGGAATAGTTTAACGTCATGTTGGACGAATGTGAGAATAGTTTAAGGTCATATGCATAGACAGTTGTTGTATTTTGTGTTTATTCAAAATATTTCTTCAGAAATCTAGCATTGGTCGGAGTAGTGATGAGTTCTCCATCCATTGAGATTAAAGAATAAGCTCCATTGTAGTAGACCTTATGTATTGAGTATGGTCCTTCCCATTTTGGCTCAAGCTTCGAAGGTTTCTTTCCTGGTATCATTGGAATTCTGAGAACTAATACCAATTCTCCCTAAGTTAATGAATGAAGACAATATTTTTTGTTAAAATCTCGTGTTATTCGATTCTGATGGACTTCCCTGTGGTGCAAAGTGCACAATCATTTCTCATCTAACCATTCAAATTCATTCAATCACTTTTGAGATTGTTCATCTGTAGATTACTGATCACGAATTGCTACTCTGAGCGAGGGTAGTTGAACTTCAATGGGAAAGACGGCTTCCGTTCCATATACCAGTGTATATAGAGTGGACCGCATTGCAGTGCGGGTGGTGGTCCGATAAGCCCATAAAGCATGAAAGAGTTTATCAGTCCAAGATTTCTTTTATTTTTCCACGATATTTTTCAATATATTTGAAAGAGTCTTATTGAAGGCTTCTATCTGGCCATTGGCCACTGCATGATACTGAGATGAATGGTTGGATTTGATGTTGTGTTCTTGGTACAACTTCTTCACCTCAGATGAATAGAAGTTGGTGCCATTGTCCGTCAATATGGTACGAGGGACACCAAATCTGGTAATGATGTTAGACTCGATGAAGCTAAAAATTCATTTAAAACTGACTTCCTTAAGAGGTATTTCTTCTGCCCATTTGGAAAAGAAATTAGTAGCAGTAAGAATATACTTAAACTGCTTGGCCGTTGCTGAAGGGTAAGGTCCCACCACATCCATTCCCCTTGTGGAAAATGGTCACAAGTATTTAGCTGTATGAAGCAACTATGGAGGTGGATGAATGAAGTTGGCATGTACTTGTCCTGAATGACACTTCTTTGTGAAATCAACACAATATTGTATCATTGAAGGCCAAAAGTATCCAAGCCTTCGAATCGGATCAGACAGTCTATGTCCAGACTGGAGGGCACCACAGACTCCTGAATGCACTTCTTTCATGATAGCCATTGTCTCTTCACCATAAATGCATCTGAAGAGAAATCCATTAAAACCACAATTATAGAGAATTTTCTCTAGGTGATATGGGCTATCATAAAGAGAAAAATTGACCACACGTCGCCAGATTTGTTCTTTCTCGGCTCTATCAGGTGGAGGTGTTCCATTTTGAAGGTATTCCCTGATATGTGACATCCATCCTATAGTATGACCATGCGGTTCAGGAATGGGACCAATTTCATTAATTTCCTCTATTCTGATTCGATCATAAGGTGAAATTACATGACGGTGGGCAATACCGATTGTTATCTCGTCCCGATTTGGATCTACAAGAGCTGTGGCTATATTATCAAGTGCATCAGCTTGAGAATTTTGTGATCCTGGGACATCAAAAAATGTCGGTTCCGAAGGGAATTTCGCCATTAACTCTCTGACATAATCATACAAAGGTATTAGTTCTTCTTTTCCGATGGCATAATCCCCATTGACTTGTTTCATTACCAGGTCTGAATCACCTTTCACATTTAAGTGATTCACATTTTCTTGAAGCACGAATTCCAAACCTGCGATGAGTTCTTGGTATTATGCTTCATTATTGGTACCACCTTCTAAAAATAAGAAGGAATAAGTTAACACTGCCTTTTCTTGAAAAATGGGCACAATTCCAATGCCAACTTTGTTGAACTTAGGATTTTCCATTTTCGTTCCTCTTGGACTTCCGGAAGCACCATCAAAATACATTTCCCATGCCTGAGGACTTTCATGAATAGATAAGACCTCCTCATCAGGGAGTTCAATATATGAAGATGTGTCTTCCACTGAAGGGTGTTCAGCCAGGAAATCAGCTAGAGCTTCTCCCTTTATTGCCTTTTGAGACACATACTGAATGTCGAATTGCTGCAAAATAACTGCCCACCTTACCAGACACCCTGTAAGCATTGGACGACTAAGGATGAATTTGAGCGGGTTATTGCAAGATACCAATTGGAGTTTGTGATGTTTCAGGTAGTGTCTCAACTTCTGAACAACAATGATTAATGCCAAGCATCACTTCTCAATACTTGAATACCGGGTTTCTGCTTCAAGATTAGTCCGACTGAGGTAGTAGAGGATGCTTTCATTTCTAGTGTCATTCTTCTGAGCAAGAAAGGCACCCAATGATCGCTCTAAAGCTATCACGTAGAGGATAAGTGGTCTTCCTTCAACAGGTGGCATGAGTACCAGTGGACTCAAGAGGAATTTCATGAGAGTATCGAATGCTTCTTGACATTCTTCAGTCCACTGGTATGTGACTCCCTTCTTCATCAATTTGGTGAGGGTAAACCTTTTCCTTCCAAATTGGCGATGAAACTCTGAATATAGGCTAAGTTTACTTGAAGTCCTCTTAATTATATCAAATTTCAAAGAGGTGATATAACAAGGATTGACATTGTCTTCTCAGGATCGACTTAAAAACCTCTATGGCGTACAACAAAGCCGAGAAATTTTCTTGAGGTTACCCCAAAAGCACATTTTAAGGGGTTCATATTCAAATTAAGTTGTCGAAGATTGTGGAATATGACTTCCAAATCATCCATGTGATTAGAACGCTATTTGTATTTGACCACCAACTCTTCCACATAGCATTCAAAAAACTTCCCTAAAAGGGTTTGAAGATACGATGCATGGCACACTGATATTTTTGCGCCTGCATTCTTTAAGCCAAAGGTCATTACCCAGTAGCAAAACACACCCTGAGGGGCTCTAAAGGCTGTGGATTCCTTATCTTCTGGGGCCACTTGGATTTGATTATATCTAGAATATCCATCCATGAAGGAAAGTGCTTTATAGCCAGCTTTTGCATCAATTAAAAGATCTGTAATCAGAACCGGGAAATCATCCTTAGGACAATGCCGATTAAGATCTCTGAAATCGATGCAAACTCTAATTTGTACGTTCTTATTCATTAGAGGGACAATATTAACCAACCACTTGGGATATTGATCTTCTCTGACGAAGTTAGATTTGATAAGCTTATCAACTTCAGCTTCAATTTTGGAAGCATAAGTTGGGTGTGCTCTTCTTGCAGCTTGCTTAAATCCTCGATGTTCTTCTGGTAAACCCAAATGATGAGTAGAAACATCTGGATCAATCCCGGGAATCTCTGTATATTTCTAAGCAAATA
Source organism: Viscum album (assembly GCA_963277665.1). NCBI lineage: Eukaryota > Viridiplantae > Streptophyta > Magnoliopsida > Santalales > Viscaceae > Viscum > Viscum album. The sequence goes on along the minus strand of OY728148.1, from coordinate 492,863,731 downwards.
TGTTTCGATTTTTCCTTAAAGAAAAAATATACACCTCTTGTTATTCAAGATTCATGGCCGCACTGATTAAAGTGGGGCGTGGATCTTCTTTTGTACCCAGATTTATTTCTCTGAGTTCATCCATGGTGGTAGAGACACCCTCTTCAAATGATGGAGGAGAATATCTGAGATCTTCCTCTTCTTCTTCAACATGTGTTATTTCTTCCATTTCTACTTGCATAGTAGATGATAAAGAAAAATTTCCATGATCAGAAGAGATGTTAAAATTTGAACATCTTGAAGAAGAAACTTCCATTTCTGACCCGATTGATGATGAAGGGTCTTCCGTGGGAAATAAAGAAGAGATGATGGATTGATAATCGACATCACTGTTCACCTCCGATGTTGCTATAACTTCCTCTAGCCTGATTGGAGAAGTATATAATTGTTGGATTTTAGAAGATGAAATGAATACGTCACCATTTGTTCTTTCATCATGTCTTGGTGGGTTACCAATTTCCCCCATGTTTTCTAGATCGATTGCCGTAATTGACAATATGGATCTTTCCATAAGAGTATTTTGATTTGGGTCTATCCTATCAATTTTCCTGATAGGACACACATAATATGTACTCACATGCACAAATGGATTTACTGGAATCTTTTCCAAACCATATGGAGCATTAACTTTGGTAATCTCCCTGGTTGTGGATTTATCCTTTCCCTTCATGTGATAGAATTATTCCTCAATGTATTGAGACTCACATGTCTTGAACGGAGAATTATCACCATAAAATGTCCCAACATGACCATCGAAACAATATTTGAGACATTGATGGTATGATGAAGGGATAGCCGCATGTTGATGTAGCCAGGGTCTTCCAAGAAAGATGTTGAATGCTGAGTCTTGATCAACAACCATGAAATCTGAATTGGATACAAGATCTCCAAACTGAGTTCTGAGTGTATCTTCGCACATCGGTTTTTGTTCATTTTTACCATATACTTGTAACATCATGGTAGAAGGAGATAAATCATATTTTGTGAGGCCCAATCGATGAATTGTACGAATGGGCCTGAGGTTGACTCCTGAACCATTATCAATGAAATATCTTCTAATGTCTACACCATTGACCTTTCCAGATAAGTACAAAGGTCTAATATGTCCATAAACGACATCATCTTCATCTTCATTAGTGAAAGATATCACTGCATGTCATTTCGAAGGATTATTCTCTATGTGATAGACTTCAGCTGCAGCAATTTCAGTTTCAAACTCCTGAGGACTTGACAAAGCCTCAATGATTGCCTCCCAAATATCTTTTGACATATTCAAAGCATCCAAACTTGAAAACCTGGCTGATACTTGGGATAGGTGTTTCAATATATCATACTTTTGATACAGAGGTCTGTGTTTCCCAACAGAAACATGTGGTTTAGCAGGTTCCTTGGAAGCAAATGCTTTGGAAGTTGATGCATCATGTATCGGGATAGGATTTGGCAATATTCTTGGTTTTGGAAGATTAGACTGATTAGATCCATTTACTCGCTGAGAGGAAGTAGATGGAACCTTCAACCGGTCATCTAGAATAACTGTGCCAGGACTTAATTTTCTATTGGTGGAAGAACATGCTTGTTCTTGTTGACCTCGCCGAAGGGCTCTTCCACGAGTTTCTGCTGCATACAAAGTTATAGAAGGAGTAGAATTGGAATAGTGGCTTCTGAAAGATCCACATCTTCCCCTGTATCCTGAGCCTCTAGAACAACCTATGATTCCTCTATTTGATATAGGGAATTCGGACTCATCAAAAATTGAAACTGCAACTGGCTTATGGATCTGTTAATTAAATCATATTAAAAGAACCGAAAATCAACTCTTCATCCGATGAAGACTCAGCCTGATTACCATGTTTAGGCTGTGCCGTTTGGTGGGATGGTGCCCATTGCATTGAAGTAGATGGAATGAAATCTTCTAGAGTCAATGATAACTTAGGCTTTAACACATACTTATCTTCTTCTTATTGTTCCTCCTTCTTGGAATTGTGCCGTTTATTTGAGGATTTTCCCTCTGATGAAGAGGGTTTTACTGCGGCATTCATCGAATAAGGCACAATTGGTTTCTTCAACTGTGATTGAAAAATAGCATGAGTTCAGTTGATCGTCTTTCTAACCATCAAATCATCATATTTATGTGAATTTTAGATTTTAACTTCATGCCACTCGCCTTCCTTCTCTGGAACTGTAGCAGTAACACATGCTACCTGAGCTGAAGAATCTTTCAGTTTAACTTGTCCCAAATCGACCATTTTTTGGAGGAGGTCATTGAAAACAAAACACTCCTGAATGGGACGCCCCAACATCTGGTGAAATGGGGACTAGTTGGGATGGTCTTCATCTCCTTCCTTGTTTGGCCTCTTGGGCTTTGGCAATTGTCCCAAATTATTTTCCAGAGCTAAAATGAAATAACCAAGAACACGTTCATTTCAGAAAGAGTAAACTTTGCTTTTCAAATCCTCAAATTGTTTTTGTATTTGATATCTTTGATCATCTTGATAAAACATCCTATGTTGTTGACACTCAGGTGGTGGAGCCCTTCAGGATGATGATGTTTTTGAAGTAGAAGCAGGTATATGTGCCTGCTTAATCCTAACTGTAACAGTCTCTACTTTACCCATTCTCCTTCATGGAGATGATGAAATTACACGAGATTTAGCCTCAGTCTGTATAAGAGAATCCAAAATCTGTTGAGCGATTGAAGTAAGGTCTCGAAACCCTCCTGTGTATTTCACAAGGATCAACGGTGTGCGTAATTCATCATGTAGATTTTCCACACAGAGTGGCAAAAATTCTTCCCGAGGGAGTACTAAGATTAAGGAATATGTTAATCCCTTACAGCTAGCAATGAAATATGAGACCCTTTCATTCTCCATTTGATTACAGTTTTTAAGATCAAAAACTGTTTTCTTTGTCAAATTCGAGCTGAATTGAAGAAGAAATCGTTGATGGAGATCTTCCCATCTGGTAATTGACCGGGATTTCAAGCTTGTATAACAGAAAAAAGCTGGTCCTTGCAAGGATCACACGAAGCATATGAGTTTCACTGCTTCTTGCTGCTCTGGAGTTCCCATCATAGGATAGCAACATGACACGTAATGCATCAAATGTTGTTCAGGATCACCTGATCCATTTAAAATAGGGAATACAGGGTTTCCAAAATTAAATGGGGGAGAGATTGAATCTACCCATTCAGGGTATGCTTTCTTTTCTGGTTGAACCTGCACACACTTACCTTCCATAGTCTCTAACCGATCTGTTAATGATTCAATGGAAGTTATTAACTTTTGAGAAACATCCGGTTGAACTTGGACTTGGGCAGGTGTAATGACTAGAGTTTGAATAGGTATGGAAGCTGGTACTGCAACTGATGACATCACTTACAATTGTTGTTGCACTTGACCCGTAGGATTATACCTATGAGGGTGTACTGATAAATGAGGATATTCTTGATCCATATAAGTACCTGCAACAAACTCCCTTGGCTGAATGACTCCAGCACGCTTAGGAGGAAGACTACCTTGAAGTATTTCTACATTCAACCTCCTCAATTCTTTCATTTCTTTCTCCTGTTGCTCAAATCATTGATCTAGTGAGAGGGATTGGCCTTTTACAGATGAAGGATACGTAACATGATTCTTTCCCTTCCCCTTGTCTGATCCATTTCGGAGAGGGGGAAGTGGGTTACTTGAAGGATTACCTATGTTCTGAGTAATACTTTGATTTCGTGTACGCAAACCTTTTTCATTTGTGTCTGTGCATATAACTTCTTGAGCAGGAACCTCTTCATCTGATCCCTCTGAATGAAACTCATCTGGTGCATCAGCAACAACAACATTAATGACATTAATTGATGCATAATTCATTTTATCCCTCCTATTGGCATTACTGTGATATTGTCTCCTTCCATTTCTTTGACGAGACATTGTATTTTCTTGATTCGATCCCTCAGGAACATCTTGGTGAACCGTAATTTGGAGATAATCCCCTGATAATTTGGCTCTTCACTCCACTTTTGGATTCTTCCCCGATCAAGAGAAGACCGATTTTCTTTGAGGAGGGGGTTGATGATTTGAAAAAGTCCCCAGTCCAGCGGAATGGGGCTGTTCCTGCTGTCTTTGCTCAACTCATCGAATCCTATTTTTTGATTCCGAGGGTTGGTTTAAAAGAGTCCCCAGTCTGGAAAGCAGGGGTGGCTCTTGACATGCTATGTCTGAAAATTTCTTAAAATATCTCCTAATATTGCGGACCATAGTCCAGAAATTAGTTGGATGCATCAATCGACATCCACTTTTATCACCCGGCTCAAAAGACTATTGGATGATTTCTGACACTTCTGTCACTTGATGATGTGCTTGATCCATATGAGAGGCCTATTCTATATTCTCATTTGCATGATGCAGGAGTAATTCAACAACATGTTCTTTGTATTCTTGATTTTGATAGGAACTAGTTAAGGCATGTTCTTGGGCAATATTTTGATTACAAACAAAACCCATTGACTATGGTCGGCCAAGGGCAATAACATTGCATGAGACTATTTTCGGCGGGCTTTTCTGACTGGACAGCACAGTGAAATGTAGTGCTCCATGAACACCCCATTCTATGACATGAATACCTGATGGGGCACTGGTAATTAACTGGCGCAATATTCTTAGTGCCCCAAGTCATGAACGCTGAAGGGCTCTCTACTGCTTTTCATCCCTCTGATATCGAGAGACTGATAGAGATGCCAAGTCAATATGACGTTGTAATCCTTCTATTATCTTAACATGATTTTCATATTCATCATATGATAATATATTATTTTTCAACTAACAAAGAGTCTTCCATATGTTGAGACGAATATCATGAATTCTGTCTTCCGTCAATATCTCAGGTATGTCATACTGAGAGTCAGCCAGAGGCCAAAACATGACTAGCACTTCACCTTTCGCTAGTTGTTTTCTCATGTTCAGCATTTTCCCTTTATCATTCAATAATGATTTTTCTACATGATTTGACCAGTGTTGGTGCTTTCTTGTTTCTTCATCAGATTGAACAAGATTTTTTGAGAAATCACTGATTAAAATAGAACATCCATGACTTAGGGGTGGTTCAGAGAATGACCTACACCCTGGGCTATCTTCCGACTGATAAAGTATTTCACCTGCTAGAGATGAAGCATCGGACATGACTGGTTTCACATTTTCAAGTGCCTCAAGGTATGAGGGGTTTCTTGGCACGACATTCTCCACTAGAGAATTTTCGGGGAAATGTGCATCACTACTATAGAGAGGTCTTTTGCAATGAAATTCATCATCATGGGGAGGACCACTATGGTGGGTTACAAACAAAGATGATATCTTTTTATCCTTGTTCGTCGGACCACACAGAGGGTTCCTGTGGCTCTAATCTAAAGATGAAACTTCAAGATCGACTGAATTTTCATGAAGAAAGCCTTCATGAGGAAGTGTTTGTTCAAGACTTTCGGAATTAATGTTTCGAAAATTGGGAAATGAGGGAGTAGAATATTGAATTCCAAAAGATAACTGCTTGAGGGCTTCAAGAACTCTAGAATCAAGCAAGGCCGTGTTGCAGATTTGCTCTTGATTTCTTGACTGTGCTGGGCAGGTCTTCTTCATAGACGCGATCTTAGTCACCTTGGAAACCACTTGTTGAAAAATGTGGCTTCTCTGAGAAGGTGTATGCACCTGATCCGGAGAGATGGCCAAGTTAGTCTGACGATATCTACTCAAATCAGGTGTATGTGCCTGACTTGGTTGTCTGTATGATATGGGGTAGTATGCCCCACAACCCTCTTGGACAGAAAAAAATGTGTTTGTCTGTTCCGGAGTGGACTATTAATGTGTCACTCCACTAATAGGGATAGATTTATGTGTCTTTCCCTGAGATGTTTCTAAAGATGTTATAATATCCTGGAATGCATCCAGAATATGAGCAGGGTTTTGCTTATGCTATTTCACCATTGATAGAATATGCTTAGTGACTTCAGCGACCAGAATAGGGATATACATCCATTTCGTGCTTGGAGTAGGTGTTTTTTCCTGCTCATGTCCTCCTTTTCCTATCAATGAATCCTGACAGTACTCAAGTGTGGGGGCAGAAAGTTGAGTCTGCCTCCTGTTTGTCACCGGAGCTTTCCGACGGACTTCTCCGTGTGCTACCAAGAGAGACTATTGGTAGGCTTGATCAATACTAGCATGTGTATGTGCCTGCTAATTGAACATCGCTGAACGTGGTTGACGAGATCCATTATATGTAGTCAGAAGAGCCTGCTGACTAGCATGTGATGTATAAACAGGTGTTTGTTCCTGCCTATAGTACTCCACCGGAATTGCCTAGCGGGATTGGCATGATGCTTCTAGACGAGTCTGCTGGACATCGGAATTAAAACGGGCAGGTGTGTTTTCTGGCTCGTTGCTTGCCACCAAGTTAGGTTGGTGGACTTCTCCAAAGATGGAAGAGATGAGAGACTACTCAGTGTTAACCGGATTTCGCCTCTGGTGATTCTTCTTGCCTGCTCGGGTTCGAGGAACCTGAGCCGAATGCCTGGAGTTGACACCCTCCTCATGTTGAGGGCGCACTGTCGCGCGAGTCTGGCGGCGATTGTTAATGGGATCCCTCAGGAAGGACTCCTGCCTTCTTGAATTAAGGCCTTGAGAGACCTTATCATTCACCTCCTCAGAACATGGGAGTGAATGGTGATTGCGTTCTTGGGATAATGACCTGAAACGGTTGGAGACGGTGGTTAGCACCGCCTGCTTCTTGATCACTGGTCATCACTGTCCAGACGACCAGGGTGAATTGTTTACTTGGAGGGCTTGTCAGGCAGCCTCCAGAGTTGGAATGGTACCGTGTTGACGGTACTCCTTAACCAGTGCATTTGATACCCAGCGTTGAAGTCACTGAGTTAGTGATGTCATCCTTAGAGAGGACGATGATCCAACAGGATAAGCATCAGTGGCATTCATAGCAGCGGTATTAACAGGTGTGAACTTGAGAGCAGCCATTTCTTAGAATGCAGAAAATCATGTAAAAGAGTGCCTGTTTGATATAATAGACCTAATCAAGATAAATTAAGCCACTACATCTTTTGGATGAGCACATATGTCAATGATTTCTTTTGTTGGCCCTCTCATTGAGTTTTAAATAGGGGAAAAACAAATAAGTAAAGCATCATTTTAACTTGGTTAAGGATTCACGTTAGGTTCACCATTTTTTGTCTCCCTCTGGAATTGGGGATGATCTCGTTGATTTAATATTCAAACATTCCAAGTGGTTTATAACAGGTTTGTTTGTAGAACCAGAAACATCCAATGATTCCATATCGATTTGAACATACTTTCCAAAGTTAGGCGCTCATTATTTGTGGACTGATGAGGCTTAAGAATTTGCATTGGTCGAGAGGATGGGAGGTTAGACTCATCACACCTTTTTGAGGGGAATTATTGTCTACTCCGGGACTCTCTTTATAGATTTAATTTATGTTTGTGAATCCTTATTACATTACCAAGTATAAAAGGAGTTTTCCTTTAGATCTGACAATCAATGATTGATATTTATGAAATTTAGAGAATCTTTTAAATGTATTCAAGGTTCTTCATCGATAGAGAATCATATATATTTTTTTAGAGATTATTAGTCGATGGTACCCTTCAATACATGAATGTCTCTTGGTCATTATGATGACCATAATGGTTTTAAAGCCACTCAGTGGGGCACATGAAGTTTATTGTCATTCAGAAGGACATTGATTATTTCAGAGTTGGGATCATACCCGCAGATGGGCTACCTACATTTCCTTTGTTTTTGGAAAAGGAATCAAAACCCATGTAGTTCGAGTAATGGAATATGATGTTTATGCATGATTGATGGCTCAAAGAAAGATGTCGTGATTAATTTTACACTCTAAGCTCACGTGAGTCATGCTCGGTGTGAGAAACAAGAGGCATTGGTGAAACCAGACAATTGTACCACAAAAGATGCAATGATGTGGGGATTATGTGGGCATGACTGCCCAAATAGATGAGGATTAAGATTTACTGTAGAGAAGAAATCTAAGAACATGGTCCATAAAGGTATATGTGATTCATGGAGATTTGGATACTCTAATCTTGGGGATTACTCCTAAAAAAGATTCCCACGTTAGGAGGTGACTTATGATTGGGTTTAACTCCTCAGAAGGAAGCCCAGATCAAAATGAAATTAAGACTGGTTAGGAGAAATTAAGGTTGGGGTTACTCCTAAGAAGAAGGCCTAGTTTAAGGGATTTGGAAAATTAAGGGACTGGGGCTTACTCCTAAAAAGGAATCCCAGGTTAAGAGAATTATGGTTGGAGATTACTCTTAAAGGGGATTCCCATATTTGGGAATTTTAAGATTGGGGCTTACTCAAAAAAAGGATCCCCAGATTAGAGGACTTGGGGCTTACTCATAAGGAGGATGCCCATATTAATGAGAATTTGGACTGGCGCTTACTCCTGAAAAGGAGGCCCATGTTAAGGATTCTCTCATCTTATTTGATGAGGTTGAATGAATGAACTCTCTAACTTTAGTGACATAAACATGTGTAAATCACTATATTTTGAGAGAAATTCCATAGAATTCCTTTTAGATAAGGAAGTTAATCAAGAAAACATGCCATAAATGGCTTTGAATAATTTCGTGAAGATTGAATTTTGAATAGGTGAGGTGGAATGATATTAGAGGGGTTAAATGGGCAAGAAGTACACCCAAAAAGGCAAGGGCGCCCAAGTCCTGGTAGGAACGCAGGTACTACGTGGGCACATAAGTCCTGGTCGTGCAGGTATACCTGCGAGGCACATGGGTACTTGCACGATTGTTAACCAGTAGGGTAACACTTGGGCGATCCTTGACAAAAGCCTTTAGAATTATCCTGAGGTACTTCCAGAAGTGGAGCACACAAGTTTTATTGAATAGAAAAGGAGGCACGTATGTATGTTCATTTCCCTTAAGGGTAAAAACACTTTTGGCACACAAGTGTTAGTGATTTATAAAACTTTAAACATTATTCCTCTAGTTTAGACCTTCCATTCTAGGAAAATAATTAACTTAGAAGTGTTCATAAGACCTGAAGAAGAGACTTGGGCGTTCAGAGCTCTGTATATAAATTCTGGAAAAATTTCCCCTCAAATGGGGGGCCCATAGGCTCTATTTATAGGCTGGAGAAGACCCTGGGCGGTTATCACATAGGACGTGCAAGTCACTTGCATGACCATTAGGGGCAGCACAAGTATACTTGCGCGTCAGTAAGGGAACCTGCGCGACACATGTGTATTTGAAGCCTTGTTTATGACTTTGTCGATTTTTTTTGTTTTCTTAAAAGTATGAATCAATTTGTGCTAAGTTATTTTCCTTTCCATTATTTTGGACAATGTGACGAAAAGGAGCATCAAAAGCGCCTATTCACTGTTCCAAAAGATATCTGATCATCGGAAAATATTTATTGAAATCATGACCACAATCTATTATTTTGAAAATGTTAATCATATGTTACTGATTAGTTATGAAAAAACAGATGATTATAAAGGATTCATACAAAAATGTTATTGTTGAACCATTGCATAGGGCCCAAAAAACAACACTCATATTCCATTAGATATTAATTATACATGTAAAAAAACGATGAATTCAAACCACATGACCTAACTATAGGAATTACAATTCAATAAACTTATATTATTTAAAATATGAATATGAAAACAACCTAATACTCTTTGGTGTCATGATTCCTTATTGAGGTGTATTACTCAGAAACCATCCTTTTAATATTGTTTCAGCCTTTGAGATGTTTTTGAACATAGGGTACCATTTTTCAGTCTTATTTCATTGTGAAATCCTTGAGTTGTGCGCACGGATGGGTCTCCCATTATTAGTTCCAAGGAAACTTTATCCATTTCTTCTTCTACATCCTCATTTACTTCCACTTATACCCCCTCTTATTCATCACATACCTCAGCTACCACAAACACATTTTTCTCATCTTTATCTTCCCCCACCTCATTAGCTTCATCTATGTCCACAAATTCTTCTTCAAAATACTCTGAATGCTCCTCAAACTATCCACTGTCCTGTTTTTCATTGTCTAGAACATGATCAAATCCTTATAATCCAGCAATAGAGGATAAATCTAATAAATTCAATTGATCTATAATGTATTCATATAATTTCTTATTGAAACCTTTCATATATCCATTATACAAAACATTAATATCATAAAATATATAATGGTTAACAAAATTATATTAACCATTATAAATAGGAAACATAAAAATTTAAAAATCCATATAATAAGATATCAGAGTTTAAAATGAGGATTTCCATTTATTTAACATCAATTTTACATAAATTAACACATTTCTTTTTGAATTTAACAATTATAATCTATATTTTAACACTATCAATCGAGATTTTAACACTAACATTATAGACATGAAAAAGTAATCTTTCACATTGAAAATTTCAATGTTCGTAACACTATAATTCCATTTTTTAACATTGGAAATACAAATCTAAACACATGATAATTTCTAATGATCCTTTAAAAGAATTTAACATCATAAAAGAAAAATTTTACATTGATCATCCAAAATTTAACACTATGCATACAGATTTTAACGTTGAGTATCCAGATTTTAACTTCAATAGTAACATATATAAACAAAAATCTTACTAATTCAACAATCCCAATAATGACACTAAATTTAAATATTTTAACACCACAAATAAATATTTTAACACTGAAAATATATATTTTATTATATGGAAATCTAAAATTATGTTTTAAAGTATTTTCCATCATTCATACAGAAATTAACACAAAGATTCCACAATTTAACACTTTTAATCCAAATTTTAATTATAAAAATCTGTATTTTAATACTAACATTATAGACATAAATTTTATTTTTTTAAATTGAGTATTCATAGTTGGTAACACTGAATTCCCACAATTTGACATTATATTTCTAGGTTTTAACACTATAAATACACATATAAACATATGAGAGTTTCTAATGAGTTCTTCAAGGAATTTAACATCAAGATAATAAAAATTAATGCTAATCATATGAAATTTAACAATAAACATCCAAATTTTAATATTGGGAATCCATAATATAACTTTAATAGTAATAAATATAAAAATGAATCTTTTTAATAAAACAATAAATACAATAACACTAAATTTCTAAGGATTAACAATATAATTCCAGGTTTTAAAAATTTAAATACCCCTGTTATCATAACAGAATCTAAAATGGGGAATTAATAGTATTTAACATCAATATTATAGAAATTAACATAGATAATCATAAATTTAATAGTATCCATCCAATTTTGAACACTAATAATTTTTATTTTAACACAAAATTATAGACATATAAAATTAAGCTCTTAAATTGAACATTTAAAAGTTTGTAACACTAAAATTATATAATTTAACAATATAATTATAGGTTTAAACATTGGAAACACACATAAATACACATGTGAATTTATAATGGGTGTATTTTGGAATTTAATAGCAAACTTTGATAAATTAAAACCAAGAATCAACAATTTAACACCCATCAGAAATATTTTAACATCGGGAATCCATATTTTAACATTAAAAATAATAGATATAAACATGATGTCCATAATTAAAAAATCCACATTATAACACTAAATTTAAATATTTTAACACAATACATCTAGGTTCTGACATAAGAAATAAAAAGTTTAACATATGGGAATCTAAAATGAGGATTTAAAAGTATTTATCATCAAACTTATAGAAATAAATTTAAAGAATATGCAATTTAACACCAACTATTTATATTATAACAATAGCTATACAGATTTTAACACTATGATTATAGATATAAAAAATCAATCTTTCAAATTGAACATTTCAACGTCAGTAACACTAAAATTCCCCAATTTAACACTATAATTCTTTGTTTTAACACTTAAAATAAAAATTTAAATGCATGTGACTTTCAAATGAGGGTTTCAAGGAATTTAATATCAAGATACTATAAATTAACACTCACCATCAACAATTTAACACAAATAATCCATATTTTAGCATTGATCATCCAAGATATAAACATGAATCTTTTCAATTTATAAATTTAGACTGTAACACAAAAATTCAACATTTTATAACATAATTCTCATATTTATACACACATATTACAAATATTAAAAAGAAATTTGAAGATTTTAACACTATGATTCCCTTTTTTAACATTATGGATCCACATTTTAACACTCACATTCCATATTTTAACACAAAATTGTTTTATTTTAACATGAGTATTTTTACCTATACCATCAAAAATTTAACACCAAGATTATATATTTTAAAACAACATATAAATTTTATCATGAATATTTTAAACATTACTGTCATTAATTTAATAGTATGATGACACATTTTAACGTTAAAAATCCAAATTTTAGTAAAACAATTACTTATGATAACACTAAAAATGTATATTTTAACACTAAAATTCCAAATTTTATCACTGAGAATCCCTAGTTTAATACTCAGATTCCATATTTTAATTCTCAATTTTCAATAATTATCATTAGAATACAATTATTAAAATAAATTTATTAAAATAAATAATCAATAATTTAACACTAAGACTATATATTTTGACATCGTGCATCCAAAATTTAATACTAAATTTTGATATTTTAACAATATAATTTCTGATTTTAATTTGAAAATTTTAACATTTTTCTTTTGGGAATATAAAGATGCTGTTTTTTCTTGATGGGTGAAATTTTTTTGATCATTATGTTGAATGTGGGTTCCCTAGACCCAACTTAAGTATGTACTTTGATTACCATTACATATATACAATTATATATATGTGTGTGTGTGTGTTTATCTTAGCATAATAGTCTCAATAGTCATGGTTCCACTCTATTTATTGTAATTTCCATAGATTACCTGTTTAATCAATAGGTTATAGATGTTCCCATGAAATAATCAGAATATAGAGACACTATAATAGAAATATTAAATTTATTTCATGTAGTCTAGATAAAACATATTGAAAGGACATAGATGATGTGTGACCATGGATGTTGGGGGATAATAATAATTGATACTTCTTATCATTATTTTCACAATTGATTATCTCTAGTAGATTAAATCATGAAGAAAGACCCAATAATATTAACATCAATGATTTAGGCATCACTGCTTTTTTTATCAATAAACAAGTGTATTTGTCTCCTAACTTGATATCATTATCAATGTGTGTTATTTGATCAGGTACATTAATTAAAGGGAAAACCCATGAAATTTTTTTCATGGTGAGGTATCTATTATTGGGTGCATCATTGGTGTTATGTAATTGGTTGAATGATTAAGATATAATTTTTTACATCAGAGTTATGGAAGTGTTGTCTCAGGAAAAGTTGATCTGCATGGTATTATCTTCACTAAATCCATGTCCCTATTATAAGTGGGTAAGTCTTTCCAATGAGTTCAAAAATTAATAAAACAAGTAACGTATGATGATACAAGTGTGAATCCTACTTTATGAAATATCACGAGCAAACGAGATTATATTATAGAGTGTGTGTTCATAGGATGATTGTCATTTCTATGACACTTCATTATCTCATTAAGGGCATTAATGGGTTTCTAGACTCCACTCTTGGACAATGAATAGTATATACTATTATGTAGATAAGTTCCTAATGAGTAACACACAATTCCATACTCTTCTGTCTTGCCTATTATGGCGAATAGGTATATAGGACAAGGAGCGCCCCATCACGGGGTCCGAGAATTGTCCATGTTTTATTGATCACTAATGAATAAATAACTTCATTATTATTAAAGTATTTAATAATTGTGTCTTATTTATTTAGTAAATTTATTCACAATTTCTTATGTAAATATGTGAAAAATATCACATTAACAAATATTATTTTAATATTCAAGGTTCTTTTTAAATTAGTTGGAAGTACGATTCGAGTTAATAACTGGGGTTTATCACATAATATATTTATTATATATTAAAAGTAGGTTATTAAATATAAATAATATTTAAATCCATAAATATTCATCGTAACTATTTATTTAATACTTATTTAGTGTATGATAAATATACGGGGGATGGGGAACCCTATCCGGGTATTTTTGACATCCACTATATAAGTTATAAGCTGATCATTTCTGCTAGGATATTCATTACAATAGATTGAGAGGTCCACTATCCTCCTGAATTCAATAGACGTAAAGGCTCTATCAGAGCCAGCAATCGAAGAACACCTTTTTGGATCGAATGCATGGGATCATTGTGATCATCACGACATCAAATGAATCATCGAAGCTTCGTACTGGAACCTATATTTCAATGAGTGGTGTATGTATATATATTCATGATGTGTGTGTAGATGATCTTGAGGGATTCAATCCCATATCCTTTGAGAAATAATAATCAACAATAAGCTGCATTTGAATGTGTGTTAAATCAAATGAGGTAACCATTTGTATTCAATTTATATACTTTAATATTTCAAGTGATATTCTCATACCGTACCATGGATTGGATGGCTAGAGGTGATAAAGATTCATCACTCTGATGATGAAATGTTTTAAATCCTTGACCCACTAGCTTCTAATGCACAACATGGGACCATCAATTAGTATCAAAGAGATACTGTGAACTTTTCGAGCAAAGGAAAAATTAATTTCCCTAAAATATAAGTAGTGGAATTTAATTTGATCCCAACATTTTTTTTTCATCGATCCAATATTATATATTCAAGTTATGGTCATTCGAAATTTTTAATATGGATCGAAATCAAATTTTTTGGTATTAAAATCAATGTATGTATATTTAATATAGAATATTTTTCCCAAACAATGTAATTTATAATCACTAGAAAAAGTATTCTAGGTATCCCAAATAATTTCGTCCTAGAACTAGTGGAATTAGATTGTAGAAGTCCCTTCATCCATTAGTGAATTGATATGTAAATTTAACTATTTTGTTGAATAATAAGATTCTTTAATCCATAAAAAGGTTGTTAGTGGCCTTTGATAAAAAAAATTATGCGGGGGATGACCCAATGGAATAAAAAAACATAAAAAGGGTGGGCCTCTCATGTCATTAGCCCACTATATCCCAACAAAAAATAATATTTTTTATTAAAAAAAAAAGAAATGTCTTCTGAAGGAATCCACCGCCTCTCTATCGATTGGGATTGCAACTGACCCTCAGAGAACCCGATGTAACCTTTTCTAAGTCATCCACACCACCACCACCACTCATCCATCCGTCCTCACCATGGATGTCATTGGCTTCACTGGGAATAATGCTCTTGCTTCCATTGCTTACCCATTTCCTAGTCAACCACCGCTACCACTTCTTAACGATGTCCGGGTCAACCAATCAACTACACTAGTTTTCTGGTTTCCTCCCAAAGATCAATGCAGTTGAGACTACTTCCCCTATTACACATACGACTATTGCAGATTCTACTCCTGCATCCACCACTAACATCACTCCCACTACCACCACTATCATCATCTTCCAAAGCTCTTGCACCGCCCTTCAACTAAACCACATCGCATGCAGCATATTTGAGTCATTTACATCAACCACCAGCAATGCACCCCCCTGGTTTTCACCCTTTTATGCAGTGAAAACATTTTTTTCATTCAGGTGCCTCCCATGGGGCCTCCTGGACCCAACCAACCCCACAAAGATCTTGGGCTGTTCTTCCCGATAGGGTATGGGTCTAGGAAGATCTGTCTGTCCTCGAAAATCCATGTGCAGAATTTTCTCACCCAAAATGACCGTGTAGGGTTTCTGGGCCTGAGAAAAAAATTAATACCACAAAAATTATTTTATTGGTTTTTTGATTGAAGAAATAATAATGATTTATTATTTTAAATGATTATTTTAATTTTACAATGAAAAAATAAATAAAAATTGGGAATGAATGAGAATAAATTACTTGAATTTAAATGGTTAATTTAATTTATATAAATTATATCATTATTTAAATTTATTTCAATTTAATATTATCATGATATTAATTTTCCTCTATTGAATGGTATTGAGTAATGACTAACCTATTACCTATTTCGGTTATTTCATTTAGTTATTTATTACCTATATGCAATGTTTTTAATAATTAGTTAATTTTATGGTGGTATGTGCATAATTCTCTTTTATTCAATATGTATAGGGGCCTACACATTCGTTATTATTAATTAGGAATGTAAATTTCACTTCATGAGACCCCGTCACCTATATGAGAGTTGTAAAACCCCAAGCTTCTATGGTACGCTTCACTTTTAATAATGCAATAGCGTGTGTTGTATGCAACATGGAGGTCTAAAACACCACAACCAATCAAACTAGCATTTATGAATAGTAATACCATCTTTTTGAAATTTGTAAATTTTATTTTTTAAAATGGGCTTCGTTTTTGGATTCGGAATATCAAAATTAGCCTATGGTGATTTTTTTTGGTATTTTTTAGAAAAACGTCATTTTTTGATGAATAGTGAAACCACTAAGTGGTAGTTAAAAAAACTGAATTTGTCATAAAACATAATTTTACCGTTTCTGTGAGTGGAATTTCAAAAATCTGAGAGACACGGTTAATATCAAAGAGTAAAATGTGGTTCAATGAGATGAAAATAATTTTTTGCGAATAGTAACTTTTTACTTTTATTTACCACGGTTAAAAGAAAATAAGATTATTAAGGGTAAAAATGATATTAATATTACCCTAACACATGTCTTAATTCTATTGGAAAACTGTATCTCGACCAAAAACAACCTTAAGAATAAAATATTATCATTTAGGTCCACTTGGATTAGAATAGGACGTTTATTATTGTTTAATTCAAAGAAGAGTTAAAAGAGTTAAAATCAATGTTTTTTTACTAAAACATTTTTAATATAGGATTACACATAAGATACATTCAATTATAAATATTCATTAGAAATCTAAAAATATTTCATGCATAATGATATTTTCTTTATAATTTTTAGACATTAAATAATTTAATTTATATATGACACAATGATGATGCAGTAATTACCAAAATAGTGAAAAATTTAATTAATTGATATTATGAATACCCAAATAAATATAATTTGAGACTTTTTATGAATTACACTAATTTTATACGTTAATATGACATATTAAGAATTATTTAATTAACTTTTTTCTAAGTAATCATTCTGTTATAATTTTCACAAAAATCAATTTTCCAAATAGTGTCAATGTTGACATAAAAGAGTTTTTAAAACAAATATTATATTATTAATTGATATTCAATTCCTAAAAATCCACGGTTCGGCCAAGAGACTTATAACATGGTAGGTGTATCATTAATGGTCCACTTGGGGGTCTCTTTTAGGTATATAGTTGGTTTATTAAGAATATAATATAAAAATAAAAAGTGACACGGTAAGTGTCAAACAAATTAACTAAGAGTTAATACTAAAAGATAATGTTAATATAATGACCCAAACCTGTCTAAATTCTATTGGTTGAGCTCTTTTCGACCCATCCACACCTTAACCTTTAAATAATCCACCTTGGAGTAATTAGAAACCGAATATGAATTTATTATAAAATAATATTTCTCGCTTTTCCGAAGGTTCCCTCACCCCTCTTATAAAAGGAAACTCCCCCTTCTCTTTAATTCACTCATGAAAAGCCTTTTGGTTTGGAAAAAACCGGTCCAAATAGTCTCTAAACTTCCCTCACTTCATCCTAGAGGCATTTATTTAGTCATAAAGCCAACCTATGGATCCCTTTTGATCAAATCAATAGGAAGAACCCAAAGAAGAGGTAATGATTTCACCACCCCTTTTCAAGTTCCTTTCTTCTTCCACTTCTTCTATCTTTGTTATTAACATTATAAAATAATAACTCTAATATATTATATAAACGTTTATGTTATTATAAACATGGTACAGCCATATTTCAGTATTGTATCCATCTTTTGAATGACATGTCACCATACATGCATACGTACGACTTACCCTCTCCACGTCGTGGTGTAATTGTTATTCAAAACATTATTATTTGGATGGTTATAGTAATTATGTGTAATTAATGCAAATAATAAATAAAAAACATTATAATTATTCTGTATATATTATATACCATCCAATTAAATATTATTTTAATATCAAAATAATTATATTGTCGCTCGTGCGTACGTACGGACTTCCGTCTCCATGAACGCGATGAGATTCATTCTCCATCATATCCATTCAAGTATAATTCTTATTTGAAGATTAATAATAAATTTTAAGGACTTAATATTATTTTGGATATGAATAAGATACAAACTATCCATAACAATCATGTATTACATAACAAAACATATAAAAGAAAATGAGTAAGTTAACACCTAAAATGACGATACTTCTAAAATATTATTAACAAATCAATGTTAAAAGATCATATATGATATCATATTAATGTATATGATTCTTGTATAATTTAATAACAATTATTTCACCATTATACAGGAGGTTAACCTACCCTCATCCAAGGAAAAGTACAAGGTAAGGGTTTATTTCGCAATCTCTTCATTATTCGAGGTTGTTTATATGTACTAATCTACTAGGACTTTTTATGATCCAAATCCATGTTTCATAAAAATGTATTTCAAAAAATTGTCAATATTTACTAGAATATATGTCAAAGTCATTTACACCCTTGCTGACATTTATAAGTGGTTTATAAAGGAATATTTCCGTCATTTTCCAAACAAGGTCCTTTTTAACCTTTTTGACAGAATTAAGGTAAGAATGTTTTTATAACTTATACGGCAGGTACGGCTATTTTCCGCCGTTATAAAATTTCCGAAGCTTCCTTTACAAGCTTATAAGAATATTTTCAAAAAAAATGTTTTATTTTATAAATATATGACTCTTAAATGATTTCAAAATTGAATGAGATATTTCTCTAAAAAGAGTTTTTATTTCAACTTTTTCAACATCCTTTGATCGATTTTACGCTTATTTGAAGTTGATTTATTATGATACAAAACTTTTATATTGTATTTATGGTTTTGTGATATGTTTGACTATGGATGTGTTATTTTTATACCATTCATGGTTTATGGATGAAGTATTTACATTTTGTATGCTAGTTATAATACGAATGTTTATGTTATGTTTAAACCTTTTTATATGGGAATGCATTGGACTTAATATATGACGGGTGGAGCCCGCTATAAGTCCTCAATGAATCGGTAGGTCTCATGAGACAAACTAATGTCTTTCCAAAAGACCTTGGAAAAATATTATTTGTAGTCTTGGCACGAGGCCCTGGCTATGTGGTTATGATAGTCTGGCATTATGCATTCCATCATTATGAAAGTGGTTACTGATATTGCATGTGATTATTAGATTAGTAGAATATCCATGTAAATAATTAAATGGAATTATTTCATTTTATTTTTTCCATACTATGTTGAAGTTAAAGTTTAAAATGATTTTGTTTTAGTTATACATTGCCTTAAATGTTTATTCTTATTTATGAAAGTTTCTGCTATATTGTTATCCTTACTGGGCATTTTTTCTCACCCATTTTCTATGTTTTATTTTTCCCAGGACGTGAAGATGTAAATTATGAATGACCTGAAGGGATAGTATGAGAGGATAAGAGTGTGGACTATGGAGACTATGTTGTTGTAGTTTTCATTTTGATGATGTAATGTAAAACTTTATGAATATATCTAGTGTTTCAAGGCTACTAAACTTATCGGTATTTCGAGATTTGATATTTCTTGTGATCATGCCAATGTTATGTAATAATCCATGTCTGGATACGAGGAGGTAGAGGCGGCTCTGGCACAGATGTACCTAGGGGTAAAACCTGAAAACACCGCTTTGAGCTGGACTCGAACAGGAACTAGTGTGCGACAACGGGCCTTACTGCACTCTTGGTTACGACACTCCCAAGGGATATGCTTAGGACAACTCTCATTTTATTTACAAATAATTATAAAGGGTTTATGAGTATATACATCCACAAAGAAAACATTTTTATGATTATGGATTTTATCCATAAATAGTTTAATTTATGTTAACTGTTTTATAAGTATGAAATTATGTATTTTGATTCATAAACTAATCTAGTTTATGCCATTGTTTGGAAATGGAACCTAGTGGGAGAAATGGAAATAGTATCAATACACACTTTCCATGTATGGATTTCCCTCCTGCTCAAGATAATTATAGTGGAGCTGGTGATGCAACTGGTGCCGATCAGCTAATCACCATACTGGGACAACTCACTCGGGTTATGAATAATAACCTTACCCATATGGCGCACCCTGATCCGCAGCGGGGAGGATCAATGTTAGGTCGGTTCATGAGGAAACAACCACCTACATTCAATGGGATTACAAATACCTTAGTAGCTGAGAAATGGATAAATTTCATAGAGAAAATATTTCAGGCTTTGGGGAGTAGTGAAAGGGAAAATGTTATCATGGCAGTTTACTGACTCACTTGAGAGGTTGATTAATGGCGTTCATTGATTAAAAACATGAAGGAAGATGATAAAGTATCAAATATAGGATGGAGGGAGTTCAAAGATCTGTTTTTAGAAAAATACTTTCCTGGGGACCATCGAGCTGATATGGAAAGGCAATTTCTGAGTCTCAGACAAAAGGAGGGTGAGAATGTCACAAAGTATGAGGCTAACATTACAAGGTTAGAAAGGTATGTTGGAGATTATATACATAACCCATGAAGTAAGATTGATTGTTTATTTTATGGGTTAAAACCATTTCTCCATCGAGAATTAGTCTCACAATGCTTTTCATCATATGAAGACATTGTATCATGTGATATCAAGACAGAGAAAGAATTCTCTAAGTCATATGAATTTAAAGGAAAGAAAGAGAAGAAGAGATCTGATGATCAATCTGGTAATGGAAATAAGGGGAAAAAGGGAAACGTTTAATATCCAACCTGTAGTAAATGTGGGATTAAACACCCCAGTACTTGCTTAAATGGAACGTGAGTCTGTTACAAGTGCTGTGAAAAAGGCCACCAAGCTCGTGATTTCAAGGGGAAGAAGGAAGATATCGATGTCCAATGAAACCATTGTTGGGAGATGGGACATTATGCAAATGAATGTCATATGCTTCAGGGGAACTTACCTCAGAAAAGGCCAAGGGATCAAGGCCAAGATTATGCTATCACTACTGCTGAGGTAGAAGCTCTGAAAGACGTGGTGGTAAGTAATTTAATGGTTTTCTCAAGTTTAGAAAATGCATTATTTGATTCTGGATCATCGTATGGTTCATATCGTCCTAGTTTTCTAAGAAAATTAGATATTTCCAATTTGATTTAACAAGGTAGTTGTTAGTTAAAACTCCTAAGGGAAGTATCATTGCAACAATGTTTTGTGAATCAGTCCCCATTAGAGAACATAAATGTTCTTTATTTGGTGATCTCATCTTCATACCTATGATTGAGTTTCATATAATCCCTGTTATGGATTGGATTTTGGACCATGATGTGAAGATTTATTGTATGAAGAAGGATGTTACGATTTTTGATGATGATGATGATGAACACCGTATCTTTTGAGAAGAATCGTCACCACCTAATTCTTATCTAGATCCACCCCCAGTAGCTCAACTAAATTCAATTATTGGGGAGGAAGAGAATGAACTGACTATGGGTGAGGAAAGGAATGTTAAAATAAGTGATGTTCCTGTTGTGAAAGAATATGTAGATGTGTTTCTGGAAGATTTACCTAGACATCCTCTTGAATGAGAAGTTGAGTTCTCCATTGATTTAATTCTTGGATCAAGCCATATATCAAAGACCCCTTATAGAATGGACACTGTGGAATTAGTTTAACTAACGAAACAACTAGAGGAATTGAGTAATAAGGGATTTATTCACCCTACTGTTTCTCCATGGGGAGCCCCTGTTCTTTTTGTTAAAAAGAAAGATGGATCTATGTGGTTAGGTATCGACTATAGGGAGACCAATGCTATAACAATAAATAACAAGTATACCCTACCACCCATTGATTATTTATTTGACCAACTGCACGGAGCTCAATACTTTTCATATATTGACCTTCAATCTGGATACCATTAGTTATGTGTGAATAAGGAAGACATTCCGAAGACAGCATTTCGAACCAGGTACGAGCATTATGAGTTTACAGTAATGCCTTTTGTATTAACTAATGCACCCTCTATATTCATGGATCTTATGAATAGAGTTTTCAAGGAATATATCTATGAATTTTTGGTGGTATTTATTGTTGATATCTTGGTATACTCCAAAAGCTACGAAGATCATTAAAATCAGTTGGGCATTATACTGAAAACTCTGAGAAGACATGAATTATATGGGAAGTTTAGCAAGTTTGAATTCTGGCTTCAGAAGATTTATTTTCTTGGCCATATTGTCTCTAAAGATGGAATCACTATTGATCCTTCTAAAACCAAGGCAATAAAAGAATGGCCAGCACCTATGAGTATAACTGAGGTACACAGTTTTATTGGATTGGAAGGTTGTTATCGACGTTTCGTCCAGAATTTTTCCTGATTGGCTAACCCATTAACGAAGCTCACAGGAAAAGGGGTTAATTTTTTTTTTGGACAAAAGAGTGTGAATAATGTTTCGAAGAACTGAAGAGAAAATTAGTCAATGCTCCTATATTGACTCTACCATAGAGGAATGATGGGTTCGTTATTTATAGTGATGAATCGAAGAAAGGACATGGTTGTGTCCTCATGAAGAATGATAGGGTTATTTCCTATGCATCACGATAGTTGAAAATTCATGAACAAAACTATCCTACTCATGATCTCGAGTTGGCACCTGTGATCTTTTCTTTGAAGATATGGAGGCACTACCTCTATGGTAAAAAATGGGAGATTTATACTGATCACAAGAGTTTTAAGTATATTTTCTCACAAAAAGAACTCAACATGAGGCAAATGAGATGGCTTGAATTACTCAAGGATTATGATTGCATGATACACTACCACATGGGGAAGGAAAACAAGGTGGCAGACGCTTTGAGCAGAAAATATCATGGATTTGTGAACAATATGAGAATTGAAAGGGATCCAATTTTCATTGATCTAGTGAAGATGGACATGGGAATAACCAGGGAAGGTGAAACATCAATGCTTTTTCAAATGGTTGCCAAAACATCTTTACTAGAAATGATTATGATTTATGAGACCGATGATGATGAATTTCAAAAGAAGATTAAAGCTGTGAATGATGGGAGATTGAGAGACTTTGTGTATGAAGAAGGAATTTTGAAATTCCAGAAGAGGCTCTGTGTTCCCGATATACCTTATCTAAAAAGGGAATTGCTGGATGATGCTTATAGTTCCAATTTCTATATACACCATGGGAGCACCAAAATGTATATAGATTTGAAGGAACATTTTTTGTGGGACAACATGAAGAGGGAGATTGTCAATTTTGTGTCAAGATGTATGGTTTTTCAACAAGTGAAAGCTGGAAGAAAACAACCTGGAGGAGTCATGCAACCTCTTCCCATACCGGAGTTGAAATGGGACAATATTATGATGGACTTTGTCATGGGACTACCAAAGACTCCTAGAAGGAATGATGCAACGTGGGTTATTGTTGATCGTCTTACCATGTCAGTATATTTTTTTGCTATAAGGGAAGATCTACCACTGGAACGTCTATCAAGACTATATATTAATGAAGTTGTGAAACTTCATGGGGTACCCCTATCGATTGTTTCTCATCGTGATCCCCGTTTTACTTCAAGATTCTGTAAAAGTCTTCAGAAATCCTTGGATACTAAACTTTATTTGAGCATTGCCTACCACCCTCAAACAGATGGACAATCAGAACGAACTATTAAAACCTTATAAGACATGTTGAGTTCCTGCTCACTTGACTTTCAGGGTATGTGGGATTAATATTTACCTCTGGTAGAATTTTCTTATAAAAATAGCTTTCATTCGAGTATTCATATGGAACCATATGAAGGGATATATGGAAAGAGATGTCGCACACCAACCTGTTGGGATGACGTTGATGAAAGAAAACTTGTAGGCCTAGAACTGGTGGAGGAGATGATGGAAAATGTGAAGGTAATCCAAAACCATATCAAAGCAGCTCAAAGTAGGCCGAAGAGCTAAACCGATAATCGAAGAAAGGATATGGAGTTTTCAAGTCGGTGATCATGTTTTCCTAAAGGTATATCCATGGAAGAGAGTCATACATTTTTTTAAGAAAGGTAAATTGAGTCCCAGGTACATCGGAACATTCAAAATTCTAGAACGAATTGAGGATGTAGCATACCGTTTGGTAATGCCGCCAAGTCTCTCCAAACTTCACGATGTGTTCCACGTACCACTATTGAGGAAGTACATGCCTGACCCAATGCATATAATCACCTATGAGTAATTAGAACTAGAACCCTATCTGTCTTATTGCGAAGAGCCCGTCAAGATTCTTGATACGAGAGAACAAGTACTGAGAAACCGGACGAATCGTCTGGTAAAAGTCCTGTGGAGAATCCATGAGATGGAAGAGGCAACGTGGGAACCCGAGGAACTTATGATGAAGAACCACCCAAGTATTTTCATGTGGTAGTATTCTAGAAATTTAGAGGACTAAATTATTTTAAGGAGGGGAGAATGTAACACCCCAAGCTTCTACGGTACGCTTCTCTTTGAATAATGCAATAGCTTGTGTTGTACGCAACATCGAGTTCTAACACACCACAACCAATCAAACTAGCTGTTATGAATAGTAATACCAAATTTTTAAAATTTTTAAATTTTATTTTTCGAAATTGACTTCATTTTTTGATTCGGAATATTGAAATTATCCTAGGGTGATTTTTTTGTATTTTTCTGAAAAACTTTATTTTTTGATGAATAGTGAAACCACTAAGTGGAACTTAAAAAAACTTAATTATTCGTAAAACATTATTTTACCGCTTTTGTTAGTGGAATTTATAAAATCCGAGATACACGGTTAATATCAAGGAGTAAAATTTGGTTTAACAAGATGAAAATAATTTTTGGTGAATAGTATCTTTTTACTTTTATTTACCAAGGTTAAAAGTAAATAAGGTAATTAAGGGTAAAAATGATATTAATATTACCCTAACACATGTCCTAATTCTATTGGACAAGTTTATCTCGACCAAAAACAACCTTAGGAATAAAATATGATCATTTAGGTCCACTTGGATTAGATTAGGTTGTTTATTATTATTTAATTCAAAGAAGAGTTAAAAGAGTTAAAATCAATGTTTTTTACTAAAACATTTTTAATATTGAGTTACACATAAGATAAATACGATTATAAATATTAATTAGAAATATAAAAATATTTCCTACATAATTATATTTTATTTATAATTTTTATACATTAAATAATTTAATTTATTTATGACACAATGATGATACAATAATTACCATAATAGTGAAAAATTATAATAATTGATATTATAAATACACAAATAAATATAATTTGAGACATTTTATGAATTAAAATAATTTTCTCGGTTAATAATATATTTTAGTAATGATGCAATTAACTTTGTTCGAAGTAATCATTCTGTTATGATTTTCACAAAAATCAATTTTCCAAATAGTGTCAAAATTGCCATAAAAGAGTTTTTAAAACAAATATTATATTATTAATTTATATTCAATTCCTAAAAATCTAAGGATCAGCCAAGAGACTTATATCATGATAGTTGTATCATTAATGGACCACTTGGGGGACTCATGGAGGTATATAGTAAGATTATTAACTATATAATATAAAAATATAAAGTGACATGGTAAGTGTCAAACTAATTAACTAAGAGTTAAAACTAAATGATAAGGTTAATATATTGACCCAAACCTTTATATATTCTACTGGTTGAGTGGTTTTCGACCCATACCTACCTTAACCTTTAAATAATACACTTTGGAGCCATTATAAACCGAATATGAATTTATTATAAAATAATATTTCTAGCTTTTCCAAAGGTGCCCCTCACCCCTCTTATAAAAGGGCAATCCCCCTTCTCATTACTTCACACCTTCAAATCCTTTTGGTTCGGCTAATCCCAGCCCAAATACTCTCTCAACTTCCCTCACTTCATCCGAGAGGCCTTCCATTAGTCATAAAGTCATTCTAAGGAGCCCTTTTGATCAAATCAAAAGTAAGAACCCGAAGAAGAGGTAATGATTTCACCACCCCTTTTCAAGTTCCATTCTTCTTCCACTTCTTCTATCTTTGTTATTACCATTCTAAAATAATAAATCCAG
This sequence comes from Viscum album, assembly GCA_963277665.1. Classification (NCBI taxonomy): domain Eukaryota; kingdom Viridiplantae; phylum Streptophyta; class Magnoliopsida; order Santalales; family Viscaceae; genus Viscum; species Viscum album. The sequence goes on along the minus strand of OY728148.1, from coordinate 492,837,370 downwards.
TATATTATATATACTATTATGTTATTATAATCATGGTACAACCATATTTCAGTATTCTATCCATCCTTTGAATGACATTTCACCAAACGTGCGTACGTACGGCTTATCGTCTCCACGTCGTGGTGTAATTGTTATTCAAAACATTACTATTTGGATGGTTATAATAATGATGTTCAATTCATGTAAATAATAAATATAAAATGATAATGATTCTGTATATATGATATCCAATTAAATTAAATATTATTTTAATATCAAAAGAATTATATTTTCGCTCGTGCGTACGTAAGGACTACCGTCTCCACGAACGTGATGAGATTAATTCTCCATCGTATCCATTCAAGTCTAATTCTCATTTGAAGATTAATAATAATGTTTAAGGACTTAATATCATTTTAGATATTAATAATATACAACCTATCCATAACAAACATTGCTTACATAACAAAACATATAAAAGAAAATGAGTAAGTTAACACCTGAAACAACGATAATTCCAAAATATTATTAACAAATCATTGTTCAAAGATCATATATGATATCATATTAATGTATATGATTCTTGTATAATTTAATAACAATTATTTCACCATTATACATGAGGTTAACCTACCCTAAACCAAGGAAAAGTACAAGGTAAGGGTTTATTTCTCAATCTCTTCATTATCCGAGGTTGTTTATACTTAATAATCTACTCGGACTTCTTTATCATCCACATCCCTGTTTCTTAAAAATGTATTTCAAAACATTTTTACTATATATTAGAATATGGGTTAAAGTCATTTATACCCTTGTTGTCTTTTATAAGTGGTTTATAAAGGAATCTTTCTATCGTTTTCCAAACAAGGTCCTTTTTAACCTTTTTGACAGAATTAAGGTAAGAATGTTTTTTAACTTATACGGCGGGTGCGACAATTTTACACAGTTATGAAATCGTCGAAGATTCTCATACAAGCTTATAAGAATATTTTAAATGAAAATGTTTTATTTTATAAATATTTTACTCTTAAATGCTTTCAAAATTCAAAGAGATATTTCTCTAAAAAGTGTTTTGATTTCATCTATGTCAACATCCTTTGATGGATTTTACGCTTATTTGAAGTTGATTTTTTATGATACAAAACTTTTATATAGTATTGAAGGTTTTGTTATATGTTTGACTGTGGATGTGTTATTTTTATACCATTCATGGTTTATGGATGAAGTATTTACATTTCTTATGCAAGTTTTAATACGAATGTTTTTGATATGTTTAAACCTTTTCACATGGGAATGCATTGGACTTAATATGTGATGGGTGGAGCCCAATATAGCTCCTCGATGCATCTGTAGGTCTCACGAGACAAACTAGTGTCTTGGAACAACGACTTGGAAAAATCTTATTTGTAGTCTTGGCATGAGGCCTTGGCTATGTGGTTATGATAGTCTGGCATTATGCATTCCATCATTATGAAAGTTGTTATTGATATTACATGTGATTATTCAATTAGTAGAATATCCATGTGAATAATTAAATGAAATTATTTCATTTTATTTTTACCATACTATTTTTACGTTCAAGTTTAAAAGGCTTTTGTTTTAGTTATACATTTCCTTAAATGTTTATTCTTATTTATGAAATTTTCCGCTATATTGTTATCCTTACTCGGTATTTGAGCTCACCCCTTTTCATTGTTTTATTTTTCCCAGGATGTGAAGAAGTAAATTATGAATGACCTTCATGGATAGTATGAGGGGATAAGAGTGTGGAATATGGAGACTATGTTGTTGTAGTTTTTATTTTTATGATGTAATGTAAAACTTTATGAATATATCTAGTGTTTCAAGGGTATTAAACTAATCGGTCTTTTGAGATTTGATCTTTCTGGTGATCATCCCAATGTTATGTAATAATGCACCGAATATGGGTAACTGGTGTCGGGGTGTTACACGAGTATTGTTATACTATTGATATGATGATATAAGTCATGGACCCTGCTAAGATTAGGCAGTATCCCATTTGAAAATTTACAACACTAGGCCGTGGTGAGATATAATAAAAATTATGATTTCACTCAGGTATGATACCACTAGTTCATTGTTGATCCATTATGTTTAAATGGATAAACCTATAGTATACTATTATGATTAATTAGGTTATTTATTCCCTTTATACATTATTTATTATTTTATATATGTGTATATTTACTATGAGAAACACATAAAATAATAAACAGAAAAATGTATAAAGAAGCGATGAATGTATTCTATTAATATATGTTTAGTTGTGAACTTTACAAAATAGGATGAACATAATTAATTGAAAAGGATTACATTTATATAATAATAATATCCCCTCCAAGTATTATTAACTAATAATTCATTTTATTTCTAAAATTTGATCAAATCTAGATGTACGAGGTGTTCATCAACTAATGTTTTGGGTTCCTCCTACTACTGATGAGTTATTATGTGAATAATGGGCTGAATTTACTAAATCTTGTAGAAAAAAGTATCCAAAGTCATATTGTTACCACTTTAGATGAAAATTTACGAGGTAATTGATGTTACAATTATAATATTATGGGAATTTACTCAATAGTTCACAGAACCGTGAGTTAATGTGGTTGTCTAGTCTAGATTTTACCTTGAAATTATCCAAGTAGTAGTGTAGCTAAATCTTGTAAACTGCGAGGAGAGGTTTTAAGGATCCTTAAAATTAGAATACTCAAAAGAAATATTATTCTGAATATATTATGGATGGATACTAAGGTTCAATAAAATAGTGGAAGACATTAACTGATTTAACTAACTAATCAATAATCTCAAAACCAATAATCAATATAATGTTCCAACTGCTAAAAGTTTATCTATTGTAGATAAAAATGAAAATCACCGACACCACCAGATCGTTATATCTACAATCAAAACTAGAAAATGAAAATATTATGATAATTCATTACTTCTATGAGTTTTGTAGGCTCTTGTTGATAGTACTATTCCATTATATGAAGCTTTAGGTGTCGAAGTCATCACTTCGTGCTGAGCCTCCGTAGGGAGGAAGCAAGGAGGATAATTATAAATAGAAAAATCATATAGATGATGCACTAGATGTTCTGTGTATCATACATTCATCTATGTCTATTCAACTGTACAAAATTAATGAGGATGAAGTTTCCTACAATATTCTAACTCATATTCAAAAATTATACATGGAGAGAGATAGGAAAGAATGTTATGATATGTCGAGTGCACTATACAGGTTTATGCTAGCATGAAGGGAATCAAGAAGGACCTTATGTACTCAATATGATTGTTTATATTAAGAGACTTAATGACCTTAGGTTTGAGGTAAACTATAAACTAGAAATATATCTCATATTGTCATCTTTACCATCAAGCTTCTCCACTTTAAATGTTAATTAAATATGACTAACATGAAAAAATTCACTCCCAAATCTTTTGGATTTATTTTTCCAATAAGATAAGGATATAAAGAATACCAATTTTTCAATTATTATAGCGAAAAAGGGGAGGTAGGGTAAGGGTAAGGGGTATAAGGCTAGGACAAATACAAATACATTGATGCATAGTCCTTCTAAAAAGCCAATGATATAGAGGGTGGGAAATGATCTGTATGATATCTTCTTCCAATACAACAAGAAAGGTCACAAGATGAATAATTGAAAAGCTAGGAAAACATGGTAATGCAACACTTTTACTTTAGGATTTTTTCATTGAATGCAATCTATCATTATCTACAAGTTGGGTATTGGATACAACATTAGGATCAAATGTTTTTATTCATATACATGAACCAAGTAGATTCAATAATATTTAAAATGGTGTGGTGGATCTATGACCCAAAAATGGTGCGAGTATAGAATCCCTTGTAGTATGATATTATCATATGAATTTTCTTAGTGTTTTGGTTCTTGTATTCAATAATTTTTATTATGTTTCTTCAGTTACCAGAAAGATAATCTCAGTGTCATGTTTGGACACCATGTGATTTTATTTCATGTTTTGAAATAATGTTGACTTTTTTTATACAGATAAAATGTTTTATGGTATGACACATCTTAACAATGGATTGTGTATAATTGAACTTGAAAATCATGTCATGGAAATAAATGATAAAACCAGAAAACAAAAATCATAAAACACCCACCTATGGAAATTCATTCTAAGTCATATAAATGTGAAAAATTTATAGAAAGTTCATCAATGAGGCTATTTAGACACAACTATGTTAAAAAACTGGGATTTTATCACACTTGTTTATAAGGGAAAATGACCAAAACACAATGTTAAAATAAAGGAGTAAGAGACACTGAATTATAAGGACTAATTAACACTAACATTTACGGTATATTACTAATACAGTAAGGTGGTGGGTTTTTTACGTCATTAATTTTACCCATAATTATTTTTGGTATGACTATATATACTTAATGAGGTATAATATAGTTTCCTTCCATATTTTTATGGATTCCCAACATAATGTATAAGACCGGATTTGTATGAATATTAATTCACTCTGCTTAGACCGAGGAAGAGAGTATATTGACCAATATTTGATTGATCACTTGATAAAATTTGTGATAGTATCCCCAATCAACCCTCCTTATACACCACCATGGAATGTTGTTTGTGAAGGGAGGAATAAGACCATACTTGACATGGTTAGATCAATGATGAGTTTGGAAAATCGTCCATTATCCCTTTGAAGATACTCGTTGTAGACAATGTCAAATACTCTTAACCGAGTACCAGATAAAGAGATAGTTGGTATTCTACATGAGTTGTGGTGTGGAAAGAATCCCAATATATCATAAATATATGTTTGGGGATTTGAGGTTTTTATCAAGACTATACCAAGTGACAAATTAGCATCTAGAAGTATGAATTACATATTTATATATTATCATAATGGAAATTGATTATATTATATATATACAAACCATCAGATACAAAAGTGATTATGTATAGAAATTCCATATTTCAATAAAGGGAAAACATTTCCAATGGGAACGATGGGATCAAGATTTAATTTGATGGAGTTAATGCTCCAGATTCACATGAGTTGGTATGAGAATAATCTCCATAAGTGAAAGTGGGAGACAAATATTTTCCCGAGACACATGTACCATGTAGATAAACTCGATATGTTAGAGAACTATAATATTATGTAATTTTTATCACTGAGTCACATGAAAAATTAATCATAGATAATGATAAAACATGGACCTTCCATGAAGTGGTAGAAGGTAGATATTCTAGAAAGAATCCATGCATTCTGAGATAAATCCATATACAGAAATCAATTTTGGATTTTCTATATCTTCTAGGTGATGTAAATCCCATTAGGTGAAAATAGGTATTCATGAAATTGATATAAATGGATGTTAAGGTGAATACCTATAAGTAATTACTGGTCACGAAGGGTTTTAGGCAGTGTTACAAAATAAATTATGATGAAAACTTCTCACTATTAGTAATGATATCCATTAGAATATTACTTGTATTAGAAACCTTCCATGATTACAAAATTTTTCAAATTAATGTAAAAAAATTCTTTTATAAATGGGAAGTTGGTTGTATATTACTATATGACTCAACCCAAAGAGATTATACTGTCAAATAATTATAAAAATGCATGCAAGTTGAATAGATCCATTTATGGGATGAAGAAAGTATCATGATCATGGAATATTCGTTTTGAAGAGGCCATAAGATAATTTAGTTTCATCATGATTGATTGTGATCCATTTATATATAATAATGTTAATGGGAATGTAATTGATTTCCTAGTATTATATATTGATGCCATATTAATTATGATAATCAAAGTGCATGTCTTGTAGTCAATTAAGACTTAGTTAAACGATTAATTCTCCATAAAGTACATATGCGATGAAGCATAAATTATATGGATCAATATCTATCAAGATAGATATTTGAGGTTTTTGGGTTTTTTGAAAGTACATATATTAAAAAGGTACTTAAATGGTATTGTATGAAAAATTCTATGATAAGATTCTTTCTAATGTCACATGGTATCAATCTCTGCATGAAAATGTTCCCAAAAAAACAGGAGGACATTGAATGAATGAGTATCATACATTATGCCTCAATAGTGGGATATATCATATATTCCATGATATGTAATAGGCTTGATGTTTTATTTTATTTAATCATAGTGGGAATACATCAATCTAACCTAGAAAATTGGCATTGGGAATCATTGAAACTACATTGAATTACTTGAGATGTAAAAAAGGTATGTTCCTAGTATGTGGAAAAGATGAGAAACTAGTAGAGAGCAGATACATTGATAATATTTTCCAGATAGATCATGATTATTTGAAATCATAATCAGGATATGTATTTTTCTTGAATAGTGGCGCAACGTGATTTAGAATCTAAAAGAAACTAGGGGTCGTTGACTCTACAGAAGAATCTGAGTATATAAATGCTTCATATGTAGCTAAGGGGGTGGTCTGGATATAGAAATTTCTCTAAAAAATTAGTGTTTTTCCAAGAGTTATAGACCATGTTTGAGATTATTTTGATAATAATTCAACATTGGTACTTTCCAAGGAACCCATGTCACACTCAAGGAAAAAGCACATACTATAGAAGATTTATCTTTTGATGGATTCTACTTAGAGAGGTGAAGTTACAATTAGTAGAGTAGTGACATAGGACAATGTGGAATACACCCTAATAAATGACATATCACAAGTGCAGAAAACATTATTTACGTCGGTTATTTTTCATTTTTTATGGTGGTTTTTTGCCGAAGTTAATACAGACGACATTGTAAATAATGTTTTTTACGTCGGTTATTTATCAACCGAAATGAAAAACATAACATCACGGTGTTTATCACGTCTGTTAATTAATTACCAATGTGAAAAAATCAGGGGTGGGGGGTTATCATGTCGGTTATATAATAACCGACGTGATAAACCCGTGCGCGGGATGTTTATCACATAATTTATTTAAAAACTGACATGATAAACCCATGGGATATGGTTTATCATGTCAGTTATATAATAATTGACATGCTAAACCAGTCCGGGGGGGGGGGGGGGGGTTATCACGTCGGTTACTAAATAACCGACGTGATAAACCATTTCCTTGGCCTTTTATCACGTCAGTTATTAAATAACCGATGTGATAAACCATTCTACAGGTGTTTATCACATCAGTTATTCAAAAAACCGACGTGATAAACCCTTCGCGATTTCCTTATCACGTCGTTTATAAAATCACCGATGTGGAAGAAAATTATTTTTAAAAAAATCGAATGCACTCCTCTTCTCTCCCCCAGAAACAACCAGAAAGCAAATCAAGAATTCGTGCCACAAAAATAGAATTAGATCAAAACAATTACTAAAGAAAAATTAATCATTTACTTTGATAACATATAAAACTGACCCCATTGGACATCCCTCCCACCACCCCCTGAACACCACCCGATCACCCCACTAGACAGCCCCCACCACACCCCTGGACTGCCCCGACCCCCTAGACATCCCCAAACACCCCGGGACAACCCCCCCTCATCCCACTTGACATCCCCCACCACACCCCTGGACTTCCCCCCGACCCATTGGACGGCCCCAAACACCTCGGGACAACCCCCCCCCCCCACCCACCCTCATGTATACCCCCCATACCCTGGAGAACCCTCCCCCACCCCACTTGACAGCCCCAGCACACCCCTGTACTGCCCCTCAACCCCCTGGACAGCCCCAAACACCCCTGGACAACCCCCACCCTCATGTATAACCCCACACCTTGGACAACACTTCCACAGCCCTGGACAGCCCTCCCACACCCCTGAAACAGAGCAAAAAGTTACAGAAAACAAACTAGAACCCCCTCACCCCACTAGACTGCCCCTACCACACCCCTGGACACAACCCCAGACCACTTGACATCACCCCCACCCCCTGGACATCCCCCCACGCTCCTGTAGACACCCCCATCCCCTGGACAACACTCCCACATCCCTGGACAACCCTCCCACACCGTTGAAACATACCAAAATGTTACCAAAAATAGACCCAAACCCCCTCAACCCACTAGACAGCCCCCATCACACCCATGTACTGCCCCACCCCCCATCCCCATGGACACCCTGGACCCCCCTGGACACCCCCACCCTAGAAGACACCCCACACCCCTAGAAACCCCTTGGGCAGCCTCCCACTCCCCTGGACAACCCTTCCACCCTCTTGAAAACGCTCCCACCCCCTGAACTGCCCTCCCCCCACTCTCATGGACACCCAGGACCCCCCACCCCACCGGACAACCCTCCTAGACCCTTGGACACCCCACCCCACTGAACACCCCCACACCCTTGGAACCCCTCCCCCCATACCAGAATCTATACCAGAAAAACCATCATAAGTAGGCCAAAACTTGAAGTAGAGAGAAATTAAACATTCACATTTATAACATTCAAAAGTTACACTGTCAACTTCAAAAAACTAAATACAACCTAAATTACTACCAAATACACAATTACAACGAAAATATTAAAAATTAAATTTTACATTACCATCAACTAAAATTCAATCAAACCTGTAAAATTAATTGACCACTCCACTTTTAAGTGTTTGATGTCTTTAGCAGTATAGGGTTGAGGGTCATCAAAAAGCTACAAATTAAAAGGACAGTAGTTAACATGTATAATGAATAAATCAAATTGAAATATTATTGAAATGTTTAAGAGGAAATCTTACCAGGTCCAAATTCACAACTGACCCAATTGTTATTTTTTATACATAAATATTAACATATAATATGCGCATTCGATGGAACCTTTTTGTTCATGAAAATTCTATTTGAATGTGTGTAAATTCAATATATTATTTTATGTAATAAATCAAAACGTACACATTAGAAATGGATATATACCTTCGCATTTAAATATTTGATGATTTCACTCCTTTTATTTGTGTTTTTTCAAAAGTAGAACCATGACCTGTTAGGAAATAATAAAAATGGGGTAAATTTAAATTTCATTATAATATATAAAACTATAATGAAATTGAAACATAATTTTCCAATATATTCTTAAAACTTTCTCGTAGATCATCCTGGAGTGAGCATATCCAATAAAGTATTTTCTCCCTTGGTCAAAAACCCCTAACATCCAATGATCACTGATAAAATGAAATTTAAGGTTAGTGGTTTTTTATGTTAAAATACAATGAACTCTTTGAGAGACATGTGTTTCATACCACTCACAAAAAGGCATCATCAAACATTGAGCGACTATATTCTTTTCAAGTCTTTCAACAATATAAAGCATTCATTATTCCTCATCCAATGCACATACTTCAGGTGAAAAAAAATTGTGGTCCATTAATCCATATACATCTGTCAGCTCATTCCTCTAACAAATTTTATAAAAATACCTAATACAAAATAGATATAAGTATACATTTTTAATAAATATAATGCAGGGAAAAGGTGTTAAGACTTACATAGGAAAAATTTGCACCACGTTGATGCCCAACTTATCTCTAGTAACAAGCTTCACGATATCTGTTTTCATAATCCCCACACTTATTGCATGTCCAAAAACATGAGCTTCCATTGGAAACTAATAATAACCTGCCAACAAATTGGAATATCTTGACAATCTATCAAGACTACTAGAATCTGTATCTGATGTCATAGCCATTTGTCTTTGTTGTTGTCTATACAGTATTTCTTTACCTTTGAAGTATTCTTGTAAAAATAAATAGAAAAATATATTAGTTTTCAAATGATAAAACATCGTTAATAAATAAAATAAAATAAAAGATATAACATTCATACCTCTATGGTAATGAGTCGAAGAAGTCTGGATGGCCAAATTAAAAAATGGCAGATACTATGTCCAACTGTCATCACCTCATATATAAGTAATGGTACTTGAGCTCATCTATCTATAATATCTAGTACAGTGACCCTCTGATTATCTACCTCTAATTGTTAATGATGAATTGTATCTCTTATACAATATACCAACCCATATGAAACTATATTATGTTGAGTATCATCAACATACAACTCACAATAAGTCGGAAGATCCGGCGGAGGAGTAGGATAAAAAACGGGGTCTGCAGGCTGTGGTGGGGGAGTGGGAGCTACTGGCGGAGGTGGAGGATAAATAATGGGGTCTGCAAGCGGAGGTGGAGGAGTGGGAGCTGCAGTATGAAATTGTCATTGCATGTCTATAAACATAGACTGTACCGACACTCTAATCTTTTCCTCCATCATCACATTAATATTATGAACTTCAGCCTCCCTGGATTCTAAATTTTTTTATAAACCCATTCAACTTTTGAAGTTGAAGAACGTGGAAACACTTTTCTTACCGATTCACCTGCCAGATATCCTCTTACACGACCATGATGTTTGGGCTTTCCCAATGCTACAGATAAAATATCTTACCTCCCAATAGCTGTAAATGCCCCCTGTGAACTCTTCTCCTCAAGAGAGTCATGTATTATTTAATTGAACATTTATGTAATGATTGAAATTATATGAAGAAAATAGTTAACTTAAATAAATAAAATAGATATCTTACAATCCTCTCAGCTACGATTCTCGATTCTTCCGAAATATATTTCCCTTTTTTCCCATCTGAGCTCTATTCAGTTTTTCATGTCTAGATGGAGGGGATGGAGGGGCCACCTCTCCATAGCATGAAGACTCAGCTCTTAGTTGTTGAAATTTTTCCGCCATCATATGTTCTTCCAAAAATTCATATCCTCCCCGAGATAAAATATGACGGTATACATTTTTAGATTGGATCTCCTGATGAGATTTCCTTGTTTTCTGTAAATTAAGAATAATAAATCATTAAAAAAACATTAATATGATCATTTATATAAGAAATCTTATAAAAGTTTACATTGACCATACCAGAAGTGACTATTTTCTTCTATATTCACAAAACTATATTCATGTGTCTTCATCTATAAAAGGATATATATGACAGGGATTTTCATGAATCATATGACCATAAATTAAATCATATTAGAGGGTTGATTTAAAATCCCTCTATCTCCTCGAGGCCAACGATAAGCACTTCTTCCTGACTCCTCTAGTGTCAGTAATATCAAATGTCGTCTGATAAAGAAGAGGTTAAACATATTATATATACTAAAAACATTTAATTAATAGTAAAAAAATAGAAAAAGATCTTACCAAAATAATATCCCACAATTGAGAGATTATCGCATTATCCACACTTCTCCAGTCGTCATACATAATTCTTACATTGCTCTTAGCCTGAGTTGAAACAAAAGTCTTAAAATATTTTGTATTTGGACCTCTAGGAATATCGTCATCATCAAACTCAATGAGTATCCTCTGATCCTTCGTACGGGCAAGTGATAATTTTGGTAAACGTGTGCACCCACGTTTACCAACCTTTGAACTCTTTGTTGTAATAGGAGCACATGAGGAAGATTGAGGAACATCAAGAAGAGCATGTGAATGTTCCTTCCCAGAGGTATGACCAATATGCTTATCTCTAGAATCATGTGGTTGATCAACTAAATGATCTTTCATTATCCATCAAATAAAAAAAACATTAGTTCACAAATATATAAATTGAAATATTTTAATATTACTGTAATCAGAAAATAGAAAAGTGTACTATGTTATGTAGTAGTAAAAATTGGTAATATGGTAAGCATGTTAAACAATGGGAAATATGGGAAAGATAGTCAAGATGGTAAACATGGTAAACATGGTAAACATGGTAAACCTGGTAAACATGGTAAAGTAATTGTCACTAAACAAAAATAACAGATATATAATTCATGTAATGGTAAACATGATAAAGTAAACTAAAAAAACATAAAAAACAAATAACGTATACTTATTTTCTTTTAATACATGTTTTAATAAATAAAAAACTTACAATATCTAACATTTTATGAAAAAAATAAATGTAAACAAGAAATAAACAGATGTTACCTGTAATTTTAGGAATGTAAAAATGGATTGTCTTCTCAAATATCTCCGTCGTGATCATTCCTTATGGCAAACACCATGTCTTCAACATGCTCATCAGTATGTTCTGTTAATCTTTCCATAGAATTAGGGATCTCACATAAATCAGAATCTTCATCAAGTTCTTCCTCACCACCATATTGTTTTTTCCTTTGTAAAATAACAACCCACTGAATATCTGATTGATCTACTACATAGAAAATTTATTTTTCATGTGTTGCCATTATAAAAGAATCCGTTGAGTCTTCTAATCAATTCATACTAACAAGTTTCATTCCAAATTCCTCGTGTATGACACAGTTGTTACCTATAAACCATTTACAGTTAAAAACATGAACTTTAATTTTAAAGTAATCAACCTCCCATATGCCTTCAATCACTCTATAATATGCACTTAATGCAGAAATTGGGTTTTTGTTCTTAGCACTCAAAAAATTCATTGCTTATGCAAACCCCAATACACCACAATTCTGAACTGCACTTCTGTTGTCCTGATCTTTTATATGAAATGTATAGCCTTTAATGTCATAACAGGACCATGTTATCACATTTAAACATGGACCACCCACTATCCATTGTAATGTCTCTGATAAATCTGATATAACAAGAAAGGTCTTTTTAAACCATGACAAAAAAGTTTCGTTGTGCTCATTCAAAATCTACATTTCGTTCTTCTTTGGACGACATTGTTTCAACTGATTTATATTAAATGTGATATGTGGTTGAGCATCAGCTATGTTATTCAAGATGTATGATTCTAACTTATTCATATGTTCAACTGACAATGATTTGACTTTCAATCCACGAATCCCCTTTCCCTCATTATTAACACGTTAATGGTGAGATGGAGCCAAACATATGTGTTGCACCACAGCCAAGTAGCTCGTACAAAACTCTGCTACCTCCTCATAAATATATTTTTCAATAATGGAGGCTGCTGGTCGATATGGATTTTTAACACATCCCTTTAATATTTTCATATAACTTTCAAAAGGATACATCCAATGAAGATATACAAGTATACAAAGCATTATTTATCGGACTAGATAAATCATTAAATTCACCATTATATCAAAAAAAAGTTGGAGGAAAATACATTTCCAATTGACAAAGAATAAAAATTTCATCCTTTTCCAAAATGTTCAAAGCATTCACATGAATCGCCTTGTTACAAATTGAATTGAAAAAATAACACATCTTCATTATAGTCTTTCTTACACGAATGGGAAATATTCCAAGCAATGAAACTAGTAGAATTTGTTGCATCATGGTGTGACAATCATGTTATTTCATACCTGTCAACTTCAGGTCCTTCAATGAGACAAAATTTATTACATTTGAAGAATAACCTTGAGGTACTATGATATCATGAAGAAACTGACAAAAGATAATTTTCTCCCTCTTCGATAATGTATGACCTGCCAGTGGAAGAAATGTTCATCTTATTTTAGGAGTGGGAGCTAACTCCTAACATATTCCCATTGATAGTAAGTCTAATCATTCATTCAACCCATCTTTTGTATTTCCTTTAATATCTAACAATGTTCCAATCAAACAATCACAAATATTCTTCTCCACGTTCATGAAATAAATATTATGTTTAACTTCATGATACCTCCAATATGGTAGCTCAAAAAATAATTACATTTTCTTCCAAATATGTCTATCATTACCAGATTTCTGTGTCTTTTCCAATGTCACATCAATGTTTTTCACCCTTTCAAAATACAGATCAAGAGACAAATGTTTCAGAGAACTATCAAATTCTTGTGAGCCACTGAATGCCTTTTTTAATCTTATATAAGGGTGATCCATAGGAAAAAACTTTCGATGACCCATGTACACTGTTTTCCTCTTATGATGCAATTGAAAATATGAAGTATGTTGTTCGCAAATTGGACATGCTTTATGCCCTTTAACACTATATCCATACAAAATTCCATACGCTGGGTTGTCATTTATAGTGAACAGAAGCACTGCATGTAGTTGAAAATATTTCATTTTATAAGAATCATACACCCTAATACCATCATCCCATAATAGTTTCAAATCATCAATCAATGGTGACAAGTAAACATCAATATCATTGTCGGGTTGCATTGGACCAGAGATCATTATACCCAACATGAAATATTTTCACTTTATACAAACTTTAGGAGAGAGGTTGTAAATTACCAAAAAATAGTCCATGAACTATGTGTGCTACTGAGGGTTCGGTATGGATTCATTCCATCTGTGCACAACCCTAGTCGGAGATTTCAAATTTCCATTCCAAATGTGGAATACTGCGCATCAATTTTATTCCATTGTAGATAATCTGTAGGATGACATATTTTTCCATCACATACCCTCTCATCAGCATGGCCTCTTAACCTTTTTTCATCATGTGAATTAGCAAATAAACATTTGAAACGATGAATTATATGAAGATAACAAAAGACCTTTGATGGGATCTTTGTAATCACTACATCAGACTGTAATTTTTCTTTCACCTTATACCATGATGCCCCACATTTAGGACACTCTGACAGAACTTCATATTCCTTCCTATATATAATTCATTTATTTGGATAGGCATGTATTTTCTTGTATCCTAATCCCATCAGGAATAATTTTTTCTTGGCCCTAAAATGTGAATCTGGATGATCATTATCTTTTGGAAGAATGTCTTTCATCAATTTTAGCAGCTCTGTAAAACTTCTGTCACTCCATACATGTTTCTCCTGTAGGTTAATCAATCTTAACACCGTCGACAAAACCATAAAATATGTACAACCAGGATATAATGGGTTTTCAGAATCACCATAAAGACGCGCAACTATCGGTTCTATACTAATTTGTTCTGTTACAATATCATGAATCATTTCTTCAAATCCATCGGATTTACCATCTTGCGAATCATCATCATCAGTGACATTCCGTCCAGTTTCGCCATTCCAAATCCAAGGGCTGTAACTTGGATTAAAACAATGAAAAATCATATGATCTTTTATCTCTCTACTTTTAAACTTCTTCAGATCTAAACATTTCAGGCATGGACAGAAAAAAATGTAACTACTTGGAACATTTTGTTTAGAAAATTAAAAAAAAAAGGCATCAACACCTTCCTTATATTCATTACTCATTCGATGTTCCGTAATCCAACATCGACTCATTATAACCTATAACAAATATCAAATATATGTATATTTTTAAGATAAGACAAATATATGTTTATATGAAAGAAATCATAATTTGAATGTAAAAAAAATTTTAAATATAAAAAAAATCTATGCGTATTTAAAACAATATGCTTGAATATTATTTTAAAAACAAAATATAGTTAGATATAACAGTTTTAAATTCCATTGAATCAAAGAAAACCATGGGGCCTACAATGGTTGATAGAAAATTGGAGAAAATGGAGAAAACCTGAGAATCAAATAAAATTTAAAATAAAAATTCAGGTGGAGAAAATCACAATGTAAAGCCAATCATCACGGCACAATCATCATTCTGTAATCTTAGAAACCACGATGTAGTAGTCAGTCCCCAATGACACTTATTCCCCACCCCCATGGACACCCCCTAGACACCACCACCCCCTTGTATAGCCCCCACCCCCTGGACACCACCCCCACCCCCTTGGACACCCCACGGACACCACAACACTCTTGGATAGCCCCCCACCCCTCCTGGACACCCACCCCCTGGACATCCCCCTATCCCTCTAGACAGCACCCTCCACCCCTCCTAGACACCACCCCCACCCCCTACCACCTTAGAAACCCCCTGGACATCACCCCACCCCACAAGACAGCACCCCCAACCCTCTTGGACACCAACCCCAACCCCTACCCCCTTTGACACCCCCTGGACAACCCCAACCCTCTCGACAGCCCCCCCATCCCCGGGACATCCCCACCCCACTAGACGGAACCCCCACCCCTCCTGGACACCACCCCCTCCCCTGACCCCCTTGGACACCCCCTAGACACCCCCAACCCTCTAGGCAGTCCCCCACCCCCTCGGACAACACCCAAACCCTTTGGATAGGCCCACACCCCCTTGGATACCCCCACCCACCCACCCCCTTGGACACCCCCTAGACACCCCAACCGTCTCGACAGCCCCCACCCCATGGACAGCCCCTCCCCTCTAGATAGCACCCCCACCCCTCCTAGACACCACCCCCACCCCCTACACCCTTGGATACCCCTCTAGACACCCTCCAACCCTCTGGATAGCCCCCACCCCCTGGACAGCACCCACCCCTCTAGACAGCACACCCCACCCCTCCTGGACACCACCCCCTCCCCCTACCCCTTGTACACCCCCTGGACACCCCAAACCCTCTAGACAGCCCCCACCCCCCCCAAAAATGCCCCAAACCCTCTGGACAGGCCCCCACCCCCTTGGACACCCCCACCCACCCCCTTGGACTGCCCCCTTCAACACCCCCACCCCCTTGGACCCCCCCCCCCCCCCCCCCGCATCCCTGGACTGCCCCCCACCTCCTACATGGACACCCTGGACATCCCCCAACCCCCTGGACAGCCACCAACCTTCTTGACAGCCCCCCAGAACCATGGGATTTTAACATGAAGCTACTAGTTTTGGCATATCTAGATATTTTTTCCTCAAGCTACTAGTTTTGGTATCATTCCATTATTCAAAATGAGAACCATGAATTGTATATCCTACTAGTCTAAAATTATCTATTGTAAAAGGAATCAGATTTTAATAGCATATTAAAACTTATAATAGTCCACGAAAATAAGCAACACAAATTGATTATGGAACAACAAAAAGTGATACCCAAAATAGAAACAACCAAGGATCCAAAACAAACATTCCACCATGAAAAATCATATATATAAATATAATATAAATCACAATGGTACACGGAATGGGTGTATCACAATGGTTTACATAAAAATTGTAGAAATATAGGTGAATGAGCTCATTAGTTGTCAATGACAACAAAAATTACCATCAATGTTGGGCATTCGCGAAACAAAAACAGACGAAATAGAAGTAGGAGAGGCTGACTTGAATATTACGAGTTGATCTAATAAATCTAGGGATAATAAATAATATGATGATGGAAAAACAAGGTAAGAGGGTTCGAAATCGAATAATCTTACCTAGTATAAACAAAAAAATCGCAAAATGTAAATATTGACTATCCAAAAAAACCAAGGAAATAAAGTCATGGGAGGCTTACCTTAGTGTTGTGAGTTGATATGATAGATCCGATGAGAGTAAAGATGATAAATGATGATGGAAAAACGAATTCAACGCAATGAGATCAAAAAGTCGATTAGGGTTTTTCGCGCGAGAAAGACGAGTCACCAGACTATCGATAGAAAAATCGAAAATGATAATCCACGTGGCGTGTTAATTTTTTAAATGTTTTTTAATGTCTGTTATTTAATAACCGACATTATAAACTATTTTATTACATTTATAACATCGGTTATTATAATAACAGACGATATAAATGTATCAGATTTGGCATTTTTACATTGGTTATAAAATAATCGAAGTAAATAAATCCATGTGTTGGTTTTTTACGTCGGTTATAGAATAACCGACGTAAACAATACATCAGAAATCATAGTTTTTTACATCAGTTATAATATAACCAATGTAAAAAATTCTGTGGGTTGGTTTGTTATGTTGGTTATCAAATAACTGATGTCAAAAAGGCCTCAAAAGCCACTTTTTATGTCGGTTATTTCATAACCGACGTAAAAAACACCTCACTTTTGTTTTTTACGTCAGTTAATTTATAACCGAGGTAAAAAACCAACGCGTGAGATTTTTAATGTCAGTTATAAAAATAACTAAGGTTAAAAATTTAATCTCTTCATTTTTTACGTGGGTTATAAAATAACAGACGTAAAAAACCACGTTTCACATATTATCACGTCTGTTGTATATAACCAAGGTAAAAAATGGTGATGATAAAAACGTTTTCTGCACAAGTGTATCCTAATAGAATCATGATTCGAATGTGAGAGAAAGCAGTTTGAGAATTGGTAGGAGTTGGATCTAGTTCAAGTGGGAGTGTTTAAAGTGGGTTCCCTAAGCCCAACATATGTATATAAATTGATTACCATTACATGTATATAGGTTGATATATATAAATTATTTTATCTTATCATAATTGTGTTGATACATCTATTTCTAATAGTAGTTCCCAGGATATAAAAAGAACCTACATAAATAATGATAGTAATCTTAAAGAAAATTCCTATAGTCCTGGGACATAATTCTACATGAAATAGATTATTTTTTATTATTAGTTTCTAAGAGCTTATAATAATTTAGATTTTTTATTAGAATGTTTGAACTTGGTGATCTCTAATAGAAGAGACCATGAGGACATACCCACAAATAGAAACATCACATGTTTCAGGTGTATTTAGTTGTTCCCTTCTATGAACATGCGTATTAGTCTCCTAATTTGAGACCATTACCAATGTGTTCCATTTGATCATGTATTTTGATTGAAGGAAAAAACCATGAAATTGATGTCGTGGTGAGGTAGCTTGTGTTGGGTGTGTCATTAGTGGCATGAAATTTATTGATTGGTCAAGATAGAATTTGTCACATCTATGTTTAGGATGAGATATATTGGGACTCGTTGATCATGATTGTTGTACCATTACTAAATCCATATCCAAGGTAGAAGACGGTATGTTTGTCCAAAAATACAGTGAATAACAAATTAAGGATAGGATGACGAAATAAGTGTGCTTTATTTTTTATGATATATCAAGAGACAAAGAGATTATATTACAAAATTTGCATTCAAAGGAAGATTTTTATTTCTATGACTATTCCATATCTCTTTAGGGTCCTTGATGGGTTTCTAGACTCTACTATTGGTTTGTGAATAGTATTCACTACTATCGAGATGATGACTTAGAGGGTCACACACAATAGCATATTCATGTGTCTTACCTATTCAAATGAACAGGTATATAGGTTATAGTGGGCCCCATTACATGTTCCAAGATTTTTCCATGTTTTACTGATCACTGATGAATAAATTAATTCACTATTATTTTATTATAGAATAATTACTTTGAATTTATTTATTAAATGTATTCATAATGTATTATGTGAATACATAGAATAATAATATATGAATGAATATTATTTTAATATTCACGGTTCATTAAAATTAGCGATTAGTACATTTTGACTTAATGACTCGGGTTTATCATGTAATATATTTATTATATATTAAAAGTGAGTGATAAAATATAAATAACATTATGGATGAATTTAGATTTTCAGAACTATTTATTTATTTCTTATTTAGTCGGTGTTAAGAATAATGGGGTTCATGGAACCCTATCTAGGTATTTTGGACATCCACTATATATGTCAAAAATAGATTATTTCTACTAGATTGTTTATTCAAATGGACTGAGAGACCTCTCATATCCTACATCATAGATAGATAATGTATCTATTTGAATGATATATTTAGGAATTACTTTACGAATCAAATGCATGAGAACAATGTGATCATCAGAACATTGATGTAATCAATAAAACAATGTGCTAGCACCCAAATTTTGAAAAACGGTGTATGAAAAGATTCTTGAAGTGTGTGTAGATGATCTAGAGGGATTTGAGCTTGGATACTTTGAGAAATATTCTTTGGTGACAAGATAAAATGGAACATGCATTGAATCGAATGAGGTAACCATTCATATTTAATTCATTTATATTGAAAATTCACACGAGATACTCAGGCCATACCAGGACTCTGATTGATAGATGTGATGATATTTCATTGATCTGGTGATGAAATGTTTTAAATCCCCAACCAAACAGCTTATATTGTGTACCCTAGTAATGCCACATCCTCCTGGTGTAATAAACACATAAAATATATATTTATTACTCATTCTTTCAAACTTCAATTGTATTTTAATTTTTTTCTTTATCCAAAATTTGAAAAAAAATCACAAGAAATATTATGAACCATGAAAATCATGAAGTGGATGAAGAAAAATAGCTACAATGCAATGACACATATCAATAAAATAAATTTCCTAACTAATAAAATAAATCTAACACATTTAATAATTATTCAAACACGCCAATAATAATACCAAGAAACCCCCAATATATTTCTTTCGTTGGGTTTTTTGGATTGAAATCTTATACATATCCACCTCATGATCAAGCATGGCCAAAACAAACTGTGACCAATCCCATTCATCAACATTTTGTTGAAAACCACACAAATACCAATATTTCATTCATTTCTAAAAGAAATAAAACTAGGATTTAACAAGGTCCCCAATGTAAATAGTATAACTATTGTGAAATATTAATTTTCCCTAGCCCTATAATATTAATTTCCTTTAGTGCTATTAAATTATTGACCAAGTAAATATTGTTTATTTATTTTTATTCATCAACATAAATTTCGAAAAAAACATTTCTTCTTCCATATGGAATGCTAAAAATGTTATTAAAATCTAATGTGGTAATAATTATTTAATTTTGTCTATGAACTATAGTATAGGATGGAGGATTAAAGGCATCTACTAGCTGTTGGAACCTAGTTTTTTCATCAATTATAGATCCTTTTTAGTTTTTTATTTAATATATTTCAACGTTATATATTGTATTAAATCTGAAACCATGCCTTAGGATGGTTGGTTTGTTATTGAGAAGAAGAGAAATGGGGGTTGC
This sequence comes from Viscum album, assembly GCA_963277665.1. Classification (NCBI taxonomy): domain Eukaryota; kingdom Viridiplantae; phylum Streptophyta; class Magnoliopsida; order Santalales; family Viscaceae; genus Viscum; species Viscum album. Next base: position 492,816,652 of record OY728148.1, on the reverse strand, counting down.
AGGTTGATTGCATGCCAATAACATGTTTTTCAATTAGAATACATGACATGTATCAATTATACGACATGTAATTAATTAGGAAGGCCAGTTCACATCATGTGAAGTGTTTTTTAGAGATATATACCATGAGATTTATAAGATGTGTAAATCATTTAATCATCAAGTAAATTTCGAAATTGTTTTTAAACATAGAGCCAGGGGTGTCTTATTTTTCAGACAGAAGCTCACCTGCCCCTCTATCCCAGACAAGAACCTCCCATGGATCCCTAAGATATGATCTTCAACCCTTTATTTAGTGAACCACCAATTTTAGATCCATATATCACAGTGTATGTGCAGTGGTAATAAATTCCCCCATTTTGATCTGTTATCTGTTTTCCTTGTCATATTTTCCACTATTTTTGTACAGGATCTTATACCCTATTCTTAGGGATTCAATTTGATCTTCATATTTTTTCTATTAGAGGAATAACTAAAGGCTAATACTGGATGAGAAGAGTTATCTAGAGATTAGTTAGTTGGACTATGACTCATCCCTCAAGTATCAGCATTTTATAAATTGTCATCATTGTGCACACACTGATTTCTTAGGTCATTGCCTAATAAATTAATATGTAATGCTTATATTCATTGGGCTTAAATTTTATAGCTCTTTCTCTATGTTTTATTATTAATTGGAGGTTATGTCCTGAATAATGACCACCCCAATTAGGTTTTTTTTATTTTATGCCTCTTATGGATTTTTATGACCATATGTCAATATTTAGGTGTGATTTAATTTGTCCTTATTAATGGTAAGTGTTATGATTAAATGAATGATTTGTTAATGTCTATTAAAAGACAGTATCACTTGACCCTTATAAGTTAAGTATTTAAATAAGTTAAACAAATCTTTAAACTGTAAATGGAATGTATACTTATAGTTATCACTTGTCTTGGTTAAATGTAATTGGCTACTTGTCCTTATCCTTCCTTTTTATGATTATTATTTTTAAAGGAAAGAACCTAAGAAATGATTAAGTAATGGAACTAATAAATGGTTTCATTTCCTTTTATCTATGTCACACTAATGAAAAGAATGGAATAAAAAAATTGAGGATGTATTGGTTTCGAACCACATCATATGATATTTATTTCCATTATTTCCCCACCCCCAGAACTACCATGTATATAGTTCATATCCCATATGGACCTAAAATCGTTATAGGAGTGGTCAGACTCAAGCCATCCTTGTATTCTTATTGGAATTCCTTTAGCCCTTGTGTAGACCATTCAAATTACAGGATGTTGGTTTCCATGGGATATACCCACCATGGAACCAGGTCCTTGTCTACCATGGATTCCCAACATAACATCATAGGATCCAACCTTTATTGATTTGATATTAGGATACATTGGATACCCTCCATGGATCAATCATGGTGTATGTGGACATGTGGCACCAGAGATACACCCATTGGGCCCAGTCACTACATATCCCCTTTTACCTTGGATGAGATCCTTGGACTTGGTTAGAATAATATTATGGTAAAATTCCTTGGGTGATTCCCCTTGGATTATACTCAATCCTCTTAGGTAGGATGCAGATTATTACAATGTTCTCCCAAACCCTGAGGTCATGGAGGCCTTTTCTATTACCTTGGATCCAATTCATAATTATCATCATTACAAGATGCCTTTTTATATCGTGGATCCAATATTATTATTGTCATTACATGCTTTCCATGTTGATTATAGCTCATGTGACTTACTTATATAAAGTAAAACACAATTAACTATTTAAACGATCTCATGTTCAAAGAGATTTCTAGTTGAGGCAGAAGCATGTATTAAGGTATTTGCAATGTTGTACTGTATTTTTATATATATATTCATGCCTGAAGACTATTTCAGTTTATACTACACTAATTGTATGGAACAGATGTCATTAGTGGTTGACTAATGAGACTTATCTCACACCCTATATAAGCCTACGATGGTATCTGGGAAAACTATTTTTGTTAGGACCAAAAGGGGCCTATATAACTTGAGATGGGAGGGGAGGGTGAATTAGGGTATGGATATTTTTTTTCTAAAAATCTTTCTACCCTACTAGATCTTGAAATATTTATCACTAAGTTCACTTTTTTCACATTTATGTTTATTATGATCACTTATTTTTTTCTTTATCAGATGATGATTAATTGGATGCAATATAGATAAGAAAACATAAAGACAGAGTGATTTTTACATTGATCACCCTTATTGGGCTATGTACAAGGATATTTCTAAGATGATGTGTTGTTATACCAAATCCACTAAAGCTCACTGCCAATAATGTTTGGGCTAGATCACTTCTATGAAAAGACTCACTACCTTTATAATGTTTAGGGCTAGCTCACTAATTTCTCAAGGGTCACTCCAAATTTCTCTCTCACTAGCTCATTACTGATAGAAAGGATAACCTTCTTCCTCTTCCTTTTCTCACTACACTTGGATGGGAACCACTCATAATTTAGAGACCTGTAGGTCTCTTCATTATCACTAATGAATGCATCGTCTATTGTATGTATATTCACTAATGAAGTCCAAATTTTATGTAATGATGAATACCCCATTTTCCACTAATTATTAGGGAAAAACCTTTGGAAATTCCTTAGAAAATCTCCCTACTTCACAAAGATCCCAATTTCACAAAGCTAAAACATTCTTTTCAAATTCTATCCATCATCGAAAAGAACTCACCTTTGTAGAGCGCACTACTTGGCAGAGAAAACTTCTACACAAAGGTCAATCATTCAAAAATAATAGGACGTCACAAAGATCAAGCTGTCACAAAGTGAATTCCTTTGTGAAGCTCAATGAGACAACATTGATGACACATCTTTCACAGAGCTAGATTTTCCACTGCGAAGCCCATATTTTTCGCAAGGACCACTGCCTCCACGAACCTCCTTTTAGATTCAAGAGCTACAAGTGTTTCTTTCTAAAACTATATATTTCAATCAAGGTCGTCGAAGCCTATTTATAGGCGATTCCACTGACTTGAGAACCTTCCATGTGAAGTTACTGCTTTGTCATCTCAAATCATAATGCTCTGAAATTTCTTCTGACATTCACTCTATTTCACAAAGTACTATGGTTATTTTTCAGATTCGTAAATCTAGTCATAATCGTAAAGCATTCCATCAAGTACTTTGCACCACCACAATATTCCTTCTTCCTTTACACCACCACAGTTATCCTTCTTCATTTGCATCACTACGATTCTCATTCAACCTTCGCACCGCAAAGCAAACAGAAAAATCTCTTCACCTCTTCCCTTCGTGAAGCTCTTCATAATCAAGAAGAACACCATTAACAACTGTCATTTATTCAAAAAATCTACTACTTGAATCCCATATTCTCAAAATTTATTCCTTTTCCATATTTTGATTATATCTTCAAGGAAATACAAATTTCGTTATGCCCACCAAATTCCAAATTTATACCCCAAAAATTTGGCAAACACTGGAAAAAGGAACCACCTTGTATCCGTTCTTTTGTACCAACTCTATATTTTCTCATCGTTTTTCATGGTTATTTTTCAACATGGATTGTCTACAACATCTCTGGAACATGAAGGTTTACCCTGGAAACCATATTTTTCAACAAACACACCAACCCAAAAATTCTACAATGTTACGTTGAAAGATTTTTTCCCAACAATCTCCCCCTTTGGGTTTGTTGAAGATTCTTCTCATAAAGATTCTATGCACTAAGATGCCTCACTAAATCTCATTCCATTATCTACCATCATTCGCCTCTTGCGATTTAGAATGAAACAAATGATTCACTAACAATATACTCTAATCCCACAAGAGTAATTCTCGGCATGGGAAATAAGAGTATGATGAAAATTTCATTAATGAATCAATTTATTTCTTACACCAAACATTGATAACATACAGAGACCAATTAATTGATTTCATCACAATAATTATCTAGCATGATATAAAATCTTTGATCGAACACTTCTAGAATCGTCATTTTTAAAACTCATACTCCACCTATATTGTTTCTCTCCCCCTATATTGCTGCTCCACCTATCAGTTTCTCCCTATGTCATTGGCTAAGAAATTTTATCCCTTCTTTAACCCCATTTTCTCCCACTTAAGGAACTATTTCACCCCTTTATCAATGAACCCAGAGGTCAGTCCTTTGTGGTATGAAACAGAGTAGAGAACACATATCAGCACATTATAGAAAAACACACCATACCTTAGAGGGGGGGGGGGTCCCACATCCACCTTCTTCAAGTGTAGGGTGTCATCTGGATTAATAGAGCCAGTCGATGTCTCTCAAAAGCTTCCTTGGTTATTGCCTTTGTCAGAATGTATGTAACCTTTAGTTCTATAGGAACATACTATAACATCATGATTCCTTGTGAAACCTTCTCCTTGAAAAAATTATACATTATATCAATGTGATTTGTCCCTAAATTATTGATGAGATTTTTTTTCTAGATTTATAGCACTTGATTTATCACACTAGATTCGGATCAGAGACATCACTTCAACTCCCATAACAGCAAGTGGCTACTTTTTCCACAATAACTATGTGCATGAAATATTGGATGAAATATACTACGCTTCTGCGGTGCACAAAAAAATGAAATATTGCATCACGATTTTCCAAAAAAATAAACAAGACACTAAGACAAAAAGAACATCAGGACGTTGATTTCCTATCATCTGCTGAACTGGCCCAATCTGCATCTGTATATACCAACAACAATTGCTGATATTTTTCATTATTCTTCATACTGAAATCCACAGTTCCTTTGATATATCGGAGTATTCCTTTCACTACAAGAATGTGGGTTTCCTTGGGATTTATTTGATATCTCGCTTCATCATCTTTCAAAAGTTTCATTTGGGTATCAACCAAAGTCTTCTTCTCCTTGGAATTTTCAAATCCAAATCTCCTCAAAACCTTATTAGTATATTTGTATTGAAAAATATATGCGCCATTATTTATTTGTGTCACCAATGATATGTTGCCTGCCAATTTCAGCTTGACTATTTGGATTCTCCATAGATATATACATGATTTCCTCATGCTCATTAGCTGTATCTACTTCTGAATCAGAATTTTCAACTTCTTCTCCCCCTAGGTCTTTTACCACATCATCATTATCAAAATGAATTTTTTCACTGTGTCATTAAATAGTGACATTATTTCTTTTAACTTCTTTTCTATGTTTCTTGTCAAAATATTGTGGATATTCTCTAGTAGCTTCTTAGTATCCAGGAAACAGTCAACTGATTCTATTTTGTTAGAAAAAAATAGTTAATCCTGAAATGCATGATTATTGATACTTCACCACAATGAATCTTATCTTGGTGGACAACTAACACCAAAACTGGGGCATGATATCAATGGATATATATTCAATGCAAATAAAAACCCCTGGTTCACCCATGTATAGATTTAAAAACTCTTCAGTTTAAATGATGACTCTTTATCATATTATCTCTACATCATTTATCATCTTCTAGAACATGGAATTGATCCATAAACAATCTTCAAGCCTACTGAGTTGAAAATCGTTGTAGGAGACAAGAGATGAAGTTAATAACATAAAAACTTTTTATTTTTCTCAGTTTATCCCTTTATTATTCATATCCGGTACCTGATTTTAATCAATTGAAACATTGAAACATATAACATCATCACTTTTCATCTTTATATGCCACTTCACATAGAGAGTATATCCCTAAAATCAGAAACAAGTGAATCATCATTTTAAAAAATGTATATACATAGGGAGAGGGGTTTTTCTAGGATTCTCAAGAAGAAGATTGTGGTTGATCTAGATGGGTAAACCCACTGATTCTTTCTTGCGCAGCATCACACTCTTTCCTTTCATTCTCCAACTACCTATCCAACTTCAACTGTTCTAGACATATGAATAGACATTATTTACCCACATTATGATTCTTCGTATGATATTTAGGTTCTATGGGTTTGGACTTTTTCACAATCTGGGGTTTATACCCACTAGTAAAAATTTCATTCCTCGAGGATCCAACCGAATTCCATTTCTCCTGATTGTTTATCTGAGAAGGAATATATCTGTTATCTATCTTCACTTTCTTGTTCCTCTATTATATGGTTATTTATATTTCCTTCACATCCCACTATGTGTAATGACATGTTATTTTTTCATGATATTATTTATTCACTGTTCTTTTTACAATTGTCCGATTCATGCCACACTTTAGTATTGGGTACGAATATTCCACTGATTTCATATTCTTATTACTCACAACTGGAGTTGATTTCCCCCTGTTCTTTTAGCTATGTTCACATTCACCGTAGGACAGTTTTTTGGTTGTAATATAGAAGGTGATTGAATCACATTTTTTCTAGCTCCTTGTGATTCTCCTATGACTTTACCCCTATTTTTAATCTCACCATGCTGTCTTCTAGAATATGATTTTTTATACACTTAATGTTATAGGGATCTCATTCTAGGTTACTATTCTTTAATTGATTTCTTCTTGATACACTGTCTGACTAAATTCCCATGATCAGAACACATTAAACATCTTCCATTTAAAGTTATACCTCATTTAATCATTTCCCAACTGATATGTTGATTCTACTTACGTTCTTCTTATGATATTGAGATCTTGGGATTCTGGACACATACTCATGGTATTATTCCAAAATAGATGCACTTAATGGATACATTCTTCTAAGAGACTCTTCTTTTTGAATTCTACATATGCTTCTTCTTATTCTCATATTTAGAAAAATTTATATCTTCACAGCATGATATGTATTCCTGTGGCTCTAAATAAAATCGTAATTTATGACCATGAATCACAAAAAATATCACATGATATCATTAATTCATGTAAAATACATTTTAGATCTATCTTTAGAAACTGTAGAACTTTTTCTATTTCTGGAACTATTCATGTGTTTCTTTATATCATGAATTGGTGGGGATTAATCAAATACAACACCAGTTTTTTCCAAACTGTATGGTCTTTGAGATGAGAAATTATCTTTTTGTTTCTCTTCAAAAGTAGAATTTTTTTTTTCATTTCATCATCTCCTACTGATGGATGATCAAATAATTAGTTCAAAGCATTCTTATTTTTAGCTTTCTTCAAGCACTGGATTCCCCCACTTCTTTATGTGTAGATTCTACCTCTTCTTCCAAATTTTTAATCTTCATATCCCATGTTTCAAGTTGGGCATCTTGTTCACTATTTAAGAAAATATCCTCTACTCATCTCATCTACCAATTCACATGTCAACTTACCATCCATGTCACATTTCTCATTTACATTCAATTATTAATTAGGAATAGATTCAGAAAAAACATGCATTCTCTTGTTGTAGCCTTTGATTCTTCTAAACTAGTTTATATAGCTATGTAGTAAGATCATCACTTCTTGCATTCATATTCTGAATTTCATCTATGTTCAGATTATTTCCATTGACATCTTCTTTGATATTTTCTCTCTTTATAGAAAAATTTTGTGGTTATTCAACTTAGGAATCATTCTTCTCCCTCATATCAGTAGAAAGATCAATAAGCCATTGATTTAAGCCTCTTAGCTTGTTGACCTTAATTTCTAGTACCTAGATCCAAATATTTTTAGATTTAACTTCTTCATCCAATTCTTGATTCAATTCCCTCTTCATGAACATGTCATCTACTAGTGGCCTCCTTCTTGAATCTTCTTCATCCTCAGTAGTTTCAGTATCACTTTTAATTTCAAGTAATTCACTTGTTCCTACATCATTATTGAGTTAATCTATCATTTACCTATAAGTTTCATCCAATCCTTCCTTCATCAAGATGTTTTATTACTTTAGTTTAATCACACTTTTTCAGTAAACACATCCACACTAAGGAATACCATCTGACTTTTGATTCTTATTTGATGTTTTTCCCTTTGATATGGTACACTGAGATATGATAAGACTGAATCATTAACCACAACAATATACTAAATCAATTCAAATAAAAAAATATGATATAATCAACCTTCCCTATTATAACCATTGTTAGGACCAAAAAAGGACTATATACCTTGAGGGTTGTGGTGGTTGAATCAGGGTATATATATTCTTTTTCAAAAATTATTCATTCCCCACTAGATCTTGACCTATTAATCACAAGGTTCACTTTATTTTAATTTGTGCATTTATTATCATCACTTATTTTCTTCTTTATGTGATGATGATTCTTTATATGCAATGCAAATAAGCAAGAAAATAGACATAGGGATTTTTACTTGGTTCACCCTCACTGGGCTATGTCTAAGGTGCATACATCGACCATAGTTCACTCTACCAAATCCCCTAATTCTCACTACTAATAATGTTTGGGATATATCACTTCTATGCCTAGGATCACTACCTTTAAAACGTTTAGGGTTATATTACTTCTTTCCCATGGGACACTCCCTATTTCTCTTTCATTATCTCACTACTAGTAGAAAGGATAACCTTCTTCCTCTTCATTTTCTCACTACACTTGGATGGGATCCACTCATTGTTTATTGACCAATATGTCTCTTCATTATCACTAATGAATTCATCCTATGTTTTATGTATATGGACTGTTGAATTCCAAATTTTATTGAATGATAAATACCCCTTTCCCACAAATTACTGGGCTACAACCATTGGAAATACCTTTGCAAAGATCCCAATTTCGCAAATCTCGAACAAGATTTCATGAAGTCCCTCCTTCTTCACAAATCACACACCTTCATAGAGCTCACTACTTCACGGAGCACACTACTTCGCATAGATCAATCCATCACAGTGCTCAAGCCTTTGCAATGCATAGGTCGTCATAGAGCTCAATCCATCTAAAAGTGACTTCCTTCGCAAATCTCACTGAGCCGATGCAGAACACACCTCTTTCAGGGAGCAAGATTAGCCAACGTGAAGCTTATGTATTTCATGAAGCCCACTGCATCTGTGAAACACCTTTTCTATTCTAGTGTTACGAATTTTTATTGGGAAAAATATCTCTTTCTCTCAAGGGGGACGCCGACTATTTATAGGTGATTCCACCAACTCGGTAACCTTCCACGAAATGTCAGTACCACGTCATCTCAAATTTCATAGCTTCAAAATTTCCACCAACATTCACTCAATTTTTCAAATCACCATTGCTATTTTTCAGATTCAAAAATCATGTCAGAATCACAAAGCATTCTATAAAATCATTTGTGCCGCGATAATGCTCCTTCCATTGCGCCGGAAAACATACTTGCAAAGCTCTTCACCTATGCCATTCATGGAGCTCATCATAATCACAAAGAACACTATCAACATCCTTCATGTATTCACATAATCTACTTCCTAAAGCCTATATTTGTGAAATTAATTCATTTTCCATATTTTTATGAGATCTTCATGAAAATCCATATTTTGAGATTCTCACTAAATTCCAAATTTTGGACCCCAAAAATTTGGCAAACACTGTAAAACAGCACCACCTAGTATATTTTCTTTTGTATCGCCTCCAGTTCATCTCATCCTTTGTCATGGTTCTTTGTCAACATGGATTGTCAACAACATATCCATAACACCACAACTCACCATGGAAACCTGTATTTTCAGTAAACAGAACCAACCCAAAAATGATGAAATGTTACCTTGAGATATTTTCCCAACAATATGTTTGTAGGTGTTGACAAGGGGAAGCATATTGATTTGTACACCTGATCATGATTGGTTGCATTAAGATAGTGTTTGGTAGCATATGTCCACACCAGTGCCCATGATGATGGATAGTTTTTTCTTATTTTTCCTTCTTTTGTATAGATATATTCCCTACTTCCATGTATATAAAAAATTTTAGTTTAGTAGAGGCATGAAATAAATCATCATCAACTTCTGTATATGTTTTAGATTATAGATTTTTATTACTATTTAGTGTTAGTATTTTTACCTTTATCTTTTTCTTCTAGTTTGTTTATTTATTATAATACATTGGTTGTTTACCTTGCTATTACTTATCTGTTATGATAAAATATTATAATGAAGTAATGGCCTCCCCATAGACAGACCCTAAACTCTTACAAATAGTTGGAACCCTTTGGGATACATGGAGGTTCTCTTAAGGCCTTTTGGACAACCGTCTTTGGGGAACCATTGAGTGTAAACTATAATAGGACGTCACAAAGAAGAATTAAACCGAATTTTCTTTTCTTATTTAATATTATATTGAATATATTAATAATAGTAGGAATATGTGTATCTGGGTAATGAGCCACACCGTGGAGTATCTAACCCATGATCGGGGTAAACCCCAACTGGCTTGAGAATGGGAAAATGTTTTTCAATATTATTATTATTTCAGTTGATAACCTTTCACTATTGGGTGGTTCCCATGAGTGGTGGTATTTCATATTCCATTTTGATAATTATCCATGGATATATGAGATGAGGGAAATGAATAATATTTACCATCATCTTGATAGGAACCTAGTATTCATCTGTCATGCATATGTCAATCCATATTGGTGTATTACACTACATGCATTACTTTTGTTTTTGTGATTGTAGAGTGATCCAAGGTAGTTTATATATATTCTCACCAAACAAATATTTTATTACAGGGTAGGGAATTAATTATTTAATGTTCCATCATCAATATAATCAATTTTTTTCTATATAGGTTGATGGTGAAATATTATATAGTCAATTTCTACCTAGGACAGCTATATACCTCTAGTTACATGAGCTACTATTTTGTTGCAGTTGAGTGATTTCATGTTTCAATTCATGAGGTGTAATGGCCATCATGGATTGGAATGGGTAATTTATCAAGTCAATTCATTGTACACTACCCATTACCCTTTGATAGTAAACTTATATGGGGTTAAATTTTGATTAATGGGACATCAATTTCAGTGATAAGGCGCATGGGACCTGATTCACTAGGAATAAAATTTAATTTTAATCAAACCTAGATGTATTTATATATGAAAATGTATACATAAAATGTAAAATCATACTTATAGAAGTTTTTCTGTTTATAGTAAATGATGTGGAAAGTTATTATTGAACATATACCTATTGGACCCCCTGTTATATAAAATTGAACACTTAATAATACCCTAGAATTCTATGCAGGTAGTTGGTGTGGAATATCTTAGGTAGTGAACCCTTATCCTGACATCCAATTCCACTAGTGCTTCTATCTGTTCTCAATATTCTTTAGAGGTGTGTGCTTGGAATTTTTAGATTTATAACACCATGAAATCCTTGTGTCATATTCTATGAAGGTGGATACAACCACATTCTTGAGATGGCGGTCCCAGAGCCTCTATTATTACCATCATGAGTTCCACATGATGCACCACTAGCTATACCCAATCAAGGCTATGATGGTAAAATTAATGAGGGTTTTCTATTTATGGTAGATTCTATTCATGGTACTCAATGATCTGTACCTACTATGGATGATCTGGCCATTGAGTTTTAGCTATAAAATCTATCCGTTATTTGAGGAGATAGCGGTCCTAAGGCTACCGAGTAATAAATGGAGGCCACACTGTCTATCTTTGAGCATTTAGAGACACCTCAGGATTGAAAAGTAAATCTAGAAATATATACACTCCATGATTCAACTAATAATTGGGGGGATGGGATCACCCATGATGGTTATCATCAGGTCATGATATTAGTTGATTTTAGACTATTTTATATGATAACTTCATTCCTCAGACGCTGAGAGCTAACAGAGCAAGAGTGTGCATGAATCTAGAAACAGGTTCTATGTCAGTCATGGATTATGTAGCATCATTTTCTAGGTTATAGTTCATTGTACCAATTATGCTCAGTGATGAGATATCGCATGGTATAAATTTAGAGGATGGGATCTAGTATTCAATCCATAATTAGGTGAACATTTTTTCCAACCTACTTGTGAAATTTTTAATCAGGATTTTATCATTAACCACAACCTGAACGAAGGAGATAGTACATGGAATATAGGATTGGTGTCAAGGCAGGACATTAGTTATCTTGGTAGCAAGAAGTTTTCTTTCATGGTTTCACATTAGAGTAGTGGAATTCAGAGTAACTGAACTAACATCTCTGTTGTATACCCTTAGTGTGGATGATAATGGAATATTAAGCCACAAAAAGATAGAGACCTACTAGATTTCATGTTTGCAGATGTATGGGGAATATTCAGAGATTCTGTCAGAACATTCCATCTACATTGATTGGAATAGGATAATCACCAAATCCACCTTCAGTGGTTGGATATTTTAGGTTGTTTCATGTGGGGAGTTGGAGTATCACATGCAGGAATGAATGATGAGGAGGTCATGACCATGATAGCTAGACTTCTAATCATTAATTCTAAAAGAGAATACCTACTCAGGGTAGTCCAGCTATATAATAGGGTTGTGTATTAGTCCAGATTCATGCATTACATCCAATAACAGAGGATTAGATTACATGACCATCTACATTACAAGGTATTATTCTAGTAACATCCACAATTGTATCTATCTTATCTATTATAGATGCTTCACACTCTTTTTCCCTAATCCACCATGGATAGTATCAGGTTATAAATTTAGTATTAATATGGTGAGATGACCCTGGATATGTCATTGGGTGTACGGTCCAAGGGAATATGCCAATGCAGGGACTTCCCCTTAAGGTAGGTAGTTACCCCTTCTAATTTGACCTATTTGTTCTCGGTATTACGAGCATTGATTTCATTCTCAAGATGGACTTATTGGTTTCATATCATGACTTTTGTGAATTTCTATCACTAAAGGGTGTCATTCACATCACCAAAGGGTAGTAGATATCTTCACAAGGGTGAGTGGGATGTCCATGCCCATAGAGCTAGACGAAGGCATCATGGGCAGTGTGGAGTGACCACCCATATTTATAGTCATTATATGGAAGATAAGGGTTGCCTCATATTTATTATCCTTCTCTAGTATATATTTATAGGGATATTTTCCTGATTATTTTTTTAGATTACCTCATGAGAGAGGGGTATATTTTAGGATCAATATTTTACTAAGTGTAGCTCTAGTATCCATTCCTATATATATAATATATCTTAATGAGCTGTAGGAGCCCAATAGATAGTTGGAAGATTTAAAGTCCAAGGGTTACATCTTACCCAACAATTCATTCTAGATTTCACCAATTATTTTTTCTACAAGGTGGATGAGGCCCTTAATTTATGCGTGTATTACTGAATGTTTAACCAACTTACAAATAAGAAATCGTATCCACTACCACAAATAGAACATATCTCTGACCATAACTGGTGATATAAGTAATTTTCAATGAGCAACCTAAGATCAGGAAATCATTAGTTAAAATTCAGGCCTTCATACATACCACATACCTCTTTTTGTAGCATGTCTAATCTGTATGAGTATATCCTTTTGTCACTGAGTCTAGAGAAAATGCCTACCATTTTCATGGATTTGATGAAAAGGGTTTTCCATCCCTATATGGAATTTTTTTCATGGTATTTGTGGATTAAATCTTGGTGTATTCTCATAATCATAGAGACCATGATAAACATCATGTGATCATTATGAAAACAATGAGAGAGCAAAAAAAAAATTTATGATTTCTAAGAGCCACTTCTAGATCAACAATGCTCCCTTATTTGGTCATATTTTCTTAGAATTAGGAGTATATATAGACCTATAGAAGGTGAGGATCGTGGTTTCCTGACAGTGGCCTAAGAATGTGTTTCACATACAATGTTTCTTAGGGATGGGGGTAATGTTCTTGTGGTTAGAATAGTGTGAGAAATCCATTTATGATTTGGAAGGATGGATTTTATCAGTACCTATTTTGATTCTCCTTGAACCCGAAAGAGGCTATATGATGTTCTATGATGAATTAAGAATCAGCCATGTAATAGTGATGATAAAACAATATAGAGTCATTTCTTATGGATATTGGTAGTTGAGTACACATGAGAGAAATTACCTAATACATGAACTCGAACATGTAGAAGTTTTCTATTCCTTACATTTCTAGGGACACTATCTGATGGGTGAGTGATTTGTGGGGTATATGGACCACACAAGCCTCAATTATATCATTACGTAGAATGAAATGAATCTCATAATACTAATATAGGTTTAATACCTTCATTACATAGATTTTGAGATTGCCTATATGCTTGGAAAAGGAAATGTGGTGGCAGATATGTTGAGTTAGAAAACTCAGGCACATGTCGTATGGGAAGCCAGTGATGAGTGGAAATTGATGTCTCTCTTATTTGAATTTCATATAGAGTTTCATGATATTCATGAGTAGTATTATCTCTCATCCATGATAGTTACCTCTTCTCACCTTAGCAGGGTGAAGAGTATAGAGTTTTCATATTTCAAAAACATAGATCTCTAGGAGAGTATTTTAGGACATGACCTACCTCCATATTGGTCTATAGATAGAGAAGATATCATGCATATATAGGGGCATGTATGGGTTTCTAAAAATATGAGGTAATAACTGATGTTTGATTCCCATACTTCTTAGTGAGATGTTCATCCATATATCTCCAAGATGTATCAATATATAGAATTCCAGTATTGGTGGACTTAGTTGAAATGTCAGATAACATGTTTCATCACTAGGTGTTCCACCTATTAATATGTGAATGCAGAGCACCAGTGACCTACTAGATTGTTATAGTCGTTACCATTGCTGGAATGAAATTGGAAAGATGTTACTATTCATTTTGTAGTTGACTTACTTAGCTCACCTAGAGGTAGAGATGCAGTTTGAGTTTTCATTAAAAGACTAGTGAAATTTTCCCACTTCCTTATTATATGGGAGACATTATTATTTAACAATTTGGGAATATATATATATCCATGCGTGTAGTCAAATACATGGGGTCCCTTGAAAAATCATTTCATATAGAAAATCGCATTTAACACAACAGTTCTGTAAGAGATTAAAAAGAGCTATGGGTACACCAGTGCTTTTGAGAACCCCTTTCACCCTCAGAATAATGAAAATTAGGAATGGAAAATAAAAGTTTTAGAGGAAATGATCCATGAATGATCCCTTATTTTCAGTATTTCTTGAGAGAAGTTTAACCCTCTCATCGAGTGATCCGAAAAAATATCTATCAGGAGGTGATTCTGATGGATCCTTTTGAGGACTTGAATGGTAGGTCAGGTTTTTCACCACTATGATGTTTAGTGGTATGCGAGGCATTGATAATAGGTCCTCATATCATTTGGAAGACATTAAATATGGTTCTATTGATTATAAAGTGTATGTATACTACTTAGTTTAAATAGAAATTGTATATCGATCATCGTTGATGACCTATGGAGTTCGAGGTTGGGGATTGGGATTTCCTGTATATATCATCCAGGCTTGGTCATATATGGATATGGATGAAATTGTATCTTTCTCCAAATATTGTTATAATGTTTGAGATCTTAGAGAGAGAGAAGATATTATACTATCAGTTTCTATTACCTCAAAGATACTCTTCCATGCATGACGTGTTCCAAGATTCACAGCTTTGCTGGTATCATGATGACCCTTCTCATACCTTTGATCCTGAGGAGTATGAGTTAGATTAAGATGATTCATTTGAGGAGTATGCTATACATATAGAAAAAATTCTCCCATTGGAGGATATATCCCTTTAATATGAGGAGCTATATAAGAAAAAATGTGTACATGATGAGACCTGGGAATATGAGGTTGGTGTACGTACTCTGTGGTCAGTGTTTCTTCATAGATAGTGTTTTGTCTCCCTTGGAAGGTGAACTCATGGAAATGTTCATTTTAGGGGGGAATACAATAAGAACCCTATTTTTTATTTAGGTATGAATCCTTTATAATTTTTGATTTAAAATATTGCAACATTATCATTTGGTTTAAATATGGAACCACACATTCAGGTCGGTTGATTTTTTATTAAGAAGAGGGGAATAGGGGGATTTATGTTAGTTGACCATGTAATTTGAATAAATGATGGGTAATGACCTGGGTAGGCCAGTTCACATCTTGTAAAAATTTTTTCCAATGAGAAAGACCTTATGATTTATGGGATGTGTATCAATGAAATGACATGTAATGACCTATGCATTCCATTTGATTCTATGTAAATATTTTTATATGAAGAAATCCCATATATTTACCTACTATTTAAAAACATTACATGTTATGTAAATTCCAGAGCTGTTTTTTAAAATTAGTGCCACGTGACTACTGTTTTACAGACGGAAACTCAACCTCCCCTCTCTCCCATTCTGAAGACTCCCATGGATCCCAAATAAATTCTCTTCCATCATTCCACCATCTAGCCTATAATTTAAAATCCATCTAGAATTTTGGATTAGCAATGGTATTTCATTTACTCATTTGTCTTCGTTAACCATTTTACATTGTTTATTTTTCACTATTTTGGTGCATGTTCTTATGCCCTATTTTTAAGGCATTCACCCATTCTATAGATTTTTCCTGATCTAGGACAAACTAAAGGATGGTATTGGACCAGTAGAGTGATACCAGGATAAGGTAGGGGGTCTATTACTAATTCCTCAAGTATGTAAATTTTATAAACTATCGTCATTGGTAACATGCCATTTTCATGAGGCATTGCCGATTCAATTCATATGCCTACCTTATATTCATCGTGTTTATATTTTAGAGCATGTTCTTTATGTTTTATTCATCATTTTAGGTTATTAATTCAACAACAACCACCCCAAGTAGGGTTATATCCTTGTTAATTCCTCCTATAGATTTATGACGACTATCTATGCCACCAATCAGGTTTGCTTTGACTTGTCCTTATTAAAGGTAACTATTATGATTAAATGAATGAGTTTTTAATGCCTATTACAACATAGTATCACTTGAAAATTATAAGGTATATATTTAAATAAATTAAATGAATCTTTAAATGGTAAATGTTTTGTATAATTTGTAATGTAACTTGGCGTAGATAAATGTAATTTGATTCTTTCCCTTATCCCACCTTGTTATGATTATGAAAGGTAAAAGAAAGAACCTAATAAACTATTATGTAATTAAACTAATAAAAGGTTTCATGTCCTATTAGCCTTGACACAATAATGAATGGTATGAAATGAACCAATTGAATTATCAAAAGGTATGAGTGTTATATTGACTAAATTATACAATGAATTTAGTTTATTGTTCTTATCGCATATGGACCTCACATATTTATAGGATTGGTTAGACTCCAGATAGCCTTGAATTACTAAGGGAATTCATTGATAAATTGTGGATGGAATTTCAATTCAAAGATTCCAGTTTCCATGGTAGATAGCCACCTCAGAACCTGGGCCATGTCTAGGTTGGATTTATTGTCCTAGAACCAACTACTTTGTACAATTAATTAATAATTGAATTATCACATCTTGATTATTATATTGCGTGAAAATGTATGTGATAATGTTCTAAGGATAGCTGTTCCAAAAAAAGGTCATAGAAGATCCCTATTATAATGAGAACACAGAAGTGTCATAACACTATTCTTGAATATATTTTCTATGGACAAATGATGTTATTTGAGGTACACAAATAATACCGGCCATTATGAGTACAGGCTAATAAATCTTTTAGGTACCTTATCATGGTGTGCGCCCGTGGTAACATGTAAGAATGTTTTATGAGAATGAGACCTACCAGTAGAAAATCTACATTTAATAGTGTCATTGGATGTTCCTATTTTTGGACATGTGTATTGTTCCTTATACATTATGATTATTATTTAAGGGTATTACAATTCCCACACATATATGTATTAATGAAAACTGTGACGACACACTATTCACAGTGAGGTACGATATGATGGGTGCATCATGATTAACAGTGAATTAATAGATAATGCGAGAAAGGATTTGTCCCTTCTGTTCCATAATGGAGATATATTTTTCTAGCCCTATCATGGAATTCATATAGCCTAAATAAATCCATGTCCACAGTAATGAATGTGAGAGTTCAATTTTGAAATTTCAAAGAAAGAATAATAATGAACATGGTCTGCTGGGACTATCATGCAACCCGCTAGATTTGAGATATCAAGCCAAAGGGATTAAATTAAATAATAAGATTTCATAGGTGGTGACATGTCATTGTGGAATTAAATTATTTCTCTGTGGGTGACTTGGCATGTTTCTAGACTCTAACCATGGACATTAGGCATGCACTGTTTAATTCCACTAAGAAAGAGGCCTAGAGTGTCACACACTAAGTGTGTCTAAGTATCTCAGTTAACTATTAATTTAACAAGTTTAATAATGATTATTCTTGATTATGGTTTATTAATTATTCAAGGATGATTGATTACATTTATTTCGACACAGGTTATTTGATAGAATATATTGTGGGTGAAATAAAATATTTTTTAGCGAGTAATGCAGTGATATTTATTTGATAAAAAATAGCCATTATTTAGGGTCTAATAAATGTGTTGGAGGAAATAAAGAAATGGAAAAACAAAAGTACACGCAGTGTATATTAATATACACATCTTGTAATTTTTATATGTATTTGTGAGAAACAATATTATTTAGTTAATTAAATAATATTACGTGAAATTTTCAGGGCGCATGTAAAGTAATAATAATAGTCAATAGTTATTATTAGATATGGGGTCTAACTATGAATTAAATGAAATGAATTAATGCATTCAGGTAATGATTTCATTTTATTATCCTAATTAATTATAATCCAAATTATATAATTCTTATTAGCGTATCCATTTTTGGGGTTGTTCACAATGGATCCATAGAAATATCTGAAGCCAAGAGAGAATTATTTTCTTCCATGAACACTGTCAAGGTATGAGAGAGATCCTCCTCCATTGGATCTAGGTGGGTGATTTGCAAGTGGCTGTCAAGGTGATTGAAGACAGAAATAACAAGAGAAGGATATTTCATGCTAGTACCAAGAGATCCATTTGGTGACATACAATGATAAGTGGAGAACGTGTGGATCATCGTTAGAGGAATCCTATAGTTGGATTTTAAGATGCCACGATGGATCACATCGGATCGGGACTGAAATCATCAACTGAGAGGGAATTTCATCAAGGTATTTATTGACTTTTAATGAAATTAATTATAACCAACATATGATGATCCTTGATATGGTTCCATGACTCCCCTATTTTCTTTCATTATTTGTTCTATTCAAAAAGATTCAATATTTTATTATCATGAAAGTTCTCGGCTTGTTCATTGTTAACAGAAAAAATCAATGTTTGGTACACCCACCAACTCGCTTCTGCATTGCCCCGAACCTAAAAATTTCATAAGTGTAGTCATGTCGTTGATTATAATTATTTAGTTATTATTGGGTATTTTAGTAATTTAATAATTTAGTTGTTTCAATTCATGTTATTTGTTCAATAAATCTGAATCTCATGATCTTTTCCTCCTATTTCATTTCTCATTCACCTTACAGAAACAGATTTTTCATTTAATTTTGATTAATATAAAATAGAGGATCTCATCTGAATGTGCCAAAGCTTATGGGCCATACAACACCAGAACACACGATGTGTATTCGACATTACACGTAGTGTTGTATAGGTTCCATGCAATAGGATTGTCCACCAAACCAGGCTGTGTCATTTGATTCTATCTATCTTTAAGACACTATGTGTTGACCAAGAATAGGTGGAACACGGTTTCTAGATTACTTTCCATGTGGCCCACTTAAAATGACATGTAGTCTCTTCATGTTAGGGTTGGACCGTGTACCCTGTACACGACTTTCCTAGTTGGAAACCATTTAATGAGAATACTACATTGTGTGTGTCCCACTGAACATGACATGTACTCCAAAGATTTCTAAAGTACATCTACATGCCATGTCCCCATGAGTGCACTTTAGATAGGCGATGAACAAAAGTACATGCTATATAGTAAGAACTATATGCCATTTACTCATCCAAATTACTCAAATTTTTTAATGTTTATTATTATATTATACAAACCCTTGAGATGTGAACCATAGTGTAGATTCAAAGCTGAGGAAAAACATGTGATTGGTGTTTTATATATATTTGTTTTATTTAACATTTATGTAATGTTCATTTCTACACATTTGGAAGTTATGAATGAGAATTCACCGGGTTGCCTCCAATGTACAAGTTATATATAAATATAATTTTAAATGAATTTATTTGTTTAAAATTATGATTTATGAGAATATAAGAGAAATTTAGAGAAAGGGTTTAAGATAAAAGGATTGATTAAATAAAGATAATTAATTGATTCGTGCATTATTTATCATAAACAAGAATGATTATAGAATAGAATTCTAGACTAATTTATGCGTAAACATTGTGTCATGTATGGATGATCATGAGATCGACCAAGACCTTTGTATGTGAATGGTTTCTTTTAATTTATTTATTTCAATTAAATTTGTTGGCTTGCAAGACTTCTCCTCCTTAATATGTAGGGCATGAGTGCCCAAGGTTTCCTTTATATAAAACCCCATTTTACCCCTCGCCTGTGAGTGAGATGAGAAATAATATGTAATTGATAGAGCTCCCAAGATAGTGGAGGAGGATCAAGTTAGGATCCAAGGTGAATCCAACACAAGGTGATACAAAGGTGGATATGTGGAAAGTTGTAAACACGATCCCAAAAGTTTAAATGTGTTTCTCCCCTATGTCTTGGGTTAGTTTATCAACCGCTAGATAAAAAAACCAATAGAAAATTCCCATGATCATACCATTTATTTTATTTCTATTATTTTCATGGTTTATTTATTATGGGTTTGTGGTCACGATCACACAATTAATGAATTAAACAAGCATAAAAGTTGAAACTAAAATAATATTGGCTTATGAATAAATATTATCTAAGATATGGTTACTCACTTAAGTACATAACAATAAATATTAACAAGCATGTAATCTAAGATAATAAAATTGAAATTTAAGTGTAACGATAAAATCCAACAAGGAAAATATTATGTCGGTATTGCCTTCCAAAATCTTGGTTAGAATTGAACCCTAGTTCAAAGTGCATGACCAACCCCAGTTGGGTTTCATTCAATTATCGGGGAATTTTAATTCAAGGTTTTTGGTTGACATGACTTGGATCATATTAAGGGTTTACTACCACAACAGGACATGGGGTAACCAAGAGGCAAAGGTAGAGGTAATCCAAAATAAAAGGATTTCAGGAATAGGGAGTCCACTCAATGGATCAAAGAACTACAAGTTAATGCAGTTGGCATTCGGAAATCCTACCTAAAACCCTACAAGTTTCTTGACCAACCCTAGTTTGGGTAATGAAAAGGGAAATATAGATCCTTTACACTAGAGTATTCAGGAAACAGAATATTCTGAAGTCAATGGTGAGGTCTATTGGATTTTGATAAAATAACGGGAGACTAATAAGTATTTATTTATTTATTTTTCTTAGTTTTATCACAAGAAATCACTAAACCATTTCACATATTAATTTTTAGAAATAACAAGAAAAATGACTTCAAAAATATCATTGTGACCCATAATTGAGAAGTAAAACCTTCTCACCATCACTAATTTCTAGGAATAGCAGAGGCATTTATTCGTCATCCTTCACCCCGAGACGAAATAGTATGTGCTGGAGGAGACTATTCTAGTTCCATCTGGAAAAGAGACATGTGGTGAGGAAAAATATCTCTATATGAAACATATGGATGATGCCCCATATGTCAAATATTTCATGCTATCGACCATGTCTAATGAGCTCTTGAATCAACATGAAAACATGGATTCGTATAACATGATGTCTCACATTAAATATCTCTATCAATAGAAGGTGATAAATGAGAGATATGAGATTTCCAATTCTTTGTTTACAACTAATTTTAGAGAGTTTAGCCCAGCTAGGCCTCATGTAGTCAAGATTATTGGCTACATTAAAAGCCTGGACATCTTAGGGATTAAGTTCCTAGATGATTTGTGCACATACCTAATCCTATCATCACTGCCCATGAACATTTCTAAATTTATTATCAACTACAATTTGAGAAAAAATTAGAAGAGAATATCAGAACTTCTGACCTTAATTTTCCAGATAGATAAGGACATGGGTCATGACAAACCCATAGTCCTTATGGTGAATATGAAAAGGAAGGAAAAGGCAAAGGTGCCATGGATTCATAAACGTTCTAAAGCCCCGTAGAACCATCCCTCCATAAAGGGGACGATATAGAGAAGGGAATGGAAGGGTATACTATACGTTATTCATGTTTCAAGCAAAGCCATTGTAATAAGAACTTCACCTATAAGTATGGGGATGATAAATGTGCATTTTTTAACAAGTGTAAACTTCCATTTCTACACATTGGGTATTAGATATAGATTTTGGGGCTCACAACTATATTAAAATTTAAAAAAATGATATTTAGAAATATTTTTAGAGAATAGGTTGATCTTAAAGCTGCCTATGTCACAAGATTGGCTACATTTTCCATTAGATATTACTATCTCCCATTTCCACATGGAATGCTTTTGGTTTTATGTAACTATTATTATGTGCCAAGTGTTACCAAGAACATTTTTTTTATTTTCTAGATATGGATGGATCTATTTTCAAATTTGGAAATAAGGATATTTTCTTTTATAAGAACAACATACATTATGGTACAAAACATTTGAATAATGGTTTGTATGTATTAAATTACAAATCCTAGTGTTGGAAATTGATAACGAAACAAATTCACATGATTCATACAACACTGAATTTTGGAATCACCGTCTTGGTAATGTAAATGAGAAGCACTTGACAAATCACTATCAGGATGGTTATTTAGACTCTAATGAGCTGAAACCACTTGACAGATGTCTCGATTGTTTACAAGGTAAAATGACCAAGCCGCCTTTCGGTGGGCAGGGTGAAAGGGATATATAGATTTTAGGAATGGTGCACAAGGATGTGAGTGGAACTTTTCCATTTAAATTAAGAGGTGGATATTCTTACATCATTACTTTTACTAATAAATTGAGTAGATATGGCTATATCTACTTAATGAGGTATATGTAAAATTACTTAGAGAAATTAAAGGAATTCTAGAATGAAGTAGATAATCATCTTTGTAAGAAGATAAAGACGATTCGATCAGATCTATGTGGAGAATATCTAAACCAAGAGTTCACCGATCTTCTAAAGGAGTTTGGGACTCTATCTAAGATCACTCCCCCTTATACACCATAGTGGAATGGTGTTATTGAAAGGAGGAACCGAACCTTGTTGTATATGTTTTGGTCGATGATGAGTCATGTAGATGATCCATAATATTTTTGGGGTTATGCATTACAAACTAAAGCATACTCATTAATCTGAGTACCAACTACGGCAGCAAATGTAATTCCCTATGAGTTATGGAATGGAAAGAAACCCATTTTGTCTCACACATGTGTATGGGGATGTGTGGCATTTTTAAGGTCTTCTCAAGTAACAAACTAGAACCTCGAGGCTTTAAGTGTATCTTTATAGGATATCCCATGGAAATGAAATGATATTACCTATATAACCCTTCAGACAAGAAAGTTAATATCACCTGAAAAGATTTATTTCTTGAGAGGGATAAAATCCTCAAAAAGATTAGGGGAGAAAGATTGACTTCGACGAAGTTGATTCTCAAGATACACAGAAGTTGGTACAGGAACAAGTTCCACATGTCGCGGTGGAAGAGGTTCCAGAAATACAAGTACTATGTAGGAGCTCAAGAGTGTTTAGGGAACTAGAGAGATTTGGTATCCTAGTCACCGAGGATGGTGAATCATTATTTTTGGACAATGATAAACCTATCTCATACAAGGAAGCAACAAAATGCTCTGAAGCTCAAGATAGCTAGAATATTTTAATTTTGAGATGGATTCCAAGTATCAAAACCAAGTCTAGGTTATGGACAATGTGCCAGTTGATGTAAAGAATGTTGGATGAAAATGGGTAATCAAGAGAGAACTGGACAAGGAAGGTCAAGTTGGAACCTATAAAGAAAGGCTAGTGGCTAAAGGATTCAGAAAAAATCATGTAATTGATTATGATGAAACCTTCTCGCCAGTTACCATGTTTAAATCCATAATAACCATTGTTTCCATAAATGATTAACATGACTAAAAGATTTTACATATGGATGTCAAAACATCATTCCTTAACAAGAACCTTTAGAAAGATGTCTATACAACACAACCTGAAGTGTTTGTGACACTAGGTAAATCCATACAGGTTTGAAAGATGCAGAAATCCATTTATAGATTAAAGAAATAATCTAGGTCATGGAACATTCTATTTGATGAAGCTATAAATGAATTTGGTTTCATTTATAATGAATGTGTTCTTTATCCAAATAGTATATGTTGACGACATATTGCTTATTTGAAACGATTTACATGTATTACAGTCAATTAAGGACTGGATGAACAAGTGTTTCTCCATGACAGACAAGGGTGTAGCAGCCTACATTCTAGAGATCATGATCATTCATGGTAGATCCAAGAGGCTTCTTGGACTAAGTCAGTGTACATACATTGACTAGAAACTAAAGAGATTTAGTTTGTAACAATTCAAGAGGGTATTTGTTAAAGTTCACATGGCCTACATATTTATATGAAAATGTGTCCTCAGACACAACATATGAAAGATAGAATGAGTAAGATCCCATACACTTCGGCTATAGTATCCATCATGTATTCTCTGTTGTGTACCAGGCTTGATGTTTCCTATACACTGACCATTTTAGGAAGATATCAAGAAGATACATGATAAGAAAATTTAGACTGTTGTGATGACAATACTTAAGTATCTGAGAAGAACTAAGGATATGTTCTTGGTGTATGCAGGAGACGAGGAGCTTGTTATCAGACAGTATACTAATTCTGGGTTTCAAAAAGATCATAATGATATGAAGTCTCAATATGGATATGTTTTCAATATCAATGGAGGAGCTGTGAGCTGGAAGAGTTCAAAGAAACCAGTTGTCACCAATTCTACAGTAGAGTAAAAATATATAGAGTCTTCTGATGCATACATGTAATCCATCTAGATTCAGAACATTTACTAGGAGATAGATATGGTGCCTAACAGTAACGATCATATAACATTGTATTGTGATAATACTGTAATAGTTCCACTTGAAAAATAACCAAACTCATATCAATGTACAAAGAACATACTCTGGAAGTATCACCTCTTTAGGGATTTCTATAGAAGGTGTGGAGTTGAATTGAGAAGAGTTTCTATAGAAGAGAAAATGGAAGACCCCCTTACTAAACGAATATCATAGCAGAAGCATGAATATCATGTGAGATAAAGCGGGTTAAAGGTTGTTAGTAGTTGGCTCTTGTTCAAGTGGGAGTTTATTGGAGTTGGTGGCCTAGAACCAAATTCTTTATACTTTCTTAATTAATAACGTCCTTATCACATATTTATTGTTCTTCTGTGTGATAATGCATGTCATAATGTCCAAAGGAAAGATGTTGCACTAAAAGGTCATAGTGGATCCCTTCTATGATGATAACCCAGAAGTTCCATAACATTGTTCTTGAATATATTTTCTATAGATGAATAATGTTATTTTAGGGAAACAAAAAATAAAGGCCATTAGGGGTGAGGACTCATAAAACTTTGAGGCACCTTCTCATAGTGTGTGCCCTTTGTAATATCCAGGAGGATATAATGAGAACAAGACCTGCCTGTTGGAAATCCACATTTCATAGTGTCATTGGATGTTCTTATCTACAAACATGTGTATTGGTCATTAGAATTTAATAATATTATTAATGGGTATTAGAATTGGCACACTTAGATGTACTGATGAAAACTATGATGACACGCGGTTTGCAGTGTGGTAGGATATGTTGGGTGCATCATGAGAAATAGTGCATTAATAGATAATGCAAGAAAGTATTTTTCCCTAATTATTCATAACAGAAGTAAATATCGTAGTCCCTTCGACATAATTTATATAACCTAAATAAATACATTGCCATGGTAATGAATTGGTGTGTTCAATTCTAGAATGTCATAGAAAGAATAATTGAGTACATGGGTTAATGGAACATGCTTGAAACCCACTTGATTCATGATATCAAGTCAAAAGAATTATATTACATGGAAAATTTTCATATGAGGTGACACATCATTGCAGTGTTAACATCATTCTCTTTGGGTTCCTTGGCGTGTTTGTAGATGCTAACCTTGGAATTTAGGGTGTATCCAACTAGTGCCACTAAGAAAGAGGCATAGAGTGTCACACACTATGTGTATCCAAGTATCATACTTAAATATAGATTTAACAAGTTCAAAAAATATTATTCCTGATTTTGGTTTAATAATTATTCAAGGATACCAGATCGCATTTATTTTGACACTAGTTATTCGAGAGAATATATTGTGGGTGAAATAATATATTTATTAGAAAGTAATGCAATGATATTTATTTGAGAAATAAATAACCATTTTTATGGTATAATATATGTGGTGGAGTTAATAAAGAAAATGAAAAATCTAAAGTTCACACCATGTAATTTTTCAATAGATTTGTGAGAAATAATGTTATTTATTTAATTAAATAATACTAGGTGTAATTCGTTAGGTTCATGTCAAGTAATAATAATAGTCAAATGTTATTATGTTACATGTGGTCTTACAAAGAGTTAAATGAAATTAATAATTAATTTTAGGGAATTAATTCATTTTATTATTCTATGTAATTAAAATCCTAATTATATAATTTTCATTATCCTTTCCATTTTTGGGGTTGTGCACAACAGATCAAGAAAAAGCTATCAAGACAAGAAAGAATTATATTCTTCCAAGAATGATCTCAAGGCATGAGAGAGATCATCCTCCACTGGATCAAGGAGAGCGCTTTGCAAGAGGCTCTCAAGGAAATCAAAGGCAGACATCAAAAGCATTGGCTCTTCCACGCTAGAAACCAAATATCCATTCACTAAAATAAAAAGATACGTAGAGCACGTGTGGATCACCATTAGAGGAATCCTACACATGGATTCTAGGGAACAATGAAAGATCACATTAGATAATGACCAGAAACATCAATGGAGAGAGAATTACAACAAGGTAACTCTTTCATTTTAGTTAAATTATTTATAACCATCATATGATTATCCTATATATTGTTCCAGGACTCCCCTATTTTCTTTCGTTCTTTTTTATATTCAGATGATCTATCTTTTTATTGTCTTGATGGATCTCATATTGATATAGAAAAAATTAAAGTTGGGTACACCCACCAAAAAACATCTGTTGCACTCGGAACCTACTATCTATGGGTGGATTCCCAAAATGATTCCATAGTATCCCTCTATAATTTAGATATTAGGATTCCTTGGATACACTCCTTGGATCCAGCGTGATGTCATTGGACATGGGGCGGTATGTACACACCCATTAGTCCCAATCACTGCTCATCCCATTTTACCTTATACGAGATCCTTGAAATTAGTTAGAATCATATTTTAATGGAATGACTTTGTAGATTAACCTTTCAATACAATAATACCCCATAACCAGGCCATAGATTATGACAGAGTTGACACGACCCCTAAGGTCAAGTATTCCTTGGTTATTACCATGGATCCTCTAAAATATTATCATCATTGAGGGATTCCTTATTATTTATTTGATACTTTATAATTATTGTTATTAACATAACATGATTTCAGTGCTCATTGTACCTCACATGAAATAATTATATAAACTATAACACAATTAACAAATTAAATGATATTATTTTTAGATACATTACCAACTGAGGAAGTAGGGGGTATCAAGGTGTTTATATTATTTTAGTACTTTATTTTTATATATATGCATGAATACAATATATTTCAGTTTATATAAAACTGACTAGATGGTATAGATGTTGTTGGTGGTGGCCTATTGATATTTATCTCACACCCTGTCTAGGTCACTTATGGTACCTATGAAGACTTTATGTATGCAAGTGTTGATCGGGGAAATCATCCTGATTTGGACACTTGATCTTTATTTAATTCACTAGAATGTATATTTGTAGCACATGATTGGGAAAAATCTTGGGATGCTGGATAATTATTGGATTCCTTTTGATTATTTTTTAGCATGTATTTCCTGCTTCCATATATATCTATTTTTTCAGTTTTGTTGAGACATGACATAATTCATCTTCATCTTTTTAATATTATTCAATTTCTATATTTTGATTAATATTCAATGCTTCAATGTTTATCCTTATATTTTGTTACCAAATTATTTTTTATGGTCCTTCCATTTTTTACCTTTATATTACATATACACTAAGCTACACTCTAGTAATGAGGTCATAGTTTCCCATGGACACACTGAAGATCCTCACTACTAGTCAGTAGCCTCTAACATATGCGGAGGAACACATTATTCCTTGTAGATAACTGGATTTGAGGAACCTCTATGTAGCATTCGTGATGAGATTTCACACCATCTTCTCACATAGACATCCTAACAAGTGTTGAAATTAAAATTCCAACAATGTCCAAATCCCAACTCTATGAAATTTATTTTAGGATTCTTATGTCTAAAAATGAAATCAATATCATGTTTAAATAAATTTTAAGAACATATGGAATTTAAAATAGTTTTAGGTCTAACTCTTTGATCCACTAGAAGAATCCTTTTTTCATCATTTTATAGGAGATTGTGTTTATTCTTTTTAGGTTTTGATAATTTTGACCAAACATCTAATATTACCATCCTTATAATTTTTATACAAAACTATATTATTCTTATTTTTCTCATAACATTATAAAAGCAATTATATTCCATTAAATT
Organism: Viscum album; assembly: GCA_963277665.1. NCBI lineage: Eukaryota > Viridiplantae > Streptophyta > Magnoliopsida > Santalales > Viscaceae > Viscum > Viscum album. The sequence goes on along the minus strand of OY728148.1, from coordinate 492,787,823 downwards.
AAAAATATAGCCTGATTTTTTTTAAAAACATTGAATAATACTAGAAGTAAAAAACATTTCTCAATTTTGAAAAACTAGATGACCCCTTCCTCTATATTGCAGTCACTTTTACCAGATAATAGAACTATATAAATGTTATAAATATCGTAAGGAATTAGGATAGCAATATGGCAGGAGGAACTCACTGGGAGGAGGATAGTGATCTGTTAGGGAAAAGTCAATGATGGGAAAATGGAGATACTAGGATGCGATGACCGCATATGGTTTTCTGGGGAAAAGGGTGATTGAGATATGAGAATGCAAGAGGAAGAAACATATACTAGGGTATTCAGGAGAGATGTCTGAAATAATGGGAGAGGGGATGACATTGTGTGTGTTAAGGGAGAAGGTTTTACAGTGGATGGAAGGCGAAGGATGACTATGTGGGAGGAAACTATTAGGGATGGGGATTCCTAGAGAAGGGGGAAAGGTATGGACATAAAGATCATTCGTAGAGTTTTTTGAGTATTTTTTTGAAAAAAAACTAAACATTTCTCATCTATTTATTTTTTTGAAAAATGTATCTGAATGTTGGTACACCCCCTATCAAATTATGCTATCTTAAAACATTATCGATAACAAGATAATGGTGATATGGTGTTCTCTACCTTTCAAATAAAATAATGTGAAATGATTCACAGGGGGTTCCACCTTTCTCGTAACATAATGGAAAAAGGTGTCACCCCCATTTTGCCTTTCCCTCAAGTCCCTATAAAATGGAACCTCCCGTCATCCTTATTTGAAAATATTCTACTACCTCTTGATTCCCCATCCTCTCTCTATAAAAGAAGGCTTCTTTGTGCATGGTTGTTCCAGTGGCGTAAAATAAGTCATGATTTATTATGGAGAATCATCTTAGTGGTATTTTTCATATTTAATTTAATGTTATTGATTTATTTAATTGTATTTTTTTAATTTTTTATAAATATGATATTTAATTAGTAGTTCAATTATTTATATGTAGTTTGGAAATAAAAATTATTATTAATAATGAATAAGTATAGATTAACTAATGAATAACATAAGATTTATGAATTTTTACAAAAAATGATTAGGTAATTATAATAAATAATCAATATCATATGATTAAGTAATTATTAACGAAAAACTAATGATGTATAAGGTATCGTTTAATTAATTATTATCTAATGAATAATGAATGATTAATGAATAGTTAACTAATGGTCAATGATTGATTATGTAATGGCTAAATAATGAAAAGATAACGATTAAGGTATTATTAAGTAATGATTATGTAATGATTAACTGATGATTAAGGGATGTTAATTAATAATTAATTAATAGGAATGCTTAAGGAATGATTAAGGAATGATTAACTTATTATTAACTAATGATTAAAGAAAGATAAAGGAATGATTATGATTGGATTAAGTAATCTTTAACTTATGATTAAGGAATGGTTATGGAATGATTACCTAATTATTAACTTATGATTAAAAAAGATAAATGAATGATTATGATTGTATTAAGTAATAATTAACTTATGAATACGGAATTATTAAGGAATGATTAATTAATTATTAAGTAATGACTATGGAATGATTAAGAAATGATTGTGGAATGATCAATGAATCATTAAGGAATGATTATGTAACAAGTAACTAATGATTATGGAATTATTAAGGTATGATTAAGTAATGATTAATGATTGATTAAATAATGATTTATGAATTATTATGTAATGATTAATTAATAATTAATAAATGATTAGGGAATGATTAAGTAATGATTATGTAATGATAAATCAATGCTTAATTAATTATAAAGGAATGATTATGGTATGATTAAAGAATGATTAAGTTATGATTATGGTATTATTAAGGAATTGTTAATGTTGATTGATATGTTTTAGATGAATCACATTCTATTTATAAACCATTGAACAAACATTTAATAATGTTAAAAATTATACTAAAAAAATGAGGGTTGTATTTTAGGATATAAGAAAACATTCTAAAATTTTGGATGCATAAAGAGTATGTGGTTATCAAAGAAATTACATACTTGTCTGGATAATACAAGTTGATCTAGCTATAGAACATATGTAGCTATGGGTAAAACCCAAAAATGTCTCATTGAGCCGGACTTATTTGGGAACTGGTGTATAACAGCAGGCCTTATGACACACATGGATTGACATTCCTAATGGATATGATTTAGACGATTCATATTTTCTTTATAAACTACTAAAATACCTTTAGTAATATTGAAAAATATACTATGAAACATTTGTATCATATATTAGTATATAAGAATATTTTATAAAATTTTAGTATCATATAGATTATATGGTCAACACTCATTATCAATAGTATTCATAGAATATTTTGAAAACTGAGATAATGAGTAGAGAAAACACCAAATGAGTCTATTTATCAATGATAAAATGAAAATTATGGTCAAATAAAGTGAAATGGAAAAGAAAAAACACATTAAATAACACATGAATAATTTAAAACAAACAAGAAATACCTTGACAATTCTCAGAAGAATTTTTTTTATTAGATGAGCCTAACCTCAAAACTGAGTTAAAATCCAACTTATTTTCAGGTTTTAGGTTAATGATATCTTCCAAAGAGATGTACTTATCTTTTGAATTTTTAAAATATTTCAACCATTTAATGATATCTATGATAACATATAAGATCTTTTATTAGATGAATGAATGATTTTGAAAATTCAAAAGTTAAGTACATCTCTTGGGAAGATGTTATTAAGATACCACTTGAAAATAAGCTAGATTTTACATCACTTTTGAAGCTAGGATCATCGCATAAAAACCCTATTATGTTAAAAAGTTACAAGGAATATTTATCTATAATAAAAAATTAATGTGTTATTTAATGTTTTTATTCTTATCCATTTCACTTTATATGATCGTAATTTTAGTTTTATCATGGATAAATACAGTGATTTGGTGTTTTTTCTTTTTTTACCTCAATTTCCATAATATTTTGTCACTTATTTTTTTAATTGAGTTTTATATAATTAAACAATCGAATCATATGTAATAATATAAAAAAATGTTCTAAAATTCCAGTATCATAAAGATTATATAGGAAAAACTTATTTTCTATATCATTTACACTATCAGAATCTTGATCATTTTTTAACGAAGAGAGTCGTGTTTTCTGATGCCTATTTCTATAGGGTGGTTATTCAAACTGTGAAATTGTATTCTTGTAAAAAAAACCAACAAAACTGGTTAGGGAATCTGATTAGGTAACCCTATGTGTACATTAAGATAGATTTATTGGATTCTTATGTTTGGGACCTGATCAAGAGATCAAGACTATTAGGTATATACATTTTCAATTCCTAGCTACACCATGACATCTAACTTATCCATTGGTTTATTATTAGATGTAGTACCAATAAATAAATTCATTTTCCTAGTGATTCGATGATGAAATAGTAGAGTTATATGAAGAATTTTCTATTATATTATAACAACATCCAATTGTATATAGACGTTGAATTACAAGAGTGGTTGAAGATGGTTTATCATAAGAAATTGGTGCTCTCCCTATGATATAGAAGTGGAAAACCCAGATGATCTTCGAGATATACATGTAAAACTGAATTTTGATAATTATTTTCAATGATTTAAAAAATTTAGAGAATATTTTTGATGATGAGGTAGTTGTAGAATTTGGGGTGGAATTTTTTATAAATGTAGAAGTTGTATAGTAGCCTCGAACTATAATAAATCATTCAATACTCTTCGCATGTTGGTTGTAAGAAGTAGTGTGTTTTATTGAATTCTACTACAGTGATCTTAAACCTGTAACTAGGATTACTGGAGTTGTAGTGGACATGTTTAGTGAGCTAGTTAAATCATTATATGTTGGAATGGACTTTCCAAGAAACATTCATTTACAAACCTGCTAAAGAGATTTCAAATAGAGTGGTACTACAGATATTTAGTTCAATAATAAAGACATAAAAAATACATCATGTTGTGTGAAAAATATGGGGATTATTTTGTATTCATATTGAGTGAGATTTTAGACATTTCATTTAGAGGATGAAGAATTTTGAAAATTGAGATAGCTTATACTTACGTTCATCCAAACCTGAAATAAGATTGTACTTCATTAGATGTTTAATTTTTGTCTTCTATTTTTTTTGATATGATTAGAGCCGTCTATGATATTCATGTATCCCTTAAATGAGGGAGGATACACAAGAATTTCGGTTATAATATTTCTTATAATAAGGCATCGATGGTTGAATAGAAGGAATTTTGAAGTTCTATGGTTATTGACATTACTCGTATTGGGTGTTGCCACAATTTCTATCCATACTGAGATATAATGACCATGTTGTATTACATCATCATATGAAAAAATTTGTATAAATATAATTGACTTAATCCATCTCATGTTCTATTTTATCGTTTTTTCTTGGAATCCATCCCATGTATTTATGCATGTCATTTTAGAAAAATGATCATATTTATAGATGGAATTTTTCTATAGGGAAAATACAATGGTGTATTGTATATTGAGGAACCCCAATATAGAAACTTTTATCCTTTCTCGGTTTAATTACCCATTGTTGAGAAGAAAAAATACAAAATCATGGAGTTGGTTTTTTTGAAGGTATCAGAAACTATTTTACCAGTATTCCTGGCGTCTATTTAATATCTGATCAGCATCAAGAAATCAATAAGACAATCAATGTAGATTCTGAAACATATATACCCCCTGAATTTACATCATTGGTATTTCATCATACAAATTTCAATCAATGTGTGAAAAAAATCCATAAAAATTCTATTAAGAAGGAAACCAAGAGGCTTGATATACAATGTTTTTGTTATTTTTTAATATATAAATATAAATATAAAATCATTTTTTGTGAAATATGTTCACTTTTATGGAGAATATAATCTAGATAGATGAAGGTTTGAACTATTTTTTGATGAAATATGAAATGATAATCGAGAAATTTATTATTATATAATGAATATTATAAATGAAAAATGGACTTTAGCATATGGTGAGGGGAAGTTGTATGGATAGAAGACCACAAACATTGTGGAGTTCATCAACAATGTATTCAAGGGGAAATAGAAGTTTCCTACAACTGAACATGTTCATGAGACATTTTTTTTTAATTTTTCATTGATAGAAAAAAACTAGCATCTAATAAGAATCACTAGGGGATATAGTATGGAAGAATAATTAAATGAGAGATTGAAAAAACATTGAAGAATATTTTGGATATCGATTGTTCCTTTTCTACTGAGAAGATTGTCGATTTGAAGTTCTTCTATGTTTTTACCACATTAAAAATCCACTATGGTAAAAAAATAGTGGTATCAGTAGAAGTGAGGCAATGACAATGTGGAAAAATTAAGAATTTATGATTCTAATGAACACATTCCATCACATCATGTTTCTCTATGATCATATCATGGGAAGAATATATTGATCTAATATTCCAGCTTGACACCATTTCTAACTATTATGCTACACCATAGATACCTATTTAGGAGTTTCGATATTTCCTAATGCCCAAAGACCAGACGATAGTGATACCTGACAACACCATGTTGTGTTAACAAGGGAGACCGAAGTCTAATAGAATGGGAAATGAGATGGAATGGACTGAAGAACAAGGGTAATTTTTTATATAAAATATATGTTATCATAAAGGTCATAACCGAAAATGCTGAACTAACATTGTTGGATCAAAACTACACTCTTGGGCACAATGATGAATCATCTCCAATGTCATATTCTCAAATTGTTAATTATATAGAGATAATTTAATATCTTTAATTTTTTATAATTTACTATCATATTTGAAAACATTTACGATAAAATTACAACAATCCTTTTATATGAACATTAAAATAAATATGGAAAGTACATCTGAGGTGACATGAAATCATAATCATGTTATCCATACCGAAATAATAAAGAAAGAATGTGAGAAAATAATCATGTATCATACGATCATGTGAGAAATAATTCATAAATTAAAAATCACACCATTTTCTAATAAACATTTAGATAACAAAGACAAATTATATATATATATATAACAATATCTTAAAAACACCATTTCTTAGGTAAAAACCATTTTTGAAAACACTTCACAAATATCCTTTGAGAAACAAGAAGTCATGAAATTTTCTTTTAAAAAACATCAACAAATGAGAATAAACATGGAATGTATTACAGTATACCATTCATAACATTCTACTGACCATAACATTATATTTACATTTTACACTTATGAATTATTTCATTTCATTACATAAAGATATAAGATCTATACTAATAACTGAGTAGGCTAAACGTATTTTGAACACTGTTATAGAGGGGAGTCTAGTTTGATAGATCACGGTGCTTCGAATGTGCCATCATCATCACATGCTCTGTAACATATATTCTATACTGATAGCACAAAAAAGCCACCATAATATTGTCGATAGGTCATGGCCCTCTAGGTACCACTAGTTTCCCCACAGACATGTGGCCCCCTCTATAGGGACCCCCACATTCCCAAAAGTGTCAAAAAACTAATGATTATCCTCATAGGCTAAAACATGTCCCTTCTAGCGTGCTTTGTCCTCACTTACACAAACCCTAGGAAACTTCCCAGAAGGTCTCCCATCCTGATTACTACTCTATGACAAGCAAGTTTAACTATAGAATTCTAATCAGGTAGGCTCCCAAAAAACGAAAGGTGCACCTTGTTGAGATGAGTCATATCATTTAGTCATTTAACACTTTTTCAGCCTGGGGTTTAAATTCATCCCCCCTTTAGAGCACAACAACCTTGTTGTGGACCCTACAACTCAACCCAGGCATTGCGCCACACTTAAGGATGAGTACCTGACTATGATACCAAATATAACAACTAGTTCATGCTAATAGGACATACACACCACAATAAAATCTTCATCAGGTCCTAGCCATCCAGGTACCACTAGATTCCCTGCAGATACGTGGTCCCCTCCCTAGGGCCCACCCATATGCCTGAATGGGTAATCTGACTAATGACTATCCCCAAAAGTCAGAACATGTCCTTTACAACGTGTTTTGTCCTCAATAACACACATCTTGTGAAACAAATCTAATGGTCACTCATCCTGATGATTAATCCATGCCAAGCACACTAAACTGTGGAATTGTAATCAGGTACACTCCTGAAAAAAGGTGTAACTTGTTGACGCGAGTCATATGATTTAGTCATTCAACCATTTTTTCATTCTAGGGTGTTACATGATCCCTTCATCAAACATTATACCATGCCTAAGAAATTATATCTTCTTCAAAAAATTTATATCTGATATCACATTCACTAATCATCACCTGGTTTTTGCCCTCTTAGAGTGGTGGGGACCATGGACACAATTATTCCACCTGCCTGTGGGAGAGATGGACATCACCCTCGAGGATTTGAAAGTCCTATATGGTCTTCATTTCTAGGGGGTCTGGTTATTGGACCCACCCATGAAGACTAGCCCGTGATGGTACGAATATTGCTCAGTGTTGACATTTTTTTTGTTGATACAGATACAAATGGAGGGTTGATATCTATGAGTTTGCTTGATATTCAGATTTTACAATTACCTAATGAAACTGATGATCAAATTTTCATGCATCATTAATGTGCCTATATCTTACGAATCGTTGAAGGGATACTTTGTGATGACCACTCATGTTAGAATGTGCACATGATGTTTCTAGGCTGACTAGAGGATTTTGATCAGTTCAGGACATACATATGCGGATCAACATGATTGGATAACACATACATATAAATATGCATGACATTCCACTATGACTGTATGGATATTGGAGTATGTATAAACCTTCATTAGATGTAGTCATGGGAGTTCATCCCCTCAATCTCCCCTAATGTTTCTTGTCAGCAGCTGCCTATAGATGTGATGAATGAGGCTTTGCATGGACGCTGGTTTGATCACTCATCTCAATTGGGTTCTGATTATTTTAGGAGTAATTGAGTATAATTTCTTATTATTTATCACTTTTGATGTTTTATTTTTCAAGTGGAGTTAGGGACATAGATTTTTCATCACTCTGACACACTATTTGGGTACATACTGTCTTATGTTTCATAGTATCCAACTTGATGAGGTAAGTATATGAAATCTTTCATTGACTTTTTTTAATAAAATCATCATTTTTTGTTTTTAGTAATTTTTTTGGAGAAATCTCACATTTCATTTTAGATTTAATAGATATGATACTAGGATTTATTGGATTAGTTGTTTTCACACTTCACTATTGGACTTCCTGATGGTATGGTTGTAGTGTAACACAGTCACATTCATATTATTGAGTGGAAGCAGCCCAATAGAGTCATTCTCTAGTTGTTATGTGTTCAACACATCAATTTTCACCGAGACAGTCATAGTAGTTTCATTTTGTGAATCCCGCAGGGAGGTAGGATGTCAAATAACATCAAAAACATGCCCCATATCAAGAAAATTGTTGTAGACAACACCATTTCATATCAAGGGTGTATGTAAGATATGATTAAATCTTTCATAGAAGGTCGAGTATGAGCTATTGTATAAACTGAACTCTATATTGTATCTTCCTTGGAACGACATTGGGATTCAAAATCAGGTAAGTCAATAAATTTCAATTGGTTTATTTATTGTACTATTTTCTATTCCGTTTTTCATATATATAAATCATAATAGGGTAAACCAAATTTTCCAGATGTCTTATCTAGATGAGGATCTTGTTTCTAGCATAACATAGATCCATGATGAAATGCAGGGGACGATTCCATCTAATCATGCAGCTCACAACACCATCTTCAATCATCCACCCTAAGGAGTGGTGGTTCCTGCCCAGGGAGAGGAGGTTCCTACTTAGGAAACTTCTCCAGCAACAACTCATGGTGAAGAGTTGTGAAAACAATGATGTAGGGCACATCATTATGCATTTGAGGCCGCACATGAACCATAGGTATAGATCACCCCTCTTGTATTCTAGACTCATCTAATTGGGAGAGTTCATCAGGTGGCCTGAGATCAATATAAATTGGTAGGATATCCATAGTTTTCTCCAGGTGAAAATTCCCTATGCTTCTATCATGGGTCATTTCTCATACCTCCATCAATCATTCAAGATCCTTTATAGATTATAAGGTTCCACCTATGATGATGTAGGGTCCTTCTACTACCCTAGTGGGAGAAAGATTATGTGCACAAGAGGCTATCCACATGACACCTCCTCCCATTTAGACATAAACATAGCATCTTTTGGTCAAGGTCAAAATTCATGAGGATCATCTCTTTTAAGGCTATCATATGTAACACCCTAATATTTCATAGTACGTTATCTCATTAATATAATTTAATAGCATGTGATACACGCAACACTGAGTTCGAGTTCACCACAACATTACCTAACTATCTATTCAAAAAGCGGTTATAAATAGTATTAACAGCAATTTTAATCTTATATACTCTGTAATGTTAACATCCATTTTATGTGTTTATTAGTCATTATATTAGAACAAATTCATTTTTTATATAAAAGAAGTATTTTATAAGAAATGAAATTTTTACGCCTTTAAATGATGAACCATTTTTAAATCCAATATTTGACACATATATATATTCAATTTGAAAAAATAAACTTCTTCTTTAGAATAAGGACATAAAAATTTAGTTTTGATAAACTTTTGGTGTTTTTCTGATAACTTTCATATTTGGATGAATAGTGAGAATTACTAAATTTTAACTAAAATATTTTTTAATCAAAATAATTTATAGTGTTAAATTATAATGTTTAATGGTTTAGAAGTATAATTAGATTATATTTTTTATCATTTGTTACAATTTTCTTCATTTTAACTAATTTCACTTTGAAATTCGATATAAACAAGTGTCAATCTTTTGAGAGTAATTATTTCGTAAGAATACGCCTTTTGGTTTTGACAACGGGAATTAATTTTAAATTAATTAATTAAACTTCTATTTTTTGAAATTGGTAATATAGAAATCATTTTTGAATTCGTAATATCAAAATTATCTTAGGGTGATTTTTTGGTTTTTTATGAAAACGTTTAATTTGTGATGAATAGTGAAAAACAGTGAGTTATTGTTTGAAATAAACTTTTTTTAATTAATTATTTATTTTATTTAAATTTATTTTAGATGAAAATACATACATAATAACTATATAATTTCAATTTAATTCATTAGAGTCAGTTTATAATTATTTTAGATATATATTAAAATTTTATCGAACTTTTTACCGTCTTTTACCCACCTCCTAGGAGCATTTTCAAATTTTCATAAAACATAATTTTACCGCTTATGTGAATTGAATTTCAAAAATATGAGAGAAACAGTTGATATCTATATGTAAAATTTTGTTCAATGAGATAAATGTTTTTTGGTGAATAGTAACTTTTGACTTTTATTTATCACTGACAAAAGTAAATAGGGTAATTAAGTATAAAAATGGTATTATTATTATCCTAACACACGTCCTAATTCTATTGGATAAGTTTAATTCAACCAAAAACAACCATAGGAATAAAATATGATCCTTTAGATCCACTTGGACTAGATTAGGACATTTATTATTATTTAATTTAAAGAAGAGTTAAAAGTGTTAATTAAATGTTTAATAACTAGTCCATTTTTAATATAGGGTTAAAAATAATATAAATTTGACTATAAATATTAATTAGAATGATAAAAAGATTTCCTACATAATGGTATTTTATTAATAATTTCTAGACATTAATTAATTTAATTTATTTATGACATAATGATGATGTAGTAATTACCTTATTAATTAAATAGTAAAATAATTGATATTATAAATACAAAAATAACTGTAATTTGACACTTTTTTAATTCCACTAATTTTATAGGTTAATATGACATGTTAGGGTTGATTAAATTTATTATTTTTGAAGTAATAATTCTGTTATAAATTTAGCAAAAACAAAATACCAAATAGTGTCAAAACTGACATAAAAGAGATTTTAAAACAAATATTATATTTTTAATTGGTATTCTATTCCTAAAAATATAAGGGTTAGCCAAAGGGCTTAAATAATATTATATATGTCATTAATGAACCACTTGGGGTTCTCATGGAAGTTTATAGTATGTTTATTAGCCATATAATATAAAAGATAAGGTTAATATATTGAACCAAACCTATCTAAAACCTATTGGTTGAGTGGTTTACGACCCATCCCCACCTTATATTTCAAATAATACATTTTTGAGCCATTAGAAACCGAAAATTAGTTTATTTTAAAATAATACTTTCTGTTTTTCCTAAGGCGCCCCTCACCCCTCTTATAAAAGGGAACTTCCCCTTCTCTAAAATTCACACCTCCAAAGCCAGTTGTCTCTGCCAAACCCAACCCAAATATCATCTTCACTATCCTAACTTCATCCTAGATTCCTTCCATTGGTCATAAATCAAACTTAAGGATCACATTTGATCAAATCAAAAGGAATAACACGAAGAAGAGGTAATGATTTCACCACCCTCTTTTGAGTTCTTTTATTCTTCCACTTACTCTTTCTTTGTCATTACCATACCAAAATAATAACTCCAGTACATTATTTATACTATGATTTTATTATAAATATGGCACAACCATATTAATTATTTTATCCATCCTATGAATGATAATGTCACCATGCATGCGTACGTACGACTTACAGTCTCCACGTCGTGGTGTAATTTGTTATTCAACACTATGTTATTTTGATGAATATAATGATGATTAATAATTATATAAATAATTAAAATAACATGATAATGTCTCTGTAAAATTAATATACCATCCAATTCCACACCCTTAAGAAAATTATAATGTCGCTCGTGCATACGTACGGATTACCGTTTCCACGACGCGATGAGATTCATTTCCATGTTCACCATTCATCGACGATTATAAAAATATATATTACTAAATAAGTATGTAATATATGAAATAATAATGATTCTGGAGATATATATATATATATATATATCTGTGTGTGTGTATTTATGTACTTACATATATCTTATCCACTTACTTCCGTTCAATACGATATGAAAATAGAAACAACGTTTATGCGTACGTACGACCCACCGTTTCCATAAACGGTGTCTTCCATTTCATATATCTATCCATTATAAATATTTATATTATAAATATACATGATATATTAATCAAGGTTTGTATTCTGGAAGTATATAAATCATGATCTAAATGATACTATCAAGAATAACATGTTAAAATACGTACGATAAAGAAAGAAATTATTACCTGAAATATTAATTTAACATGAAAATAATTATTTAATGGGTAGTATAAATCCATAAATGAATCATGTATGATATAATAAATATGAATATGGTTTTGTTATAATCTAGTAACATACAATGGTCATTATACACGAGGTTAAATGTACCCTTAACCAAAGGAAAGGGCAAGGTATGGGGTTTTCATCTCACTCCTTATTCCTATGAGATTCATGCTATATTGCCACTATTTCCTTTTCTGTGGTGTATGTACAGAACATAATTGTATTATTTGTGTAATACAATTTAATTTATGTATATTTACATCTCCATTTTATGATACTTCTGTCATGGGTTGTATGTTTCATAATTTAACAAATTGGTAAGGGTTAATTTCATAATCTCATTATTATCCGAGGTTGTTTTTACGTAAGTATCTACTAGGACATATTTTTTATCCATGTACATGTTTCATGAAAGAGTTTTCAAAGGGATTCTATTAACGTACTTTTTTTAACTGAAACATCATTTTAAATGTTTTAAATATTTATTCTTCTAAATCATTCTCATTAATGTCCATGTTTTCAAAATAGTTTTTAAAGATTTATTTATATGGACTTGAATGTTTTTAAAATGTTAATTACTTTCAAAAGTTGCAAAGTGGTATGGGAAACTTTGATTTAATGATTTATTTAAATGTATTCCTTTCATGTTTGTGTATCTTTAAAATGTTTTCAAGAAAAATGGATATTTCTCTCAAAGAGTTTTTCAAATCATTTTCATCTATATAAGCATCTTTTGATGGATTTTAAACTTGTTTGATGTTGATTTGTTATGATACAAATCAACCATATTGTATTGAAGGTTTTGTGATATGTTTGATTATGGATTTTATATTTATATACCATTCATGATTTATGGATAAAGTATTGAAATTTTGTATTCTAGTTTTAATACGAACGTTTATGTATGTTTAAACCTTTTCATATGAGGAATTCATTGGACATAGTATGTGACCGGTGGTGCCCAATATAGCTCCTAGATGCATTGGTAGGTCTCATGAAACAAACTAGTGTCTTGGAACAAGGCCTGGACAAAATATTATTTGTAGTCTTGGTACAAGGCCTTGACTATGTGGTTATGATGTCTCGCATTATGCATTCCATCATTATGAAAGTGGCTATTGATATTTTATGTGATTATTAGACTAGTAGAATATCCATGTGAATAAGTAAATGGAATTATTTTATTATATCTTTTCCATATTATGCTGATGTTTATGTTTAAAAGGATTTTGTTTTATTCATATATATTTCCTTATATGTTTATTCTAATATATGAAAGTTTCTGCTATATTGTAATCCTTTCTGAGCATCTGAGATCACCCCTTTCTATGTTTTAATTTTCCCAGGATTCCAAGAAGAGTATTATGATTATAAGAAGGGTTAATCTAGGATATTAATGGTGTTCTCAAGGGATCATTTATGTTTTGTTTTATTTTCTAATGTGTAATGTAACGTTCATGTATGTAATCTATTTTCAAAGACTACTAAACTGATTGGTCTTTCAGGACTTGATTCCTTGTAATCAAGCCAATGTATTAAAATATTGCACCGAATTTGGGCTTCTAGGGTCAGGGAGTTACATCGTAGTTCACCCTATCATAGAGAATGGTGATCACAATATGGGTTTCCCCTTTTCAAACCACCATATGCGACGAAACCTCACGATAGATAGTGACTATACTTGTTTTTGTATTTTTTGATTTTTTTTAAAATGATGAAATTATTTTTAATATAAACCAATTTTCAAGTTTATCCACAATTTCACTTTTATTTAATATTTTAGGTACAGTTTATATTTTATAATATTTCAACGTTGACTACCTAAAACATAGGAAAACTAATTAAATTTCATGTAAGAAAATTAAAAATATTATAAAATATAAACTATAAAAAATATCTAAATAAAACCTAAATCATAGACAAAGAATCTAACAAGTTGTTGAAAATAAAAATAAATTCATTAAAATAATAAATAATTTAAAACATAAAATAATGTAAAATTATATTATAAATATAGTTATAATTATTTTAAACAAAAATATATTGTTCTGGTAAAATTACATTTGAATTTTTTTTATGAATTTGAACATTATAGATTCATAGTAACCATAGATATTGGACCCCAGTAAAATGAATATTTTCTACTTGAGCTCCACCATTTAATAGTATATTATATTTCTATATATTTGACTAATATAAAAAAACAGAGTAATATAACATAAAAATAGTTTTGAAGGGAATAAAAAAAATATGTTGCCCTAAGAGCACTTCATATCCTATATAAATGGTGGACGTATAAATTATCCATAGTTTACATGTCCTTCACTCAAGTCGCATGATGATTTCTACCACATCATTTAAAACAAATTTATACTATATCATAATAAAATAATACGATAAAACAGTAATAAATTGATTCAATTATAGAATCATGAGTTTATTTCTTAATTCCAAACATTCCCCACATTCTTGTGAGTTTTATTGAAATAAATGAACTGAAATTTTGAAAGAGACTAGTTTAACAAGAATATATCCAAACTATACATATATATATATATAAAATTTATTTATTTATAATGAATAATTAAATTATAGTTATGTAACAATGACAAAAAAAGAGTATTTATGTAAAGAAAATGTTAAATAAAACCTTGTATAGGTGTTTTCAAATAAGAAACATCATAACCAAAATGAATTGATTAGTTAGATTATAAAGTAACAAAAGATATGGAAACATAATTGAAAATAATAAAATCATATGTATAATAATTAAAAGCTAATTTACAAGTCACGTAATGTAGTTTTTAACATAATATTTCCACTTTCAAATAATAATGACATGATATAAATACAATAGAATAAACACAATATATATATATATCATGATAGAAAAACCTGTATATTTATAAGTATACAGACATGGGTAATTAGAATTCTTTTTAACTGAAATTTGGAAGGGCCGCTGTCACCTCTCGACTTAATTGATAGACAAGAGGGACACTGCTGCCTTTTGGATACATTTTTTAAGGATACTTTGTCTTAGATGTTTTTAATTTTTTATCCCAAAAACCTATAAAAACAATAATTTTCATGTCCAACATAAATTAATAAGGCCCCTTAATTATATTTTTTCAATTATGGATCCTTATCTCCATTTAAGTATTTATTTTGATTCATAGTTTTATAGAAATTAGTTGCTATAAAAAATTATCATTGTGTTCCAAGGTAATCTACATCAGCCCCAATGTCCACATCTTAAAGCCACACCCCCAGTAGTTTGAGTTGAAGAATCCATGCCAACCTCCCTCCATTGGATAAACCTCAATATTTTTTTTCCTTATTCCATAGATTCTTGCACACTTTTCTTTCATAATTCATAAAGTGTCTAATCAATTACTTGGTGAAATAACTATTGCCCAAGCTTCCACATGTCCACACCTATCACCTACTTCCACCTTGAAATGACCTATAAAACCTACCACCTATCAACTTGAATGTGAGTTATGATGAGTGAAGGAAAGAGAAGTTTTTGTAAAAACCACTTTCATCACTTGATTGCTCATAAAATATTCCCCTGCTCTCCCCTATTTTATTCAATTTCATGTATTGTTACACACATATCTACAAGTTGGTGTGGCTGATTTCTTTGTGGCTTCCCTTTCATTTTACCCTTATTCTTGGACAGATTGACCATGGATAATGTGCTAAATATTTTTAGGTACCCTACGCCTTCATTTCATCCCTTATTTAAGTGTTTTGTGTGTGTTAGAGTTTGATTGGGTGAAGTTTCAGGTAGGTTATATTTAGTTTTGGAGTGTTTAAGAGGGCTTAAAAGTAGTTAATGGTTGATTCACGACTAGGGAGAACCATGCAGTTTTGTTTAGAAAAAATTTTGTCTTAAAAAAATGGTGCAAACATGGTTGGTTCATGTCTTATCAAACCATGTGACCAAACTACATGGGTGCCCATAAGAGGTTAAGAACCTCACATAGTTGGTGTATAATTAAATTGTTCCACCAAAGCAAGTGTGAGGTTTTAATTAACCCCAAATGTTTATTTTAAACTAAAAACCACCTTAGAACCCCTCATTCTTTCTCATATTCCAAGGTATCTCAATCATAGGGACTCCATTAGTGATTCATGGTGGTTTCTCTCCGCTGTACTCTAAATCCAGAGGATCTACAATATTAACTCTTTTGGATTCTTGTTAATAGTTCATTTCCTACTCTAAAATTCATGTCTATCATAAATAACATCTTTATGTATATAGATGAATCATTGTTCCAAGCTATGTTGGGGAGATATGTGGATTCTATCATAATATGTTGTAAAAATAATGGTTTTTTGGTGGATAAATACTGAATATTGAGAATTGGAATCTCTTCCTTGAGTTGACCTAGATCTACCATTGATTGTGAATCCCTTTTAGTATATTGATTAATATTTCACTTTTTGGCATGATTCTTTCTATGAATTCCAATCTGAGAGGTTATATATTAAATCATTGAGCCTTATTCCAGTGAACATTGGTGAAGGGATATGATTCAAGTATCATTTCTCAGTGGATCATGATGTTTGGTATCATCTTATTAAAGGCATGAAGTCCTTATGATATTGGTCTACTGTATAGAGTTGTTTGACATGATTGTCTTGTGTGAATATGCCTATTGTAGAGAGCCTTACATGATTATTATGTTTTATGTGCATAGGGTGACCCATGAAACCATTGTATTCATACGGATTATGTGTTCCTTTCATTTTCCTGACTAGTATGTAGTTATTTCATAACCAGTAGAAAGCATGCTATGCCATGTTTTCCCTTAATATGTTTTTATTACATATGCAATATCCCATAGCTTGTGGATTACTGATTGTGATATATTGCCATGTTTCTCCTTGTTTTGTTGTGTATTACTTGTGTAATGTTTCATTTCCTGCAGAATACTTATTCTGATACATTTTTCCTTTATATGTCATCATTTACTTTTAGATTTGTACATAGCTTATAAAATCGCTATTTCAATGTTTATGTTGAAATGTGTCCTGATAGACTTAGCTGACCCCTTAGTGGGGGAGAGTGGATGAAATGCATCATTGGTTGTGTCTCTGTATTGTATGGTTAGAGCTTGATATTTTCATCTGTTAGCCCTTATGGCGCTCCATATTTCCTTAGAAGAGGGTCTATGTTT
This sequence comes from Viscum album, assembly GCA_963277665.1. Taxonomy (NCBI): domain Eukaryota; kingdom Viridiplantae; phylum Streptophyta; class Magnoliopsida; order Santalales; family Viscaceae; genus Viscum; species Viscum album. Next base: position 492,770,246 of record OY728148.1, on the reverse strand, counting down.
TTGTATAATCTATCGATTGGGGACTTTCTTGTGTATGTGTATTGTAAGATCCCATGTTTTTCAAGGTATGTTCATATTTATGGTTTTATACACCTCTTTGAGGTTATTATGTTTTATATTAAATCCTGCTGATCAAGACATAAGCTATTTAGGCATGTTTTGGGTAAGTAATATAGTTCTGTAGGAAGCTGCATGAGGGGAACTAAATTTTTGAATGTAAAAAAATTATAATTTTAAATCTGTTCATTATATGAAATTTTATGGCCAACCCTTGGATCCATACTAGGCATTAAAGGTTTTGGGTAATCCGTGAATCTAGAATTCTTGTCATCTTATGGATTCATGATGTGAAATCATTTTCTTCTATTTTTTAATTGATGTAGATAGTTTTATTATTGTAAATTTGAATCTAGGTATTTACGATGTGAATCTTATTCACATCGTGAATATGTTCACCCAAACCTTTTTAAAACCATACAACTCCATCCATTTTATGAGCATGTTTCCCTATCACTACTATATACCTTCTATAGACAATATCTAAAAATACTATAAGATCTATATGGAATACCATGTTCGATTTTGGTGTTATGGACCTCAATTTTTTAAGGCAATCCTTCTGGTTCTTCTTCTACTTATCGATCCGTCATCGATATAATTTTTGGTTTCCATTGAAGGAAAAGATAAAGACGACCAGTACAACAAACATGAAGATTTTCCATTGCCTTCTCCCCTCTTGAGGGTGCTGGTATAATTCATATCCATTTTGTCTTATTTAATTATCTATGGTATAGAAAATATGTTTGATATCATTGGAAGGCCATGACCATGATCTAATTTAGTAGAATATCCCTATTGAAAAATAATTTTGTTTTAGATGATACATTTGATCCCATCAGCACCTAGGAATTGTGACTGGGACCTACATCCACCCAAAAAATGTGTTATCCTCGAACCTTGTGAGTATTTATCATCTTGATTTTTGAGCCTTGTGATAGATTTCAAATTTTTTTGATTGTTGGATTAGTTTTATTGTTTTTCATAAAAGGTAATTTGTGTGATTTCTTAAGGTAGAATCACTATAACTATATTAGGTTAATTGATATGTTCACGAACTTAGAGTGAAGTTAAAAATAAAACACCTTTGATATATTTATGAGGTAAATTGGAAACCTAGATTTATGAATCATAACATCCTAGATAAATGTTAATTTGATAAATTGATTGTTGTGCCTTTTGAAAAAATATCTCCTTTGTTTTATTTTGGAGTTACAAATTGATTTCTTCACTTTTGGGTTAATGTTAAATTAACCTCATTGATTACTAATAGATGGATGCGTATATTCATATTGATTTGTCTAGATATGACCCATGATTTATGTTTATGCCTGAAGGCTTGGTTCATATTTTCATACTAACTAAGTGATAGGTGCATTGGTAACAAATTCTTGATGGAAGAGTATATTATTATGTTTGATGTATAAGGACTAGATGCATAGTATTTGGTTTCCCAAGGAAAAAATTCTAGATAACCTATGGGAGGAGGCCATTTTTTCATGATATGTTATCAATGATTCATCCTTGGTAAAAGAATCTACCACTAACTCAGGTGATCCATCATGTTGTATGAGAACTTACCCTTATATTGAGACACCTGGAAGGGTGCCGAAAAAGTATCTCTATCCTATGGTTTTAACCTGTAACATTAAGGTCATTAGGTTTATTTCATGTGTTGTATTTATTTATTAAATTATTACATTGTTATTAATTTTATTTCATGCACTACTTTTCTCAGACATGATTTGTTTATACACAATTTTATCGACTTACTGATAGAATTCACATATAGGAAGAGCCTCTGTTTGGTACCCAGATTGACCTAGATGTAGGTATAGATAAGGAAAATGGACCCTTATTGTTGATTTTTTTCTTTCTTGATGGTTTGGATCTTGGAGGAGAGACCAATATGGGATTAAAGATCAGTGTCATTAGAGTTTTTATTATTTCTACTTATTTCTTTTTCTACATGACTTTGAGCTTTTTATTTAGTTTCATTTATCATGTCATTGAATTATGTTATTATTATATGGATTTTCTCAGTTTTTCTCTTCTCATATTTGATTTCATGTTATTCATATTCTTTCCAATATTTCTTCTACTCTTCTTTTATTTTACATTGTCATTAACTCTCAATACCAGAGGGTATAGTCTCCCCACTATATTCATTATATCATCACTATAAAAACCCTTATCTTTTTTTTCACATTAATAATTAATTTATTATATAATAATACACTTAATACAAGACGTAGGATCGATAAGTATTGTTTCTTTAGGAATTAGGTACATTACATAACAACATAAAACATTAAATAAAACATATTCCTTGAAAACTTATTTAACATGCTCAAAATACACCTCTAAATTTAAATCTTCATGGGATAACATGGATAAATACATAAGAAAGGGGTGAGTTATAAAGACCAGTAGGTTAATAAACATGTCATAAGTGATACATTGTATACAATAGACATATCAATGAGTAACAAAAGAAATATGAACAAGAAGGCCTGATATAGCATGATAATCATGACATGAGAAATGTGGAAACAACATAAAACACTAAATCATGATCATAAGTCAAGTATAAACCACCAATACATCACGGAGGAATAATCCCCATAAAGGAATCGGGTACACCCCAATCCCAACATGACATATCATGATTATAAAAGTTACCCAATGCATTGGAGCACTTTTTGGACACACCCATCACAATCATTTAATTCTAATTATTTAGTGCTCCACATAGGGTGATTAAACTTGATATAATGATGGGTATGGTATTCACTACACAATTGTTTTGGCATGGACAATTGTGGTGAAATTTTGGCAGTATTACAACATTACTTAAAAATTAATAAAAATAGTTGATGAGAGAGAAAAGGTTATCTTATTACATGGAAATAAAATTTGAAATAATAGGGACATGGAAAATCATATCCATACATTATAAAATTTTAAATACAAGGCACAAGGTAATGAAAATAGACAAATATATAACATAATCCTTATGAAATTTTGGCATATTAAAAGGTGTACATAAAGGAGCATGGGAGGATTAATGATAGTGATTGTATGATATCATCATGTATACATAAAATTTCATGTATGGGGGATATGTAATATCATATCCCATCATATGAAAATGAAATGTAAAATACATAACATAAAAGGAGTGCTTCTTTAAAGAGGAGAGTGGAAGCTCCCTTACTTGAGTGTGTGAATCCAAAGGCATAGTAGGGTATTATTGAGACATTTGGGAACCTTATGAGGACTCTATGGAGTTGCGTTAAGTCTTTGGTAATGATACAGGGATTTTAGTGAAGATAAATGGGTTCTTGGGTGCGTTTATATTGGAAAAGAGGGAGATTTCATTATTATTTTGGGTTGGCTTCAACATAATAAAATATTTAAAACTAAAAACCATACAATGGTTTTTCTAATGGATTATAACAAAGAGGAATAGTTTTTATTATTTTATAATTCCATGTTATGATCTTATTAAAATATTACCCTTGGTTTTGTGGAGGTGAGTGACACACTTAAAGAAATTATTTTAAAATATTAAAAATATTATAAGTCTTAGAGGATTCATAATGGCTTTACAAAATATATAAAATAGACTTTAGATAATATTATTTTTAAGGTAAAAATAAATCTAGTCATGGATCCTATTTATATTACTTATTACATCACTTTTGGGTCATTGCGATGTCCTAAAACAGAAATTATATTTATACAGTATTTATTTTTTACCCAAAAATTCGAATATCTCAGAAAATAATTGGAAATTCATTGTGGGATAATTTCAATGTATTGATTCGAATAAAAATATTCATTTTATCAATATTATTTACTAAATATGTTAATTTTTACTTTAAAATCTGACATTGAAAATGATGGATTTTTTGACAATATATGCTTTCAAACCCTAATAAAAATTATATTTGATGTTATAAAAATTATATAAACAGTTATATTTTATAAAAAAAATATTCAATTGTTTCCGACGCTTTCGCCGGGGCGCGCGCGCATCCGTCCGCGGAGGAGGGGGACGCGCGGCTTTGTTGCCCCGCATTCCCGCTTTCCAAAGGCGGGCGGCATTCGTTCCTTGTTCAGGTACGTCTGCTCCTTGATCGAAACGGGATGATGGGATGTCGGTTCTTCCTCCTGTGGATTCCTCCTCAGAACTCGTCACCTAGTCCGGGTCTCCCTTATAGATTTAATACGTAGTTCGTGAAACTCTTCCCAGTGCCATGTTTCCATGGACGCCGGTTAATTACGCTGCTTCTGTCGGGACATTCCAAAGGGTCCAGTCAGGGCAGCAACCTTCGGTCAGGGGAGTAATCACGTTTGAGGCATCGGTAGCGTGTCTGGATGCTGGGGTGCCTGGCATGTCTGTCTGTTGTCCTTGATCACAAGGCTTCTCGAGGGCGTGGAAACCCGAGGCATCCCACATCGAGCGCGGGGGGTTACATGTCATAGACACGTACCTGAGGTTTTCCTCAGCTTCCCGTGTTCAACACAGGGTATGTTTGCAAGATTAACGTCTAGCAAAGACGGTTACGCCAAAGGCGTTCCATCCGAGGTTTTCCTCAGGCATCTCATGTTTACCACGAGGTAGGTCACGAGTTTAACGTCTCGCGGAGACGGTTGAGAATGGAATGGGACCATCGCAGGGGTGGTGACGACGAAGTTGGGCTTGAGCCTTAAAGGGGCTTCCTACGTATCCCCGTGGCAGGGAATCAATGTCCGCGTAGTTCGGGATGGTGCCGGTAAACCGACGTGATGGTGGACCTTGGTCCGATGGGCATCGTCAGCGTACCTACATGAGGGTGGACCTTGGTCCGGTGGGGGTTGGGCTTGAACCTCGTGGAGGTTTCCTACGTACCATGCCTTGACATGGATCAAAGTCCTCGTAGTTCAAATGATACAGTTTAGCGTCATGCGGGACGGTAATGAACCCTGACTTGAATAAACGACGGGTGGTGGGTGTCGGTGAGCCGACATAAGTGAGGGACCTTGATCCACTATTGTTGTGCTTGAACCTCGTGGAGGCTTCCTACGTACCATGCCTTGACATGGATCAAAGACCACGTAGTTCAGGTGGGAATGGGTCACAACGGCTTACCGCTGGACTGGAATGTAGTTTAACGTCGTGCTGGACGTAGGTAGAACACGACGTGAATTGGGTGATGAGTGGGCTTGAACCTCATGGAGGCTTCCTACGTACCATGCCTTGACACGGATCAAAGACTTCATAGTTCAAATGGTTTGGTCGCAATGGCTTACCACCGGACCGGGATGTAGTTTAACGTCATACTGGACGGGGGTGAAACCCGACGTGAAAGACGGGCGGGCTTGAACCTCTTGGAGGCTTCCTACGTACCATGCCTTGACAGGGATCAAAGACCTCGTAGTTCAGATGGTGGGTTTGTCGGTAGACCGACGTGAAAGCAGACCTTGGTCCACTGATGGTGGGCTTGAACCTCGTAGAGGCTTCCTACGTACCATGCCTTGACACGGATCAAAGTCCTCGTAGTTCGGATGAGGAGTTTGTCGGTAAACCGACGTGAAAGCAGACCTTGGTCCGCTGATGGTGGGCTTGAACCTCGTAGAGGCTTCCTACGTACCATGCCTTGACACGGATCAAAGTCCTCGTAGTTCGGATGGGGAGTAGACCTTGGTCCACTGATGGTGGGCTTGAACCTCGTGGAGGCTTCCTACGTACCATGCCTTGACACGGATCAAAGTCCTCGTAGTTCGGATGGGGAGTAGACCTTGGTCCACTGATGGTGGGCTTGAACCTCGTGGAGGCTTCCTACGTACCATGCCTTGACACGGATCAAAGTCCTCGTAGTTCGGATGGGGAGTAGACCTTGGTCCACTGATGGTGGGCTTGAACCTCGTAGAGGCTTCCTACGTACCATGCCTTGACACGGATCAAAGTCCTCGTAGTTCGGATGGGGAGTAGACCTTGGTCCACTGATGGTGGGCTTGAACCTCGTAGAGGCTTCCTACGTACCATGCCTTGACACGGATCAAAGTCCTCGTAGTTCGGATGGGGAGTAGACCTTGGTCCACTGATGGTGGGCTTGAACCTCGTGGAGGCTTCCTACGTACCATGCCTTGACACGGATCAAAGTCCTCGTAGTTCGGATGGGGAGTAGACCTTGGTCCACTGATGGTGGGCTTGAACCTCGTAGAGGATTCCTACGTACCATGCCTTGACACGGATCAAAGTCCTCGTAGTTCGGATGGGGAGTAGACCTTGGTCCACTGATGGTGGGCTTGAACCTCGTGGAGGCTTCCTACATACCATGCCTTGACACGGATCAAAGTCCTCGTAGTTCGGATGGTTTTGTCAGGGTCGGTGCTCACTCTAAGCCCACGTGAGTCATGCTCGGTGTGAGAAACAAGAGGTTGCAAGGACCTGACGATCACGTCGCGAAGGGTGCGTCCGTGAGAAGCGAAATGGGGCTTACGCGTTGAGCGGCCCATGGTGTTGGGACTTACTCCGGGATGGAGGCCCATGGCGCGACAAAGCGCGGGGAAGATGGACCTTGGTCCGACAATGGGAGGTGCCTCGTTCCCTATCACGTCCTCCACTGACCTTGGTAGTGGGGAAGTACCGAGATGCACGGGTGCAATCATCCGTACCAAAGGTTAGGGATTTACGCTCTGAGGCGACCCTTCCCCTGCGAACATACACCACTCCGACAAGGAGGATCTCATTCCAGGTGTGGAAGAGTTCCATTCCCGTGGAGACGAGTGGTGTAATGAATGCTCGAGCTGGGGGGACCCTTCGTGAGGGAGACGAGGTTGGGTCACAGTTTAACGTCATGTGTTGAGGACGTGGTGCTTGGCAGTTTAACGTCCTGCAGCTCGGACGAGGTGGGTTCACTCCACACCCCTAGGGCTTACATAACCGGTACCCTCTGGTCCTTGGGGAAGGGAAGGTGTCGGTAAGGCCATGGTAAAGGGGGGTCGCGGGAGGAACCATCGAGGGGTCCACGTTAGCGTGGCTATGCGAAGAAGCAATAGCCGTTAGCGTGCCTATGCGAAGGAGCATTGGGCGAAGCAACGCTACGGGAGGTGTTGTCCATGGGACTTTGAAATCACATCGTGCAAACCTGGAGGGTCGCACGGAAGGAGGAATCGCTAAGCAGAGGAGTGTGCTTTGCGAAGTGGGGTGCCTTGGCCTTAGCATGGGGCATAGGTGGAAGTGGGAGGTGCTTCGCGAAGTGGAACAGTGTTCGCGGAGCACTGCCTCGCGAAGGAGTGGTTCGCGAAGCAGGGTCCTGCCAAGCAAAGTGCCTCGCGATGCATAGTTATCCTGCCTTGGCATAGGGATTACTAGCATGGGTTGGGTGTTTCGCGAAGCACGAGTGCTCCGCGGCTGCCCGGGTTCCCTTGGGAATCCCCTTCCTTTGCGAACGCCCTTGGGCTTCGCGAAGGGCATCCCTCTCGGAAGAGGGGCTCAGGACGAAACAAATCAGAGTCGTCTCGCGAAGTAGAAATACCTCGCGGAGCTCATGATTCCCGGGGCAAAGCTTGCTTCGCGATTCGGGAGAGGAGAAGCCGAAAGGTCGGATTGTCCGTCTCGGGGACTCAGGGGGAGTCGAGTATTTATAGGGAAGGGGCGCCGCGAAGCAGGGCTCGCGCGCCGCCTCTTGAGCTTCGCGGCGCGCTCGCGAACGTCAAACGCGCTCGCGGAGGATCACCGCCTCTGGTGCTTCGCGGCGCCGCCAGGGCTGGGGCGCTTCGCGGAGGGGCTTCGCGGCTGTGCTTCGCGGCTGTGCTTCGCGATGCAGCACGCCGGCTGTCTTTTTCGTTCCTTCCTTTCGGGCCATATTTTTTTGGCGCCAACAAATGCCCCCCCTCAGACTTGGAGCCGCGGAGGGTGAAGGGTCGAAGTCTGAGGGAAGATCGCCAAAACTGTCGGTGGTTCGCGATGCGGCATCACGAAGGAGGCCCGCGATGCTCGTCGGGGCCGCAGATCCGGACGCGCCGCGATGCTCCGCGCGGGTGAGGCGCGCCGCGATGCTCCGGGGTCAGCGTCTATAAATAGGGGGTCCTCCCTCTTTTGTCTTTACGCGCCTTCCTTGTCTTCTTGCGCTCTCGGTTTCGCGAAGCTCCGCGTACTCCGCGACAGCTCTCCGCGAATCGAGCTTCGCGGCGAACCGCGAGCCTCTGACTCTGCGTCCGCGCCAAGCGAATCTTTGCGTGCCTACCTTGGCCGGACTTCGCGGTTTGATCTCGCGACCGATCTTCGCAATCCATCTTCGCGACCGAGCTTTGCGACCGAGCTTCGCGATTCATCCGGAAGAATCCTTTTCCGAGGGCCAGAGTTAACATGGCTCATCAAGAAGCTGTGCGGGAAGTGCTTGCAGATGCTGCTCGCCGGGATGAGATGGCCAACCGCCCGGGCTTGGGGGAAATGGTTCGCAGCCATTCAGACCACACTTCTCTGACAGATCTGCTGTCGGAAGGTCAGAAGGACTATCCACAGTGCAAAAAGCTGCCGTTGTACGGCTTTGGGATGAGGGATGACGTCTTCATCCCTGAGGCGGGAAGGGATGAACCAGCTTGTTGGTTCAGGAGCACACCGTGCCAACACCAATGGTTCAGGGCGGCCGATGGTCACGCGCGGGAGGATTTCACACCCGTCACCGCCGATTGTCTCTATAATCATGTGAACGACATTGACGGGAGGCCACTGCAACCGGAGACGTCCCCTCCTCTCTACCGTACCATGCTGAAGGCGGCTCTGTAGGATCCGAAGAAGGGATGGTCCGATGAGTGGGACCTGCGCCAGGGCGGCAATTTTACCGACGACTGGGCCTGGGCCTACTGGGTAGGCGCCTCATGCGAGGAGTTCGAGGCTGAACTGAGGAGAGTGGGATTGTACGAGGCGGCATGGGCCTCCCAGTTCCACATTTACCAGCCAAAGCAGCTGATGCCGGAACTGCTGAGTAGATGGTCGTCCAGGACCAACACTTTTCATCTGCATCACGGGGAGGTGGGCATCAGCCTGTGGGATGTCCACCAGGTTTCTGGGGTCCCGATCTTGGGGGCCATGTACGACGAGTTCCTCCCCGTCATCAGTGCGTGGGGGGATGCTGAGCAAATGCCGCGACTGGCGTCAGCGCTGATGGCGTTTGTCCCCGCGGATGACAAGGAAGCAGTGAGGGACGTCCACTTCAAGAGGTGGTTCAAGTGTTTCCTGAACTTTCCAGAGAATCGAGAGTTCCCTCCAAGGCCTCGAACTTGTCCGAGGGCAGCCCAGCGGGGTAAGGGGCACTCGTATTGGCGGGTTTTGGAGGACAGCCAATGGAAGACTTGGGGCTTCAGCGTCAGCACCGAACAACAGCCAATAGTTAGGCTGGCGGCGTTCATCGCGGCCCTCATATGTGGGTGGATCCTACCAGTGAGAGATACAAGCATGGGGGTACGGCCCAGCTCGTTCATCATGGCATCGATGCTGGCCATGGGGCAGCGGATCAACCTGGGGATCCCGATGCTCTCCAAGCTATACAGATTGCTGCGACGTATCAGCGAGGGCAAGAAGCCGCCAAGAATATGTGGGCCCTTCCACCTCCTGTATGGGTGGATCGCGGCGCACATCAGGGGGATTTACGAGTATCCAAACCCCATTTCGCCGCCGGGATCAGACTTTCGCCCATCCATCCTGAACGCAGTTGGGAGCTTCCCATTCAAACTGGCCGTTCCGATGGTGCTGAATAGGGTGTAGAGGGCGGACGAGTTCAACTTTCATCCCTTTCCACTGCCGACGGGAAGGCTTACCGATGATGGACGGGGAACGGAGGAGCATCGGGCTTACCTCCTGGCCTTCCGAGGCGGCGTTTTGGTGGCTCGGATAGATCGTGAGCCAATCTGTGAACCATACACCCCGCACCGTTTTGCGAGGCAGTTCCGGTGCCTCCAGCGGCTGACCCCGCAGGTATACTGGGAGGTGCGTCACGAGGAGCACCCGTGTGTGATGAGGCAGCTGTGGCTCATGTTCACACGTGAGGATGGAAGGATGCAGATCACATTGCCTCCACCCACCGCCGCCTTCGGCTTAGTGAAGGAGTACGCCATCAGCTGGGAGGCTGCTTATCCCGGGGAGATGCTGAAGCAGCCAACGATCCGGGTTGGTGACGGTGGGCCTCCTTTATCTCGAGGTCGGGGTCGGAGGGCAGCTAGGGCCGCCCGCGGCAGCGGGGCTGCCGTGGCAGAGGGACCCGCACCGGCCGAGGGCATGGCAGCAGCGGCGGATCCGGTGGTTCCGGGAGAGCAGGGTCATCCAGAGGGGCGGCCACCGAGGGGATTCCGTCGGATATCCGCTCAGGCTCCGGGGAAGCGGCTGCGTCACATTGACATGGCAGAAGATGCTGTCTTTCCGGAAGCTTGGGACGTCTGGGACGTCAACCGGCAATTCCTCAGCCCATCTGAGGTGTGGGCCCACCTGAATCGCCTCGGGATGAGACTGCCGGGCATAGGCCCAGTCCGGGCCGGATTCATGGTGTCTCCGGCAGAGGCGGAGCAATACTTGAACGAACTGGAGGATTACATCCACTCCAGTGGTGCCCCTCGCCCGATGACAGACCGGGTGAGGGTACTGTTGAATCAGACGGTCCCTCCACAGCTATCGGCTGCCGACCTGAGGGAGCGCTTCCCCTTGCCGGAGGAATCAGGGGGCTCTTCTCGGGAGGATGAGGCGGGAGGAGGGAGCCCTTTGGAGGAGGGCGAGGTCGGAGACCGAAGCTCAGAATCCGATGACTCCGCGGAGGCTCTCGAGGTAGCATTCCGAACCTCTCTTCTTACGATCTGTTATTGAATCCATACTGACTTCTCACCAATGTTTGGGTCATGCAGGAGGAACTTGTTCGTAGGCCTCGTTCTCGCTCCTCGGCGGGTGACGATGCGGGGCCTTCAGAACCCGCGCCTATGGCTGCGTCCAGTTCTGCACCTGGTGGAACCGGGGGGTTTGAGGTGGCTCCTCCGGACTCTCCGGGCCTTCCAACAGTATACGGGGGGCCTCGTCTTGGAGTCCCGTCGGTACCGGCCCGGGAGCAGTGTTCGGAGGTTGATCTTCGTAAGTCTCCTTCACCAGTCTCTTCGTTGCCACACGTGGGCCATGCCAACTAACGTTTATGTCTCTTTCTCTCTTTCTGTCATACAGTTCTCCGACTGGCGTGGGCTGCTGCAGCGAGGCTGGTTGGGATGTCTGGCGGTGTCCCTCCCAGGGGCATGCCGGTGATGGTGACGATAATCCCTTCACCTCCTCCAGCTGCGGTGCACACCATCACTGGTGGGACCACCAGTAGGGCCATACCTGAAGTCATCGAGGTGGACTCTGAGGAAGAGGATCAACCGGTCAGTCCCAGTCCTGTCGTGCCTGCGCCGGCGTCAGGCGTCGTACCAGACTCAACACCAGATGCAGATCCCGCTGAGGAATTCCTGCAGGCATATCCCGCGTACGAGCCTGCTGACCGCGCGGATTGGGACGAAACGGCCTCTGATGAGGAAGACAGCAGCATAGTCCGTCGCCGGTCGTGGAAGCTGATCACGCGCTTTATCAGGGACACCCCCCAGGTGCAATGGCTGGCTGAAATGGATAGGCTCCGCTCGCGGTTGCGCGAGCTGTGTGCCGGGGGAGTGGATGCCCAACGCCCTCACGCGCTCATCCGAGACCTCATGGCTGAGAAGATCCGGGAGCATGATCGTGGGCTGAGCGTGGGATGGCAGAGGAGGAAGGCGACCAACATTAGGAAGCTCCAGGAGGCTGAAGGCGAGGCCCAACAGATGCAGATCCGGGCCAACGAGCTTTCAGCCACTCTCAATGCGCAGTCTGAGCTGGTCTCACACTTAAAGGCTCAGCTAGCGGAGGCTGAGGAACATATGGGGCAAACCTCTGGAAGGATGGCTGTCGTCCAGGCCGAGGTGGAAAGGGCCCGGGCCAGGGTTGACGGATTACGCTCCGCCGCTGCTGAAGAGGAGCGGGAGTTAAATCAGCGGCAACAGGCTCTGGACGCCGCAAGTCAACGGGTGGCGGAGCTGCAACGCTCTTTCGACGGAGTCAACCCGTCCATGGGGGAAGTCAACCCCCGAGTATTGTAGCAAACCCGAAGAATCTTTTATTAACACTTTTGTGCTTCAATTCTTCCTTTCTCCTTTGTTTTGAGCTCCGTAGCACGCAGGATTTCCACTGTTGAATTGTCTTGTTGCATCCCTACAATGTTTGCGGGACGTTTGACGACAATTCCCTCAAACCAGCCCAGATTCCCGAAAGATGGGGAAGGCTTGATCGGAGGAGGAACTTCCGGGATAGCCGAATTACCGTTTATCCAATGTGCTCGTATGCACGATTGGGGCAACACCAGGGGCGCTGAAATCAGTTCAAACAGATGAAAATGGGGAGTGTGAATCACGATGCCCAAATTCGAAATACTATGGAGGCGGCGTGACAATAAAGGACAACCATTAGCCGTGGCGGAGAAACGGTATCCTTACTGCGTTAGCCTGAAACGGGGACAACAAATGAGCATCGACCGCTGACCGTATTCGCAACGCGGGATTTTATCAATTTGTTGTCGATTAATCTTTCGGGACGTTGGCCCAGGACAGTTGGTGGACCATAGGTCAGACATCCTTACTATTAGGGGGTCCTTCCAGACATGAAAGAAGACGAGGGTCCGAATAAGGGGCACGCAAAGCGTGGAATATGGAGTGATGGTTTGTTCAAACAGAATCCAACACTTCAGTAGTTACACCACCGTGGTGGGTGTACGCCAGATGGGCGCATCGATCTGATCCCGGATCATTCTTTCTTCCAGATAGGGCCTCTCTGGCGAGGGATGGAAATGAGGAGGAATAGGATTTTGCGATTCCTGGGGCTGGACCCTAGGTGAAATGCCTGGGTGTCTCTACGTATCCCATGACGATGGGAATCAAGCCATACGTAGTTCTGAAAGTGCAGTTTAACGTCATGCAGGACGAGGAGCAGCCTGACTGTGTTGGTACACATCCAACCAAAACTACTAAGCCCACGTGAGTCGTGCTCGGTGTGGGAAACAAGCAGTAGTGGTGGGAATTTCCCGACGCAGAGAGGGGCAGGTGAGGGCAAAGGGATGCTCGGTGACTACCGGCCCAATGACACTAACATGATCATTCAGCGCATCTAGATGCGCGAAGAGAAAGAGCCGAGTATGATGGAGTTCCACTTGGACATGAAGGAGTGGAAATGCGTGAATCATGACGCTCGAGATTCGGATCACGATGGTGACGGCGTGGCGATAGAGGACTACTGCTGACCATATTCGCAACACAGCATCCTATCGCGTTAGCCTGAAATGGGGACAAACAAATGAGGGTCGACCGTTGACCATGTTCGAAACACGGGACCATGTCACAAATGTTGTCGAATATCCGCAGGGGCGTTGGCCCGAAACGATTGTAGGGCCCTTAGGTCCAGCATTCATGGAGAGCCCTTAAGCTTAGTATCCACGTCGTCCGAGGGTCCTTTTGGATGTGGAAGAGGATGAGGATCCAAATAGTGAGCTCACGAAGCTTGGTCATGGGATGAGGGGAATGTCCCTGTGAAAATCCCATGCTTCGGGCTTTTTGTCAAAACACATCTGAATACGTCAACGAAACGTATTAGAGAGGGAGCAGATTCCTTTCCCTTGGGGAGATCTTAGTTTATGGTCATAGACTTCGGACCATGGATTGGAAAAAGGGGATCAGGGGACGCGTGACATCACAACCTGACGTGAATGAGCTCGAGTCGAGGGACCGAACTCAAGGGTTAGGCTGGACCCGCGGGGAAGTACCCGGGCGCTCCTACGTATCTCATAAGGATGAGAATCAAGCCATACGTAGTTCTGGAAGGTTGCAGGGTAAGGTACCAGTGCCAGGGGAAAGGGGAAGTGCGGACGTGGCCCTTGCACTAAAAGAAGCGGAATTTGATGTATCTTGTTTGTTCTTTGAGGTGAATGGTTTTTTTTTTGTGAAGCGACAGGCCTAGAACTGTAGGTCGTGATGTCGCCACAAGAATCAAGCCGTGATGGGCGTTGACAAATGGCATGGCGCGTGGCCAGTACCCAACGTGATGTCCTCTACAGCGAGGTCACCACAATGCGGTGCCGTTTTTCGTCGTGCGGCCAGGACGATAATGTCACAGTTTAGGGTCGTATGATAGGACCAAGCATGCATTTTATCGTCATGCAGCGCAGACGTAGCAGAGACGATGCTAGGCGGGAAATGTGCGCAGTGTTTATAAAACACATTTGACAGAGACATGATCCCACATCAAATTGTACGCCATCCGGAGGTAAAACAGGGGAAGAGACTGGCTTCCTGAATGGGTTGTACCCGGAGACAGGGCGTCTGGGCGGTCCTACGTGTCCCATGAGGATGGGAATGTGAACGTAGTCCCGAACGGGTCTTATTTTATGGTCTTAGAGCTCGGACCAGGGAGTCCCGAAGGACGCCAGATTGCAGCTTTGTCCCCCTAACATGCAAAGGTGCGCTGAGGGATAGCGCCAAAAGTGTCGAGATTCCACCTGGACATGATGGGGTGGAAAATGATATGAATCATGCAACCAACATTCAAGGACTGAAGGGGATGGCGTGACGACAGAGGATTACTGCTGACCATGTTCGCAACACAGCATCCTGTCGCGTTAGCCTGAAATGAGGACTAACAAAACGAGCATCGACCGCTGACCATATTCGCAACGCGGGATTTTATCGATTTGTTGTCCGTAAACCTGGAGGGCGTTGGCCCGTATCGGTAGGAGAGCCCTTGGGAATAGTATCCAGGCCGTTCTTGGGGGTCCCTCCGGGTGTGAAAGATGATGGAAGTCCGAATAGAGGGGAACACGAAGCTTGACAAGTGGAAGGAACTTGACCAAGTTGAATCTGACACTCTTGGTCCTAGACCAGAGTACTCTCAATACATGGGTGAACCGCTGCGGGGAGCCAAGGGACTCAACCTTGAGGGTGATCGAGAGATGGCAGATTCCCAGGGGAAGGGGGGCATGATGCCCACAACCTTGTATCATACCTACGCACCCCCCGCTGGAGAGGGATGGACCAAGTGGTCTAGGTGACCGGGAAATCAGGATATCTCCCAGAGGTGGGGCTGGACCCGAATCTTAAACATCCAGGTGGTCCTACGTATCCCATTATGATGGGAATCAAGCCATACGTAGTTCTGAAAGGGTGCCTTTTAATGTCATGCAGGACAGGGGATAGGAGGACTGAACCTCAGAATGGGGCGTGCGTGGTGCAACTATTGCGTACCCGACGTGAATGAGGACGTAGTCCTACACTGCGCCACGCAGTCCTGTGATCAGGGTCCTGAAGGCAGGATTAGAGGGGTAAATTTGCTGAACTCAAGCTGGGTTCAGAGACAAGGGGTCTTGAACGTAGTTCCAGATGAGGGTCTTAGTTTATGGTCTTAGAGCTCGGACCGTGGATGGTGACAACTCCCAAGTAAGCACAGAGGTCAACCCAATCCCTAAGCCCACGTGAGATAAACTCGGTGTGGGAAACAAGGGGGGGACCCTCATTGCAACACATGGGGCATCCATTAAAGGGGAGTCAGCAGAGAGTTCCGAAGGACACCTTTGATGTAGCTTGTTCCTCAAACGCGCAGACGTGCACGGGGGAAAAAGTACCGAGAGTCCCGAAATTCTACTTGGACACGATGAAGTGATGAAGGGTGTGAATTGTGTACCCGGCATTTGGGCTTAATGGGTTGGCGTGACGACAGAGGAAAACTGTTATCCATGAAGGAAACACAGCGTCTGTATCGCGTTAGCCTGAGGTGGGAGCAACAAACGAGCATCGACCGCTGACCATATTCGCAACGCGGGATTTTATCGATTTGTCGTCCGAAACCCTGGGGGGCGTTGGCCCGTATCGGTAGGAGAGCCCTTGGGCTTTTGTATCCAGGCCGTACTTGGGGGTCCCTCCGGGTGTGAAAAATGGTGAAAGCCCTGATGCGGGGATACGCAAAGCCTGGAAAGCGGGCGCGGACGTGTCCGAGTAAAGCTTGGCATTCCAGGTAATGAACCAGAGTACTCTTAAGCACATTGGTGAACAGCCGAAAGAGGGATCGACGAAACAGCTCGGTGGTGCGGGAAACATGGTGTGGTCACTACAAGACCCTCGTAAATGAGGACATAATCCCACACCGCACCATATGATCTCTTCATGGAGGAAGGATGGGCCAAGGGGCCAAGATGGGATGAGGATTCCCGAGAGATGGGGCTGGACCCGGATTTTGGACATCCAGGTGGTCCTACGTATCCCATTATGATGGGAATCAAGCCACACGTAGTTCTTGAAGTGCAGTTTAACGTCATGCGGGACTTGGGTGGGGAGTAATATACTCCTGAGCAAGGTGTATAGTATGGCGAAAAACCGACGTGAATGAGGATGTAGTCCTACACCATACCGTACAATCCTATAAGATAGGTCCTGGGCCGCGGCCTAGAAAGGCCGAGGGGCCTGAGGCTGAGCCTCGGTCAGGAGGGCCTGACCGGTTTGTAGTTTAACGTCTTACATGAGGACGGGGGGCCAGGGGCCCAAGGAGGCTAAGAGGCCTGAGGCTGAGCCTCGTAAGGGGAGTTGTACGGCGTGGTACATGATCCCGACGTGAATGAGGACGTAGTCCCACACCACACCGTACGCTCCGGGTGAGGAATCGTGGGCTGTGGTCCCGATCACTAGCACCACCTGGGGGAAGTTTATCACCTCAGGATGGGGCAGAATGAATCACTGTTGACCATAGTCGAAACACAGCGTTCCTATGGTGACCCGCATGGGGGCAACAATTGAGGGTCGACCGCTGACCAAATTGGCAACGCGGGACCTGTTTCAATTTGTTGCTTGAGAAACCCTCAGGGGCGTTGGCCCGTATCGGTAGGAGAGCCCTTGGGCTTTGTATCCAGGCCGTTCTTGGGGGGGGGGCCCTCCGGGTGTGAATCCATCCACGAAAGGGGCAAACACCTCCAGGGGGGAATGTGCAGCCGGGTCGAGGCTTGCTCGACGTGGGCCGGGGCAAAAAATGTGCACCCTGCCGTGTCTTAACCCGAGGGGAAGATTTCGGCTTTTGGGCTGGGCCAACAGACGAAATGTCTGGGCGTTCCTACGTATCTCATAAGGATGAGAATCAAGCCATACGTAGTTCTTGAAGGCCATGCAGTTTAGCGTCATGTGGTAAGGACGTGGGAGGGTAGAAGAACGGAGCGGGCGCATGGTGCGACCTTTACAATCTTTGCGTGAGTGGGGTTGCATGAGCGGGGCCAAGAAGGCCGACGCCCTGCTACACAAAGATCCTCCAAGGAGACCATTCCCAGGGGGAATAGTGGAAGAGAGAAGCTTGGGGCTGGGCTCAAGACGAGGCGCCCGAGCGTTCCTACGTATCCCATAAAGATGAGAATCAAGCCGTACGTAGTTCTTGACATGCAGTTTAACGTCATGCGGGACGAGGGGTATCTCGTTCGGGGATGTGTGCGGCATGGTCATGATCTCAACGTGAGAACGTAGTCCTACACTGTACCGTACAATCCCGTAAGAGGGTAAGTCGGAGAGAAACGAGGGGGGCCTGGGGCCAGACCTCGGTGGAGACGGGGCCAGGGGCCCAAAGAGGCCGAGGGGCCTGAGGCTGAGCCTCGGTCAGGAAGAACTGACTGACTTGCAGTTTAACGTCTTGCAGTGAGGACGGAGATACAGTTTAAGGTCATGCGGGACCATCTCGCAGTTTAGGGTCATGCGGGACCATCTCGCAGTTTAGGGTCATGCGGGACCATCTCGCAGTTTAGGGTCATGCGGGACCATCTCGCAGTTTAGGGTCATGCGGGACCATCTCGCAGTTTAGGGTCATGCGGGACCATCTCGCAGTTTAGGGTCATGCGGGACCATCTCGCAGTTTAGGGTCATGCGGGACCATCTCGCAGTTTAGGGTCATGCGGGACCATCTCGCAGTTTAGGGTCATGCGGGACCATCTCGCAGTTTAGGGTCATGCGGGACCATCTCGCAGTTTAGGGTCATGCGGGACCATCTCGCAGTTTAGGGTCATGCGGGACCATCTCGCAGTTTAGGGTCATGCGGGACCATCTCGCAGTTTAGGGTCATGCGGGACCATCTCGCAGTTTAGGGTCATGCGGGACCATCTCGCAGTTTAGGGTCATGCGGGACCATCTTTTTCCCTAGGCGAAGTATCGCTTGAGGAATCTGGCATTGGTGGGAGGGGTTACACGCTCTTCATCTGTGGTCACCAAGGAGTAAGCTCCATTGGGGTAAACCTTATGGATGATATAAGGCCCTTCCCATTTGGGTTCTAACTTGGGCGGCTTCCTTCTGGGAATCATTGGCGCTCGCAGGGCCAGCACCAGGTCACCCTGTAGAAAAGAGCGGAGACGAACCTTCTTGTCAAAAGCCCTTTCCATCTTGTCCTGATGCCTTTCCAGATTGTGCAGGGCACGAAGCCGGTTCTCGTCCAGTGCCTCTAGCTCAGCTAGACGGATCTCGGCTACCTCATCTGATGTCTGGTGATCATAAACGGCCGTGCGTAGCGACGGCAGCTGGATCTCAATGGGTAGGACGGCCTCAGCTCCATACACCAGGGAATATGGGGTCACCTGGGTAGAGTTGCGAGTCGTCGTCCGGTAAGCCCAGAGGGCGTTGGGGAGCTTGTCCGGCCAACTCTTCTTGTTCTGACCAACCATCTTCTGCAGAATGTTAGAGAGGGTCTTGTTGAACGCCTCGATCTGTCCATTTGCCTGTGCGTGGTAGCGGGAGGTATGGTTTGACCGGATGTCGTACTTAGCGTACAATTTCTTCAATTCAGCTGCTCGGAAGTTGGTGCCGTTGTCAGTGAGGACGGCGTGAGGGACCCCAAACCGGTGGATGATGTTGGAGCTCACAAAGTCAACGACGGAACGGGCCTTGACCTCTTTGAGCGGAACTGCTTCTGCCCACTTGGAGAAGAAATCTGTAGCAGTCAGGATGAACCTACACTGGCGGGCTGTTGCCGGCGGGTACGGTCCCACTACATCGAGTCCCCATACCGCAAATGGCCAAGAGTACTTGGTGGGGTGGAGGGGTTCTGGCGGCCGATGCAAGAAGTTCGCGTGCACTTGGCACGCGTGGCATCTCTTGGCGTATCCAATACAATCGTGGATCATGGAGGGCCAGAAGTACCCTAGCCTCCGGATTTGATGGGACAGCTTCGGCCCAGCTTGATGGGCGCCACAGGAACCGGCGTGAACCTCTTGCATAACTTGAGGTATCTCTACTCCTTGGATGCAACGAAGGAGGACACCATCAAAACTCCGTTTATAGAGGGTCTTCTCAAGGCTAGGGCCGCTCTGGAGGGTAAATTGAAGTGCGCGGCGTCGGATTCGCTCGCGCTCGGCCCGGTTGTCCGGGAGCTGACCATTTTGGAGATACTCGACAAAAGGTGCTCTCCAATCGGGGGTCGTTTCAACCACTGCATCCGACGAACCCGGGACTTCCGATACGGAGGGTCCGGCGGTGAGATGACTTACCCGCAGGCTATCACGGTCCTCTTGGGTGACGGGAGCAATGACTCTCCGGTGGGCCACGTGTATGACCAAATCATCTTGCTCGGGTTCTGCGAGCGATGCGGCTAAGCCAGCTAGGGCGTCCGCTTGGCCGTTCTGCGACCGCGGGACATGGGTAACCTCTGGCCGAGAAGAGAACTGGGCCATCAGGAGGAGGGTGTACTCCAGAAACGGTGCAAGCTCTGGCTTCCTGACGACGTAGTCGCCATTAACCTATTTGATTACCAGCTCAGAATCTCCTTTCACATGTAGATGGGGTACATGGATCTCGAGGGCCAACTCGAGGCCGGTGATGAGAGCTTGGTACTCTGGCTCGTTGTTCGTACAACCTTCTGACAGCAGGAAGGAGTACGGCAGGACGGCTTGCGTCGGGGTAATGAAAACAATACCCAGACCCACTCTGTTGAGCTTGGGGTCGTTGAGCCTTCTACCGGTGGGGCTCCGGGAGGCGCCGTCGAAATGCATTTGCCAACACGGGACAGCGTGATCGACCGAGAGAATCGTCTCATCGGGGAAATCCAGGTCCAGGGATTGATCCGCGGAGGTTGGATGGGCAGCTAAAAATTCTGCCAACGCCTGTCCCTTAACGGCCTTCTGAGGCACAAACCTGATGTCAAACTGCTGGAGAATTACTGCCCACCGCGCTAGTCGGCCAGTCAGCATGGGGCGGTTCAGGATGTACTTCAGCGGATCCACCCGAGAGATCAATTGCACCTCGTGGTGTTGCAGGTAGTGTCGCAACTTCTGCACGGCGAAGACGAGCGCAAGGCAGCTCTTTTCGATAAGGGAATATCTGACCTCCGTATCGAGAAGCATGCGACTGAGATAGTAGAGACTGTTCTCAGTGCCCTCGTTATTCTTCTGGGCGAGCAGCGCGCCGAGGGATCTTTCCAGGGCGGTCACGTAAAGGACCAGCGGCTTTCCAGAGACGGGTGGCATCAAGACCGGAGGTTGGAGCAGGTACTGCTTGATTTCCTTGAAGGCGATCCGACACTCCTCATCCCATTCGTAGGCAGCGCCTTTCTTCATGAGCCGAGAAAAGGGCTTACACTTGCCGGCCAGGTTCGCAATGAATCGGCGTATATAGGCTAAGTGGCCTTGCAGGCCTCGAAGCTCCCGAATGTTGCTCGGGGGAGGCATTTGGCTGATGGCCTTGATCTTCACCGGGTCGATCTCGATACCTCGGTATCTGACAACAAAGCCCAGAAACTTCCCGGAGGTGACCCCGAAGGCACACTTCAGCGGGTTCATCTTCAGGTGACGGGAACGGAGGAAACCGAACACTTTCTCAAGGTCTTTGAGATGGTCCTGGCGCTGATACGATTTGACTACAAGGTCATCCACGTAGCATTCCACCAATGTCCCGAGGATCGGTTTGAATATGCGATGCATAGCCCTCTGATAAGTGGCACCTGCATTTTTTAAACCGAATGGCATTACCCGGTAGCAAAAGGTACCCTGGGGAGCCCTGAAGGCAGTGGACTCCTCATCTTCGGGGGCCATCCGGATCTGGTTATACCCGGAATATCCGTCCATAAAAGAGAGGGCTTGGAACCCGGCCGTGGCGTCAATCAACAGCTCCCTCACTGGAAGTGGGAAGTCATCCTTTGGGCAGTGGCGATTGAGATCGCGGAAGTCGATGCAGACCCTAATCTGCCCATTCTTCTTCCTGACTGGCACAATGTTGGCGAGCCATTTGGGGTACTGGACCTCTTTGACGAAGTTGGCCTTGATTAGCTTATCAACTTTAGCCTCAACCATAGCGCCATGGGAAGGGTGCATTTTCCTGGGAGGCTGCTTAAACCCACGATGTTTTACCGGGAGGCCCAGACGGTGGACGGCCACTTGGGGATCCAGTCCTGGCATCTCATCGTAACTCCAGGCAAACACATCGCGGTGCTGTTTGAGGAAGTCCACATACTGCCGCCGCTCCTCGAGGGACATGGCCGCACTGATCAATGTGGGTCTTGGATCTGCCTCGCTGCCAAGGTTCACCTGCACCAGCTCATCAACCGTGGTAGAGACGCCTTCTTCAAAGGATGGGGGAGCATCCTCCAAGTCTTCCTCCCCAGCCGGGGGGGGGACTTCCCGTGACGGAAGGTGCTTCTGGGCTCTCAAAACCCGAGGGGCAGCTGGTGCCGGCTTGGGCAGCAGCAGTCATCACATCAGGAGACTCACTCGTCGTGGAGACCATAGCAATGAATGCATTTGACCCTATCCCATCCGGCCTTCGGCCTAAGGGGCCACGCTTGACGATATCAAAGCAGTGGTGACGTGTCGGCCAGAGTCGGTTGATTCCATCCCGGCGAAATAGACACGTATGGCGCACCGCTGTTGTCATGAGCCTGACATCCCGGTACCGCACAGGGGTAGGAGATTCCGGGATGACCCGAGCCTGGTTGGTGTAGGAGTACGAGGTGATTCTCCGCCGTCGCTTGGACGCGGGAACATGCCTTCCTTGCGTACCCGAAACAACAAAACATTGTCCCATGTCGGGGGTCGTGGCTTCCAACCGGTGGATTGGGAGGATGTAGGCGTCGTCCATGCTCGCCCAGGGATTACTTGCGATTGGAGCGGGCTCATCCTCGCTGACCAGGATCTGCTTGTCTTTGCTTTTGTAATAACCCGCATCCAGATAGCGGGCCTCACAAAAAGCAAAGGGGGACGCGTCTCCTTGGATCACGCCTACTCGACCGTTGAGCGAGTACTTAAGGCACTGGTGATACGATGAGGGGACCGCATCATGCAGGTGGAGCCATGGCCTACCCATCAGTGCGTTGTAGGCGGTGTCCTGAGAAACAACCATGAACTCGGTGCTGGCAATTAAGCCACCGAACTGGGTCTTCAGGCGGATCTTGCCGACCGGGGTTTGCTCTGTCCTGTCGTACCCCTGAATCCTGAGGTCAAAGGGAGTCAAATCACCTTCAGACAAACCCAGTTTTCGCAACGTCCGGGTCGGAATTAGATTGATTCCAGAACCCGTGTCAACGAGGCAGCGGCGGACTTCCACACCGTTAAAGTGGCCAGTGACATACAGTGGGCGAATGTGCCCCTGTATAGGAGGGTCTTCGTCTTCACCAGAGAACGAGATAACCGCCTGACATTCGGCGTTTTCAATCGTCTCGGTATGGAAGGCCTTCGCAGCTGCCACTTCCGTCTCGAACTGGAGGGGGCTCCTTAGGGCCTCGGCAAGTGCCTCGCGCATCTCGGATGACAAGCGCAGGGCCTCAAGGATGGAAAGCCTCGCCGGAATGCCGGCTAAGTGCTTTAGGACATCATACTTGCGTGCCAAACGCGAACCTCTGCTTACAGGGGGTTTTTCGGCATTTGGAGGCATAGCGGGTCCTGCTGGTTGAACTTGCGGTCGGCTAGCACTGGGTACGTCCTGCTGCCTGCTAGTAGAAGCCTGGGGAGTAGTCGCCGGGCTAAGGTCGAACAGCGGGAGCTGGCCCGTCGCCGGGCGAGACTGGCTGTGATACGAACGAGGCGGCTCTCCCTGATCCAGCAACACGAATGGCGGTGGAGGTAGAGCCGAGGGTGCTGAATGGGTCTGCGCGTGCTGAGATCTGCGCTGAGCCTGCTGCCTCGTCTCGGTAGCGTGCACGGCTTGGTCACAAGTGCCTGCTGACATACCTCGGTGACCGGCGCGATCGCGATTCCGCCGACGTTGACATCGGCTGGAAACATTGGGGCGGTCTGCCTGGGGTTCCCCTTCGTCGGGGGTCATATAGGGCTTTACCAGCTCCACGGTGTTAACCGAAGCGTACCCTTGACTATCACTCGAAGAGTCATCCACCGCTGGGCGGATTCTGGGGGGAATGCCCATTTCAGGAGGCATAAAGTCGCCAAGAGTGCGGGATGACGACGGCACTGGCGGTGCACGTTGCTTCTTCTTACGTCGCCGCTGCTTGCCCTTTTGGGTAGAGGTCGACTGTGAGGACGATGCTGAGGCACCGGCTGTTTCTTCTGAAGGTTCCGGCTGCTTCAGGCGTGCCCGGATGATACCCTGGGCACGGACGACAGTTTTTCGAGCCATCCAGTTGTCGTATTTCTGGGACCCGCGGCTAGGGACCTGTTGCCACTCACCCTCGCTGTCACTGCCGATTTCTGATCCCGCAAAGACGCCTGCCACCTGAGCTGGCGCTGGGCCCAGCTTGACTATGTTGTTGTTGACCTGGTCCTGAAGCCAGTCTTTAAACACATAGCATCGCTTGAGGGTGTGCCCCAGGATCCGATGATAAGGGCAGTAGTTGGGGTGATCAGTGAGAGGCGCCTCTGCCGGTCTCCTGCACTCAGGCAGACGCACAATCCCTTGCTCCAGAGCACTTCGGAAGTAACCAGGGACCTGATTTTCGTTGAACGAATAGGTATGGTATTTTATTTCCGGGTAAGGAGCCCTGGGGGCCTGATCCTGTCGAGGGACCGGAGGGGCCTGCCGAGGGGGCGGCGCCTGGTTGTCTCGCCTAGGTGGCGGTGGCGCGTTGCACGGGGGAACCTGTCGGTTCTGAGGCGGTCGCTGCTGGGCAGGAGCCTGTGCTTGAGGTGGAGGACCTCTGCGGGGTTGCGGGGGTGGTACCGCCGGTAGCAATTCCAGCTGCCTCGGGGCTTCTATTTGAGCCACTGCGGCGGGTTCAGCCCTGGCGGCCCTCCTGGCTGGGATCATTGGGGGCAGCAAACGTGCCTGACTAGCCTGTTGCAGGGCCTCTTCGAGGCGCTGGGCCTTATCCGAGAAATCTCTGAACCCCCCAGGGTAATTCTGGGTAATCAAGGAGGGTACCAGCTCTGTCTTTACGTTCCCCACACACATCGTCAGTAATTGCTCCTGAGTCAGTGGCATATCGAGAGAATACGTAAGTCCTTTCCGCCGGGCGATGAAGTCTGCAACCCGCTCATCAGGCCTCTGTTTGCACTTAAAGAGGTCCGCGATGCTGGTCTTCCGCGTGGTGGAGCTGAACTGGTACAAGAACTGCCGGCGAAGATCTTCCCAACCGGTCACTGATCCGATGGGGAGCTGGCTGTACCAGACGAATGCCGGACCTTCCAACGTCTGTACAAAACATCGGAGCTTAGCGGCTTCTTGCTGAGCCGGGGTCCCCAACATGGGGCCACACCTGGAAGAGAAATGAGCCAAGTGCTGGGGTGGGTCCCCTGTCCCGTTAAAAGGCGAGAAAGTGGGGTTCCCAAAACCCGGAGGCGCGGGCATATCATCCACCCACGCGGGATAAGGCTTGCCATCGGGTGGGACCGCCACCTGCCGTGTCTCCAACTCCTCGAGGCGGGCTGTGAGTGCCGCAATAAGGTCCTCCGAGTGGGGGTCCCTGTCTTGACGGGGATCCCTAACCACAAGCGCATTGCCAGGTTCTTCAACGCGGTAGACGGCTTCTGCTGCTCGCGGGTTGACTGGTTGGACGACCTGTTGGGCGGCCGGGGGAACCCGGGTTGGATTCTTCAGATTGCCCCGTCGCTCAGGGGGGTTTGGCGAGACGTATCGCGCCCTCTTGCCGTACGTTCCGGCTTCCGCCCTGTCCGCGGCAGTAGCATGATCAGGGTTGCCCGGAGGCATCTCACCGGGGGGAAATTGTTCCTGCCCCTGCTGTCCCGGCCTGGGATTACCATAGTCGGGTCGTCGCTCTGTGGCGCGTTCAGCCAAGAGTTCGTCGACCAGCCTCTTCTGTTCAGCAAGCTGCTGGCGCAACGTGGCCTTCTCAGGATCTTCGTCCGTTTTCTGCACAGAGGCGGACGGGTCGGAGTGCTTGGCTATTCCGACGTGCTCCTTACCCTTGCCAGTGCTTCGACCGAGCGCCAGTGACTCGGTGGGTACAGGGAGGCCTAGCAGGTTCCTTTGATGACGGGTGACTCTCCCTGATGGGTCGAGTAGTGGCGGTACGCACTCGGTTGGTATGTCCCCATCAAGGAACTCAAGCTCATCTTCCTTATCCACAACGTCGGCCATGTGGACTGTGACCCCTCTTGAGGGCATATCCTCAATGTCGCATAGCGAATCAGGCTGTCGTAGAATAGGGTCGAAGAGGAGAGCGGCATAGCGTCCCCAACCACGGACTTGCACATGGGGGGTAGCTTCCCTGACAATCTTGCGGAGTGCCTTGAAACTCTGAACGCATCTTCGTTGGAGGGCACCCTGATGACCGGGCGACTCGGGGTGCTGGGCCACAAGGAGCACCGCTGCATCAATCAGGCGGCACTGTTTGCCAATCTCCTCGAAGTGCTCCCGACTCCTGGGGTACACTACCCGTTCCCAACGGAGGCGGAAGTGCGTCGCCCACAGGGTCCGACAAAGGCATCCCACTTCTTCAGGGGTAAGCGACTCGGGTATGCGGAAATTCAACGCTGCCGTGGGCCAGAACTTCTCTGGGAAATAGTCCGCTGCAAGAATACTCCAGAAGCTCCTGGGTTCATCCTCGGAGTTCGGCCCTACATTTCCCCACTCATCAACCGGGGGTGGCTGAGGGACCGGTAGCGGCACCGAGGCGGACCTCTGGGATAGAAAACTCGACGGTGGAGAATACGGCAAGCGGGCAGACTGGCCACCGTACTCTGGGCCTTCCTCTGAAGAGCGAGGTGACCTGACCACGATGTCACGATAGGACGGGCTAATAGCCGCTACTTCGGGTACGGGAATCGCCGTTACCGGTGTCCGGTCATGTCGTGGCTCTACCACCGTTGACCCCCAAAACAGCTCCTCGGGATCCCGGGTAGAGGAAGAGGGCGCTTCGGGCGACGGTGGCGGTGACTGCGCGGTCGAAACCTGCGGAATTCCCAGGATTTCTTCCTCCTGGATGTACCTGCGGAGAGAGACGGGAATCCGGTGGACCTCAAACTCCGGGAGAATGAGGCTGACGCGTCTGGTTCCTGCCCCAGTCCTTGATACGGAGGAGCTGGGAGAAGGTTCCATCGCTGAATCGCATTCCGCTTCCGAATCGGAGAAGCGGGCAGGTTTGATCCCCCCCTGGGCCTTCCCAGGATTCTTCTTGTGGCGGCGACGACCCGCTCTTCTGCCCCTGGGTGGCTCTTCGGGACAGGGTTGACCCCTATCAGGTAGCCCTGGGGCGGCGCTAGCGCCGTGGCGGAGAGGGCCCCCACTTGAGACAGCCGAGGTGCGAGGGGAACCAGGGAAAATATCAAAGGGTACATGGGGAGGACCTCCATGAACAGTACCCACGTGGGCGGGGCCTCTGTTGGAACCGGCAGGAGCATGGGGAAGGCCTCCACGGTCGATGCGAGTGGAGCGAGGCTGACCTTCACTCCTCGAATTGCTGGGGCGAGGAGGAACTTCGTCAGTCGCAGAGAGGACGTAGGGGGGACCCCCACGTCGAAGGACCGGATGGACGGTGCCTTCAGACGGATGGGCTTCATACCCTGTACAGCGGGCGCGGGAAGTGTTTCCGCGCTGAGCATCACTGCCCCGGGGCAGGTCTTCCTGCAGGATGGGGGCAGCATGAGGCATGCCTCCACGACGAACCTCGGAGCGGGGAAGGCCCACGATCTGTGGAGTAGTGCTACGGGGAGGACCTCCGTACGGGGTGGCATCACCGCGGGTTAGCTCGCGACGATCATCACTGTGGCCTGCAACCTGGAGCGTCAACCCAGCCTGCCCATGGGGCGGCTGGGGTCTCAATCTTGGTTGAGCGAAGGGGTGCCCCTGCTCAATGTAGGCGGGGGCTTCATAATGTACGTCGGCGGTGGCTCGGGCCACTATAGCTGTTGATGTGGACGCGGCTAGGCGAGCGTCCTCAGCCCGGGCCCGGCGCTGACGTCGGGTCAGGCGGGCCGGTGCAGGTGGTGCAGGGACATAGTCTGCCTGTTCTTCCTGTGGGGCCGGACGGCGGCGCTGACGTGGCCGGACGGGAGCTCTGGCCTGGGAGTCCCGGGTCGGGGCCCTGAGCGGACTGAGCCGGACAACACCTGCCTCTTCAGCATAAGGCGAAGAGTCGTCAAGGCGTTCCGGGGATAGGCTCCCGAAACGATTGAATGTCTGGGTGGGAAGCGGAGGCTCCCTGCGCGGCCTGTTAGGGCGGCGTTGACGGCGGGGCCTGGAAGCATCCAGGTCCAAACGGGCCATATCCCTGGTCGGGATGACCCCTTGTTCCTCATACCTGCGCACGAGGCTGTTGATCACCCTTCGTTGGATGACCTCTGATGGGGAAAGGGGACGTGGACGTCCCGCATCCCGCGACGCGCCAGCCGTCGTGGCGGTAGTGGCGCCATGTGGAGTGGCCGTAGTGGTGTTGCCCCTGCCCCTGCGCGGGCGAGGAGCGGATGGTGACCGCATAGCAACCTGATTCCTGACAAACGAAGGGATCAACTCATCAGTACTGAGAGGAAAAGGATTGACAGCCAGTTCCCCAGCATTCTTCCATCCCCATGTCTGTGAGAAGGATCCACGCCAACACGCTGCAGAGCGGAGCGCCCCACGTTCTACTACCCCGACTTCGGGTGAGTTCCACGACAGGCCCGCCATTTGCTTGGCGGGGCCAGGCACCGGATACCTGGATCCGGTGACACGTCAATCTACCGGTGTCTCGAACGCTACTAATCTCCATGCTGAGGAGAAGAATTTTACGTCGGGTTCACCATTTCTGTTTCCGACGCTTTCGCCGGGGCGCGCGCGCATCCGTCCGCGGAGGAGGGGGACGCGCGGCTTTGTTGCCCCGCATTCCCGCTTTCCAAAGGCGGGCGGCATTCGTTCCTTGTTCAGGTACGTCTGCTCCTTGATCGAAACGGGATGATGGGATGTCGGTTCTTCCTCCTGTGGATTCCTCCTCAGAACTCGTCACCTAGTCCGGGTCTCCCTTATAGATTTAATACGTAGTTCGTGAAACTCTTCCCAGTGCCATGTTTCCATGGACGCCGGTTAATTACGCTGCTTCTGTCGGGACATTCCAAAGGGTCCAGTCAGGGCAGCAACCTTCGGTCAGGGGAGTAATCACGTTTGAGGCATCGGTAGCGTGTCTGGATGCTGGGGTGCCTGGCATGTCTGTATGTTGTCCTTGATCACAAGGCTTCTCGAGGGCGTGGAAACCCGAGGCATCCCACATCGAGCGCGGGGGGTTACATGTCATAGACACGTACCTGAGGTTTTCCTCAGCTTCCCGTGTTCAACACAGGGTATGTTTGCAAGATTAACGTCTAGCAAAGACGGTTACGCCAAAGGCGTTCCATCCGAGGTTTTCCTCAGGCATCTCATGTTTACCACGAGGTAGGTCACGAGTTTAACGTCTCGCGGAGACGGTTGAGAATGGAATGGGACCATCGCAGGGGTGGTGACGACGAAGTTGGGCTTGAGCCTTAAAGGGGCTTCCTACGTATCCCCGTGGCAGGGAATCAAAGTCCGCGTAGTTCGGGATGGTGCCGGTAAACCGACGTGATGGTGGACCTTGGTCCGATGGGCATCGTCAGCGTACCTACATGAGGGTGGACCTTGGTCCGGTGGGGGTTGGGCTTGAACCTCGTGGAGGTTTCCTACGTACCATGCCTTGACATGGATCAAAGTCCTCGTAGTTCAAATGATACAGTTTAGCGTCATGCGGGACGGTAATGAACCCTGACGTGAATAAACGACGGGTGGTGGGTGTCGGTGAGCCGACATAAGTGAGGGACCTTGATCCACTATTGTTGGGCTTGAACCTCGTGGAGGCTTCCTACGTACCATGCCTTGACATGGATCAAAGACCACGTAGTTCAGGTGGGAATGGGTCACAACGGCTTACCGCTGGACTGGAATGTAGTTTAACGTCGTGCTGGACGTAGGTAGAACACGACGTGAATTGGGTGATGAGTGGGCTTGAACCTCATGGAGGCTTCCTACGTACCATGCCTTGACACGGATCAAAGACTTCGTAGTTCAAATGGTTTGGTCGCAATGGCTTACCACCGGACCGGGATGTAGTTTAACGTCATACTGGACGGGGGTGAAACCCGACGTGAAAGACGGGCGGGCTTGAACCTCTTGGAGGCTTCCTACGTACCATGCCTTGACAGGGATCAAAGACCTCGTAGTTCAGATGGTGGGTTTGTCGGTAGACCGACGTGAAAGCAGACCTTGGTCCACTGATGGTGGGATTGAACCTCGTAGAGGCTTCCTACGTACCATGCCTTGACACGGATCAAAGTCCTCGTAGTTCGGATGAGGAGTTTGTCGGTAAACTGACGTGAAAGCAGACCTTGGTCCGCTGATGGTGGGCTTGAACCTCGTAGAGGCTTCCTACGTACCATGCCTTGACACGGATCAAAGTCCTCGTAGTTCGGATGGGGAGTAGACCTTGGTCCACTGATGGTGGGCTTGAACCTCGTGGAGGCTTCCTACGTACCATGCCTTGACACGGATCAAAGTCCTCGTAGTTCGGATGGGGAGTAGACCTTGGTCCACTGATGGTGGGCTTGAAACTCGTGGAGGCTTCCTACGTACCATGCCTTGACACGGATCAAATTCCTCGTAGTTCGGATGGGGAGTAGACCTTGGTCCACTGATGGTGGGCTTGAACCTCGTAGAGGCTTCCTACGTACCATGCCTTGACACGGATCAAAGTCCTCGTAGTTCGGATGGGGAGTAGACCTTGGTCCACTGATGGTGGGCTTGAACCTCGTAGAGGCTTCCTACGTACCATGCCTTGACACGGATCAAAGTCCTCGTAGTTCGGATGGGGAGTAGACCTTGGTCCACTGATGGTGGGCTTGAACCTCGTGGAGGCTTCCTATGTACCATGCCTTGACACGGATCAAAGTCCTCGTAGTTCGGATGGGGAGTAGACCTTGGTCCACTGATGGTGGGCTTGAACCTCGTAGAGGCTTCCTACGTACCATGCCTTGACACGGATCAAAGTCCTCGTAGTTCGGATGGGGAGTAGACCTTGGTCCACTGATGGTGGGCTTGAACCTCGTGGAGGCTTCCTACGTACCATGCCTTGACACGGATCAAAGTCCTCGTAGTTCGGATGGTTTTGTCAGGGTCGGTGCTCACTCTAAGCCCACGTGAGTCATGCTCGGTGTGAGAAACAAGAGGTTGCAAGGACCTGACGATCACGTCGCGAAGGGTGCGTCCGTGAGAAGCGAAATGGGGCTTACGCGTTGAGCGGACCATGGTGTTGGGACTTACTCCGGGATGGAGGCCCATGGCGCGACAAAGCGCGGGGAAGATGGACCTTGGTCCGACAATGGGAGGTGCCTCGTTCCCTATCACGTCCTCCACTGACCTTGGTAGTGGGGAAGTACCGAGATGCACGGGTGCAATCATCCGTACCAAAGGTTAGGGATTTACGCTCTGAGGCGACCCTTCCCCTGCGAACATACACCACTCCGACAAGGAGGATCTCATTCCAGGTGCGGAAGAGTTCCATTCCCGTGGAGACGAGTGGTGTAATGAATGCTCGAGCTGGGGGGACCCTTCGTGAGGGAGACGAGGTTGGGTCACAGTTTAACGTCATGTGTTGAGGACGTGGTGCTTGGCAGTTTAACGTCCTGCAGCTCGGACGAGGTGGGTTCACTCCACACCCCTAGGGCTTACATAACCGGTACCCTCTGGTCCTTGGGGAAGGGAAGGTGTCGGTAAGGCCATGGTAAAGGGGGGTCGCGGGAGGAACCATCGAGGGGTCCACGTTAGCGTGGCTATGCGAAGAAGCAATAGCCGTTAGCGTGCCTATGCGAAGGAGCATTGGGCGAAGCAACGCTACGGGAGGTGTTGTCCATGGGACTTTGAAATCACATCGTGCAAACCTGGAGGGTCGCACGGAAGGAGGAATCGCTAAGCAGAGGAGTGTGCTTTGCGAAGTGGGGTGCCTTGGCCTTAGCATGGGGCATAGGTGGAAGTGGGAGGTGCTTCGCGAAGTGGAACAGTGTTCGCGGAGCACTGCCTCGCGAAGGAGTGGTTCGCGAAGCAGGGTCCTGCCAAGCAAAGTGCCTCGCGATGCATAGTTATCCTGCCTTGGCATAGGGATTAATAGCATGGGTTGGGTGTTTCGCGAAGCACGAGTGCTCCGCGGCTGCCCGGGTTCCCTTGGGAATCCCCTTCCTTTGCGAACGCCCTTGGGCTTCGCGAAGGGCATCCCTCTCGGAAGAGGGGCTCAGGACGAAACAAATCAGAGTCGTCTCGCGAAGTTGAAATACCTCGCGGAGCTCATGATTCCCGGGGCAAAGCTTGCTTCGCGATTCGGGAGAGGAGAAGCCGAAAGGTCGGATTGTCCGTCTCGGGGACTCAGGGGGAGTCGAGTATTTATAGGGAAGGGGCGCCGCGAAGCAGGGCTCGCGCGCCGCCTCTT
The DNA here is from genome assembly GCA_963277665.1 of Viscum album. NCBI lineage: Eukaryota > Viridiplantae > Streptophyta > Magnoliopsida > Santalales > Viscaceae > Viscum > Viscum album. The sequence goes on along the minus strand of OY728148.1, from coordinate 492,738,306 downwards.
GAGCTTCGCGGCGCGCTCGCGAACGTCAAACGCGCTCGCGGAGGATCACCGCCTCTGGTGCTTCGCGGCGCCGCCAGGGCTGGGGCGCTTCGCGGAGGGGCTTCGCGGCTGTGCTTCGCGGCTGTGCTTCGCGATGCAGCACGCCGGCTGTCTTTTTCGTTCCTTCCTTTCGGGCCATATTTTTTTGGCGCCAACATCAATAAAAATATTTTATTAATGTATTATTTATTTCAAATATCCAATAATTCATAAGTTCATTAATTGAATATTAATATTAACCAAATTGATAGTTTGTGCATTATTGTATCAGAATAAAAATCTATGACAATGCATTAATAATAGGGTAAAATTATATTTATTATTATATAAATAATCATTTACATACTCATATTTCTAGGGTCTTCATGCATATCCCTTTAATATAGGTAAAAATTCCTTATGTGTAAGTAATTTAATTGTGGGACTTTCATGGGGTAGTTCAACAAACATGGTTTGAGTTTTGATCTTAATGATCTTGATATTCTCTCGAAAAAGTTTTAGATCAAGCTTATGTTTTTGGATAACCCATTGTGATTGGTCATGTGAAAATCTAAGAAATGATATCTTCTTCAGAAGATCTGATAAATGGGATTCATAGGGTAAGATCCTACTGGTTGAGGGCATCACTTCATTTTTCTATGTCAATTATATCTGTTCAAATACTATATTAATACTAATAATGTGATCACTATTCAAAGGATATATTATCCAAGGTAATGATTATTAGTGGTAATTTAAATCCAAATTGAAGAATACAAAAAAATTAGTGAATTTGTTTTCTATAACCGTATTATATCATATAACATTTCATTAAATCAAAAGTGGAATTTTATTTATAATAGTTATTGTCATTACAATATTCCCCCTTAAGAAATTTCTGCCCTAAAATGTTCATTTACCATAATATAAAAGATGAGGGTAACTTAATTTAATCACATCCTATGGTTCCTATACTGTTTATTCGAACTGGTGGTTTCTCCACAACACTTTGACTAGGGTCATTGTCTTATTTCGTAGAACCTTTTCTCAACATTCAATTATTTTCACCAAATTCACTACATAGGAAAGATCATTATCCTATGGTAATACATCTCGATTGAGTATAGATGAGGGGTCTGGTATGTATTTCCCCAATAGGGATACATGGAATACATCATGTACTTGTGATAGGTTCGGTGGGAGTGCTGGTCGATAGGCCACTGCTCCGATGAAATCAAGAATCTAGAAGATTTCAATGTATCTTCAACTAAGATTTCCCTTTTTCCAAAGTCTCATCACTTTATTATATATAGATATGCAGACGAATACCATGTCTCTAAAATAAAACACTGTGTCTCATCGATGAATGTCATCACAACTCTTCTATCGACTATGGGAAGTGTTGATGTGATACTGAATGGTCTTAACCTTCTCCACCATTTCCATAACTATTTCAATTCCTATAAGTTTTCATTCCCCAACTTCATCCCAACATGACAGTGTTCTACACCACTTCCTATAAGGTGATTCATAATGAGCCATTTGGATGCTCAAGTGGAAACTATTGTTGTACGAGGACTCGGCCAATGGAATATGTTGGTCTCATTCTCCTTTTAAGTCAATTGAGAATGTTCCCAAAATTTCTTCAAGTGTTTGTATTGTCCACTCATATTGGCCATTAGATTGAGGGTGATAAGACACACTATTTTTCATTTATGTGTTTAGATAATGATGACGTCTTCAACAAAACATAGTGCTAAATCTTGGATATCGATCAAACATAATCAATAGTGGTACTCCTTGCAGTCTCACCAATTCTCTGATGTACATTCATGAAAGTTTCTCTAGTGAGAAATCCTCTAAAATTGAATTGAAGTTTGCAGTACTTGTAAGATGATTCACAACAACCTATATAACAATGTTTCTTTTTAATTTCTTCATATTTCTAGTGAAAAATTCTATGGAGATCTTTTCTCAATTCTATGTTGGCATGGGTAATGGTTGCATTATCCCCTTATACTTCTACCTTTCTTCCTTCACTTTCTAACCCACCAGACACATTGATATATATTCCATGATTTACTTCTTCATTTTGTCCCACCAATAGTTCTCTCAGAGATCTCGATAATTCTTTGTGTCACCTTGGTGAGTGGGGAAATAAGAACTATGTAGATCATCCAATAGTTCTTTATTTAACTCAGGAATTGATGGAACAAATAGTATGGACCCAAATCTCACAATTCCTTATTCATTAAAATTGAACTCCAAGTATTTCCATATTCTTATAGTTTCCAATTTATTCTAAATCCCACATCATATTATTTAGAATAATTTCACCTTTTATGAATATACATTTGAGAACTCATTTATTAAAAGATTTATCATGTTCATTCCATTGTGATTCTCATGGCTATCTTCTTCAATTACAAGAAGATTAAATCCTTCTCAATTCTCATCAATTTTAAAATTGTTGGATCATTTTTACATAGAGAATCTACCAATTTATTCTCCCTAACATGATGGAAGTGAATTGGGGAATCATAGTACTTGATCTACTCTAACCATCTTCATTGGTTCATATTAAGATCATTGTTTGTGAATATATATTTGAGGCCCTTGTGATCAATATATATCTCACACTTCTACCCATAGAGGTAATGTCGCTAGATTTTCAATGTAAATATCATGACTTACAACCCCAGATCATGTGTGGGATAGTTTTTATCATTCATTTTCAACTACCTTCAAGCATATCCAATGAATTTTTTATTCTTCATTAAAACATATCTGAATCCCTTATTTGAAGCATCAATAAATACTATGAAATGTTCTCCACTTTTGGGTAGTGTGACCATAAGGGTAGTGATAAGACTAATTTTTAACTCCTTGATTCTCTCTTCACATTCATCATTTTAAGAAGAAATTACCCCCTTCTAAGTTAAATTGGTAAAAGGGATCAAAAATCATGAGAAATTTATCACAAATCAACAATAATAACCATATAACCCATGGAAGCTACGGATATCTGTCACATATGTTCACCTCAATCGTCCTTCAATTGGGTTTTTATTTGAAGGATCTATATATTTACCATTGAATGTGATGAAATTACCAAATAATGATAATTATTTCACCTATAACTCACCCTTACAGTAATTTAAATAAATAATCTCCTTTCTCCAGGTCATTATCATAGTGTTCAAATGATCCTCATGCTCCTCCTTGATTTTGGATTATATTGGGATATAAACTATAAAAACTACCAAAAAAATTTCAAGGTAATCTCTAAGTAATATATTTATCAAATACATGAATATTTATATATAATTAGTGGGTCCTAATAGAATCACTATGAACTCATAATTCCCGAACCATTTATGAAAAGCAATCTTCAGGATATCATCCTTTGTCACCCTTGATAATATCCTGACCGACGATCAACCTAGGAGAATTATTTTGATCCACATTGATTATCTAATAACTCATCATTCCATGTAAGAGGATTCTTATTATTTATTGATCTTTTTTATCTCAAAATAATTAATACAAAGGTGCATTTACCCATCATTCTTATTGACCAAGAGGACTAGTTCACTCTATGGTGAAGCACTTAGGAGTATTATCCATCTTTCTAGATTATCCATTAGTTGTTTCTTTAGAATATCAGGTTCCACAAAAACCATCTTATACAGAGTCTTGGATATTTTCAACTACTTGGGAATATGCTCGATTGAAAATTCAACATCCATGTTAGGAGGACGATCGAGAAAATTCATAGGAAACACATCAGTGTATCCCCTAAAAAATTGGCATGTCTTCAAGGGTCATCCATTACATAGAATAAATAATTTGATATAGATATTATTTCGCCTAGAGAAATAATATCCATTATTTAGATTATGGTGTTGAAGAAGATTCATCCTCATCCTTGAACTTGTATATAATCAGGGGTCGATTCACCATACAAAGAGTGATTTTCATATCATGGATATTAATGTTGGCTCTATATATGGATAGTCATTCCATGCCTATAATTCCATCAAATTCCACCAACGGAAGTATGAAAAGGTTTTTTGGGATGTTTAGTTTACAAATTAAAATAGGGGAGTATTTATATACAAGTGAAGAAATAATTGCTCCATTTTCCATTTACACCGAAATTTGTATTTCTATAATTTGTGGTGCTGTTGGAATAGTTTTACTAAACATTGTGATTTGATGGAATGTGTAGAACCAAAATAAAAAATTACATTCACAATTCTCAAATTAATATCCAGTATACCTTTCAACACTTCATTGTTGGGATTCACTTCAGCGATAGTGACGGAAAATGATCTCCCATGCTGCCTTGGAGGTTTTTGGTTTCTTCTAAAAACCCATGTCTTAGAGAATTGGTTTGTAAAGTGCTCTAGTTCCTTGAAGTTGTAGTAATGAACAATGCACTAAGTGTTTACTAGAGAATTCCTTTTCCTCCATTGCATATGAATGTTTCTACTATTGGTAATTAGTAGCTCGATGTTCTTCCTTACCGTATCTAAATCATTTCTTCGTCTACCTTATGCAATTCATAGGGTGCTTCATTCCACACCTCTAAAAAGCGGGATACAGAAGTTTATTAGTTCCATTAGATTTATCCACCAGAATTGTAGGTGTAAACTTTTTTTATACATCATATATCCACAATACACTTGGGATTATCTAATCTAAATTTTTACATTAACGGAATATAAGACAATTTCCTCATATATTTCAATATCATGGATTATCAGAGATTTTCATAGACATGGTTTTATCCCCCCCAAAGAAGTGGAAAACATTTAATTTAGTGGTAATAATGAAGTCTGATGAATATCGTTTAAGTCATGTGAAATTTTCTTCATATTCCCTAATGTATTAATCATTTGTTTCTTGATGTTAAGGGAACCTATTTCCATTTTAAGTCAGATATTGCGAAGAAAATATTTTTTGAAAAACATTTTCTGAAATTTCTTCAACTCCATCTCTTCATTCATTTCAAGATGCTTATTATTATCGATCATTGTACAACACTAATCATATTATACCTCCACAGGATAAACAACTATTATAAAATTCTCTTTCTTAGAACATTGAAATATGGAAAAGATATTCTCAATGGAGTTCATCCATTTAATTGTGATTAAGGGATCAAATAATCCTTCGAAAGTAAGAGGGATTTATCCCATGATTCTATTGAATATAGAATTTTATATCATAGGTAGTTTTATGTGTTCCTATTGATCTAATATTCTACTCATAACATGAGTTATCGAATAATGTTTCATGAGAAAGTTTGCGATTCTGGCTCCCATTGGGTTGAGAATCTCAGTGGGATAATCATCAAATTGAAATTTTTATAAGTTGCTAACCAGATTTATCCTATTTCAATACATTTTTTAGAATTAAAAGAAATATTAGGGATTAGTATCTTAATATATTAAACAAATAAATAAGAATCCAATGTAAAATATGGGATAACTTATAAATTATATTTATTTCCTTAACTTGTGAATAATGAGGCCTCAATCTATGTTATCCATGAACTATTTCTTAACATTTATTCATATGGGGATTTTTTGTTCCCATAATAATGGTTTTTAATGATTTTAGGAATTAACTAAATCATATCCCATGGGAGTGTCAATCTAGGTGCGTAGTAAGGCCCATTTTCATGTACCGGGTTTCCCTGAGTTAGGCAAGAAATACTTTGTCAGAGCTATTACTCCAAGGTAAGTCTATTGTAGAACAACATACACTTTTATTATCTATATAGTTGTGTATTTTCATAACAATTCACTAACTTTATAAATTCCAATATTTAGGTATTTTTTCTTATACATAGTCTTACCCATAATTATTTCCATAATGTTCTATAATATTAATACAAAAAAAAACATTTTCTATGATACCTACTATAACAACACAACTCTTTAATTTACATTATTAATTTATTTATTACATAGGAATACAATTTATAAAACCATTATGATTGAGAATTCTTGTGCCTTTGGGAATTAGGTACATTACATACAAACATAAAATAGGTAATTCAATAAATTTATGGAAATCATATTTAGCTAGTTCCAAATACTCCTTCAAATATAAGAATACATGGGATAACCTAGGTAAATACAAAAGAATAATTTGAGATATAAATCCTAGTAATGGAATAAAAATTTCATAAATGATATATGTTATAAAATTGGTATATCAATGTGGAAGAAAATGTACATGAAAAATAAGCCATTATATAACATGATAATCATAACATGGGAAATGTGGGAAAAACATAAAACCCTGAATCATAAACATAGGTCATGGATAAATAGATAAGAATTCATATTAGAAAAATTTCTATAAAGGATTCTGGTTCAAAATTTTCCTATCATGATGTGTCATGATTCTAAATATTACTCAATGCATTGGAACAATATTTGGGTTCATCTATTATAATCATTTCATTATCATGTTTAAGTGTGCCACATAGATCATACGACATGGTTTCATTATTCATAATAACTTATTCCATGATAAATGAATGTGGTTATAAAACAATTAAGACCCAAATCAAAAATTATATGTTCATAAAGGTGTATACCCTTGATATAATAATGGGTATGTTATTCCATACACAATTATTTTGGCATGGGAAATCATGATGAAATTTCAGCTACATAATGATGTTACCTAAAATTTTATAAATATGGGTGATGAGAGAGAAATGGTTATATAATTACATGTAAATAAAATTTTAAATAATAGGGACATGGAATTATAAATCCCAAAATTATTAAATTTGAAACAAAAGGCATAAGGGAATTAAGAAACACAAATAGACAAAAGAATTATCACGAAATTTCAACATGTTAATAGATTTACATAAAGGATACTGGGTGGATCAATGAGAGTGAAATAAGATCTCATAATTTATAAATAAAATTTAAATTAAGGGGAATATGGAATATCATATACCATCATAAGAAAATGAAATGTAAATTCAATAACAAAAAATGAGAGATAGTTAAAACAAAAGATTGGAAAATCCGAGTGGCTGACACCAGAGGATAGGGAGAAGCTTATTGAGAGCATGGGAGTGCCTTAGGAAGACTACAGGGAGTTTAAATAAGTGTTTTTTCATGCTCCAAAGAGATTGAGTAAAGATAAATTGGACCTTGGTTGGGTTTATATTGGAAAAGAGGGATTTTTATTCATCATTTTGGTTTTGGATTCTACATAATAAAATATCCAAAACTAGAAAACATTCAATTGGTTTTCCAATGATTTATAACAATGTGGAGTGATTTTTTATTATTTTAGAATGATTATGGTTTAACTTATTAAAATATTACCCTTGGTGACGTGGAGGTGAGTCATACTTATAAAAAAATGATTTTTAAATCATAAAATATATTATAAGTCTGGAAGGATTCATAATAGCTTTAGAAGATAAAAAAATTAACATATAAAAAAATTATTTTAAATGTAAAACATATATTTATTCAACTTCCCTATTTTTAATACTTATTACATCACTTTTTGGTCTTTGTGATGTCATAAAATAAAAATTATATTTATACATTATTTGATATTTACCTGAAAATTTGTCTTCCTCAAAAAATTATGAAAAATTCACCATTGTAAAATTTTTACGTCTTGATTGCAATAATAATATTCAATGTATCTAAATAATATTTTGAATATGTGTATTTTCACTTTATAGAAAATGATGGGGTATTTGACACTGACTATTTTTGAATGCTGATAAAAATTTAATTTGACTTCATAAAAAATATATGTTCATTTATATTTGAAAAAAAATTAATAATATTTTATTAAAATAATTTTTATTCTAAAAAAAATTTAAATAAATAATTAATTAATTGAATTTTAATATTAACCAAAAATAAGATTTGTGATTTACTGTAATAAAATAAAAAAATTTATAAATTATAGGATGAAAATATATTAATTATTTTTTAAAAATAATGTAAATACTCTTATTTCTAGGTTCATGATACATATACCAATAATACAGTAGAAAACACCCTATGAGTAGGGTGCACAATAGTGGGATGTCATGGGGCGGTTCGACGAACATTGTTTGGGACGTGATATCGACGCGTTTAAAATTCTTCCATAAACAACTTTTCTCATGTTTGTGTTGTTGGATATAAGCTTGGGATTGACTAATGGAAAATCCAAAAAATTATATGACACTTAGAGGCCCCGATAAATGGGATTAATATAGATCGATCCTACTGGTTGAGGCTATCACTTCTTTTTTCGATATCAATTAGATTTGTTAAAACCCTATTTTAATATTAATAATGTGATCGCTATTAAATGAACATATTATCAAAGGTAAGGATTCATTATGGTCAATTAAATCTGTAGGAAATAATAAAACAAAATAAGGGCATATGTTTTCTAAACCATAGTATATCATAAGACATTTAACTAAATCAAAATGGGATTTGTTCTATAATAGTTCAGGTCATTACAATCACTACTTACAGGTTGCATCCAAAGATTGAGGTGGTGTACCTGAGGTCACATATCCAAACCATCTCAGTCACGTAAGGGAAAATCAGTTCGGGGTTGTTACAATGTGGCATCAGAGAATCATGTTTCTTTTCTGTTGCTTTACTATTTTGGAAAGGTATAAAGGAGACTAAGATGTGTCGGGATTTGGTAACGAGATTGTGTGTGGGTGTAGCTAACCACTATATGAGGGAATATCTGAGCGCTCAAGGATGAGATTTTTTATCACACTTTCTTCTTGTTATGGTTTGATGTTATTTCACATTTGGTGATTCACTTATTGTGGGATGATACATTTATTGATATTTCTATATTCATGGACTATTATGACTTGATATGTGTATACATGCATCAAGGTAGGAACGCATAGATATATATTTTCAAGCACTCTTCATTATAATGACATATTTATCACATGTGACATAATGGACCATGATGAAAACTGTGTAATGATAACCCTTTTATACATGATAAATGAAATTAATGAATCTTTTATGTTATGCCAATTCACTTGTTAATCCAATGTAGAGGAAACTTAATCTAGTGGTTATCTATTTTTATCACCTTTTAAAGTTGATATTTTTTGTATATTATGTTATAAGGAGGGAATTGAACATTTTTAGATAAAATTAATCATCGTCATATTCGATTTGATCATCATGAGAGTGGAAATTCACACACTCCTAATGTAGTCAAGTTGGAACTTCATGAAGATCCAAAGAATCAGATGGATGATGAGGTTCGTGGAAGATCCTTGAGAGTCTTGTGATCCCTAAGAAGGGAGATTATTTCCACCAAGATTCCAATGTCTGATATTATTAGAGAGTTTTAGCTAAAACCTTTTCCAATGTTCACTAGAGGGGGAGGACCCCAAAAAACTGAGTTTTGGATTGAGTTAGTCTAGATGATCTTCAAGCATCTCGAGATTCCCACAGATGGAAGAGTGAATATTGCTACATACATGATTCGTGGACCAACCAAACATTTTTGGGTCATTCTAGATCAATCTGGGTGGAGGAAGGATTTATCATGGAATTAATTCAAGGTAAAAATTCTATGATACTACTATCCAGAGTCATCGAGGGATGAAAAGTCTTACAAGTTTAGGAATTCGATACAAGAGTGCATGTCAGTAATGGAATATGCCAAATGCTTCACCAATGTGAAATTCTTTTATTCATACTTAATTGTTGTTGAGATCACTAGAGTGAGACATGTTTTGAATGAGATTCACTATGAGATTAGAATGTAGGTGGGTGCCAATCGCTTAATCAGCTGTAAGAATGTGATGAATCATTCTATCATCACATAAGAGTATCTTAGATATTTATCAAGTTGTGGACAAATAGTTTTAGAAGGGGGACCTGGAGAATATTCATTCGGAATAAAGTGACGATGTAGCTATTTCTGCCAGCACTATAGGGGGAAGATAAGTCAAGGTAGAGAACTTCTTCATTAAGACCATAGTTCGGTTCATTTCATTTAGTGTGGTCGGTTGAGAAACAAGCACCCACAATTTACTCACCACAATGTAGATTGTTATTTCTATATTAGGTTGGGCCATCTTCTGATATTGTGTAGGAACTTTCTCAATATAGTGGTGTAGGGGATCATGATAGAGACCTGAGTTTGTGATTGGCTCTGATAGAGCTCAGTATATTGGTAGCTATAGTTGCACTATCCATTCAGGATTAGGAAGGGGATTAGATACATCAATACAAGAGATACAATAACACTCAAAGGAAGAAACATAGGAGAGTTATTCTAGAGACCAGGGAAGTGTGGTATTCTAGATGCATGCTATATAGTTTCCATCGATCAGTTTAGATGAATAACCTTTTACCGTCAGAGGTACGATTATTATATCATCTACCTTAGCATTCATTTTGTTTGATGCATGAGAATCATGTTCCTTTTTTATCTATTGTTTTTGTAAATTGGTTGTGTTGGGAGTGAGGTAAGAGGGTATCAAGAATTGTAATGAGTGTTCTCTTGAAATTGGATGAAATCATTTCATTTGAGAACATTTTGTCCTCGAAATGATAGGATTCAATTTGATTATTGGTATGGATTTTATAGTTATGTACTATAATCATATTGAATGTTATCAGATGAGAGTTAACTTTATATCTCATGAAGGGGGATATTTTACTCATGAGGATGAGTGATATCTTCATGACAGTTGTATAGGAAAAATTTTGTGCATATTTGATTGTCTTATGGATCAGATAATAGGACATTTTCTGGATTATTGTGCGATGTAGTAGAAAACTTTTCCTCTAGTGGTTGACTATTTTAGGACATATTTACTAAAATTTTATCCACCTTACCACTCAATCAGGAAATCGAGTTCACGATCGAGATAATTATTGAGTTGGTATCATGATTTGAGTCAGTTTCTATCTCACCGTATAGAATAACACCATAAAGTCTCCATGAGTTGAATGTTTTATTTGACGGTTTGGATGAAAAGGGATTCATAGGACCCATTATATCACGGTGGGTTTCTCCCATTCCATCCACCAAGAAGGCTAATGAGACTTTATATTTAAGCATGGATTATCAAAGATTGAACTAGATGATTGTCAAGAACCTGTATCCCCTTCCAAGAATCAATTATATCTTCAATTAGTAGATGGTTTCTAGGATTTTTCCAAGATTTAATTGAGGTTAAGGTACCCTCTGTTAAGGATGAGGCCATCAGACATACCATGAACTATATTTTTAGCATGTATGAATTATATGAGTTCATATTGATGTTTTTTGGTTTAACAAATGCCCCAATAATATTCATGGACATGATGAACTTGATCTGTCATCTTTTCCAGGATTAGTTTCTTGTAGTTTTTATCACTATCATCATAGTGTTCTCCTATTGTTCAGAAGATAATTCCCAATGCCTTGACATCATCTTGTGTACCTTGATAGAGCATTGACTTTATGTTGAGCTATCAATATGAATTTTATGGATTGATAGATTGCACATAGTGGGTCTTGTTAACTTGGATTCTAGTGTGTTAGTGGACCTAGAAATGGTTGCAACCATAGTGTCATGGGAGTGGACCATGAATGTATTTGAGATTCAAATCATCCTTGGTATAGCAGATTATTACCATCAGTTCATCCATGATTTCTCCTATTTGGAAGCATTGATGTCTGTGATGACCAAAAAGGGGTAAAGTTTGTATGATCAATTTCATGCGGCATTGATTTCCATGAGATGAACAGAAGAATGAACTCATCACTGATCCTCACCTTACCTATGTTGAGAAAGAAATATACCGTGTACTATGACACATCTGAAGATGACTTGCAGCAGATCCGATGTTGGAGGACATGGTGGTTAGTTATGGGTCCAAATAGCTAACACTGTGATAATATTAATCTATATATACCTATTGTATACATTAAATTAAGGATAATTAGTTTTTTATTCGATAATACAATGGGTTGGGGTTTTTTGTAGGAGTAAGAAATTTTGAACTTAACAAAAAAATTGATAAAAGTGGAAAAAGTAAGATTTACATGTCGTGTACATCTAACACATTGTGTAGTCCTCATTCATAGTATGCTTCAAGAGCACATTACAACTCGTATAGTCTTTAGATGATCTCAATAAAGTACATGACCTGTTTATACATTACACGTCATGGAAATTTAAAAACTAGAATCCCACTGAATGTTAATCACATACATGACACACATAGATTACACGACATACAATGATCAGATATCCCATCATAACAATGATTTTTCTCGAATATCGCATGTGATTCATTATTTTTGAAGGATATTGTGGATCTCATTTTCTGGATGTGTAACTTGACTACACGACATGGAAATATTGGGAAATTTCACATAAGGCTAATATAGTATGTGAAGTATGTACACGTTGTTTAATTATTGAACCTACTTATTTTCCAGTGTCTCCACCACCCATAGAAGTTGGAACCTATAAGTTCTCTCTTATTTTCATCTATATTTCATTTCAAATCAATATTAATTCATTCCTTTCATTATTTTGTCAAATGCATTTGATTAATTAACTTTTTTGATTCATTATACATATTTTGTGCTTCCTTTTTCATTTTTATGATTTATTTCTATAACTAATCACCATTATTCATCAAAGGATGTTGTTTCTTCATTTTTTATACATTTCATGTAATTATTTGATTGGGTTTACGTTAAATTTGATTTTTTAATCTATATTCATTCTTGTTCTCAGTTATAGATTTATGAATTACTAATCATTTCATGATTATATGTATAAGGTATCATATTCCTTTTATATATATCATTATCATCATGCGTGGCTAATCTTTTTAGGGTCAGGGGTCGACAGTCAGGGTGGTTGAACATAATGAATGTCTAAAATTGATACTAGAAAAACCCAATTGCTAGTAACTTGGTTTTTAAAAATTTCTAATATCATTATATTGTATTACCCCTAACCAGCATAGGTTCAAGTTGAAAGACCATTCCTAGTTGAATAAGATCATGGCAGGACCAATATCTTGTAATTATTTCTGACTAGAAACCAATATTATTGCACTTAGGTTATCAATTACTCGAGAACAAGGAGTCTTTTCGATCATTGGTTAATCCAATTGGTTGCACCAATATCAATTGATGTCTTATACACTGCTTTGTGGAATTTTCCATAGGTTTATCCCTTACAAAAATTTGGATTATCATTTTCTTCTACCATAAAATTGACCTTTTACTCTTACTTTAATCTATTTAAATAAATATCTACTAAGTTTTAGTCAATCAATAAAAATGCGAGTAAACTTGAGGAATCCCACACAAGGTGATGACAACTAGTTTTTTTTATGATCTATCTATGTGGGATCAACCATGGACTTCCTATTTAATATAACCAAGTATTACGTTTAGTTTGTGACTATAAATTTCTAATCCGATTAATGCTTGGGTGGATTCATGAACTGGTGCAGGAAAATCAAATTTTCACTCCGTTGTTGGGGAATTGTTGTATTTAGACACAATGAACAACAAAAAAACCTTGGATTACCTCACAATCCCCTCTTTCATGTTTTATATTTCCATTTTTCCAATAACATTTTTCTCCCTCAAGCGCTCCTACGTCCTTTCTATCATTCCCCTTTTTACGATTACTTCACGCATCAAGGGTCGATGACTTGTTCAATGATCCTTGGAGCTAAAGAAATGATTTTCATCGATCCTAAGATCGAATAGTCTTTAACTTCATAGAAATACTTAATAATGAAAACTCATAGTAATCCCAAAAATTTAACCTAGTAAAAATTTCATTATGAACCACATTCCAATCAGGGGGAGAATCCAGTGATATAGGAGTGCACCATTATGAACTATAGTTTTCCATCCATAAGTGGTTTTTGATCAATAGTGCATGGCCTCCCATTTGATCACATTATTTTGAAATAAATCATAGACACATTCACTTGATCCAAAACATGGGTTAATTTAGTGGGCTACAAATTTAAGACACCTCATGAACATATCCTCAATTTCTATGAGGATTTCAATACCATTTACATTTAGGGAATTTATTTAGACACAATTCGACTATATATATTCCCACCCCCTTGATCATCATAGCTAGGGATTAGAGAAGAAGTCGTGTTACTAAGTCAATCTTCACTTGGGACGATATATCCCACAAATTCCTAGACAAATACTTTCCAACCATCTAAATGTGGATGTTATGAAATGACATTCAAAACTTCACCCAGGTGGATAAAGAATCTTCTTGATATGTATTGGATTAGTGTAGGCAGAAAACTCACAAATGCCTGCATCCCTAACTATATGTGTGTATTCATTTTTAAAACATTATAATATGGACTCCAACAATATGCAAGAATGGTAGTGGATTCCACTACTGATGGAGGAATCATGAAGTTCCCAGTCAGGATCCAAGTATCACTGAGAGGGGGAGAATCCGTGATATCTTTTTCTTTTTAAGTTTCCTTGTTTATGAAACAACCTTTTCCTCATGTTAAATAGATTTTTCCCTGCTGAACACACACAACCACAGGAAAACAAGATTTACAAGGATCACTACACAATAAGAGTAGTTACGTCCTTGGTATGGTATGGAAAAAATCTAGTGCCACAAAATCCACTAGAAAACAATCCTTTGATGTGGAATACAATGGGTAGGATATACCCTTACACTCGTGTAGCATTTTGAAAACAATAAAATAGTGTGTGTGCTCCCTCTTATCACAAATAGGGTAATGAAATAATTCTATGGTTCTTGATGACCTTTCCCAGATGAAATCTTTCAAAAAAAATTCATTACATTCCTACCCAGAAGCTGGTAGAAACCTCCTGAAGAAAACATCTTGCACGCCTCCTTACACTTGCGTGCCTCCTTACCACTTGCGTGCCTCTTTACCACTTGCGCGCCTCTACTTGCGCGCCATCTGATTTTAAGTCACTCTTCTTGTGACTTCAAGCTTACGCACAACTCTACATTTGCACCTTAATGATACATGTGTGCCTCCCTTCTACTTGCACGCCTCTTTACCAGTTGTGCGCTACCTTGTGAATAGCACAACACTTGTGCACCACCTAAAAATGAGGCTCAACTTTCGCGCCTCTACAACTTGCACGCCACTTCATCAACTTGCGTGCTCAGAGCTCAAAATATTTTTCTAAGTATCGACCCTTAAGAAATGATGATGCTAGTCATCTATTTATAGACATTTTGAGGACTTGTGCGACCTAGACCTGCGCACCGCCACCACCTGCGTGCCACCGCCTACGCGCGCCCACCTGCATGCCACCACTTGCGTGCCTCTTTCTTTCCTTTTTCATATTTCTCAAATAATGCTATTTTAAAATATGAATTATGCACCTCTTCATACTTGCACGCCTACTACATACTTGTGCGCCTCTTAATACTTGCGGGCCTACTGCATACTTGTGCTCCTACTTCATACTTGCATGCCTACTGCATACTTGCGCACCTACTACATACTTGCGCACCTACTTCTTTCCTTTGCCATATTTTTGATCTGATGATATTTGTGATATGACTTTTCCAAAAACACTTATTTTTCTCTCCCCTTCATTCATAAGGCTTGCATCACAAGTTCTCCAAACTTATGATACATGTGAAATACAAATCAGTAAAGCATCATCTGGTTTTCAAGTCTTTTATAAAGTAAATTGATTTAGCTTCTTTGACTACAATAACCAACACTATGTAATAGAAAACTCTTATTACTTCCTTAGGCATCCAACTTGGTCCCAACAATCTCCCCCTTTGGATTTTGTTGTCAACCAAGATTCGTAAATCACTGAACATTGTAACTTTAAGCAATGGATTAATTATCAACAATATAAGCCTACATGAGCTAACTTGTTGTAGGAAATAAGAATTATCAACAACCAAAATCATGCCATCCAAAATCAGTGACTATGAAGTCAAATGATCATATCTCCTTAGCTTTAATCTCCCCATACTTCTTGCAATCATCCTTCAATATTTTACTTCATCATTCATCAATTCTTCAACATTCGTGGAAGACAACATTGTTTCCTACATCCACTCCACCAAACAGATAGAGTAGTTCAAACACATACATGATGGATTCAGAGCTTATCCATTACTCCCCCTTTATGCATGCATCGTTCAAGGATAGATTTATGAAGCAATTCTCCCCCTTGACAACACTATCCAATGGAAAAATGAGATTGGGGATAGAAACACGTACCTTAACCATGATGAGGAGGTTGGAAACCCATGTTCAACCTCAATTTTTCAAATGGTTCTTTTGGTAATGGCTTGGTGAATATATCAGCAACTTGTTCAGATGTAGGAACATATTCTAGCCTTAACACGTTATTCTCTACCTGCTCTTTGATGAAGTGGTTCTTAATATCAATTTGTTTTGAACAAGAATGTTGTACCAGATTTCTTGTAAGATTGATTTCCCTCTGATTGGAACCACCCAAGAACAATAGTATCTTTACTTCAAAAAGTATATCTTCTAACTGAGTCTTCATCCACATCAGTTGGGTTGCAGCTTGAGTAGAAACAATATATTCCGCTTCAGCTGTGCTAGGAGTTACTGAATTCTGTTTCGTGTTATGCTAACTAACACAGATTTTCCCCAAAAAGAAAACTCCACCATATGTGGATCTTCGATCATCCACATTTCCTACCCAATCAGCATTAGAGTACCCAAATAGATCAATATTTTCTGAGCCATCACAATGTATTCCAAAATTTGTTGTGCCTTTGATATATCTGAGAATTATTTTTCCAACTATTAGATGTGATTCTTTAGGATCACTTTGAAATCTTGCACATAAGGCGACAAGATAGTCAATGTCGGGTCTTGAGGCTGTCAAATACAACATAATTCTATTTAGCTTTCAAAACTCTTTCTGATCAACTACCTTGCCTTCTACATATTTAGACAACTTGGTTCCCACTGAGATAGGTGTGGACACTGGTTTTAGATTTTCCATGCCAAACCACATCATAAGTTCCTTAGAATATTTTTCTTGAGACAAGATGATATGATTCCATTTTTTATGATTTTTAACCCAAGAAAGTATTTCATTTCACCCAGAATAGACATCTCAAATAACGTCTTCATCTCCTCAGAAAATCTTTCACATGATCGTTCATCATTCCCACCAAAGATGAAGTCATCAACATAAACAATAACAATCAGTGAAAACTCCTGGCCCTCTACGATGTACATTTTGCTATCAACTCTACCTTTATTAAAATTCATCTTCTTCAAGAAAGTATCCAATTTAGAATACCATGCCCTCGGAGCCTGTTTTAGCCCATAAAAGGCCTTCTTCAATCTTCACACATAGCTTTCATCCTTTCCAACAACAAATCCACAAGGTTGATCAATGTAAACTTCCTCATCAAGGTCACCATTCAAGAATGTGGATTTTACATCCATTTGAATGATTTTGTAACCTCATTGTGTAGCAATGGAAAGAAAGATTCTGATTGTTTCTAATATTATTACTAGAGCATAGGTTTAATAAAAATTAATGCCTTCAATTTTTGAATACCCTTTACAAACCAATCTTTTTTTGTTTCTTATTACTTCACCTTCTTCATTCAGCTTGTTCCGGAAAACCCACTATGTGCCAATAATGTTCATGTTTTCTGGCTTGGGTAAAAGTTCCCAAGTATTGTTCTTCCCTATCTGATCAAGCTCTTCATTCATAGCATGAACCCATTCTGGATGCTCAAATGCTTCATTTACATCATTCAGTTCAACTTTCGAATAAATATAAGTATGTGATATAGCATTTGTTGTTCTTCTTGATAGAACCCTCTGCTCTTTATCTCCAACAATGTTCTGAGCATCCACTTGCTTCCTCAGTCAAGGATGAGTTGTTTGAACTGCATCCTCATCACTCAAGATCTCTGAATCAGATTCCTCTTCTTGAGTAGGATTAACATAGTCTGCAGCATTATCAGAATTGTTAACAATATCTTCTTTATCCTGGTCAAATTCTACATCAACATATGGTTACTTTTCTTTCTCAGTATTTTCAATAACTTTTATATATAAAGAATCAGAAATTATTCCTATTTCATTATTGAGGCATCTATAACCTCTTCCTTCTAAAGCATATCCAGGAAATATTCCTTCATCTCCTCTTTGCTAAAACTTTCCCAGGTTTCCACATTTCTTCTTTATAATGCATGGACTCCCATAGATGCTCAAGTGTTTCTGACTTGGAAATTTTTCATAGAACATTTCATATGGAGTAATATATGAGTTTGGCCTGTAGAAACATTGGTTTAGAATATGCACTGCAGTGCTCATTGATTTCCTCTAATAATAATGAGAAATACTGTGTTCAAGTAACATAGTTCTCCCCATTTCAACCAGACATCGATTATTTATTTCAGCAACCCCATTTTGTTGAGGTGTGTATACTGAACTAAAATCATGCCGAATTCCATGTTTGTAAAGGTATCTTTAAATCTATTCATTCTTATACTTTCCACCATTATCAGTTCTCAACTTCTTCACCGATTACTCACATTCCTTCTCTGCTTTCCTCTTGAAACTCGTAAACATTTTCAGAGCATCTGAATTATGTCTCTTGTACATAACACAAGTAATGAGAGTAAAGTCGTCAATGAATGTAATGAATTAATTATCTCCATTTGTAGATTTCTTTCTCATTGTTCCAAAGATATCATATTGTATGAGTTATAATGGCCTTTTTGAGCAAATTTCAACTCTCTTATGAATAGAGTTTGTAATCTTCCCTTTCTCACAAATGGTGCAACACCCGTATCTTTTTCTTGATAAATCCGGAATATCTCAGACACTGTCTCTCATTGATAACTTGCACATATTTCTCTGACACATATGTCGCAACCATTTATTCCATAACTGAATTTTATCTACTACAACCATGTAGCAAGAGCTCTGCACTTCACCAACTTGAAACAAATTCCCTTTTGTGTCTTGACCTCTTGTAACTATATTTCCATCATTTCCTCTTTTAACAATAAATCCATATTTTCTAAAGATAACTTTGTTTCCTTCATCACAGAGTTGTGACACACTATGCAAGTTATGTTTCAGTCCATCAACATATAATGTTTTTCTGGATTTCATCATTTCTTTTCCAATGATGGCTGCTCCAACACCTTTGATCCATAGAGATTCCTCATTTCCAAATGTCACTATTCCTTATATGAAGTCTTTCACATTATTTAGCAACATTAAGTCTCATATCATATGAGATGAACTTCCACTATCAATAATCCATGGGTGTTCTTCTTTTATAACTTTCAAAGCGGTTTCAACAATAGGAGATTTTACTTCTTCCCTTTCTTTCTTCACCTCCGGCTTCTGAGAATTGTTAATGAGCTTTTGTTGTGCTGGTAACAAAACAAGGCATCCTTTCGCAAGATGTCTAGGATGTTCACATATTTTACAAATAGTTTCCAGGGGTTGGAACCTAGTTTTAATCTTTAATCCAACATTCTTATGTTTCTTTACAACCACATTTTATGAATTCTTTCTTTGAGGAGATTCACTCCCCCTAAAACCCTTCCATTCATAACCTGTGGAATAATAGTAATGGTGTTGGTTGAACCAACACATATTTGCAGTATGTCCGAATCCACCACAATACCAGCAGTATCCATAGAAAGAGTTTTTGCCTCTGAAACTTCCATACTGACAAGAATTAAGAACACATTTCTCATCCACCTTCCTATCTTTCTTTTCTGAGCCACTGGACTTTCTGTTATAAATAAAATTATTTCTTTCCATTTCATTTCTATCAAAACCAGAAGTTTTGGTAATTTTTCTAGATTCCGAATGTTTGGAATACTTTTTGAACTTAGGGTTCTTTGAAACATCCACATTCCCAATTTTGTTTGACATTACAACATACATGGCTTTCCCAGTATTCTTCATTTCAGAACCACTTTTACTTTTCTTTTCAAACTCTGAAGGAAACACTTTTTTATCCTTCTTAGTTTCCTCCTTCAAAGAACATTCACCAACGTCAGAGATAGTGTTTTTGAAACTTGTATTTCTCTGATCAGCTTTAGAAAGTTTTTGTTGGACAACTTCCAACTCTTCTTCTTTTGCCTTCGGTTTTCCTTCAAGATGATCATTGCGATTCTTTGCATTATCAGGAGAATTCTGCATATCATCAATCTCCTTTTTCATATTGATTTTCTCGTAAGAATAACCTTTTTGATTGTTTACTGCGGAATTTTCATTTGTTAACTTCTTTTTTCCCTTCTCAAGCCTTTTGATCTTTCTCAAGCATTCCTTCAACTCTTCCTTAAGATACTGTTCAAGTTGAGTTTCTTCTTCTTAAGAATTGCTGCTCTCATAATTATCATTATTCACAATTGAAACAAAGGTATTATCCATAGCTTTCTAAGCACAAGATTTTTCAGATTCAAACTCACTATCTGATTCGTCATCACTTTTTGAAAACAAGTTTCTTCTTTTTAATTTGAAGAACTTGTTATCCTTACCTCTTCTAGAATATTAACCTTTCCACCCTGTTTCTTCCAAGACCTTCTTGGTCTTCTGTCTTCTTCATGACTTTCTTCATATTTCCATATTTGAGGGCAATTAACAGCAAAGTGGCCAATAGCTCCACATTCAAAACACTTGAAGGGAATTTTCCCTTTATATTTCATGTTCCTTTCCTCATGTTTTTAGAAAACAATGATAAAATTTCATCAATGTTTTCACATACCTCATTTTTGGAGTTAGAGCCAACAATATCATCTTCCTCAAGATCCTTCTTATGCATTTATATTTTGACAGTTTTAAAAGACATTTTCATATCATCTTTGGTTTTTTTCTTCATAGTCTTCTCCATTCTCATTTCATAAGTGATAAGAGTGCTATGAAAATCATCCAGAGATAAGTCTTCAGGCTCCTTGTCTTCCAATGATGAAACTTTAGCATCAAATTTTTCTGGAAGAATTATTAAGATATTTTCAATGACTGTAGAATCCTCCATCTTTTCACCAAGACATCTGAGAGTGTTTACAATGACATTTATCCTGGTAAAGAAGTCCACAATAGATTCAGTTTCTCCCATTTTCAAGTCTTCATACATCAGTCTCCAGATTTTTAGTTTAGCTTTCTTCACTTTCATATTTCCTTAATAGATGTTCTTCAGTTTTCTCAGATTCCTTCATCTGTAGCAACACCGTTCAATCTTAAAAATTCACTCTCGGAAAGAGATTATAGTAACACATTTTTAACTCTTCCATCATTATCAAGATTCTTCTTATCGACGGGAGTAAGAGAAACCTTGTCATAAATAGCAAGAAATCCATCCATTTTAGTTTCAAGAACTTTATATCCAAGAGACATAAGATAAGGCATCATTCTGTCCTTCCAGATGTGATAGTTCTTTCCATAAAAAATTGGAATCCCCTTACTGTTCACGCAGTTTAGATTTTCCATCACAGCTTTTCTTCAACCACTTCAGCAAAGATTAAACGAAGGGAACTCCCTATGATACCAATTGAAGTTCCCAGTCAGGATTCAAGTATCACTGAGAGGGGGAGGGGGTGAATCAGTGGTATCTTTTTCTTTTTAAGTTTCCTTTTTTATGAAACAACCTTCGCCTCCTGTTAAAGGGTTTCTTCCCTGCTGAACAAACACAACCACATGAACACAATATTTAGAAGGTTCACTACTCAATAAGAGTAGCTACGTCCTTGGTATGGTACGGAAAAAATCCAGTACCACACAATCCTTTATAAAACAATCCTTTGATGCGGAATACATCGAGTAGGATATACCCTTACACTCATGTAGCACTTTGAAAACAATCCAATAGTGCGTGTGCTCCCTCTTAGCACAAATATGGTAATGAAATAATTTTGTGCTTCTTGGTGACCGTTCCCAGATCAAATCTATCAAAACAATTCTTCACTTTCCTACCCAAAGGGTGGTAGAAACCTCCAAGAGAAAACTGCTTGTGTGCCTCCTTACACTTGCATGGCTCCTTACCACTTGCGCGCCTCCTTACCACTTGCGCGCCTCTGCTTGCACACCATCTGATTTCATGTCACTCTGCTTGTGCCTTCCAGCTTACGCACAACTCTACTTGTGCACCTTACTGATACATGTGCGCCTCCCTTATACTTGCGCGCCTCCTTACCACTTGTGCGCTACCTTGTGGACAACACAACACTTGCGCGCCACCTGAAAATGTGGCTCAAGTTTTGTGCCTCACCAATTTGCTCGTCACTTCTTCGACTTGCATGCTCAGAGATCAAAATATTTCACTAAGTCCCAGCCTTAAGAAACAAGGAGGCTATTAGTATATTTATAGGAATTTTGAAGACTTGCGCGACCTAGACCTGTGAGCCGCCACCTTCACGCCACCACCTGCGCACCACCACGTGCGCGCCACCACCTGCACGCCACCACTTGTGCGCCAGTTTCATTACTTTGTCACATTTCTGAAATAATTCTATTTTGAAATATGACTTGCGCACCACTTCATACTTGCACGCTTACTGCATACTTGTGCACCTCTTCATACTTGCGTGCCTACTGCATTCTTGCGCTCCTACTGCATACTTGCGTGCCTACTACATACTTGCGCACCTACTGTATACTTGCGCTCCTACTTCTTTCCTTTGCCATATTTTTGATCTGATGATATTTGTGATATTACATTTCCAAAAACACTTCTTTTTATCTCCCCTTCCTTTATAAGGCTTGCATCAAAAGTTCTCCAAACTTATGATATTTGTGAAATACAAATCAGCAAAGCATCTTCTGGTTTTCAAGTCTTTTACAAAGTGAATTGATTTATCTTCAATGAAAACATTAACCAACACTCTGTAATATAAAACTCTTCGTACTTCCTTATCCATCCAACGTGGTCCCAACAACTCATTCTTAAGATACATTAAGTGGGATGATCTATTCTTTCTAATCATTCCAACATTGTTAGTCTTTGGTAAAGTGATAGAGGACTGACTTAGTGTGGATTCCACCAAGTGGATGATAGTGCCCACCATGCATCCCTAGTATAGGCTCTTATAATTAATCATGAATCATTTCAGCGGCCTGAACCACCACCCCCTTTTATACCTATAATAATGATTCAATATTGTGAGATGTGTTGAGACCCTCGTTCATATCATGATAGTAGGGAAGGGATAGAAGAACCTCAATCCCAAAATTGTAATTAACTCAATTAAAATCAATTAGGCCAACAATTCCAAAAACAAAAATAGTAAAAACAAAAACTATATTATCAGTAATGACTATCTCAAAAACCGTAGTAACAAACCCATGGTTATTTTCACCAGAGGAGTGGAAATGTGCCACCAAGGAATAAAGGAACACCTGGGTACCCACCATTAGGGCTATATCATCAACCACAACAACAATTCCATCAACCTTTTCCAATAGAATAGTAAATTCCACCGTCTCATTAGTAATAGTATCAACAAGCTCCACAAAGACCACATCAAAAAGTCCAACATCTCCAATTAAATATTGAAAACCTAATAACTTCCTTAATCTAGAATTTATGACAAAAGATGGAAACAAAAGTAACAAAAACAAAAACAACAAGGCTCCCCTATGCAACCTTCAGCATCAAGTGGGGAATATCTCTAAGACATAATCTGAATAGCTACCGAGTACTCTTCTCGATAATACTGAAACTCATCTAAGGGAGGAGGATAAATATATAGTTTTTAATAGTTAAAAGAATCAAAAATTTCTACAGCCATGCATAGGAAAAATACTAGTTAGAAGAATATAATGAATATAATCTTGTGATAACTCAAAAGATAGAGTAAACTAAGATAGATTCGGTTGAGGAGCAGCCTAAAAATGACAATGTATATGTGGCACCTCCACAATATAAGAATCTTCTCTTCCATCCTAAAAGGATGAAACCTTCCAAAAATGAGGGGAAATATAAAAAATATCTAGATATGTTTTAAAATATTTATATCAACATTAACCTTGTAGTGACAATTACTCAAGTAACCACTTATATAAGATTATTTAATGATATTATTTCTAAAAAAATAAAATTTAGTACTTAAGAGTCATCTCGCTAAATGAATAATGCTCTATAATTGTCTAATGAAAGCTTCTTAAAACAATACAAGACCCCAAAATTTTCTTAATTTCCTACACTATAGGTACATGAAATTTTGAAAAAGGCTTGTGGATTCTCGATTCAAGTATTAATCTCAGGACCATTAGTGTTTACAAGAAGTTGAGGCTTAGTTATCTAAAACCAAATAGGGTAACACTCTAGCATTATGTCCATTCCATCAAGATTCCTCAATAATTTATCGAGGTTGTCTTTGTAAAATTCATCAAATTCATTTCCAATACTATTTTTCTCTTCCTAGAAAAATATGAAGATGATGATATTATCATTATTTTATGAATACAATTTCTCTCTACTGGGAAGAAACTAATTTATGTTAATGAATGTATATTGACATTAATTGTTGGTTAATAACATGTTTGGTTAGATTTAGTGAAGACAACTAGGAAATGCGATGAGTCGTTAAATTGTTAAGACATCTCTCTTTATGGAATAAATGATTATCAGGAAACTTGTAAGAACAGAAATAAGAAAATACATTCGAGTGAAAATGGATCTTGTACTCACTAGAACACAAATTACATTTCACCTCTTAAAAAAATACCACACCACAATTTTCAACCATTGTTTAAAATAAATGAACCTTGAGAATTGTGTCATTTTGGTTGATGTCATCTAAATACACAAATCTATTGCTCTATAACAAAAAAAAACTTTGACTGGGAAGAATCATTGGGCAGGATAAATATGCTACAATAGATTATTTTTGACTTTAGGAATGATTAGAGCTTGTACAAGCTTGTTAAGAGAATCTGTCTCAAGAAGGGGATCTAGAGACCAAATACACACCGCGTAACAATTACACGATGTGTGCATATTAAAGGTCATAATTTTTCGCAATATTTACATGTCATGTATATTATACATGATTTGTATGTTTTTAGGGTGTTTAAAATCTTGGGAACCCTAGTTTCATGGTTGCACCCGGTAGATTTCCTACTCCAACCTGCGCAAAACTCTTCTCCTCGCAATGCAGTGCCTCCTCCTCCCTCTTCACCAAATATTCCTATACTCCTCCCATTTCATCTCACCTCATTCCCTTACTCATTCTCTTTGTGTCCAATCTATCATTTCCGGAATTAATAACATCCATTACACTCTTTCTAATGAGATACCTTCACTACCCAAGTGGTGGAAGGCCGCACCTTCTCCACTTCTAATAAAGCCATCCTCCTAAAACTATGTTTAAAATGTACCTATTTTTTAGCTTTAGAGGGGTCACATTCATTTTCTAGTGGGTAGTAGGGTGCTACGCAACTGCATCACCTCCCTTGTCTCCACCTCTCTTCACTAAAGCATTAGATTCAGTTGATTCATCTCTAGGACAAGACGATGCATTATAACAAGATGATTCACCTCACATTACTTGAGTGGATTCAGATACACCAGGAGGTCCCTGACCTCATTGACCAACTACACCTCTTGAATATCACCAAAGTGCATGGGGATACATTTAGGGAGGTCTTACTTGGGTTTCTGGCCACCTTGGAGCTATCCCTTAAGCCAATCTAATTTAGAATGGGAGGTAGGCCTTCAGAGATTACCCCTGTGATTTTTCAACTGAACTCAAAATCTACTTCATCGACTTCGTCACCCCCCCAAACTTCCCAAAATTATTACTTGAGCATAAAAAGACCAATGTTTCATGGCTTTGGGTGAGGAATTCTAGAGACCTGTGGTGCCCCTTTAATACTCACACAATGAATTTCACCCAGGTCCTTGATGAAATATTTCACAATATCCCCTAGGAATTGGATCATGCCTAGTGGGAAAGAGAATATTCTCATTGTAGAATCATTTGGATTGAGGTTATAATCCTCGTATTATACATTGGTGGCCTAGACATCCAGATGGACAAGAATTTCAGTGAGTTATACTACACCTTGTCTATGAGGATTCAAGGTATGTTGATGGTAGTCATTTTAATTAACCATATGGCCAAGAATCTTGTTGATTTCAGGTCACATAACCCCACAGCTCCCCCAACCTGATGAAGAAAATAAACCTCATTTTTCATCAAAATTTGAGGTTGCTCACAAAGAGAAGAAATGTCTACTAGTAGGCACTAGCATATATGATGGTTGTTGACAAGGCCCTAACCCATCCTGTAGTTGACCCAACCTCACCTTATCGTGTTCCTGTAAGTAGCTCTACCACCCCTACCACCCCACATACCAATACTACCCTGACCCTTATTTTTACCACCACCACCACTTTCCCTACCACATCTACATTTGACTTTCCTCCTCTATATGACTTATGGTCTACTATATGGTTTCTTCGAGTGAACCAATGGCAGATATTCCATCATCTAGGAATTACCTTGAATTTGAAATCCAAACACCATATCCACTCCACCATCAGCCTCTTCATCAACCCATCCACCACCCTCTATAGACCCCACTCTATTATTCATCCACACTCCACCTCCTTCCCCATCTCGGCTGCCCCCTGAGCTGACAGATCCCACTTACCATCTTGATTTTTCTATAGATAAGTATAGGTAGGTATTGTTCCTAACCATTAAATATCCATATGATGTTCCCGTCCCCAATACATCTACCAGACACATGACCTCAATATGGATCTAAACCAAAACTCATCCATCCTCAACTGAGCAAGCTTTCAGCACCACGACACTGAACTCGGGGTTCAATCCCCCCATCCCCTTCCACTATCGGTGACATCGATAGGGTGGTCCAATTACTGGAAAGTTATATTTATGAGGGGACTACTAATGTGGATCTAGACTATTTTGAGGTTACTACCTAGTTCTATCTTGTTTAACTCCCCCTTTGGTACTCTACATGTATTCTATTTTTTCTTATTCTATATCAAGGATTATATATATGGATGTGATACACTTTTTGGATTCATTAGATTCTAGATTATTTTCATTTCACTACAACATTACATTAGCTATGTATTTATCCTCTTCCTCCTCTATGATTTTTTGACACACTTGTCTTGCCACATTCTTCCCACCTACATTGTATGTCTCAAAATCTGGATGACATAATGTGATATCTTGATGAGATCCCACATCAGATCCATGATCAGTAGGGGTCCCCTCCATGACAATCCATGATTATCTTCATACATCATGTGATTCATTTTCTATAAACTAGGAAGGTATTTATTCCTTTCAAGAATCCTCATGTGTTCAATGATTCCACCAATAGTTCCCGTAGTAGGTGGTGGACTTCTGAGAATATAAACAACACTGACTAATTACCTTTTCCATCCATCTGGTTGAAGATGTCATTATTAGTGCTTTATGGGAGGAAACCCATATCTTTGTTTCTTTTATTTCAGTAATGTGCTTAGGATATCAATTTTCCTTCTAATATAATTCTTTTTCATATGTCTCCCTAAAAATTATTTTACTAAATAAATGAATTTATATGTGACGATTTTCCATACTAAAAACTTTTTGAAGTAGCCATTTTTTTACTTATTTATTTTATTAACCGTGTGGACTAATGGTTTATCTAAAGCATGTATTTCGTTTCTCACAATTTTTTGAGGTATAAAAAAATTTAAATCATCTTCAACAAGATTCCTCATGGAATGAAATTCACTATAGAGAGAAATTGATTCCATAATTTTCAAATCCCAATTTGCATTTCTTTTTTTTTCTATGATTTTATTGATATCTCTCCCATGATGCTTTCATGAATAGTGCAGACATTATCTATCATTTTAATTGATAGAGAGACTTTCTTGATCATTATATTCGACATAATTATATTTTAGTAGTTAATTTTTTTACTCCCATCCCTGATAGGATTCTGGAATTACACCGTCATATTCGTTTCAAGTAACAATTCATGAGAGTCACTTGGGTTATCTAAACCTATCAAAACAAGGATTGAGATATTATTGAGGCTATAGTTGATCATATACAATTTTAAAATGATTAAGAAATTTTTTGAGCCAATTTTTCTTGAGACCCACCAGTATATCTTTCCTTCTTTATACAATATAAGCTATGAATAACATAGTTTAGATGGATATCTTTCAAGATGATTATCCATTCCTACCGCCCTCTTGTTATAATGAAATATTATCCTTTGGGAATGTGTGGGTGAATATTCACTAATGATGGACATGGGTTGTTATAATTTAAGAGAATTGTGGTGGCACTTTCACCATACTGATATGATGTGGTTTGTGATTGATTTTGGTACTTCCTTCTCTTAATATGTGCCTTTCAAAATAAAATATAGACAATAAATGAAAAGGATGGTAGGCTGTGTATTAGGAAGGCCAAAAATCACCATTACCATAATGATGAATCCTATGATGAATCAAATTTAGTTAGGTAATGGATGTAATATGACAACCCTGCTTTTTATTACAACTTAAGCATGCTTTATTACATAAAACTTCACTTGATACAACAAATAAGATCGAGAGGTTTAGTGTCTTTGGGGATTAGGATCATTACATAAAAACTTTAAACTTGAAATACAACATCCTTATTGAAAACTTCCTTTACATGACCACTACATTCCTTCGTACTTAGCATTGCATGGGATAACCTGAGGACATGCATAAGAAAAGGGTGAGCTATAAAGCACAGTAAGGGAGTACACAATGAATAACATGAGGAGTACAATACATGTTAGGCAATAGGCATATCAATAGATAATAATAGATACATGAACATAAAGGCATGATAAAGCATGATAATCATAACATGGAAATGTGGCAACAACACTTAACATTAAATTAGCATGAGCCAAGGCTCATTGCACATGGAGCATGAGTAAACCCTCATTGCACTTGAAGCACGAGTAAACCATCATTGAACTTGAATTAGCATGAGTAAACACTCATTTCACATGACGTATCATGATACTATACTTTACCCAATGCATTGAAGCGCTATCAGGGCGCACCCTTCTTAAACATTTCATTTCATCATAAGTGTGCCACATGGATCATAAAACATGGATTCATAAAACATAATCATTTCTTCCACGATAAAGGAAAGTGGAATTCATACATGAAACTTTATAATCAATATGTAAATGTGAATAAAGGTGAATACCCTTGATGGAGAAATGGGCATGGTATTCACTACACAAAGACATTGGCTTAGAAAATCGGTGCGATTTCGGCAGCATAACGGCGTGACATAAGAATTCATAAAAAAGGTTGATGAGAGAGAAAGGGGTTCCTCATCATATTTACATGTAATTGACAGTAAGGATATAATATATATACATGTCCCAACAATAGAAATTGAATTTAGATTCATGATACAAAAGTATTTCTTGAATATAAAAGAAGAGAGAGAAGTTCCTTTCGGAATTTCGGCATAGTAACGAGTGTACATGGGAGGCATTTAATGAGAGAGAAAGGGTTCTCCCATCATTCAAACAATAAGAGGGCAGTATGGGGGAGGTGCGAAACCATACCCCAACATTCATAATTGAAATAAAAACGGAAATACAACTTAAAGAAAATTGACAAAAAAATGAGAAAGGAAGAAAACCCCTTACTTGGAAGTGTGCTTCCAAAGGCTAGAGAAAGGCTTGTGAGAGGCTTCTTGGGAGCATGGGGCACCTTGAGAGGATTCTAGAGAGAGTAGGTCAGAGGTTGGACGAACTTCAAGGGCTTTGAGTGAGGAGGAAGTGGGAGCTTGGGTGGGTTTATATAGGAAAGGTGAGAGAATTCTTTATTATTTAGGTTTGGGGCCACTTATATTAAAATAATCCAAACCACAAACCATCCCATGGTATTTGCCCATGGTTTCTGGAAAAGGAAAGAGGAAAACAATATTTTACATGTCCAAGGTCCGAACTTATTAAAAAATTAGGGTTGTTTATGTGGAGGTGAGTCACACTCCCATGGAAATTAATTTAAAAAGGCAAAGTGTTGAATAAGTCTTGAGGGCACCATTAATGCTTTGAAAAGTGAGTCAAACAAACCCAAAACATCATTATTTTAATGATAAAACATATATTGGCCGAACATAAGGATTATGGTATTTTATTACATCACCATTTGGTCATTATGATGTCATAAAACACATTATATATTTAAATGGTATTTAATTTTTACCCAAAAATTTGACTGTCTCAGAAAATTATGAAAAATTCACCGTTGGATAATTTCGACGTCCTGATTCCAAAAATAATATTTATTTTATCTAAATAATTTTCTAAATATGTGAATTTTCACTTTTACAATAAAAACCGACATTTATAAAAAAATCACGGGTTTTGACAGAAATGGCTTTCAAACCTAAATAAAAATTTTAATTGCATTCATAAAATTATAAGATCATTTATATTTAATAAAAATTAATTTAATATTAATAATAATATTTTATTAAAATATTATTTAATTCATAAATCCTTTAATTTAATAAAGTATAATTCTTAATTAAATAATAACTAAAAACACCATTTGTACTTTAAAAACTAATTACAAAGTATCAAAAATGACTAGAAATTATATTCATTATTATATATAAAAAAATAATGTACATGAACATGGTGCTACTTATTTGTTACATAACCCCTTAAAATAGCCGCATAAGACCTAAGGGTAAGGTGTGCGATGGTGACAGACTCTTGGGGTTTCTCGGATAACATGGCTCGATTGGTAATCTCTATCAACTTCCATTTTTCCCGTAGACGATCACGTTAGAGCTTGACTTGATGAAGCTCAGCTTGAGCTTGGTCAAGGGAAAAGCCCAAAGACGCCACCTCCTTTCCGAGCTCCGACAAATGGGCTTCGTAAGGGGAAATTCTACTGGATGAGGCCATCACTTCCTTTGTCTGAGTAGAAAATTGGTTCGTTAAAGCCTTATATTTAAACTACCCAGATGATCACTGTTCAACGGCTATAAAAGTAACGGTCACAAATCTTAACGTTAAATTAAAGAAGTTTACATCTTATAAAAACATTTTTTTTTCATAAAGAAACATTTAACTGGATCAAGAGGGATTTTCCATTATTGAAATTTTGGGTCGTTACATGTAATATCTTGACTGAACATGAATTTTAAAAAATAAAGACAAAAGAAAATTAAAGGAACATGGTACATTCTTGACACTTACTTGGCATATTTATGGATCCAATTTCATATGTTGGAGCATGGATACATTATGTCTATGAGGAGTCACTTTGATGAACTATTTACAACATTCATGCATTATAATTTATGGATTACCCAACTCTTGAGATCTATTTTCATTACTTCCCTGCTCTCCCTCACCCTCAAATTCTTTCGAACCATTTTTACAAATCCCTCATGATTTTTTTTATTTTTATTTACGAAGTGGAATTTTCAAAACCATTTCCAGCCTATTTTTAGGAACAAGTATTTGATGTATGGTAATAAAACCAGTTACATTTTACCTTAAGTGATTAGAGAAAATTTTTTGTGAGGGAAATTGGTAAATGGTTATAACATTTAAGGAACATTTATGAAACAAGAATTAAAGGAATGAAAAATCAAGATAAAGAACTAAACTATGAGAAATTACTGATTTTCTATGAAGGATTGATTCTGGATGACATACTTTATCTACTTACACTTAGTTTTTTCCCCGTTATAATGTATGTTTATTGTTTTTTAAAAATAATTTCTTTTAGAATCCCTATTGAGATGTTTTCTACTTGATAACAAGAAATTATTCATGTATAGGAGAATTTAATATGATGAATTTATAGGTAAATATTGGATACATTTAAATTATGATTATTCATGTTTTATTCAATAATACACTAGGCAATGGTCTGTTTTCATAGGAATTAGGAATTTTGAACTTAAAGGATGAAATACTGAAAAGAGGAAAAAATAGGCCTTACAGATCTTGTATATCATACATGAAATGTATTATGCATTCATAGCCTTCATGTAGAGCATAAATCACCCCATGAAGACTTTACATGACCTTAAGATAGTACATGATGTGTAGATACACTACACATAAGGATAATTTCAAAACTAGAATCCTACTAAAAGGGAATCACACACATGATGTGTATAGATTACATGATGTGTGATGATCAATGATACCATCTAGTGAAATATTTTCCCCAAATATCTCCCATGATTCAAGATTTTCAGCGGATATTGTGGATCTTATCTACATGACGTGCAACATGATTCCACAACATACAAATGTTGATGTTAAGTCACATAAAGCCAGTACATGATATGAATCATTTACATATCGTGTAATTAACAATCATATTTATTTTCCAGTGGCAATACCGTGAACAAAAGATAAGACTAATAAGATCTATCTAATTGTTTTCTTTAGTTTTATTTATTTTTCCTTCCAGCATAGTATTAATCCATTCCTTTCATTGTTTTGTTGAATACTTATGGATTTTTAATCATTTTGCATCTGTTCTATGTATGTTGAACTTACTCCTTCGTTTCAATCCTCTCCTTTAATGACTAATCCCAATTTTTCATCGATGGTTGTCGT
Source organism: Viscum album (assembly GCA_963277665.1). Taxonomy (NCBI): domain Eukaryota; kingdom Viridiplantae; phylum Streptophyta; class Magnoliopsida; order Santalales; family Viscaceae; genus Viscum; species Viscum album. The sequence continues at coordinate 492,705,613 of OY728148.1, read as the reverse complement.
TTCATCATTTTTTTATACAATATATGTATGTACTTGATTGGATTTACATTTATTTTTATTTCTTAATCTCGATTCTTATTTGTTCTCAATTAGGGATTTATCATTTATGAATCGTTTATTGATTATGTACATATTCCTTTCCTTTTGATAATTACCATCATATGTGAATAATATTATTAGAGTTAGGGGTCGCGACTAAGGGCGGTTGAACCTAATGAAAATCTAAATTGAAACTAGAAAACCCAATGTCTAGTGACTAGGATTAAAATAATAATTAACATCATTCTTTTTCACTATCCTTGACCATCAGAGGTGCAAGCTGAATGACCATGACTTAATTGGAGGATATCAGGGCAAGACCAATATACTATAATTATATCTTTATAAAATCCATGATTACCATGCTTAGGTTGTCAATTACTCTAGTCTAAGGAGTCATTTCCATATTAGGATGATCTAATTGGTTGGACCAAGGTCAATTGGTATCTTTTTCACCATATTTTAGATTTTTACCTAGATTTATCCCTTATTAGACTGACGATTACCCTTTTACTATAAAATGAAATTGACCACAGACCATTTTATTTATCTTTTTAAATCCTAGGATACATATTTTTTGTCAAACCATAAGATTTTGGTTTTTTTTGTAGGGATTAGGAATTTTGGACTGAAAGGATGAAATGATAAAAAGTGGAAAAAAGGATTTACACATCATGTACATAAAACATGATATGCAGTCCTCATTCACAAAAGGCATGTAGAGTATAGACTAACCTATGAAGACCTTCCATGAAGTGAATAATGTACATGATGTGTACATACATAACACATAATGCAAATTTCAAAACTGGAATCCCATTGAATGTGAATCACATAGACAATGTTTAAATATTACACGATGGGAAAAGATCGAAGATCCCATCTAACTAAAGATATTTCTCAATGATCCCATGATATTAATTTTTTTTATATTGTGGATATAATCTACATGATGTGAAACATGATTAATTTACATGAATATTTTAGGGTAAAATAACTTAAATATAGTAAAAAAATTGAAGGCTTTACACATTGTGTAATTATCAAGCCTATTTATTTTGCAGCAGCTCCACCATGCACATCAGTTGAGACATACGAGTTCTCTATCATTTTATTCTTATATTTTTATTCGTACCTAATCCATTAATTCATTCATTTAATTTTTTTTCAAATGCTTTTGTGTTATTAACTATTCTACATCTTTTGCGCTTATGCATTCATTTTGATGCCCACTTTCAATAACAGATCATTGTTCTTCATTGACTGTTTCAATTTCTTAATTATTTCTACATTACAAGTATGTATTTGATTGGATATATTTTATATTTATTGTATAATATTGATTATTTCTTGTTCTCAATTTTGTATTTCCCATTTATGAATTGTTTCATGATTATGTATAACATTTATTATATTCATTTGGTTCTGTTTGGTAACATCATGCGTGTCTAATCCCCTTAGATTTCTGGGTTGATATTATGGGTGGTTTGACCTAATTAATATCTAAATATAAAACTAGGAAACCCTATGTCTAGTAATCAGATTTAAAATAATTTTCAATATCATTCTTCAACATCGTCCCTGACCATCGTAGGAGTAATTTGAATGACCACAACCTAGTTGGGAAAGATTAAGGTTTGACCAATAGTCCGTAATTCTTTTTTTCCTAGAAACCAAGTTTCCCAATCTTTATTTTTAAATTACTTTGTACCAAGGAGTCTTAACCTAATTAGTTGGTTCCAATTGTTTGGACCGTGATCAATTTGTCAATTTTGAATCACTTTGTATCTTTTTTCATAGGTTTATCTCTAGTTGGATTAAGCATTACCCTTTTCTGATACCCTGAAATTGATCCCAACCCATTTAGTTAATCTTATTAAATCTAGATCTACTTAATTTTAGTGAAACCAAAAAAATTGAGTAAACTTGACGAATCCCATAAAAGTTTCTAATCATTGGGTTTCTTGTCTAATGATATGTATCTCTAGGATCATCCACATACTATCTCTTTACTACACAGTAGTAGTAAGTGTAGTCTGGGACTATAAATTTCTATTCTAACCAACGCATGTGTGGATTCAATGATGTGTGTGGGTTAATTAGACCACCTGAGAGTAATTACCCTACTCATGATCTAGATTTAGCTATATTGGTAAACACCGTAATGTGGCAGAGACCATGTATTTTTGGTGAGATGTTTGTGTTTTTCACAGACCACAAGATCCTCATGTAAATATTTTCTCAGTGAAACCAGAACCTCCAAAAAAGATGTGGGTCAAGTATTTGATGTCTATGGACTTTGAGATGACTTACACACTGGGAAAGGGAAATGTCGTTTCCAAAACCTTCAGACAAAATATGTAGAAAGAGGCAGTTTTGGAATCTTATGATGAGTGGTATATGATGTCACTATATAGATATGAATCTTAATATTCAGGTGTCAAAGGCATTAGGGACTCTAACATAGACATCTGTTATAGTCATACATGTAGACTAGATCAAGAAAGATAAAAAATCTGATTTAGAGTGCATAGATTTTATGGAAAACATATATGGTGGGGATTCACCATCAAGATGATCATTTTTTAGTGTTTATGTTCTTATTATCCATTTCCATGTATGGGTTTCTACAAGCTTGCACAATGAACTGATGATGGAATTTCGTGCTTATAGACAGGTAGTAAATCATGGTCCAACTATAGTAACACAATATTTTCATACATATATTACATATTTTTATATTAATATTAAATATATTACAGAAACTCACACATGAGGAACGTAATATTTTTAGTGTCTTTGGGAACTAGGTACACATTCATCTAATTTGATAAAATATATTCAATATCTCCCACAAAGATCTTCTCACATAGTACTCCTCTTAGGCATAGCCTACCTAAACCATTATTCATAACCAAGGTAAAGAAACTTAATAAAAGTTGAGCTCAAATGCTCAATAAGGGTAAACATAAGAGATATCAATCTATGATCATATGAAACCATAAGATAAGAATAAGATTATTTTATCATGAACATAACTTATGATGTTTATACATTACCATTCAGATATCATAAACATGAGTTAAGGGATAAAAAATTACCATTTCTAAAAACATGGACCATAGGGGTGATAATTCATCATAAATATGCCATTGACCATAATATTATGTCATAAAACTGTGGAACCATCATAAATATAAATAACCATTTCATATGTCAAGGATAAATATCAAGACCATAAACATACTGGATCAAGAAATATCACATTTTTCCCATTATGGATCAATATTCACCAATTTTTCATAGTGGATCAGGAAACACCAGGGTCCTATAGTGGCCCAGGATGCACTTGCTTCCTATTGTGGATCAGGATAGACCTATTTCCCATAGTGGATCAATCCCATCGACTTCTTTCCCATTTTTTTATCATGAGATATAAATATTTAACCTTATTCCATTGAGGGATATATAGGTACCACCCATCACATAAATAAATAATATATTTGTGTTCCCCTTGATCATAAGACACTCATCTTATCAAAACCCATAAAATTAAATACGCTTCATAAACATTTCATCATATCATAACCTAAATATAAGTGAGAGGTTTCACAATCATTTCATCATTTCATTATTGTGTCACTCGTGTATAATAAAGGGGGCTTCATATGAATTTAATTTTTGTATATCCCATGGAAGTTAAATGGGTTTCATAAACATCGCACCATCATAAATATAAACCATTTAGAGAAAAAGAAATAATGTTATCTTTGGTTCATATCCCTATAAAAGAATATGTTACTTCAAATGATTTAATCTTAGATAAAGAATTATTCAGAATGATAAATCACATGGAATGTTTCATGAGGAAGATGAATTTTTATTAATAATCACTTTTTTTAAAAAAATTGATTAAATATTTTAGAAATCCTTTTGATTAAAAATATCCATGAAAACTTACAATGGAAACTGTAACAATATTTTAAAACATTTCTAGTGGAAAACATGATCTCTTCTTCGAAGAAAACATCTTAAAACATATAAAATTTTGAAAATACTTTTTTTTCAAATAACCATGACAATTTAGAAAGGAAACTACAAATATAATAATTATCATGACGACCGAAAGTTTCATTCATGTTGTACGTGTTATAACTATGATTCCTTTCACATATTATGTAAAATCCAAAATGGAATTACTTGGAAAATGACATGAATATTAAATTAAAAAATGTTCTTTAAATGAAAAAAATGAGTAATAATATATTTTAAAAATTATAATATAATTTCAATAATTTTGAAATCATTTTTAAATAACATGGTTTCGGAAGAAAACCAATTTTTGAGCGAGGAGAGAAATATAGTCAAATTTTCTAAAAAAACATTTTCTTAATTATTTTATGTAACAAGGAGTAGAAAAATGGACTATTAATATCATGAATAACAATTGTATAAGAAAACTCATGAGATTATTGAGAGACAGATGACACTATTTTTTCATTAGGAACATAATCATAAATAATACTAATAAATGATGAGATTGTAACATAAAATCTTAACCATTTTATAAACATTGAAATGATAGAAACATGAAAGAAAAAAACAAATTAATGTTAATATATCAAGTGGTTAAAAAAATTCATGATATTTCATGTAAAATGGGATTTATATAGACCTCGTAAAGGTAAATATGTGCAAAACATAACATATGTCGAAAAGAAGACAAATGAAGACAAAAATCCATTGTTGATTTGTTATCTTTTGAACCATAAACTCCATGAAATAGAGATACTAAAATGGATATGTAAATCACAATATTTTTCTAGATAATAATCATAATATACATTCAGGATTAATATATAAACCACATAAAATAAACACATGGTGAATATGACATGTGTCGTGGAAGTAAAAAAGTTATATAAAAATATCGTAGCTTAAGTCATGAATTCCTCCATATATGTTCCAACTACTATATAATAAATATAATATTATTGAAAAGAAATTATAGAAGAATAAATATATATTATATTATATATTATTTACTTATGACCTTTTATTACCCGTTTATAAAAATTCCATGTTAATGTCACTTTTAGGGTAACAACTAATTTGTTTCTCATGTATGTTTTGATTGGTTATTATTGGTCCTCTAAATATTATCATGATTCCTTAATATCCAAAATGTTAAACCTGATATATATATCATATATATTCATTATATATATATTTATAGTAATCTATAATATACAGAGATACAAAATTGAGAGACACTATTCTAGGAGATGGTTGACCATACATATGCATGTGTGCTGTTTCAACATTCTAAGAGTATTGAAATTAAGAACGGTAAATTATATATTATCATTTAATAATAATTTTTATGTCATATATATCACATATCCTTATTATACCCATACATATTACTTTCCATTTAAGCGTGAACGAATCACATCGCTTCATTAGGCGGTAGTCTGTCATACACTCACACACAAACGACATTATTGTGTTCCCAAAAAATGGAATGAATGATTTTATGTGTGATATTATATTTAATAAAGAATATTAATTTCACAAATATCATAGATCAAAAATTAATATTTTATTATGTTTAATTGTGAGAGGTGGTTGATCACATTTTCATGAACTTCAAATTATATGTTTAATTTTTACTAGAATTTCTAAAGTATCTAAGAAACCCTATATCATATCTTAATTTTAAAATAATGTTTTGAATAATATATATTGAAATTGGATTGTACAAAATTTTAGGGTTTTTTTATTTAAACATAAATCATATAAAAAAATAGATAGAAGACCACCAAAAATAATAGATTTGATTAAGTGTGATCAACTTGGGGAATTCTCAGGATACTCAACCTTTATCGATTCAAGATAAAGTGTATAGATATTTTAATCCCAAGTTTTTAATAACTAAACCCAAAATGTTACTAATTTTATACTAGTATACCTTCTAGGGTTAGGTAGGAAACATAAAATGATTCTCATGTTACTGTCGATGATCGAGTGATTTGTGTTTGACTTCATAACTGAGACTCCCTAAGGAAACAAATGAAGTACTCAATGCACATCCCAAGTTTGTATATTATATCAATTTTTTACCATGATATTATTTTACATGTCCATTTAAGTGTTTTTTAGTGTTCTATTTACCAATACGAACAACAGCAACAGCACAATTGAAATGGGGAAGAAGAAGTGGTGAACGGTGTGTGAAACATCACATGAATGGGTACCCCCAAACATGATCAAATGTGTCAAGTATGACATAAAATAACATAAATCAAAAAAATAATAAGATAATATTTCTAAATTCAACATAAAAACCTATAATTACAAATATCATTCAAATATTACAAACAAGAAGCTTGAGATTTACATCTTGTGCCTCCTCGGGTGATCACGAGGAGTTTAAAACTCCATAGAAAGGGGGAATCCATATATGATGAAGTATCACTTCCCATTTAATATAAAATTACTAGGAATGAGTATAATAATCATTTGAGTCTCCAAAATGGAAGATATTTGCTTCCTAGTCGAACTCCCAAATGAGGTGCCCAAGGCGCATTTTTATAGCAAAAATTGGGGGGTAGTTTTGGGCACAAAGATTTCCAAACACCACATGGCTCATGGTTTTGGGATAGTAAAATTCATTATTAAGAATTTAAAAAATATACATTTTATTGAAATACCACCTATATATCTCCATGTCAAATCTTTAGGCTATATAATTTATAAAATGTGTGATATTTTCAAAATAATGAACCAAAATTTTGACTTCTTGCGGATTATTTTTCTTGGAGAGATCAGTTTGGTTGGGCCCATTAATGGATGATTCAGGATTGGATGTCATTATAAGAGTTGTATCCAACTGAATTTTGGAGTATAACTTAAAATTTAATCCCAATTAGAGGCATGTAATTTCATCATTGACCGATTGAGTACACATGTGTTCTTGGATTCCTGTAGAGTTTGACCAATTTTTTTCAACATCATCATGGGCCTCCAAATCGCCTCCACCTATAATGAAAAAATAAAATAAATTGAAATTACTCTTTTAAAAGTGATAAAAATTAAATTATTTAACAAAAAATGCAGTGAAATATTATACTAGTAATTTTTAATACGAAACTAGTTTAACACTATGGTGTGAGGGTAAAATAAAATATTTAATCATGGTGAGATCACACAACCACATCTAAAAATTTTCACTCCTAAAAAAGTAACATTTTATAATAAAGTATAATTCATAGAACAAAGGTGAAAACATCCAAAATTATTATAAAATTAAATCCATCATTGCTCATTTATAAAATAAAAAATTTCTTATCATTATACTTCTCTTGCAATCAAATTTGTTTAATTTCATTTATTCCCTCATGAAACAAGTCATAACATACCTCAAATAAAAAAAATCTTAATTCATTATAGGAACAATTGAGATTTGATTTATAATAATTTTAAATAGTTCATGTTATCTTACATAATCCTGAAAGATTCTATGTTCATTACCTAAAGAAACCAATATGAAACCAAGGAGGTCTTCCAATAGGTTTTTTTAGAGGTTCATGGGTTGGTATTATTTGATGTTTAAAAATATGAGGCAGAAGTAGAGTAGTTAATCTCTTAAGTAAAAATCTTGTAAAAATTCAGCAAGTTTTCACAATAAATTTACTCACTCAATATCATACATATTTTATCACATTCAATTAAATATCCCCTCTATTTCTTTTGTGTGGGTCACAACCTGTTAGTGAATAAAAATGAGAAAATATTCTCTTTTCTCAATTTCATATTTTTTGTTTTTTACTATTTTTTTGATGTAATGTGATATTTTATTATAATTATATGCAATTTTATGGATATAAAGATTGAAACATGTATAACACAATGAAATAATATGGGTTTTGGACCAAAAACCCAAAACAAATCTAGGAACCCTTTAACTCACTGATTAAAATGTATCTATACATACAATTCACATGGAACACCCACTCACCCATACATTATGAAAATAAAATAATAATATAAACAAGATATTTGTCGGTTGGGATAAATTATCTTTCAATCTGGCTACCTAACATGTATTAAATGGACTCTATGTATTAAGAAGGATAAAATGTAAATGTGGAAAAAATAGATGTTAATTCTACAAATGGATTTTCAATGAATGATGTCCTCAATCATGAATTTAGCACACACTATTCTTATGGCTTCTAAAATAATCAAATAAGTTCTAATTTCTCAACACAACCCAAGACTCTCATTAAAGTGATTAAAAGGTACAATATTCAATAAAGGTCATATAATGTCTCTTAGGTAATTTTTTAGAATATTGGTCAGTGATAATAAGGAATAGGTTTGAAAAATAATTCAAAAACATAAGAATTATATCAAAAAAATAATTATATAAAAAAATTCTATATCAACATTCATTTGATTTCCTTCCAAAATAATGGAATTTTTTATACAATTGACCCAGGAATGAAAAATGATTTTGGATATATATTTTAAGATCAAACAGGGGAGGGGTGAAAGTACATTTAAATTATATAAAATATCAATGAAATTTTTAATGAACACATGATGGTGGGAACAAATAAACATAATATTCTTCAAGAAAAAAATTTAAGAATGAATAAATAAATTGAAAATCCTAAAAAACCGAGGAATTTACCCTCCTCTACACCTAGAGTATATAGCGTCCTACCAATAACAAAAGGGAATGTTGGAAGAAAGGATAAAAAATGATGAGTTCCATGGGTATGATTCATCTTGAAGGTGGATTTCATTGACTATATTATTTGGAATATCCCTATAAAATTATTTATATGTCTTCCCATTGGAGATTATACTATAGTTACTCTACTCATGAAAACCCTATATTTATTCAAAAGGGTAAACACTAGTAACAGTGTAAGGATTGATCCATCGGGAACAAATCTTACCAGGGTGAAGCTTTTTCCTAGAATTTTACATGAGGTCATTATCACCGATATGAAGCATCCACTGATGAATCATCCCATCATGTATAGCGTGTGTCTTCTCTTTATAGATTCAATAGTACTAATATGAATCATGCTGAATTTATTCCAACTCATAAATATGATACTTTTTATTCTCACTATCATTTAAGAGATTAATATTATATTATTTAATAACCTGATATACATAGTGATCATTGTCCACTAAAAGGTAAAAAACATTTCCAAACACAATTCTGTATGGTGATGTTACAATCATAGATTTAAAATCTATATGTTATAATAGCAACATCCAAGTGAAATATCCAATATTTCTTAATAGGTTCTACAATTTTTAAAAGATATTCTTAACATCCCAAGTTGAGATTTCATCTTTTCTATTTTTTGGGGGTGATATGTAGTTTAGAATTTTTGAACAGACCTATAATTATAGATCTTTTATTTCATGTGGTGATTGAAAAATTGTGAATCTTGGTCACTATTGATTAATCTAAGAAAACAAAAATCACTATTGATACAAGAGTGTTCATCATGTTAGTTGTCTATACCGGCTTCGATTCTCAAAGACGAGAGGTTCTGTGGCATGATCTTTCTGTCTTCGACCCAAGGGAACATCCTTGGATTGTAGGGGTGACATTAACTCTGTTATAGACCCAGAGGAGAGGAAAGAGCAAGGATCATTCACTAAGAAGGCTAGTATGAACTTTACTCAGTTCGTGTCAGGCAAGGGATTAATGGGCATGGGATACTCATGAGACAGATTACCATGTTGCAAAAATCAAAAGGAGTGAAACCGATGCGAGATCTGTATGGATCAATGTCTAGCAATCATTCACACCCTTAACATGTTTCCAAATGAGAAGGTTAATAACATGGTTCGCGGGGTATCCAATCATTCCACGATGTTGTTTTTCTTGTCCTCGTCTCATTCCACCCATAATAGTTTCAGGTGTTGTATCCAGTGGCACGAGAATCCAGTATACAAGGAGTTTGATAGGGAGTCGTGGGAGGAATCAGTACAAGGACACACATGGGTGGCCATGCATAACATGATGAGGTGGCTCAAACAGAGGTTATACCAGTGTGCTAGGAATCTTACCCTAATAGACCAAACATTGCAGGACTAGAAATGGGTAGTAGAGAGCCTGTAATAAATTTTGGAGGAGAAGTGGGAAGAAAATGTTTTTCTATAGCTATGGGAAATAAGAATGAAATGGATAACATTCTCATCTCTCAAGAGAGAAATTTCTGGGAGGGCATAAAGATGAAATGGCTATGATAGGGAGATAACAACTTTGCCTATTTTCATGCATGTATAAAAGAGAAGTGGTGGCCAACATCACCAAATATCGAGTTGGAGGATGGATCTAAAATAGGGGACAACGATGTGGTGGGGGTATGGTGCATTACTTCTTCAGATACTTGTTGGTTAGTCCAAGCCTGTCAATTCCTGAAGGATACCCGGTAGGGGGTGCAAAGCTCTTGGGGGAGCCGTCAAACACTCTCCAACTGATCAGATTAATGAATGCCTGGGTTGTAGTCCAAGGGAGGAAAAAATTTATGAGGCCATGATGAAGCGAATTCTAGAGAGAACTCAGGTCCCATCCAAATTATCTGAATCCTTCTAAAGATACTCATCGGAAATGATTAAAAATGATATAATAGGAGTGATTTTGTATTACATTTGGGGTGGGGGATTATTTCAGGTGGCTTCAAATACATCTTTGGTGCTTATTCTGAAGATCAATGATCCCTCTTCAATATCTCATTATAGACCGGTTAGTCTATATAATTTTCAAGGAAACTCTTAGGCATGTATTATCAATCAAAGGCTGCCTGTTTTTCTCTCCAATTGCGTCTTGCTCGAGCAGCATGGCTTTGTGAAATGTAGGTCAATTCAAGGTACAATAGCTCTGACCTAGGAGATGATCAGGGATATTTCCACCAGGTCTCATGGGTTTAATATAATCATCAAAATGGACATGAGATAATATTATGATAGGATGGAATGTGGTTTTATAAATAAAGTACTGATTCAAATGGGGTTCTCCGCATGGGCATGCAATATTCTCTTTCATTTCATCATTTCTCCTTGGATTTAAGTATCCTTCATAGAGAGATCCTATGGGGGTTTCATGGAAACAAGAGGGATGTAACATGGAGATATGATCTCCTCTAGAAAATTTATTTTAGTACATGATGTGATAAATCGACAGATTACCAGAGGAATAGTGGATAGAGACATCCTCTCATATCGAAGGAAACAAAGTCTCACATCAGTTTCACATTAATGTTTTCTAATGATTCCATAATATTCACGAATGTTGGTCAGAGATCAATTCAGGGGATTAACATAATTCTTGATTAATACTTCTATTAGCGTGGTTATGTTATCAAAAAAGATAAAATCAGATTTTATATCTAAAAAAATGAGGGACAAGGAGGGCCAAGCACCTGTGTAGTAGGATGGGCATAAAAATAATAAAGCTCACTCTAAAGTAAATGGGAATTCCGGTTTCTCCAGGAAGAATGCACATCAGGGATTTTGATTAGGTGGTGAGTAAGATCACTAGCCACGTCCTTAACTGGAATAACCACCTCTTATCATTCAGGCATTGCATCGCTCTAGTTAATAGTGTTCTATCAGAAATCCTTGTTCATGAAATGGTGTCCACGAATGTTCCAAAAGGGTTAACAAAAATTATATATAAAATCATGCCATGTTTCATCTGGGATGCTGCTTCGGGGGTGAAAAGACACTGGGTCTCATGGAGTCAGATGGTCAGGCCCATCTAAGAGGGGGGCTGTAAGAACCCAGATCTATGGTTTCAGGTACGGATCTTTTTTACGGGCTTTTTAAGGAAAAATGGAGAATCTGGAAATTTTCAGAGTACAGTTCGTGTACTTTATGAGCACACATTGTGTACTCCTCTCCACTCTTAGTCGTGTGTTGGCCGAGATCGGGCCACCCACACGGTGTGTATCTGGAAATTTTCAGAGTACACGCCGTGTAATTTATGAGTACATGTCGTGTACTCCTCTACCACTCGAAGCCGTGTGATTGGCCGTGTCCGGGCCACACATATAATGTGTAAGGCTGAGGTGGAGGCCGGTTATTTTGGGGTACAGAAAATTGAAGTACACGTCGTGTACTCAAGAAGTACACGCCGTGTAATTTCTTTTTATTTGATTAATCAGACCGGGGTCGTGCCTAATGCTCGTAAACACCTTCTTCTCTACCTAATTCTGTCCAGAGCGTCCGAGGAGGCCGATTCTTCTCCGAGCCACCGATCTATCACCAGTTGTCCGAATTGAACTCCGTCGATTGCAGAAGAATCGCAGTAGTGAGTTATTGGTTCTTCTTTAGCCTCGTTCCCCGATTCTTCCTCTCACGTGAGTTATCTGAGGTTGAGAATTTTAGCGGGTTTTATAGATCTACTCCGTTCCTAGCCAATTAATGGGTCGAGGTTCAAGTATATCGATCTCCATGGATCGAGGTAGGTGGTTTGTTTCCCTACGTTGAATTTCGTTGAGTTTTGGTTTCAAAAGTGCCGGATACACATGTATCGGGTATCCCAGGTTCATGTTTTGATCCTGTTTATTTATCTACCTTAGATTTATTGTATGATTGAGCTTATTAGATGATTAATAATTGCTTGTTAGCATGTTTTAGGATCACCCCATGCGTGTTTTCCCTTTTTTTGACTATTGTTTTTCGTTTGTCATGGTTTACCTATGAGGCAACCCCTATTGCATTGCTAGTATTCCTGTTGACTTGATTGCATGTATTGCCTGCTGTTTATATTCTTGTGGATGCATTTTGTAGCTATTAGCCATGTAGTTGTTTAACTTTCTTAGGGCTGCTAACAGTCGATTACGCACGACTGGACTGCTCAGGGCCGTGAGAACCTCGTGCGGGAGATCAAAGAGGGAATGGACGATTAAGTGATTCCCTAGAGGGTCTTTTGGTTTTAGTTTTGTACGCAGGTCCTACGGGGATCAGACTTTGTTCTTCCCAAGAGTGTTCTTAGTTTACCCACGCATCGAGACCACTGGAGGAATTAGACGTAAGTTCTTCCTCATAGAGTCTATAGCTATTATTACAAGACCATATGGGAATTGACGTAACAAATTCCCAGAGTGTCTGTGCCTTGTTTGATTACTGGAATATAGGGTTCTTCTAGTATAAGCCACCCAGAGAGTCAGTGTGATTTTTATGGTTGGTTGTGACGAGTCCACCAAGCCAAAGAATAAGCTTGGGTTTTGTACTGCTTGTGTTATGTAGTCTTTTTAGATACCTGTTTTGTTACTTCCTTATCTTGGAATAAGAAACTTTGCTGGTTTTCCCTGGTTGTGTAATTAAATGAATGTGAATGGTATTTGGTTGAATTGTTTACTGCAATGTTTACCTTTACTTTTGCTATATCAATCACTGATAGTAGGGCACAAATCTTGTGGTGGTTTCCTACTAGGATTAGTCTCACACCCTATTTGGGTCCTGCTTTTCAGCCCAAACAAATTCTATGGTTGCGGGTTTAGGTATGGATTGTGGCCCTTCTACCTCAGGTACATGATTTCTGGTTGGAGCTGGAGAGCATGGGGCTAGGTCTTGGCCTGCGATGCTGCTAGTGTTGCTGTTTACTTCTAGTACTTGGGTTTCAGTTGTATTTCAGCATGTTTTTTCTTACTTCTTTACATAGACACATGTACTATCCTGCATCATTGTTATATCAGACCTTGCTTACTTTATGTTCAGTTGTTGCATGCTATTTACTTCTTTCGTTATTGTTTATGCTTATTCTTCCGCTGCATACTTTACCAAATGGGGGCATAGTTTCCCCACTAACTCACCAAGGCCCTCAGTGCTAGTCGGCAGCCTCTGTCATTTGGCAAAACGTGCTTGTGGTTATGTGGCGAACCAGGTACGAGGCGCCAGTGGAAGGGCTACAGATTCAGGTCATTACAAAGTGGTATCAGAGGGGGTTTTCTTTATTTACTATTGCTTACTGTTTTGCGACAATAGTAAGGGATAGGAAGAAATGGGTAGTTAGTACTTAACTGTGCTCAGGAGTAATTAACCCATGTACATGGAAAAGCTATATTACATCATAATTGCAATTTCTAGTTTTTGAAAGTGTTACAGTTTATTATATTTCACCGTTGGGTGATGCACGTGTTTTGTGTTGTTACAGTTTATATGATTATGGTTCTAATTGGTTGTAACCCGATGAGATGTGCCATCTCATGCATCGTATAGGCACCGGGTAGGAAATCACGGGTCATGCATTTTACCATGCCATATCAGGTGCATTATAATTCCATGCTGTTGTGATAGATGACATGATAGATTATGCATGTCGTTGTGGTAGTTTCTATGATAGAAATACGTATTGCACTGATAGAGTATTACTTCTTTTACATGTTGTTTAGTATGGGTGCCAAGCTCTGGTCTTGGAGGTGTTATGGGCACCTGAGGATCGAAATTTGGTGGATTATTGTTTGTTATGATGTTTACTTGGTGTATGCATTGTGATGATGCCACTCTTTTATTCGCAGGAAGTATGGGCCCCCAAGGATCAAAATTTGCACAGAGCTGGTTGTTTTTCAGTTTTTATGGTGTTCAAAGCAGTTTCAAAGCTACTGCCTAGAAAAACCAAGAATACATGGCATGTACGTCCTTCATACACGCCATGTAGTTTTTAAATTGTGTTACTATCTGTGTAAACAAAAATATGGGGTGGCAGAAAATATTTAGGGACACGCCGTGTACCTTATGTACATGTCGTGTGGTAGTCAACCGTGTACCCGGCCATGTCGCCAATAACACGGGTCGGGGAATCTCATGTAGTGCACACTGTGTGTTATAAATACACGCCGTGTAGGTTTCTTCTGGGTACCCAGCCGTGTCACGAACAACACGGGTCAGTGTTATCCATCCTTATACACGCCGTGTTTGTTAGGAACATGTCGTGTAGGGGATCATCCGTGTAGTCGGCCGTGTAACTTGCGACATGGGTCACCGAGCCTGTCTAGTACACAACACGTGTTAGAAGAACGCACCGTGTAGTTTTATTTTAGGTACCCGGCCGTGTCACGAACAACACGGGTCGGTGTTATCTCCTCCGATACATGTCGTGTTTGTTCGGAACACACCATGGAAGGGGTTAGCCGTGTGGCCGACCGTGTAACCTATTACACAGACCTCCGAAGCCTGGCTTGTACATGCCATGTCCTCAGTGCACATGCCGCATAGTCTAGTTTTTGGAGGATCATGTAGGTTAGTTGTGCAAGGAGACTCAGGCAGGGGAGTGGAGTCCAGGTACATGCCATGTTTTTGGAAAACACGTCGTGTAGTCTGGAAAGTTACATGACAGATGGTGGCAGAATTGCAGGCCCATGTAAATAGCTTTAATAAACACGCCGTGTAGTTTAAATACACGACGTGTAGTTGAGTTTTTCAAGTTGAAGTGTTTCTCCCTTCTATTCCCATTTTGTACTCTTGTGTTTTCTATTCTTGTTGTTCCTAAATCCGGAGTGTGATTTTGACCTTTTCAGGGTTATGGCACCAAGAAATCCTCCTGTAGCAAGCCAGGAACCAGACAGTGGCAGTACGTCTGATACGGCAGACCAGGGACTACCTGTAGTTACGTCGATTGTTCCGGATATGGAACCTGAAGTGATTCCGGACACAGGTGGGGACACTCAGTTCAGAGAGGGTTTCATGAGGTTCATGCAGAACTTCCAGGGAGCTCAACATCCTACCTTGTCTTTGGAAGAGCTGACACGAGTCTTTCAGTAGCATTATCCTCCCACTTTCACAGGGGATGGAGGACCTCAGGTTGCAGAGTCATGGCTAGAAACCATACTTTCCATCTTTGAACATCTGAAGGCACCCCCAGACAGACGGGTGAAGCTAACGACTTACATGCTGCGAGATTCTGCCAAGAGATGGTGGGATATAGTCTCACAGGCAGGGCGCTAGCAGACAATGGCTTGGGGCGAATTCTAGCGTACGTTCTACCACTACTTCTATCCAGTGACGCTGAGGGCTGACAGGGCTAGGGACTTCATGAACCTGTAGCAAGGTATTCTTTCAGTTATGGAGTATTCCTCCCGCTTCACTGAGTTATATCATTTCGCTCATGTTCTGGGAAATGAAAAGCTGTTTTTGGTGAGGATGTTTGAGGAAGGCCTTTAACCAGATATCAGATCACAGGTGAACGTTTTCCAGTTGACTTCTATTACTCTGATAGTCAACTAGGCACTGATCATTGAAAGAAAACTGAGGGAGACTGGATATGTTGACCAGGGTAGTTCAGCACCCAAGGTTGAGTCGTTTCATACTGACAGCAGGAAGCGCCACCGAGAGTCTACTCGAGGTGACTCGAGGAAGCATGGTATATCTTCTGGTTGATGATATCTTCCTTCTGGAAACCCGGTGGTGTGCTATCAGTGCGGAAAGAGTGGGTATAAGAAGCCTCTATGCCCAAGAGATCCAATGGAGTGCCGATCTTACAGCAATATGGGTCATTTGCAGTGTTTTTGCAGGGTTCTTCTTCCAGCAGCTAGTGAAGGAGGATCTGTTTGTACCCCTCAATCGGGAGCAAGATTACCAGTCCCACAGCGGACTGGGGGCTGGTGTTCTTCAGGTCGTTCAGGCCAGGGTAGAGGCTGCAGACGTGGTGGTCAGGCTCAAGGCGGATTAGCTCAGGGATATCAGGCTGCTACACAGGGCCACGGTACTGTCCAGACGTTTGCAGTAGAGTAGATTCATCGGAAGCTAGATCTTGGACCTTCCACAGTTCGAGGTACGATCCTAGTAGCCTCAGTTTTATCTTCTGCACTTTTCTTGTACTGGAGCTTCTCATAGCTTTATTTCTATGCACACTGTGGAGAGCCTTAGACTCACTGTCCTTACTTCTGAGGAAACCTTGGCACTAGACACTCCTCTGGGGCATAGAACTTGTAATGTGCGTATGTGCAAGGAGTGCCCCCTTATGTTTGGTGGGTGTCACTTCGTGTGGGATCTTTATGTCTGGGAGATGAAAGGTTATGATGTCATTCTTGGAATGGACTGGCTAGTTCCTTTACAGGCCTTTGTCGATTGTTATCGACGTAGGGTGAGTTTCATGTCACCAGAGGGAATGTCTTTTCATCACAAGGGAGAATGGGATGTCCATGAATGCAAAGATGGACCAGAGCATCATGGTTTGGGCAAAGTTATGGACCATATTTCCAGTTTATACCTAGATGATCAGGGGACCTCTCAGATGTATTTTCCTCCTGTGGTTGATCGCTTTCCAGAAGACCTCTCAGTATAGCCTCCAGAGTGTGAGGTAGACTTCTTGATTGATCATTTTCCAGGAGCCGCACTGGTATCTATACCTCCTTAGAGGATGGCTACGCCTATGTTGCAAGAACTCATGAAGCAGTTGGAGGAGTTGCAGGCTAAGGGTTTCATCCGACCCAGTACTTCCCCTTGGGGTTCACCTGTGTTGTTTGCGAAGACGGCGGATGGTACCTTATAGATTTTCATGGATTATCGGAAGTTGAATCAGTTAACGGTCAAGAAACGATATCCCTTGCCGAGGATTGATGATCTCTTCGATCAGATTTGAGGATCTCAGGTGTTCTCGAATATCGACTTGAGATCTGGCTATCATCAGCTGCACGTTAGGCCTTCAAATATACCCTTGACAGCCTTCAGGAGAAGGTATGGCCTCTACGAGTATACGGTTATGTCGTTCGTCCTTACGAATACGCCAGCAGTTTTCATGGAACAGACGAACTGAGTGTTCCATCCTTACATGGATTCCTTCGTCGTGGTCTTTGTGGACGATATCTTAGTGTACTCTCACACTCGACAAGACCATGCAACCAATCTTGACATCGTTTTGAGTACACTGAAGGAGCATCGACTTTATGCTAAACTCTCAATGTGCCACTTTTGGATGGATGAGATTCACTACCTGGGTCATGTCATCTCATAGACAGGAGTATCAGTATACCCAGAGAAGGTGAGAGTAGTAGTCACCTGGAAGCAGCCAAAGAACGTCTTCGAGGTACATAGTTTCTTGGGGCTGGCTGGTTACTACAGGCGGTTTATACAGGACTTCTCACGCCGAGCAACACCGTTGATGGAATTTACTAATAAGGGGGTGATGTTTTTTGGTCAGAAGTCTGTGACTCAACCTTCCAGGAGCTGAAGGGAGATTGACTTCGGCACCGATTCTAGTTCTGCCAGAGCCGAGCAAGAGTTATATAGTTTTATGTGATGAGTCTGGAATCGGTATTGGAGCAGTTCTTATGCAGGAAGATCGTGTTGTCACGTACGGATCGTGGTAGTTGAGGCCACATGAGAAGAACTATCCTACGCATTACTTGAATTTGGCTGCTGTTGTTCATGCATTGCATTGTTGGAGGCACTATCTCATGGGAGAGCAGTTCATGGTATATACTTACCACAATAGCCTCAAATATATCTTTACGCAGCGAGACTTGAATTTGAGATAGCGGAGGTGGGTCGAGTACCTACAGTCTTTCGACATCGAGCTTGCTTATACGCCTGGGAAAGGCAATGTTGTAGCAGACGCACTGAGAAGGAGGACTCCGTTGCAGGAAGTTCAGGAGGCCAGCAGTGAGTAGCAGCTCATGGCCCGGTTCTCTGAGATGCATCTGGAGGTACACAACATACATGGTCAGACGGTTATTTCTTCCGTAACTGTTACCTCTAACCTTTTTGATCAAGTTCGAATGAGTTAGCTATCAGACCCTGAAGGCGTAGTCCTAAGGGAGGGTGTGTTAGATGGAGACCCTACTCTAGGGTAGACAGTGGGCGATGATGAGGTGCTACATTTTCATGGCCGCATATGGGTTTCAACGAACATACATGAGGAGATGATGCAGGAGTTTCATGCTTATGCTTGGGCAGTGCATCCTGGTGTCACCAAAATGTATTGATACTTGCACCGCCAGTATTGGTGGCCAGGTATGAAGAAGGATGTGTCTGGTTTTGTTATGCAGTGTTCCACCTGTCAGCAGGTGAAGGTAGAGTATCAGCGACCAGCAGGGCTTTTGCAGCATTAACCCATTCTTGAGTGTAAATATAATTATGTCGTGATGGACTTCGTGACAGGGTTACCGAGATCACCTCAAGGAAATGATGCAGTTTGGGTATTAGTGGATAGGATCACGAAGGTTTGACACTTCTTTCCGATCAAGGATACCTTCAGTGTTGATGATCTGGGATGGTTGTATATCCGAGAAATTCTACATCTGCATGGAGTTCCACACTCCATTGTTTCAGACATGGATGTGCGTTTTACTTCACACTTCTGGTAGGGGCTACAGAGGGAGTTGGGTACACATTTACTTTTGAGTAAATCATACCATCCCCAGACTGATGGCCAGTCCGAGCGTACAATCCAGGTGCTTGAGGATATGCTCCGAGCTTGCATTCTAGACTTTGGCGGTTCTTGGGAGAAGCATATTCCCCTGGTGGAGTTCACCTACAAAAATAGTTTTCAGGTAACTTTTCATATGGCACCTTACGAGGATTTGTACGGTAGGCCATGCCGATCACCTTTATACTGGCTTGAGACAGGAGAGGTGACTTTTTTAGGGCCTCGTCTTGTTCAAGAGAATTCAGAGCGGATAGAGCTGATTCGGATGGGGGTGGCTACAGCGTAGTCTTGACAGAAGTCTTATGTTGATCAGCTGAGACAACGTCTGGAGTTTGGGGTCAGAGATCAAGTTTTCCTGTGTGTCGCACCGAGGTTGTGACACATGAGGATTCACAGATAGGGTATGCTTTCACTGAGATATGTCAGGTCATTTGAGGTTCTGGAGAGAGTCGGGCTGGTTGCTTACATGTTGCAGTTACCTCAGAGATACCAGGCTATACACGACGTCTTTCATGTTTCTCAGCTTCGACGGTATTTCTCAGACCCGTCTCATGTTTTTCAACCTGAGGAGGTTGAGTTGGAGCAGGATGCATCTTTTAAGGAGCATCTTACCAGGATTGTTGATTGTAGTACAAAAGTGCTCTGTGGCCGGTCTGTTCCTCTGGTACAGGTGCTATGGAAGCATGGCCGTATACAGGATGAGACTTGGGACAGGGAGGCTGATTTGCGATCACAATGGCTAGAGTTGTTCTAGGTTTCTTCTTCTACACCTTTATAGGGAAATTCAGGACGAATTTCTTTAAGGGGGGAAGTTTGTAAGAACCCGGAGCTTCGGTTTCAAGTACAAATCTCTTTTACTATCTTTTTAAAGAGAAATGAAGAATCTGGAAATTTTCAGAGTACATGTCATGTACTTTATGAGCACACACTGTGTACTCCCCAACCACTCAAAGCCGTGTGTTGGCTGAGACCAGGCCACACACACGGTGTGTGTCTGGAAATTTTCAGAGTACACGCCGTGTACTTGATGAGTACATGCTATGTACTCCTCTGCAAGTCGAAGACGTGTGATTGGCCGTGTCCGGGCCACACACATGGTCTGTAAGGATGAGGTGGAGGCCAGTTATTTCAGGGTACATAAAATTGAAGTACACGCCATGTACTCAAGAAGTACACACCATATACTTTCTTTTTATTTCATTAATCGGACCGGGGTCATACTAATGCTCATAAACACCTTCTTCTCCGCCTAATTCCGTTCAGAGTGTCCGAGGAGGCCGATTCTTCTCCAAGCCACTGATCCACCAATGGTTGTTTGAATCGAACCCCGTCGATTGCAGAAGAATTGCAGCGGTGAGTTATTGATTCTTCTTTAGCCTCGTTTCCTGATTCTTCCTCTCACGTGAGTTATCTGAGGTTGAGCGTTTTAGAAGTTTTTGCAGATCTACTCCGTTCTAGGCCATTTCACAGGCCAAGGTTCAAGTATATCGATCTCCAAGGATCGAGGTAGGTTTTTTGTTTCCCTACATTGATGTTCTTTGATTTCTGGTTGAAAAAGTTCCGGATACCCATGTATCGGGTATCCTGGGTTAGGATTTTTATCCTATTTATTTATATGCCTTAGATTTCATGTATTCTTGAGGTTATTAGATGATTAAAAATTGCTTGTTAGCATGTCTGAGGATCACCCCATGTGTGTTTTCCCTTTTTTGGGTTGTTGTTTGCCGTTTGGCATGGTTTTCCTACGAGGCAACCCCTATTGGATTGATAGTATGCCTGTTGACTTGATTTCTTGTATTGTCAGTTGTGTATATGCTTGTGGATGCATTTTGTAGCTATTAGCCATGTAGTTGTTTAACTTTCTTAGGGATGCTAATAGTTGATTACACACCAATGGATTGCTCAGGGCCGTGAGAACATGGTGCGGGAGATCAAAAAGGGAATAGATGATTAAGTGCTTCGCTAGAGGGTCTGTTTGGTTTTAGTTTTCTACGCAGGACCTACGGGGATCAGAACTTGTGCTTCCCAAGAGTGTTCATACTTTACCCACACATCGAGACCACATGAGGAATTAGACGTAAGTGCTTCATCATAGAGTCTGTAGATATTATTGCAAGACCATAGGGGAATTGACGTAAGAGATTCCTAGAGTGTATGTGGCTTGTTTGATTACTGGAATATAGGGGTCTTCTAGTTTGAGCCACCCAAAGAGTCAGTGTGATTTTGATGGTTGGTTGTGACGAGTCCACCAAGCCAAAGAACAAGCTCGGGTTTTGTACTACTTGTGTTAGGTATTCTTTTTAGACACCTTCTATGTTACTCGTTGATCTTCGAATAAGAAACATTGTAGGTTTTCCCTGGTTGTGTAATTAAATGAATGTGAATGTTATCTTGTAGATTTGTTTACTGCATTGTTTACCTTTACTTTTTCTATATCACTCACTGACAGTAGGGCACAAATATTGTGGTGGTTGCCTACTAGGATTAGTCTCACACAATTTTTGGGTCCTGCTTTTCGGCCCAAACAGATTATATAGTTGCAGGTTTAGGTAGGGATTAAGGCCCTTCCACCTCAGGTACTTGATTGTTGGTTGGAGCTGGAGAGCAAGGGACTGGGTCATGGCCCGTGATGATGCTGGAGTTGCTATTTACTTCAAGTACATGGGTTTCAGTTGTATTTCAGCATCTTGTTTTTCTTACTGATTTCTATAGACACATGTACCATCCTACATCATTGTTATATCAGACCTTGAATTTACTTTAAGTTCAGATGTTTCATGCTATTTACTGCTTCCGCCATTGTTTATGCTTATTCTTCCACTGCATACTTTACCAAATAAGGGCATAGTTTCCCCACTGACTCACCAAGGCCCTCGCTGCTAGTCGGCAGCCTCTGGCATTTGGGGAAACGCGCTTGAGGTCATGTGGAAAACTAGGTACGGGGCGCCAGTGGAAGGGCTCCAGATTCAAGTCGTTACAGGGGTATCAACATGAAGAGAATAGAAACCACCATGCAATACATGCATGAAAAGCTAGCATGGGAAACAATTGATGTCCAAACCTTGTGGGGAAATATCATTTCATGCAAATAGAGGTACGTCACGAAAACTGGAAAAGTTAATTGTTCACTTCTTTGGAAATCGATCAACTCCATCATCTCGACTCTTCTTCAAAATTAATAGTGTATTGTTTGTGAGGGTAACATCCAATTCTGGTTTGACAATTGGTCAGGTGAGGGTATAGGGTACCCAAGTTGCCCTTCCCCTACCATTTCCTTCAATGAAGAGAGACACTTCTATAACTTCATTTCAATGGGATTGGATGAGGCGAAGAAATAGTATTTCCATCATATAATAACCAATTTAGAACCTGATAGATAAATGTTTCCCTATAATCCTTGGGAAATGTTAATTACAGGGACTATTGAAGGATTTCTACACCTCAGTCTCAATGGGATAGATGGATCAAGGAGGTTTGGTGGAACCTAATCCCTTCTAAATTCTA
This sequence comes from Viscum album, assembly GCA_963277665.1. Taxonomy (NCBI): domain Eukaryota; kingdom Viridiplantae; phylum Streptophyta; class Magnoliopsida; order Santalales; family Viscaceae; genus Viscum; species Viscum album. The sequence continues at coordinate 492,682,662 of OY728148.1, read as the reverse complement.
CTACCTAATCTGGAGGAACAGAAACAACGCCATTCCAACCGACGACAGCATCAAGAGGCTGGGCATTCACATTGTGTCCTATTGTAATTGTTGAATAAGTATAATACAAGAGGATGTGAACCACATATTCTTTCAAGGGGAATGGGTATAGGTATTCTGGCATTTTTTCGGAGAGTTTATAGTTTATGATTCTCAAGAACATAGTCACAAACCATTCATGGGAATATAGTTATAGTGGATGGATAGTTCAAGCATGAAAAGGATGTCTCATTCCATAATACTCAACATAGGGTGCTAGTGCTTATGGAAAGAAAGGAATAGTGCGAAATACAAAGGGACTCCATCTACCGGGTCGGCCATCATCGCTAGGACTAGAAACCTATTGGATGATTCGGTTACCTTATTCAATAAATGGAAATAAGAACCATCTCTATGGACTCTTTATGTTCCATCCCATGTGGATCACTTGTCTTACACTAGGTTACATGGCCATTGGGTGCGGTGGTTCCCCCTGATGATGGTTTAAAGATGAACACGATTGGTTCTGGAAAATAGGGTATTTCTCTGAGATGTGGAGTCTTTTGGGACTAGAGAGGGAGTGTTATCATGGAATTTAAGTCACACTATTGCTACAAAACAAGTATAAAAGTGGAGCCAACAGCTTTGTTGACTGGGATTAAATTGATCATCCAGAAAAAAATCAATCTTTTTCAAGTGGAGAGAGATTCGAAGATTATCCATAACTCCTTACATGGTAAAAGTCAAATCCCATGGTCAATATCTTACATAATTAAGGGATGTTGAGCTCTTCACATCATCACTCAATTTATCATGAGGAAATAATTATCCTCTGGGGAGAGATGAGTCAATATTTTGGTCCAGTGGTGGGGAAATAATAATAATTTTGTTATCTACAACAACTTACACACCCCTCTTATCTCAAATCTCAAATTCAAACTCCTATAGGAGGAACATCCACCAAAAGAGGTGGAGGATTAGCTTCATCTTTGTTTGTCGAGAAAATGGTGGTCAAAATGATCAAGAAACACAATTATTTTTTACATAATCATATATGAATCAAACTTTTACAAGGAAAACACAATTCAAAGATATGATTTTACAGTGGTGGTGTTGTTCTCTAGGGCATGGTAAATGGTATGCAAGGCATACACAATAAAATGAGGAGACTTCTCAAAACTTTGTGATAAAATTTCCTCAACCAAAAAGTTAGAGTCATTAAAAATATGTTAGTAGGGAAGATAAAACATTGGTGGTTAGGTGATTAAGATGACGTGAGAGTCAATTTTTGTGAATTAAATGCAACCCCACAATTATTATCAAATATAAACGCAACATATTTTTATAATTAATGGGATAAGGGAAGTGTAATCATACTAAATTCATTAATGAAAATGCGGTAAAAATAGCATGATCCAAGAAAGGTTTCACCTCATTAACACATTTTGGATATGAAAAGGATGAAATTAATTTAATTTATGATTTATCCACAAGAATTATTTCAATTGAAACAACATTCTGAAGAACTATATCTTGCACAAATATGAAAGGACATTTATCATAATTTAATATGAGAACTTTTCAAATGCAATGGTAGAGAAAAGAACCAATCTGTGACAAAAAAACATCAATGGAAGAGACATAAATTGTGAAGTCGTCCATAAAATCATCCATAAAATTCTCTAGGTACTTAGAAAAAAATACTCAACACATATCACTGATATGTACCAGGAGTATTATAGAGACTAAAAAGAATCCTCTTGTATGATAATTTACTAAATGGAAATCTAAATTTTTCCTTTTAATGATGATAATTTCCTATATGGGTTAATAAATAAACCAAATAGCCATAAACGAAAATATTAATAGGACTTAACAACCAATATTTCTTACATTTTGTCAATAAAAGGTATAGGAATGTGTTCCTTCAACATGGATTGATTCAGTTGATGGTAGTTAATATAGACTTTCCAACTATTTTTCACACATTTTAGAACCGATTCATTCTGTTAATTTGACACAACCATTATTCATGTTTCTTAGGAAACAATTTTTTAGGATAAAACATTTACAATCACACATGGTTTGTATGATCCCATAATTAATCATTTTATTGAATTCCAATTTTAAAAATATTAGGAGAGTATGATTCAACTAGAATTGAGTATTCCTTATGGGTTTGGACTCATCATCAAAATGTATATAGTGCATAAAAATAGATATTATTATCTTAGAAATATCATCCAATTTCAATCCTATAACTTTTTTATACTCTCTCAAAATGTCCAACAATTTTGATTCATGTTTTGGAGATATTGTTTTGGAAATAATGATGGGAAATTGATCAATAGATTCTTGTTAGGATTATTTTAAATTATATATAAGTGGTTTTAATTCCATGACTGGTGTTTTTTTTATTGAGGGATGAGATTTAGTGGAAGTGAGGTCCATGAAACTATTCTGCTACTATTAATTTTCTAAAGAATGAGAATCAATGGAAATGATATTTGAAGAATCATCGACGGTAATGAGTACGCCTGAATAAAAACACTGATCAATTAAATAACAAAATTTAACCTTTTATGAACCACAAAACACTCAAAATATATATCAATACTCAAATCATCTAATGGTGATGAAGATTAAAATGAATTAGAGAATGGGTTATGATGAAAATTTTCAGTGTGTGTGTCATTAGAGAGAACATACATCGAATATACTTGAATAATGGAGTTCTCTTAAATGGGGTGTTTCATAGCTTAAAAGATATTGAAACATACATTTTCACCTCTAAACACCATGAGTAGTGTACCATTGTGAATTTTTATAATCGTATTTACTAATTCAAAGAATGAACTCTCATGTATGAGGGGATAATTTTCTTGGGTTTAGGTATCCTCTATCTCAAGAATGTTGATGTCTACAGGGAAGATGAGATTATTCACTCTAATTAGGATTTCATAAATCATGCATGATGGAGGTTTTGTTCTTGGATTGGAAAGATACACAATGAATACTATTGTTTGAAGCTGTCGAACATGTAGATAAGTGTACACAGAGTTAGGAATCACATTAATAAAATCTCCCAAATCTATAATTTCATCAGAAAATAAGGTCTCCTATATGGTGAAAGGTATCGTGAAATTGAATGGATCCTTGCCTTTGGTTGACATTGATGTTTGGATCAAAGACAACAAATTTCAACCAAGGTTACCCCTCTCATTCCCATTCAGTTTCCATCTATGGGTGCGAATCTATTTAATAAATTAGGTGTGATGAGTGATTTTTAACTACATCCAATAAAATAATGTTAAATTGAACAATTTTAAATGTATTCATTATTTCATTATCGATCTCATTATCTATGTTTTTATTAGGTTTAGAGAGTCTTTAGGGGAATGAACCATGAATATATTGTGCATATGAATCATTAATAATAACTTGTTTAACCCTTTTGTTTTGTTTTTATTCATTAAAATATTATATGGGAGGGGTTAGGGAGGTTAAAAGTGGAGGAATTACCTGTTGTGTAGAATCAGCGGAGGAAGAAACTTTTCTTCCACTAAAAGTGTAATTTCAGAAACATTAAATTTTTCATTTCGATTACAAATAGGTTGGTATTGTCGTTCTACAAAACCTTGCATATTTATCTCACTTATGGTGTTTTTTAACCATACCACTTGAGTTCATAAGTATTGAATAGATTATTGTGTGGTAATTTAAAACTGGATGCTTTAGGTTTCCATTTTATTCACCATATCCATGAGGCTTGGTGTAGATTTTGGAGGAGGATGATTCTTTTGATAAGGTGAAATATAACAAGTGTAAAGTCCTGGTTCCAGAAGCCACCCAGAGGTGTCCCCTACCCGGTTGGTCACATGGAATCAAGCGTATTTCCCCAACTGTCAGAGGCTACCGACTAGCAGTGAGGGCCTTGGGTGTGATAGTGGGGAAACTATTCCCTCATTGGTAGAATACACAGCGGAAGAAAACAAAGTATACCATAGCGGAAGTAGTAAATATCCAACAATAATAAACAGCGGAAGACTAAAAAAATAATCAACTGGAGCACACATGTATATATGAAATGATTCACGATACATATGTCTAGTAATGCTTCCAAACAAAGTCACAATGTTGAACACAATACTAATCCAAAGTACAAAAGAAAAGTAAACAAGTAACTCCTCAGCATCGCAGGACTCTACATGGTCCCATGCTCACCTACTCCAAATAAATCAAGTACCAGAAGTCAAAGGGCACTTTCCCTTGTCTATACCTGCAATAAAATAGTCTGTTTGGGCCCAAAAGCATGACCCACAGAGGTTGTGATACTAATCCCAGTATGCAACCACCCGATGATCATTGCGTTACAGTCAGTGAGTATATGGCAGACAATAATACAGTAAGCATTAAACAGTAACAATAAAAAGCAGGTAGTAAACAGTAAGCAGTAATAGGAAGATATACAGCAGTAACCATCAACAGAACAACAAGCAGCAATGAAGCATACAACAAACCACAATAGGAACACTGTAGAGACCCGAAACCTGTCGTACATGGACTTTACATTACTTTTGCGGAATACTTAGTACATTACAAAAACACACACACAAGGACCGTAATAGTTTAGTGTCTTTGGAAACTCGGACTATAATCTTCTAATCGTGGTGAAAGATCTTCAAAATCTCCCATAAAGATCTTACTTTTTTTTTACCTAAAACCTTTCTTTATATCCTGGGGAAAAGAAAACATAAAAGGGTGAGCACAAATGCTCAGTAAGGGTAAACAAAAGAAATATGAATCACATCATATTCAAAAGAACATAACATTTTGGAAATCATAACCTGCAAAAGAGAGCATAATTTCATAACATGGGATAAATCATGGCAGTGAAATGTAATCACAATAATCATAACATAAAACATGGAACTTTGTGGCATACACACATAATCATAGAGAATCATTTCTTGTTAGTCAAGACTCATTGCCAAGACTATCTTAGTGGACAAAGTCCCTTTCTAAATCGAGTAATCCTCGTTTCATTCCTGTTTCACTGAACCGGTATAACCTACCATTCCAGCCATGTCTATCTCATGAGATATAAAATCTTTACCCAATGCATTGGAGGGAGATATAGGTCCCACCCATATCTTAATGAATCCTTTCTTATGTGTGCCACAGAATCATAAATCATACATCATTGCATAACCCATGTAATAAAAATGGGATTCTTAAACAACATGACATCATAAAACCATTCATATAAGATAAAGGAATTCATAAACATAATTCCATCACAACATAGTCAAATCAATGTAAATATATGGATAGAAACAGAACCCTTTATTATCTTAGATGGAAAATAATTTTGATAAAACACTTGAATTGAATTCTTGAGGAAAATATCCTTTCTTCTTCAAAATCAATTTCTTTTCACAAAACATCATGAAATTTTTAAAAGAAAGAGATTTTATTGAAAATAGTCATGAAATCTTTTGGAGGAATCTTCATAAAAATAAGGCTTTATAAAACCGTAAAAATCCGTTCGTGCCGTTTAAGTTAAAAAAACATTCTTCTCGTACTTTTGTCGGAAAAGTCAAAAATTACCTCGTATGAAAAACGACAAAAGATTCCTTTCATATCTTTTACTAAAAACTCACCGAAGGGTAAAATTGGATTTAAACAATTTTAGGTGGATGTAAATAACATTACATATTGAGGAAACATGGATGTGGATGATAAAATACACCCCAGTAATTACCAAAGTAAAAACAATCTCGGATAAAAATGAGATTGTGATATTTCCCTTACCTTAGGTCCGACTTGCTTTGTAAGTGTCCGAGCCTCCTGTATAATGATTTAAATCATGTTATTTACTTATTACAGAATCATATGCATTGTTATGATATCATATATGGTTCACTTATGACATTATATTACCCGTTCTTTTGTAAATTCCATGTTAAAGAAGCGTTTTGGGTAAAATCGTTTCATTTATCGTAGGTGTTTTGACTTGTTGTTCTTGACATCATTATTACTTATATCATGATTTAATTACTTCCAGAATATAAAATATGATTTATATATCATATATATTCAGTATATATATATATATAATAGGTAGATAAATAAAATGAAAAACACCGTTCATGGAGACGGTAGTCCGTACGTACGCATGAACACTGTTTTCCTTTCCTTATTGTCTTGAAATGGAAGTAAGTAGATGACATACATATGTATATATATATATAAATCCAGTAGCTTTATAATGTCATATATTTCATTATTATTTCTTATATATACATTATAATCATTCTTAAATGGTTAACATGGAGAATGAATCTCATCGCGTCGTGGAGACGGTATTCCGTACGTACGCACGAGCGATGATATCATTTCTATAAATATTGAATTGAATTGGAGTGGATTATACAATATATCAGAATCAATATGATGTTGTAATAACTATGTATAGTTATTCTTTACACCATTATACCCATCCATGTAAGGTGGTGGTGGAAAATAGATTACACCACGGCGTGGAGACGGTATTCCTTACGTACACACGCGTGGTGATTTCTTTTTCCGTAGGATGGATAGATGGTGAAATAGGGTTGTTTGAAACTTATAATAACATATCAGTATATGAGTGATACTGATGTTATTACTTCATAATGAAACAACCTAAGAAGAAGAAGTGGAAGAAGAAATAAAGATGAAAGAATTGGTAACGGTAATTACCTCTTCTTTGAAGTGCCTCTTTGAGACCTCCTCTTAGGGCACTAAAATTGGTCTTTGAGGAAGACCAGAACCTCTAGAATGTTTCTAGGGAAGTGGAGAGGAGAAATTGGCAGGGGTTGGCCGAGCTTGAGTGCTCAAATTGGTGTGAGGAGGAGGGGGAGGAGATGTCCTTTTATAGGGGAGGAGAGGGGCACCTTAGGAATATCTCAAAATATTATTTTATATTAAAGTCAAAATCGGTTTATAATGGTTCCAAAGGGTCTTATTTCGAAGCTAAAGTGGGGATGGGTCGAAATCCTATCAACCAATAGTATTTAGACAAGTTTAGGGTATTATTTTAACCTTATCAATTAGATTTAACTCTAAGTTAAATAATTTAACTTTTACCGTGTCTTTTTGTTTTCTTTCACTATATGGTAAATACACTTACTATAACATGACAAACGAACCCCAAATTGTATATTATTAATACATATATCCTTATCTAAGTCATTTGGCCGAACCATAGATTTTTAGGAATAAAATAACAATTAATAATATAATATTTGATTTAAAAACTATTTTGTGTCAATTTTGACACTATTTGATATATGATTTTTGTGAAAGTCATAACAGAATTATATGTTCGAACCAAGTTGATTAAATCAACACTAATATATCATAGTAACCTAGAAAATTAGTGGAATTCATAAAAAGTCTCAAATTATATTTATTTTGGTGTTTATAACATCAATTATGTCAATATTTCATTAATAAGATAATTACTGCATCATCACTGTGTCATAAATAAATTAAATTATTTGATGTCTAAAAATTACAAATAAAATACCATCATGTAGTAAATCCTTTTATCTTTCTAATTAATATTTACAATCGAATTTATCTTATGTATAACCCCATATTAAAAATGTTTTAGTAAATAAACTTTGATTTTAACTCTTTTAACTCTTCTTTGAATTAAATAATAATAAATGTCCTAATCTAATCCAAGTGGGCCTAAATGATAATATTTTACACTTAAGGTTGTTTTTGGTCGAGATAAACTTGTCCAATAGGATTAGGACATGTGTTAGCGTAATATTAATATCATATTTACCCTTAGTTACCCTATTTACTATTAACCGCGGTAAAAAAAAGTAAAAAGTTACTATTCACCAAAAATTATTTTCATCTCATTGAACCACATTTTAGTCCTTGATATTAACCGTGTCTCTCGGATTTTCGAAATTCCATTCACAGAAGCGGTAAAATTAAGTTTTATGCAAAATTCAGTTTTTAACCTACCACTTAGTGGTTTCACTATTCATCAAAAATTGAAAGTTTTCAGAAAAGTACCAAAATTTCACCCTAATCTATAATTGATATTCCAAATTCAAAAATGATTTCTATTTTACAAAATTCCAAACATATAAGTTGCATTAATTAATTTTATAATTAATTTCCTCTGTTACAACAAATAGCGTGTTTTTAAGAGATAATAACTATCGAAAGATTGACACTTGTTTATAACTGGTTTAAATGTGAAATTACATCCAATGACCAACATTGTATTAAATTGTAAAAATATATTCTAAATATACTTTAAAACCACTCAAATTAATGATTTATCACTATTAATTATTTCGATTAAAAAAAGTTGTTTTTAATTATAATTTAGTAATTTTCACTATTCATCAGAATATGAAAGTTATCCGAAAAGTACCAAAATTTCACCTTAGGCTAAATTCGATACTCTTATCCATAAATGAAGTCCATTTTGAAAAATAAAATTTAAAAAATTTTAAAAAGTGGTTATTACTATTCATAACGGCTAGTTTTAATAATATCTTAATAGCATATCGTTGTTTAGCGAAACTTGGTGTTGCGTACAACACACGCTATCGTGGAAGGTCGTGATTGCGTGTAATTCAAGCCAAGTCAGAGATGTGTGTTGTGAAAGCTCTTTTTGGTGTAGCATATAACACAAGACATTAATGAAATTAAAAAGAATATTTTTCATAAAATCTCGGGGTGTTACATTCTACCCCCCTTAAAATGAATTTCGCCCTCGAAATTCGTCGGGGTTATAAATGGTTTACTATTCAAAAGTTTCTTTAATAGAAACCCACATCGTAAAAAGGAATACCAAAACTAATCTTTAAAAACAAAAGTATGAAACGTAACGGTTACCCAAATAAACTAATCACTGGGTTTCCACATAGGTGAAAATATGGATATGGAAGAGAAATCTAACCATCATGTTCTGATGGAGAGTGGTAGAGAACATGGCTATGGAAAAGCTAGCAATCAAAAATCCATAAATTTGTGACGATCTAAGGTACCATCTGATTAATCAGATATAAGAGCACTAGGACAACATTTTTGGTTTTCAAGATCATTTCCCTAAAGTTGATGAAATTGGAATTAGAAGAAATACTTTCGTGATTTTGGTATAGTCTCACTATTTGTCATTCTTTGGACAATTTCTACTTCATCTCTTAAAGAAATGAAGTTCAATTTGTCATTCGTGATGTGTTAACAGATCATGTGATAGAATGATGGGTCATTCCTTCTGTCTCAAAAGGTTAGAAAAGTTATCAAAAAATACATAAGTCCATCTAAAATGAACTTATACTTCATATATCATAGTTTTTAATACAATAAAACTAGTTTCTACTAAACAGGGACTTCCTGTAGGTCAGTGGTAGGCGATAAAGGCCAGTCACACTTCGGTTGTGGGTTCGATTCCTATATCCTTGTTTGAAGCGATGGGCTGTCGCCCGTCCTGCAGGTTGTCCCTTTTTCTAAAACTACGTTACTATAACATCCCATCAATAATATCGAAAATCTTCTATCCTTAAACAATACTAACTTATGTCCAACATAATCCAGTCTAATCTTTAGGCTTATACATAATACTGCAGTCCACTCTCATAATATAGTGACAACAATCACCAGAGATTTAATACTGTCGTTGATCCCCACATATCATAAGATATGTCTTGTTGGTCACATTCCAAACATTCAAAGTCCTTAATCGTGTATTCTCTTGAATACCTTAGTGAAAACATGAGTGCAGTTAAAAGTTAACACTTTCCACATACCAAAATCCTCAAAATTCTATATACTCAAACCATGATATCACTTAGTCCTTATATCAATCATGAGCTCATGAATACTATTAAACAATTCATTTTCTCATTTTCCCTTCATTATCAGCATATCATCTTATTTCCAAAAATATCTGAATAACCTTTCATGGATACTGGTAACATTAATCATACACTTTCAAAACACAAGGAAAGACAACAGTGTAACAATCCATAGATGTCTCTTTATTCCAAAATTACACATGATAAACATGTAATCATTCCACTACATTCTCAAACCATTGACCGAGCTTCAAAAATTTTTTCATCTCACATATCATTTGTAGTCTCTTTATCATCATCCACATAAATACTACCCACATGACCATACTGATTCTCTTCATGAGTCTTTCCCTTAGGGCATTTGTTTGCATAATGCCCATACATTCCACATTTAAAACACTTAACCATTTTTGATGTCGTAGCAATACCATTATCCTCATCCATGGTGTTAACCGACCCTTTTCCTTTGCACTTACTTGCTTTGTGTCCTTCTTTTCCACACCCAAAGCATCTTACAATTCCCTTGAAACATTCTCCTTGATGCCTCTTCCCACATGATTTACATAGGGGAAATTGAACTTTCTTTCCTCTATGATCATCATGGAACTCCATCTTTCTCTTATTAGTCGAGTCAGGAAACTTACCAAATTTTACTTTATTGATCATGTTGTGAGATTGCTGATTCGGCATAATAATGATGTTTGGACATCCAAATCCCATTTCATTTGGTTGATCAAGAAGAATATCATTCCATTGTCCATCATATCCTCCATTATTGTGAATCATCTTGTTTCCAACCATTTTCTAAAACCCAAACAGAATAGTGTTAGATGCAAAAATCGTAATAAAGGGGGAGTAACATAAATATCTATCATCTTTGGTTTAATCTAATATCGTTACCATAGTTCTAGAACTATATCCTATACGTATACTTTTCCTTAGGGGCATCCCTAGACATACCTTAGAAATATCTCTAGGGATCTCACTAACGTTTTCGCATCCTAGTTTCCAAAGGTTGACTAAACCTTTCCTCTGATACCAACTGTAGAGACCCGAAGCCTGTCGTACATGGACTTTACATTACTTTTGCGGAATACTTAGTACATTACAAAAACACACACACAAGGACCGTAATAGTTTAGTGTCTTTGGAAACTCAGACTATAATCTTCTAATCGTGGTGAAAGATCTTCAACATCTCCCATAAAGATCTTACTTTTTTTTTACATAAAACCTTTCTTTATATCCTGGGGAAAAGAAAACATAAAAGGGTGAGCTCAAATGCTCAATAAGGGTAAACAAAAGAAATATCAATCACATCATATTCATAAGAACATAACATTTTGGAAATCATAACCTGCAAAAGAGAGCATAATTTCATAACATGGGATAAATCATGGCAGTGAAATGTAATCACAATAATCATAACAAAAAACATGGAACTTTGTGTCATACACACATAATCATAGAGAATCATTTCTTGTTAGTCAAGACTCATTGCCAAGACTATCTTAGTGGACAAAGTCCCTTTCTGAATCGAGTAATCCTCGTTTCAGTCCTGTTTCACTGAACCGGTATAACCTACCATTCCATCCATGTCTATCTCATGAGATATAAAATCTTTACCCAATGCATTGGAGGGAGATATAGGTCCCACCCATCTCTTAATGAATCCTTTCTTATGTGTGCCACAGAATCATAAATCATACATCATTGCATAACCCATGTAATAAAAATGGGATTCTTAAACAACATGACATCATAAAACCATTCATATAAGATAAAGGAATTCATAAACATAATTCCATCACAACATAGTCAAATCAATGTAAAAATATGGATAGAAACATAACCCTTTATTATCTTAGATGGAAAATAATTTTGATAAAACACTTGAATTGAATTCTTGAGGAAAATATCCTTTCTTCTTCAAAATCAATTTCTTTTCACAAAACATCATGAAATTTTTAAAAGAAAGAGATTTTATTGAAAATAGTCATGAAATATTTTGGAGGAATATTCATAAAAATAAGGCTTTATAAAACCGTAAAAATCCGTTCGTGCCGTTTAAGTTAAAAAAACATTCTTCTCGTACTTTTGTCGGAAAAGTCAAAAATTACCTCGTATGAAAAACGACAAAAGATTCCTTTCATATCTTTTACTAAAAACTCACCGAAGGGTAAAATTGGATTTAAACAATTGTAGGTGGATGTAAATAACATTACATATTGAGGAAACATGGATGTGGATGATAAAATACACCCCAGTAATTACCAAAGTAAAAACAATCTCGGATAAAAATGAGATTGTGATATTTCCCTTACCTTAGGTCCGACTTGCTTTGTAAGTGTCCGAACCTCCTGTATAATGATTTAAATCATGTTATTGACTTATTACAGAAACATATTCATTGTTATGATATCATATATGGTTCACTTATGACATTATATTACCCGTTCTTTTGTAAATTCCATGTTAAAGAAGCGTTTTGGGTAAAATCGTTTCATTTATCGTAGGTGTTTTGACTTGTTGTTCTTGACATCATTATTACTTATATCATGATTTACTTACTTCCAGAATATAAAATATGATTTATATATCATATATATTCAGTATATATATATATATATAATAGGTAGATAAATAAAATGAAAAACACCGTTTATGGAGACGGTAGTCCGTACGTACGCATGAACGCTGTTTTCCTTTCCTTATTGTCTTGAAATGGAAGTAAGTAGATGACATACATATGTATATATATATATAAATCCAGTAGCTTTATAATGTCATATATTTCATTATTATTTCATATATATACATTATAATCATTCTTAAATGTTTAACATGGAGAATGAATCTCATCGCGTCGTGGAGACGGTATTCCGTACGTACGCACGAGCGATGATATCATTTCTATAAATATTGAATTGAATTGGAGTGGATTATACAATATATCAGAATCAATATGATGTTGTAATAACTATGTATAGTTATTCTTTACACCATTATACCCATCCATGTAAGGTGGTGGTGGAAAATAGATTACACCACGGCGTGGAGACGATATTCCGTACGTACGCACGCGCAGTGATTTCTTTTTCCGTAGGATGGATAGATGGTGAAATAGGGTTGTTTCATACTTATAATAACATATCAGTATATGAGTGATACTGATGTTATTACTTCATAATGAAACAACCTAAGAAGAAGAAGTGGAAGAAGAAATAAAGATTAAAGAATTGGTAACGGTAATTACCTCTTCTTTGAAGTGCCTCTTTGAGACCTCCTCTTAGGGCACTAAAATTGGTCTTTGAGGAATACCAGAACCTCTAGAATGTTTCTAGGGATGTGGAGAGGAGAAATTGGCAGGGGTTGGCCGAGCTTGAGTTCTCAAATTGGTGTGAGGAGGAGGGGGAGGAGATGTCCTTTTATAGGGGAGGAGAGGGGCACCTTAGGAATATCTCAAAATATTATTTTATATTAAAGTCAAAATCGGTTTATAATGGTTCCAAAGGGTCTTATTTCGAAGCTAAAGTGGGGATGGGTCGAAATCCTATCAACCAATAGGATTTAGACAAGTTTAGGGTATTATTTTAACCTTATCAATTAGATTTAACTCTAAGTTAAATAATTTAACCTTTACCGTGTCTTTTTGTTTTCTTTCACTATATGGTAAATACACTTACTATAACATGCCAAACGAACCCCAAATTGTATATTATTAATACATATATCCTTATCTAAGTCATTTGGCCGAACCTTAGATTTTTAGGAATAAAATAACAATTAATAATATAATATTTTATTTAAAAACTATTTTGTGTCAATTTTGACACTATTTGATATATGATTTTTGTGAAAGTCATAACAGAATTATATGTTCGAACCAAGTTGATTAAATCAACACTAATATATCATAGTAACCTAGAAAATTAGTGGAATTCATAAAAAGTCTAAAATTATATTTATTTTGGTGTTTATAACATCAATTATGTCAATATTTCATTAATAAGATAATTACTGCATCATCACTGTGTCATAAATAAATTAAATTATTTGATGTCTAAAAATTACAAATAAAATAGCATCATGTAGTAAATCTTTTTATCTTTCTAATGAATATTTACAATCGAATTTATCTTATGTATAATCCCATATTAAAAATGTTTTAGTAAATAAACTTTGATTTTAACTCTTTTAACTCTTCTTTGAATTAAATAATAATAAATGTCCTAATCTAATCCAAGTGGGCCTAAATGATAATATTTTACACTTAAGGTTGTTTTTGGTCGAGATAAACTTGTCCAATAGGATTAGGACATGTGTTAGGGTAATATTAATATCATATTTACCCTTAGTTACCCTATTTACTATTAACCGCGGTAAAAAAAGTAAAAAGTTACTATTCACAAAAAATTATTTTCATCTCATTGAACCACATTTTAGTCCTTGATATTAACCGTGTCTCTCGGATTTTTGAAATTCCATTCACAGAAGTGGTAAAATTAAGTTTTATGCAAAATTCAGTTTTTAACCTACCACTTAGTGGTTTCACTATTCATCAAAAATTGAAAGTTTTCAGAAAAGTACCAAAATTTTACCCTAAGCTATAATTGATATTCCGAATTCAAAAATGATTTCTATTTTACAAAAATCCAAACATATAAGTTGCATTAATTAATTTTATAATTAATTTCCGCTGTTACAACAAATAGCGTGTTTTTAAGAGATAATAACTATCAAAAGATTGACACTTGTTTATAACTGGTTTAAATGTGAAATTACATCCAATGACCAACATTGTATTAAATTGTAAAAATATATTCTAAATATACTTTAAAACCACTCAAATTAATGATTTATCACTATTAATTATTTCGATTAAAAAAATTTGTTTTTAATTATAATTTAGTAATTTTCACTATTCATCAGAATATGAAAGTTATCCGAAAAGTACCAAAATTTCACCTTAGGCTAAATTCGATACTCCTAATCCATAAATGAAGTCCATTTTGAAAAATAAAATTTACAAAATTTTAAAAAGTGGTTATTACTATTCATAACGGCTAGTTTTAATAATATCTTAATAGCATATCGTTGTTTAGCGAAACTTGGTGTTGCGTACAACACACGCTATCGTGGAAGGTCGCGATTGCGTGTAATTCAAGCCAAGTCAGAGATGTGTGTTGTGAAAGCTCTTTTTGGTGTAGCGTATACCACAAGACATTAATGAAATTAAAAAGAATATTTTTCATAAAATCTTGGGGTGTTACAAACACCTCTGTGATGTACTCACAACCATCCCCTCTGGTCCTATCCGATTAGTACCAACAACGCCCTGGGCAGTGCACTCCGACTAACCCCTCTGGTTTGGTCATACGAAATTATAAGACTCTCTAGGGCTGCACGCTCGGTCAATTCCCCATATAGTTTAGGGTAGTCAGAGACTCTCTAAGGAGGATCATGTTGTCTAACCCTCTTATAGCCCCATGGTATAGAAACTCTCTGAGGAGCTCACCCTGTCAATCCTCTTATAGTCTTAGCTCTCTCACAGACTTTCTAAGGAAGCTCACTTAATCAATTACGTCTCTAGCCTGGAATGGTTTTAAGGAAATTCAAACAAAGTAAAGACTCTTTGAGGAAGCTCACTCGGTCTAACGTCCTATAGTCTATAAAATCTATGACTATCTAGGAAGCTCACTCGCCCTTTAGTCTATTATGTCTAGGACTCTCTGGGAAGCTCACCAGGTCTATCCCTTATAGTCTATAGCACCAGGTTCTCACGGTCCCATGCCAGTCACTGCATAATAATTCTATAAGGACAAAGTACACCTATAGAGCTTCTTTGCTAACCAAAGTACACCTATAGTGATACTTGGCTATCCAGTCTACAACAAACAAGCGTGTCAAGAATATCGTTCTATCCTATAATCACAAGGCATGGAAAATAGGTATACCGACCAAAGTTTAATAAGACCCAAAGTTTTTAATAAGAACAAGGCATGGGAAAAAACTCCGAGCACAACAATTATCCACAAAAAATGATCAAATTACCTCTACACAAGCATTAAAGAAAGGAAAGAAAACATCAGGGGCCAAAAGGTAAACACCCAGTACCCCGTTCATGGGTATTGGTGGAATTTGCACATAAAACTCGTAGAATTCTAAAGGTGAGGCACAAAACACATACCATGATGCTAGGAGATAAATATACTTTGACCACAAGGAATTATTCTCCCTATAATGGCATAGATCTAGGAAAACATACAAAACATTCAACTCACGATATCTTGAGAAAGAGGGAAAATCATGGAATGAAACTCAAGAAGAAGGAAGAGCTCACCGCTGAGGTTACAACGCAATCGATGGTGGTCAATTCGGAAACCAGGCAGAGGTTCGAGGTCTCATAGGATGTTCATGGCCATAAGGGTCGCTCTCGGTTGAGGAACATGGAGAGGAAGGTGTTTTCATCTATTAGGCGCGACCCTTGTCTGTTTAATGAAAAAAAGAAACTACACGGCGTGTACTTCCGGGATACATGGTGTGTACATAGCTTTTCCATACTCTGCTTTATGCGGCCTCCACATCGCCCCTACACACCGTGTGTGTGGACCAGACACGGCCAACACATAGCCTGGCGCGTCATCAAAGAACATGACATGTACTTATAAAGTACATGACGTGTATTTTGACAATTTCTAGATTTTCCTCTTTTTCTAAAAAATGACCAGAAAAGGAAAAATATAGCTGAAACAAAGATTCGGGTTCTTACAAACTTCCCCCCTTAATGAAATTCGTCCCTGAATTTTTCTAGTAAGGCGTAGAAGAAGAAACCCCAAACAGCTCTAGCCACTGTGATCATACATCGGCCTCGCTCTCCCAGGCCTCATCCTGTACTCGCCCGTGCTGCCATAGCACCAGTACCAGAGAAACAGACCAGCCACAGAGAACATTTGTATTGCTATAGACAATCCAGATAGGATGCTCCTAAAATGACGCATCTGCTTCATGTTCAACCTCCACGGGTTGAAAGACATGAGACAGGTCTGACAAGTATCATCGAAGATGAGAGACGTGGAAGACGTCGTGCATTGCCCGATGCCTCTGAGGTAACTACAACCGATAGGAAACCGACCCAACTCTCTCCAACACCTCAAACGGCCTGACGCATCGTTGTGAAAGTTTACCCTATCTCTGAATCCTCTTTTTTCCCAACCTCGGTGCCACACACAGGAAAACCAGATCCCCGACCTCGAACTACAGAGGTCGTCTCCAATGGTCAGCATAAGACTTCTATCGAGACTGTGTTGTATCCATCCTCTTCCGAATCAACTCTATCTGCTCTGAGGTATCTTTAACATGATGAGGCCCCATCAATGCTGCCTCTCCTACCTCCAGCTAGCACAAAGGTGATCGGCATGGCCTACCATACAAAGCCTCATAAGGTGCCATCTAAATAGTCGCCTGAAAATGTTATTAGAGGAAAATTACACAAGAGTAATATACTTATCCCAAGATCTGCCAAAGTCTAGAATGCAATCCTGGAGCATATCCTCAATCACTTGGATCGTACGCTTAGACTGACCATCTGTTTGGGGATGATATGTTGTACTCAAAAGTACATGTGTACCCAAAGCCTTCGGAAGCCCCTGCTAGAACTGAGAAGTAAAACACACATCCCTGTCTGAAACAATGGTGTGTGGAGCTCCATGAAGACGTACAATCTCTTGGATGTACAATCGTCCCATCTCATTAACACTGAAGGTCTCCTTGATCATCATGAAGTGCGTAACCTTTGTAAGCCTATCGATGACAACCCAAAAATCATCACTCCCTCGAGGTGACCTCAGTAACCCAGTCACAAAGTCCATCGCGACATCGTTCCACTTCCACTCGGGAATGGGTAACTGCTGCAAAATCCTTGCTCATCGCTGATGCTCCTCTTTCACCTACTGACAAGTGGAACACCTCAAGACAAAACCAAAAACATCCCTCTTCATACCTGGCCACCAGTAATAGCAGTGTAGATCACGATAATCTTGGTGATGCCGGGATGAACTTCCCAAACTGAGGAATGAAAACCCCACATCAGCTCCTCGTGTATATCTAATGGCACCCATACGTGTCCCCCGAAATGCAAGATCTCATCCTCGCCCACTATCCATCTAGGAAGAGGGTCCTCTCCTAACACACTCTCCCGCGGGACTAGGCCTTATGAGTCTGATAGCTACCTCATCCGTACACGATCAAGAAGGGTAGATGTAACAAATAAAAAATAAAGAAATGTATGTCCTTTTCTGTCGTGCATCTCTGAGAACAGAGCTATAAGCATCCACTCACTGTTGGCCTCCTGAATTTCCTGAATATGAGTTCTCCTACTCAACGCATCAGCAACAGTGTTACCCTTTCCCAACGTATAGGCAAGTTCAAAGACGAAATACTACAGATACTCGACCCACCTTCACTATCTTGGATTCTGAACACGCTGGGCGAAGATATAATTGAGGATCTTGTGGTCGGTAAACACCACAAAGTGCTCTCCCAGAAGATATTGTCTCCAATAGAATAAGGCATGAACAACAGCTGCCAACACCAGATTGTGCGTCGGGTAGTTTCTCTCGTGTGTCCTCAACTGTCAAGTCCTGTATGCAACGACTCCATCTCCCTGCATAAGCACAACTCCAAGCATCACAATAGACTGTATAGGTCTTGCCCGGCTCTGGAAAGACTAGTATTGGTGTTGAAATCAACCTCACCTTCAACTTATAAATGGATGTCTTATAAGAATATGACCATAAGAACTTCTCTCCTTTATTGATTCGACCTCTCAGTGGTGCTGCTAGGCATGAAAAGTCATTTATTAAATTCCTGTAGTATCCAGCCAGCCCTAGAAAACTCTGCACCTCAAAGACATTCTTCGGCTGCTCCCATGAAACTACAACTCTCAATTTATCTGGGTCTATTGATACTCCTATCTCTGAGATAACGTGACCCAAGAAGTGAATCTAATCCATCCAAAAGTGGCATTTTGAGAGCATAGAATATAACTGATGCTCTCTCAGTGTACTGAAAATGATCTCAAGATGGGTAGCAAGGTTGTGTCGACTGTGAGAGTACACCAAGATGTCGTCCATGAAAACCACCATGAAGGAATCCACGTATGGAAGGAACACTCGAATCATCAGTGCCATAAAGGCTGCTGGCGCATTCTTGAGACCGAATGGAATGACTGTATACTCGTATAGACCATACCTGCTCCTGAAGGCTGTAAGAGGTATATCTGATGGTCTAACGCACAACTGATGATTACTGGATCTTAGATAAATCATTGAGAACACTCGGGCTCCTCGATGCTGATCAAAGAGGTCATCGATCCTCGGCAAGGGACATCAGTTCTTGACCATCAACTGGTTCAGCTTCCGATAATCCACACAAAACCTAAGGGTTCCATCTGTCTTTTTTGCAAACAAAAAAGGCAAACCCCAATGAGAAGTACTGGGTCTTATTAAACCCTTTGCCTAAAACTCCTCCAACTGCTTCTTCAGCTCCGGAAACTCAGGTGTAGCCATACTATAAGGGGGAATGGACACCGGTGCCGCTCCTAGAATGAGCTCAATCAAGAAGTCTACCTCACGCTGTGGAGGAAAACCTGATATTTCCTCTGGAAAGACATCCCTGAAACGATCCACCACTAGAGGAAAGTCTAACTGCGAAGTCACCTGGTCATCCATATAAATACTGTAAATATGGGCTATAACTCCTCCTAGCCCATGATGCTCTTGTCGAGCTCTACCCACCTGTACATCCCACTCACCTCTATGAAGAAATGTCCCACCCTCTTGTGATACGAAACTCACCCTGCGGTGATAGCAATCAACAACTACCTGGAAGTGAAAAAACTGGTACATACAGAGAATGAAACCATAGCATGTCATCTCTATGACATAGAGGTCCCATAAGAAGTGACACTCCAAAACCTCAAGAGGGCACTCTCTGCACTGATGTATGCTAGACGTCCTTGTTCCCAACGGTGTATCAAGAGTCAACATGTCTGCAGACTAAATGATACAGAGCCCAAGGCTCTCCACAATAGCAAAAGAGATAAAGCTATACGAAGAACCAGTATCAAAAAGAGTTGAAGATAAAACTGAGGCTACTAAGATCGTACCTCGAACTGTAGAAGGGCTAGGATCCTGCTCCAAATGGGTTTTCTTCACGGCGAAAGTCTGGCCTGTACCGCGGCCCGGTGTCACTGGATGACCACTCAGAGATGATCCACTCTACTGTCGCTGGTATCCTGGTGACTGACCACCACAACCACGACCTCCAGCTCGGCCCGAACGGCCGGAAGAACTCCAGTTCCCAGACTGGTGAGAAACTGGTGATACCTATCCTGTATGTGGGGTCATAGAAGAACCCCTACCACCAGCTCTAGGTGTGAAGATCTGAAAAAACTGCAGAAGATGTCCCATATTGCAGTAAGATCGGCACTCCATCGGGTATCTCTGGCACTGAGGCCTAGTATAAACACTCATACAACACTGGTAGCATACAACCTGGTTTCCCGAAGATACATTCCACCTACCCTGATCTCCTAGAGCAGACTCCCTACGACGCTTCCTGCTATTAGTAGGAGGAACACTAACTCTGGATGTCAAACTTCCCTGGCTCACTACTCCAGAATCCCTCAGATTGAGCTCAATGATCAGTGCCTGGTTGACGATAGAGGATATCGAAGTCAACCTGAAGATATTCACCTGGGAACGGATCTCCTGCCAAAAACCACCCTCAAACTTCATAGCAAGGAACAACTCATCGCCTGTTGGAATTGGCGTGAAGCGCTGCAGCTCGGTAAAACAAGACGAGTACTCCATAACAGAAAGAGTACCCTACTCGAGACTCATAAACTCCCAGGCTCGGTCGGCCCTCAAATTCTCCGGATAAAAGTAATCATATAAGATGCACCGAAACTCATCCAATGTCATACTCTGCTGGCACCTAGACTATGAAATCACCTCCCACCACCTCTTGGAGGTGTCTCAGAGCATATATGTAGCCAGCTTCACCCTTTTCTCTGGAGGTAACTCCAAATGATCGAATATAGTCAACTTGGAATCTAACAGTGACTCTGCAGCCTAGGGTCCTCCAACCCCTAGGAAATTAGGAGGATGCTGCTACTGGAAAACCCGCATCAACTCAGCCATCGATGGGGCTGGAGGCGGCGCTCCCTGAATGGTTTGCATCATCCTTAGGAAGTCCTCCCTGAATTGTGAATTGGTGCCTGAAATGGGTATAAGTGCTAGTTCCAAGGATGGAATGTTAGGGGGATGTGTTAGAGGTCCCTCATCGGCCATATCTGGTGTCTGATCACTGTCTGGAAGATGATGTACAACCAGAGGGAATCTTTAAGGCATAGATCTAAAAGATCAAAAGCACACTTTAGATCAAGAATATCATTGATAGAGAACACAAGAGTAACAAACAAGAACAGGAGAAAGAAACTATCAAGATTCACAAAATATGACTACACGGAATGTATAAAAACTACACGGCATGTTCCTTTAGGCCAGTCACATGGGCGTGTACATTTTACACAACTGGTCTTGTAACATCCCATACTACACGGCGTGTTATACCCACACACGTCGTGTACGTGAAATATATTTCCCTATCTGAGTCTCTTTACATGGATAACCCACATGGTCATTTAAACCCAAGACTACACAGCGTGTTCACTAAGGATACAACGTGTACTAGACAAGGTTTATGTGACCCATGTTGTTAGTTACATGGCAGCTACACGGCTGACCCTTACACGACATGTTCCAAACAAACACGACATGTATATGAGATATAACAATGACCCGTGTTGTTTGTGAGACGGCCAGGTACCTATAACAAGACTACACTACGTGTTCATACAAAACATGGCGTGTACTACACGAGCTTCCCCGACTCGTGCTGTTAGTGACAACTCCGGTTACATGGCTCACTACTACATGTCGTGTAATGACCATACATGGCGTGTTCCTGAAAACTATTTCACCACCTAGTGTTTTTGCTCACACAGTTAGTGACATGGTTAAAAACTACACAATGTGTAGTTGATTACACGCCATGTATTTTGGGTTTTTCTAGTCAGTAGCTCAGAAACTGCACCGAAACCCAGAAAATACTAAAAAACAAACATCGAGGTTCCAAATTCTGATCCGGGAGGGCCCATACTCCCCTCAAATCAAAGTCTGACATCTCCTACATATCAAAGACAAGGGAAATAGGTTAATTACCCACTATATAATGATTCATGAGGGCCCATAAAACCTCAAGAATCAAAATGTGGTGTTCATTTAAGAAAGGTACCACACAGACAATTTCTCTATCAAACTACATGGATTCTATCAAAGCATATATCACAACAACATGAATAATCTAAAAAACATATATCAAAACAACATACAATTTCTAATTCACCCTAGATGGCTTGGGAAGAAAGCATGGAATGCGATTTATATCAAGTGCCTATATGATGCATGAGATGCAATACCCTCATCTCATCAGGTTGCGACAGAAATAAAACTGCAACAACAACAACAACAATAACACTAGACATGTGAATCACTCTAGGTGAAGTCATATCAACCATAAAATCTCAAAATCAGAAAACTACAATAAATGAGGTAGATGGGATTTTCCCAATACACAGGTTAGATACTCCTAGGCATAGCTTATTACCAAGTACCGAATCCATCCTATCCCTCGCTAAAAGATGAAAATAGTAAATCTAGAGAAAATAATTTCTATGATACCACTTTGTAACGTACCGGTTCCCGAAGCCACCGAGAGGCGCGCCGTACCCGGTTGGTCACATGGCCTCAAGTACATTTTCTCGAACGCCAGAGGCAGTCTACTAGTAGTGAGGGCCTTGGGTGTGATAGTGCTGAAACTATGCCCTCCTTGGAAGAGTACACAATTGATGTAATCAATGAAGACCATAGCAGAAGAAGTAAATATCCAACAACAATAAACAGCGGCTGGCTAAAACAATAAACAACTGGAGCACACATGTATATATGAAATGAAGCACGATACATATGCCTATGAAATAAGTCAAACACGTCACAAAGTTGAACACAATACTAATCCAAAGTACACCAGAATAGTAAACAAGAAAATCCTCAGCATCGGAACCCTCGTCTTGGTCCCTTCCTCTTCTACTCCAATGAAATCAAGTACCAGAAGTCGAAGGGTACTTTCCCTTGTATATACCTGCAACAAAATAGTCTATTTGGGCCCAAAATCATGTCCCGAACAAGGTGTGAGACTAATCCTAGTAGGCAACCACCCGAAGATCTGTGCCTTACAGTCAGTGAGTATATGGCAGAAAATAGTACAGTAAGTAGTAAACAGTAATAGTAAACAGCAGGTAGTAAACATTAAGCAGTAACAAGATGATATACAACAGAAACCAATCCACAGAAGAACTAGTAGAAGTGAAGAAAATAGATAACCACAATAGGAACCCCTCTGGGAAGTACTCAAAACCATCCCCTCTGGTCCTATCCAAGAAGTACCTTCAACCCTCTGGGCAGTGCAATCAGCCTAACCCCTATGGTTTAGTCATACGAAATTATAAGACTCTATAGGGAAGAAGGCTCAGACAATTCCCCTTATAGACTATGGTATTCAGGAACTCTATGATTAAGATCACACGGTCTAACCCTATTATAGCCCCATGGTCTAGAAACTCTCTGAGGAGATCACTCGGTCAATCCTCCTAGAGTCTCAGGACTATCACAGACTCTCTATAAAAGCTCACTCAGTCAATTCCCACTCTAGCCTGGAAAGGATTTTAGGAAATTCAAACAAAGTAAAGACTCTCTGGGGAAGCTCACTCGATCTACCCTCCTATAGTCTATAAAATCCCAGACTCTCTAGGATGCTCACTTGGTCTACCCCCAGTAGTCTATAATGTCCGAGACTCTTTGGGAAGCTCACTCGGTCTATCCCTTATAGTCTATAGCACAAGGTTCTCATGGTCTCATGCAAGCCAGTACATAATAATTCTATAAGGCCAAAGTAAAACTATAGGCCTACATGGCTAACCACAGTACACCTATAAAGCTACTTTGATAACTAGTCTACAGTAAACAAGCATGTCAAGAATATCATTCCATCATATAATCACAAGGCATGCAAAACAGGTATAACGACCAAAGGATAACAAGACCCAAAGGTTGTAACAAGAACAAGGCATGGGAAAAACATCCATGCACAACAATTATCCACTAACATGATAAAATTACCTCTACACAAGCATACAAGCAAGGAAGTAAAATTATAGGGGCAAAAAGGTAAACACGCAGTAACTCATTCAAGGGTATTGGTGAGATTTTCACATAAAACTCAAGGACTTTTAAAGGTAAGGAAAAAACCACCTACCTTGATCCTAGGAGATCAATATAATTTGAACACGAGGCTTGATTCTCCTTAGAACGATGTAGATATATGAAAAAGCAGAAAACCTTAAACCCATGATATCTCGAGAAAGAGGGAAATCATGGAATGAAACTCAAAAAGAAGGAAGAGCTCACCACTGCGGTTCCAACACAATCGACGGCGGTCGATTTGGCAACCGGACGGAGGGTCAGGGGCTCGAAGGATGTTCGTGGTCGTACGGGTCACTCTCGGTCGAGGAACCTAGAGAAGAATGTGTTTTTATCGATTAGGCCCGACCCCAGTCCATTTAATGAAAAAAAGAAACTACACAATGTGTACTTCTGGGATACACGACATGTACTTATCTTTTTTGTACTCTGATTTAAGTGGCCTCTACATCGCTCCTACACACCGTGTGTATGGCCCAGACATGGCCCACACACGGCCTGTCACGATATCAAAGTACACAAATGTACTTATAAAGTACACAATATGTATTTTTAAAATTTCCAAAAATTTCCTCTTTTTCTCAAAAATGACCAGAAAAGGAAAAACATACCTGAAAAGAAGATCCGGGTTCTTACAACAAGGTTTCCAACCATAGCCACGTTCCAACTAGTTATGTTAAGGGTAGCTCATGATTCCTGTTTTTTATTAATATGGTGGTTCTTTTCACCAAGGGTTTGGATTTTCCTGAAAGGTTCATGCTTGAAGCAAGTGTTTGTTGAAATGGACACCCAGGAAACACTAATGTGAAAGACTCAAAAGAATCCTAATGTTAGAGCCAATGGTCAAGAAAATTATTATTATCAAATCAAATTACACAATGAAATGGAATTGTAGGATTTTGTGAATTTCCTTCTTCCCGAGATAATTTTACTATAAGGGTATTCATCTCAATAATTTTATTATCTACAATTTTTTCTAAGGATTAATGACTAACCTCATGAACTCCTTGAGTGGGAGGAGTTTCTTGTGTACCATATTACTATGCATTTGTAGCCCTGTTTTCTATTTAGTCACGTGTGGTGGAAAGAGTATAATAAAATAGGGATCCAAAAACTATAAAATATTTCATTCAAAATCCCTGGGGAAATGGCCCACATAAAATTATTGAATTATAAATTGTTCACAAATTTGATGGTTGGGAAACATGAACAATGTATTTTGAATCATTACTAATAGTCCTGAAGGGTTTCTCCTTGCGATTACCTAATGTCCCATATTTACTTACTAATTGATGCAGTTTATGTGGTAGGGATGATCAACTTGAGAAAGGGTTATTTCAGGTCACTCCATCACCAAATTTTGATAAGTAGATAGTATATAGTGATATTGGCTACACCATTAATGGAGAAAGGAAAGGGCCTAAAAATAATGTGGTCGTTACTCACATTTTGAGGTTTTATTGTGGAATAAACTATGTGAAACTCCTTGAGATGTTTTTGAGGGTCATCACTCGAAATACCATGGAAATTAAGATGGACATGGATGAGTCCCAATCTCAGATCAAAGATGGATGCTTCCTATGACGTTGGATGTATGAAGTTTGGTACTCCATATCAGGGGAAGACAGTTCATTTATGGTTTAGTCATTATCATCCATTTTTTCCGGTGTTTGAGTTGGACCCCTCTTAGATTTTTTGAGAACAATTGATGTTAAACAATGGGTTCCTCCGTATTAATTTATTTTCCTACAATGGAAGGCCTAATTTCTTAGTGATGTGTATTTTAAATTGTTGGGTCATGTTCAAGTAGTATTTAATTATTAGATCTTATCATGAAATAATGATGTGTAGTTTTATTAATTCATTGTTTTTTGGATTTTTAAATAAAATAAGAATAAAATAAAATTACATAAGTTGAATTAATAGAGAAAATAAAAGTGAGTAATGTATTAAAGAATTAGAGAGATTGAATAAGAGAGAGAGAGAGAAGAAACAAAAAAAAAGGGAAGTAGAAATATTGAAATGAGTGATAAATAAAAAATAAAATAATGAAATGATTGGGGAAAAATAATTTTGGATCATTTGTAATGACAGAAAAAATTTATCATATTGTTGAGTGAGTCATGTTAGAAGTTTAGTATTTACTATAAAATCTATAGTATAAATGAAACCTAGTTCATCTCTCGATAGACCCATATATAATTGATTTTAACAGAAATTTTTTATTAAGAAATAAGGGAATGGGGTTTTATGAATTTTTTGTTTTATTGGTTTAATATTAAAGTAAATAAAAGTTATCGATAAAAGACAAGTGAAATTAAAATATTGGATTAATCCTGATAAACATCGGGAATTCTCATGATACTTATCTTTCATCGCTTCTATCGAAATGGAAAATATATTTTATTCCCTATTTTGTAACAACAATAACCACAATTTCACTATGTTTATACTAGGATACCTCATAGGGTTCAGTTAGAAACACAAAATGACTAACCAGTTACCGTCGTTGATTAGAAGATTTGTGTTCAAATTTGTAACCGAAACTCACCAATGCAATACATGAAGAACTCTATGAGCTATATAAGATTTTATATTGTTTTAATGTGTTAAAATGACATAAAATTACATGGATATGGATGTGTTTATGACAATTAATTTGACAAATATATACCAAAAAACACCACAATTGAAAGGGGAAGAAGAAGTGGTGAACATCATGTGAAAAATCACATGAATTGGTACCACCAAACATGTTCATATGAATAAATTATGAAATAACAGTAGATAAATAAATAAAATAATATGAGAATATATGAAAAAATATACAAACCTTGAACTAAAAATATCATCCAAATATTGCAAACAAGAATCTCACGATTTACATCATGTTCCTCACCAGGTGATCACAAGGAGTTTGAAACTCCAAGGAAAGGGAGGAAGCCATAAATGTTGAATTAAAACATCCCATAGACTACAAAATTTCTATGAATTAGAATAATAATACTTTGGGTCTATAAAATGGAAAATCATATCATCCCAATCAAACTCCCAAATGAGGTTCCCACAGTCCCTTTTTATATCAAAAATGGGATGTGATTTTGGGTACATAGATTTCGAGATACCACATGACCCATGGTTTTGGGCTAGTAAACCACCTTATCACAACATTGAGAAAATAATAATATGGTTGGAATACCTATTATCTATCTTCATGTCATATTTTATAGCTATATAATGTATAAAATGGTATATATTTCCAAAATACAAAACCAAACTTTTGACTTTGTTTAAATCATGTTTCCTTAAAAGATTCATTTTTTGGGCCCCTTAAAGGATGAATTGGGATTGTGTGTATTAATACGTGTTGTATCCCACTAAATTTGGGACCATCCCAAATAATCTCATCCCAATTATGTTCATGTATTAGATGAAGTGTGATGTTGAGTCCACATGTGTTCTCAGATTCTAGTGCAGTTGGGTCCATTTTTCTTCAACTTCATCATGACCCTTCAAAATAGCCTCCACCTATAACGAAAACATCCAAAAAGTGTAATTATCATTTTAAATAATGATAAAAATTAAATTATTGAAACAAATTTGAATTAAAATTTGTTACTAAAATTGGACTTTCCAATACAATACATGTTTAATACAGTGATGTAAGGGTTAAAAAAATAGTGAATCAAAGTGCGATTAATGGTAATGGAGAAAGGAATTACATTGGATCGAGGGATAATAATCCTCCTTAAACACGAACAATGATTTCAAAAGCCATTTTATGGTTGTATTTATTTTTATAGTTCATAATATTATCATAAAAACAACATAGTATTTAGAAGAAACAGTTATTATTATATCATCATGGTATAATTATAATTGAAATAGGTGTAGGAAGAAATGAAACAAAAATAGATGTTGATAAACATTGCCTCTTCTTTAGGTATCCTCATAATATTTGAAATAGAATCCATCCTAAGTTGATTCCATATACAAAATAATGTAAATAGCATTATAGAATGGAATTTGGGAAGTGATTAGGGTAGTTATTTTCAAAATAAAAAGGGTTTTAAGGTTTTAATAGGATAATAGAATGGGTGGGCTTTATAAGTGAAAGGAGTGACCCAATTATAATTATTTAAAATGAAAAAAGTTGTATCCACAATTTTCCCCTGTCACGTAGATTAAAAATGAATTACACTATATCCTAGAATGGATAATGTCTAATAATTTCAATAAAATATGTTTTGGACAAGTTTTTTGATATTTGTTCACCCTTATCTATTTATTTTAACCCCCGGATAAACCCATTTGTACCTTAACTACTGTAAACATTTTTTACTATTTTTACTATTTTAATTGGTCAAAAATTAAGATTAGATTATTATATAATATAAATAATTATGATTAAAAAATGTAATCTATTTTTCCTAATTACAATAACTAAATTAGATAATTTTAATATAAAACTAATATTGTGGACATGATGAGAAATCGATTTTTTAAAGTGAAATTGTTCAAATGTTTTCAATTATTTTATAATTAAATTCCATATGAAATTGATTCCTATTACCAAAATTAGTTTAATGGATTTATAATTGAAATAAATTTACTTTAAAACCAATTAAAAATATAATTTATCTTTAAAAATAAATTTAATTATAATTTAATTTTCAATTATAATTCAGTATTTTTCCCCATTCATAAAAAAAATAAAACATTTCATAAAAGTCTCAAAAATTAACACCAATATAATTTTGATATGATGATTTAAAAAATTACATTTATTTTATCAAAATAATTTTCTAAAAGTACAAAAAATTAATTTTATTAATATGGATAAAAATAAATAAATAGAACAATTTTTGAGAAAATAGTATTTTTGAAAATTATTAAGACATTATTGAAAAATTATGTACATTGTTATGAATATGTTTTCACTATATAAAAAAATTATACATAATATTTAAAATTTAGTTACTCCTATTTAGGTTTCATATTTAACTGCTAGGTAATAATTATTTTTCTTAAATAATAATACTTATTTCTTATTGTGGTTCATTAATACTCGGTGTTTCGTAGAACACAAGATAAACATGGGTTTATGTGTAATATAATATTAACTCAATGATGAATTTAATTCAAAATAAAATCAATATTTTGTGTAGTAAAAAATATACAAAATGTATTAAATTTATTTCAAAAATATATATCATAATATCTTAGGGTGTTATATGGATAAAGATGTATTGTGATCTTCATAGATAGTACTGGTGGCCAGTGATGAAGTGTGAGATAATAGGTTTTGTGGAAATATGATAACCTATTAGTATGTTAAGATTTAGAAACAAAATTATTTGGGTATATTGTACCCTCTAACCATTCAAGAGTAGAAATGGGATGACATATATGTGAATTTGTTAGTAGGACAATACAGAACACCTCGTAAGAATGATGCAGTATGGGTGATTGTGGAACTACAAAAAAAGGGATACCAATTATTTCATATTAGAGTGACATTATCTAACTATGGTTATGGACATACTTCTTAATAATGTCAGTTTCGATCAAGGGAGTACTCGAATCCATAAATAGGGGACTCGTGCTCTGATGAATCTTGTATCACTGATTAGTGGAGTACCAAACTCTACTGACCTAGTGGAGGAAATGTTCCCTATCAAGATTATGGTGGTATCGACTCGACACTTTAAATGTATGGAACCTACATACCAGGAAATTGAGAGTGTACCAATCTCTATTAACCTAAGAGGTACCAATACTCTATCATGAACATGTATCTAGGAGAGTACCCATCCCCAGGGTATGTTCCGTTCATCGGGCCCAAGACTATACATTATCTCTAGAGTGGTAATGGCTAAACGATCCAAAAACTCAATATAAAAGAAATAAAGTAGACTACAATATCATTCAATCTTACTCTATAAGATAAAATATCAAAATAATCTATTTTATCACCTTAATATGATATACAGATGAAATGATATGTGAATGGACACAAAGGGATCATGTGAGGATATTCTCTCTTGGTTTCAACATTTTCATGAAAGGAGACATACCAACATGCCAAAAGTTATAAATTCACTATTTCCATTCTGTAAATGATGCACCATAAATTTCAGCTGATGAAAACTATTATCTTTTTTTCATTATAATCCACACATTCACACCAAAACTATCATCATCATATTACATCTAAAATATCCATTCCACAACAAACCCCACATAGTATTAAATTGGAATACACGAACTCTATAAAATATTGTCATCCTTATGATATCACATACCACTATGAAAGGTGTGGCCATGGGTTAGTATGTAGTGTTTTGGTGTGACACTACTATGAAAGTTCAAGATAATTCATGATACAATATTTATTGTGTGGCATGCCTTGTGTAGCATCCCCAAATCTATTTACCCAAAGTTGTTTCACACATTATATATTTTGTAATGAAAAAAGAGATCACATCCTGATGTATCAAATAGTTTATCAGTCATCAGGGACTAGATACATGTATTATTTCAATGTTACATTCGACATATAAAAACATAGTATGAAATTTTTTTCTCAATTAACATCATTCAATGATTCCTTCTTAATATCCCATGTAAATGAAAATATATAAATTTAGATTTTATATTCTCAATAAGTTCTATGTATATTTGAATATATCATGAGTAAAAAAGTCTTAAACAACATCTTAAGCATGATAAACAAAAAAATTCATATAGACAATAACATGGGAATGGAATAAATTAATGTATAATATCAAAATTACAGTAAATTAGATAATAAAAAATGAATTCATAATGATGTAAATGTATAATGTTATAAATTTATGATCTTACCATGAAGTCCTTGATCCAATACTTCATGAATCCTATAATCAAGGCCTTGGCCAAAACCCTTTTATTGAATGGGTAGGTGTTCCCAAATTACACAACTAATGTGACAACCTTTTTTTTTCTTCAGACCCATTAATGCATAATATTTCGTTAAATAATTGACCCCACCCATCAATTAAATAATTTTAATCCATTCCATATTTATTTAATCGATAATATAATACATAATCAATATGCCTTATCAATCTACATATATCTTTATTGAATTTAAAAATTTTACATTATTATATCCCTAGTAATTGAATTAAATTTATTTATAATATTCCTTATATTAATACAATATATTGAAATTATATATGGTTAATAAAATAAAAAATTTGTACATGATTCTGGAAATATGGAAATCAAGGATAAAAATAATGTCCAATGAATAATTTATTGTGATAGAGAACACGATGACAAGAAATATAATAATCATTAAATAAGGTTGAATTAATAAATAAGGACAGAATACCATCAATTTATTACAATGGAGATTTCAAATAATGGGATCTGTTTTAATAATTAGAGAGGAAAATGGAATTAAAAATTTAATAAAAAATTTACTGGATTCCTCTATATTTTTTTTTTGTAAAAATGACGTTATAAATCATTTCCCAAATTATTTTCAATCTTATTGAATGCAATATATTTTTTAATTTATTATCAGAAAAATACATAGAATAATGACAAAGTATTTTCTTTTAATGAACAATGAAAATTATAATGGAAACAATAAATAGAATAATGATCATGATAACTAGTAAATCCATTCATGTTGTAAAAATTAATACAATTATTCCTTTCAATTTTTTATTAAAAATTCTATGGAACCACATTTTTAAAATGACTCGAGGATTTATTTAATACCTTTTTAAATAATTTAAAATATTTTTAAACATTAATTTAAATAATCATTGGTACATAGTAAAAAAATTAATTAAAATCATTTTATAGAACATGGATGTGGAAAAGAATGTTTTTTGGACCAAGGGAGAAATAAAATTATTTTTTCTATAAATAAAATTCCCTCAATTTTAAGTTTCAAAGAGAGGAAATGAAATAAAAACATGTAAACTCTATATATAACTATATTAAAATAATGTATACGGACATTTACAATAAATATCATATAATTTCTCTACACAGAAATCCAAAAAATAAATTAAATTGTAAATTAAATCCATTATTGATTTTGTAATTTATAAATTAAAACCCCTTAAATCATGAATTAATAAATTTTAATAAAATTAATAAATATAAATTCATGATATAATGTGTCAAAGGTCATTATATACAACATATAAAATAAATTACGTTGATTATGTAAAACATCTATCATTGAAGTAGAAGTGAGATGAAATTACCCCTACTTTATGTTGAACATTACTTGTATGTACTCTTAACCACCTTTATAATTTATTAACATTTATTATTAATTTATAGTAGAAACATATTCATAGTAATTGTACCACATATTATTCACTTATAACATTGTCTCACCCATTTATTAACAAATATTTATAAACATCATCATCCATGGAGTTAACTATCCCATTACTCATGTATGTTTTGGTTTGAATGTTATAATCCTTGAACCATGGTCATGGATTAAAAACTAAAAAATATTAATAAATTCATAATTATAATATTTATAAAGTATATAATATTTTACAACCATCCATATAAGGTTGTGATGAAAAATAAATTACATCACTTCATGAAGAATGTAATATGTACGTACGTATGATTGATGATTCTGATTTTTATTAGATGAAATGAAATAATTGTAAATAATAACCACCCTTTACAGAATAATTATTACAACATATATATCTTATATATTCATTAAATATATCCTTATTATAATCAATGAAACATGTAAATGAAAAATTATTTACATCGCTCTGTGGAGGTTATAGTATACACGTACGCATTAGAAAAATTATTATTTTCAAAAAAATATAAAGGTAAAAAGTTAGATATTATATTAGGTTTATTGAATCATAACTATTTCTTAAATTATATATTTAAGAATGAAACCCATAATATTAATCAACCATGAAATACATTGATGAAAAATGAAATAACATTGCTTCTTGGAGACTGTAGTTTATATGTATGAACATGCAATGCTTTTATTTTCCATTGGATGGAAAAGAAGATTAATAAGGGTGGTGACATCAAAAAATTAGAATTTTAGTATATTTAATATATTGATGTTATTATATTATCATGTATCAGACCAAATTAACTGAGGTATAATTTGAAATAATAAGAGAGAACCTAGTTAAGAGTTATACTACTGCTTTGAAAATCCTCCTTTGTCTTACAACTTAAGCTTTATAGAATTGGTTTGTTGATTATACCAAAACACTAGCACATGGGGATGTATTTATAAATAGTTATATGGGTAGGTATTGTTTTATCTTGGTGACTCAAGAATATTTTATGTGTGAGGGGAGGGAGTTCCCTTTTATTAGTGAGGTGGTGTAAAACATGTATAAATTATGAACATTAAAGTATAATAAAGACACTCTCGATGGGAATACGGCTCCAAAAGAGATAAATTTTGGATTTTATACAATATTAGTTTTAAATAAAGTCATCCAATATGATTTATAGATGTTTTATATTATTTTAACCCATATCTCTTTAGTTTAACCCCTGGTGACCCTTTTTACTCGTACCATGGATACTATTTATTTATACCAAAAACTATGTTAAACTAATTATAAAATAGTAATTATGATGATTAAAAATATTGAGTATATTTTACCATATTTAATTATAATAAATTGTAAAAATTACTTTTAATATATTTTATTAATAATAAACTAAAAATCACTTTTAGAAAAATTTTTGTTTTTAGATTGTAATTGATTTTATACAAAAATAATGTATAATGATGATCCCAAGAGTGTTAATTATATTATTTTAAATAAAACTAAACTTATTTAACTTTAAAACCAAACCAAAACCAAATGGAACCTTTTGAAAATTTTACTAAAAGAGAAGAACAAAAATTACTTTTATTTTAATAAAGACATTACTTAGATTTAAAAGATGAAAAAATATATTTAAAATTTAAAATTTATTTCTATAAACGCATTATAATATATATTAAATGCATATTTAATCTATAAAAATGTTTCTTAAACCTTAAAGTCATTATTATATCATTATAATGTCATAAAATTGATATTATTGCAAAATCTGTATTTTTCAATTTTCACCCAAAAATAAAATAGTTCTGAAAAATCTAAAAAATTAGCCTTAAGATTATTTTTATATGTTTATATAAAAAATCATGTTAATAATCTAATTCTCATGTTCTAAAAATTTGAAAATAAACTTCTAAATTAAACCATATAATATAAGAAAAAGAATTTAGGTAAAATGAAACTATATTTTTTTGAAGAGTTATTATAATAAATATGAAACCATAAAATTTAATCATGAAAATTAATAAGACCTGCAATTTATTTTATTTTTAATATTTCTTAGGATATCACCTAATGTCTATATACATATAAAATATTAAGGTTCCCAACAATCCTATTTCCAAACAACTATATCTCCCACAACCATATGTGTAACGATCGGGTTTTATTCTTATTTAGAGGTGAGGACCAATCGTACTATTTATCTTATTAAAAATATAGATTATAATTATAATGTTTAATATCTTTTAAATTTTTAAATATATGGTTATAATGATTATGGATAAAAATAATGTAATTTTTTTGGGTGGTGATATTTTTATATTTTTTCAGATTCATTTTCATTATTCTTTTATTAATAATGTTTCATATTACTTTATTATAAGTTAATAATGTTCATATTTCGTTGTAATATTTTATCAAAATATATTATATTAATTGTTTTTTTTAGTTTAGTTTCATGTGTTGTACATGTTATCAATCTTATTATTCATAAATTAAAATATTTTAGTGTCACCCCTTGTGACAGTGAAATGAGACCTAACACAGTACATAATTTTCATTGTCATTAATTCCATCCTGAACCATTGCATCCATGTTGTACCAAAAATACCATAAATCAATGTCTCACTCCACCATCATAAGGTTCTAGTGGCATCCGCTTAGAAAAACTATGAGAATAATAAGGGATTTGAGATAAAGGTTCAATAATGTTGTATTGGATAATATGAACACAACAACAAGGGTTTAATTCAAAAAAGGTAATTATCATAGTGATTAATAAGTATTATCAGCAGTGGTATCATAAGGAAATGAAAAATAATCAACAAAATATTCACAAATAAATCACACAACAATGGATCATGAGATGAGCCAAGAGTCCCACCTCAAACTCATTCATCATCGTTACA
Source organism: Viscum album (assembly GCA_963277665.1). Taxonomy (NCBI): domain Eukaryota; kingdom Viridiplantae; phylum Streptophyta; class Magnoliopsida; order Santalales; family Viscaceae; genus Viscum; species Viscum album. Next base: position 492,647,129 of record OY728148.1, on the reverse strand, counting down.
TGAATCTGTAATCCAAAACCACCATGTGATCACCACAAAATATCCAATTGTTGAATGTTTAAATAACATGATCCAGGATCTAAAACACACCACCAAATATAGGAAATCAGTATTTTAAAGAAATATGATTTGGGTGGGGGACATTATTTATAATGGAAATATGGATTTTCCTAATCATAATGCAATGTAAAATATTGTTGTCCAATTCCCCATAGGTCATAAAAAACAATAACATGATAAAAAACCATCATAACTCCCTATTAACATTGGTTAATTTTAATAACACTACATATCCCACCACCTATTGTGGCATAAAAAATTTCATAGTAGTGAAATGTTCCTTTGTAAGATAAAACAGAGGTTTTTACACAAATTAAACCTCCTATGTGAGATTAACTCATGTTACCCCCTCATCACATCATAAAATAAACATTATATTTTTAGGGTACAATAAATGTAAAATCTAGGACACCATAGAACAAGGAGACTCTTCAAATAAAAATTAATAACCGAGTTAAGAAAAAATTAAGTCATTACATCCCCATCACTTTTATTTATTTTCATTCTGAAAATATGATCCTACTTAAAAAGGTATGGGTAACAAGATTGCATTAGACCTTCATATTCACATGATAGCTCTTTTAGGCCCCACACTACCAAAAACACACACACCAAACGTATCTATTCACAATAAAGGGTAATCTTCTATCAGTCTTTGATCACCATTAGGTATCATGAGATGGAATCATCATCCTCAACGTCCATCTCTCCACAGTCAATAACATGTGATAGATCGTGGATGTTACTAATAATCTATAAAATTTAAAATACATTGTGCACCCAGTAAAACTATGGGATATCTATAGATAGTTTGTGATCATTCCCACTTTTTTAAAAATCTCAAATAACCCTGGAGAACCTTAGAGATAACATGTTTCCTGAATTAAACATCCATAAACGTTGTGGTATAAAGTGTTTTTGGAATACCTAACTCCATACTTAAACTCTAAAGGAATTTATCAGTACTCCATGAAAGTCTTATGATGCCTCATCAAATTCCTTATATTCTCTTGTATCACCTCTCTATCATCAGACGTACTAACTTTATTCCCATCAGCAATAACTGCCCAATCATATTCCAGTACAATGGTGAATTTCAGGGTCTCCCATACAAAAAATCAAATTTTTATATACTTATAATTTTGTGATAATAGTTTTTTTTATTTGAAACACACTATGGTTAAGTGATACTCATAGATTTAGTTGAAATTGAACACACAATCCCTTAGAAAATCCTTCATAACATGGATTGTTATCTTAGTTTTCCCATCTGTTTGATGGTAGAATGTTGTACTCAACCAAAACTAGTTTCTTAATTCCTCATATATTATACTATGAAAATGTGACTTAATCTATGAATCCTGGTTATAAATTATAATCAAGGTTACCCTATGAAGTTGGGTGATATCTTTCATGTATAATATTCCTAAATTCATCATATAAATCTACTTCTTGATAGGAAGGAAGATGATAGAATTGGTTAATCAGTCGATGATGGCCCAAATAAAATCATGTACATTAAATGAATGAGGACGTTACATAATTAATTCCATTGATATAACATCACAATTCTACTTTGGAACCTCAAGTGGTCAAGCCAAACCTATTGGAACTAGGTGCTTTGACTTTACCTGGTAAAAAGTGAGGCACTGTGAGATAGACTCAGTCACACTATTTCTTATACCAGACCATTAAGAATAACTCTAAAGGTGTTGATAAATATTACACAAACCTAGATATATTAGTATGTGGGATATTTGAAACTCCACAATCCTCTCCTCTCACAATATGACAAGAATGACCATTCTCCCTTAGAAATGGATGGTGTTCTTTATATTTTTAGAAAATCGAACCAGCTCAACACATGAGGATATATAGTCATATAAGACCTCAAAATATATTTATCCCAACTGAGAATGTATCACATGTTGTAAAAATAGATGTACCCCCACCAATGTCTAAAGAGATAGCGCTTATCCCTCACCCATTACAGAAAATTGCGTCAGAAGAAACTATTCAGACACCTCCCACATCAACCGAGCAATATATTTTGGCTAAGGGAATAAAAATCCATGTTACCCTTTAATGGAATATATGAAATTTTTGAAGTATTAGTTCAATGGTAACTCTAACCAATTAATTAGAATTAGGTAAATATATCTCTAGGATAAGATGGATATGAGGACATTACAAACTATATAGACTATGAAACTCTCATCAAGAAAGAAATGTATCCAATAATCTAAAGCAAACACTTCCATTTCCACCTATAAATCGAGGGTCATGTAGTTCTTGTTATGAGGTATCGAATGTTTAGACCCATAAAAAATCACTGTCCACATATACATCATCAAAAACCATGATCATCGTAAGAGGCATCATATGACACCACATACACAACTCATTAATCCGAAAACATCAAAACATGAGAACTCTTCAGGATCTTTTTTATCTCCCCAAGCGCTCTCTTATACAACGTAGGTAGAATAAAGGTATGGTCCCTTTGGGTATGGTAATTTAGTGGATCTATAATGCATGATAAGTCATACATGAATCTCTCTTAGTACCCAACCATCATACTGATGCTCTACACCTCAATCACACTCTTGGGATTCTCGAAATATATCACTGCCTCAATATTCAACATGTCTATAACAAATCCACCCTTTGAAATGAAATGTTTTTGTAAATGTGACTCTCCAATACTAAAATTTAAATTTTCACAATTACTATAGATATTGTGCTCTCAAATAATAAAACATCTTAAAATTTTAGTTTAACAGAATTATATACTTGGTGAATTTTTTAACGTGCAACACCATTCTTTAAATGGATTGAGATATATTGTAAAAATATTATTATTTAAATGTGACCAATATATCCTAGACATTGAATTTGAGGGAATGAATATGATTAATTTCATTATGAAATATATGTACAATGGTCCTACTCAATAAAAATGTAATGATTAATTTTTAGGAAATAAGCTCTCAATTTTCAACAAAGTCATTTTTTTATTCACAAATGCATTTTATTCAAAGAAAATGATTTTAATATATTTTTTTATAGAAATTCTAATTAATTATAACCACATTGAAAAATTATATTTTATAAAATGAACATTATTTTTGAAATTAAAATATCAAAATTAACATAGAGTGATTTTTTGTGATTTTTTCTAAAATGATTTTTAGTGAATAGTGAAGAATATTGATTTCTGAAATACAGTAATTTATTTTCCTTAAATAAAGTAAATTAAAAGTGGATTTATATTTTTGATTTGGTATTAATGTGAAATATGATCCATTTGATTTATAATAATATAAATAATTTCATTTTAATTATCAATAATCACTATTTAGATATAAGGTAATTTTTATTGAAAAAAATTTATGTTTATAAAAACTACTTTTTGTGGGGTTTTATGAATTTATAATACAATTAATTTATTCTAATTCTTGATATTCAGTCATGAAAAATAGATAACATTTTTTTTATTAAAGAGGATTTAATTTAATAAATATTTCTATTTTATTTTTCTTCATTATGGGGATACATGGGTAAATAACAACTCATAGAGGGTTTTCATCCGAGAGGTCAGGGCAGTGGAAGCTTTGAGTTCAAAAAATGCATCTTCATCTCTTCTTTCATTGAAATATGTATGACTTGTTTTGAGATAGTGATTTGCCACTATTTTCTACCTGTCATCTCCCTTTGTAATTTTTTTATTATTTTCATTTTATTTTGGTATCATGTGGTATAACCCATGGTTCTCACCATTTTGAGTATGACCCTTTATGATTGAAAAAGAAATTACCATGGTTACGGTTAAAATTTGTCAAAAAAGTTGTTAAACAAAAAGACAAGGATTAAAATAACAATTAAATTTGTAAAAACATTTATTGAAGGGTTTTAATCTATATCTTATCTAATATTCCAAAATTCAGACACATGGTCTACTTTCACAAGAAAATTAATTTTATATATTGAAATCTATTTATTAATTCCATGTGTGTCCTTTACCCCACATATAGAAGAGAACATCTGCATTCTCTTTTTTAAACCACATTGATCCATCAATGTTATTAAACCCCTATAAAATTCTCATAAAAAATCCTTATCTATGAATTTTAGGTACTGGTATAATTAAAAAACAATTCTAAGGGTCCCTAATAAAGGATTCATATGAGCCCATTAAAAGGAGATGTAATCTTGTAACTTGACCTCTTTCAAATTAATTCTTCTTATACCTCCTCTAAATATATGTCATTCACCATTACATAATATATTTTATATCCTCAATATACTTTCAGGTTATTATGATTATATATCCACCATTATCAATCCCATTTATGTCAACTGGAAAATGAAATTTTTTCTTGTGCATACTTATGAACTACCGCCTCCATTTAGTGATAGGAATAACATTACATCATCATAAATCATGATTTATTTTTATGATGGATTTCATGTTTATAAATGATATTTATTAAATAAAAATTATTATTTAATTATAATATCATATATACATTTTACTTTACCATCAATTGGAAGAAGATAACATCACTCATGCATACATGTGGACTACCACATCTACAAAGTGATGTGATTCATTTTTCATTTTCACATTACATGGATGATATTCAGTGTATAGCTAATGTATATATTTTTATGATATAATTATGCATATTTAATGAAAAAAATATCTATATTTTTTTTATTATAAAATGAAATTTTAATTCATGTGTATATATGAACTACTGGAACCATTATCAATGTTTAAGGACGAAAACTTTCAAAATGAAATGCGCATGAAAAAAAATAGTTAACACCAAAAAACAATGCAATTAGTAAGGAATTATTAATAAATATGTGTTAAAATGATGTAATTTGATCGTATATTATGTTTTATGTATGTAATTGAATCTAATTTAGATTTATAATAATTATAAATTTATTATACAAGATGTTAATGTGCTTTTAAATCTAGTCAAACATGAGGTTTGATATTTTTCCCACATATTTATTTCTGTTAGAAACATTCAATATAGACCACTTGTTTCTTTTAAGTGTTGTATATAATTACCATGAATTATTATATAACTATTATCATGTAACTTATGGGGATTTATACATAAATTTATGTTTCTCTCTTTCATGTGGTTTTGATTCAAATGTGACCAATGTTCTAAGAGATTATATTTCAGTCTCATTTTGGTTAGGATTGTTTATAATTGAATTATCATTAAAGAAAATTTTATAAAACTTTTCTAATAAACCCCTTTGGTTTTATTCTTTTTTTATTATCCTTGAAATTTTTATGTAATAGTAATCTTTTCCTCTCTTTGATAATAAAAATAACCAGGAAAATGTTTTTTTTAAAAAATATACTATATTTCTCCTTTGGTCGATATTATTTTTATTTCAAGTCGATGTTTTAGTAAATATATTCTCAAGATGGTTTTTTATTATCAAATGATTATTTAAATCAAATTACCCATATTTTAATTTTTATAAAAATGTTTCAAAGGAAATTTATTTACATATTCCAAATGAGGTACATTTTAGTTTTTTCCAAATACGTTAATAGAATCTTTATTTTATCATACATGACATGAATTTTTTTCCTTCTTCATGATTTATCAATTATTTGAATCTTACTTTTCAAGTTTCCAAGGATATTATCATATAATTTTTCCCCTAACAATTCATAAATTTATATATTATAAATAAGTTATTTAAAAGTGAAAAGGGAATTTTCATCAAGAAATATTCCAAGTGATATTTTAAAGAGATATTTTATTTAAGATATCATCATTATATGTCACCTATTCTTTAATGGTATATGATTCAATGATACCATTATTATTATATATCTAGATGTTTGATGATTATTATGATGAGATGTTTATGAGACATGTTTATTTTCCATGGGTTATGTTAGGATGAAATTTTGAATGTTTATTTAACTCATATACATTTCATGAGTTTTTATATATGATGAATGATTTTTGATCTTGTGGAACACATATTAATGAATTATGATTATGTGAATTATGAAAATAAAATTTTATAACCCACTAATTCATTGGATAATGATTAATATCTCATGAAATAATAAAGACTATATTTTAGTGTGAACCTAGTTCAGTAATGGACTATTTTTGTAAGACAGTATAGGGAGTGGACCTTGAATAATGGTAAAATTAAATTCGGATTGAACCCAATCCACTATAATAGTCTTAGAAGTGATACTAGACTAAAAAACTATTTTCTATGGTTATATTTATGGCACAAAATTATTTCTTATGACAATGTTATGCACTTAAGGGTATTATTATTTGACTCTTTTATGATTCATATTTTATGAACCTCCAAGATTTATTCCATGATTAAAAATTATAATATATGATATTATGAGTATGGATTTTAAAAGGTTAAACTCCTATTATCATACCCTTATGGTCATATTATGATTAAGAGATTAGTGATATCTCCCTCTTTTACTCTTACTAAGAATATGAACTCACCCTTTCTTATGTTACATTTTCCTTAGCTATGAATAATGGTTTTAAGTATGGTATGTATAATAATTGTACTATATGATAAGAAAATTGTGGGATATATAAAATATATTCCATGAAATAAGAATATTTTCTATCTAGTCTCAATGGAGATTAAGCCTTTATAGTTATCATGTGTGTATTATTATGAAATTTTTTAAATATTTATCTAAAAAGATGAAATATTTATGTATGAGAAGTATGAGTCACTATAGTTGGTATAAAATGCTGGTTTATTAAACCTTTATATATTTGTATTAAATAAAATTATCTAAAACCATAGTGATTATTCTAAGTATAGGATAACATCTTAAATTTTTGGTAATGTAGATATTATGTTGTTTTTTTCTAGAAAAACATTCCTACCATGATCCATATATGTAGGTGGTTTTAACATATATGTATCCAAGAAAAATAACCCCAAAATTTCTTTTCAAATTATATATTTACTATCATTATAATTATAAATGAGTTTTCCCTTATTGCACACTTGGTAGGACACTCTATGGGGATATAGAAGGATAAATTCACACTTTATTTACAAACAATTATGAAGTATCTAAGCAGATATTGACCATGGATGACCTAATTTAAACATAAAGTGTCCTGGATTGAAAGGAAAATGTCATTATTGTTAGTGATTTTTCATGATTATATGATTACAAAATTATTTCTCACGCTGATTATTATTGGGTTTTAGTGAGTGTCTAGAACCAGGAGGAATCATGTTAATGCTGAATATGATGGACAATGTAATGATAGTTCTCAAGAGAAACTAAAGAAGATTAAAAATTGAAGGAAAATGCATATTATTATTCCTAGTATACTATAATTATATTACTAATAACATAAACATAGTTGAGTTACCTAACACATAAAATAATAAGAAAATATTCTTTTCTGTATGTTTAGGTGGAAGTGATCATAGAATTAAGAGGGATTAATTCTTTACATGTGAAGAATGTGAGAAGAATCATCTAGGATAATATCTCAAAGGAAGGGGAATATATTTTTCTATATGGAAATAAAGTTCATTGATAGAAAAATTCCCATGAAAGTTAATGTATTATATGTGGGGATCATTGGTATTATCTGAGTCAATACGCTAATCTAAGGGTTAAACCATTGACCAAGGAAGGACATATCCTATTCCAATCGTTATAGTGATGTTATTTAAGTGTTTGTGTAATTTTATTCAATATTTATATTGTAAAATTATTATATAAATGATATTATGGCTATAAAAATCATGAAACATATAAGGATTATTCATTAGTATTTCTTCATTATGGATTTGGAAACTTATGTGTAATGGTTCTGAAAACCAAGAAAATTGTTTCAGGGGTATGGTGATATTTTTGGAGAACACATGATTAATATAAATATAACACTTAATTTGTTCTTGATGTTATGTTAATAGTGTTTAGTTTGGATAAATAGATGATTGAAACTATAATGTAAATTTAATAGTTCTGGTGACCTTGGAATTAGTTATTAAATTGATGATATAGTGATTTAGGTAATCTTTGATGATGTTTATTGTATTTTTGGATATATTTAATATATATAATAGTATGTGATTTAATTTAAGGGATAGGTATCACATTTATTTTTTGAATAACAGATTTTTTCAATGAGGTTTTATTGTGATTTAGGTTATTTGAATGTTTTTAGAGAATATGTAATTTAGGTATTCACATTATTGGTATGTCAGATCATGAGATACATTATTTTTTCATGGGATAAATGTTAATGATGATCTTAAAATAAACATGTGGTCAAATATTTTCAATATTTGGAATTTAAATTTTTTAGATTTTTTTCAGGATATAAAAGGATTACTATTTATGAAATGGATTATGATGAACTTTGGGTGTCATTGTTGAGGTTTTAGAAATTAATGTATTATATTTATCCATATTAAAAAACATATAAATAAATTTTTGTTTTGTTAAATATTTATATAAATAAATAATGAATTTTATTTCCTTTCTGGATCTTCTAATCCCTTAAATGTTTATTTTAGTGCTTCAGATATGAATAATTCATCTCAAATATTCATTTACGTGAGTAAGTTTTGAGGTATAAATTGATCGAAGATCAACCAAAGAATGAAATTGTGTTTATGAAATAAAAAGTATCAGGTAAGTTTATCTTATCATATTCTCTATATTTATATTAAAATAATCTCTAAACATTTGGAAAAGGTCCATGAAATAAAAATTGGGTACTTTTACAGTTAGTTCTAATGAATAGATAGTCTTTTCATCCATCACTGATTTATGGTGTTTTGGTCATTAATTTTCTTAGGACCATGTTTATTATCACTCTATATTAATCAATGGAAACAATTTTCTCATCCATTTATATATTTTTACTTCCTACCAATTTTCTACATATCTTGGAACCCAATTATGTGTTATTTCATGTAACCTTTATGTTACCTATTTTTCATTTTCAAAATAAGTTTTATTATCCCTATATACAATGTGGGTTTTCAATAAAAGAATTTTTAAATATTAATCCATTGATTTATAAAATAAAAACAAGAGCATGAAATTTATTTTTGGGGTAGGGTAATGTAACACCCCTAAAATTTAGTTTAAAATTATAATTAGCTTCATAGATTTTATAATACACTCACCAAACTTTAATTGAATAGATATATAATATAAATATATTATTATTTAAATGTGACCATTATATCTAATAAATAGAATTGTAGGATATTAAAATGTGTAAATAAATTTTAAAATATATTTATAATGGTCATGTATAATAAAAAATAATTTACTAATTATTAGTAAATAACACTCCATTTTTTAATGAATCCCTTTTATGCTTCAAAAAAAATTCTTCTCCGAGAAATGATTATTTTGCATTTTGTAAAATGAAATTAAAATTAATGTACACTAATTTTAGAAAATTCATTTTAAAAAATTAAAATAATTTTTTAATTTATCATATAAAAATTAAGATATATTGAAATTTTGTGATCTTTTTGAAAATGATTGATTTTTCAGTGGATAGTGAAAAATACCAATTTTTAAAATGATCTCATTTTTTAATCAAATAAAGTAATTTAAAAGTCCTGTTATATTATGGATATGGTATTAATGTTAAATTTGATAACTTTTATTTATAATAATATTATTAATTCTATTTTAATTATTAATATTTAAGATGTTGTTATAAGTTAATTTTAATGCTTAAAAAACTATTTTCTATAAAAAACATTTCGTAGTGTTTTATGTGTTTTTATTAAAATTGATTTCACCCACATAAAGAGATAGAATCATGAAAAATGGATTCTGTATTTGGATTATGTATGTTAATATTTGAAATATATATCCATTTTATTTTTTGTCATTATGAATAGTAACTGTGGTTAATGTTTGTTATCTTGCTAATTGTAAGATGGGAAAAACAACATTATAATTATGAGATAAGGTCTCAAAATCAAACCCAAAACATTCCCATATCTCATTGGGTGAGATTATTTTGACTATATACATACTAAATTTTAATATATGGATTTTTGGTGCCATTTTCCATTAATATCGATTTTTATAATATTTTAAATAATGAAAAATACAAAATGTCACTCTCTTAATTTTAATATCTTTTATATGTTCACAATGAGATACTAATATGATATAAATGAATATAATTTTCTAATTTTTACAGGATTAATTTTTTTATGTTTGTTAATTTGTTTTAAATTAATTAGTCATAGTATAATTACCATAAATGGTAGCACAATGTTGAGGCAATGCATGTACATATTATATAATAATCAAAGTATATGATTTTAAAATCATAAAATGTAATAGTTTTTTATTTACTATGGGTTAAAACCAATTTTAATACCAATAATATTAAATAATTTATTTAGAAATAGTTTATATTCTAATTCCATTACTATCTTGATGTCTTTAAAGTCAAATTAAATAAATTAATTCAAAAAGGTCATTAATGATATTATATGTTAAATAATATTTTATTAAATTATTTTAAAATAATAAAAATATTTAAATAGGTCAAATATTATTTATAATTGTATAAAATATCGTCTATTTTTCATTTATGATCCAATGGTTACCTTATAAGTTAAATTATAAGCCTTTTATATTGAAGAAGTTGTTACTATTGTTTAGGTTAAAATTGGTTTAACCAAGTGATTTCACCAAATTATAATGTTTGAAATAATACTTATGCCGATAAAAACATTATTGGTTGAATTGATTTCAAGAATTCATACCATATATTCAAAATCATAGCCACATGGTACCACATTACAAGAAAATGAATTTATTATATTGAAATATTTTTATTAATTCCATATGTTTCCTTTCCATCCATTATAAAAGGACATCCATCGTTTATCTTTTTTAAAGAATTTTGATCCACATATATTGAAAAACCCCGGTACCAATTATCTTATAAAATTTTCAATACATGAATTATAGGTTCGCTTATTCCTAAAATACCGTTCAAACGGTCCTTAAGAAAGGATTTAAAGGAGTCCAATCGAAGGAGTGGTAAACATCCTACCCAACCTATTTCTAAATATGGATTTTGATAACTGATATAAATATTTGATATTAATTATAAAATAATAAATCTGGTATCCTAAATATATTTAAATGTTATTATGATTATGAAACCATCATTATCAATCTTATTTTCCATTAAATTATAAATGAGTTCATCAATCGTTCATACGTGTGGACTACTGCCTCCACATGATGATAAGAATAATTTTCCATCATTACAATTCATTATTGGTTATTAATATGTAATTAATTTTTATATATTATATTTATAACATAATTATAATATAATATCTAATTTCAATCCTTACCATCCATTGGGAAATGATAACGTCGTACGTGCATATGTGTGGTATACCACCTCCACGAAGCGATGCGATTCGTTTTTCATTTTCGATTTATATGGATAAAAATAAGGATATATTTAATGTTTATATATATATTTATGTTATATTTATTATATAAATATAGTTCTGAAATGATAAAATAATATCTAAATTTATTAACTTATTTTGATTAGAAAAATAAAACATTATTTATGCATACGTACGACCTACTATCTCCATGGAAGGTATATATCATTTTTTTATCTCCACATTTTATGGATGAATCTATATATATATATAATTAATATATATGATATTATATTATTATTATCATTCAAGATATTGTGGAACCATGATAAATTTTCCAGGATAATAACTTATGAACAGAAACTCTCCTGAAAAACTAATAGTTAACACCTTGAAATGGTGATTTTAATAAGGAATTATAAACAAATGGGTGCATAAATGTTATAAGTGGATCATATATGATATTATATTAATTTAAATTATTTTTTATAGAATTATAAAAAATTCAAATTTATTATACATGAGGTTATAGTGCTTTGGAAACAAGTTGAACTAATGTTAATGGATTTTCATATCACTTTTATTTTTATGAGGAACATACCATATTAACCCCTGGGTTATTTTATGTGGTGTATATAACTACCGTTAATACATTTTATTATTTTTCACATGATAATTATATAGATTTACATATCCATTTATGTTTCTCTCTTTCATGTGGTTTTTATTTGATGGGTACCAAAGTGGTTTGCAATTTATGGATCAATCTCATTTTAATAATGATTATTTATGCTGGAATTTAAACTAAAAAAATTATACGATCCATTAAAAATAAACCATTTTAATTTTATTATCCTCTGTTTATCTATTCTATATTCTTTAAATATCACAATTACTCTATCTTTGGATCTTAAAATGACCAAGAAAATGTTTCTAAGAAAAATAGACTTAATTCCTCTTTAACAGAGAATATTTTTTTTCATGATTATGTTTTATATAAAATATTTTCAAGAATGGTTTGTATATTATAATATGAATTTTAAATTCATTTATACCCATATTTGAATTTATATTAAAATTCATCAAAGGAATATTATTTCTATTTTTTGAACAAGGTATATTTTACTTTTTAACAAAATTGTGAAAGGAATGTTTTTAGCATTCATAGCATGCATAAAATTTCCCTACATCGTCACAACTAAATGATTTGAATATTTCATTATAATTTAGATGTTTCTATTAAAATAAAAAAGTCTTCATAATATTTTGGATTATTTTAATTTTTAATAAGTAATTTCTAAATGAAAGATATATTTTTCTCATAAAATATTTCAAGTGATATTTTAAAGGAATTTTTTTCTTAAGAGATCATTCTTTGATGTTATATGTGATTAAGTTGAGATAAAAAGACCGAGGACCGATCTTAGGGAACCAATTAATGCTTTTTTTCTTATTGAACAGGTGATATATCCTTATCAAAGTGTTTCTGTACCTCACTATCACATAATTCTTTTGGAAATAATCAATAAAAAGTCTGAAACTCCCATAGACCTTCTTGGTGAAAAAATGGAGGTGATCAGGGAGAAACACTATATATAATAAACCATGTTTTGATAAGGTTCTGCAATTTTAAATTTTTATCCATGAGCTTATAAAGGGCCATCTAATAGTAAATAAAAGATATTAGAGGTGTACCGTGGTGAAAATCAATATAGAAGTCAATATTCTGATGAGGAGAAAATCTAGGAATATCCCTTTTAAAGACATCAATGTGCTTCTCCATAATAGCTGGAATATTATTTTATAATATATCCATCATACATAGATTCAAAATCAAAAAATAATGGGAAATTTGATGCAACTTTTTATGCATAATCCCCACTCTCCATGACTAAAGTTCCCACTCATTCACAAAAGAAAACCTATATCCATCTTCTTAACTACCCAAAAATTCCTTATAATAGCAGTAAATTTTGGAATGGACTAATGATAGGCATTCCATACTGATGATGATGTCATAGGGTTTTATCACATACGTTACAATTTTATAGAAAAACCTCTCTCCACTAAGTGAAATCTCATATTATTAGCATATGTGGGTGAGTTTGAGATCACTTTTGATAGGAGACTTTGGATACATGAGTTATGATATATACTTTATTTGGATCATAAAATCTCAAATAGGGTACAAAAATATAGAATAATGGATGATGTTAGTATGTATGAGTATATGTACTGGTTTAGTGAAGATACATATTGTAACCTAAATTATGGTGGGAGTTTCTTTGTTTTAACCCTCCATCACCTACATTAGTCCCCATTCAAACTCTTAGGAGCCCTAATCCAAGAAAGGACTACCTGGGGTGGTAATAGTTGAAATTTATTATAGCTATGCCAACTTATAGGGTATCCTAGTGCTTTTCTAGAACCTCCTCTAATATTTCCTCTGTTAGGTTTCAAAGGATGTAACCGAACTTTTTTAACATTGTTTAAGAAATATAGAAACCCAAATCCAATATAAAATGTGCAATATAATTGAAACCAAATGTGATATAAATTATGAAACTATGTATCTTACACCATATATATTCATTAAAATTTTCTTATTCCCATGTACATTATGAAGACCACTAGAGATTCATCCAAAAGACAAACCTCCTCTAGAGGTATCAATAGGTTTTTCTGAATCACACATCTTACAAGACTAACTTCTCTTCAATACATGAAATGTTAATCCCACTCTAGGTATAGGCATAAGAATGGGTGAGTTTTAGGATAGCTAGTTTTCATTTGGATACATTCAATAGTCACATACCCACCCCATTAAATGATACTGGATCTTTATATGGATCCTTTAAGGATACTCCCCAAGTTTTCATTCATTTACTCATACATTATAATTCATTAGTAAATTTCATATGATAGATTCATGAAACCCTTGCATGAGTACAATGAAATCATGAACATTTCATTATATTAATATTATAATAAATTATAGGTTTTGTGTATGTGATGTGAGTGTTAATTCATTAACACCCCATTACCTTCTATGATTAATAGTAGTTACAAATGAATCATTACATATGATTCACGGTACTATGACTCCTCTATGTTGTGTAATATTATTGTCCAAGGTATAATATATAATATTTCCATATCATAATAATATATACTAAAAAACAAAGAAATATCACATACCCTTGGTTTGTATATGTCAATAAATATGATAGTTTTATATTGTACCATATGATATAGGTCTAAAATACATCACATGTGTCGAGGATTTGTAGAATATCTCCCTCAATCTCCCTATTTCACTTGATCCTCATAAAAATGGAACATTTCACCTTATATTGTATCCTATACAATAACTTGGGAAAACAAATCTAGAAATCCTTTTGGATATCTTCAGAAACATTTTTAGAAAACTTTTATTAACATCACAATGCATTATATAAAGTGATTTACCTTGGGAATACCCATCCAAAACTCATTTTTTATAAAATATACATAATCTTTAGAGTATATCATTGAGTAAAAATAAATAAATATTATGTTAACCACAATGTATAACCCCATGGCCCTTTTTAGTGTTGAAAAAACGTATGAATCACAAGATCAATAAATGTTAGAAAAGAGAGGCCTCCAACAAATTATCAATTCTACCCAAGATATAAAGTGATCCGGTGTGATCTCTATAGAATACATGTATTTTTATACCAATTTCCATGAGTTGCAATATATGAAAGTGTGAAATGTAAAATTTCACCATTATCTAATAAATAAAGTTATTGTGGGACATAGTGTATGTCAATCCTTTAGAGCATACTCAAACATTCCTAAATCTCCAATTATAGACCAAACAAGTGTTTGAATACATCACATGTCATTCACCATTATGAATGATGAGAACATCACATGTCCCTCAACTGAATAGATGGGATTATCATATGTACTATTTAGTTGAAGTTGCACAGATCCTATGTTTATCTCAATAGATATCCTAAATGTCCTACTTATCATACAAGAGGAAAATTCATATCTTAGTTCATCTATAACTGATGACATTATCAATAGCATACCCAACTACCCCCAAATTAGAAAATCCTCAAGGATTGTATAAGAAATGTTTAAATTTATAAATTTTCCAATTATAGGTATCTCTCCACCCTTAGGTTAGGGGTGGGAGTGGATTGGATTGGAGTATTTTTAATTAAATACCACACAATTAAATAGTTATTTGGTACGGATTAGAAAATTTCAAAACAATGAATTTGTGGTTTTGTTTGATTCAGATTGAATATTACCCTATTTTTAATGATAAAATTATATATATGGATCCTTTATATTTTATAATGATTAATATGTAATTTTATCATAATTTTTATATTATCATCGAAATATAAAGTTGACATCAACCTTTACCTATTATCAAAATAAAATGTATTTCCATTAATGGGAAAAAAATATAAATCATAAAGATGGATAGGGTTTGGGAAAGCATGGAAGGTTTGGTTTTGAAAATGGATAATTATGTTTTTTTAAAATACGTGCAGGTTGTTTTAGCGCGTAGAATAAACTACAAACTACAAGGATATATTCAATCTACACCAAAATCTAAATAGAAAGAAAAAAACTGCTATTTTGGTTTGTCTTGGGTGTTTGTTTCTCATCCCTAAACTATGTAGTGCGGACTCTGAATATGATGCATATACCCCTTTAAGACCAAAGACACTATGTATGAAAATCCATATGGTATACTTAATGGTTTATCTAGTCACAATAAACCCTTTTGGTCCCACATGAGCATATTATACATCTCAATATAAGAATACTACTCATGATAACATTTACATTTTTTCATAACTAATAATACCTAATGATGAAGATTAGTTAGGGATAACTCAAAGTCACACTTTTAGAGGTTAATTTTTGTTACAATTAATGAAATTCATATCAATATATACATATATGAATCCCATATTAATGAATGATAATGTAGAGATTGTATTTTATATGATACATTTTATATTATTAAAAAAAATTACAAATACATAACAAATTCCAATATAAGGACCTGATTAACATATCATATATGATAGACTACCAGATTTACTTTATTATTTCCGCACCTTATGAGGTTTTGTTAACTCATTAAATCTATATGAAATTCCTTCCATTTCACTATATGACTGTTTGCTAAAACCCTTACACCATAATATTAAATGAGTAACATAAATATAGAAAATAGTCATAGATAATGGTGATATTTAGGAATCATATTAAAAATGATCAACTCCTTGACCATATTCCAACTCTTTAACTCTATAACATCAAATGTTACGATGTTAATCACATTTATTATTTACATAGACATATTTATCTGTTTAGAATCATCATCCATAGAACCCTTTCCATCAATATTTATCATTGAAATATTTTGATAAATAATATAACTACTAATATTATAACTTACAAACATATCCAAAACTCATTTTGGGATAAAATAAAATACTTTTTTATTATGGTAACTAAATTTAATTAATTATATTTCTTATTAACTTTGAGCCCTAGACTATTTAAGAATATTAAGTGAAATTTACATTGAAATTTGAGTAGTATAATATTTTTATTTTTTATATTTCAATTTTTCTAAGTGAAAACATACTCCAATAGTATCTTAAATAACATATTCACTATAGAATATCATGATATGATAGGGAAACTTCTCTGTTATTTAGAAAAAGCACTCATTTAATTTTATATGAAATATTTAAATTATATAATATAGTTTCTATATCATATATTTATTTATTTGTGTTTGGAGAATTTATCTTTTGGAAGGAATAATTTATTCACAAAAATATACAACTAATTGATTATTGGAAAATTTTCCCTCATATTTTAACAAATATCTAGATAAATTCTTTTTTCATGGATAACCATTTTTATCATGGATAAAAAAAATTCTTTTATCCTTTACAAAAATGTTATAGAATTTGATGAATCAAAAATCATTTGAATAAAATTTATGATCTCATATTGTTCATAACTACTCTTAGTTAAAAAAAATCATCTTATCATATAAGATTAATGGGATAGAAATACAAATCCTTTACGTAGATTCATCTGTTATTTATATATTCTTTTACATTAAAATATTTTATGTAACAAATCATTTCATAATAATTTCAATGTAAAATACAAGATCTATCAGTCAATCTCTTGATTTTGAACAATTTTATACACACATCATTTGTAAATTATACATTTGGTATCACATAAGATATAAAACCATACAATCAATCTATAAAAACATATTTCTAATATAGAAAATCCATGGAGTTTAACAAACCCCATCATTAATTGTATATAATTAATTCCAATTAAATAATCACTCCACTTTCCTAATAACACTATATTTCAATGACCTTAATGGTCTACGTGAAGAAACCTTATTGGAATTCCCAACTAACATTTCATCTTCTATTTTTAACTTTTACCAAATTTTACTATCAATATATAATCAAAATCATGGAATCAGATTCCCTATTTTATATTTTCACAACTCTTTGTGTATAATAGGTAAACATTTCTTAAAACTATTAACACCGTCTGAACATTTTCATCAATGATAATATTAATAATTCCTAAAAGGAAATTATCATTAATAAAACCTCTAGTATCACCATGTAATTTATATATCCAATCATATTGACTATATTAGTGTAGAATAAAATTAATTAATCTATTTGTAATTTAATATATTTGGAAATTTATGTGAATAATTTTATACTTCTCATAAGAACCAGTATTCCTAGTGTTTGAAAACATCAGTAGTTTGGTTACTCAAGATGTCGTTACTATAAAAAAAAGAGTTTCCCATAATATATTTTATTAAGTTAATAATTTTAGAATTTTTACATTAATATTCCAATACTCAAAGGCTGATATCAATGACATGTTTAATGATGACAATTTCATTTATATAAAACAGAATATTTTTTCAGATATGTATCATATATTACGATCAGATAATAAGTATTTTTATAAAATTTACTCCCACTAAAATGAAAACCCCTTTCTAGATTCATCACATCCATTAGTGATCCAAGATCAATATTTTACTAAAAAATAAAACAACTATAGTATTCATCCCATAATTTAATTTTTTTATGGAATGAAATCAGCACTATCACAACGTATATGATTGTTAGATAGTTTAGAGGGTATCACTTTTCCAGATCCATGAAAGGGATAATCTCAAATCCATTCGTTTGGTTTCATAACTATTGGGGCTTCCCAGTTAATTTTATCAAAAGTAGAGACCATGAATATAAACCAAAACATATTATGGTCTGTGTTTACATATTTATCCGACATAGTTAATCCAGGGGAACATAGATTTTGAATACAACCTATTCATTTGGATGAATGAGGTCTTGAAAAGTAACACATAAGAATGAATAAAATACTTGGTATTTTAATGATGATTTAATCTCATTATTATATCTCTTATTATTACCATAATGTATTCATATTTTTAAATCCTCTTCCTTTTAATAATGTAATATGTTCAAACCATATTGATGTTAAACTCTAAACACAACTCACCACTTATGTTACTCTCCAAAAATAGAATACAAACTTATTTACACACATCTGAATTCATCTCATTTATTAGATACATAAACCTTTCATATAAATATTTAGAATTATATAAAATTGAAAATTCCCTTATGAGTAAATCTTTGGGCCACATATAATTAACCCTTACCTTTCTAGAATTATTTAATGCCTCCATGCCTATAAGAAGTATGGAAAAAAAATCCATCAATTTAGGGATACCTTACTCATGAGAGAATATAATCCATTATAAATTTTAAAACTAATATTTATAAGCTATATTAATTTACTAAATTTAAGCTAATTACTTTAATAAAAAACTAAAGTCAAGGTAAATGAAAACTAAATCCATTATCAGACCCATCTTGTAACTCTATATATGCATGTGTGATAATTAATAGAATCTATTTCATAATATATACTAAAGTATATTGAAATTAATAATATAAACAATTATATTAATGAATAATAAACAAGGTAATAACTTTTAAATAATTGAACAATTCATTTATTTATGCAAGAGATAAATCATTATCAAAAATTAAAAAATATAAGATGATTATAAACACTATAATTTATACTATACATTATAGAAATTCCATAATCATGAATTTAAGAACTTATATTCATTTCATAATATGAAATCTTTCATGTTATTCATTATATTACATTTAATTTTAAATATATAATATTAATAGAAATGTAAACATTTTATATTTCAATTTCTATTATGTAAACATTTTATATAATTTATTTATCAAATAATTAACATTATTTGAACCTTGATAAAATCAAACATAAAATCTAATCTTGGTGTGATTTTAATAATTTTTTAAAAAAAAATTTAACTAGAATGATTCAAATTGTTAATTTAAAAAAATTAAAAAAATTAAAAATAAACACTTTATATTTATTTTATTTTTATAATTTCTAAAACCATTATAAATTTCATTTTTAATATCTATATAAAAATGATATATCTAAATTATTTGGAATTATATATAATTGAAAATTTATTTTAATATTAACACTTAATATTATGGAACATTTTTTAATAAATGATTTCTAAAAATATAATTAATTAATTATAAACACTACAGTTTATTAATATATAAATATTTTTTAAAAAATAAATATCCAAAAATAAATTTTCAATAATTTATATATACATTTATAATATTATGTAATTCAATTCATAATTGAAATTTAAGAATTTTTTAATATGATAATCATATTCAATGACTCAGAAGGAATCTGAAGCTACCATTGATAGGGAAGGGATGCTTAAATAATTTAAGCACAATAAATTGTATTTTATGATTGATTTCCTAGTCGTCTCTTATGAATTAATACATAAATGTAAAAATTGAAGTCCCTTACATATCATATAGTATTGTTTTTTCTACATAAAAATATCATAATGGTGATGTGATTATCTCTTTTCTAAACCATGGAACAATGATATCATTAAATATGACATCATGATGTCGTATAGTATAAAAAATAATAATTTGAGGGTTTTGAACTAAGTTGTTGGCTATGATATACCATATCGTATGCCAAAACTCACTGGGGGAAGACAATAACATTGAATCATATTTTCGTATAGAGAATAGGATAAGGGGATACCAATTTATAAACATTATTTTTTAGAATTATTTCACAAATAAAATGGAATGCTTAGGATCTAAAGGAAATTCTAGGCTTTTAAAGTATCCAAAAACACTTTTTAAACATAGAAGAAATAATATAGAAACCTAAATCCACGATCATACGTACCCAATAAATGAGGTATCCTAAATAAATAACTTTTCTAATTTATCCATGGGTTGTTTTAAATCACCCATCTTGTTACTAGTATATATCTTCAAATAATAAAATTATTTTGAATCGTTAGTTAAAAATTGAAGAAAGTGAGAGCTATAGGATGAATGAGTTTCAGCTGACAACAAAGAAGAGTCGCATATATACCCCATGAAATAGTATTTTCCCTTTATATATATCTCAATATATTTTACACCATATCTTAAAAAAACCCTAATTACATAACATATATTAAGGGTTTCACCTTCTTACATTTCTAGGACCTTTTGTGATTAGAGTTTTAAATTTTTTTGAAAACACTTATGTAACATCCTCACTTAGTTTTTATGTATGATATATTATGTTTCATTAAAATATTCCATCAAGTCTTTTCATATCTAATATGGGGTTTAAAGATGATTTTTTAGTTACTAAGGGTTTTGGAACCAAATGTAGGACTGTTGAGGAAGACTTAGCCATGAGTTGGATAGAAAACAGCCATCAGCCTGTTAGTGGGTCTTCATTTTTCTATAAACCCTATTGGATAGCCATTGGATTATGATGATTAGTCATAATTATCCTAGGAATAATAGAAAAATAGTTGCTATAACATGGCTAGTTAGTGGTAACATTAGCTAGGCGGTGAGTCGCACTAGCTTTCTAGTGTTCCCAGTCTGGGTTCAAATTAAATAAACCGCATGAGTTTAAATTTTACATGTTTCTATACATTGTTTAACCTCTAAATCCAAACCACTTTACTATTTATAATTAGATAAATTCCATATTATATTTTTTACTCCTCTCCTCCTTACCACTTTTCCCTATCACCAGTTGAATGATCCAGTAGCTTTTGACAAGTGAGTTATTATTAGATCAATTCCACATTCCTCTTCTTCTTTGTGGGATTATAATAGATCTATGCTTCATATGTTCTTTCCTTGCTGATATGATGATTAATTTCTCATTTATCCATAGATTGGTGGAATATCTAGCATCTAGAAATTATTCTTGATCAAACCAGGATCTACATATGACAACAAGAATTTATATGTAATTTTTGAGGAACCATATTTGTAGTCCTATTCTATATAGAGGATCAATGACAAAAAAATAATTTGTTAATTAATTAATGTTAAATTGGTGGTGAAATCCACATGTTAACGATGAACTCTATTGACCGAATATGGAATTCTCAATAATGGTGGATTTTTCACGTATGTTCCATAGATCAATCATCTTGAGATACTATACTTATCAATTATCATATTTAATCTATTTTATGATGATGAACTAGTGATGAATTGATGATCATTGGCTAGTCCTGAGGCACTTATCTACATTTGGTGGGTAACTCAATATTCTTTCTTGAATTGGAAATGAATCTGTTGATTTTGTGATCATCCCTTTGATATACCACATAAGTAGTTCTATTGATAGAATCCTAAAGGTATGTGATTCAAGAATTACCTTATTGACTTGGAAGTCACATGTGAATCCATTCTAAAATCCTTTATTGATGAATCAGGACAAGATCTATGATTTTAATGGCGTGCACAATGCATTCTTGTGGGCTAGGGATTAAAAATATTTCATCTCTAGAGTGATGAAACATCATAATCTCTGGTGATCTGAGCCCCTATACAATACAAGGATCTCACATTAATTATTCAAATCAATAAAATTAAAAATTAATGAGTACCTCATTCCTATCAAAGAGTACCCAAATTCATCTCATCAGAAGTGACTATTTATCATAGGATCCAAAACCAAAACACATTAGATCATATAATAATTATTGAATAATTTTTATGATATTTTGTTAAGTAAGAGTGTCTATGATGAAGGCACACGATGGGGTGAATTGTATCCAATAAAAAATATTGAAAAATTTAAAATGTCCCCCATGAAATGAAGAATTCTTTTTCCACTATCTTAATTTCATATGAGAGGTGATAATAGTAATGGAAAAAAAAAATAATTATGTATAGTGGTTCAGAGAAAAAAATTCCCTAGTCCACTCCAACAATTCTCTACTCCATGAGCTTGGTGATTTTCATTAGAAGGTCCTCTTATCAAAAGACCTTTATAACTGAGTATCAGAAGTTGATACCTTATAAGTCTTTTACAGGGCCTTTTGTTTCTTCTTAAGAGAAATGAAATATCCAAAACATGTTCTACGAAGATGAAACTCCACCATGACTAAGTCTGAGAAGATAATACTCTAATGTTAATTGATGTGAAGAAATTTATTGTGAAATATGGTTAGCATATTGTTGCAACAAAAACTAATAGATATAGATGATTTTTAATAATGCATAGAAATAATAGAAAAACAATCATAAAAGTTGAACATGATTCCTATTATCTAAATAATAGAAAAGATATTAGGTAATGCCTCTTATGATTCCTTATTCCTTACATCATGAGATAATAAGGGAGTATAAAGAATATTTCAATTTTAATCAAATTAATGAGATCGATATATTTTAGAACATAATTTGTTGTTGGAGTTTTTAGGTTCTAGTTCTTTTTCATATATTTTATCTTTTCCTTCCAAATAGATATATGTATTGGGAATAAATATCCAAAAGTAACTTCATAATTAATCTTCCTTTAGATACTTTATTGTCTTCATAAATATCCCGTGAATATATTAGCACCATTGGATGATTTTGGTAGAATAAATATGTTATAAAATCATCGAATATAAGTTGAGTAAATCATCAGGTAAAATATCCATAAAAATAAATGTGATGAATGATTTAAAAATCCTATTTGAATCCATAAAAACCTCTTTCAATAAAGTCTTATAATTTCATGAAAAATATAAGCACAATCCGAACGAAAATTCAAATATTTAAATTTGAATAACATTCTATCCTATGACATTACTAGAATAAATACGTTAGAATATACAGGAAACTTATTACTATAAATAGCACAATATAATCTTTTCAATCTATTACACCATAATAAAGTAAATTTATTTTAATTTATCTGACTAAAAAAATGATTACATAATTCCATGTAATAAAGTTGAATATTTAAATACAATGAAACATATATAACAGGGTACCATAAGATTCTAAAACTCCACGCTATCCTTTTTTTGTAGTGGACATTTTAAATATTCATTCCATGTAATCAATAAGTAGACATATGAGGTTATTTATGTAGAAAAAATCTTGAGTACACTATTTCTCATGTTCTCTCACATCTCCTCAATTAATTCTATATCATTAATTTTCAGCTTATTCATCTTCTCAAGCAACGAGAAGATGTTTAAAAAAACATATTTTAGTATCTTTATCCTTCGGTTTCGTGTGATGACCATGAGATATTACTAAAAATGTGTTATCCTTCATGCAACATTATTTTTAGAGTAATTTAACATCATAAATATCTGATACATTCCTCTATATTATGTAGAAAAAAAACTTTCATCATGGATTGTTTTATCATGTAAACATGGACGAAACACAACTTCAGTTTCCTACAAGAAACTATTGATCTAAACCTCCATTTTTTCAACAAATGACAGATCACCATTTCATCAGGTGATGTATCCATGTAAATATAATTTGATGAAATATATATCAGGTTATATAGCATCAAAAGATTCTATAAATACTCTAAAATATCAGAGCATAGTAGGTCATGATTCTATATTTTAGTTGTAAAAGTATGAAGTTAATCTAATCTCTTTGGATGAAATGTTTCATCTTGTAAAAATATGAACAAAAGTATTAGTTTGATTTTTTTGAAAAATAACACAATGAATCATCACGAAAGTGGGGTACATTTATTATGGAAGATAGGGTTCAATAACAAAGGGTTCATGAATGCAGGGTTCTGGAATGTAGGGTTTATTACCAATTTAGCTTAGGGTTAATCTAAAAGTCGAGTTGATGAATGTTTGGTTAATTATTAAAATACGATTTATTAACCATACATATTAATCTAGATTTGGGTTGACAATGTAGGTTTTAATATAAATGTAGGTTTTCACGGTTCATAAAGTAGGGTTCAGAAAATAAGACAAATTTCCTTTAGATACGTAAACAATTTTTAAGAGACCTTTAACAACATATTCACCCCTCGACATAGAATACTTATATTTAAAAAAAATTATTATACATATAACAATTCAATAATATAATTAATAAAACGTCTACAAATCCTGATATTTTTAAAAAATAGAATCAATATAAATTTTAGAAAAACTACAGTTTAGAAAAAATATTGCAGAACTTTAGACTATTTATTCACCATTCAAACAACCTTTTTTGACTTTAATATAAACAGATGAAATCAAGATAAAATTATTATATTTCTATTAACTATGTTTAGTGTTATTACAATATCTATAGACTTGAATTAAATAAAATACATTATATTCTCATGTCTATTCATTGTAGAGTTTCAAAACTATTATAGAAACTTCAGTGACTTTTTACTGTATGAAAACTTACTTTAATACTTCCTTATAAACTAATAATGTTTTTATAAATATCTTATATGTGAAATGTTATAAGGATCACACAGTTCCACTCACTCAACCATGAAATATCATCAAAATTCATAGGCTACATTAATAAAAAATTTATAATGTCATTGAATAGCTTGTAACTAGAAATTTTTTCCCATCGAAACAACTCAACTAGATTTCAAAATTAACAGATGAAATTGATATAATAATCCTATGTTTTCATAATAAATAATTCCATATGATTCTGATCATTATTTTTTTCATATATAAAATAAATACAGTGACATATTAAATCTGAAACACCTAATCAAAATTATTATAAAACAAAGAATGTTGGGATGAAGTCATTATTAAAACTAAACCAATATGAGAATAACAACAAGACACTAAACATTATCCCCCATTTTGATAATTAAAATTCCCTAACTATAACAAAATTTTCTCCCCCTTTTTTTAAGGATCAAAAGTAACGAGTTCTTGAATATATTATGAAATATAATATAATTTAATTTTTAATAAATAATTGGAATTTGAAATTAATGTTACAATATCTGAAATATTTTAAATACAAAATTTTATTCCCCCTTTTTAATGATATTTAAAAAGATTATATTTTCATAAATATATGCAGTATATATTCTTAATACATGTAGTAATATAAAGACCCCCGAAATTCATGATTCCATTATATAGAAAAATAGATATAATCAAGGATCGATGAAAACATATATAATTTCATACATTGAATAACAAGGGTTTTAAATAAATGTCTTAACCCATTTAATTCATGACATAATAATAAAACATATGCTAAATATTTATATTCACACCCCTTAAAAAAGAATAATTATAAAAGATATTCAGGTATTGAATTAAAATATATTCAAGGAATGTTAATTAAATGAACGAATATTAATGAATTTAAAAGAAATTATTTTTAAAATATTTCACAATTTATAAATGAATATAAGATTAAAATCTAAAAAAATTTCACAAATATTAGTTGTTTAATTTTTTATATGCAATTAATTAAAATAGTAATACATTTAACATATACTTAAATGCCCGAAAACCATTTATAAGAAATATTAAGAGTATGTTTTATGTCCAATGGTTAATAAAATAATTAAATAAATAAATTCATCTTATAATTGAGTGAGATGATGATTTAACATTTAATCATAAGGATAATTAAATGTAGAGGAATAAAAATATTAAACATTTAATAATTTTTATAATCTTGTATAAAATAATCTGTGTACTTATTATTGATAATAAAATATTTCCTCGAGTAACTCATCCATATTTAGTGAATTTTTAATCTAATAAAATAGGAAATATAAATATAATAAATTTACAAAACTTTTAGGTAGCCACTTAATGAAGTAACAATAAAGTGCAGCGGAAGATTACTGAAAAATATAAAAAACATGTTCTTTTTAGTACCCATATACTATTGGGCCGAACAGTTTTAGAAACAAAATATTTAGGTAACCAAATATGTTTATTTTGATTAATCATATTATAATTAATGA
The DNA here is from genome assembly GCA_963277665.1 of Viscum album. Lineage (NCBI taxonomy): Eukaryota > Viridiplantae > Streptophyta > Magnoliopsida > Santalales > Viscaceae > Viscum > Viscum album. The sequence goes on along the minus strand of OY728148.1, from coordinate 492,620,147 downwards.
TAGATAATTATTTTTAATAATTAAAATTCTTGACAACACCAAATTGAGGTTTTCTGAAATAACAGTCATTAGCATAATGTCTATTAATACCACAATAAAATAATTTAATAGTAGACATGATTTTTTTATTTGAACAAGGTGAAAAATAATTATTATATAGTTTTGGTTTTTCACTATTCCTAGAAATAAAGATTTTTCCTTTATGAATTTTATTTTTACTAAAATAATTTTATTTAAATAATTGTCTCCCTTAATAAGTATAAATTATGATTGTTTTACCTTATTAAAATTATCTTGAAATTATTTAATTTTAGTTTCATGTTGATCATAAGAAAATTTGGAAACATTTTATCTTAAATAAGGAATTTTCTTTGACAAAATTACATTATCAATTGAAAAAACACAATACAATTTTCTATGTTTTCTATGTTCTTTCTTTAGTGATTCTATTTTTTCTTGATGAATAAATCAATATTTATCATATTCATTATAATAAATATTTTCTAAAACCTAAATTCAAGAGTAAGATGATTCTACATCATCAATTTGATCTATAATACTAATATTTAACTTTTGATTATCATACTCAACATCAAATTTTGTAGGAGATTCATTGCTCAAATCCTAATGACTATAATCAGAAACATTATCCATCAAAACATTGAGTGCATCATTTTCCTCTTTGATAGAAATTTGATTTTTAGTTTCTTCATTCAACTCAACTTCGTACATTTAAATCAGCTCCTTCAACACCGGATTTTTTTTAATAATTGGAGTTCCTAAGGAATCATCATCATTTTTAACTTATATCAATTTATTAGTTCCTTTATATGATTATATTATTTTCTACCACATCTAATAGGAAATAACATAATGAGACACATGATTAAATTTATCATCAATAAGTTCACATATAATTGCATTCATCACTCTTTAATTAATATAAAATTCAGCTTCCTTCACATCATCCCACATTTATGGTTATCTCAGGATTTCATAAGGGTTGACTACATTCATGTACAAATTTGAAGCCATGATTTTTTAAATAGTTATTCATGTGAGTTTTACAACATTCATGGTTATAACCATTAAAATAAAGATCATGGATCATTGACATACCATCCATAAGATCATCCATTGAAACTTAACTTCGTGTGAAAATTTATCCCAGGCTTGTTAGAGGCAGAAAATATTCATATTTTATCACAGGTATACCAACATTTATAATAATTTAGAGCCCATCCATTGATACCAATTTTTGGGTCGGAATGTATATGATGAATACATAATATGTTTTAATTGTTTCCTTTCAAAAATCATGAAAAATTTAAAATGTCCATCTTGAAATGACATTATCCTTTCCATCAATCTTAATTTGAAAAAATCATTGCTAATAAATAACGGAAAAGAATTACACAATTTATAGTGGTTCTGGGCAAATAAATCTTATATTCCACTCTAGAAACACTATCCTCCAAGAGATTAGTGATTCTCACTAGCTTTTACTCTTATCACGAGACCTCTTCAACTGAGTATATGAAGTTGAAACCTTATAAATATTTTATAGGGCCATATAGTTATTTTACAACGAACTAAAATATCCATAACTCAGTTAGAGTAGCTAAAACTCCACCAAAACTGAGTCTAAGAAACTGAAACTCCAATTAAAATAGATGAGTTGATATTAGTTGTAAAATAGGTTTAAAATAAATTTTTAACAAGAACTAAAATATGTATATGGTCTTAATTAATGAAGAGCATCAACAAAAAATTGTCTTCAATGTTGCACAATCTCCCTATTATTTTACCAATAGGAAGTAGATTAGAAAATATCCCTAAAAATTCCTTCTACTTTCCATTGTGATAGAATAAGGATGTATAAGTAAAATTTCACCTTTCATCAAAATAATGATCATCAAAATATTTTAACATTTTATTTTCTTCTAGTAAAATATCTAGAATAATAGAAACATTGAATGATTTAAAACTACCATTTAAATCCAATGGAAAATGTTTAAATAAAGTAAAAATAGTTCTTGAATACTTTCTGCACAATTCTAATGAAAATTCAAATATTTGAATTTGAATAACTTTATAACCTCTAACTTTTCTAAAAAGAAGGTGTTGGAATAAATTGGTAATTTTTCTCTGTAAATACTACAACATAAACTTTGAAATCTATTTATCCAAAATCTTTTGGATTTATTAGAATTTATACAAATTAAAAACTACTAAAATAATTCCTTATAAGAATGTAGAAGAATAAATTACCATGAAACATAGAGAAAAGTGTACCATAAGTGTTTTAAACTCCATACCCTGCTTTCTATAAAATTTACCATTTAAATATTTATTTCATCCAAACATGAATCAAACTTATGAGTTTATCGATATAGAAAACATCTTGACTTCCACCTTTCTCATGTTCCAGTACATCTCTAAAAACCTTTGTTTGGCCTTATTTCTCAGCTTGTTGATCTTCTCAAGCAATGAAAGTGTGTTCCAAAAAACATATTTCAGCATCTTCATCGTTTAGTTTTGTGTGATTTTTTTGCGGTATTGATATAGATGTGTTCTTCTTCATGCATCCTTATTTCATAATTATTTAGGATGATAAATATTTGATACATGCCTCCACATGATGAAACAAAACAATATTTTAGCATGTAGCATTTCATCTTGTAAACATTCGAGAAACACAACATCAATTTCCATCCTGAAACATTATATCTAAACTGAATTTTTTTCTGTACATAATAGATCTCCATTTCACCAAGTGATCTATCCACCTGAATATAGCTTTCTTAAATATATAGTATGTTATATAGTAGAAAAATTTCAAATAAACACTTTAAAATATTAAAATATATTAGGTCATGATTCTATATTTTAGTTGAAAAATTATGAAGTGAATTTAATCTAATTGGATGTAAAATTTCATCTTCTGAAGATATGCACAATAGGATTAGTTTTATTTAAAAAAAACAACGCAAGGCCATATCAGGAAAGTAGGGCACATTCTACTCAGAATGTAGAGTATAAAAACATAGGGTTCATGAAAGTAGGGTAAATGAAAGTAGGGTTCACTACCAATGTAACGTATAGTTCAAGAAAATAGTTTTCATTACCAACATAGGGTTTATAAAACATACATTTGTATAAAATTTTTTCTTGAAAACATACGGTTGAATACAAACGTAGGGTTTTACTATTGCGAATGTAGGGTTTAGAAAATTAGAAAACATGCCTTTAGATACTTAAATGTTTTTCAGAGATCATTAATAATAGATTTCACCTTTTTCTAGAAGAATTATATTTTATAAATTTTTATATATATCTAAAGTATTAATAATATAATCAATCAAAGTTCTAAAACTCCTTATATATTAAAAACAGAAGTAATATAAATTCTCAAAAAAACTGCAGTTATGAAGAATCTTCATAGAACATTAGACAATTTATTCACCATCCAAACGAAATTTTTAGAATTATACGTTAAATATATAAATCAAGAAAAACTTCTTTTATTTCTATCAAAATATGTATAGAGTTATTTTTTATATTTTTAGAACATGAATTTAATCAAATAGAGTAGGTTTTCATGTTTTTTCCCTATAGAGTTGCAAAAATGTTGCAACAACTATGGGGACTTCTTAGTGAACCAAAAAATAATTTTCATACTTCCTTATAAACTAATAACATATAGATAAATTTATAATATTTCCAATTATATAATAATAACACAAATTCATTTACTATATTCTGAGATATTTATAAAAATTCACAAGTTACATTTAGAAAAAAACTACAATGTCACTTGTACAGATTTCAACTTCTTGAGTGAATTTTTACACCATCGAAACTACTGAATTGGATTTTGACATTAACATATAAAATAAATATAATATTACAATATTTCTATTAGAATAAACAGAAAATGATTCTGATCACTATTTCTTTCGATATGAAATAAATACCATGACATTCTAAATCTATAAAACATAATCAAAATCATTAAAAAACAATGAATTATTAGTTAAAGTTAGTATCAAAACTGAAAAATTGTGAGAATGAAATGGATCCACTCAAAATATGTTTTTATCTAATTATGGCTGCTATTTTAGAGCTCTGATGAATCCTTCAGCATCACAAAAATAAACTTGATCTGATCCCATCAATATGTATATGGTGTTTCTGGATTGGTCTCTTAGAGAGAGAATTTATCTCTCTAGAATTTCGGAGGGGAGAGAGGCTCTCGTTATGAATGAATGAATAGCTTTATGAATGAGATTATCCTTTTCAAAATATACTGTATTCTCAAATACTGAAAAAGGATTCCCTGACCCACATATATAAAGCATCCACTAAATATAAAATGAATAAATAGTTATGAATAATTAACTACACTACAAATATTATTTATATTTAACACATACTTTTAATATATATAAAATATATTATGTGAGAAACTATATTCATTAAATTGACTCATAATTCCAGTTAATATTAAATGAACCCTGAATATTAAAAAAATGTTTTTTAATATAATATTATTCCCAATATTTACTAAAACACTTGTAAGTAATTTTAATAAATAAATTCAACCAAATAATTCTATGCTATGATAATATAGAATTTATATATTTATTAATGATAAATAATGTTTGTAAAGTAGTCGGTTCTTATGGTGGTTCCTACCATGTCCTATATACAAATCCACTATAATATAGAAGATTTATGAATAAGTTATTGTGTGTGACCATCTAGGACCTTATGTAGATAGTAGTGAAGAGTATTCAAACACCAATAGAGGAATATAGAATCCCATTAAGGCCCCTAAATTGATTCAGAATAGTCATATAAATGACAACCATTCTATGAACACACACTGTGAAATATAATCTCTTTATCACACAATATCTCTTCAAGCGGGACACACACCTGAGTCAGTGTCCTTTCTTGATTTATTTTTTTTGGATCTAACTGGATGGACCTACCTTTAACTACCATTTCCTTAAATTTCTGAAGGTAATACAATCCTGATCAACTAGGCCCAAGAAATCACTTCCTCAAATCAAAAGAAAAAAAATCATTGTTAATCATTCAAATAGTGATATACCATCAATGACACACCCAATAAAAGATACTATTCCATGAATTAAATGTCATGGTTTCCCCCTTTCATCAACGTATGTGATCAAATTTAATAGATTCATAATTATTTCAAGCCATGATACAAATAAAAAATTCTATATATCTGGACTGCCAATGATACCCAAAACATAAGGTGTTTCTATTGGATGGTCAATCCCCAGGATCTCCCCATCTTGAGATCACCATGTTTGAAATTCATGAGAAGATGTCTCAATTCTTATAATCCTCGTGAACCATATAGTCATACATCAATTGTTTCTACTTAGTAAGATGTTTGTAGACCATATGAAATAAATTTAAGATTATTTCATAGTATCTTGAGGTTCTCAATATAGAATGGGAACTAAAATAACCTTAATAAATGAAAAATAGTCCATCGACATTACTATTTAATTTGTTAATAAAAAAATTTATAGGCAATAATGGTACGAGTAAATCATACATGACATAATCTACACATGGTCAGTAATCAAAAATACTGATAATGATGGGACTAGGGAACCATGTTTTACCACACTCGCACTTGCATTAGATCCAACGTTCTAATGAACATTATTGTCTCACACATAATTAAGATCACGTTTCTATTGAGACATGGATTTAGTTTCTGTGTCTTACATGTATCTAATTCTTGGCTATTTTACAATGTGTAACCTCACCAACTTGGGTAATAATTTTCAAGAGATGTAATCCCCAAGTGTATTCCCTTTTTTTCACCATCAAAACATGGAATATTGGCTAGTAAGATTACTAGATTATAACAATTTATTGTATTATACTAATTTAATTGGTTGGTGAAATTCCAAGCACTGGAACAAATCATTTGATATTTTACACTTCTTCCTTATTTTCATCAGAAGACACAACTTACTCAATTTTTATAGACATATATTACACTAGATTGAATGACCTGGTCATTCTCATTACCTCATTCAAACTCCTATATTAAATAATATGCACATTATATTAATACAATTTTCCCCTTATAACTAGTATCCCTTACCCTTCCCATCCTATATATATATCTTTATTACTTTCTCAATTAAAATCAGATAGTTATGAATTCTTATATTATAATTATCTTAGATTAAACTGATATCTACATACTATAATGTTGATTTCTAAAATATCATATCTTATACATATCATAACAGACATGATTGATCCATTACAAAAGAATACAGAACAAAACTCTCTACATTAATCTCATCAAATGTTTCATACATATCTTCTGGGAAATATTTATTCCATGCGACATTGGTATTAATTATCACTAAAAATGTTTTAACAAGTATTTTCAATACATTAGAATTATATGTAAAATTGAATTTGTCTAATAAACCATTAGATCTACCTTAATAGATCTTGTTTCTCATAACATTGAATTTTTACATTAAAGCAACATCTGGAGAGTTAATTTCATCCCAGTATTAACTAACTGTAAGACCAATAACTATTTTCAATCTTTTATTAAACATATTAGACTTGGAAAACAAAGGTGATCCCACATATCTCTAGTTGAATCATGGAAAATAATTTTTAAAAATTAATACTATAATATATTATTTCTTACATTCAATCCTAAACTGTATATCAATAAATTTCACCCTTATTCACATTCTATGATGTATCCATCCCTTTTTGGTTGTGTCATATAGAAATAATCCATATTTGGTGGCCTTGAAATCCAATATTAAATTTAATGATCATAAAAAGTATCTATGAATAGTAAATTTATACGGATTTTTGAATAATTACATAGTATTTCTAGTCAAGCCTTATTGGTACCATTCTTCTAAAATCCATGTATAGAATCACTTGAGTACCCACCAAAGTATTCAAATTAAGGAACCCCAATAATTTTATAAATGGAATACATTATTGATTTTTTTAATTAATATTTTCAGTTTTACATAATTTTCATAAACTGAATACTTGTAAGAATGTTTATTCTCAATGAATAATGTATCACTATCCACGGTAAATATAAAACAATCACCATGGTTTTATCTTTCATACACAGTATGTGTCTGTAGAACATTTTTCTTTTACACCTCTTGTGGAATCAGTTCACATGTAAACTATTTTTGTATCTATGGAATTTAATAAACAAATGTTAATCTTGGTCCCACTATCTTAATTAGATATGTGACCCTTTTAGTACATGAGTTCTCATTATTCAATTTCTATACTTTCTTTCACATTTAATATTTTCATGAAATGCACCTATTATACTTCTTCATGTTTATTAAAGACATGTTTTTGTATTCATACTAGGTTTTAATATGTAAACCCAATATTAGAATTTTGATGCACATTTAGAAGTCATGTATATGAAATAGAACAAGGGAAATGGACCCATGCTAGATGGTTGATACAACGAGCATAGATATAGGAGTTGTAAAAGGATATGATTTACAGGATACTATAGTTTTATTTACATGCATGTCTACACATTTAATCTGGTTTGGATTTCCCTTTAAAGATCCCATTTAATACCTATATGATATGTGTTTCATTTGATTATTTATTTTTATCATGTTACTGTGATTATTATATTATTTTATAACATTATTCTATGTACGGATGTGATATTGAGGGTATAGTATCCCCATTATTGGTGTTCAGACCCTTGTTGCAATTCCATAGCCTCTTGAGTATGGGAAGGCATACATGAGTTCATGTGACTATTTGGATCAGACCTAGTGGTTCGGGCTAGGTTTTTATAAAATTGTAACATAACACTATTTTCATATTTTATTTTTGACTAAACAATGATATGGTAGAAAGGGGCTAGTTGTGGGGAACATGGGTTGGGATGCATAACATACCTTCCAGTTACTATTGATTAGGTTAATTTTAAAGTTGAATGAGTTTGTTGGGTGTGATTATGTATCAGGACTAGGCACATTGGATCACATTATATATATGTGCCTAATGTTGTATTGAATATTAGTTCCTAAATTTAATACCTTTATTTGTGTTCCTTATTCCCGATAGGCTTTTACTATATTGTGTGATATATATGTTTTTCCTTGTTGTTATGATATATCTATGTTGGAATTAATTACTATAACCTGAGCATGCTGATCTGTTTGTATATATATATATATATGTGACTAACATGTAGGGATTGAGAGATTGTTTAGTGTTAGTAAGGATAATCATTTTGTTATGCATTGAATCATAGAGAAACTCGGTGCAATTCTTAAGGTAGATTAGGATATTTCTTAAACATTCCTAATGTTTTTCGATGTGTTATAGAATATTTTGCCTCATAGAAGAATGATAGGACCACTAGATGACATTGGATGAGGTACTCCAACAAGGGATAATTCCCCTATTCCACTACCTACTATACAAGAGGGTGCACTAGATCATGATCCCATAGCTACAGTAGTTGTGTAGTTAGTTGGACCACCTCTGATGGGTGTCCTTCTTCTTGTTCCTATGTTGGGTGAGGGGTACTTATGTCTACGGCTCACTATTAAAAATACATCCATCTCCATCATCCTCTAGAATTATAGGGAATTGACAGACTTTTGGTTGGAGAGGAATGGATAGTCATCGTTGAGGGTTTCTTTGAACTCATTTATACACCTGGGGATTGGAAGGAGAATCTATCATCATTCATGCTTAAGGGACCCACCAGATGCTTATGGGGTGTGATGGGATAGACATACAGACATAAGGGTCTCACCTGAGGGACATTCAAGAACCTTTTATTTAGGAAATTCTTCCTTTAAATTATGAGACTTAATTGAATGAAGGAGTTAATGGATACACACTGGGGTCCCCTGATAGCATCTTCATACTCCACTCATTTGATATAGATTCTACAGATTTCTTCTATCTTTCCTGGAAGTGAGGCACAATAGGCTAGGAATTTTGAGATCAAAATCTATTCCCACATTAGATAACAGGTACAGAGTTTAATCCTAGAAACATATAAAGAGTTTTTGTATAATGCATGGACTATTGAGAAGGTCATGAAGGGGGATTAAAGAGTTTATTTTCTTTCACCCTTCAGTGCCTAGTTATGTAGACCTTAAACAGTTTCAATTATTGCATCTTATGGTAGTAATAAGAGGAGGACCAAGGATGGGTAAAAAGGTAGTGATATATAGGTGGAGCATATTATGGCTTCTTTATCCCCCTTAGGGTGAGTTCCATGGTTCTTTAACACTGGGGAGGACTAACATTTTGAAAATTTATGTATAAAACCTCACAAGTCATGTTGAGAGTTTGAAAAGATGCGGGATCTTCTATAGTTTTTCTTTAGATCATCAAGTCCAAGGATCCATATGGGAGTAATAAATACACATGTGAAGACCTAGTGATCCAGCTAGAGTCCTTAATAGCAGGCTTAGAAGATTATGTCTTCGATTGGTGATGCATCTCTGGGATACAGTTGCGAAGCTGTGAAAGGTTATGTTTATGTAGTGGATCATACTCTAATAGATGGCAGTGGGGGAACATCTAAAATTCTATTGGGAAATGATGATATATACAAACAACATATCCCCCTATATCCAGAAACATGATCAAACACGTTTTATTTCGATAAGACCATTAGATTCACCTCTTATATGAAGAACATTATGAGAATTATAATAGAAAAATGAATGTGAAACACCCTTATAGAACACTAGTGACTGAAATATACCCTAGGAATTTGGATCTAGGTTTTGGATTGTACAAGAATCTCAATAACTATACTAAGCCCTCTAGTAGATGATTATGTGACACCATTTTCCTATAGTTATTGAGTTTTAATTATCAGAAAAACAAAAAATACACACAAATAAGAATGAAATATCTGACTACAAGCATTATGAAAAATGCGGATAACATGGTTCATACTTTCGTCCATCATATAGGGGAGAAATAGGAAACTTCTTTCCATTTCATCACAATAAATAAATCTTATGGGGATAAAAAGAAAAACTTATATAGATTTCCAAAAGGAGCTCCACTAACATCTACACCTGTTGCATCTTACATTGGATTTTTTCCATTGGATCATATTTTATCTACACATAGTCTATCCGGACATTGACCTAAGTTTTCCTAGATCACCCCCTTCAAGGGGATCCACTTATTCATTTATTTGGCCTAATAAATTACATTTTTTCACTGTTCATACCATTAATAGGTCTTATAATAGATTTATTATAGAGAGACCTAACTAGTTATACAATTAGAATAACCTTCTAAATTTCATTTGAATTCATCCACTAAAGCAAGCCGTGATTGATAAATAGAATCTTTGACCACCTAAACTATTGACTCCTAGTGGATATTTCATGCCACCATTCAATTATCATGAAGACAACATCCAAAATTTTATTGTAGTTGTTGGAGAGGACTTATCCATGTTTAATCCTTAGTACTTCATCATCAGTGTGACTTCAAAACAACACTTTACTATACTATGATATTTTATGGATTTCATAAAAATCATTATCCATTATCCTCAACGTGTTCCTCTAGATAATTACCAATTAATTTGAGTTCATCCATAGGTTTCAACTCCCTGTTTCTTAAACTCTACTCTACTCATCCCACAAATCCTGACACAAGGTTGCTTTTAGTGGAAAAAGGACATGTATACCAACATGGTAACACTCTATAAAAGTAAATCTAATGGACTCTATCCACTATACTATAAACTCTATAATCCATTTACTAGACCATGTCCACTGGAATCCATCCTATGAACTCTATCCACTGGACTCTATCTGATCGTCCTCAACGGACTCCATCTAATGATTTGTACTGGATTATATATAATAATCATTTAGTGATAATCTTAATTGGACATCATACATTAGGGTTATTTAAATTAAAATATCATTATCTAGACACAACCCAAACATGATTTTTGTTCAATAACATCATCCTGACTCTCATATGTCACTTTTAGAAAGTGTACTAATGAATTCTATCAACATTTGACCATGAAAATAGATCTCATTAAAAACCCAAAAATCTCCCACTTGGGAACTATTTTCACTATTCAAGAAAAAATTTCGCCCACTCTAAGATGATACCCCACCAAAGTGTTGCTAGAGAAACATCCATCCAGATTTCATTTCAGTGCAGTTCTCATATGGTTTTACACTATATTCTTCTTACGATCATCTAGGATCCCATTGAGAAAATACATCCTTAGTAATTATAAAACTACAAATAATTGTCCCATTAAAACCATGAAATGCATATTAATTCCTCTATAAAAATCATTGAAATAAAATTTGGAACTATGTTTTCATCATACCTAATTTTTTTGAATACCCATCAATAAAACTGCACCATGTACTATGTCCATGGCCTTGTTCAATCATATTTTGTTTTGATCCAAGACTCTTTGAACATGTTTTTTCATGTCAAGGGAACTCAAAATGGTAAATTAGAAATAATTAACATCATCAAACTAACCACTATCCAAAAATCCAATTTTTGAGTGAATCGGGTGCCATTGTCTAGAAAACCTCCCACTGAAACTTCCATCCAGGGACACCAAGTATCCCATAGATGCTTTCTACCATATATTTATAATTGGTTTTATTTTTGTAGAGTCTATATAATCTTATAGGTCATTATTTATGTATTTACAATCCACTGAAATATCATTACCAAAATTCTTGAAAAAATGCAATGAAAATACTTACCCACGACTCGTGGTTTTCCTCCCATTTCCGTGTGGACCAGAGTCATTCTGATGAATTTTTAGAACATAGAGACAATATTCATCCAACTTTTGGAGTATAATGTGTTCCACACTCTTATCGATCACACCATATTAATGCCCATATGAATTATGGTTATTCACCCTTCCTTGAAGGTCCATCTAAAGTACAATAGATTTCTATAAGAGTTCCCAAATAAAACTGATCTTTTGTGATGACAATTGAAGATATCATTGTCTATATCTGAGTTCGATTAATACTATAAACAATCTTAAATTTTCATTCTTCCTTTTCCCTCACTTTAGTGAGCCCATTACAAGCATGCCTCAGATTCCATCATCTAGTAATATGATACACAACAAGACAATACTTATTTTGGTACTCTTTACCTTTTCCAAACATTCCATAACAATGAATCCCACCTCAACATGAAATCCATACCCTTCCCTAAATCATCCTGCTTCAGCTGATCTCAGTTGGATGAAACATAATCCTTGATAATACTCTTCCCAATACATGTTTGGATAAAACCATCACATATAATTCATTCCATTGAAAATACAACTTCTACCACTCAATGGATGTTGATTTATGCTTCTCATATTCACTTATCCTGCATTATCCTAGGTTAGAAAACACGATTGTAACATCTCAGTCCCCTCCATATGATACGGTTAAGGGAACCCTCATAGTAATATTTTTGTAGAATAGGCCATCTGATTACTGGTCAATCTTCCAATGCATGTGATCTAAAAAACTAACCATCAATATGTGGATTTTTAGGAATGTTAGTTTTATTCTAACTGATTATACATCTAAACAGAACTTATAAACTATATAAGAGTAGCATCACTAACACTCTCCAATGACGGAAGCCTCCAATTTCTAAACATAAAGCCAGTGAATCACCCATGAAGTGATCTCAATCCAATAATAGAAAGTACACGAAAACTAGAAAAATCAAAAGGGATCTCATAAAATACATCTAAATCCTTTATTAGTCATCATGTGCTCCAAAAGACACAGAAATGAGAAAAAAACACTTCATGAATCCTGTAGCAAAAAAGATAAAATTAGAACCGTAACATCAAACCATCAACAGACTTTTTCTTATACCACTTTTTGGGAAATGATGAGTAATCAAGAAAATTAATCCACCTCTATCTGGTAACATCATTGGAAATGTTTCTATCCAATTGAACCATAAAACACTCCTTCTATACAATGGCCCCCAAATAGATTCCACCAGATTAACTAGTGCGAAGAATCATTCTGAAACAGTAGTGATTAGAAGATCCCACATAAATTTGGATTTTGGAGTTCATTAGACCAAGATCACCAAACACCATACTAGTTTCTCTAAGTGAAGATGATGGAAAACCATGTTTTATACCTTCTCTGGTTTTTCATTTTTGAATGATCATTCAAGACAGAAAAATAAGAAAGACATATATTAACACAAGAAAAAAATATGGATAATGTAGTTTAAATTTTCATCCAATATCCATGGAAGGAAAATCTAATTATATTTAATCAGGAAAATATATGGTTACATGGATAAAAAATATACCCTATATCGATTTTTAGAATGAGATCTTGGAATGTATTCACTTGCAGAATCTTCCATTTAATCATTGTCTATCAGATCGTGGTATATTCAAGCATGGTTGACTATAAATTAACCAACGTTTAAAATGTATACCCATCCAAAGAGGGACACCTATTCCTTGATTAGTCCTCATATAGGCTATTTTTTAACTATTAATATTTTTGATAAGTGTTCCAATGAATTACTTATAGGGGGATCCAATTGGTCATCCTACCAAATTTTCCTTCCATCATTCATAGTCATCCATCTATTTAAGAAATCCATGATCAATCTAAATTAGTTTCAACTATCTCAATTATGACTCTTTGTGAATAGGTAACATCGCCTTCCAATTATCACTATGAATTCAAAATATATTTTCTTCCAAAAATTTGAGTAGAAATATCTTGGATTCTTCCACAGTACTCTCTCTTCTGAGTGAATTCTGAAAAAAAACATCACCATCCTTTGAAAATATGTTCAACTATTATAAAATATTCATTTTTGGACTCAATACATTTCACAAGAGCATGAACACTACATTTTATTTCATTAAAAAGATTACACATTTTTGTTTAATTATCCTCTCTATTCATCCTTCTAATACCAATACAAGGTTTCTTATAGTGGACAATGGAATAGTCCACATGCAATGAAACACTAATTGAAAATCCATTCAATTGTTATTTTATACTAGAATATATTATCAGAATGACATCTTCTACACCATTTGTGTTTTACTCCTTCCTCATAACTTTTTTTCTAGCCCTATCCACTGGACTTTATTTGATTATCCCTATTGGAATCTATCAAATGATCTAAACTAGAATTTATCTGATGATATCTGTCTGATCTACTTCAACTAGACTTTGTACATTTAAATTTATTTAATAAATGATCTACATTTTATCCCAACCCTAAAAAAATGTTGGTTCATGATCTTCATCCATGCTATGAAGTGTTACATTCAGAAACTGACCTTCCAAAGCTTGTAAAACATATCCAGGAAAACATTTCTCACACCAAACCCAACATGTTAGTGGTATTGTTTCCAAAAACCCTAATTTTTCTACTATGTTTTGTTTTTGTTAGTTTATAACATTCCTTCATATATGAAAAATTTTGTAATGTTCATGAGATTTCATCCAGGTTAATCTATGAGTTGCATTCCCTTGATACATCTTTGGGCTTGGAATTGGTCCGCATTTAATGATTACTTGATATTCCTTTAGTCTTTTCTGATTAAGAACATCTGTAAGACTTTATAATACTAGAGATGATGAGATTTTTTGTGAATATTAGTATGGAATGGCTTACCAACTCATGATAAAACATTTATTACTATCAAATATGTGTATTTTTTACTTCTACAATGGGAAATAATTACATGATAACCATATAATGGGAACTGGGAGTGGTTAAAGTTGGAAAATAAATGAGTAAAATTTGGATGATCATAGAATAGATGGTGGTCTTGGATCATTTAGTAGGACCAGATATACCCCCTCACCTTTTCCACGATTCATAAATTTCTATCAAGATGACTTCCTAGAATACATCACATGACGCCCCTAATAAAAGAGGTGAATTTGAGATCGTGTTGCTGAACAAACCATTTTGAAATCCCCATATTTAATGAAATTGGAAAATTTAATGGACATCAAGGTACATCTTAGGGAATTTGAATATAATAACTTTATCAATCTGAGTATATCATCATGGGGTCCACCTATTTTTTTCTACAAGATGGGATATGGTTGTCTTTGACTATGCATAGATTACCAAGAGATGTATTGTGGGATGATGAAGAACATAAATCCATTACCTTGGATAGATGATTATGTTGATTGGTTAGAGTAATACTAATGGTTATACAATATTTATCTTCAATCTTGATTTTACCAGTTGTGTTTTAGAGGGGAGGATATCCCATAGATGGAATTTTAGAGAAGGTATAGGCTATAAAAGTAAATTGTGATACCATTTTCAATGATTAATTCCCAAAAAAAGATCATTGATCTCATGAACAAGATCTTCCATAAATTTCTATAATAATTCATCATGGTTTTTTTAGAATACATACTTAAAAATATTCATCAAACCAATAATAGAATGGGATAAAACATGATATTGACTTTAGTATGCCCTGCAAACATCATCTTTAATATGAGCTATAAAAGTGTACCTTTTGGATTCAGGAAGTGAAATTATTGGGGAATATGGTTTCTAAAATAGGTATATCCTTGGAAGTAGAAGTGGAGGTATTTATGTCTAGGATGCGCCCTTAGAATTTGTTTGAGATCAAGTGATTTATGGGTTTATCATGATATTACGAATATTCAATCCAAGACTTATCTCATCTCTCATCACCCGTGATTGTATTGAAATAGAAGTAAGTGGAGTTATAATGGTCATACTAGTTTAAAGAGGCATTTATTGAGCCTAAAAGGCAGTTTAATACTAATCCAATGCTAATAATTCCACGGTATTAGTTACACTATATATTTTCATGCATCATGCGTTAGCTTGGGGGAATTACTAAATTTGAGGGAGTGGGAATTAGTTTATGGGTTGTCACATGAGTATTTTAATTTCAAGGTATTCATTCTATTTCTTTTTATCCTATGCTTATTTGTTTTATTTTCTTTTATTATCTTGAGAAAAATTAAAAAAAATTATTAGGAAGGGGGTGGTGTATGGATGGCGCATAGTTAAGAGAAATTGTGAACTTTTATCATGAAATTGTGCTCCAAGGTGCTATGTTTTGATAGATCCAAAATGAACGATTAGCACATAATTTGTCAAATCATGTAACATGTTACATGAAATATCCTTAGTGGATAGTGGTGACCACATGGTTGTTTCATGGTTTGGAAGACCATGTGGGAAAACCATGTGGACTGTCCAGGTCATTAATTTTTTGTCTTTTACAGTTTCCCCCTTTTTTAATTTAACCCCAAATCGGACCCTCTTCCTCCCCAAATGAGATTTCTGTCCCTATATGCCTCCAATAATCCCTCTTTCTCTCTTGCATTTCCTCTTCCTTGGTGGTTCTGGGGGAAAATTGTCATTATTATTATAGTGAGTCCATCTTTCCTTGGTTTCTCTCTCTTTTCTAGGGGTTTCTCCCTCTTTGTGTGGGGTCTTTTTTTAGAGTGGATTGGGTGTAATTTTTAGTGTTAGATCTTGATTTTAGGAGTTCTATATTGATGTTTATAGTTTAATTTTCCTTTTATAGGTTTATATTGATGTATAGTTGAGTTTTGTCAGTGTTTTTTTTGGAATTTTATTCAATTTAGGTAGGTGGTTCAAGGATTAAATATTATTTTATGAGTTTAATATTATTTTATTTCTTCATGGTTGGGTTCTATATATTGTTCATGAGGTTAAAAATTTATTTTTAATATTATTAAAGGTGTGTGTGGGTTGAAAATGGTGTTTTAATGGAAATGAGATATGTTCCATGTTTGTTTCATATATTCTTCCTTGTTTGATGCCTTCAAGGTGTTTGATAAAATGTGTTAATGATGAAAATCATGTTTTAAAATCAATTTCGTGTACGTTTGGTTTCAAAATGGGTTTTATATGGAGATAGTGGTTTATCATTTTTGATTCATTATTTGTCATGTGTATATATGGAAGTGATATTGTTTGTGGTATGTGAAATATAAACCCCTCAAAAAGGAAATCCTTGGTAACTATGTGGATGGATTAGGAATAATATTCTAGTGATTCTGATGTTGAAAGTTCTACTTTCACTTATATGGTTTCATGTTACAACAGTAAATAAACTATGAGGTTTGGAGACCACTATAATTTTGTATGTAATCTTATATAGTGGCCGATGCATGAGAAATCTATTTAATGTGAATGTTATACCACATTTCATAGAGATAAGATGTTCCATGATACCCACTAGAGCTAGTGCCTATAGTTAATTAGTGTGACTTAGTTCTCTTTTTTGATATCATGGTTACTATTGGAATATGGTTCACCTTGCTGTTTGCAATTGTATTAAGGAATGTATATTCCATAAATTGATTTCTATAAAAAAAAATTCAATAAAAAACTATAAATCTTCCCTTTATGAATCTTTCTTGTTATCATATCTCATGATGTTTATATCAAGGAATCTATTTATTGGGTGGAATCCTACAAGGATTTGGCTCACACATTACTTACACTTTTGGGTTTAAGAAGACATGGTTATGTTTGATACAGGTAAACAAAAGATGTTTGGAGATGATGGTTTGAGATGCTAGTGGTCTTCTCATTAAAATGTTGCGACAGTGGATTGATGAAGATGCTCCTCTTATTGTATTGTGATATTTGGGATAGTTTGGTTGTTCCCTTTTTGGTTGTAGACAAGTTGGTTTTTGTTTGAATTAGTAACCCATGAATATGATATTTTTTATCCCTTGATTGGATGTCACTATTAATTTTTGGTTTATTTATTATTGTGGTTTTCTATTTTTTTAATAAATCCAAATAATTAACAAGTTATATTGTAGATTACCAAACACCTCTTTTCAACCCGTGGGGATCAAGAATGCTCTTTAAGACATGCCATGAACTGCGTCAGTTTTTAGGTTGGATGGCACTCCCGCGTAGTTTGTGATATAATGGTATCATAGGAGGTTCACTTTTTGTGGGTCATGTTATTTGGGATGAGTAGAGATATAGAGAAGATTGGATTCTCAGGGCTTGAGGATGAGGTTGGAGTAGGGTGCCTAGCCATCACACCTGGTGACAAGACTCAAGACGCTATGGGATGTTTTCATTTCTATTTGAATTCACCTACAGGTGAGACATACAATATCCAAACTGTATATGGAAAATGTTAGGGGATGGTTGGTTTGTTTACTTCGGCTTGATGATTTGTTTTAAATTGTTATGATATGAGTAATTTAAGTGTTTGAGATTTTTTTGGCTAATTTTTTTGAACAATCACCTTGACATGTTTTCTTGTGATTGTTTATTCTTATAGAAAAATTCCAACATAGAGAATTATTATGCAACCGTAGGAAGAGGAAAAAGAGATTTCTCCCACAAAAATTGGTCAGAGACTAATAAAATCTATGTTTCGGGTTGTTGAGGCTTTGGGATATGGAAGGGGTCATGGTCATATCTCAGTTAGAGAAGTTGAAATAGGTCATGGGAAGGAAAAAACTCTAATCTTTCTTTAGAACAAGACATATTAATTCTGGGGAAATGTCGAACCTTAGGAGTTTGAGGATTGGTGTGAAAAGGTAGAACAAATGTATGAGTTCCTCAATACATCTGATGCAGTTTAGGTAGAATCCCAGTCATAAGTGGTGGGGCTCAATAGTGAAAGATGAAATTCACAAGTAGATGATCTGGAAATACTTCAAGGTAGTTTTCAATAATCAGTTCTACACTGAAGACTTGGATTACTCCAAATACCATGAATTTTTGGATCTTGTTTTTGGGGAGAAGTCTTTGATGGGTTACACCAACCATTTTTAGATGTAG
Source organism: Viscum album (assembly GCA_963277665.1). Lineage (NCBI taxonomy): Eukaryota > Viridiplantae > Streptophyta > Magnoliopsida > Santalales > Viscaceae > Viscum > Viscum album. Next base: position 492,601,220 of record OY728148.1, on the reverse strand, counting down.
TTCAATACACACCTGAATTCATTTCCAATGAATAGATGAAGGCTTAGAGGTTCAAAAGATGGTTTCATCTAGAGATATATTCTCAGGTCTTTCTATTTAAGATGAAGACAAATTTCAGCATGGTTGAAATTTAATATATTATTAACATACATCAATAGGGAACGGATAGACTCCCTGGGTAGTTTAATTTGTGGGCAGTGACAACTTGTCATATGATAATAGAAATTTGGAAAAACAGGTGGAGAACGGTGGTGGTAGTTCAAGCCATTCTTACTAACAATCATCCTATGTGGTTTTAGATGATGGATCATTAGTATTCCACCATTTTGGGAAGCTGAGAAACATGAATTCATCATGGCCAGCCCCACCTAAATCTTGTCATCTCTCTGAGAATATGGGAAACCTATAGTTGTTTTGAAGTACCACACATTCCTATTAGAGTGGTGTAGGATTAGTGTGTTTTAGGGGGAATAAACCCCAATTAAAGCCATCATGTATAGTGGGATATCGATTTAGAGTTTGGGATGGAATGGTTGGATAATCTTCTTGGAAGTGTTTATTCTAGTTAGAGCCACATGCCAATGGTCATTCTCAGATTCAAGCTAAGACTAGTTAGATTCATGTGGTGGATCGAGCACCTGCTGAACAAGATGCAAGGACTTTGACAACTAGAAGTACAATTTTTATTTCATAATCTATAGTTGATGTTTTGTAAGATATTTGTAATTTTTTTTTCATTTATCATTACCCAAATTGTTAATAAGTTGAATTTTTCATCCAATCCCATGTCATATGTGATGGATTTGGTAATTCCTCTTTGTAAGAAGCAAGAGAAGGGTCTTAGGTTTCTATCTTGTGCACTCAACATGTCAGGGGTCTTGATGGAATAGGATTTCCTAATATTGGAAAGATACATATTTGATGTAATCCTTGGTATGGATTGGATGGTGTTATTTTATTTGCATATCAATTTCTATAGGTGGTGGGTGAGTTTCACGACACCTAATGGAAGTACCGAAGTGTTTCATGGGGAATGAGATCCTAAGTCAGGTCATGCTAGCACTCCACTTCTGTATTTAAGTAGATTATTGTTTCATTTATCATCACTCATGTTGGAGGATTATATTGGGGCTTCTAAGGATGGATTACCACTTGTTGTGGATGAGTTCCCAAAGGTATTTCCAGAATACTTCTCTAGCTTACCTCTAGAGTGGGATGTGGAGTTCTCTATAGACTTGGCATCGAGAACCCAACCAATGTATCTTCCTTTATCTCATATGGTCCAATGAGTTGAGTGAATTAAAGTTAAAACTGGATGATTTTGAATCCAGAGGATTCATTCAACTGAGCGCCCAATACAAAATAATTAGCCTTTTCCAACAGGGGTATATTTGTTTGTAAAAATCCATTTTCTGTTGGTAAAAAGTTTTACCATAAAAATTATCATGTCACTAAACTGTTGGTAAATAATATTTCGCTAAATGTTATTGTGACAGATAAAATAGTTCTATTGCAATTATAATAATACCAAAAGATAATATATATATGGGATAAAATTTCTAACAACAGATTAATATGATAGATTTATCTGTTTGTAATATTATCTCCAACATTTATCATTTCTTCAGTAATATTGTTTATAATATTATAAGAAATACCAAAAATTAATATCTATTTGTAAATTACTTTTAAAATAAAATATTATGCATGAGTATTCCAGTATTTGTTGCTAAATAATTATATTACATTTATTAATATAACTATATATAAAAAATTTATTATATAATAATTATAAAAGTAGATTATACGAAACACCAAAAAAATGTGGATTTATTTGAAATGACATATTCAAAAATAATTCAAAAACATGTTCATCTGAAATCTATCTCTTATACATCATATGTCACTATCATGGTTCATAGTAAAAATGAGATAATGTAAGCATTGTCCACATGTCCCCACTTCTTGTAGGTACCTTTTCTTATAGTTGTACTTGCGGGTCGAAGTAGATGCTTTTGAGATGGTTGTTACTGTCGAGGATCACCAATAAAGTCCATTTACATTGGATGGAGGTCCAATTTCTTGCACATGTACTTGTGGATGGAAGCAGGAAATTGTGAGATAGTTGTCACTATCAATTTTCACCACTCCTATATGAAAATCCCCAAATGAAGCAGTTCATCCCTTATCACACATTGCAATAAAAAGATGCATATAAACCGTCATATAGTCAAACTAGAGTTCATTTAAATGAATTAATAAATTTCAAATAAATTCTATAAATTTACTACAGGATCAGTTATAAATCACTAAAATATTAACAATTTCTCAAAAATAATGTTGATTAGTCCAATATAGTTTAATTGATTATTCAGGTTTCAATATTATACATTTACAACATGGTGAAAAATGATACATGTGAGGAAGAAACAACTACATGTATTTTTGTTATGTGAGATTCTCATGGGAGCTTCCATTTTTTAATGAAACCAGAATCATCTCCCATCCATGCGATCTGGGTTCCATTTCATGTGTGGAAATAGTCCACTATACAGCACATGCGATGCGACCAACTACGATAATGACTTTAGAAGAGTCCCGAATAACCATAGTCTTCTTTAGCCACTGCATTCGGTCCATCTCCAACATCAGGTCCACTAGGCTACATTTGCAACAAAAAATAATAATAATCACTCCACTGCAAATGAGTTGAAATTATGAATTGTTTGGTTTTGGAAAATTTTTAACATAGAAACACTTTGAAGAAGAAATCACTTATGTTATAGGAATACCTGCTCTTACCGGAAACTGGATACTTAATGACTGAATTGATGTTGGAAACATGCATGATGTCACAAGTCCATGATTATGTTCAAAGTGGTTTGCACCTATCAGTATTAATTAATAAAAAAACATCATTTATTAGCAGAGTGAGACCCCTAGAATTGACTAAATGAGAGACATCATTTCTGGCTAGAGTTAATTTACCAGTCATGGTAGAGCCAATAAATCCACGGTCAAAAATACCACTCGATGAAAATAAGAAGAGGATTATATATACTGTAGAAACAACAACTAGAAGATAATCCAACTACAACCAGAATATAATCTATCCAATGACTAAAAAATGAATATATAATCAATTACCACAAATTTCATAACACATGATATAAAAATAACCAATGAGCACAACAATAGAAAAATCTCTAAAAGTACCAATGACTATAAAAAAATACTAGCGACAACATTTATAGAAGATAACTAGTACCAAAAAAACTAAAAAAAAACAATGCATGATATGAAAATAACAATAATATTATCTAACATGTGACCACAAACCATTGAGAATAACACTGATTTCAATTAAGAATCACACATAACTCAAAATTCTATAATCTAGTAACACTGTATTAAATTATATAATCTAGTAAAGAGCCTTTCAATTTAAAAAGAAACTACTTTTCAATTGAGAATGAAAAAAAATTCAGTAGCTGAAAAAAAATTAGAGCAATGAAAACCCTTATGCATTAAGGATTAAGTTACAAAGACAGGATAGAAAACAAATGTGAGCTGAAAACCATTTATTTCAATGTAACTATATCTTTAAACCCAATGATTTTTCATTCAAATGTAGATACTATGATGTACACCACATACGATTTAAGTTTATATAATTCGTTAGTGTACAATAAATTCAATAGCATTGATGAAAAACCATAGCAGCTAAATTTTGAATGAAAAATTTTATCATCTAAGTTTCAATGAAGAATATAGGTATTGAATTTAGTGCAATTTAATTTAGCTGTTGAATTAGGTTTTTCATTCAGCTATTGAAAAACCATATCACCAAATTAGTGCAATGTAATCCTTAGCATCTAAGGTGGACCATGTAACTCTATCATTTCAATAGCTGGATGAAAAACATTTTTCTTATTCACACCCCATATGAAGCCCAGTTCAGTTGAAATGACTCACCCGTATCATTCAAAAGAACTGTAGAGTAACAGATATGAAGCCGAGTTTGTTTGCCTCATATATTGACAAAGGAGAAGACAATGAGCATGTTTTCTAGTAGAGCTGCCACAAAATATGGTTCGTATGGAGAGAACCAAACTTCAATACAATAACACAAATGATTCAATAATGAAAAATGAAGAAAAAATTAAACTAATAAGATCATTACAGATTCCTGGTTTTTAGAAAATCAATGTAAAATATAGAGATGAATGCATAAAATGTGAGTGGTTGAAGTGTCTTGATTTTAGAAAGACATAGAAGCTTCCATATATTATCAACTTCCTTACTAATAACTGATTCCATGTTCATGTGTCCCTCGCATGATGGATTATTTTTCCTTCAAGAATAAATAATGGAGGTGTCATATCATTTTCCTTCATTATAACCTATTTGGTTGGCTACTCATTCAATTCAGTGATATGTAAAACTAATTCAATATTCGAATTTAGTGTAGTGTAAACTTTATCTTCTATATTTGAATTAGGCATTAAGGATAGAGTTACAAATTCATTTTTAAACCATAGCATCTATGTTTGAATGGAGAACCTAATTCTATAGATGAAAAATCATGTATGTTGTCTGTGTGGCTAAGATTTACAAGATTGAATGAAATATCATATGTGGTGTACAAAATATAATCTAAGTTAGTGATGAATACCCTATCTATAATGGTTATACATCAGTAGTGATCCATTATAGAGATAAGATAATAAATGACTCACCAAAATCATGCAAAGGTGATATGAAGCCCAGTTTGGTTTCCTCCGATATTGAGGAAGGAAAAGACAAATATGATTGTTTTCTAGTAGAGCGGCCCAAAAGTATAGTCATTATGAAGATGACCAAACATCAATACAATTCCATGAATAATTCAATAATTAAAAAGATGAAAATATTAAATTAATAAGATCAAAACACATTCCTGGTTTTTAGAAAATCAAAATAAAAATTAGTGATGAATGCATAAAATTGGAGTGGTTGAAGTTTCTTGATTTAGGAAATAAATAAAAAATATAGATATTCTCTACTTCTTCACTTCTGACTTATTCCATGTTTATCTATCCCTCACATGATGGCTTATTTTTCCTTCAAGACTAAATAATGGAGGTGTCATATCATTTTGTTTCATTATGAAATGTTTGGTTGTCTACTAAATTATTCATTCAATTTATTGCAATGTAAAACCAATTCAATAGCTGAATTTAGTGTAGTGTAAACTTAAGATTCTATGTTTGTATCAGGTTTTAAGGATAGGGATAAAAATTCAGTTGTAAACAGTAGCATTTATATATAAATGAAAAACCTAATTCAATAGTAGAAAAACCATTTATTTTTTCAGTGTGGCTAAGATTCACAAGTTTGAATGAAATATCATATGGGGTGTACAACATAACATCTATATTGATGATGAATACCCTCTCTATACTAGTTATGCATGAGTAGTGATCCATTATGGATCTACTATAATAAAGATTAGGTCATCCATAATTCTTAGGAACTTTTAACAATAAATTATATCTATTTGTTTTCTCTACGTATGCACTATTTAGTCATTAATATATGGATTTGAACAAACGTGTATTTTATTTACATTCTGTTTTTATACAGTTGTTTCATAAAAAGAATAAATCATATCTAGGCCTCTTTGAATCTACCTCAAAATGAAGCTAGCGTAGCCACTACTATTGGGCAGAACTCAAATGCTATAGTGAATAACACTATTTGAATCTAACTCAAATTGAAGTTGGTCGGGTCACTACTATTGAGAAGAACTCCAAGGCTATGATGAACTCAAAGGCTACGGTGAATAACACTCATTAGTAAGTTCCTATATGTTATTTAATTTTCAATCAATTAAACACAATAAAAAAACATACTTTGGCTAAATCTTATTACAATTTAATATAGATAGTAAGATTGATTAACATGGAAACTAATACAAGAAACTTCCAAATACGAAATTCAACAAACTAAAATTTAATATTTATTTTTCATTTGATTCATCAGATTTTTTAGAGAAATGGAATAAACTAATAGATTAAAAAAAAATTACCTATCATGCAGTAGAAGATGGGATGATAGAGGGGCTGCAGTAGAGAAACACTTATAGAAAAGAGATAGATATTATGAAATGAATCAAATCACAAACAATTCATAAGCCATGGTAAGTTGATACTGATCAATAGAAATCATAGAGTTTATGGTTTCAATGGTACCTTTTGGGGAGCCAAAATGGACTATGGCACGGGAACGTCCACCCTGATGATTGGGGAAAGCAGGACATTTCTCATGTGCAGGGTGGATTTTGCAGGTGGATTGAATAATATAGGTGAATATGAATGGAAACTCCCACAATGAAGATTAGGGAACACAACATATCCATCATGCATACAGGTGATTTAAAGCGAAGCAGCGAATCTGAGGAAAGCATGGTGATTGAAGCTGAGAAGGAATTGAGACCTAGACCCGACCAGGAATCGAGACCTAGACTCGAGTGATTGAGACCCTAACTCGAGCGACTGTGGTGCAACTGGGTCTAGGTGTGGATTGTAGCTGATAAATTAAATTGTAAAATTATAATAAATATAATATATAATAATATATTATATAAATTATAAAGCTATAAGTATAATATATAAATAATTATTTTTGTAAATATAATATATAAATTATTAATTTATATAAATATATGTCCATAGAATTTTTTTTAATTTTTTAAAATGAAATAAATATAATATTAATTAATATATTATAAAAAAACAATTTATAAATACTAATTAATGATTACCTAATTTTCTATTATATAATAAAAACAATTTGTTTTGAAATTAATATTTTTGTTTTATAATATAAAATAAATTGTCAGTATGTGATTATCAATTATTAATTACTTATGTTTCAATTATGTTTATTATTTATTGATTACCGGGTTTTTATTTATTATGTTTATTAAATTCAAATATCGTAATGTTTTTAAAATTTTATGAAAGGTATTTAAATTTTTATTAAATGAAAAACAATAGAAAATATGAGCATTATAAATGAGCTATTTTTTATAAAACTTCTAAAAGTGAAAATTATCTTGGGTCATAAAAATAATAATCTACATAAAACATTTATATATCTTAATTGGTTATTATCCTTGAATGATTTCTTGTAACTGATTTTATTGATGATAGAATATTTTTTGGTAATAGTTATTATTAATAATAGATTCAAGTGTTGGTTAAAATATGTTTGTATTGGTATGATAAAGAAATAGATTTATCTGTTGGAAAAAGATATGTTGGTGTTAAATGATAAATACAAAAAGATATATTCATTGGTAAAAATAAGTGTTGGTATTTAAAATCAATATCAATAAAAGTTAATATCTGTTGGAATTGTTCATTTTTACCAACATATATATTATCTATCAATAAATTTCTATTGGTATAAGTGATTTTTTTGTAGTGTCCTCTCTTTAGGTCTCCCTATTTTTGATAGAGAAAAAGGCTGATGGATCGCTTTGATTATGTATAGTATACCAGAAGATAAATAATGTAACAATTAATAACAAGTATAATTTGTCCCTAATTGATGGCTTGTTTGATCTATTAAAAGGGGAATGTGGTTCTCTAAGATAGATTTGTGTTCTAGTTACCACTAAGTCATGGTAAAAGAGGCATATGTCTTGAAAACAAATTTTCAATGTAGGTACATCCATTTTGAGTATTTGGTCCTGCCATTCGGGTTGAAAAATTCCCTAGACGTTTTAATAGTACTCATAAAAAGGGTGTTCCACCAATATCTCAACTCTTTTTTCATGGAATTTGTGTATGAAATTTTGGTCAATAACAGATCTATGTGGGAGCATTAGGTACATTTCCAAATCATGTTGGCCACTCTCTACAACCATTGTCTCTATGCCAAATTATTTATGTGTAACTTCGGTATTAAAGAGGTAATGTTTTTGGTCCATGTGATATAAGAATGTGGGGTTTCAGTGGAACCTGAATAGATCAGTGCATTTATGTCATGGGAGAAACCAAAGAATGTTCTTCAGATCAGAAGCATTCTAGTCTTGGTTAGATATTATAGGTGGTTTGTTAGGGATTTCTATAGGATTTATTCACCCATGATGAGGCTCACATGGAAATATGGTAATATTTACTAGATTACATATTTCCAAAAATCCTTTGAAGAGGTAAAGAGAGAGTTGACTACCACTCTAGTTTTGATCTTTTTGGATTCTAGAAAGGGCTATGTGGTTTATTGTGATGCTTTAGGTATGGGTCTTGGGTGTGTGTTGACGTAGAATGATCATGTGGTGGAATTTGGTTATTTCGAACTTTGACCCAACAAAAATAATTATAAAACCCATGAATATGATTTAGCAATGATAATTCTTCCTTTGAGGTCATGGTTTCTCTATATTTTTGCAGATAAATTTGTGGATTATTCATATCCTAGGATCCTAGCCAACATTTTCTCCTACAATGATTTTAACATGATACATCATAATTGGGTGTAGTATAACAACTAGTTCAACTTGGATATAGTTTATGCCCCAGGAAAAGGGAATGTTATGGAAGATGACTTGACCAGAAAAGTTCTACTTAAACAATTTAGGATGTTCATTGATGATTGGGTGTTGATGTGTTTCTTTGATCAGACTCACCTGGAGAGCAATGAGCTTAGTGGAGGTGTATTCTTGGATACATTACATTTGGCTCTTTCTATTCAGGTGTTGATTCAATGGGTGTAGCTTGGTGATGAAATATACTAGAGTCCATTGCAGTTTCTTCGTTATAGGGAGATGCCTTTTGGTTGGTTGTTGTCTCCCAAGGGAATATTTTATTTCAAGGGTCGCTTCATGGTTTCATTATTTCTGAGGAACGTGGTGATGATGGATAGATTCTTGTGTCAGTGGGTTGTTCATACAGGATCCTCCAATATGTATTATGGAGTGCATCAATAATTTTTTTGGATAGGTATGTGATGGGATATAGCTGATTTCATATCGTGGGGATATACTTGTCAGTAGTTAAAAACAGAGCATCAGAGGCCCTCTAGTCTGCTCCAGCCACAACCCATTCAATCCTGTAACCAGGAAAAGGCTTCCATTGACTTTATTATATACATACCTCATACACCTTGAGAAAATATAGCTATTTGGGTAGTGAATTATCATCTAACCATATCATCTATCTTGATTCCTATTAGAGATTCTACTATGGTGGATCATATGGTTCAATTGTATGTTTGAGAGATCGTGAGTCTTCATTGTGTGCCATCAAAAAGATTTTCTGACAGGGACCCCCATTTCACCTCTTGGTTCTGGAAAGGCCTTCAAAAGTTTTTGGGGTCTCTAGTTAAATTGATTATGGCATACTATTGTCAAACAGATGGTCAGACAAAGCAGGAAAATATGATTTTTGGAGACTAACAGTAATATACTGTGTTAGAATTTAGTGGTTCATTGGATATCTATTTGGGATTGGAAATTTTTTCATATAAAAATAGTTACCAATATTCATTTAGAATGAATCCCTTTTAGGTGCATTATGGTTAGCCGTTTCAATCGCCTTTATGTTGGGATTAGTTGGGTGAAACCTCATTATTAGGGCCAAGCATAGAGAAAGAGACATATAAGAAGGTAAATATGATTAGTCAACATTTTTTTATAGATAAAAGTCATCATAAATATTATTATGACCTGTTAGGTTGATATTTTGAGTTTTCTGGGGGTGATCGGGTGTTCCTATAAGTGGAACCTAATAACACGAAGCTATGTTAGAACATTTAAGATCATCGATCAGATTAGTAAGGTGATTTATAAGTTAGTTTTTCTATTGTAGTTTATGTCAATTAATTATGTCTTCCATGTGTCCTGGTTGAGGAAATATAACCTAGATCTGCCTCATGTGCTAAATTAGGAAGAGTTGGAAATAGAGATCAATTTTTCAGTGATCAAGCAGCCACTGTGGATTATAGATTCCTGATAGAAAGTTCTTTGTGGCAAATATATTATAATAGTCTAGGTTTTTTAGAATCACAATAGTCTAATGAATTAGACATGGCTACATAATTCATGGGTTGAGAAGGAATACCCATTTCTATTCTCTGATAATGATTTGTAATGAATTTCCGAGGATGGAGATATTTCATTGTGGGGAGAATTTCCAAACCTATGCTTTCATTTTCTGGTATTTATTTTAATCCTATGATTATTAATTGTACTATCTATCAAATTAATGAGAAAAATGGAAAATTTGGATTAGGTAGGGAACGACTCATGGCTTGCCTACAATTCTTGGGAAATTGTATGCTTTTCCTAAGAAATCTTCCACCAAGCTGTCATTTTTTCGATAGAGTCAAAACACACGGTTTGAACACATTTTGTAAAACCATGTAAATAACTGTGTAACACATCCCATGTGAAATTTTGTCAAATCATGGCAGCTACATGGTTTGAAAAACCATGTGTGAAAACCATGCATACTATCTAGGTCAATTAAATTTGTTTTTTTTACCTTTTTATATTTTCATATGTAACCCCAAATCCACCCCTCTTCCTTCCCACTCAGGATTCACACCTCTAGAAGCCACCAATACACCCTCTTCCCCCTTGAATGTCTTCTCCCTTGGATGGTTTTTTGTGAAATCCTCAAGATTATTCATGTAGGGCCCCTATTCCATTGATTCTCCTTCTTTTTATAGGGTTTTCTCCCTCTTTCATTGGGGTCTATTTTCTCCAGTGGATTGGGTGTCATTTTTACGGTTAGCTCTTGATTTTTTCGGTTTTATCATGATATTTATGGTCTAATATTTCATTTTATAGGGTTCAATTGAGGTGTGGTTTAAGTTTAGAGTCATTTTTTTATGTTATATCACTTGATGTAGGTGGTTCCATTCTAAATAAATTATTTGATGAGTTTTATATGCTTTTATTGCTTCATGGTGGGGTTCCATATATTGCACATGAGGAGAAAATGTGTTTTTAGAATGAATCAATATTTGTGTCAGTTGAAAATGGTTTTCCAAAGGAAATGGGACAAGTTTCATGTGTGTTTCATATATGCTTCCTTGTTTTATGCCTTCATGGTGTTGGATAAAATGTGTGAATGATGTAAATCATGATATGAAATAGATTTTTGTGTGATTTTTTTTCAAAAGAGGTTTTGACATGGAAATGGTGGTTTATCATATGTGATGCATTTTTTGCATGTGTATATGTTGATGTGATATTGCTTGTTGTATATGAAACTTAGACTGATCACAATGAGAATCCTAGGTGACTAGGTGGATAGACTAGGAATATTATGCTAGTGATTTGGATGTGGAATATCTCTGTTTCACTTAGCTAGATGATCGTTATAACATGAACAAAACTTTGGTGTTTCGAAACCACTAGAATTTTGGATGTAATCCACTATAGTGGATGGCGAATGAGGATGTTGTTCATTATGGTATCTATACAAAATTTCACTGATAAATGATATTCCTAGATACCCACTAGAGCTAGTGCCTATTGGTGGTTTCAATGACTTAGTTCTCATTTTTGATATCATGCTTACCCTCACCATACGATTGACCTCGAGGTTTGTCTAAGAAGTAAGGTATGCATTTTCCATAATTTTTTTTCCATTAAAACATTTTCTATAAAAATGTATCAATCTTACTTTTATAAAAACATGCATGTTATCTTGTCTTAGGATATTTATAGCATAAAATCTCGATTTTTGGGTGGACTCATACTCGTCTTTGGATCACACTAGACTATCACATTTCGGAGTATATTTACATAGTTAGGATTAATACAGGTAATGGAAATATGATTGGAGATAGTGGTTCATGATTCTAATGGTATTACCTTGTAGGTGTTGTTCTGGTGTCTTGACGAATATGTTCCTCTTATTTCATGGAGGTTTTTGGGATAGTTTGGTATTTCCCTTTTTTGGACATAAGCATTATGGTTTTTGTTTAAAGATTTAATATTTGAATCTAATTTTTTTATACCTTGTTTAGCTGTGATTATTTAGTTTTTGGTTATTTATTATTATTCTTATTTATGTATATTTAATTGTATAAAATAATTCCAAAGATATATTGTTGATACATGGGAACTTTTTTTTATCCCATGGGGATCTGAAACTCCCCTCCTGGACCATGCCATGAATCAGGTCAGGTGTCAGGTTGGAGAGTATTATGGCCTTGTTAGAGGAATTGGTCTCACCATCTATGAACCCATGAGTGGAACTATCTTATTCATGAATTGGAGATGGATGTGATGGTCTATGCATTGAAGTATTGGTGACACAATCTCTTTGGTGAGAGGATTGTTGTTTACTCGGAATAATAGAACCTTTATTCCATATTAAAACAACAGGGCATGATCTTTAGACAGAGGCACATGGCTTTTTATCTATATATTTTTATATTGGAGATTGATTATAATCTAGTGAAACATATCCTCATAGTATATGATGCCATCCGTAAGACAGAGATTGTTTAGGAGCTTAATGACTGGACTTCTAAAGAAAAGTATCATATTAAGGTTGTTGGCCGAGTAGGGGATCGATGTTTTATAGGATTGGGGATTTACGAAATATGACCCATTAGTGGTAATATATTCTCTAGTTTACCTGGTGAATACTACACACGAGACTGACATAATGTATTTCTTGATCCCCGAACAGCTAGCTATAGGTGACCTATTACCCATGTGGTCATTAGACCATAATGACGTGAAATTTCTACATATGATTGTTTTATTCCCTACATAAATCATAAAAACACTAATGAGAGACTTTAATACCTCTATGTTTCTAGTACTTTCATGTCTGATAAATATTTACCATGAATTTAGGAAATAGTTTTGTTGAATAGGGATGAAGAGGGACATTGCTGGATTTGGTTTCCCAGTGTATTTTATGCAATAGGTAAAGGCCGAGATCCATAACCCTGGTGGTTTAATATAGACACTTCCCATTCCCATGTGAAAGTGGGAGGATTCTATGATGGAATTTGTTTTTGGGTACCCACTACCTCAAGGAATCATGGTGTTTTCGGATTAATTACCGATCAGATAATGAAAGATTCCTATTTCTTACAAATTTGAGATATTAACATAAAAGATGAGCTATAAAAGATATATGTATATAATATTGTATGACTACATGGAGTTTATATGAGAATTTTATATAAAATAGAAAACAAATTCACTTCATAGTTTTGTTAAGGATTTTATAGGAAATTATGGAGTCATTTGAGATTGAGAACAACGTTCCATCCTAAGACAGATGGATAGTTCTAGTGTATAATTATTATACTAAAGGATATGATTTAGGCTTGTACACTAGACATTGGTGTATCATAGGATGAACTCATAGCCTTTGTTGAGCTCACATACGAAAAAAATTTAGGCTTTTATTCGTATGGTACCATACGCGGATTTAGAGGGTAGATTATGTCTTTCACAACTCGGATGCCATGAGGTTGGTGAGATGGTGGTTATGGGACCCAGTTTGGTACAAGAGATCTATGAGAGTGTGCAGCTGATTCAAAAGAGCTTGATCATTGGTCAGTTCATATAGAATTCATATTCCTACCAAAATAAGAGACCTTTTTATTTTTCAATAGGTGACTTGGTCTTTTTAAGAGTGGCACATCGATTGGGACACTGACATTTAAGGAAAAAGGATAAAATAGTTCCATGCTATATTGAGACCTTCAAGATCACTGAGTGGGCCGAGATAGCATGATATCATATGGATATTCCTTGTCACAACTGTGGGGTTCATGATGTGTTTCAAATGTCACAACTCTGGGGTTATACGCCTTATACTTTTCATGTCATTGAAATTATGGATATTTAAATATAGACTAAAATATCATACGAGGAGCGCCAAATATAGATTAAATACTAGGGAAATAAATTCCTTCAAGGAAGATGAAACAACTAGTATGGATCCTATGAAATCATTGATAGATCCCGGAGGAGACCTAGGAGTGGGATGATGATGTTTGCGCTTAATGAACCATGTTGTTTTAGAAAAACCTTTGAATGTACTTATCAAGGATGATGAGTCATTATAGGGGGAGAATTGTAATATCCCCTATTTATTGATGTATGATATGTTATGGTTAATGACATTTTTATATCACTTTTTTATCTGATATTGGTTGTAAAGATGATGTTTTATAGATTATAAGGTTATGAGAACCAATTGTAGAAGCATTGACGAGGGACTATCTTTGAGGTTGCTGGAAAAAAGTCAATGGCTAGCCTATGGAGCCCACCATATAGTTAGTGGTTGAGGTAGAATGGAAACAATTATTCCAGGAACATCGGATAACCACTTGCTGAGGCAGAATGCTTTTCATTATTCAAGGAACAACATCCAACTAGTGCCTAGGCACTGACCAACTAATGTTATCATTATAGGGGTGAGTTAAATGTACCATGTGGGTTTTAATTGTATGAGTTTTTTCACCTGATTTAATAACCCAATATTATCCCTTTAATATTTTTAATTAGAGACATTAAGTATTTCCTCTTACTTCTCTCATCCATATCTCTATTTTTCATCATTCCTTGACAGATTCTGTGGTTTTGGAAGGGTGGATTTTTCTCAGATCTATACCAATTTTCACTTCATGTTTATGTTATTAGCATATATCTATGTCAGATTTAATTGTTCCTTGATGATCTGAAGTTAAATTACTCCTGTCATTATATATTAGTGGCGGATCTTGTATATTGACATTATTCATGATCAAACTATGATATACCTTTTATTATAGGAATTCAATGGGAAAGTGTGGACGAATCATATTCCTAGACTTCTTCTTTGATGATGGATCCAAGATAAAACCTCAATTCTTTAATGATTTCATGGACGATTTTTAGGGACAAAAAAATAGAAATGATGAGCTCTCTTGATTGGAGATATAATTATCTAGAATAGAGGATGTTATGGGTATTTTCTATAGATTAATCATGTTTATATCATATTATTCTAGATTCTAAAATTGAATATCTTTTATGGTTATATATTTTTGTTGGATTAAAATTGTTTAGATTTACCAAAGTCCCTCTTCAAGATTTGGTGAGGAATTTAAAAATCCTTTTGGAATTGGAAAAGAATCCAATGAATTGTAATGCATTCCTTCTAAATACCACAGCTGTGGTCCTATTGAAATAATCTATAATATATTTTAATCTAGAAAACCTTATTGACATGGAATTATCTTGACGCACTATTCTATACCCCTTTATTAATGAAATAGAATCGGATCTAGAAATCATTGAAGTGTGATCCATACTATATGGGTGTGTGATGTTATCAATCATTGATCCATTGAACAAAATTGATTTACCCATCAAAATCCATGAATTTGGTAGTTCTATACCATTTAAGACTCTCATATACACTTTTTCCAGGGTATAATTCTTTTTAAGAAAGGTTGGGATAATTATTGAGAGTGATTTCGTAGAGGTGTGTACCCTGTAATGATACCCATGTATGATCATTATTTCCATGAGAATTTTTTAAGTATTTTTCTACCATGCTTGATATTGATTCACATGTTGTTATAATATGCCTGTATTTTTCCCATGATTCCATTATATTATTATTTTATAATGCTCTATATTGTCGTTTGTTATGTTTTCTCTAGAGGTTAGTTATTACCCCGAATGGCCCGAAGGCCTTATTTTTTTATTTTATTATAAATAAGAATGTTTACCCTTATGAGGGGAGAACACATGAAAAGTGATGATGATAATGATATGCCCATTCATAGGGTTACATTATAATAGACTTACATCCTAGATGGTATTTAATGTCTTGAGGATATTGAGGAATGATACAAAACTCAATAACTTAAGGATACTAAGGAACATGCAGAAATTAATGCCTTATGGGTATCAAGTTGTGTTTCAACTTGATTCCCTGAGGATACCGAGTGGCATTTTGATAGCCTTATGGGTAGTTTTGATCATTTCTGATAACTCTATTCATCTTTCTATCATCGAGTTCATGAATATAGAGTTGGTGATAATGTTTTCTTGGTTATCATGTCAGTTCTTGGTATTTTATTATTATTCTCTCTTTCACATTTTTTATTTTCTTTTAATCCACGTTTTATACATGTGCATATTTTTTAAAAACACATTTCTTGTGTCCTAATGGATTTTATTTCACACACCATGTATTATCATTTCGATGAACATACAGACTTCATTTATTTGGATGTGAGGACGGGAAAGGATCCCCAAGAAGATATTTGAATAGAGGATAATTGAATTGGGAGCAGTATCAGGGAATATTTTTGTGGTTACCATAATTATAATCATTTAACTGCATGCACATTTATTTTAGTTTGGAATACGACCTTTGGAACACATCGATTACATATATTACAAGTGTTCCACTGGATTATTTTTTTCTCGTTAAACTGATTACTATATTATTTTATTACATTATTTTTTGAATGTACATGGTACTAAGGGTACTCTTTCCCTATTTTTAGTGTTTGGTCCCTCCTTGTTAATTAAAAACATCTTGTGTATGGAGAGACACACATAAGGTCATGTCACTCTCTAAATGTTACCCATTGGTTTAGATCATGGAATTTTATCTGAAATATTACTTATAATTAATATACATTTCTTATACAAAAACAAGGAACTGAAAATTTAACTCATATTTCATTAAAAAACAAATTTCTTCATTAAATTTGTATCCCCATAGTGGAAATTTATAACTGTATATATTTCTTACTGAGCATTATTCCTTACCAAATACATTTATAAATGGGGGATGATCATAAATATATTATTAAGAGATAAAAAAATATTCAGATTTTTTAGTCCATTTGAAAAAACATGGAATCCCATAAGAAATTTTATTAGTTTTACATAATAAACATCGAACTCAAATATTCATTCACATACACATGAAATATGACTACCTTCCAAATTTTTTTAATACAACATATCATAAGAAATATTAAATTATGAAACATAATCATGTTGTTTGTTTTTTATAACATGGGCACTCATGAATCCATTTTCAGGAAAAAAGTCATTTTCACCAATAAAATGGGAATAATAATTCCTTTAATCATAAGCTCATTAGATTACCTTCTGAAATTAAAATACTTCCAAAAAAACTCATTTTAAAGAATTGAATAATCATAAAAGAACCTTGATACATAATATTCATATCACTCTTAATATCATTCTTACAAATGGTAATATATTTTATAAATTCTAATATAATTCCCTAGAGAATATAATCATTACCCAATGCATTGGAGAGCTATTCTAGGATCAAATGTCACAATGATTAATGTAAATGTTCCATTAAAAAATAAATTAAATAGGATCTAGAATTTAAAACATAAAATATCATTAATTATTCCGTTTAACATATATACCAAAGAACTTTGGGATTCATGTAAAAAATGATAAAAATCATTTTCTCTCAAAAATATATTTAAAAAATTACTAAAAAAAGTAAAATTGGATATTATTTATTAAAACCATGAAAATTTTTATATTAATATATTTAAATAATAACATTTATTATGAGGGTAAATTTTTTATCATTTCATATATGTTAAAAAAATATTCCACTTATAGTTTCCTAAAAATGAAAAAAATAATTTTTCTGAAAAACGTTTAAATGTATTTTCCTAAAACCTTCAAAAAGAAAGTACAACATAGTTTAAAGTTTGTTTTAAAATACATTTAAGTATATTAATAATAAAAATTTTATATTTTTAAAAACATGAATATATATTGAAAATATATGAAAAAACATTAAAACTTTTAAGATAAGGTATTAAAGAAAAATCCATTACTTTGAGTATAACTCACCACATACATACTATAAATAATATGTAATAAAATTATATTAGTTATATAATTTATTAATAAACTTTTTAATGAGTTCTAAATAATTATTATTAATTTTGTTTTATTTATTTATTTTTTATAGTGTTAATATCAGTTAAGTTCATATCATACATTTTAATGATATTCTGTTCATAATCACAAAAAATTGGTTGGTTGACCATTGTAAAATGGATCATGGTTCCATTGTACATACAATAAAAATAATGAAATAATTATCATTTTATAAATTATATACTTTTATAGAACCATACGTGAAAGGAATTCATGGAAAAAAATCACTTTTCCTCATGGAGGCTATAATCCACATGTATGCATAAACGACGTTATCATTTTCCAAAATATAGAATGTTAACAAAATAGTTGTTATATTAAATTTAAATATTCATAATTATTTAGAGAATATCATATATATAAATTAAATTCATTTTTTTAAACAACCCTAAGGGGTGATGTTTGAAATAAAACACATCATTTATTGGAGGGGGTAGTCCGCATGTACGAGAAAATGATGCTTTCATTCACAAAAAGAGGAAAAATGAGATAAAGAAATGGTTATTAAATTATAATAATTACAATTAATTGTATTTAATATAATGAATTTATTATTATGAATGGATGAAAATATTTTATGGAAGTTGAATAAAAAAGTAAAATGAAAACACTCGATTAAGAGTTATCAATCTTCTTTGGATAATCACATTTGGATTACTCATTAAGCCTTCTTGGATGGTATAGTGATGATAAAATAGCCTCTAAGTCATGGGAGGAATGTTGTGAATATGTTAGGGTAGTTTTCTACAAAAAGAGAGTGCCCAAAAATTTTTATTAATGAAGGATATGAGGTTCGCTTATATAAATGAGGGGAGGGGAACCCATTGAATTACTGATGGTATTAAAATAATTTCAAGTAAAATTTTAGTTAATGTGGAATAAAATTTAAATATTTAGAAACTAGAACAAATATGAGATTAAATAATCTGACAGAATAAAATTTTGAAGAGTTTAGGTGGTTTTATCACCATTATATTTTATTTTTAATCACATATTATTCCTTCTCATGATTACTTTGATATAAACATTTGTTACTATATATGATTCATAAAATTATCTATAAAAGTAAAAGTGAACTATAAGTGGAAAATATTTTATATTATAGTCCATATATATATAATTGTTTCAGTTATAAGATTTTTATAAATGATTAATTATTGAATAATATATTATTTAACATAATATACCATTAATGTAATTTTTGAGACTATTAACGTAGTTTAATATTAATGACACCAATATAGTAATATAATTAGAATGTAAAATTTTAAAACGACACTAATATCTTTTATTTATATATCAAATTCATGTTATATAATAATTCATCCCAATTAATTTAATTTTAGTATTTAAAAATCATTTAGTTAATTTTTCTATTATTTGAACAAGCACTATGTTGGAGTTGCATATGCACATAAGGTAGTTATTTCATCACTAAAATTTATAATTAATTTACCATGATTAAAAAAATTAATTCATATTTAAAATAAAAATTTATAACAAGACATTTCATTTTTTATCCCTATAATGAAATATTATATATAATAAAATCAAGAGAGTGGCATTTTGAATTTATCCTTTCTTTATAATAATATATAAATGTGGTAATCAATGTAATGTAAAACACAATTTATAAATTTCAAAATATTAGTAGTTTATGGTCCAAAAAATCATTTAATGAAATAAATACTAGTATTTTGGGGATTTTAATGTCTTATCCCATAGTTTTAGTATATTTTTAACCATTTTATCCTTACCATAGTGCAAAATATTTTCTACGACTACTATTTACAATGAAAGAAATAAATGATCCACATTTAAAAAATTTGAACAGCCAAATTAAAAATATTTGATCGTTTTTTATATTGAATTTCAATAAGTGGTATACATTGATTTTAATTTAAATTCATAAAACACAATGAAAAATATGTTTTTAGAAAAATGTGTTTTTAAGTACAGAAAATGAATTTATACAAAAATCAAGTATAATGACTAATTTTTAATAAATTTTATTATATCAAAATAATTAATTTTTATCTTAATTTTATATAACATTAAAATCATATTGATTCTCTTCAATGATAAATAATTACAGTTTTACCAAAATCATTATTTTCACAATTCACTAAAAATCAATCTTTCCATAAAATTACAATAAATTATATGTATGTTAATTTTTATTTGATGATTTAAAAATTGATATCATTTTCATAAAATTCAATTTCTAATATTTTAGAAAATTACTTATATTATTTTTTCATTGAAAATAGTAAAAACCATTTGTGAATAATATGTATTTTTTAAGCATTAAATGACTTTACTGAAAATTGAGTACTTGTTTATTATGAATTCATCAATAAATTTGATTTAAAAAACTCCATTGTAGACATTTTTCATAATTTTTTATTACTATCAACTCCAATAATTTAACAACTATGTTATAATGAATAAATTTAAATATTAATATATTTATAGTATATCAAAAATTGCCTAAATCTCAGTATTGTGTGTTAAGATATCTATCAATAATTTTATTATTTTAAAATAAAAATTCTAGGTGTTAGATTATAAAATCCTTATGTTGTCACAATTTTACCTCTTTCCTAATACAAAAAGAGTTAAAAATATATTATAAAAAATATAATCCTTCGAGTGGCAGATAAAACATATGATCATTAAAGGAAAATATATTTTAATAGTTAATGATAATTTTATGGAAAACCAAATTTGTAAGAAGGTATAATAAAACACCCCTTTAAAAAATATAGAGGTGAAATATGATGTTTTCTTGGAATAATATATAGTGGGGTTCCTAGATAATGATAAAATTTGTGAGTATTGAAAATACGGACATTTAAAAAAATAATGTCCACGTAATAATAAATAGTGATTGAGAACATGGTCATCATAAATCTAATGGAAATTAAACTATAAATTAGAAGGGGATACTGAAGACCATCAATTCATTATAATTTAAGGTTGTAGGATTAAATTTCTTCATTAATAATAATTTTCTGAATTTGATATATTCTTATACTTTCAAGATAGAGAACACAATAAAAAATATATACAAGATATATCTCTATTCAAAAAGACAAATTTAATCCTTTGGTTGAGAAGGTTTTTAACTTCTATCTCATCTCTTACTCCAACAAATGAATATTCAAGATGATTTTTTATTTCATTTCTTGAAGCACTAAAATAAACTTTTAATGGACTAGAAGCTGCATAAAAGGACAACAAATTATTCCTTCTATTTCTGAAAATAATAAAAACCATAATGGATATCACAAGATAAAATAACATAAAATATGTATAAACCTTAATATGAATAAATATTATATTAATATAAATTTACAAAATAATAAAACCCAAATTTCACCTTAATTTAGTTCATAAATATCTAACAATTAAACTTATCAAAATATTCCTAACTAAGACTGAAACCAATAGATTAGAATGATTTGATTTCATATTATTCTATGATAAAATTAATAATTATATCTGAATAAAATACATCCCTCATAAATTCACATACCAAAAATGAATATTCTATAATTATATAATTTCAAAAACATGTTAATCATTCCCCAAAAAAACTAGAGTCACCATAAAGAAAAAAATCATAAATACTTCCAAAAGAAACTGCATCCTTTACTACATAAATAAATTCCCATATTATCCAAAAAATATTTACATTTACCTGAATCATATTATGGTCCAAATATAGTGAACTTAATTAAAATTAACTTTAATAACTTATTCACAAAGAAAATTTCAATCTAATGGTTTTATATATGATAAATCATATATTACCAAAAGGTAGTGGCCATTTTTATCCTAAATAATAATCATTAACTCAACATCAATGATCATATTAACTCTAAAGGTTATCATTACCTTTTAACTTATTTCAACAAAATATGAAACCATTGTTTGTAAAATATTCTTCTCACTACAACAAAATTTAAAAATAAGTGTTATATATACATTAATTATTTATAAAAACTCAATAAATGTATCCCAATATACTCTGATCAAATAAAACCCCAAATATGACCAAACTCTATAAAACAAACAATCATCCTTAAATTTATCAATACATAAATAAAATACTAATATATTATAACTCATGAAAACCTATAAGTATCCACTTTCAATCAATCATCTTCTTAATATTATATTTTTCATTTATTTCCATATTATTTATTTATATGTAATTCATATAAAAAAAATTATTATTCATGTCCTATGATCGATTAATCTCAAAACATAATTCAAAATATAAACATTCCTTTTATTTATAATTCATACTTTAATCATCATAAATATATAACCATGATAATCCTTTATTAATATGATCTTTCTAGATTGATTTACAATATTTCCACCTAGGACATTGATTTTTTTAATTCCCATGCCCCCACATTTAATTAATTAAATTAATACCGTAAGAATAAATTTATCCCCCTTTATGTTGGGAACCAAACACTTCATTTATATATTGAATTTTATTTCTATATTACATCCCTTACCATATATAAAAAACATCATGTTCCATTGATACATATCCTTGGGTGATTGTTCCCACATTCTTGACACAAAGAATGTTTAATATTTTTCCCCTTATATTATTTATCTCATGGACTTCCATTGAGCTATATTTTTCTCTTTTTTGGTGTGTTAGGAAACTCACCTATACTTAGGTTGTTGATGATGACTTATATTAGATGGTTAAGAATAACCAAAAGAGTTTTCACTATAACATCCATTCCATTTAGTGACTCATTAGAAAAACCAACACATTATCCTTAACATCCACTATTAATTTGGTTCATACTAGTTCTATAAATTCACTAGTACAAAAATTGTAACTATGATTATTTCAAATAAAATCAAAATAAACCATCGTATGAGGAGGATAAACACTAATATTTCCTTAACCATTTCATTATCTATTGAACTCCTTTAATTAATACAAAAATGACCATAAATATCCATAACATACTAACATTTGATCTTTTATAGGACTTGTATCTTATTATTAAAAACATCATTATATATAAAATTATCTAAATCCTTCTATTGATAACAACTATAACACCCAATAATTTAGACAACCCATAACTACAAGATTTATATCAAGGGTTGCACCTTTTTACATTTGAAGGATATTTTGGGTTTATATTTTTAAATCATTTGAAAAATACATACATATCATACAATTACATGTAAAAGTGGACACTTCCCCATAATATCTATTTTTTCTATAAAAACCTGATACTTAAGTTTAAACTCGAGTTCCATTGAAAACTTGTTTTCTTCTTTAATTTTCAATCCAAAAAGTAGAACGATATTCATTGATATAGTTTCTACTCATCCTTAGTCCTAGTGAAAAATATTTGAAATTGTGAGATGATCATAAAAATATTTGTAAGAGATATAAAAAGAAATAAGTTTGTGATCCCATTTTAAAAATCATATAACCACATAATTTTTTTACCTTTTTATATAATAAACTTACATCTCAAATATTCATTTCGTTACTCAAGAAATATGATTGCTTGTAAAAATATTTTCATAAAACTTATAATAAAAATATTAAAATAGTAACCATAATCATTCGGTTTTCACTGTAGAACATTGGTACGAATGAAAAGTTTTTATTGATAAAACTACATTTCACCCTTAAAAGGGGAATAAAATCTCATTTAACCATAATCTCATTATTATTTTTTTAAATAAAAATAATTCATTTAAAATAATTATCAAGAAATAATAAAGGTTATATGTAGATCTTTAATAATATTCATATCTTACATAAAATCAATCTTTCAAGAACTCATATAAGTGGAATAACGTAATCATTAATTCTTACATTATTCTATTGAGAAAATAATCATTACTCAAAGAATTAGTGAGATATATTGGGATCACCCATCACCATGAATGATTTCAAAGGTCTATAAAAAATATAATACACTTATAATATTCTATTTTCATCACAAAATCTCATAAATTATTTAATTTAATACATATACAGAGGATATTTCAGGTTTTGATGAAATATAATGTTAACAATAACATTTAGTTGAAAAATCATTAAATAAAAAATAATATAGTAATGGGAAATATGGTATTATATTTGAGATAAATGGAAAATATAATAAAAATATTCTTAAATAATATTTTTTAATATGGTAGGAAATTATTCTTATTCCCTATATGTTAAAAACATATTTAATTAAAACTTTTCGTAAAAATGTAAAAAATAACCCTTTTAAAAAACGTTAAAAAGTTTTTTTAAAATATTAAAGAAGAGTAAAATATTGTTTAAATTAAATTTTAACATTCAATTAATTATATTAATAACATATGTTAAAAATTTTAAATAACATGTATATATAGGAAAGGAGAATAAAACACTTTAAAACTTTTAAAATAAGATTTTTAAGAAAAATCCATTACCTCGAGTCAGAATCAACACATACAAACATTAATAACAATATAATATACTTATAATAATTTTATATCAATTAATATCCTTTGAGGGTGTATTAACATATTATTATCCCTTTTATTTTATTTATTACAATTCAATATATAGTTATTAAATCAGTTAAGTTCATGTTTGAACTTTTGAGGATGTTTAGTTTATAATTGTAAAAAAACATTGGTAGGTTAGCCATAGTAAAAGTAGATAGGATTAAATCATCTATAAAATATTTATAATGAAATATTTATCATTTTTATAGATTAAATTAAATTTTATAACCATCCATGAAAGAGATACATGAGAAAAATTACAACATTTTGTGGAAGTGTTAATCCCCATATACGCAGGAACGATGTTATCATTTTCTTACGAATGTATAGGTAATAAAATGGATGATATATTATATTTGTATAATAATAATTATTAAATTAATATTATATAATTAAATTAATTTCATCATTATAGATAATCTTGAGAGGTGATGATGGAGAATGAAACACATCACTTAGTGGAGGTGGTAGTCCACTTGTACACTTAAAGGATGTTTTCATTCCTCATAAGATGGAAATGGAGATGAAAAAGTTTTTGTCATAATAATAATAAAATTTATGTATATTTAATATACTTATATTATTATTTCATAATTGATTAATAACTATTTTAAAGATATAGAAGATAAATTTAACAAAAAATTATTGATTAAAAATTTTACCACTTTTTTAGGAAACCACATATGGCTAACACATTAAAAATTATAGATTGGTATATTTATGAAAAAATAGCATCTAGGACATGGGGAGGAAAGTTTATAATTTTTTATAGGTATTGACCTAAATAGAGTGCTAAAAATGTGTGAGGAAGGAATGATAGGAGGCACCATTTTATAAGTGAGGGGAGGGGAACCATTAGAATTATTTAGAGTATTAAATTAATAAAAATTATTTTTCATCTTAATTTGGATCCAAATTGAAATATTTAGAATCTAGGATGGGTATTTGTATATATAATCTCATACAATAAGTGTTTTACATGTTTATGTGAAATTTTCACCCTTATCACTTAAATTTGTCCATTCATTGACCTTTTTTACGATTACCTTAATATTAATGTTTCTAACTATATAGGAATCATGAAAGTTAACATAAAATTAAATTTTAAGTGTACATTTATGATATTATAGATCATATATTATTTAATTGTTCAAATTTTATACTTTAATAAATTTTAAATCAATAAATAAAATATTATTTATCATAATATACCATTGATGTCATTTTGTTGACTATTCAAAAACATTGAATAAAATAAAATTAAAAAAAAATGAAATATGAATATTATTTTGTAATACATAAATAACTTGTTATATTTCTCTAAAAAATTCATAGAACACAATAAATCATCCATGTTGTATTACTTTTAATGTTTTTAAAAATCATTTACTTGATTTCTTTACTTAAATAGGAACCGCGTCAGCATTGCAGAAGAACATTAAATAATTATTCCATCACTAAAAATTGAAAATAAATAACCATGACAATAAAAATAATTAATATTTAAAATATTCATTTATAACTGGGCATAAATTATTTTTTCCCTTGTCATGTAATACTATAGATATTTAAAGCAAGAGAGTGGTATTTTGAATTTATCCGTTACTTAAAATTATATGAAAGATTTTTTCAATGGAAAGTTAAAATAAATTGAAATTTTTTAGAATATTGTATGTTTATAGTCTTAAAACAATAAAAAAGTTAAATAAAGGCAATTTTTTGAGTGATTTTCATGGATTATCCCTTATTTTTAATAATGTTTCACAATTTTACCCCTACTACAATTACAAATACTTACTATGATTGTTATTCCCAATGACCAAAAATAAAAGTAGCATATTTGCCTAATTTAAATCCCATGATTCCAAATATGGAATCCATTTTTCAATATTCTATTTCTATATGTGGAATAAATGAATTTTTATATAAATTGTTTAAATAAAATGAAAACTAATTATTTGAAAAATAATTTTAGGTCCCAAAATGAACATATTAAAAAATCAAATACACTACATATTCCTCAATAATTAATTAAAATATTTATAAATAAATTATTTTTATTTTATTTTTATATTAAATTCAATTTATAATGTGATTTATTAAGGAAAATAAATAATAGTTTTACAAAAAATTGTATTTTTCATTGTTCACTAAAAATCAATATTTTATGAAAAATCTAAAAAATTTACACCAATATAATTTTGGCTTGATGACTTAAAAATAATATCCTTTTTATCAAAAATAGTTTCAAAATTTATTATAAATTAATTGTAATATTACTCTCACAAAAAAACATTTTTGTAGAAAACATATTTTTAATGAAAATGTATTTTTAAAACATAAAAATAATTTGTATTATATAGATCCGTTACAAATAATTTTCATAATGTGGTTATAACCATTAATACCTTCAATTTAACAATAATATTACCACAATCACATTTAAATATTAATATTTTTAAAATATATGAAAATTCGCTTAAAGTTTAGTGTTGCATGTTAGTAACCTATGAAACATAGTATTCTTTTAAACTTAATAATAGGGTTGTTACGCTCAAGTAAGATCCTATATTTTTCATGAATTTAATCATGTGTTATAATGAAATAGTAAATTCCACTTGGATGGTCCATAAAACACTTCCATGAATACAACAAACTCTCTATCATTTCATCCTATGAAATATAAAATAAATTATATCTTATGTGTAGTAGATGGGTGTGTTAATTCATTAAAAATACATTTATTGTAGTTAATTATATTAGTTCTAAATGTTTCATACCTGATGATTCACGGAACTAAGATTACTCCACTACATATAACATGACTGGAAAAGAAAACCAATACGATATCTCTATATCATATAAGAAGATAATTACAAAACAACGAAATATCAAATAACCTTAGATTCTACATATTACAATATATGATGTTTTTATAATTGAACAAATAATATTGGAAATAACAAATCCTATGTATTCATGTTTTAGCATATATCCCCTATAACCTATTTGAGGACCACCTTGTCTGCCTCAGGAAGGTCCCAGATCATTTTGCTATCTATAAAATGAATTTTTATCTAATACCTGAAAATATTTGGCTGTAAAAAAGATCAGGTAGTCAATATCTATGTAAACGTATCCTCTAAAGACATAGAAAATAATTTCTCGTGACTAGATAGATCATATATGGAATTCAATTATTTCGTACCCTCATGTTTGGAAATATGAATGAGCATGCCTCTGATGTCACGACCTTTTGATGATGAATTTTGAATAATAACACTAATAGTAGATAACTACCACTAAAGAGAACTACCTTTAATTCCGCTTCTAATAATATCTAGATCTATTGGTTCTTCTCAAGAACCTCATCATTGGTGGAGATGTAGATTGGAACAATTTTGGATCATATCTCTCTTTAAAGGCCATTATCGAACATCCAAACTCAAAGGAATGTCCCATTAATCATATCAATAGAGTACCTCATGAGGTCTCTAATACTCGATACATACTGCTAAATAGACATGTTACCCTATTTTAGCTCTAATAGGTCTAGGATAAATATAGACCTCAATGTAGTTGGGAAATGTTAATTTTGAAAGAGGTTATTGAACTTTATCCATGAGGGGGTCTACTCATCATGAGTCTAAATGATCAAATCCATCACCTAAATGTTACACCATGGAGAATGAAAAGTGTTAGGAAAACTATTAGATAGATGGGTGTCTAGGAAATGTGGAACCTTTGAAACATCACCTCAAGAAAATCTTCTTCTATTTGAGGGACATGCCTGCCTTAAAACATTGGTGGTCTCTTCCATTGAAACTCATGAAGGGGGCTAATCCAACACATATCCTTATCTAGTCAAATTAGTATCATCCACTAATTATAAGATAGAGGAACATATTTCTTCAGGATGATAGGTTGACCTATTAATTTTATTATGAGTAGAGGAACTAAAACACATTAACTCGCGGGGGATATATCGAGATTGGGTCCTTAGATGGAAGCCGTGTCACTAGACTAGATTTAGACAAAATGCTCGATCACCGAAATATGACCCTTCCTTGGGATCATAGATGGAAGTATGTATAGTGGAATCCTGTTTTATTCATGATGAATATTCATCATCAAAACATATATGGGAAGTTGTCTCAAGGATAGAGATATCAAAAACTGACCCCTATATGAAGCATGAACCATTTAACATGTTCCCCATAATCAATGATTTAGATCATTGAGTGAACAAGTTGAATAACCGGGGCAGGTTTAATAAATATTTTATCCCCCATATTAATATTTGGTTCCCTCTCTGAAAAGCCTAACTCAAACACACATGAAACCATTCCCTTAAATTACCAATAAAATTTCACAAACACCTAACTCTAATGTTCATCACTAAGATAGACTCACTTCAATAACAATTTTACATGACCAAAACCATTAAGTCCCCATTTGGGCTGATAGTAAACAATGCATCCCACCCCAAGAACATATTAAATAGATCAGGGTCAAGTGACTAGTATCCAGTAGGAATATCATTTATTATGGCATCCTTATCCTAATTCACTCATACAAAAACACATATATCCACATTAGATAAAACATCATAGGCTAGAAAATAAAACTAAGAGTGATTTCTAATAAATTTACAAGAATCTAGATCCACATAGGATAACGAGTAAATAATCCGAAATGTAAAAAGGGAAAAATAAATTCCCCACAAACCCAGTAAAAAAACAGACATAGAGAAACTGAGGTGAAGGGATATCTATAATGAATCAACACCATACACAAACATCATTTGAAACTATCCCCTCTCATCCCCACTAAGATCCATCTCTATGAATGTTACTTCCATAAATATCACAACTAAATCATCCATCATCTACATAAGATAATACATGTGTTGATGATGATCCCATGAAGGGGTGGTTATATACATACCCCATAGGATGTCCTGAGATCCATGGAGATATAATAAAAATCATAGTCAGATTAGAACCAAACTTTTAAAGGATAGAACACTTATTGAAGAAGATCGCAAAGGGCACAAAAACAAACGAAGGCATTCTTTATTGTTGAGAGTTATAGACAAAAAGTCTCATTTATTAAAAACCAAAACAATCAATTACTCCCATAAACCGGAGAAACCTAATAATCCAAGATATGTAAATAAGCCAACCCACATCATCTTACTAACTATAGTGGGGGACCAACACCTTGAAAGAACACAATGATTTTCATAACAGTGATAGAGGGAGTAACAATCATTATTATACTTGTGGAAGACCCATGCCTGGCTGGGAACAATGTAGTACTAACTCTAGGCCCAAATTATAGAGGAACCTCTCCCTATAACTATGAGGGATTACCCAAATATAATAACACCTGAGGGACTCATGACCTACCATTAATACATAAATAGATTTGTATAAAACCCATGGTATTATTTTCTCATCATACCTAAACCAAGACTCCAAAGACAAGTTTACACCTTCTCCTAATACATTAGAAGAGGACCCTTAGATTGTAAAGGTGTTCTAGAACATTCTTCACAATGGAAAATGAAAATTAGAGAGGGAAGATAGGTTCTTAATTATAATAAAGAATCATTTGTGCAACCCCAACAAGAGGATTCAATACTCATATAAGCTCCATTCACATAATAAAGGAGGTAAAGCATCGACTATAAATTCATGGCTGCCAATAAGAATTAGTATAATGCATATCTATTGGATTGATATGACCATTGAACATTTCAATGATTATAAATAGTTTTTTCATGAAATAAATGAATTATATTTATAACTCATAAATTAAGGGAAAACATTTAGATAAATTTTGAATTAATAATGAACTTGATATCACATTTCTCAGGCCTAATTATAAAATATGATATATAAATCCCATGCCTACAACAATATCCCTATATCGTTGTCTGTGATATGAATCACAAGAATATAGTATAGTACAACCCAAGGTGAATCATACAATACGATTCACCTATTTTATTACAGATTTATCACATTTATGGGAAGTCGTTTGATTTAGTGATAGATATTGAACAACCATCTTATTAATCTACAGAGAAAGTGATCATGAACTTACAATAACGCGGGAAGAATAGATTTCTAAAACTAGATGAATTAGAAGAGATTGTGAAGGTATTTTTTTAATATTTCAAGGGAAAAAATTATTTCAAATAGGTATAGGTTTCTAAAAATTTTAGATACGGTTTTTAGTGGAATTGAAGGCTTTCATTCCTTCAAATTTCCATACAAATTTAAATTTTGGTTTTCATATTTTATTATTATTATTTGTTTTATTTTGTTTATATATATATTTCACAAAATGCATAGCATAATTATCTACTATTATATTCAACATTAATTCAATAAATGTAATTTAAAAATATAATTCAAACCCCCACTAACTGTTCGCTTTTATAAAGGAGGGTTTCATGGAAATCCTTTTGGATTTCTAAAGTGAGATTTAGATTTCCCCTATTCTACATAGAAATGATAATATATTATTATTAATACCACATTATTAATACTTTTTAATTAATTAATAACAAATATAAATTACTAATTAGGTAGTAATACATAAAAGTAATAAGAAATAAATAATATTTAACAATCAATAATTATTATTAAATATTAAATATTAATAACTAATAATTAATTATTAATTAAATAATTATTAATACTAACTAATAAATTTAAATATTAAGTAATAATATTAATTAATTATTAATAATATTAATAAATAACTACTTAATTACAAATAATTATTTGAATCATAAAAATTATTATTAAAAAAATTAACTAATAATTAATTATCATTAGATTATGATTAATTTCTAAAATAATTATATAAATTATTAATTATTA
This sequence comes from Viscum album, assembly GCA_963277665.1. Taxonomy (NCBI): domain Eukaryota; kingdom Viridiplantae; phylum Streptophyta; class Magnoliopsida; order Santalales; family Viscaceae; genus Viscum; species Viscum album. Next base: position 492,569,801 of record OY728148.1, on the reverse strand, counting down.
TTAATTAATAATTAATTTCTAATTATTAATTAATTGTTTGTTAATTAAAAATTTGATAATTTTTTATTATTAATAAAAATTATTAAGTAATTAATATTATTTATTTATTTATTATTTACTAACTACAACAGATTAATAATTCTTAGTAATTATGAATGTTAATTATTATCAAGTTTATTAATAAATAATGGTCCTTAATTAACTATTAGTTAAATAATACTTAAATAATAATTAATAATATTCATTACCAACTAACTAATAAATTAAAAATAAATAAATAAATAATAATAAATTTTAGGATAGGGCCTTTTGGTTCTATATTAACCTATTTTAAATAAATAAATTATATTAAACAATTACTAAATATTATTTGAAATTAATATTTATTTACTAAAAATTTATAATAGTTATAAAATTATTTAATTAATAATAGTTAATTATTTATTTTTGAATTATTATTAATTAAATACTAATTATAAATAAATTAAAATTAAATAATAAAAATGAACTATTGTTTATTATTATTTTTATTTATTTTTTAATATTTATCAGTTATTAATTAATTACAGAAAATAATTTATTATTATTTATTAATTAAAATTAATTACTAATTTTTAATAAAAATTAATGGTTATTTTTTGTTATTTTTATTAATAAATAATTATTTTTATTTATTTAGTAATAAAATAATATTACTAAAGAACAATTTAATTATCAATTTATAATTTTCTATTAATAATAATTATAAAATAATCAATAATAAATATTTACCATTAGAAATTAATTATAAAATATTAACCATTATTATTAAATTAATTAATTACTTATTATTAACTAATTAAAACTGTTTAGTAATTAATAATAATAATAATAAATATTTATTTTAATTAATTTTATTAATAACTAGTAATTAATAATTTATAAGTAATTAAAAAATATTTATAATAATTAGAAACTGAATCATTTTTGTTCATATTTATTAGTAATTTTTTAAATCAGGTTGGAGAACCCCCATTCTTATTAAATTATGGAAAACCTCGTTTTTTCACTAGGTAATGGAAAACTCGTTACATGGCTCATACTTTGCACTCACTCTCACCGTGGTTAGGTTGCTACAATATTTCCTACATCATGCATCACTGCACTGATGTGACCAAAAAAACCCCTCCTCTTCCAGTGTCACCCTTCTAAAACACCCTGATATAGTTCTACTATCAATTGTCAATAAATCCATCAAATATGATGGCAATTAGGATTTGAACCTTGAAAGAGATGTTGAATTATGGGACGACTTACCACTAAGTAGAGACCCCGACTACAAATAATAATATTAATTAATTGATTAATAAATAAATAAATAATATACAAATCAGAAATAAATTATTATAATATTTAATTATTAACTATATAATAATTTTAAATATTTTGTAGAAATTAAAATTAATTAGTGATTAATTTTAATTATAAATTATAATTTATTTATAGTTAATTTTCTTAATCTGTAATTAATATTATTTAACTACCAATTAATTATTAATTAGTATTTATGGTCTTCAATAGTTCTAATTGGGAGTGTTTGAATTATGTATCTGACCCTATTTAATTTGATTTGGACCTTGCCTACTATTGTTATAACAAATGTTTTGTGCAATTAATTAGTAATCCATATTTATTATAAATTAATTACCTATTATTAGAAATGTTTTATTAATGAGAAAATATTAGTATTGCTGCATAGGACTAGGGGAAGCTAAATCTAATATTGAAAATCTATAACGATTTTCAAGGCACATTCTCCTATAAAATGGAGAACCAATTAGAGGATTTAGTTATTTTTTATCAGATTAAAGTAATTGAAGTAATGATTGAAATAATAGAAGTTAAATAATAATATATTATTTTTTATTAATACTTATATATATATATAAAACATAAATTTCCAAACTAAATAATGTTTTTATTGAAGAAAACTAAAGGGGTGGAATCCCTCAAAACCATTGTCACTTAACCAAGGACATAAGAATTGAGGGATTTCAAGCCTTTTGAATGGATAAAAGGCATAAAGGACATCAATTTCATTAAGATCCATATTTTAAAACATTAAAACCATTTTAGGGACATTTCAATGAGAATTCAATGATTTATAAAGATAAAACCATTATGTGTCACAATTTGTGCATCAATCAAGTGACATTCACACCTAGAGGTAATGTATTCCTACTTAACTCAGGTCTGAGACTGTTTCCAATAAAATTAAGTCACATTGGTCATGAGACTTCATTGAAATGTGGTTCAGAGGGATCCATAAGATCCAAAGAGAGAAAAATCTTCATTGAAGGTAAATATAAAATGGTTAAAACTTTATGTGGACCATTTCTGAGGGGGATGTATTCTCTCTCTCAAATTTTATTGATGGCATGGAGGTATTTATATTTCTTTGTTAATTGAGATGCATCTTAATATTTTTTCTTTCTATATTTGGGAGACTACTCTAGGATAGATTTTGGATTCATAAGAAAAAGTTGTGAAAATACTATATGGCACATTCTCCAACTCCCATATTGGAGATCCAAGGGAGAAAACATCCAAAGTTGGTGGAATAATATTCAAAGGACCACCAAACTAATTATCACAACCCAACTGTATTTTTCATTCCATAAATATTACTTTTCTAAAACCAATATATGTTCATCATGAAAAAGTATGATACACTATGGAATTAAAAAGAAATATTTTAGCAGTAGAGAATGGTTTAACTTTCACGAGGTATGATCAAGCCACAATCATTGTCTATCATTTCATCATTGGTGGTTAAATTGTCGTTATGGTGTGGCATAAATTTATCACACCCTAATTATTTTACTGTTAAAAAATGAGGAAAACATAATTTATATGGGGTATGCCTCACACTGTGACATCCCCCTATAATCAATCACAAGTCGACACAGTGATATTTCTATGTCGTGAGAGCTCTTCGCATAGTTCAACAACATTAATAAAATGAGTTTGAAAAATCATGTGGTTATGGAACATAAGATTCCATATCGTTTTAACACAGGTCATGTCATAACTTATTCGAATCCTATAAATAATATGTTCTAATACCTAATTCACACTATGAATCTTCCTCTCCCCATTTATCCACCCTATATAGTTATAATTTTATCCAAATGTCAATATAACACATCCAAATACTATTCAATTTCTTTTTCACACATTCCAATACCCAATCCATCCTACCTGCCCAACTATTTCTCAACTGGATCCACAAAAATTCTCCATATGTAGTTGAATCGACATCTCATTACTCAAACATCACATAAACCACTTGTAATCTTCTATACACCCATCCCCATTAAAACTGATATTCCTTAACCCTTCAAATCCCCTTCCTATTTTGATTCAATGATCCCAAAAAGAAAATAATGGTGGTAAAATTGGAAAAAAATTATTTATTTTACCAAAAAAATGGTTATAATGTACCCCTCCCACACATCCAATTATTTATCTCGCTTGAAGATCTCAGGACTCTCTAACAATTGATCTCTCTTATCTGAAACTGACGATTGAAGAAAGCTCCCAAATACCTCTATACACTGCCATGGTGGGAGGTGCCTTGTTTGACACAACTCCTACCAACCCCTCATATTCCATGGACACATCCCATTTCTTTGAAATAATTTTTTTTTATTAATGTGAAAAATTAATAACCCAATATGAAATTCAATGGAGGTGAGGTTGGTGAACCATCATTGAAAATGGTGTTGGGTGGTTCGAACAAATATCCATCAATTCTCTCCCTCCAACTGTAATCCACCAGAGCATCTGCAAAGCTCTTGCTTCAGTCTAGAAATCACATTTGTCAACATATCAACCAAGTTATCCTTTGTGTGGATCTCTACAAGTCATAATGGTTTTTGATCCATCACTTCTACTATCTGGTGATAGAGAATGTTGTTGTGATTTATCTGATAATGGTATGTGGAGTTCTTTCTCATGGCCAAAAAAATTTGAATATCAAAATAAACCATTTAATCCTTCAGGATAAATCCAAGCTCCTAGAAAAAATACATTATCCACAAAATCTACTAGACAATATCCAAAGTAGAAATGTACTCTGGTTCTATTGTGGATAAAAACTCACTTATGCAACCTTGAATTCCATGAAATGGATCCTCATGGAAATATATTGATATATCCTGATGTAGACATATTGATATTAGGAAATTTGGCTATGGTTTTATAACAATATCCATCAAAGAGAGTTTCAGCTCCCCGTGGAATGAACATAACTTTTAAGTACCTTTATGATACCTCAAAATGCACTTAACTACATCAGAGTTCATCATATTAGGAATAAAGAGAAATCAAATAACCATCACCACTACATGGGAAATGTCTAGTCTCATACTAACCATGATGTACATCAAGATTCCAATTTCCTAGGAGTATGGTATTATCTCTATCACCTCAATTTCTTCCTTGGATGATGGGAATGAACTCTTGCTCCACATCAAATGGTTAAGAAGAAGAATTCTCACATATTTGGATTTCTCCATTTTGAAACGTTTTAGAACATGTTCATAATTCATATCATGAGATAGCTATAAAAATATCCACTTTATATCAGGAATTATTTACATCCCCAAAATCTATTGATCTACTCCATTGTACTTCATATAAAAAAAATGGATAACTCTTTCTTCAACTGGTTGATCTTAGGTGCATCAGTTTTAGTGATCATCATGCCATCAACATAAATTATAATAGAACCAAAGTTACCATCATTAATTATCTACATGCAAACACATTGGTCGGCCTATGTTCACTTGTTTCCATTTCTCATAGTGAATGAGTCAAGCTTTTTGTATAACTATCTGAAAACATGTTTCAATCCATACATGATCTTTATTAATATTCGTATGTGTTTTTCTTGTCCAAAAATGTCAAAGCCCTCAGGCTAATTCATATAGATCTCCTCATATAGGTCACCATGAAGGTAAGTTATCTTTAGATCCATCTATTCATGATCCATGTCCATGATATCCACGAATCTAAAAATGAATCAGACTGAATACATCATTACCACGGTTGAAAAGATGTTTTCAAGTTCAACTCTTTTGTTTATAATAAACCTCTTGATAACTAACTGAGATATGTGGTTGAGGTCCATTTTGCTACCATCCCTCTTCATCCAAACACTGATTTGTTCGTTATTGAATTCTTACCTTTAATTAGTTCCACTAAATCACATATATGATAATTCATCAACGAATCCATCTCATCCTCCATTGAATGTATCCAGTTGAGGTTTTATAGGATGGGACACCAGTTCCTAGTATCCCTCATGACCACCCTCATTAGTCAGAAATAGGTTCTCCGACTCTAAATATTCGGTTGAAGGAATCATTCCTCATGAAGATATTTTAACCTATGAAATACTAGATTGGATAGGGAAAAAATTATCAATATACTATGATGGTTCAGAAACCTTATATAGAGGGGAATAAGTCTCCCCCTACTCAATATCCTCCACTAGTTCCTCCGAGTTCAACTCCAATGAGTCTTCTTACACATCCTCTTCATTGATAGGTGGTGCCAGTACATGTGTCGGATCATGATATGGTTCTTATACACTTTCCCTTCAAGGAATTCTAGGATTTTGAAGTTCAACAATCGTATGGTTCTTATGGAACACAAAATTTCTACTTCTGATCACATTCTTCTTCTTCGAGTATTAAATCTTGTATTTGATCTCCTTATCTCCATAACCGATGATGATTCATGGAGTTTATCTCCCGTCAATCTTCTTCCTAAGCCCCTTGGATACATTTGAAAATTCCAGACATCCAAATACTCATATATAAGAGGAAGAGGGACGTTTAATAGACTGTATCTCCATTTTAATCTCACAATTTGGTGGGAAAATGGCGGTACGTTGATGAGGTAAAATGAAACCTCAAAATATTCTCCCCAGAATGGGTTAGTCAGCTTAGCCAAACTCATCATGCTTCTGATATTCTGCATAACAGTTCTATTAATCCTTTCTAGATCTATTTTTATTGAATGGTTTGTGGGAACATCCTCACATGTAGGGTTCCCTGAATCCAACAATATGAATCAAATTCCCATGATGTGTACGATCCTCTATTTTCTGAACAAAGACACATCATCTTCATTTTAGTTTCATGATCCACTATGGAATATCTTGAAGTATTCCAGTAATTGATCCTTCATCCATAAAAAGAACACCCATTACCTTTGAGATGCAACATCGATAAAGGGTAAAAAATATTTTTTTACCTCATAGTGAATCCACCTCCATGAATTCATAGTCATCCGAGTGCACTATATCCAACAATTATTATATATATGATGAAGATATATTGAATTATCCTCTATGATTCTTCCCACACAAGTATTATTTGAATGTATTGAGTGATGTATCCTTGTTAATATTGTTTTAATTAAACTTCATTAGGGTAGATAACACTCTTTCACTCATGTGGTTGAGTCTCCTATTCCACATATTGGATGATGTATCTCCTTCCACCATGTTGAGTTTGTCTTCACATTTCTTCACAAGAGTTTTGTAAAAATTACTAGATTAGTGTCCTCGAGCGATGATGAATGCTCATTTTTTCATATTCTATGATCCATTACTGAAGATATTTTCATTGCCTTGTCGATCAATGGTTATAGATGATAAATGGATTTTTTTCAATGGCTTTCAATATGAGTCTTGAATTGGATATTACACATGATAACAGTCTCCGCCAAACTCTTATTCCCCATCTTGACTGCACTAATGTCACCAGCTTGAAAAGTCCAGAAATACCCACAATTTGAAGTAAAATGGTATAACGATTCATTATTGACCACCCATTCCATGTATTTGATTGACATATAAAGGAATATCTCTTCTTCATCCTTAATAGTGAGGCTCACATGTGTGTATCTATTACTTCCTTTATAGTTTGTACATTAAACCTTTTATTATAGAATATTTTAGTAGTTATTCTTCATGTTTCCCTCCATACTTTAATGGAAGAAATATAAATAGGCCTTCAATAATCTATTGACATTCCTCTATTATTTTTCCGGACACTAGTTCCTACTCATCAATATACTCCATATTGTCTCCCTCAGTTCTATAGGACGAGAGCTTGGGTCTGGTTGCAACTCATGTCCTTCATTCAGTCCTCCTCATTGAATAATTCATCTTTTACCATCTAGGGTATGTTTTCCATTGAGAACTATGTTTTGGAGTGATAATAAAAGATTATCCCAACTATCTAGATGTATGTAGGGTAGGTTGTTTACCTTATGTTCATCATCCAAAGTCTTACCTACAACCACCAATTAGTTCACTATCTATTGAAACTCACTAGTGTCATCAGCTATAGAGATTCCACTATGTATTCAAAGATTAATCAACCAATTTAACTAGAGAATATATTTTAGTGTCCATTGATTTGTATATATTTTCAAACTTCATGCAAAGTTCGTACGCGCAAGTCTCTTATGCAACAAAGTGGTTGCCAATGTGTTCGATCCGATGAAAGATTTGACCAATCACCATATTATTTAAATTTTTCCACTATTCATCTTTGGTGGCATTGATATTGACTCCCTTGATCTCAATTGGTTCAAAAATATATTTCACATTGAGAAGATTTTTCATTTGAGACTTTTAAATGGAGTAGTTCCACGAAGGCCAGATGATCATCCCTCCCATGTGTTGTCACTCCATTGAATCTTAATTTTGTTAAAATGCGGGCATATTATAAAAAAATAGAGCTCCCCATTAGGTCCATAATAGTAAAAAATAGTGTAACATACTCCTAGATTTTTGAAATAAGATACCTATTGATCATGATTTGATTAAATCATCTCAATGGCCAAGATCATCTTATGACAGGGAGATGACATGACGTTGATGTGGCACACTGGACAAGCTACCCAAATCATGATAGAAATTTAATGTGCATAAGAGTTGTACGTTATTCATTAAAAATTGGGTTCTTTAGCACCCAATGTAATACCAAAATTTTATCGAGCATTGGAAACTCATTTTGGCTCTGTTTTCAATGTCATTGAAATTAGATTGCCACAACAATCAGAATATAAATTAAGAACAAGATTCCAAGAAACGTGAATTTTCTAGTCACTAGAAAATCTCCACTGATCACCACCATTTCACTGTAAATGGCTCTGATACCAGTTTTTTAATATTCTATGATTTCAAATAGAAAATAATGGAATAAAATGGGAGGAAAAATCATTATTTCACTGGTAACAATGGTCACATTGTATCCCTCCCACAAAGCTATTTCTAACTCTCACATAGAGATCTCAAGGATCTCTAACAATTGAGATCACTTGGATCATACAAGTGATTCAAGGAAGCACCCAAAAGGCCTCCTTATATATATATGGTGGTAGGATTAAAGTTTTACACAACTCCCACAAATCTCCCAAATACCATGGACTACTTCCATAGATGGAAAATAAATATTTTCTGATCTTTTGAAAAATAACACACCCAAGATTGATGTTAATGGATGTGAGATTGGTGAACCTACATTGATATTGTTAGTTGGAATCTAGAAAATATCTACATCACATCCCTCCCATGATGACTCAAACCAAGGTAGTTGACATCAATTATAATGCTAAATTCCCAATGACCCAAAGAATATTGAATATACCAATGAGGCCCACCAAAAATGAAAGACCGAACAAGATACACCACCACCGAATACATCACCAAATACTTTGAATAGAATTTAATCATCTATATCTCTTACCCTAATCCAATCCTACCAAACAACACCTCACTCATATTTGAGTAGGTATTCCTACAAACATCATCATCACCAATGCCTATGATTCATTGACCCCATACACTAGAAGAAGTTGGGGACACCTTAAATGATGGAAATTCTCACCAACAAGACACTTGATATATTTATTATGGGATAAATTCATATTAATTAGCAGATTATAGATTCATTGAGTGTTATGCATCATGGGTGTATTATTCAAGTTAGGAAGGATGTCTTCATGAAGATGATATTTGAATTATTATCACCATTAGAGTTGAATCTTGTTTATATTATGTTTCAGGTGGGAAAAAAGTGTTTTATTCTTTCATTGACAGAATCTAGAGAAATATTGAGAATCTTGAATCCTAACATTGTAGAGGCAATGATCTCAACAGAGAACAATATAGATCCTAGAAAAAAACAGTCCATATGTGGTGGTTGATTATAGTCATTGACCAATTGAATAGGAAAAGCCCTTCCATATCAATATGCACCTAGTTGATAAGTGATTTTTTGTGGACTATATATCATGCCATCACATATTCTTGATTAGAAAAGGAGATTCACATGGATCAGTGAGACAAAAAATATTTGTATTCCATCCACTATATATAACCCTATGATAAGAATTAACATGGACTGAAAATTTGTATTTATTATGAGTATTAGATGAATAATCCCAAAGGTATGGTTTTGGGAGGAAATTTAATTACACATCTAGTGGGTCATTTGAGGGTTTTTGGATAATCATTTCACCTATATTTTCTTAGTATGAATCACCTAATTGATCTTGTATATTACTTGAACAAAATTTGAATACTGGAGAAAGAAGGAAAGATAACTAAATGGGCTTATGAGTACGTCTGTTTCATAGAGGATGAGGTTTCTGGGGGGCCACTCATAACATGCCCCCGCTTCTTGATTTTTCACAGCATCGAGATAACTACCAACAACTTTACATTCTCATGAACGTCCACCCTTCATTGCATACAATGAGTGGAGTCAATATTTCTTCATTTATTTTTAGTATATCACTGGGATCTAATAATGTTTATACAAATGCGTTGATCTTCCATTTGTTCCACCACATACCCAGACACCATCTCCATATCCTCTACCATATCCATCCTAGGGACTACCTTATATGTTCATCCCTACTCCATATTTTGATCCATTGTCCCATTTTCATTCACTTTTCATATCATCCCACATATGATGGAGAAATTATACTAGTGTATAACCCCCTCTCTTCATATTATCCATGATGATATAACCTCTAGGTTTATTCATGTGAAAACCATTTTCACGCGAGGTAGTAGAAATTTTGAAATAATTGATTCAAAAATTCCAATTTTTTAAACTCAAAGGGAGATGTCAGAGTGATACGAGCATGGTATGGAGTTACTGAAGAATTAAAATTAGAATAAAATAATTTTTTTGAAGGAGGATGTGAAGATATTCCAAGGGATTCAGTAATATTTAATTATAATGTTATTGTTATCTAGGAGGTTTTATGAAGGCTACGTATGTGGAATTCATAGAGTTTCTAGGATCATGTAGTATGTAATCAATGGTGAAGTTATGTTGGTGAATTCCATCAACAAAGTGGGTGGAGACCTATGAAGATCTGATCTAAAGAGTGTAATATATTTGAAGATCATAAGTTATTAAAATTTGTTGCATTAGGTGGGAACTACTATTAATAGTTGGTTGGGTTACTGTTTTAATAAATATTTAGTATTGTAATCATCTTCCCTTATCTTAAATATATTTAATCATTCCCTTAGGGAGTAGGAATTTTCATAAACTATGTAAATACTTGTATTTTTTTGTTATTGTTTCTTAAAATGGTTTTCATCCTGATGTAATTTCTTTGACAGTATTGTAGTTTGTAGATTAGATGACATGTTTTCTCAGTTCCAAAGACATTTTGGATTCTAGTTTATTCTTATTTAGTAATTCCAAAACATCCTTCTACCTATTTATTTTCTGAAAGATGACTTCTACTCTAGAGGTTCCTAACCAAATAGGTGGTATAAGAGCTCGCTTGTAGATTTTGGTATACCAATACCATATAAAAAGTGATTTAGAATTTGGTTATGTTGTATCATTATACAAATTGGTTTTATTGTAAAATACACATAAGTAGTTCTTAATCAATCAATCCTTTATTTGATTTTATGATATTTAATTGATCAAAAAAGGAATGAAGTTTGATGATGGTATGGTTCATACGAATAAGTTTAGTGTGATCGATTTTTTATTTTGGATGATATAGAGAGAGGATTATCTATTGTAGAATGATATTGATCATTAATTAATAGGAAAAACACCAATATAATTAAAGAATAATTATAAATAATGTATAATAAAGCATTGTGGTTGATATAAATTTTATATTCCAAGAACATAGCTTATAACATCAAGGAAATGATGGTGCCTTCAGAACATATGAAGTTTTGTTTCAATATATTTAAGATGAAAACTAGAATAAAAGAAATTCTATTGAGAAGATTATTTATAATGGTAATTATAATAGGAAAATCAATCAGATATCATGTTAATGACATCAACATGATACAGATTCAGTTGAAATTGGTGACCGTAATTTCCATGGGTCCTGAGTGGGTGCAATTGTTTCTTTTATAACACTTAGAATCCTTGGATATTATGGTCACCACAATGAGAAACACATGTCATAAGATTGAATTGGTTTGTTTATATTATTTAGATCGAATTCAGAAGAAACATATTTTTCTGAAGGATATTAATGCATATAACAGAAATGTGTATAGTGATGAAGGTAGGGGGTGAAAGAAACAAAGTAAAAGCTAAATGATATAGACTGATGAAGGTCACATATATTAGTAATATGGGAAGAAATATCATATAAATAAATATAGAAATGGGAAAAGAGTTAATTTCATAATATATTCATTAATAAGTGCATCCACATATCCCATTTTAGAAGGTAAAATTGGTCTGTTGCTAAATGTCACTAGTCTATTTGGAGTCTTGTATTATATGATATAATGATTTTTACACTACATCCAATAGAATTAGAATGAAAATTTATTCTTTAAAAAGGTTTTTGAAGAAACATTTTGTGTAATGTGAAACTCTTGAGATAGTGAGAGGGGATAATTTTTCCATTTAGATAAAGAATAAAATATTACTCGAATAAAAATGAGTGCAACACATATAAATGTTAAGGAAAAAAATAATTCTAGTATAGAAATTTGATGATGTGGGTTTTTATAATACATTTGTTGATGGGTTATGAAAATTTACACATGCTTATATTGTGGTGGCCAATTAAGGGAAATATGGATCATCGTACCAGATTGGAGTTTTCGTATAAGAAATACATATAATAAAAACAACATATGCAATGTTATAGAAAGAATGCCTAGTTCATTTAAGATAGGAGAGGATGGAATTCTATTATTCTAATTTTATTATGAATATTAGAAGTTATAATTATGTATCATGTGAAGATTGGATCATTAAGAAGTATAAGAAGGTGTTGTTCCAAATATAAGGAATGTGATAAAACAGTGATCTAGATGTTTATAATCGTAAGGATGAAGGGTGAATGGACTGAGGTGGGTGGTATTTTGTTGAAGGATTTTCAACATGAGGATGTTTATGTGGAATATTTTTTTTATAATAAACATATAGAAGGAAAGGGTTTTCTTTTGTCGTGAGATAGTAGTTGGACGAGTGGTTGATTTGTTGGGAAATAATAAATAGGGGAGGATGAAGGGGGCCTGAAAATTATTTTTTAGTAGAATATTCATAGAAGATAGGTGGATGTGGCCCAGGGAATTAGGAAACAATTAATTATTATGGATTGATCCATCTTTTACATTCTTCTTCTTCTCTATTTTATCCTCTCATATTCATTCTAACAGTACTTTTGTTTTAACCATCTCGCTATAGCTAATAAAAGTTTTTTATTTTCACACTATCTCTGTAATATCTCTATCAATGGGTGCTCTAATTAATAGGGTTTTTAGAGAGATATATTTTAGAAGTGTATCTAGATAATTCTTTATCATTGAGTGAAATTTTCTATAGGAGAGAGTGAAAATTATGAAATAAGCAACAAATGAAACATATGTTGGAACTCAAGGCAATTTCATTTTATTTATGTAAGTTCTTAATTGGGAGTTTTGGGATAATATATTGCATCCTAAACATTAATCATAACGAGGTTGAATGAGGATAATAGAGAATGGATACAATTTCCTAAGAACACATGTAAAAGATATTGGTCAATATTGAGGAGTAAAAGAGGGAACTACATGAGTCTCTGTTATTAATGGAAACATTTTATACAAAGAAATAAGAAATAAGATACTAGAGTATAGTAGTAGTGGTTGATCATAATGAATCTACTCCATTTAGGTTAGAGGTGCATTAAAAGATGGAGGATAAATTTCAAGACCAATTTTGATCAAGATATAATGGGAACAATCCATAAGAGTTTCTACATCTTGAAAAATGTGTTTTGTTAATTTTCCAAATAACGATAAAAACAAAAAAGAATTATAAACAGTAGAAATGAACTAATGAAATATAGAATGGAATGGGTAGACTTCAGTTAGGAAATATTAGTTAAGGAGAGAGGCACACATGTACATTAATAATGTCAAAATGTTGTTTTTTTGTTAAGGTGACGTAGAAGGAGGAAATGAACAAAAAAATTTCAGTTCCACTAGATTAATAATTTCCTCCCATGTTCTAACATAAATTATTATATCTTAAATAATAGAGATAGATTACATGGGAGGTCAATCAGTTTAGAATTTTATAGTAGGGAACTATGATGACCTATGCTCGGATGCTACATGTGCTAGGGTCCATTCAGAAGATATAGGGGATCAAATGTCACTATATAATCCCATTGAGGAAAAGTGATTTTTAAAGATTGTTGGAATTATATTAAGGTGATATGGAATCATGTACATGTATTTCTATAGGGTTTAGGGACTATGTGAGGTTTCTATTTATATGGAAGGGTTATCTAACTCGGGATTTTTGTGTGGGGCCATGTTGGGTGAGTAATAAACATCCAAGTGGAAGTTAATTCATTTGGATGAATTTTTGGGTTTTTGGGAAATAATAAATAGGAAAGGATAAAGGTGGAAGAAGTAAAATTTATTTTTTAGTAGAATCTATAGATATGATAGTGGGAAGTTGCATCGAGCCACAATGACAAACAGCTTCCTTGTGGATTTATCCATCATTTTCCTACGTGTTCATCTATATTTCATCCTCTCCTATTATTCCTACCTTCAGTCATATAATAAGAAAATCACTAAGACTAAAATAATACATTCATATTCCGAATCTATCAATAATATTCCTATCATTAGGACACCCAAGGACCCAAAAGTAGATGTGGTTCATATGGGTGGGTTCTGGTTATAGTCTGTTCTCACAGGGGTTTACTGAACTATGATACCTTTAACAATAATGTGACAGAGAATGTGTGAGTGTTATTTATCTAGAACAAGTCTGATTCTTTTAGATTATTCATCTGATGTAGATCCATAATAGAAATGGATACGAACTGTTAAAATGAAATGTTTGAGGTTTGAAAATAGTAGGGAATATCGATGTAGGGAATTCTATATGTATTATTGATGGAAAGGGATATGTTTCATGAGTACCATAGATGGTAACCTAGATCAAAATATTATTTCAGATATAATGAATCGGGTTTTAGTAGAGAAGGAAACGATCATGAAGATTCATGTTCGGTTTCCCATGAAATTTTGGGTACTGTTCATGAACTATGCTGCCAACATTTAAAATCAGGTTTTTTTTAAAAAAAAGATTGAAATTTCCTATATCAATGCATTCAGTTCACTAGCTCCCTCCACATTGATTCAAAAATGAAAAGTTAGAGGCCATTTCTAAAAAATGTATCTTTATAGGTATGATGATGAATACTTTTGATTTCTGATCATGGTTAACAACATATGAATAATCTCTAAAATCATGAATTTTACATTTAATGATTAAATCTTATGGAACGATTAGAACCATGAATAATTTATATATAATATTAAATAATCAGAAAAATTATTTTTTTCATCTGAATTGGAGTCCAAAAGTTTTGGGATGTTGATGTATTCTATTAATTATAGAAAAAATATATTCTCAAAGAAGTATCATATGGAAGTCAGGCTCTGATGGTGTTTCCACTATCAAAACAACCAAAATTCATAGGGACTATGGGATCTCATCAGAGAGATCTAGAAGTTAAATTTAAAAAACTAGTGGTTCTAGAAGGATCAATTCCACATGGTTAGATAACGAGGTCTAAAATTATTCACTCATAAGTGTATATATATGAAAGAGATATGAACTACTTACTTCTCATAATTTATAGAGAACACGAAATTCAAAAGGAGGCTATCGGTCTATGTGACTTGAGTCAGTGAAAGTTATCCATGAGAGATGAAATGAATAACTTACATGTTTCAAGGACATGGTAGATTAAAAAATAACATTTTGGACATAGATTACTTAATTAAATGTAGGTTTATCAATTTAAGTAGGAGAAAAATTGTATTAGGAGGAAACATCAGAGACAATTCATAAATATTTTTTAGAAAATGGAAGGTGTATATTTTAATAGATATTTTATCTGGTTTTAAACATAGGACTATTAAAACCGTGAATGGAATAGTTTCCATGAATGTGTTACATATCGAGAAATTAGACGTTTATACTACTATCTTAAAGGAGATATGGAGTATGAGATTTACAATGAGCATGCAAAGGGTTTTTTTGGTGACACCCAATGAGGCTCTTGTGTGCATGTTAAAAAACAACATTTATTGGTTAAAACAAATACCAAGGTAGTGGATCCAAGAATTCAATGCAGTGATAGTGGTTGAAGAGATTATCTGATTGAAAAAAGATCATTATTATTTCAAAAAAATGTATGATCATGGAAACATTATCATTTTACCTCTCTTTGGGGATAGAATAATTATTTTTAGGCTGGTAACAGAAAAGAATGATGAGATGAAATATATAATATATAGTTGTTTTAAGATAAATTATCTTGATTGAATATAAATAATTTCGATTATACATATTATATGGGACATTATGTCCCAAACATTGTTCCAAAATTAGTGTGACTATTAGCAAAAGGTGTTTAAATGCTTGAGAATGAGTGAGGAAAAAATAGTTACTACTCCCTTGTTCAAAAACCATTAGCTATGTAAGTAAAATAAACATATAACAAATGAAAAGGATAAGTATATGTAAAGGGTTAAATTTTCATCGAATGATGGAAGTTTGTTGTATGTTATGGTTTGTATACGAAATTACATTTTACATGCAGTGGGATTTCTTTGCAGGTTTTTGGATAATCCCATAAGGGATCATTGATAAATAGTTAATTGGATACTCTGGTATATCAAATATTCTAAAAGGTTAGCAATTTTTTTTTACAATGGATGAACAACTATAGATATTTTTAGATTCATATGTTGGGGATGATGCATACATTATAAAAATTAACATTGATATTTTATTTACTTACAAAGGAAAATTTCGGAGTTGGATGTTGAAACATCAACTTGTAGATGAACTTCCAACAACATAAATAGATCCGGATGCATTAATTGATGTTGTAAGGAGTTTATTGGGATTAATGGGTTGTGGGAGGATCATGAAAAGAATGTAGAAGGTTGAAATTTTGTTTTGTGACTAACATAATGTGATATTTTGAACCAACAATCCAATGTTTCCCTCCCAGAAAAAACATATTCGGTCGAAGTATCACTTCAACCACAAGTTGATGGTGGATACAATGTTATATCTATGAAAGTTTGATATAGTTTAGAATTTTTTAGATTTTATTAAATTGGATTTAGTTTGGGATATACTAGGGTGATGTTTCACATTAGTTGGGATAAGATAAGCATAATCATTTTGGGGAACCATATAGATACAAAAGAAGATTGAGATAAGAAGAAACATGTGGAATCAATTAGAGGAATTAGTGGAAATGTTTGAAAATGATTCCCAGGTGGGATATTGTTAGGTTTATTCATGTGAAATTTTTTTTGAATAAGTGTTTGAAATTCTGATATGAGTATTTCTATATGTCCAATTTCCAAAATCGGAAGGGTGATGCTGGAGTAGTGAGACTGAGGTCTAAAAGTTCAGAGGAAAATGAAATAAAATTAAAATGGTGAGTCTATAAGGAGGTGAATATATGTTAATGACTAGTTTAGGGGTCAATTTTAATGTTACCAAAGATGTTACCAAAATTCCTTATGTTTATATATGGGTTATTCATAAGGATATGCAAGGGGAACTCATAATGTCCTCAGATTCATGAATTGTTCACAGGAAGGAAGGTTATGTTGGAAGATGAATTTTACATTGTTGGTGGTGGATCACAAATATCATATCCTTAGGCTTCTTTTGATGAAAATTGTAATAAAATTCAAATGATTGGGGAGTCTTGATGTTTTACCCTCATCTAGAAATGGTGGAAAACTATGATCATCTAGTTGGATCGCTATGCTCCATGATGCTACACAAAATCAGTGTGATAAATACCCAATCCCAATTTGAACTATACCAATTAAAGGATGGAATACTAACGATCCATCTAGAAATTAATCTTATTTGTTTTATTCTCAAATGTTGATAATAAATCTAATAATATCTCCCAAACTCATCCCTGACCTATGTAATACACTTGAGATGCATTGTTCTGAAGCTATCCATAACCATCTCAACCATACGAATTTGGTCTATAATATACAAATCGATTGACTAGTTTGTGTTAATTGCATTCATTTTTGGTCGCCAACACCTCTATTGGTGTGTGGGGTTAGTGAACTATTAGAATTAGTGAAGGTTATACTTGGATGAATCCCTACATGGAGATGATCTAGGGGTGAGTTGTTTGAATTGGATTTGTGTAGGTTATTAGGATGAGGAAAGGATTGGTGAAAGGCTTGGGGAATGATTGGGTGGTGTTGTGGGTAGTTTGGTTTTTTATTTTTGGTGAGTTCCCCATATATATTATCTATTATATGGGTTGGTTAATTTTTATCTTTTTATTTGTTGATAAAGTTATTGGTTCAATCCATGGTGGTAGGAATGGGGATTGTTGATGGTTATATGTTATTAGTTCAAAAGGGGATGTGTGTAGAGGGGATGTAAAGAGATTTTATGGATTGTTTTGGAAATATATATTGATTCAAATGAGTACGAAGAGGTATCGAGGTTATAGTCGTGAAATTTTGTTGTTGGAAGGTTGTAATAAGTATAGGGATGTGTGGAATTTTTGTTATATAGGATTTGGTAGTTTCAGTTTACTGCAAGAAACTGATGAGAACCAGATCTGGTGGATAGGTGCATCGATAACGAGGCCAATCAGAGATGAGTAGAGGAAGAGTTATAATGTGATTTAGAATTTTCCCAATTATTTAAATGATTCTAATTCATTAATGTGTGGCCTCAGTCGATGTGGTGTTTCGTACTAAGATCCAAAACCGTTTTATTTTTCACACTCAATCCTATGATGTTTTACTGCGTCAAGGGTGAATTTATCATGGTGAAACCATATTTGTGTGCTCCCATGTTATGGATTGTGGGGTGAAGTCAGGGAATGTGGCGTAACCTTTGAAAATTAAGGTTTCCATAATGTTTCCCAATAAAATAATTACAATATCAAAAATTACTACTATGATGAAAATAATATTTGGATTCCCTTTATTGAATATTTTGAGGTCGGACTACGGTATGGACATACCCAATGAAAATTAATCGTTTCTCTTTTCTAGGAACCATTATTTTTAATATTGTGGTGTCTCATATTATAATGTGGTTACCATATATTTGATTTTGGCATCAATTAATTACTAAGTGATAAATCTAGTTGTGTTGTGGGAATGGTTTATATTATCCCTTAATTAATAATCCTATAAATTTTGATTTTTTCTCCTTTAGAGCTTCAGTTGGTTAGTAGCGGGGTGTACCAGAGAGTATCCACATTATTATTTCCAAAAAGTCCCTAACATATCCAAATGTAGTGTGAATTTTTTTAAAAGTTAACATACTGGGTTTCTATCTCATCTATAGATTCATTTAATTTTAAGATATCGTCATACCTTTTCCCCATTAAAAAATTTTGAGATAGGACACATCCATCTTAGAGATTTTCAATATAGAAATTAAATCACAATCCATTTAAATTGAATGAAGTTTCATGATCTCTTTGGATCTCATTGGATACATGTATAAATTCAGTGATTACTATGAACGATATGAAATAAAATGGCTTTAATTTCCCTTGAAAAAATATTAAACATGAGTAAAACAAAATTACCTTTTCATTGAGTGTGAATTTTCATCAGTTGACCCATCAGTCATGAAACTTCATGGTTTTCTATTTTTAAATATTTTAATTATCATATTAATATATCTGGACATCTTCTTATTCATCATGTTACATGGGTCTCTTCTTCCACTCTTGCTATGATTCCATGTTCACTTTTTTCTTGACCTGATATGATCGATTTTCAAGCTCTACTAGTAAATGGAAAATCAACCCATAGATGATACTTAATGAGGTCATACAAGTTGGTGTTTTGAAAACAGTCATGTATTCTATTAAATAATCATTAATCCCTTTTTCTAGACTAAAAATCTTATACCATATTTTTATCCTTAAATATCTCATTATTTTGGTGAGAAATTAACTTTTCCAATAGTTTGTTGGTGATAAGGGGTTTTGGGATCAAGTTTATCAGAGTCGAGATTATTCCATAGGATCAAAACCTCGGGTTTGTATTGTTTCTCCTATACTAATATCAAGATCATAAGTGTCTTCTTGAGTTTTCTACATTTAATTTATGGATCCATATTTGATTTGAAAATAATAAAACAAACTAATTTTTTTACATAACTAAAAAATTATTTGAAATTAAAAATGACACAAGTCACATAATAAAAAATTCATAGTATAAAATAATATAATTAGTAACACAAAAAAATTTAACCAAAATGAACATGCTAAAATGGATAAAAAACCACAAAAAATAAACATTGACTAGATGAATGAATAATATTCTTGGAACAAGAAAAATTTGCATGTAATAAAAAAGGCATATAAAAAATTTCACAATTTGAATAAAAAATGGCACTAAGACACAATACAAAAAAACAAAATGAACAAAAAAAGAAATGAAAATGAGTATTTGGGGCCAGTTTGGGGATGGATAACCATGAATCACTTTAAAAATTGTCCAAAACCCCTTCTTTATATAATATAGATGTCGATGGATATGTGTTGGGAGGAAGAATTTTAATAGGGGAATGTTATTTTAGAAGATACTAAGTGTGAAAGTTCTGTTTTTTGTAAAACAGTAACCAAAAACATACTTATTGGCCTTTTTAGAAATCTCACGACCCAATGATCAAACCTTCCCACTGAGTAGTCATGAATTACATGGTGATCTTACCATGAAAATGAATCCAGTCACATTGTAATGTAATGAAGGAATATGTGATCCTAGGATCATATGATCATATTTTCTAGATTGATAGTTTGAAAAAACATATGGTATTGTATCAAAATCCATAATTTTTGTGTAATCCAAGTAACTAGTGATTATTTAAATGGACAACATGATAGGTTATGAGTAATAATGTAATTCCAAACAAAGATAAATATTATTGCTCATGACTTAAATAACTGTATAGCTATGTTACGTGACCTTATCTCAACTTTATTCCATTTGGAAACATAATCCATAAACACTAGAATATATGTGTTTCTAATGGAGCTCCTGAAATTTCCCATGAAGTCAATTCCACATACATCTAACACTTCGACATTGAGAATAGCATGTTGTGATACCTCTGAATTGTTTTCTATTTTACCATCCATTTAAAATTGATCACAACTTCATATGAACTCCCTTTTATCTATATGGAGGGTAGACCAAGTGAATACACTTGGTAAAATCATGGACACTGTTATATTCTATCCACGATGTTCTTCAGTAGGCGATGATTGACAAATTTCAAGAATGTTTTCCACCACAGAATTGGACACACCACCCCATTCCATTTCCACATTGCTTGAGAAATAAGTGATCATCCCAAAAATAATTTTATATATTTAATAATAATATATTCCTTTATGAGGGTTAATTTCACAATTTTTTATATAATCTCATTTGGGGACTAATAGACACTGTTTATTTCCTCCGCATCTTTAATATTTTTCAACTATAGTCTCAATAAATGATTTCCCATTGCATCCAATTATCCATTGCAATATTTTATCATTATATTAAACACTGGTAGTAATAATATCCACTAAATATGCTATGTATTTTCATATTTTTTATAAAATACCTCAAATCCACACAATCTATAAAGATAATTTTCATATAGAGTACCAAATATGATATAAACATGCCAAAATCAAATGCAATTATTAAAATATCATTTTTAATGGAAGTGAAATTAATTTTGTATTCATTGAGTATGCATCATGGATAATAAATTGGTTAAAAATTATCAATCCAATGTCCCAATGAATATACTATAGTAAATTTACTTGCATCACACATCAACTCAAAAGTATTCTCCAAATTTGTGGAAATCATGATTGGGGAAACCATGAGTTCCTTATTCAGAGTAATGAATGAATACAAGAATGAAACATCAAAGCTGAATGAAATATTATTCAAAATTATATCATTAAGTCGAATGAATATTTTGGATAAAATTTTGACCATGCAGTAGAAGTTCAAAACCCCATGTTTTTTGGGTTGTAAATTCGCAATGAAATTTGAATCTTTCATCCATTGAGAGGTTTGTTTTGAGATACATGTCTTGGATATAGGTTTTTATCCTCAATAAAACCTAAATATGTGATTTTATACATGTATTGAGTATTAGGGAAGGACTTGGGTGTTAAAGATGATTTTAGGGTTGGTTTGGAATGATAAGGATTTTAATAATAACACCAATTAACCATTCAAAGTAGGAACCAATGTTTTATGATGTGAATGTATGGGAAAATGGGATTTCCCCCTCACCAGATAAGTCTCACTCTATGAACTAGTGTTGGGATTTTTTTAGAAAAAATGGTTCAATATAAAATCTAATTTAGATTCCCCTCTAGTTTTCCTCTTGGAAGACTACACGACTAGAGAGTAGTTGATCCCCAAATCCCCCTTCCATTCCCGTAACACCCGAATGGTTCCATAGAGTTTCAATATACCAATTGATTGTTGAATTTTTTTACCATCCCTATATCATTATAACTCTTATATTTTTTTGACATTTAGTCCATTATTCTTGTTTTCTTAGGGATTATTTCACCATATCATTAAAAAATTAGCGCGACTCATTTATCTCCCATGTGCCTCTCATAGTGGATGCATTTTGGGGACATGATCATGCCATTATTCATCATCTTACGTGATCTATGTTTTTTATTTTATTTATTTATGTTTTCTAATGATTTTTTTGAAATTGGATGTCTATTCGGTGTGATAATTTGGGGCCTTTTCTTGGAATAGGATCAGGGGTGCATTAGGTGTGGATCCCACCTCGTTGATTGTGGTTTTAGTATCGATTCATTTTATAATAAATTTAGCATCAATTATGACTATTTAGATTAATTTGATTGATGAATTAAGATTTATATAATTATAGGAGGAATATGGATTAGGTTTGGGTGCTTGTGTGAAGTAGATTGTACCCATGGACAGAGATTCCACGAAAAGGTTATAACGAGGTTATATTGGTGAGTTTTTATCCTAACTGAATTAATAAGTAATTTAATTACTAATTTATGAAATTAAATTTTATAATTAATTATGAGTTATTAATAATAAGTTTTGTGGTTATGGCCACTTAGATATTTTCCATTGGAGTTGTAGATCTGTGTATTCAAGCCTAGTTTGTGATCATCGACCTGAGAATAAAAGGAAAATGGAATAATTGAGGCAAGTGACCTCTATATTAATATGAAACTTTATATTTTGGAGATTTTATGCTCATGTATGAACATTTTTATTAATGAATACTTATTGACAAAATTTTATGATTCTTCAATAAGATTGGTATGGGATTGTGTTGACTTAATAGTTGAGATGTAATTTATAGATTGCGAAACGATTTGATGGGGGAATTTGGTTGAATGAGGGTTAGTGACCCCATTTATGGTTTTCTAGATATCGTGTGGTTATTTTCACCGAAATAGAGTGTTACATTCTAAATTATGTTATAAAAATGGGTTTTGAATCAAATGCAAATTTAAGGGAAAATGTTTTTTTGATAGGGGGTTTGAAATGTTATCTCAAAATGAGGATGGTCTTATATAAAATAATATTTTGACATTACCTTATCTAGGGGAATGACATGGAAATAGTTATATGCAATGAATTTTTAAAATGGATTGAAATGTTTATTTTGAATTGTTTTACAAAGTAAATGATATAGATCATATGTCGAATTGTTTTGGTTTGATTGGAATCATACGAGAGAAACCCTATATTCCAAATATCATGTGATTGTCAGAATTTCCATATGTGATTTATTATGGATTTTGTTTTTAATAATTATGTGTGTGAAATCAGTATACATATAACAAAATATCTTATTTTAATAAAATCATATGATTGACCAAGATTGTTGTGACAGACCGTTAGAGGGTAAAGACGAGTATGAAGGAACCAAGCGATGGTTGAAAGAAATTATGACTGGAATGATGGGTCATTCCATGGAAAAAAACATGTGATCCTAGAACTCATTTAGGATGTCAGGGTATTTATGTGATCTTGGATACCCTAGTGGGTTACCCAATACTATTTTGACCTTTGAGAGAGTTCATTTGAGATGCAATTAGTTTAGATTACTGTTGTTACCCAAGAACTTGAATGTGATGTGTGATATAGTAATGTCCATGATAATGATGGGTTATGAACATGAGAGGTCGAACTCTATTATATGGTGTGGGTTTAGAAATATCCACAACTCATCAAGATTAATTTCCTTTGATAGTTTGGGTGGGATTCATTGCCAATCAAGATTATATAGGATTAATTAGATTTCATTGAAATTCTCCTTGTATCTGGCATTCATGCCTGATATTGTTTGGAATTTCTCAGACGAGTTCCTCAGATTTCAATGAAGTAATGATTTGGAATTTTATAAATTATTATTATTATATATGCATGGATAATTTATATTGATTTCTTTAATTATTTCATTACAATTGGGGACTTGGGATATGATCCCCCCATTAATTAACTTCATTCTTGATTTGGATTGTATAGGGCATGATCCTATGAATTTTCAAGTGAGTATAATGATATTGTTTGTAATGATTTGGATGAGTACCTTCAATTCCTAAGGACAACTAGTTTGAAATTACTTAAATGAGTTACATGGATTATGATATGCTACTATTTGGATTTCTCATGACATGATTCTAGGGATCATTCCTGAGACTGATACTATTAGATTTCTTAAGGTAATCCACTAATGAATTTGTGCATACAGTTGTTACTTTATTTAACCATGTGAACTATTTTGGTTCAGAACAATTTCCTAATGCACATAGAGACACCCTGTCACTATACTAAGTATATTTTATATCAGTTTCTCTTATTTGGTTAGGAATTGGTCCCTGGGGTGGTTATATATGTTTAGAGACATGATTTACTTTCTACAAAAGAATATTGATGTACAGTGTGTATTATTACTCTCAGTGGGTGTTTTGAACGATCATTAATTCATCCTATATATTTATTCCATAGAAATACAATTGATCACAACAATTAAAAATAATTATTGAGGTATTAAGTATTTACTTCTCGTTTTTTGGACTCATCTCTTACCCACATGCCTGGAATGAGTTTCAACATACATTGGTAGATCTTACTATTTTATGGTAGGACATAGGTATTTCATGGAGTTAGACACATGGTAAAAGTTTATAAATTCATGCATTTTGTGTATTCATATGGAATGGTATTTTTTTGATGTAGACCATTATTAATAAAATTTATTATGGTCACTATGTTTCAACTAGTTGTGTCTATTACTTGATCTATAGTATGTCTAACTAGATTTTCCATTTATTTTCAAAGGATATCCGAACAACTATTCCCTTTAACTTTTTTATCTTTATATAATTCTTGTTATATATAACTAATATCGTTTCCATGTTATATATGATGCATCATATTGACCATTTACTACATTATATTACAGACTAAAAGGGCCCATGGGATCCTTGCTTTATTTCTAAACGTTTTTTGGATTTCCATTATAAGGATCTGTTGTGAAAAATTTTCATTATAATTGGGAATAAACCTTAGTGAATTATATCATAGGAAATAGTCTCCTCTGGGAAACTATAGGCCCACACTACTAGTCAGAAACATCTAATGTACAGAGAAGGGCACATGAGGTCAAGTCATGTCCCTACACTAGAGTAGTTCGGGATGTCTGGGAATTTCAATTGTCACTTTTATTTTAGTTGGATCAACATAAATTACCTATCATTATATATTATTCCAAATAAACCTACCTTCATAAAGTATAACATGCCTTTTTTGTAATTCACAACCAAAATCTTTTCTTCACATATTTTAAGTACAAAATCATCATTGTGTGAACACATTATTGGATCTCTATAATAATAAAAAAACAACCATTGAAATTTTTTGTTAGTCCATAAATATTTTTGTAAATAAATATGGTAAACATTTGAAAATATTCATGTGAATTTAATATGTAAAATTATGTGAGACAATAAGAAATAGTTATATAGGTAATGTAAATGTTTTTTTCTTTGTGAGTCAAATCCACTGATGTGTGGTTCTAAATTGAGTATGAATCATAAAATAAATAGAACTAATGGATGAATATTCTTTTTAGGATTTGATCCAAGAATAGTAATTGAATGTGATACATAAATATGTCTATATTGAGAGTCTGTTAGTCTAAAATTACTCTCTATTTTGTATTGTTTTTTACACGAATTATCTCATCACCTGTGTTATTTGTCATAGTCATTCCTCCAATATTTTCAATAATATGTAATGGGATCACCCATTTACCATTTAATGATCTAAAATATAATAGAAACAGAATTTATATTACAATGTTATTTTTATCCACTACATTCATTAGTGGTGTGAGTTTCTTTTGTGGTTTTCATATTGAATTATTTACTTCCTCTAGTTTAAATTTATGTGTGGAAACATTTGGGTTAATTAATTTTTTGTTGGAAAAACCCCATGTGATTTTCCTCTTTAGCTTTTTTCAAGTACGAATTATTATTAACCATTATAGTATCCTATTTTATAAAACATTATCACCATAATTTATTAATCTATAATATCAATTATGGAATTGGTCTCATGATTACTAAAGGGATGAAATCTTAGAAATAATCCCTTAATAGTTGTTTTATCTAAAGAATTTCTTCAACATATTTTCCATTCTATGATTATTTTTTTAAATTCATCTTCTTAATAAGTTACAACATGTTTTCGTCTTATTAAAGTTGGTAGTACATGATGGATGGCTTATATTCAATAAAAATTATAACCTGATAGTCCTACGACCCATTCCTATGGCTGATAGTCTTATTGTGGTCCAAAGTGACTTGTTCATAAGTAACACATAAAATAATCCTTCCATAATGAAATCAATTAAATATTTTCTAGTGGCTAGGAGGGGTATAATAAGAATTACTGGAAATTATCTATCTTCAATATTGAGATTCAAAAAATAGTCAAGGAATATGAATTTCCTCACCTTTACAAGAAAATCTTCATGAATTCTTCAATAGTAATTTTCCGTTCAATCTATATGATAGAGTTTGACCCATATTCATTTTCATTAGTATAATACAAGATTATATGGAACAGTTATGTGAATTGGATTTACCCTTTTACCCAATTCACAATGTTCCTTTGTAAATAATCATGACACAATTTCAAATAATATGGAAATTATGTATGGATCTCAAAAGTTTAGAGAGATCTTCCTTCGAACCATTATTATAAACTCTTCACATAGAGAAATAAATAAAATATCTTCTAACTTCTTCTACTTTTTATAGAATCTCCATTAAAAACATTTCATAAGTTGAAATTTTTAAATAGCTTCTAGAGAATGTATGTTGAAATAGATTTTTTTTGGCAATTCTCCTAAAAAGTTTTTTATTTTCATTAATCTATTACTTTCCTCATCGTTTAAGAGAATATAGGATGGGGTCCATAAGATTATGTCTTTTTATACTCCTCCTAATCATCTTCTATTACTTTTCATCATTTTTCATCTTCTATATTTCTTTTATCATCATTTTTCTCATTCATTTTTTATTTTTCATTCACATCATTTATTCCACTCAATCATCCTTATTTTTATCCTTTTCCTCCGAAATCTACCCACTATGAAGTATCATAGCCTTCATCTCCTCCAATGGGTTTTTCTCTATGATACATAGTAGTGTTTCAGGTAATCTATATGATAATTATTGAGCTATTTTCCCATATTTATTCTTTATTTTTATAAAGTATATTGATTATTCATAAAATAGTTCATTTTTTTAATTCTCTATTGATCTGACTTCCGATTTACGACAATAATTATTCCCTTAAGGGATTTCCTCAAGGGATGGGAAAGAGTTTGTGGCTAGAATTACTATAGAATCTAATTGAGTTGAGATCTAGGGGGTGGAAATAGTATGAATGTCCCCAATATTTTTTATTTATATGGAAATTAGTCTTATACTTGGTGGTAGATGAAATTATTGCAACATTTCTATTATTTCTTTCCCAAGTTTGGTTTTTTATTCGGAGGAACCAACCTACCTTGATTATGAGAATTCTAGTACTGATTGGTGATAATTATATATTATATAGTTAGAATTAAATAGTTGATTTTATTTGGAACCATTACTTCACTCTTAGTTTGCATGTGGCTAATAACACATCTCATAAAGTTGTGAAACCGGTTTGGGTGATAGTAGGTTTGGATGTTATGGTCACGTAGGTTCCACTAAAAATTATAAGTTTTCTATATTATTTTCCAATTTATTCACTTGGATAACAAAGAATTTATTTTCTTATACATGATCGAATACTCTCCTTGGTGTAAAACCATCACTACATAATAAATTATCATTATGAGTGATCTCATTAAAAATTTGTCATGAATCATTATAGGTTTTCATAATAAATCCTCCATTGACTAAAGCATTGATCGTGTCTCCTTAAATGGACTATAAAACATAATAGAATTATTTTATTAATTGAGAAACATCAAGATGATGATGTGGGAACTTCCACAATAGCACTTCGTATCTATAAAATACATTAAATGCCAATTCTATACCAATTTGACCAAAATTCATGATATCATTTCACATCATCCTTGTTATATCTAGGGGATTGTATTTTTCCATGAATCTCTTTCCAACATGTCATAAGTTATGATGGATCCAATAAATTAAATCACAACAAGTACCTTTCCTAATCTTAGAGTGAGAATTTTAATACCCTTAATTTTATGACATTCATGGTTACTTAATTATTCTTAAACATAAACAATTAATATTAATTATATGACATTATTAGTTCAATATCCATACTCGAGTTCAAAACTTCCAGCCCATGTTAAACCCTCTTCATCCTGGAAAGAACCCAATGGACACATCATTTCATACCACCAAAAAAATCATCGATGAACATTCCCCTCCCATGGGAGGATTCATCCTTTGTATCTATAGACAAGTGAACCCCTGTCATGATAGTTGATGAGTCATCAAATAAAATGACCTCGACCCTCAATCAACACAACATCAATCAAAATGGTATTAAACATATGATATATAATCATGATATCAACAGAAATTGAAAACAACATCAATATACATGGAATAAACCATATTATTGACTGACCAAATTGTAGACACAAACATTATATTATAAATTTACATTTTTCCAAACAACTTGACTCATATGATCTAATCCCATAATATTGAATGACAAAGACTTATACATTGAATCGATTAGAAAAAATACAAAAAACAAACAAACCATTATTGATATGGTGTCAATCTATTTAGTTGAGATGATCTTAATCCAATATATTGATCTATATTTTTTGTTTATAAAATTTTTCTTAGCCAGACCGATTTTAAATAAATCTAATTATTTGTTTATTGACATGATCTCAACCAATAACATTAATGGAAACATTCTATACCCATAATATTTAATGGTAGTGTCACAAAATATAGAATTGGTGCCTCAATTGTCTTGATAGATGAATATATGCACTACATATTTCTTATATTTTAACATTTTTCAAATAGGGCCTATCATGAAGGGTTTTCAAAACCCAAGAATACCTTCCAACCATCATTTGGTTATTATAAACTAAAAATCATTCAATTGTATTGGATGTTAAACATCCTATATTCATCAATTTTTTAGGATTCTAATATGATCCTTTGCCATCTAAATATTTACTAGGCCATATCAAACAAAATTTGAAAACATCATGTTTCTCTACTCATAATTTCCCCATATTGTAAAATTAATCCAAGTTATTATGTGGACTTGTTAGGAAATAACTATATTAAAATAAGGATCATCATGTATGTATATAATTCCACAAACTTAAATGTTGAAATATATATGGAGGCATATTAATGTAAAAATATGCAACTATGTGTACAAATACACGCAATATTGTGTCATACTTAACCTCCATTTAACACATCAAAAAATGTCGTGGAAGAAAAAAACCCATATATGAAATAGTAATAGACATCACATTATTCCATGAGTCCCTTTATTCTATCTATGTATCACCACTATACTCCCTGCATATTTTTGAATAGATAAATCTACTTTATTTATGTTTCTAGTTCTTGACAAGTAAAAAGTTTTTTATTTCATTTGATTATTGACGCATTTAGTTTGACCCAATTAACATTATTTATATTTTGGATCCAATTTTATTATCCTTTATACAAAAAGAAAAACCTTGATATAATATCTTTTGATTTGAAAATTGTGATTCATCTTCTAGTATTCCTCCATTCCTTTTATAATTGTGCCTTTTCCCCATGCTTGATCAATGATAGGGATTTATCTAGTATTATGATCCATTTCAGGTCCCTCAGTATAACATGGTGTTTCCAAAAAGTGTTATAATGCTATTACCACATTCTATATTTATAATCTAGATCATATGGTAGAAAACCAATAATTTGGAACATTTAAATTCTCCACTTTTTACATTAATCACCATAAGAGGTAAACAATGATTCACTACCATCATTCATCATGAATGATAAAACCTAGCTTAAATACATAAGACATGTGTTTTCAAAAAATATTTCCTTGAATAGTGTAAAAAATAGTAATTATCATGTATAATTATATCACTCACAAGAGAGGCATGCGCTTCACACCCTATAAGTTAAATGCAATCCAAGACACAAACCATCGAAGTCTCAACAATAGTCAAAATCCAAGCATAATTAATGAAAAACTAGAAAAATTTTGATTAATGAAAATTTAAAGGTTATACAAAAAAACTTCAAACAATAAATCTAATAAAAAATAGAGCTTACCCTTTGGTATATCTTTATACAAGTCAAGTAACAACTGATTTTTCAATTGGTCTAACACCTCATGTTATATCAACCCACAATAAGATAAATTTGTAACATGGCCACTAGAATTTCATCACATGAGTTCAATTTCAAGAGAGATTATATCATTAATAGTTGGTCACCTAGAGTAATTACTCAATATCAAACCTAATGAATTTATATAAAATGAATAATATGATTGAGACATATGACACATCATATCAACATAAATTCTTAGTTACACCCATATTATAATATTATTCCCAACATCAATATATTTTTGTTAATCTATATTCTCCATTTGGGGATATGGATGGGAATGTATTTTTTTAAATTGATTGGATGATAGTTTATGAATTCTATTAATTAATTTTTCTATGTCACACTCATTAATATTAGATTCATCCCCACCAAAATATCAGTATAATAGGTTGCAATAAAATATATTTAGGATACAATGATAGATTGTTACTCTACACTTATACATAGTGGATAATAACCCATGAAGTGAATTTGGAATCAAGAGTAATAGAGGGAATTTTTTGTTATGCACCAACAATGTGATTTTGATACTTTGGTAAGACATGAGATGAATATCAATTTATGAGAGGGACTAATAGTTCTTTGAATTGATTTAATGGATTTTTCCATCCAATGGTGGTTCTATTTAATAGGTATAGTTAGATATATTCAGAAAATATATAATGATCCATGGTATTTGGTAGACACCCAATCCATAAAGGCATGGATTATTAAGAGGATCTAACATGATTGAATTAGTGTCCCAAGTTATTGTCACAAAAAATGAATCTGTTTGATAGATCATGCTAGATCTAATCGATGGTTCATATTGTATTAGTTCATTAAAATAGACCGACCTATCATGCGTACTCATTTAGAAATGTGCCCCAATTTTTACAGTCGAATGATCATAAGGAAATATTAATGCACCTTTAGACACCTTGTTTAGTAGTAATGTGAAAATTGTAAAGTGTTTGGTCAAAGCACCACATTATGAGATCAAGCATGTACGCCAAATTATTCCATCATAATTTTTCATTTTAAATAATTATAAATTTCATCCCCATAATAAAGTGGACTTAAATACATGAAAAATTTCAATGTAACATTCTAACATGTCTACCCCTTTAAAAACGAAAAATAAATAGATTTTTATATTTTATAAATTATTCAAAAAATAAAATAAATTCCAACATTTAAAATATTTAAAAAGGTTCTTTTGATAATAAGTCATCCTAATCTCTTAGGAACAAATTTTATAAAAAAATTATTATTTTATTATTAACCTTTATATAGTAGATAAAAAAATATGAATAGATAAAGAGGTGGGAAGTGTATTGAACATGTAACTCTTTTTAACATATGGATTGATAAAAAATTCTAGTTCAAATCTAATTTTTCAGTAATCTACTCATTAAAACAATTATGTCCATTTGTCACCAACACTTTGATGAATAATTGAAATACAATGTAATTATATCATTGGAGTAACACCACTCTTACATTCACATAGGTGAACCAAACAAGTGTTTACCTTTATTCAGCCCTTATTTGATATCCATGTTTCTTTAGGTGTTTAAAAGTCTTCACCTTTTTCTAATTAGAAAAAAACCATTCTCATTGAATTTAAATTAATTTTGGCGTTTCCTTTACACATATGAAATAATTTTCTAAACTTAAATTAGATATGTAAGGTTATCACATATTAATATGAGGTATCATCATTGGGAAATTATTAATGGTGAATTTAAGACCATAGTTAAGGGATTTTTTTATATAAAACTTTTAGAATGTTCCATAATTATTAGACCAATCATTTTAGATCACAATTTTACAATTCCAATAGATATGATACCATAGTCAATTAATTTCATCACATAGCTATGTTAGAGACCAATATATCCTGATTTTCAATTATATGTATTGTTATATGTGTTATTCAACATTTCTTGACTGTAATAATATATAAAAAATAAATATTTTAGTATAAGACACATCGAAAGTTTTGATAAAATAGATATCATACATTATTCTTCATTTACTATAGTTTTTTGTGAAACAAACTCAGAATCCATAATAGAGTTTCTTTGTATGTTTTTTTCTTCGATACATAAGATATTCCTCCACCTGAAAGTGTAAAAACCAAACCTATTATTGAAGTGTTCTTGATTTAAATTTGTATTTTGACTTTATATTTTTTTAAATTTTGAAGTGTAAGGTAATGTATGATTATAAATGAATGGTGATGGATTCGAGTATCAACCAAGGGAAAAAAATGATGTCCCTACCATTGACCATTTGGATGGAAAGGTTCTAGGATAAAAATTATAACATTGGACCATTACTAATGTATTATATGATGAGACAAGAGTAAAGTGTTATTGGTAAAGAGGAATTGTACACTACATAGCACATGTAATTAGATAATTATGTCATCGAAGAACGGAATAAATTACATGATTGAATGTGCTGATCATCATGGATGAACCTCACAAGTGTTAAAGGAGTTTCAGTACTATCTACCACAGGTTATGGAAGATTTAAAGTTATATATTCATAATGCAACATGATAAATACCATATTAATGAAGATAAATTCAATAATAAAATGTAGGATTTAAGACCCGTGAATTGAGATAATCCCATACAAGTGAAATACCATTATTGACTGATGAAATTACTGTATCCTATACTAGAGTAAATGTTTTATAGGGGAAGGATTTAGTATATAAGATTCCTAGAGATTATTGAAGAAGGATATATATTTAAATATTATTTGATGTTAAAATTTTGACTATGTATTCCTATCATATGTGTGATACATGCTATAGTGTAGGTTTTATCTTACTCAAAGTGTATGTGTTTTAAACTCAATGTATGTGAAAATTTACTATAGATTAAATGTAACATTTAGTAGACCACAAAAATTTATAAAGGACACTCATTGTACGTGTGATAAAATATGAATGTATGTTTTATTTGTAGTCAGTTTATGTCTGTTTCCTACTAATCATAAATGTTATTGAATAATTTATGTGTACTCCACCTCAATATAGGTTCCATATTTCCTAGTGTAGAGGTGATATTCATAAAAATTGTATGATGTGCTACAACATACATGTCATTATATAATATTTTTGAGTTTTTCTTCTGAATAAAAACATGGATTTCTAGATTTATAATTTTATTTAGGGGACTGAATGAGATGATGAAAGGTATATACCTCCAGTATTTATATATAAAAAACATGTAGAATATTTAGTGATTTATGATAGAGAAAAATGTGAGAAGACGACATTCAACCATGGAAAGGTAAGACCAATTAAATATGATAAATGCTGTTTATATAATTCTATAATTATAATGAAATTGAAATATGATAATATTAATGTTGTGAATTCAAGTTATAAACATCACGATTATATATTTTGGAATGATCCGAGCATAATAATGAAGTAGGATCACCTGACATGATACAATCTATTTTAAGCGACCCACTCTTAGGATTTTATCCCATAGGCCATCAAGTTTCATCACTTAGGATAAATGACTCATGTTTGGGAGGATTTCTGATCACGTTGAAATTCATTATTTATTTCCACCTTTACACCATTGTATAAAAATGATTTTAATTTAAAAATAAAAATATAATAACAAATTACAAAAAAAATTTGATTAAATAATTTTATTTTTATAAATTTTATGAAATATAATGACATTTTTTTGAGGATTTCATTTTTTGTGGAGGTTATTTGAAGAGTCCATGATGAAATTCAACCAAAACGAGCCCAAACTGGGCAAGAACCCATGCATACTTATGGGATTAGATATTTACTATTGATAATACCTATATAAAAATTGGATAAAACTTTGTGGAAGAACATAAAAATATGTGTGATGAATTTATCTATAAGTCCATAAAGCCCAATTCATGCATTTGGAGATCCTAATTTGGCTCACAATGATAAGAAATTCTAGAGAAGAAGATTGGACCACTATTCTAAATCTGGGCCATAAAACGGGCCTCAGAGATCCAATTGGGAGGATTCCACCTCTATTTGATAGATTACATGAAGTAACACCTATCTACCTAATTTCAAAACAATTTATCACTTTTATTTATTCAACCAGTGGAATAATATTTGTGGAAAAATATTTCATTAACATGTCACATGCACCCCTATACAATTGAATTTCCATGGATGCAACTTTCTAAATTTCATTTTAAATTCACTCCATTGATCATTGGAAATTTTGGAATGACCAGGGTTAAGTGTGTTTCTAATTTAAGTTCTTTCATCATCCATTTTCATCATCTTCTACATCATGTACTTATAGTCCACTTAGTTATCAAATTGGGTGGAGTTTTTTGTTCTAATCTTGAGATCAATGATTATAATACTTGGATGGTAATTCGAATTATAGGTTTTTCTAAAATATTATTCAATTATAGCTTTATAATTAATTTTTTATCTTGGTATGGTAAAATTATAGTAAAATGAAAATGAAACCTCATGCATTCATGTATAACTCAGATCTAGTGATGATTTGAGAACCCTTATATCTTTTATCACCCCTTCCATTTCATGAGTTTGCATATGGATTATGTCAATTGATAAATCCTATAATATTGGTCCCATGAATATTTATATTTCGGTATTGTAGAGAATTATTTCATTAACATAAATCTTGTTATATCATCACATTGTTGATGTGATGCCCCCACTTATTTCAGATCTTACATAAATTCATTTTTTTGATTATGAGAGGTATCTGGTAATCAATATCATTGATCAATAAAATACCAGATGTTAACCAAGTATGAAACCACATACCATACAAGTTTAATTGTTTATAAATCAATTAATAAATGATCATTCCCACATACCATGAGAGCGATGATGGATGAGCATCATGGGACACTCACATGGGTTGACCATGATTTCTCAAACCTATTTATCTCACTTATTAATATAGCTTCAATTTCAATTTTAAAATCCAAAAAACCCATAACATATACTCATGTTATCTATTTCATAAAAACATAATAAAAAACCACTAATTTAATTAATGATCAATGTATACATAGAGAGAAGACCTAAGTTTCCTCCTATACGGTAGAAAATATAGTAACAAATATTTATAATTTGATGTTCTTGATAATGAAATAAAATTTTTGAACTATTTTTGGGGAGCTAATATCCTATTTTCCAGTTTCATTATTTTTTTTTTTTTTTTTCTTACTCCTTTCAATATTTCCCCCTTCCATTTTGATTATATTTGTGCGTATATTCACTATCTCTCTCTTATCTCTCTTTATCTATAATCATATAATATAGATTTATATATTTTTATATTTTAATTATTCTTAATTTATTAATTTATTAATCATCCTTTCTAAAATAATGAAAATAAAAAAAACATCAAAACATATTTTCATGACTGGATATAGAAAATAAAAACAGCTTGAAAGAGACCCATAAATTGAAATGACTATTCAGTATAAAATGTATGTCGTCTAGAGTATGATATTCATGTAAAATTATTGAAACCCATGTGGGACATCATGTGTCTCTAAACCAATATTACATTGAACCAAATAAAACCCCAATAATTATGACAGCAAATAACCATACCTTAAATGAATTGAGCATCCCAAGTGTCAGGTATAGTCCTACATACATCCAATGCCATAAGAAGGTACCCAACTTTAAGACGATATCATGCTTATCCACCTCCTTCCATTATTCCATGGTTTTCTTTGTAAAAAAACTCACAATTATATCAAGGAGTTTCACATTGAGTGGTCCACTATGAAACCCCAAAATCTTACTGGGGACCTCATTATGTTTAGGTCTATTGTTTTCTCCCTTGATATTGTAGAAAAAATCTAGATATACAATATGCCTATAACAATTTGGGGATTAAATGATCATAAATGACTCAATCTAGATAATTTCTTCCCTTCTTCCCAAACTGTATCAATTAGAAGATAAATTCATGGCATTAAGCAATCACCAGGAGAGACCCTTCATGAATATTGGGAGCTAATAAAAGAATGTTGTTAAATATTTCCATACGACTAAATTAGTGAACAATTGTTATTTTGGTACATCTATGAGTGACTTGTCCACATATATCGAGGAATGATAGATGTTGCAGCTATTGGTTCCTTAAGTGATAAAATTCATGCCACTTATCATTACTTAGTAACCAACATGTATCAAAATGTGCATCAATTTGGTAAACAAGAAACTTTAACCTCTCAAGGAGTTCATGAGGTAAGTAATTAATCCCACGAATAGGAGGTATATAATAAAAATGATGATATGAACACACTTATAAGAAAATTACCTAAAGTACAAGGTAATTCACACTATCCACCTATTAAATTGTATTTTGTTATTCATTATGATAAAACTCATTTTTCTGACCACTTTCTACAACTTCAAGATTCACCTAACTCTTGTGTAGTATTATTTTTTGGTATCCATTTATAGTAAGTAAATCCCATCATGCAAGATATATTTAGTCCAAATCCAAATTATGGGTGGAAGTAACAACCACACAAAAAATAATAAAGAAACTTGGGATACCCTAAATAGAACTCATATCAATAAGGCCAAGGTATAAAACCTCCTTATCCTTCACCATCTTGAAAAAATAATCCTCCTTCAAAATTTGAACATAGAATCAAGGACATGGGGAATAAAATGGCATCCAAGAACATATAGTTCTAATATACCATGAAATCATCTTTTAAATACCTAAAACTCAAATAGGAAAACTAGAAAAACCCATCGATGAGGTAAAGATGCCCAGTTATGAAAAATAACCTCCCAACATATTTCTAATCTAAATAAAAAAGGTAATGTATGTGTAATCAAGCATCATAGTGTTTAATATGTTTCTTTTTCCAAAGATTCTATAGAATATGTAAGTATCCTACAATAATGCTCTCTTTATCTACTCACAAATGATTCTAGTTAAGAAAAACAAAACAAAAAGGGTAACAAAATTATCATTTATGATTACCCTAAAAAATCCACTTCTATTTTTTCCCCCATAGAATAAATAATTCTTAAAAAAATAATGAGGTTGATATTGAAAACAATTATACATTTAAAAAGATAAAATATAAAATTATTCTATTAAATGTAGTTAAATTTATTGTCACTAAGATAAATTCATTAAATAACTATTCACCCATATAAGATTACTAACGAGGAACAACATGTTCAATATTTTATAGAATGTCTCGACTTTTTTACAACCACCAATGCCATCTAAATACAAGGATTTGAGAAATTTTACAATACATTTAATTACAAGGGAGGAATTATTTTCTAATGTAATTATATATTTAGGTACTTCAATTAGTTTAATGACTCACTCCATGTATAATTATTTACATATTTGAGAGACTTGACCAACATGCATCATTTTGCGACTATCTAACTAAATAACAACACACCCATCATGAGTGATCAAGGACATCCTCGTTAGAGTAAAGAATATCATATTCCTTCCATACTTATATATTATTGATATAAAAGATACCTGAACCCAAGGACTTAACCCTTCCATAATTTAAATTCCATTCCTTGAAACCTAAAAGACAATAATCAATGTTCATAATAGTATTCAATCCATAGAGTTTATTATAATAAAGTTATGTTTCAATATTATTGATTCTATGAAACATCCAATTGAATAGTACTTCACACATATTTTCAATTTCATGGATGTTATCACTAATTAAGCATACACAATATTCTGTCATCGACCCATATTCTGATTCAATTTCCTCTTCTTCCATATTTGGATGGTTTCAATTGTGATTCTTGTTATGAGTGTTGTGTGGGATTTTAAAAAAGTAAATGTTGTTCTTTAATTAGTTAGTGTGTTAATTCTGAGGTACCCATGACTTTTGATGATTTTGAAAATATCATTCTATTTATTCTTGTTATGTAAAGAGTAAACATGAGAATATAGATAGTTACATTGACCACATTCCCCTTAAATTCTATCCATTAATCCAAAAACCTCCAATGTTGGAATTAAAACCACCTCTATCTATTTTAAAATATCTCTATCTTGAGGGTATTGACCAATTTCCTATCATTATTCCTAACAATCTCTATCCACATTATAAATCAACACTTCTTGACCTTTTAAGAGAGTGTAAGAAGGCGATATGATGGTAATTGGATGATATTATGGGGATTATACCATCAATTTGTATCCACCGTATAATTTTAGATGATGTGGATAACCTGGTAAGACAAGGTTTGTGTTGTTGAATCTCAACCTCCTAGATGTTCTAAAAATTAAAGTTAGTAAAAATTTTACTGGGGGACCATCTAACCCAAATCTGAGAGTAAATAAGTTATACCAATAAAAATTGTCCCTGAAATGTAGAATAACAGATATGTGAACTGAAAGGAATGAATTGGTTACAACATGCATGAATAATAGTTGGCAATTTTGTATTGACTTCCATTGTCGGAATCATTCCAATAAAAAAGAATTCTTTCCTTTAAATTTAATTAACCAAATGACAGGAATATTAGATTATAAGTCCCATTATAGTTTCTTTTATATATATTCATGTTATTTTAAATTCCATATAGCATATGTGGATCAAGAAAATACTATATTTAAATATCCATTCTGTAAATTTTCATGTAGAAGGATAACTTGTTCTTTCTGTAATACTCTTTGTACTTTTCAGCGATATATGTTGAATGTATTTTCTGTGTACCTTGAAGATAATATGGATGTTTTTAGGGATTATATCATGGTATATGGATATTCTATTGGTGAGTATTTGAAAAAAGTAGGTTATTTTCTCCACTATAACATTGAGAAAAAACTCAATTTAAATTTTGAGAAATTCTATTTCATGGTTGAGTGGGGGATAGTTCTTGGGTATGTTATTTTAAATGATTGAATTAAAGTGGATAAATAAAAAATTAAATTAATTTCATCCATTTAATATAAAAATTTTTTTCTTGGGGTGTGACCTTTCTTGGGCCATGATCATTTTTGATTGAAAATTTATTAATGACTTTAGTAAGACCATACTTCCATGTTTTTGATTATTATAAAAAGATTCCAATTTTCTGTTTGATAAAAATTTTGAGGATGGATTCAAATAACTAAAAACGAGTCTCAAATCACCTACCATAATCCAACCACCAAGGTGGGATCTATTATTATTACTTTTTTATGATTCCTCTAACATTTCAGATAGGAACTCTGATCATAAAGGGTTGAGAAGGATCCTCATTTCATTGTGTATGCCTCACGTACCCATGAACCTACCTTGAGAAACTACCAAAACACTGAAAATGAAGCTCTTTACATTTTTTGGCATGAGAAAAATTCCATTCATATATTATTGGGTCAAAATTATAATTTTTTTACCATCATTCCCTTCAGTTTCTCCTTAAATAACCCAATGCTATGAACCACGTCATATAGTGGATTCTCCTCATTGAGATGTTTGACATAGATATTTTCAAAAATAGAGGAGTGAAAATTGTTGTATCTTGCCACATTATTAAGATTTCCCCACCATTTTAAAATCATTTTGAATCGCCTATCCCCATGGGATAATTATTCCATTATTATAACCTTTGTGATGTTGTGGACCGTACCCCCTGATATGTAAAAATTGTGATATTTGGAGAAACATCCAAGGTCCCTATATATTTTATCACTTAATAATCCTAGAGACTTAAGAATGATTCATGAATCTAATTTTTTTATGACCCATACTTATGGATAATTTATAGTGACCAAGTTCTCCTTTGGTATGTTTGTGGCCATGAGTTCGCCTTTGTTTTGAGATTTTCCCAAACATTTGATTTTCGGGGGCCACTTTTTCTCTCAACATACACCTCAAAAGGTACTTGTATTAGTTATTTGTTTTATATAATTGTATACATGTACCCATTGTTTTTTAAGTCATTAATATGATGTCAATTCATAGTTAATATATTCAATGTGAATGAAATTACCCCACCATCCATGTTATTTTTTGAAATCATATATGCATGGGGCATTCAATTAATGTGACTTTTATAAATTCAGTTGGCTACACATTTATCATAATTGTAGTTAACTAAGTCTCTAAATTGGTGGAAGAAGAGGCTAAAAGGACCGATAAATCAAGAGTGGTTGTTGATTTTGTGAGGTCCTAGATTTTTAGTTGGTTTGGCTTGATAAGATTCACCATTAATGATTGGGGTTCACATTTTTTCAACCATATTATGAAAAACATGTTCGGAATGTATGGTGTTCTTAATAAAATATATAATTCATATCACCACCAAAACTAAGGGAAAAGTGGAAATCTCAAATCAAGATGTTAATATAATATTAGAAAAAATGGAACAACCCAATAGTACTGATTTTTATTTTTGATTGGACGATGCACTTTGGGTGTACTGTGCAACTTTTAAAACCCCAGTCAAAATGTCACCATATAATATTGTGTTTGGAAAGGTTTATCACAAAATAGTGGAGGTTGATAACTATTTATACTAGGCTGTTAAACATTTTAATATGAATATTTTAAATGAAGTTAACTAGATAATATTGTAGATTCAAGAGTAAGAAGAAATTTGGTGTGATGCATTGAGAACCCCTGAATCTATAAAGAGAATAAAAATTCTATACATGATAAAATTATTCATCAGTGGATTTTTCATATAAGTGAGAAGGTCCTCATATATAATTTCATGTTAAATATTCACCTAGTAATTATTAATTACTAATGGATCAATCCTTACAATATTACTAATGTACAAACCTTTTATGAATTATAATTCTCTATGAGATGAGTGGATGAAGTATTACCTTAAATGGGATGATACTTAAAAACTTTTATGAGGATTTTCCAAAGCATCCAGTGGAGTTAATCCACGTTCAAGAAGAAACATACCAGTGGAAGATACAAGGATTTATCCATCCTTATGAATTTATATTTTATTATATTAAAAACATTGAACACTCTTGGTGTGTGTGTCTAGGGGGGTTATATTCCTTTGTTCAGTAGGATTTTTATCATCCATCTTTTTTATTATCTTTTTCTCTTGATGCATAGTATTATTACTTTTACAATATTTTTTTGGGATCATTAGTATTTTCATCCTCTTTCTTCATTATTAATTTTTTTCTTATTGAATAGTATTTAAATCTCTCCCCCATCTTATACTCACCTGATCATGGAAATTACTAAAAATTCTTGTCAATATTCTAGATTAAATATCATTTTAACATTTAATAATGTTTTTCTAAATCATGGAAGGATAATTTTAGCATGTTTTTAATATTGGGGTGTTATTTTTGTAAATTGGTTATTTTTGGATGATATAAATGGTTATATCTCTATGTAACCCTCGAGATGAATGATACATTTTCTGTGACTAGTTTATGGGTAATTGGGACACTTAACATCATCACACATTTTTACTACCAACCATGAAATGTGAATATTTATTACTTAATTAATGTTAAATATAAATTATGTTAATAATTATTGTATTTTTAAACTGATTTTCAATTCTTTCATTCTTTATTTGATCTATTACATTACTGTGCTGGATTAACCTATGAGTTTGTACCTGCTATTTGACTGTTGAAAGCCCTAAATAAAAAAACAAAGTAACAATAATAAATAATAATGGTATTGATGAAATGTAAAACATATATTGATATCTTGGTTAGTACATTATGGTTTTGATTTTAGGAATTATTAAGGGAGTGGTTCTTGAAATTTTATGGTAAAGGATTTGGGGTTGTCTCTTTGGAACGAATCAGGTAAGTAGAAATTTTATTAAATAACCTATATCTAATAGATAGAATTTAGAAATTATAGCATGAATTTTTTTTGTACAATTACTTGGAGAGTTAGTAGAATGGTTTAATTTTTAATTCCTTTCCCATATTTTAATAATTAATCTCCTTGAATTTCATTTTGATACAATTTATAAGACATCTACATCCAAGGTCACTCAGAATAACACCATGGTGTGGTTTATTATTTCATTACATTTCTATAATTATTAAAAATTTCATTAAATGTTAAATCTTCATGAAGTTGGAAATATCTACATGCATTAGTTTTTTTTCAAATGTGACTTTTCTAATGAGTGGAAATATTTAGGTGTGGGGGTGAGATCATGTATTGATTCACTATTCATTTACACCATTACACCACTGTAATATACTATTTTTTCTTAAAATGAAAAATTTAATAACAAATTAAAAATCATTCATTATTCAATAAATTAATTTTTATCACTGTTAAAAATGGTATTTTCACTTGTTTTAATGATTTCATTGTGGGTGGAGGGTATTTGGAGAGCTCATGATTGAATTTGAGTGAAATGAGCCCAAACTGCAGAAGATACCAATCATACATATTATTGAGGATAATAAGTGCAAATATTGGAGTAAAAATTGGTTTAATAATGTAATAATATATTTTATTAATTTATCTAGAATACCGTGTATCCCGATTCACCAATTTGGAGAACTAAAATAGGCCCACAATATCAAGTATTCCAGTCAAGGAATATTGGACCACCCTTCTATATTGGAGCCATAAAACAGGGCCTAGATATCCAATTTTGTTGATTATACCAGTATTTGACATATAACCTAAATGAAAATCCCTTAAACTAATTCCAAGACATTTTGAGGCATTATATTTAGTTCACCATTGGAATCAACTTGGTGGGTAAATATGTCATCAACAGCTCACCTACACTCATGGACCATTGAATTTTCTAGGATAAAACGTTGCATATTTCTATTTAAAAGAACAAAATGGTTCATTATAAATTTTATCACAAACAGGTTTAAGGCTGAGTCTAATTTTAGTGCTTTATTCATCCATTTTAATCCTCTTTTACATCATGTACTTTTAAACCTCTCACTGATCAAACTTGGGGGCGTTCTTTGTTATAATGTTCAGCTCTCTGATAGTAATATATGAAAGTTAATTGAAATTGATGGTTTATATTATATTATTATTTATTTATACATTTTTATTATATTTTTATTCTTGTATTATAAAATAATAATCAATGGAACAAGAATCATCACCATTTCATGAATAAACATGATCTTGAGATGATTTTAGTCTATTTTTCTCTTTTCAAACCCCTTCCCTTTCATGAGTATGTATATGAATTACATCATTTGATAAAATCAATAATATTGAAGCTATTAATATGAATATAATTGTTTTGTAGAAAATTATATCATTGAAACAAATCATGTCATCTCACCATGTTATTGATGTAATGTTTTGATTAAGTTTGGTTCTCACATCGATACAATTTTTTTGATTTTCAGTGGTCCCTGGTAATCAATATCACTGATCAATAAAATTATATGTGTTAACCTATTAATAAATAATATAAATATTGTTGTCATTATGTATAAATCAAATTATCAATGACTTTTACGACTTCCCATGAGAGAAATTATAGACGAGCCTCTAGGGAGACTTACCTGGGTTAATCATAACTCCACCTAATTTCTCTATCTTAGTAATATAGTTTAAAATTGTTTTTAAAATTCATAAAACCCCCAAAAACATAATCCCATTATCTATTACATAAAAACATAATCAAAATATTTTTGAATTATTGATCTAAGTCTCCATCGAGAGACAACCTATGGATCCTATTATATTACCGAAATTATAGTAAAAATAATTTCTAATTTGATGTTGTTCATGACATGAACAAGTTTAAAACCTTATTATAATCCATTCAAAAAACTCACCATTCCCTAATAGGACTCTTAAAATGATAATAACTATAAATAAGTATGAATTCATTTAGGTATTTTTCATAGACACCCAAGAGGATCACCGAACAACACAAGGATAAATAAAATCCCACATAACATTTCTCAAGGGGTGTATAAAACTGTCTTTAATACGTGATAAGTTTATGACACCATACACTAGTTCTATAATACTAACATGATACTATAAAAATTGAGAAACACACCCACTTTTTCTTCTCCTATATGTCATCAAACCCTTACACTTGGGGAAAAGGCATTATGTAAAGGAGAAGGTCACAAGATTCTCATCAGCCGTTGTGATATTCCACTCACCTCAAAGTGGGAATTGTAGTATGATAAGATTCACACATATATAGGGACCTAGTCCAGGAATTCTCATGGACACCTAATGATATTTTCGAACAACCCTCACCTCAATAGTCATATTTTATATTTGTAATCCAACTTACCTAGAAAAGTCCC
Source organism: Viscum album (assembly GCA_963277665.1). Lineage (NCBI taxonomy): Eukaryota > Viridiplantae > Streptophyta > Magnoliopsida > Santalales > Viscaceae > Viscum > Viscum album. Next base: position 492,524,958 of record OY728148.1, on the reverse strand, counting down.
TCTAATAATCCTAGTTTTCCACTTTAACTACTATAAAAAGCCATTATTCCCTTTTGATACTCAATTATACTTAAACACATCCCATTTTACATAACATAGATTATTTATATTCCCTCTAAACATTCTAACAACATAATAAATATTGGGTCTTTTTATATTGATGGCATGCACTTGACACCAAATAACCCTTGTATATTCATGTTGAGAAACTACCATACCAGGATTTGGTAGCATCATACTACTAGAATCATATATTTTTTAAAAGCAGTGAATAATCATATTGTTTTAATATATTTAATTTACTATCAATATATTGAGATTAGTAAATAAAAATAAAATTCATATTCCTAAAAAATTTTATTCCCAATATGATATTTTCTTCACCTAAGTATTTCATATCAAAATTTCTTGATAAAAAAATTATCCTCATTTTATTGATTAATATTTGTTTAAAATATTAATATATCACTAAAATATTAATAAAACAAAAACATGGTTTTTAGGAATCATATTATAAACCCATTTTTCTTCTTGGTTAACTATAAAATACATTTCATGAAATTACATTGATAAATTTATGCCATTTTTTGGAGCGTGTTCTCAACCATTTAAAAATAGTACAAATATTAAACCTTATTTTAACATCTATTTTACTCATTTATAAAATATATATATAATTTATCGTGAAAAGGACTCTAATTGAATAAAACCTAGCCAAGGGAGAATTTATATCAATATTATTGATTCATTCCTTTTGAGTAATCCCTCTGGACAACTTAACTGACTTTATTTTTTGAAACTGTATCAAAAACTTATGTTTTCCTTATAAGTAACCATTTATGACCTATTAGTTATGAATCATTGGAAATATTAACCAGTATCCTTATATTATTTCTTGTTATAGAGACTATTCAATCATTTATTTCTTCATTCTAAAGATATGCATCATAAGATGACATAACTTCGTTGAATTGTGTCGAATCAGAATATATATTAAGAAAAAAGTTGTTGTATTAACAATTATATCATTAGTTCATTAAAAAATATTAAGGGTAGAAATAAAATTTATACGCATTAGGCTTTTTATTAGGTTTTATTTTAAGAAACCCCTTAACTAATTCATCTTGAGATAATGTTTTATTTGATCATAATTCTTTAATTTAGAATTTCACATGTAAGGGGGTAAACATTGATTCATTAAAGATAGAATATGGTTCTTCAATAACTTTATTTACCAATTACAAATCATTATATCCTAAAACCCCGAATATATAATATTTTTAAAGATATTAATATCCAGGAAATAAACAGTTAATAAGAAATTTACATAAATTTTACCTTATAGGGTTAGGTACTATTATAATTATATGACATCCTTAAACTGATAAATAACTAATGTTTGGGTTGTTATGCTTCCATAGGTAATATTTACTCATAAACTTCCCAATTATAGGATCCTTGTTTAAGATGTGAGAAAGTATTAATAATAAATATTCCTAAAAAACATTTGAGAGATTCAAGTCACAAAACATGGAATTAACCATTTAAATTATTGTTTTATTCTTTCTATTATCTAAAATATTCCATTGAGGTGTATAGGGACCCATGACTTCATATATTTTTCATTTGGACTAAAAAATGAACTATAATATTATCCTCCCCTTTTTGATCCAAGTAATTTCTTCATAATTACATTCTATTTTCCAACATCATTTTTACAAATACTAAACATATCCATAACTTCATTTTTATCAAATAAAAGGTAACAATGATAAAATCAAGAACAATCATCAAATAAATATATAAAGTAATTTTTATTACCTATAATTGGTGTTACATCACTTAGGTTTTAAATTTAAAACTACATATTACATTTTTTTATTAAAATCCCTAAAAATAATTCCTCATGCCTCATTTGAGAGGTATGGTTTTCTCAGACAATCTTTCTACATGGTATTATAGTGGGTTCCCACACTTATACGTTTGGGTAATACCCCAAGGAGATTAAAAAAATGGGGTGAAACCCCCTATTTCGATATAGTGGGCCACTTTTCTTCCCCCAAATCCACCCCTCTTATTACCTAGATAATAACACCAATAGTTTTTAGAATGAATTTTATTAAAATATTTTTTTTTCAATAGCATGTGGTATACATAACATTGAGTCAAAATGAATTATGATATACAATGAAATTTTTATTATTTAAATATGTTTTTTAAAACCTATCCTTTGGTGGGGTGTGTATGATTTTGTGTTAATGTATTATAAAATGTATGTAAACAATTTTTTCTTAATAAAATTAATAATAATTCATATTTTTATTATAAATTGGTTAGAAATGACAATAAAATTTTACGTAGGTAAAAGAAATATTGTTCATATAATTTTATTTGTTGTTTAATTTATTTTTATCTCAATATATTACATAAATTATTTTTGATAAATAATTCCAATGAAATGAGTACATTGTATATCTAGTGAAATTAATTAACATTATTTTAATTGTTATTATTATTGAAGGAATAAGAATAAATCCATTTTCTGCTAAAAATAAATTTTCTTACAAAATGGTATTTATTTCATTTTAAGTGTGAATAATATAAAAAATTTATATCATTTTGGATATTTTATTTGAAAAAATATATTTTTTTTCAATTATAATGTTAATATTATCTTAGATTAATTTTTGAAATTTTTCTTAAATGATTTATTTTTTATTGAATAGCGGGAATTTTTTTCTGTAAAACTATTTTTTTCCTTTAAATAAATTAATTTTGAAGTACTGTTAAATATTTGATTTATTTTTAATGTAACAAAAGATATATTTTATTAAAAATAATATAAGTAATTCTATATGAATTAGTATTTTATTTTTTTCGTATATGTTCATTTTTTTTCTTAACAAGTGATTTTATGTAAAAACTGATTTTCATTTAATTTTATGCACATGTATTAAATTTGATTTATAATATATATATATTTTTATTCATGTAAATTTATTTCAAATGCTGAATAATAATTACAATATTTAGTTATAATTTCAATTTTATTTTTGGTCACTAAATTATGTTACCAAGTTTAAAAAATGAGTTATCATATTGAAGTTAAATTAAACTAAAATTTCAAATTAAGTAAAAAGGGAAACAAATACCTCCAATAATATTCATTATTTATATTTATGAATATTTTAATGACATTTATATCTAATATTTCTATATTGGGTGTAACACCCGAGACTTTTATGTTATATAAATCATCAAAGGAATCTTTTTCTACACAACACTTTCTTGGCTTGCTTTACACGCAATCGCGACCTTCCTCGATAGCTTGCGTCGTACGCAATACCGAGTTTCACTAAACAACAATATGCTATTAAAACTAGCCGTTATGAATAGTAATAACCACTTTTTGAAATTTTATAAATTTTATTTTTCAAAATGGACTTCATTTTTGGACTCAGAATATCGAAATTAGCCTAGGGTGAAATTTTGGTATTTTTCTGAAAACTTTCAATTTTTGATGAATAGTGAAACCACTAAGTGGTAGGTTAAAAACTGAAATTTGCATAAAACATAATTTTACGGCTTCTGTGAATGGAATTTCAAAAATCCGAGAGACACGGTTAATATCAAGGACTAAAATGTGGTTCAATGAGATGAAAATAATTTTTTGGTGAATAGTAACTTTTTACTTTTTTTTACCGCGGTTAATAGTAAATAGGGTAACTAAGGGTAAATATGATATTAATATTACCCTAACACATGTCCTAATTCTATTGGACAAGTGTAATTCGACCAAAAACAAACTTAGGAATAAAATATGACCATTTAGGCCCACTTGGATTAGATTAGGACATTTATTAATAATTTATTTAAAGAAGGGTTAAAAGAGTTAAAATCAAAGTATATTTACTAAAACATTTTTAATATGGGGTTATACATAAGATAAATTCTATTGTAAATATTCATTGGAAAGCTAAAACGATATCCTACATGATGGTATTTTATTTGTAATTTTTAAACATCAAATAATTTAATTTATTTATGACACAAAGATGATGCAGTAATTATCTTGTTAACGAAATATTGACATAATTGATGTTATAAACACCAAAATAAATGTAATTTGAGACTTTTTATGAATTCCACTAATTTTTTAGGTTACTATGATATATTAATGTTGATTTAATCAACTTGGTTCGAACATTTAATTCTGTTATGACTTTCCCAAAAATCATATATCAAATAGTGTCAAAATTGACACAAAATAGTTTTTAAATCAAATATTATATTATTAATTGTTATTGTATTCCTAAAAATCTAAGGTTCGGCCAAATGATTTAGATAAGGATATATATATTAATAATAAACAATTTGGGGATCGTTTGGCATGTTATTGTAAGTTTATTAACCATATAGTGAAAGAAAACAAAAAGACATGATAAAAGTTAAATTATTTAACTTAGAGTTAAATCTAAATGATAAGGTTAAAATAATATCCTAAACTTGTCTAAATTCTATTTGTTGATAGGATTTCGACCCCTCCCTACCTTATCTTCGAAATAAGACCCTTTGGAACCATTATAAACCGATTTTGACTTTAATATAAAATAATATTTTGAGATATTCCTAAGGTGCCCCTCTCCTCCCTTATAAAAGGGCACCTCCTCCCCCTCCTCCTCACACCAAATTGAGCACTCAAGCTCGGCCAACCCCTGCCATTTTCCCCTCTCCACTTCCCTATAATAGTCATAGAGGTCCTGGACTTCTCCAAAGACCACTCTTAGTTCCCTATGTGGAGGATTCAAAGAGGCGTTCCAAAGAAGAGGTAATATCCATTACCGATCTTTTCAATTTCTTTCGTCTTCAACTTATTCTTCTTTAGTTGTTTCATGATAAAGTAATAACATCAGTATTACTTACATACTGATATGTTATTATAAATATGAAACAACCCTAATTCACCTTCTATCCATCCTACGGAAAAATGAAATCACCGCGCGTGCGTACGTACGGAATACCGTCTCCACGCCGTGGTGTAATCTATTTTCCACCATCACCTTACAAGGATGGGTATAATGGTGTAATGAGTAACTATATATGATTATTATTATGTAATATTGATACTGAAATAATATATATATATACTCCAATACAATTACACGATCATAGGAACGATATCATCACTCGTGCGTACGTACGGAATACCGTCTCCACGATGTGATGCGACTCGTTCTACATGATCTTCATTTCATAATGATTTTATAAATGAATTGAATGAATTAATATGGTATATACTACACTAATACCATTCTGGAAATGAATTATTTATAACCTAAAGATAAGAATAAGAATTTATTCGACAAAACACGCATAAGAACAAAAAGTTATAAAGACCCGAGTAACAAGTAACAATGAAATATTACTAACAAGAATCTTATAATATGACCATATATGATCTCATATCAATATGTATGATTCTGGAATAAGTCAATAACATTATTTAAACCATTATACAGGAGCTTCGGACACGAACAAATCAAATCGGACCTAAGGTAAGGGAAATATCACAATCTCATTTTTATTCGAGATTGTTTATTCGTAAGTATTTACTGGGGTGTATTTTATCATCCACATCCATGTTCCCTCAATATGTAATATTGTTTCCATCCACTTGAAATAGTTTAAATCCAATTTTACCCTTAGGTGAGTTTTTAGTAAAGAATATGAAAGGAATCTTTTGTCGTTTTTCCGTATGAGGTACTTTTTGACTTTTCCGACAAAAGTACGAAGAATGTTTTTTTTAACTTATACGGCATGAATGGATTTTTAAAACATTACTTCAAAGAAGCTTCCTTTACAAGTTTTCAAGTTTATTTTTAATCAACTTCTTTTATTTTAAAGTTGTATGACATGTTATGAAAGGAAAAATGTTTTTGAAGAAGAAAGGATATTTTCCTCAAGAATTCAATTCAAGTGTTTTATCAAAATTATTTTCCATCTAAGATAATAAAGGGTTCTGTTTCTATCCATATTTTTACATTGGTTTGACTATGTTGTGATGGAATTATGTTTATGAATTCCTTTATCATATATGAATTGATTTATGATGTCATGATGTTTCAAGAATCCCATTTTTGTTATATGTGTTATGCGATGATGTATGTTTTATGATTATGTGGCACACATAAGAAAGGATTCATTATGAGATGGGTGGGACCTATATCTCCCTCCAATGCATTGGGTAATGATTTTATATCTCATGAGATAGACATGGCTGGAACGGATGGTTATTTCGGTTCAGTGATACAGGACTGAAACGAGGAGTGAACTCGGTTCAGAAAGGGACTTTGTCCACTAAGATAGTCTTGGCAATGAGTCATGACTAACAAGAAATGATTTTCCATGATTATGTGTGCATGCCACAAAGATTAAAGTTTTATGTTATGATTATGGGGATCTCATTTTCACTTCTATGATTTATTTCATGTTAAGATATTATGATCTCTTTTGCAGGTTTTGATTTTCATAAAGATATGATATGATTTTTATTTCCTTTATTTGCCCTTGCTGAGCATTTGAGCTCACCCTTTTATGCTTTCTTTTCCCCAGGTCAGGAAGATGGATATTAAGTAGAATATGCTAAAAGGGAACCTAGATATGATGAAATAAATGGGAGACACTGTAGAAGATTTATGAACCAGTTGTTTATGTTTCCCAGTTTCTAAAGACACTATACCTATACGGTCCTTTGTGGTTTTGTCATATGTTGTAATAAGAGTGCTTCAATTTTGAAGTATTAACAATGTATGTAAAGTGTGGGTCGTTATAGTTGGTATCAGAGGGAGGTTATAGTCAACCTTTGGAAACTAGGATGTGAAAGCCTTAGTAAGAACCCTAAGGATAAGTCTAAGCATAGAACACAATCTTAGTGTTTTAGAAATGGCCTTGAATAACCTAGGATAAGACCTTAAGCATGAAAATTTTACTCTTGAATTATGTGGTTTCCTATTATAATTAGTGTTGCTCACACTATTCTTCTTTGTTTTAGTCAATGGCTGGAACCCGAAGGAATCGTGTTAATGCGGAATGCGATGGGAAATGCAATGATTGTCCCCCTGAGCAACCAAACGATATGGGAGCTGGAATGCAAAATCTTGTAGCCATGCTCACACAACTTTCTCAAGCTATGAATCATGCAGGATTTCCAAACGAACAAAGGAGGGAGCAACATTCTGTTGAATCCTTCATGAGGCAGCGTCCACCATATTTCAGCGGGTCTACTGATCCATTAGTTGCTGAACAATGGATTAGTACTACTGAAAAGATATTTTCAGTTCTTCAATGTTCTGAGCATGATAAAGTCATCCTAGCAGTGTATCGTTTGGAAGGAGATGCAGATCAATGGTGGAATCTTGTTAAGAATACGAGGCAAAGGGATGAAATTGAGTCTATGGAATGGGACGAGTTCAAGAACTTATTTTTCAATAAGTACTTCCCTCGTATTCTCCGAACAAAGATGGAGAAAGAGTTCCTTGAACTGAAGCAAAGGGATGATGAATCTGTTAGTACCTATGAAGCAAATTTTACAAGACTTGCAAGGTACGCTTCTGGTATTATTATCCAACCTGAAAGTAAGATCGATCGATTCTTTAGTGGCCTAAAACCAAGTCTTCGAAGGGCGTTAGCCATAAGGGACTTCAATAGCTATGAAGAAATCGTTCGATGTGCTCTCAAAGTCGAGATGGAGATTGGAGTAACCCATCAGTCACATGGGTTTTATAAGAAGAGGAAGATGGAATTCAAAGAAAAATCTAAAGAGCACACGGAAAAGAAAATGAACTTTCCCTTATGCTCATAGTGTGGAAAGAAACATGGAGGGAGTTGTCTTAAAGGGACAAGTAAATGTTTTAAATGTGGAAAGGAAGGTCATCGGGCATTTGAATGCCATGATAATGGGAAGAAGATGTCTAATGATGCAAACAAAGGAAGGGATACACAGAATGAACCTGCTACACTTCAATGTTTCAAGTGCAAGGAGACGGGGCATTATGCCAATCAATGCCCAAATCCAAGGGTTGATGATGATGGTCGACGTCAACAAACTCTTAAGGCTAAAGACAAAGGAAAGTCACATGCAATTTCTATCAGCGATGTGGAGTACGATAACGATGTGGTGAAAGGTACACTTACCATCCACTCTAAAGTAGAAAATGTTTTATTTGATTCTGGATCCACCCACTCTTTTATTTCTGAAAAATTTTCTAAGGGTATCACCGTATTACCTCAACAATTAGATGTTGAGTTAGCTGTGACAACACCTAATGGCACATCAATCGCATCAGAAGTTTATAATTCTTCTCCGATCGAAGTTTGTGGGAAAGTGATTCCTGCAAATCTTGTGATCCTTCCTTTAGTGGAATTTGATGTGATTCTTGGCATGGATTGGCTTTCTCTACATGGATCTCATATCAATTGCCAAAGAAGGGAAGTCACATTTCATATTCCAGATCAACCTACGATCGTCTATCAATGCAAGGATGAACATAACCTTCCAGTGGAAATTTCTTCCATCTTATGGGTATTGATTCCACTAAATGAAGGTTATTTATCTCAAATGGTTGGTGAGAAACTCACGATTAAGAATATGCCCATTGTACGGGAGTTTGATGATGTCTTTCCGGAGGAATTGCCGGGTCTTCCACCAAATCGTGAAGTTGAGTTTTCAATAGAACTCGTACCGGGTGCTTTGCCTATTTCAAAGACACCTTATAGAATGGCCCCAATTGAGTTGCAGGAATTGAAGAAGCAAATCCAAGAGAATCTTGATAAGGGATTCATACGCCCTAGTGCGTCACCTTGGGGAGCTCCTGTTCTATTTGTTAAGAAGAAAGATGGATCAATGAGACTCTGCATTGATTATCGAGAACTTAACAAGATCACTATCAAGAACAAATATCCTCTCCCACGCATTGATGACTTATTTGACCAACTACACGGAGCTCAATACTTTTCCAAGATTGATCTTCGTTCAGGGTATCATCAATTAAGGGTCAAAAGGGAGGATATACCAAAGACGGCTTTCCGTACAAGGTATGGACACTATGAATTTATAGTGATGCCATTTGGTCTTACTAATGCCCCTGATATCTTCATGGATCTAATGAATAGAGTCTTTAGAGACTATCTTGATCAATTTGTTGTAGTCTTTATAGAAGATATTCTTGTCTATTCAAAGAGCAAGGAAGAGCATGAAGATCACTTGAGAATTATATTAAAGACCCTGAGAAAAGAGAAGCTTTATGCCAAATTTACGAAGTGTGAATTTTGGCTTCAAAAAGTTGCATTTTTGGGTCATATAATCTCAAAAGAGGGGATATCTGTGGATCCAGCAAAAACAGAGGTTATCGAAAGATGGTCAAGACCAACAACAGTAACTGAGATCCGAAGTTTTCTTGGTTTGGCTGGATATTATCGACGTTTTGTAAAAGATTTTTCACGGTTATCTAATCCAATCACCAAGTTGACTCGGAAAGGAGTTAAGTTTGTCTGGACAGAGGAATGTGAAGAGAATTTCAAGGAGTTGAAAAGAAGGTTATCCAGTGCACATGTGCTCACACTGCCTTGTAGTGGAGAAAGGTTTGTGATCTACAGTGATGCATCCAAGAAGGGATTGGGGTGTGTTCTTATGCAAAATGATATGGTGATAGATTATGCCTCACGACAGTTGAAAATCCATGAGCAAAATTACCCAACACATGATTTGGAGTTGGCTGCGGTAATCTTTGCATTAAAGATTTGGAGGCATTACCTTTATGGTGAAAGGTGTGATATTTATACTGATCATAAAAGTTTAAAGTATATTTTCACACAAAAGGAGTTGAATATGCGCCAAAGAAGATGGTTGGAGCTGATTAAGGATTATGACTGCTCAATCCATTACCACCCTGGGAAAGAAAACAAGGTGGCAGATGCATTAAGTCGACAAGACCATTCTAGTTTATCCATGATGAGGATCACAAAAGATCCAATATTTATGGATTTACAAAGGATGGATCTTGGAATTATAATGGAAGGGGAAAAATATTATCTTTCTCAAATGAATGTTCAACCATCTATACATGTGAAGATTAAAGAGGCACAGAAAGAAGATGTCGAGTTACAAAAGAAGGTGAGAAATGATCCTGAATTCAACCCTGATTGTGATGGGATAATAAAGTTCAGGAATCGGGTTTGTGTTCCTCCCATCCCCGAATTAAAGAAAGAGCTGCTGGATGAGGCTCATAGTTCTTCATTCTCTATTCATCCTGGAAGCACGAAGATGTATAGGGACCTGAAAGAGTACTTCTGGTGGGATGGCATGAAAAGAGATGTTGCTGAATATGTCTCTCGATGCTTGGTTTGTCAACAAGTTAAAGCTGAGAGACAGAAGTCTAAGGGGATGTTACAACCATTACCCATACCCGAATGGAAATGGGAAAACATCACTATGGACTTTGTCACAGGACTTCCTAAAACATCCAAAGGCAATAATGCTATCTGGGTCATAGTTGATCGTCTTACAAAGTCCGCACACTTCATTGCTATTAGAGAGGATTTCTCTCTAGATCAGCTTGCCAGGATATATGTAAAGGAAGTGGTAAGATTGCATGGAGTACCACTTTCTATTATATCTGATCGAGATCCGAGATTTACCTCGAAGTTCTGGCGATGTCTTCAGCATACTCTGGATACAGAGTTGAGTTTCAGCACTACTTATCATCCCCAGACAGACGGTCAGTCTGAGAGAACAATTCAAACCCTAGAAGATATGTTGAGAGCTTGCTCTATGGATTTCAAAGGAGGTTGGGATCAACACCTACCTTTGGTGGAATTTTCTTATAATAATAGCTTTCACTCCAGTATTCAGATGGCTCCTTATGAAGCTCTCTATGGAAAGAAATGCAGGACTCCAACTTGCTGGGATGAAGTTGGGGAAAGAAAGCTATTAGGACCTGATCTCGTTGATGAAATGGTAGAAAAAGTCAGATCTATTCAACAACACATAAGAGCAGCTCAGAGTCGACAGAAAAGTTATGCCGACAACCGAAGAAAAGACCTAGAGTTTGAAGTGGGCGATAAAGTGTTCTTACGAATATCTCCCTGGAAGAGGGTTATGAGATTTGGAAAGAAGGGGAAGTTGAGCCCTAGATATATCGGTCCTTTTGAAATACTGGATCGTGTTGGGAAGGTAGCTTACCGATTGGCGCTTCCACCGAATCTCTCTCAAGTTCACGATGTGTTCCATGTATTTCTCCTGAGAAAGTACATACCAGATCCTTCACATGTACTCAGCTCAGAAGTTGTACCACTGGAGCAAGATCTTTCTTATGAAGAACAGCCGATAGAGATTCTGGATCGTAGCGAAAAAGTCCTACGAAACAAGACCACTCGCTTGGTGAAAGTTTTATGGAGAAACCACCAACTTGAAGAAGCTACATGGGAGCTTGAGGATATGATGAGGGAGAAGTATCCTCATTTGTTTGTTGCAAAGTGACGAATTTCGAGGGCGAAATTCTTTTTAAGGGGGGTAGAATGTAACACCCGAGACTTTTATGTTATATAAATCATCAAAGGAATCTTTTTCTACACAACACTTTCTTGACTTGCTTTACACGCAATCGCGACCTTCCTCGATAGCTTGCGTCGTACGCAATACCGAGTTTCACTAAACAACAATATGCTATTAAAACTAGCCGTTATGAATAGTAATAACCACTTTTTGAAATTTTATAAATTTTATTTTTCAAAATGGACTTCATTTTTGGACTCAGAATATCGAAATTAGCCTAGGGTGAAATTTTGGTATTTTTCTGAAAACTTTCAATTTTTGATGAATAGTGAAACCACTAAGTGGTAGGTTAAAAACTGAATTTTGCATAAAACTTAATTTTACCGCTTCTGTGAATGGAATTTCAAAAATCCGAGAGACACGGTTAATATCAAGGACTAAAATGTGGTTCAATGAGATGAAAATAATTTTTTGGTGAATAGTAACTTTTTACTTTTTTTTACCGCGGTTAATAGTAAATAGGGTAACTAAGGGTAAATATGATATTAATATTACCCTAACAAATGTCCTAATTCTATTGGACAAGTGTAATTCGACCAAAAACAAACTTAGGAATAAAATATGACCATTTAGGCCCACTTGGATTAGATTAGGACATTTATTATTAATTTATTTAAAGAAGGGTTAAAAGAGTTAAAATCAAAGTATATTTACTAAAACATTTTTAATATGGGGTTATAAATAAGATAAATTCGATTGTAAATATTCATTAGAAAGCTAAAAATATTTCCTACATGATGGTATTTTATTTGAAATTTTTAGACATCATATAATTTAATTTATTTATGACACAAAGATGATGCAGTAATTATCTTGTTAACGAAATATTGACATAATTGATGTTATAAACACCAAAATAAATGTAATTTGAGACTTTTTATGAATTCCACTAATTTTCTAGGTTACTATGATATATTAATGTTTATTTAATCAACTTGGTTCGAACATTTAATTCTGTTATGACTTTCCCAAAAATCATATATCAAATAGTGTCAAAATTGAGACAAAATAGTTTTTAAATCAAATATTATATTATTAATTGTTATTGTATTCCTAAAAATCTAAGGTTCGGCCAAATGATTTAGATAAGGATATATATATTAATAATAAACAATTTGGGGATCTTTTGGCATGTTATTGTAAGTGTATTAACCATATAGTGAAAGAAAACAAAAAGACATGATAAAAGTTAAATTATTTAACTTAGAGTTAAATCTAAATGATAAGGTTAAAATAATATCCTAAACTTGTCTAAATTCTATTGGTTGATAGGATTTCGACCCCTCCCCAACTTATCTTCGAAATAAGACCCTTTGGAACCATTATAAACCGATTTTGACTTTAATATAAAATAATATTTTGAGATATTCCTAAGGTGCCCCTCTCCTCCCTTATAAAAGGGCACCTCCTCCCCCTCCTCCTCACACCAAATTGAGCACTCAAGCTCGGCCAACCCCTGCCAGGTTCCCCTCTCCACTTCCCTATAATAGTCCTAGAGGTCCTGGTCTTCTCCAAAGACCACTCTTAGTTCCCTAAGTGGAGGATTCAAAGAGGCGTTCCAAAGAAGAGGTAATATCCATTACCGATCTTTTCAATTTCTTTCGTCTTCAACTTCTTCTTCTTTAGTTGTTTCATGATAAAGTAATAACATCAGTATTACTTACATACTGATATGTTATTATAAATATGAAACAACCCTAATTCACCTTCTATCCATCCTACGGAAAAATGAAATCACCGCGCGTGCGTACGTACGGAATACCGTCTCCACGCCGTGGTGTAATCTATTTTCCACCATCACCTTACAAGGATGGGTATAATGGTGTAATGAGTAACTATATATGATTATTATTAAGTAATATTGATACTGAAATAATATATATATATACTCCAATACAATTCCACGATCATAGGAACGATATCATCACTCGTGCGTACGTACGGAATACCGTCTCCACGATGTGATGCGACTCGTTCTACATGATCTTCATTTCATAATGATTGTATAAATGAATTGAATGAATGAATATGGTATATACTACACTAATACCATTCTGGAAATGAATTATTTATAACCTGAAGATAAGAATAAGAATTTATTCTACAAAACACGCATAAGAACAAAAAGTTATAAAGACCCGAGTAACAAGTAACAATGAAATATTACTAACAAGAAGCTAATAATATGACCATATATGATCTCACATCAATATGTATGATTCTAGAATAAGTCAATAACATTATTTAAACCATTATACAGGATCTTTGGACACGAACAAATCAAATCGGACCTAAGGTAAGGGAAATATCACAATCTCATTTTTATCCGAGATTGTTTATTCGTAAGTATTTACTGGGGTGTATTTTATCATCCACATCCATGTTCCCTCAATATGTAATATTGTTTCCATCCACTTGAAATAGTTTAAATCCAATTTTACCCTTAGGTGAGTTTTTAGTAAAGAATATGAAAGGAATCTTTTGTCGTTTTTCCGTACGAGGTACTTTTTGACTTTTCCGACAAAAGTACGAAGAATGTTTTTTTTAACTTATACGGCATGAATGTATTTTTAAAACATTACTTCAAAGAAGCTTCCTTTACAAGTTTTCAAGTTTATTTTTAATCAACTTCTTTTATTTTAAAGTTGTATGACATGTTATGAAAGGAAAAATGTTTTTGAAGAAGAAAGGATATTTTCCTCCAGAATTCAATTCAAGTGTTTTATCAAAATTATTTTCCATCTAAGATAACAAAGGGTTCTGTTTCTATCCATATTTTTACATTGGTTTGACTATGTTGTGATGGAATTATGTTTATGAATTCCTTTATCATATATGAATTGATTTATGATGTCATGATGTTTCAAGAATCCCATTTTTGTTATATGTGTTATGTGATGCTGTATGTTTTATGATTATGTGGCACACATAAGAAAGGATTCATTATGAGATGGGTGGGACCTATATCTCCCTCCAATGCATTGGGTAATGATTTTATATCTCATGAGATAGACATGGCTGGAACGGAAGGTTATTTCGGTTCAGTGATACAGGACTGAAACGAGGAGTGAACTCGGTTCAGAAAGGGACTTTGTCCACTAAGATAGTCTTGGCAATGAGTCATGACTAACAAGAAATGATTTTCCATGATTATGTGTGCATGCCACAAAGATTCAAGTTTTATGTTATGATTATGGGGATCTCATTTTCACTTCTATGATTTATTTCATGTTAAGATATTATGATCTCTTTTGCAGGTTTTGATTTTCATAAAGATATGATATGATTTTTATTTCCTTTATTTGCCCTTGCTGAGCATTTGAGCTCACCCTTTTATGCTTTCTTTTCCCCAGGTCAGGAAGATGGATATTAAGTAGAATATGCTAAAAGGGACCCTAGATATGATGAAATAAATGGGAGACACTGTAGAAGATTTATGAACCAGTTGTTTATGTTTCCCAGTTTCTAAAGACACTATACCTATACGGTCCTTTGTGGTTTTGTCATATGTTGTAATAAGAGTGATTCAATTTTGAAGTATTAACAATGTATGTAAAGTGTGGGTCGTTATATTGGGTGTCTTATTTGGAAGTATTGTATAGATTTTAATAGAAGGATGTGTTATATTTAGTTAAATGTTATTTTATCTAATTATATATCTTATGTATGTATTCAGGATTAAGAATTGAGTAAATATTATTCATAAATGATCCAAGATTACCATGATTATATAAAATAACAAAATTATATATTAATAATTTGTTTTTATTTTTACATGTAGTATAATTTTTTAAAATGCATATGAAGCGTCAATACAACACTTGTGCAAGAAAAAGAAAAATAAAATTAATGGTTTTAAAAAAATTAAAATAGATAATATTTTGATGTGTTGGGGTATTAAAATAATTTTATATATAATTATGAATAGAAATATATTATATAATTTTTTTAATTATAATTAATTTTTTATCTTGATTCCATTTATGTAAAAATATTGGAATAGTTATGAAAATGACATTAAATGATTTTTAATGAAAAAAATATATATTAAATACATTATAAAATCATAAAATAATATATTTATTTGATTATATGGACAATTTATTACCCTATAATTCATGGTCATTATATATAATACATTCTATTTTTTAAATTACTTTTGAGAATCCTAAATATTTAAAAAGTTGTTATAATGATTAATGTCAAAAATGATTTAAGAGTTGCTAAATTAAATGATAGAATTTTAAATTGCACAAAAACCAAAGTAAAAATCATTTTATTATTATATTTAGATCTTATCATCATTTATTATAATTTTATGATATTTTTAATCATTTATATGAGTTAGAAACATATTATATATTAGTATTTCATGTCCTTACAAGATCGCTACTCTCCTTACTTATAAAACTGTACAAACTCTCATATTTGCTTAACAAAATTTAAGCACTATATCATGGTAACTACCTAACCAAATTACTTTACTAAATTACTCAACATGATATATAGGTTTTTTTCTCATGAAAAGTACAAAGCAGAAGTCTTAAGGTGGAATCCAATTGAGGGTTTCCATAAAATATGTATAACTCTAAAAAGAGTTATTTAATATTTTTATTACTCTACCTCCATAAAAAATATGATAAACATGATTATATAATAAAATTAGTTTCTACAATATAATTAATTTTTTTTATTTTAAATCATTTTTAATGTCCTTTTTCATCCAATGAAAAACCAAAAACATTGTTCATGCGTACAAGCAAATTACCATATCACATAGTGATGAAATTTGATTTTCATCCCCAACTTATATGGTTGGTTAAAATGATGTGAAAAAATAATATAAGATATATAAAAAATAATTATATTTCTGATAATATAATATAATACTTACCTTCTAATCCTCATTTTTATTGGAAAATGATATTGTTACCCAAGCATACGTGTCGACTACCATCTCCACATAGCAATGTGATTTAGATTTCATGACCACATCACATGGATTGAAATAATGATGGAATAAATGAATTAATATAGTAATATTAATATAGATATGTAATTTTAAATTCAATAATTTACCTATTTTATTTCATTTTTATCTTTTAAAAATATGAAAACAATACTCAGGTGTTCATTTGGACTACAGTCTCCATGAAACAATGTAATTCATTTTTCATGTCCACCTTATTTGTATTATTTTAAAATATATATAACTTATAAACATTATATTTATAAAATATTTAATATTATTTTTATATTGGAATAATTACTCCTTTTTCTATGGTCAACTAACAAATGTTATTTTCTTAATTATGGACCGAACAACCATAAAATGTCTGACGTAAACTTAAGTGTCATAGTAACTACATTAAATATGGAAATAAATTAACTAAAAGTAATAATGATAAATAAAAAAAAATTAGTAATTTTATGAATCATGTAAAATGATTATATAAATTTTATTATTCTTGAGATAGAGAAAGTACACGGTTAGTCAGGACCCGAGGTATGGGATTTCTCTTATCAATTTTATTTCTTTGTGAAATATGTTATTTTAACCATTATTTATATATTTTGGGTGTATGAAATAAAATATTAATTTATTTAATAAATAATTTAATAAAATTAAATTTGGGTAAAACAATATTTAGTTTTTTCTCCTCTAATGTTTGTTTGATTTAAAAGATACAAAAATCATAAGAGATTTTCCTTTGAGAACATTATTTAAAATTTTTAAATTATTTCATATCTATATATATGTACTTTGAAATTTTAATACAGTGATCATATTTAAAATTAAAAAAAATTAATGTTCATTTATTAACTATGTTAATTTATACAATAGTTTAAAAAATTAATATTATCAAATTTTTCCATATGGTTTGTTTTCAACTTTTCTCTAAAGTATAATTTATTTTAATATTGATTCCATGAACCCATTTGTTTCTATCATATTTTTTATTAATTATAAGTATTATTTCAAAATATTCTATTTTTTTAAATTAATACTTTTTTTCCTATTTCCCTATTAATTTTTGGAAATTTAAATGTTTTCAAAGGTAAAAAATATTTATAATAATTTTTATTAGAAAAGGAAAAGAGCTGTTTTTATGTGCTTCTTTGAATATTTTTATGAATTTTATAATAGAAATGAAATATTTTATATATTTTTCTCCTCATATAGTTCATGGAAATTTTATATGATGAAGGGATTACATGATATAGATCTAATGATAGGTGGGCTCGCTATAGCTCTCTAATACATTGGGTAATGTGATGGAGTTAACCAGTGAAAGGTTACTCCTACTATGGATAGGTGATTCTACTATAAGGGTTATTGTAAGGGTAAATGTAAGGATAATTTCCCAAAGTACGTACATGTTTTTCAAATAAATATATTTGTTTTGAATAAAATCATTTGATTTCAAAAGGTAATTGAGATTTATGTTATGAAGGTCAAAGGGTTTTTTTCAAGGATATATTATGTATTTTATTAAATTGTGATCAAAATTTTTCTTTTGTAAGTGGTTAAAGTTAAGAGAAATTATTTATCATCCTTTTATATGTTTTATGTCCTAAGAAAATTTAATTTTTATGATTTACGAATGAAATATTAATCATTGTGTTTTTATGAGATTGGGTAGTGGGGGAAAATTACTCGATGAACATGTGATTATAGAATGGAACGAAATAATTTATGTTTTAATATTATATTTCTCAATGGTCAAATAATTCCTCACCTCAATAAATAAAAAGTTAAATCTATCGAGTATTATCAGTCAACTATTAAGGTAAAATTTGGAAACTATTTTATGAAGTTTGATTCTCACATTGGTAAATGAATTTTTTAAGAAATATTTTGGAAATTAATATTTTACTTGAAATAAGATAGGAATTAATGTTATTTTAAAAATGAAATGTTATCGATGTGTTATATAGTTTCCCTTAGTAATATTGTTCATCCATTCCTTATAAATGATTCTAAAATATTTTGTAATCTTTAATTCATCAGGAATGAGATAAAATTTTGATGATTAAAATTTTTTAACATGTAGAATGTAACATCCTAAGATATTATAATTTATTTTCATTACATATTAATATGTTTGATAGTGTGTAATATATGCAACACTAATATTAAATGAATATCTTTATACTATTAAAATATTAATATTTAAATATAACCATTCGAAACATTCCATTAGATTGGTGGGTATGAATATGATTAAACACATTTTGAATTATATTTAGATATTTTTTTACTAATAAACTAATAAAAAATCAAAAGTTCATTATAGATTGGTTGTAAATAAAGATGAATTATTTTGAATGTAAAAGAGATATTTTTTATAAAATTATTATTATGTTTTCAATGTAATTTTTATCTTAATAGATTAATTTAAAAACTGTTGGAAAATTATTATAATTATATTATTAGATTATATATCCAAATAATATTAATTAACATTCATTTCATTGGGGTTATTTGAAAATTAATGTTAGTACTATTATTTTTTGACTCAATAATACATTTTCATTAAATACAGTTTTTAAAGAAATTTTTCGATAGATTTTATGAAATATTATGACACAATATGAAATTTCATTATAAAAAATTGTACTAGAATTTTTAATGAATATTTCAAAATTATCTTATAGTTAATATTTGGGATTTTTTCTAAAAATGAATGAATTATGAGTAAATAGTGAAAAATGTAGTTTTAGGCAAAACCATCCTTTATTTACCATAAATCAATTAATTTTAAAGAACAATTATATTTTCATTTTTGGTTTCAATTAAAATATTACAAAAATGTCTAAAAATAATTAAAATAATTTCCTAATAATTCTAATTATGTTTTATTTGTGTATAAATCCATTTTATGCTTATGAACGCATAAAAAATAGTTTTTCATTGTGTTTTTTCCACTTATATTAAAAATTATTCATGGAATTTATATAAATTTAATCACGTAAAACAAATTATTACATTGGAGTCATAATTCATATGTTTGGATATAAGGTAAATTTTATTTTTGGACACAAAAACAAGACACTCAGTTAGAAAAATGATTTATGAAGAAAAAATAAACGTAAATTAAAAATTAAAATTTATGTAGAAATGGTGAAAAATACCACAAATAGTTTTCATTATTTAAGTGTATGATAGTTTTAATGACCTATCGTCATCATTGGTCTATTATTTGTGCATTACTTTTGAATATTGGTTGGCTCTCAAGTGAATGAAGTTTAATATTTAATAATATTTCATTTTCTGAAATTTTATATCTTAAATATGTATTCATCATTAGTATAAGAATAAATATGAAATATCAATGAAATAATATTAAAATAGTGATTTATAATAATATAATTTCTTTTTGATAATTTATTTAAAATTTTTATATATAGTATGAATATTTAAAGCAGATATGGAGCATCAATACAATGCTTGTACAAGTATAAGAAATATCAAATAAATGGTACTAATAATATTATAATTGATTATATTTTGATTTTTATGGTATTATATGAATTTTATAGATAATTATGATGTATAAGAGACGATTTATCTGTTTTATTTTTAATTAAATTGTTATCATGACAAATCATAAGTCATAATATGTGAATAGTCATGAAAATGACTTTAAATGAAATTTTATGCATAAAAATTACTATTATAAAATTTTAAAATCATAAAATTAAAATAAATAACAAATTATATGTAAAATTTCATCCATATCACTAATAATTTATTTATTTCCAACTTTATAATTATAAAAGTACTTGTAAAGACCCAAAAAGATTGAAAAATTTGTAAAATTGTTAAAGTTAAACGGGTTTAACATGGGGGTTATACAAAATGATTCTATTTAAAATGAATCCAAATTCATTGTAAAATTCATTGGTTGATTATATATTTTGATTATAATATTTATATTTAAATATATAGAAATTATTTTCCATTTTACCTGACATAGACACAGAATATATATTAACATTTCTTGTATTTATAGGGGTTCCAATCTCCATGGTAGTAAATTAGTCAAATACTCTCCTCTATTACCCAAAATTTAAGGAAATATAGATCATAAAATACCAAAAAAATACCTCCAAAAAATATATCCCCATGTCCTTGAGGACTTGGTGGCATCAAAATACCAACCTGGAAGGCTTATGGTGTAAGCCAAAGGTGGTTTTTCAAACAAGAGGTATAACCCTTAACCAAGTTCATTCATTTTATTTAATCTTATACCTCATTCATTACTATTATAACAATGATTATATTTTAATTTTATGTTACTTAAAAAAATTATGTTAGTGTTTTTGCGGTTTCAGGTGTTCAGTAGAGTTTCTAGAACATATTGTAGGAGGTTGGAACCACAACAGAGCTGTCGTAGGAAGTTAACATCATTTATTGTTTACACAACGTGCCAATATGATTAATGATTATATTATCATAAAATTCACGAATTGTGTAATAGTATAGTTGTGACCCCTAATTTATATTACAGGTTGTGTGAGTGGAGTTCTCATCATGTGTTAAATAATGGTTTATGAGGCATGATTTTTTGTGAAAGGTGAAATTTATAGAAAACATGGATCACACATTGTGTAATGTTTACATTATGTGAAACAAGATGATTATAGGTTATTTTAAAACCCTTTTTCTGGATTTTATTTTCATTTATTAAATCAATTTATATCATGTTTTAGATTATCCCTAGTTGATTTTGGAGGGTTTTCTAGCCCTCCTTCCATTGCTTTGATTTGCTGGTCTGGGTTGATGCATATTGGAGATCTGTGGGGACTTATCCTCTCTTCCCTATGGTTATATTTGGTTATTATCATGGGGATTCATTATGGTGATATTTGTTTTGGGTGCTAGTTTGCATGAAAATTATAAATACTTTGATGTAGAGTAGGCGTATCCATGTTCTCGTGGTGTGGTTGTGGTTTATGGGCATTTCTAATACATAATATGGTTTAAAGTGGGTTGGAAAATATTCATTGAGGTATGTAATCTATAATTTCATATTATTGTGTACCATAATGAAGTTTTTTAATCTTTTTGTCTATGCGATATGGTTATTTGAGCATAATAAGAGCTAAATAATTTGTTAATAGAAATGTATGTTAAAAAGGTGATTGATTTTCATGCTTGTACCCCATCAATGATATTTTGATATGATTTATTTTATGGGAATTATTCCCTATTTAAAATTGTTTCCATTGGGTGATTTTTTAATGATGGATGATATGTGATTTGAATATTGTTTCCTTTTTGATTATTTGGATATCACCCTAAAATGGAAGTTTGCTAACCACTTATATTTGGCCACTGAAATGATTTACCCATGATAATGACTTCTATGATGACACCCCTTAAATAAAGTGAAATGTGATAAATCCCTTTTTTTGAAAAATGGTATTGGTTGTTTTTTTTTGATGTTTCTAAAAGATTTGGGGAGGAAATGCGTGGTTTCTATGTGATGTGTGGATAAAGGGCGATTTGTGGTCATGATTCTAGAGCTGTAGTGTGTGGTTGGGATGCAATATGGGACTTAAGAGTGAGTTGTATCTATGAATTTGGGGTATAAATGTTTTGGATGTTCGTCCATGATTTTGGGGTGGTATGGTGGTGGTTGTTTTGAAATTCTTTTTGGGTGATGAGTTAGTATTTTGTCCACGCTTCTGGTGTTTGTAGGTGGTGGTGGTTTGGCCGTGATTTTGGAGTGGCAAGGTGGAGGTCTATTTAGATATGCTTGTAGGGTAGTGGGGTGATGGTAAAATTGGATTGATAAGATACATTTTATGTTTAGCTTGTTTATTCTAGATGTATGGGTTGATAGTGGAAAAATAACTGTTTAATAATGATTGAAATATTTAGCATTTTTGTTGGTTAATGGGATGGATATTATTAATGAAAAAATGAATAATGAGTTAGGTGGATATATGTGGTTCATGCTTATTAATAAAATTAATGGGTGGATAATGGGTTCGGTTGGTGGTGTGATGTGTCATGTGGTTTTTGTGGTCTTATGAATATAGTGGTGGCTGTGAATGTGGGGATATTGGGAGTTGGTTAGTGTTTGGTTGTGAATACATTGCTTGGGCTTGTGTCTGTCTATATGAATATACCTGTATATTTCTTATGATTTCAATAGGAACCTCAACCATGTCAATCACTCGGTTCCAACACCTATATATTAAAATTGGGGTTATTTTTACCAACAACTTGGTAATGAGGTTGGATTCCTAGTTGCCTTCCCTTTCCGACTCTCTAATCTAGGGGAGTAGATATGTGTTGGCTATAATGGAAGAAGATCTATTTGTACACTAGGTGATAGACCAATTGTTTTGTACTGATATGTGATATGTTTATTCTATGGGGAAGACTATGGTGGGGGTTGTGCATGATAGGAGGAGGGAATGAGGTTTATGTCCTTCAAGTTCAGGATATCCTACTACCCTGGTAATAGTTGCGATATGACAGACCAGGTGTTTGTAGGCGATATGAGATGCCACTATGTAATGGGGTGGTGGGCCATATGATTTTGGGAATGATGTGATGTTACTATTATTGTGGGGTAGTGATATTTGTTATTTTGAAGTGATCAATGAACTAGGATGTATGATGTTTGGGTGTGAGAACTAAAAATGAGTGGGAAAGTAGTGTCAGTGATATTTATTAATATTATATATGTTGTTATACATTGATTTATATTTTGGTGAGTGTTCATTGGTGAGGTGGGGATAGATAATTTACCTATTTAGGTGATGTTGGTTCAAATATATACTCATGGGTGGATTAATATAATTCATTCACATTCACATGAGAGACATTTGTTTTCTAATTGAGTACACTTGTATGCTCACCCTATTTATATAAACTGATTTATAGGTTTCTAGGAGGACTACATGGTCCATACAAGTCATTACTAACTCAGTCATTTTGATATATACTGTGTCCCTTCTTGAACATTTATTTTAGATATTTACCTTCGGATAATTTTATCTATATTAGTTCTATTTATACAAGAATTGTGTGATGGTATTGATTTCTTTTTAAATTTTGTCATGTAATTTATTGTGGATGATTCATCAAATGTCCCAATCCTATTTTATTATAGATGGCAATTCCTCCCAAATTCGGATATATTTATACCCGAAGTTAAATGATGTAATTCATTTTTAATGTCTTCCATAAATAAATTTTTATAAAACTATATTTAATTTATAATCATTAATATTATAACATTTTTAATATTATAGATATTCTTTAATAATAACCCCCTTGATCATGGTTGACCTATCTATTTTATGGGAATAGGGGTTGAATGGACTCAAAACACCCTATGTAAACTAAATCAACATAATAACTAAATTAAAGAGGGTAATAAATGAATTAAAAAAGAATAAGGATAGTGGAATAAATATAAATAAGTTTTAAATCATATAGAAAAAAATTAAATTTTATTATTCTAGATTTAGAGAAAGTATCTAGTAATTAGGGACACAATGTAAGGGATTTCTCAACTCAATTCCCATTTATTGACTCTTACGCCATTTTCACCACATTTTTCATTTTTTGTTATTGTATAAACTACAATATTGATTTATTTTATTAATAATTTATAAAATAAAATACCCTTATAAATCCATTTAAATTTCTCTTGATTTACTCTCATAGTGTATTTGTTTTTATCACCAGAAATACTTTAATGAATGTTTATATTGTTTCTATTGTATGATCTTATGAAAAGATTTTAGTATATTTGAATATATTCTTAAATTATTATTTAATTTTTGAAGTCCCTAAAATAATTTTTTGAGGAATCACGGAAGTCCATGGATGGTTTTAAATGAGGCTCTTATTTATGTTCCATGAAACTTGTAAAAATGACCAATTACATGGTGTGGGAAACATATACTAGGGTATGGTGGATTTCTTCCAAGATGTTGTTCTAGAAAATGTAAAGTAAAAAATGATTATGATGTTCTTACCAGGGTGTATTGCAAGCTTTTTTAGCATTTGATAGTCCTAGGAAGCCTTTAATTATGGTCAATAATCTCTTAAATCTGGTCCTTAAAGTCTTAACATCTCCAAGTGAAATATAGAATATTTATGATGTTTTTAAAGTCTATAAATAAATCCTTGAATTCGTGGATCTCTATAACAAGATCTTACAATGCTCTGTGATCGTTAATGAATACTTAGTACCTTAAGAGCTTCAAATTTCTACCTTTCTCTTTATTTTCCAAATAATATCAATGTGATCTTTCTCTATGGGAATTGTGAACATCAATGGTAACCATCCAAAGTCATGATCTTCAACAAATTTCATCAAGAACCATTGAATATATTATTTATATTATTTATTTTTCTATTATTTCTCTTTCTTATTATTATAACATCATTCTTTATTGTATTTCCCCTTGTATATCTCTCTCTCAATTATAATCTCTCCCTATTTGTACTTTTTAAAATTTATTAAGATTTAAGGAAAATTTGTAATGATTTTTCCAAAAGTAAAACCATAAATTTTTCTCCCTCATTATCATAATTATATTACTGATTATATATAAAAAAGAAATATATTAATTTTTTGGTTTATGGTTCCCATTAAAACTATGGGTTCCTAGTATCTTTATTTTTTTATTAAAAATAAATAAAATTCATTGATTCACGGTTCCTCTAAAAACAAAGCTGTTATATACCCCCTCAAGCATTATTGAAGGGAGGATATATAGGGTTACAATTTTTTCATGGAATTAGTTATCAAACACATCCTTTTCCTTTTAATTTCAACATTTTAAATTTTTTGCAACACTTTCACAATGTTTTATTTTTTAATTTATTATTCATTTTCTTGTATATTATCCCATTATTTTATTATTTCATTGTTTATTTAATAAAATTAATTTATTTATTCACTTTAACTTTAAAGAAGGTGATTTACCCCCTCTGTTTCCATATTTTTTCATCCCAACAATTGCTATTAAAAAGACTTTATGAATTTTTTTCAATCTCACTTTTGGAAAATATTTTTAATTCCCTGAAACCAATATTTGGTATCAAAGGTGATTTTTGTTTTTATTTAAAAAATATATTTTGAAAAACAATTTTTCATTTTTATATCCGAACTAATTTTTAAATTTCTATTTATAAATTAAATATAATTCTTATATTCAGGGACATTTCTTTTATGGTTCAAATAAAACATATAAAAAAATCGCATATATTTTATTTTTGGTAGTACTAGTTATACTATTTATAAATGGTAATGCATGAATATGTTACGACTATAGAATGCAATGATAAATGGACTCCTAATGTAATTAATAATTTTTTCCTTAATAATAATTCTATGAATGACTTATATTGTGGTTTAGATGAATATTAATTGAATATAATTTCTACTTTTCAAACCACCAAAGAAGTCAAAATATTATTATTATTTACTGATGAAGTAACCAATAATGTCAATTGAAATAGGTTTGATATGCATCATCAATATTTTTATGTTTTATCTTTTCATGTAAATGAATATATTATAACCACCATTACTCATTTTACTAACATTTTCATTGGAATAAAACATCTCTATGATGACCTGTCCCCATAAACCCTTTTGATGATAATCCTGTAGGTTTTACCTAGATCATTGAAGTCTAACGATAAAATAATCAAAGATTCAAAAGACATAAAAAAATATTGTAGTTGAATAAATAGTCATATGCTTAATGAAATACGATCTAACAATAAAACACCAATCGTTCATCATGAACAGGAGGTCAAGGAAACTAAGAAAAAATTGATTATAAAGTAACCAAAGTTGATGATCCTTTAAAAAGTGACATTGATGATGATATAGATCTTGAACTATGTATAGATATGATGTGAAAACTCTTTAAGAATAATAAATCATCAGTAAATTCTAAAAGGAAGGATCAAATTGAATTTCCCATTGTGATGTGTAGAAAATGCATCAAAAGGGTCATATATGACAAGAATGACTAGTCTAAAAAAGTGGACGAAAAAATAATAAAATGAATAAATAACATATAGTCACAACATTGACTATTAGTAATAATTCCATGGACACATCTTTCTTAAGAAAATCAAGTCCAAAATTTCTCATGATTAAAGTTAAGGTAAGTATAAATTTAAATTCCAAGTATTCCACCACCTCTTCAATTTATTCTAGCTCTTCAATTCCTAAAACCTATTAGAATCATGTATATTATTATCAAGAACATAGAAAAGGTTTCATAAATATTCATTTTGATTTTATAATGAAAAATGAGAAACACAAACATGTTTTTAAATAAAAAATATTATTTACAATAAAAAAAATTATTTGATTTCGAAATTAAAAAATAAACTAGATTTTCAATTTTAGAAATATGAAATCAATGATCTCAAAATAAATCTTAAAAAATTCACCAAAGAAGAATTTATTTTAATATGATTACTGTTTCTCAATATTTTAATATAAATAATCTTGGTTTTTGTTTTTTAAATATTAAAGTATGTTCTATGAAAATCATAAATTTTGTGAAAGGCATTTGTCATAGTAATTTTTGAAAAAAATTATAATGACAAGATCATTAAATTTATAAATTTCATTTTAAAAGATGTAGATATGTATATCAAATTCTATCAAATTTTATTTTAATCATATTCAAAAATCTAAAAAAATAGGTTTCCTAATTCTTACATTTCAATGTTTATGGATACATTGTTATTTCTGTTCCCAAATAATCACGTGTTAATACTAGAAAACCCTCAAAGGTACTATACTGATACCATT
This sequence comes from Viscum album, assembly GCA_963277665.1. Lineage (NCBI taxonomy): Eukaryota > Viridiplantae > Streptophyta > Magnoliopsida > Santalales > Viscaceae > Viscum > Viscum album. The sequence continues at coordinate 492,497,529 of OY728148.1, read as the reverse complement.
TTCTAAATCTTACATGAAATTATGATAGGACGTTATTGATCAATCATATGTTTTTCATACAATAAAATATGATCCAACTTCATTAAGGTTATTTTAGTATCCTTAGAGTTCTATGTATTATTATATCTTAGTAGTATTTAGCTTTTATAAACAACAATTTTTGGGGAAATTTGTTTCAATTATTTATTCTCCTTCTCTCCCATATAAACTTTATATTATATCTTGAATATTTCTTATTAATAGTTTTTTTTAAATTTTCAATGTTGTGGAATGATATTTTAATTCATTTCCAATCATTTAATAATTCATTGAGTATATTTTTAAATTATTAGAAATTAATCATGTTCAGAAGTTTCTATTTTTAATGGTACTTTTGTTCATGTACTGTTCTTGCTAGTTTTTTCTTGGTCATGTTCATAACTATTAATATCTATATAGATTATTGAGTTTAATTAATTTTCTATTTATATATCGAAGCATGATAGTTTTTTATAACTATAAATCAATATGAATTTCTTTTTTTAATGATAACTTATATTTTATTATATGTGTTTTATAAAGGTGTAATTTAAATATCATATTACCTATTTTTATAAACCTATAAATTTTAATGTTTTTTTATATCTCAATGTGGAATAAATTTTCTTAGAGGAAAATTATAAAAGAATATATAACTTCAAATATTATTTTATCAAGGGGAGAACCTTGTTTGAATGTTTCCCAAAGGAGTAGGAATGGTCTAAAAAATAATTTTGTTAACTACTTCTTTTTTTATATTTTACCTCCTACTTTAATTTATTTTTATATTATATGTCTATGATTATCAAAAAGTGGGATATTATTGACCCTTTTAATTTAGTTATTTTGATGATCATAAACACCTTAATGTCTTTCATTCTTGTTTAATTTTGATGAACATTTCAAAATATTTTAGTTTCATTTATGACCTTATTGAATTATTATTTCATGTCCCAAGTCCATTGAATCATGTTGGATGAAACATAAAATCGATTAGATGTAATTGAATGATATTCTAGTTGATGTTTTATGAAAACTAGGACAAATGACTAGTACAATGGCTTAATGGACCTATTTTAGGGCAAGGTTGACCTATAATAGGGTGTGGTGTTGGGAGTTATGAAGGAAAAATTGATTTAAAGTTTGTACCAGAGTGTGGTTCAATATTTTTAGCCCATGATAGACCCGTTTTTAATGGAATGATGATCAAACCTTTCTTAAATCAGACCGTCAAAGTCATAATTTATCCAGATGAATTATCTAACATTTTGAAAGGTTTCATGGATATAAATATAAGAATTGGGTTCTTGGATATATAAAAACCATGTACTATGATCTCAAATATTCAAAAATATTTTAATCATTTAATTTATTCATTGTTATATGATTTTTATTCATTTATAAAATAATATCAATTTAAATTTTCTCAATGGGAACTGTAAACATAAAAGGGAAGCCTATAATGGTGTGATCTCTAAAACCATTCATAATTTTCCATCAAGTATATTTCTTCTATTATTTATTTTATGTCCTTTATATTTATTCTTTTTTAGTCTTTTTTCATTATTGTATTGCCCCTTGTCTCTCTCTCTCTCAATTTTAATATCATTATCTCTAACACATTATTTATACTTCATATCATTTAGTGGTATTTGAGATGAATTTATAATGGGTTTTATAAAAGGGAAAAAATATCTTTACTACCTCATTATCATCAGTGGTTTCTTACTTATCCATTAAAATTTAAGATATTATTTGTTTGGTTCCTAGTTCCTGTTAAAACTAAGGGTTATTGGTTTCTTTTTTTTTTCTGGTTCAATAGAGAGGGACTTCTTTTATTCTTTATTCCCATAAAAACAAAGGGTTTATTTACCCTATGAACCCTTATTAAGGCTAGGATACGCTGGGGTCCTTTTTATATTGTTTTCAAACTCTCATACCAATGTGTTACTTTTCCTTTTTACCAACTTTATATTTATTTCTTCAATGTATTTGCATAATTACATTGTTTTCATGTCCACTATGATTTACTTTGATATTATCGCATGCTTAAATTATATAATAATTTATTTTACTAATTTAGTTTTTTGATTTTATTTAATTTTTAAAAAAGTGATTCAACCACTCTCTTGAAATATTATTCTGGCCCAATATTATCGTCTAATGTTATTTTGTTTCAAAAGTTAAAAAAAATAGTATGATATTTTCCTTTAAAACATTGGTTAAAATATATTAAACTCTTTTTATTATATAACATGATTATTTAAAATTTTTATTAGACAAAAAACTAATTTAAATTAAGTGTTTTAATAATAAAACATATTATATTATTCATTGAAGTATTATTTTAATCAAAATACATGAATTTTTGATGAATAATAAAATATGATAATTCATAATAAATGAAAAAACCTGAATTTCTACATCATTCTTGAGACATGGATGATGTAAATAGAAATTCGTCAAAATTAACATTTAATTATCACTATTTTTGGTCAGAATCATCAAACACTATTTCTTTTCTTGAGAAAATTAATTACATAATGGATTAAATATTCAAAATTCACTCCTCTCTTCCACTATAAAGTCAACCCACACTCCCCTCTTCCCATCACTCCTCTAATTCTTTGTACCTTAACTATTTTTTTCCCAAATCACTCCCCAAGATCCTACCCCATGTAAAAATTCCCATTTTCTCCTAAAAATACCAAATTCTCTCCCCTAAATAGGATCCCAAATAAGATGAACTCAATAGGTAAATTCCTCTTTCTGATTATTTTATTTTCATTCAATCCCTTTTGATTTATTTTTTCTTCCATCACCTCCCTTCATCCAAATGGTATGATAAATCTCATAACATAAATGTACTGAATTTATATTATGATAATAGTATATTTTATCATAATCCTTCCCTCTCCATCTTTTTTATTCTATAAATGAAAATACAACCTGAGATGCGTTAATTTCTTACATTCAAGAACTACATGTTCTCAATTAGCATTACCATATTCTAGACTAGTTATTAAACCATTTTTATGGTATAAACAGATCATAATATATGTATTTTATCTTATTTAATGCTCCAATGTAATTATTAATTCATGATTTAAAATAATAGTATTGAACAAGTTAATTTTCAGCAAAATCGTAACATTAATCACAGAGTTTAACATTAAGGTTTTAAATAATGATTCACCTTCACTAGAATTTAGAAAATTAAATATAAAACCATTTAATATTATTTATGTTAACAAATTTCATATAACTTCATCCACTCTAACCATACAAATTTATCCATTCATGTTTACAATAAAATCGGACATGAAGCAAACAGACCCGAAGAATGAAATTGAACCTCATAACCAAAAAAAAGATATGAATGATCTCAAAAAGGTTATAATAAATCATTTACATGAAAAATAGGTTCTGTAATTATTAATAAATGAACCTAATTTTATTATTCAGCTAATTAATATCAATGGGCGAACAACATCAGACATAAGGTAATTGATCCTCTCTTTCTCACACATATTCAAGAATCTCTTCTACGTTATGCACTTTTACGTATAATTCCTAATGATGGGGTATGATTTAACACCATCCAAATAATTGAAAAATTATGTATAAAATATGAGAAATCCTTTTACCTCTCATTAATACTTTCTATGTACACATGATACCATGCCGATATTTCGTACGATATTCTACCTGAACTACCATTACTCTTTCGGGTTTCTCTATATTTATTTTTACCCAAATGAAGTTGTATATTATTTTTTATATAAACCTTATACATACTATTTAGACAATCAAATAACATGTTTCAATATCTATATCTCATTATCTTCTGAGGATATACATGTTATTAAGTGATTCCCTCCCTCATACTTCCTAAAAATCAAACTCGTTTTATAGGAACTTCCCAATTTATTTACCCACTTTGAAGTGCACCCTTTGATTTTTTTAAATTCACAATTTTTTCTATAAAATAATTCTTTTAAGTATGGATAAATTAATGTTTCAATTCTGTTCTTATATAAAATATTATTCCCTTTTTGATTGTAAATGATCTTTAGTATTATCCTTAAAACCGCACTAAAATGTATTAATGCAATGAAATTTCTAAAGACTCTTATTACATGTTGTCACTTATATTTTACATCACATACCATTTTATATTCCTATTTTACCATATTAATGTAGATTTAGGTTATAATTCCTTTCTTTCATGGACACTTTTATGATATTCCCATTCATTATGTTTTATGACATGAATGTGATACTCATTTCTCTCTATGGGATCCCATATATTTATATATGATTGTTAATGTATCCTTATTAATGTGGAATGAATATTCATGATCATGTTAATATGGGTGCACCTAGATAGATCTCTAATTCATTTGGTAAATTTTAGTCTCATGAGACATTATGTGAAATGGTCTTTTTGGTTAGCCTTGACTTGTGCTACCATGTGCAATGGTTTTGGTGGTTATCCTTGACATGTGCTCCACTATGTTCAAATAGCCTTGAATAAAGATAAATTCAGGGTTTATGTTTTTAAAAAAATACTATTAATTAATGTTTACATGATGCCATGTTTATAAGTTATTATTTTATATGCCATTTTTTATCATTATGTCCTGATTTCTAATCCTTGTGCTAAATCCTTATTCTTATTTTTAATCCCTTACTGGGATTCAATCTCATCCCTATATTCATGTGAAACCTAGGGTACCCTATAAAGTAATAAGGGCTCAAAGGAAGTTAGGATCTCGTTATTATTATTATATAATGAAGTGTTTTTTAGTCCCATGTTTTATGTTTTATGTACCTAGTCTTCAAAGACACTAGTCTTCACGATATCTGGATTGTACTCTAATGTTTAATTATGATTATAATCATGTAATTATATTTATAAAAGTCAATGGTCACTATATTTTCTATCATATTAATGGTCTAGAAAACTTTTAAGATTATAAGGTTCCGATTCTATAAGATTATCGGTCCTAGTATTTCTTCATTCTGAAGTAGAAAATTCAGATTTCCATTTTGTCTGATAAAAGAATTGCGGGGAAACAATTATTTTGAGGGGGGTATAATATAATATCCCAAAAATATATCATAAATTAATTTGTTTAATAATAATACTTATTATATTATTCTTTAAGAGATTATTTTTATAAAAATACATGATTTTATTATTTATAGTATAATACGATATTTCACAATAAACGATAAAACATTAATTTATGCATCTTGCAGGAGCCATGGATGTTGTAAATGACCATTAGATCAAATTTAAATGAACTTATTAATGTTTTTTTCACAAGCATCAAACATGATTGCTTGTCTTGATCAAAATAATTAAATAATGAATTAATTATTCAAATTTCACTCCTCTCATCCACTATAAAAACCACCCACACTCCCATATTCTCTTAACTCTAATAAATCCTTGTGCCTTGAAAATTTTATACCCAAATTACTCCCTGAGATCCTTACCACATGTACAATATCCATGTGTATCCTAAAAATAATAAATCTTATCCCATTAAGAGGCTCTTAAAGGTGACAAACACAAGAGGTAAATTCCCCTTTCTGATTCAATTATTTTCATTGCAGATCATTAATTTTATTCTTTCTTTCCTCACCTACCTTACCCAAATGGTATTATAACTCTAGTAACATAGATTTAATGGACTTATATTATTCTAATTGGATATTTTACCATAATATTTTCCTCCCCCTTAATTTATTCTATAAATTAAAATACCATTCGAGATGTGTTGATTTATCACATTCAAGGATGAAGAGTTTTCAATTTGTTTTACCATCATCTATAATTTCCAGGAAACCATTTTAATGGTTGAACCATATCATAATATATTTATTTTATCTAATTTAATGTTATTTAATTCTTATAAATTCATTATTTAAAATAATAATGAAAAATATGTTAATTGTGGAAAAAATCATCACAATAATCCAAGAGTTTATTATTAATGTTTTATATAATGATTCACCTTCACTCCAAGTACAAAAATTAAATTTACAACCCTGTAATCATATACATATTCACTTTTGTAATATATCTTTAACCAATCTCACCATACTTGTTTATCCATTCATGTATATAATTAAACCAAACATGCAACAAACGAAAACAAATAATGAAATTGAAACTCATAAGCAATCCAAAAGAATATGAATGAACTCAAAAAGGTTATAATATATAATTTACATGTAAAAAAGGTTCTGTAATTATTAATTAGTAAACCTAATTTGATTATCCAGGTCATTAATATCGTGTGGAAACCACCATCAAACTAAAGGTAAGGGATAATCACTTTCTCACATTTATTCAAGATTATCTTCAATGTTAAACCTTTTATGTATAATTCATAATGATGGGGTATGATTTAGAACCTTACTTATACTTAACTCATGACGAATAAAAGATTATAAATCCATTTATCTCTCATTAATACCTCATAATTACATCTAATACCATGATAATATTCTATAAGGGATTCTACGCGAACTGCCCTCACTCTTTTGAGTTGCTCTATCTTTTTACCCAAATGATGTTTTTCTTAAACTTTCACATACTATGTAAATTCTCAAAACTCATTTTTTAATATTAATACCTCATTAAATTTAAATGATATACATTCTATTATGTGATTCCCTCCTCGATACTTCCCAATAAGCAAACTCGTTTTAAGGGAACATCCCAATTTTTTCCCCAATTTCAACCACACTCTACCATTTGTTTAAATCCACATTTTTTTTAAATTTAATTTTTTTAATATGAAAACCATTTTATTTCACTTGTTTTTTTATATAAAATATTACCCCAATTGAAATTTAAATGCATTTTAGTATCTACCTTACTATTTCACTAAAATGTTTTAATGCTATGAATTTTCAAAATAATATACTTACATGTTGTCACTTCTGTTTTACATATTATATCTTTACATATTCTTAGTTTACCTTATTAATGTCCATGTATGTTTAAATTCATTTCTCTCACGGAAACTTTTATTATATTCCCATTCAATATGCTTTATGACATGAATGTCATACCCATTTCTCTCCATGGGTTCCCTTATGTTTTTGAATGATTGATTACATATAATTATTTATGTGGTAAGTATATTCGTGGACATGTTATGATTGGGGAACCCAAATAGTGCCCCAATTCATTGGGTAAAGTTTATTCTCAAGATATGTTATTTTTTATGGTCTGGATAGTTATCCTTCACTCATGCTACCATGTGCAACAATCTTGGTGATTAACCTTGAATTGTGCTCTTCTATGTTAAATGAGCCTTACCCATTCTAATGTCATGATTTATGTTGCTTCAAAAATACTATTAATTCATTTTTACATGATCCCATTTTTATAAGAAATGATTCTATATGGAATTTTATATTGTTATGTCAGGATCTCTAACCCATGTGCTAAAGCCTCATTCTTAAGTTTAGTCCCTTACGAGACTTTTAACTCATCACTTTGTTCATGTGATTCCCAGGGTACCCTATACAAATGTAAGTTCTCAAAATAAGTTGTGATCTATTTTTGAAGATTAAATTAAGAAGAGTATTTTTAGTCCCATATTTTATATTTAATGTACTTAGTATTCAAAGAAACTAGACTTCACGATCCATGGCCTGTACTATGATATTTAATTAGGCATAAAATCCTGTAATTCTATGTGTAGAATACTAGGGTCACTATAAAATGTTTCAGTATTACTCTTAAATAAATGTAGAATATTTTTAAAGGTATTTTTTAAAAAACACTTGGTTTTTTTGGTTTAAAAATAGAATATTTCCAAAGTTTTTAATATGGGTTATTTTTAAATTTTTAATAAAGTACAAAACAAATGTTTTTTAATGTTTACTGCATGAAAACATTTCCCTCCATTTATTAATTTATTCATTTTAGGATTCCTTTATATGATTCTATTGTTTATCATATATGATTAGTTTCATATTTATTTGGTAATTTTTTTAATTTCAAATTTTTTCAAAGGAAAATGATATTTATTATCATTTTTATAAGTTAATAGAAAGTGTTTTTTAAGGAATTACATGTCTATTTTTTTAATTTTATTATTTAAATGAAATATCTTATATGTTTTTTCTAATTATATGGTTCTTGGAAATTGTATATGATGATGGTGGATCCATATATAACTCTAATTAAGAGAGATCATGATATATTTATCCAATTAATTGGGCAAAGTGACGGTGTTTCCTATTGGAATGTTAATCGAAAGAGATATGAGAATTATCTTTTATGTTATTCCATTGTAAGGGAAATTTTAAGCATGTGTGTTGGATAATTTCCTAAGATTACTACATTTTCCACAAATTTTGTTATGGGTTTTAAAATAATTATTTTGATTTTATAATATAAAGGAATTTCAATATCTAAAGGTGAATGGTTTATTTTCTATGGAAATATTTTCAGGACTTCTCATGTTTTCTCAATTAAATATCATAATAATTATTTTTCCATTATGTTTAAAATATTTTTTATGAAAACATTATCCTTTGAAGAAATTTCTAGTAATAAAAAAATAATTATTGGAGACCCAAATATTTTTGGAAAAATTGAAAACTTCCTTATGGGTTTACATTAAATTCAAATATATTAACATGTTTTTCTTTAATATTTATATCCATTAATAATATTTTTTTCTCATAACATTATTTCAAATTTATATCATACGTCAGAAGGATGTGATAGTATTAATGAAATATTTATTGAAAAAATTATTGAATGCAGAGAAAATGTGATGAAGGAAACATCCGGGTAAACTTAAGAGCTGTTTTTTATTGAAAACAATTACTATGTGTGGAAATGAAAATTTTCAATATAATTTATTTTATTAATTATTTAAAACTCTAAACCAAAAAGATACCTCAAATGAAATAAGTTTACAAAATTGATAAAAATTAGGTAATTATGGATTTATTATGATATGGGTGTTTATAGAGGCAGCTCTAGAATATCTAGTAGATATAACCCCCTCTGCTGCCATGTACGCCTCGTAGCACCTCCCCTTCCACAAAATAGAGTTTCACCAAACCCGTGAACCCAACTAGATTTTATTTCTATATATATTTATGATTTTATATCAAAATACCAAATGAACATGACTTATGAGACTCCCACACTTATGCTATATTCCATGAACACATTGGACTTATTCATTATGTGTAGTACCATCATGAAGGTAGATATGATGGAACTAAATCTTACACACACGATCCATCCCAGCATGGGAGATATGTATTCATCTACCTGATCTATTTTTTGGGGAGGACTATCACATTGACCTCGCCCTTCCCTTAATTTATAATAATCTCTATTATTAATCTCCCCACCTTCATTCTTGAGTACCTACCAAGTGGACCCCCTAAACTTAGGTACCATCATCCCGCCAACCCACACTACCAATCCAATTTAATTGCCCCCACCTATCCCTATCAACCTCTAGGATTTACCTCTTTCCTAGAATCAAGAGTCAACTAAATCTTAAAACATGATTATATCTACCTTGGACATATATCTATCCTCTATGATACTACATGGATCTCTGTAAGGTTTCACTATTTCCACACCAATATTTATGATGGTCATATTTTCTTAATTATGGGTCTTTCGGTCAGGAATCATTCCTATCATCATTTTAGGTCTGCAATTCAAGAATCATTTCCCTCATACTTTTTAGGTTCAAAATTATATTTCTATTTCACCTAGCATTTTATATACACAAATAAAGAACCATTTCACCAGGCCTTTTGGGTACACTATTTGGTTTCCATTTCAACTAACTATTTGGGTATACTATTTGGTCATTATTTCACTCGACATTTTGGGTCCTGCTATTTTGGAATCGACACACCAAACCAATTTTAGGTCACTCTTGAGTCACTATTTCATTAATCAACATCAATAAATGGTCATTATCATTATTATATTTTTTTTCAATGTACTCATTTTCTTTTATAACATTAGTTATGTAACGCCCCGACCCTAGTTACCCAGAGTCGGTGCATTATTGCGTAACATCGGCATGATCACAAAAGATCAAGTCCCGAAAGACCGATTAGATTAGTAGCCTTGGAAACAGTAGATACATTCATAAACGTTAAATTATATAATAAATTGAAAAACTACAATAACACGGTCTCCATAGTCCACACTCATATCCCCTTCCAACTATCCCTGCAGGTCATTCATAAAATACTTCTTCACATACTGGAAAAAATAAAACATTGAAAGGGGTATGCTCAGATGCTCAGTAAGGATAAAAATATAGCGGAAGCTTTCATAAATAAACATAAAAATTTAAGACAATGTATAACTAAAAAAATCCATTTAAACTTGAACTTAAACATAATATGGCAAATGTAAAATGAGATAATTCCATTTACTTATTCACATGGATATTCTACTGGTCGAATAACCACATGAAATATTAATAACCACTTTTATAATGATGGAATGCATAATGACAGACTATCATAACCACATAGCCAAGGCCTCGTGCCATGAATACGAATAAGATTTTGTCAAGGACTCATGCCAAGAAACTAGTTTGTCTCATGAGACCTTCCGATGCATCGAGGAGCTATAGCGGGCTCCACCCGTGACTTATTAAGTCTAATGAATTTCTCATATGAATAGGATTAAACATATCATAAACCATTACGTAATTGTATTACATAAAACATGCATATAGTAAACATAAAATTTCAACATTTCAATCACAAGATATCAATAAAACACATTGATGTAATAAAAATACTTTCCAAACCATTTTCGATACCAAAATAAAAGAAAATTTAAAATTGGTAATTATTTTTCATTTAAAAAAAATTATGGCTTGTAGAGGAAACCGAAACTCAAATAATGGTCATGGAAGCAGATAAGTCTTTGTCGCTGCATACATATGACAAAAAAACATTAATTTCTGTCATTTAGTAAAACACCTCGTATAATAATATTTCTTTTGAATAAACATAAAAGTCAAAGGGGTTTATAAACAGTATAAAAGAAAGTTGTGTATAAAACAAAATATGCCTCAATGAAAGAAGATTGAGACGAAGTCCATACAAAGATAATTTTTTAAATAAATAGATCTATTATGTGTATTCACTATAAGTACAGATAAATAAATTACAAATACACGATTGGTCATAATAATATCATGACATAATTTGAAAGTAGAAGATTAACACAAAGAACGGAAATTGGGTTAAGAAGTTCCCTTACCTCGTGTCCGACTTGACTTGATCGTTCTTTATCCTCCTTAATAATAAACTAGATTTAATTTATAATTTCTTAATAACCTTTTTAAAGTTTATTATTCTTTTTATATCACTTATTACCATGTTATGAACATTATGTAATTATTTATGTTAATAACGGTCGTTTTGTCGATCTTTGGTACTTGAGTCAAAAATAATAATATTATAATTGCAAGTAGTTCATGTGGTAAAATATCCATTATATCCATAATTATATTCATGATTTAGATATCATATATATCATATATATCTAGTATATACATACATTCATAATATTAAATAACATTTAGGGGTAAGAAATGAAATGCACCGTTCATGGAGACGGTAAGCCGTACGTACGCATGAACGCTACTTTCATTTATATTTCGTATTTAGTGGAATGAAATTATAATTATATGAAGTTATAATATAATTAAATTATAATATCATGTATAATATCATTTACTCCATCCTTTATACATCCCCCATATTGCATTAACGATTCAAATCACTTTGAGGGGGCGGTAGTCCGTACATCCTAAAATGAAATTATCGCGTTTACCCATAATGGAAATCATAATGTAATTCCATAAATGAGAAATAAATAAGCATAAGGAAACACTAATCATAATATATATCAAATATAAATATAGTGACATCATAATGGCCACCATTAGAGGTGTTAAAAGAAGATTGAACAATCATCATTTTGTGAGGCAGAAATTGGCCAACCACAGAAACAGTATGTTATTTAACCATTAGACGAAGGTGTGTGTAAGTGTAAATAAAATAATTCTCATAAAAACATCCTAGTATATTGAATATAGTTTTTTTGTTACAAAATAAATGAGTAAAAACTGTTTACAGGGTTGGAGAAGCAAAATAAAACAATATAACATAAGAGAAGACATTACCTAAAAATCGGGTAACTCATTTTGGTCAAAGGCTTCCTTGGGAAGAATTATGCCCAACGTTAGGCTTCTAGGAGTAATATAGGGATGTTTAGAGAGTATTTGGGCATAGTTTGGCCGATCCAAATGGCTTTGATGGTGTTAATAAGGTTATAGAGGTGGGGCCTTTTATAAGAGGAGAGGAGGGGAACTCTTGGAAAGTCATGAAATATTACATTATTATGAAATGAATTTCGAATTTTAGAGGTCCCACAATGATATATTTGTAGGATAAGATGATAAGGGTTCGAAATATACTCATAAAATATGTTTTTTACAAGTTTAAGTCTTAGATTTTCCATTATCTATTCATTTTATTTAAATTGTTAATTAATGAGGTAATCGCTGCATCATCATTGTGTCATAAAAAATATAATTTATTTAATGTCTAAAAATTATTAAAAAAATATAATGATGTAGGAAATCTTTCTAAATTTCCAATTAATATTTATAGTCGAAAACTTAACTTATATAACCCCATGTAATAATTGTTTTAGTAAAACAACACATGTTTGTGACAATTTTATTTTTACTTTAAATAAAAAGTAATTAATGTCATTTTCTTTCCCACGTGGCTCCATGGGGTCCCCAAGTTGACCCATGGATTTTCTTGGTCGGCCAAGACTCATATAATAAGGGTAGGACATGTGTAAGGGTATTTTCATATTTTTATAATATCATTTTTAACTTAAATTTCACTAATTACCTTTAATCGCGATTAATTAAACTTTAAAGTTACTATTCACCAAATAATTATTTTAATCCCATTGAACCACATTTTACTTCCTAATGACAACCATGTATGTCGGATTTTTGAAAATCAAATCACAAAAGTGGTAATGTTTCATTTAAACGAAAAATTAGTTTTGAAACTACTACTTAGTGGTTTCACTATTCATCAAAAATTAAAGTTTTTCAGAAAAATACCAAAAATTCACCCTAATCTATAATTGATATTATGAATTCAAAAATGGTGTCTATTTTAAGAAATTCCAAACATATATGTTGCATTAATTAATTTTTTTATTAATTCTCATTGTCAAAACAAAAAGTGTGTTTTTAAGAAACAATATAAATCAAAAGATTGACAATTGTTTATATCCAATTTCAAAGTGAAGTTAATTATAATGACCACCATTGGATAAAATGGTAAAATTATATTCTAATTATACTTTAAAACCACTAAATATAATAATTTATCACTATTAATTATTTTGATTAAAAAAGTTGTTCTTAATTAAAATTAGTAATTTTCACTATTCATCAAAATATAAATGTTATCCGAAAAGTTCCAAAATTTCACCTTAGGCTAAATTCGATATTCCGAATAAAAAAATGAAGTCCATTTTGAAAGATAAAATATATATAATTTCAAAAAGTGGGTATTACTATTCATAATGGCTATTTTGATTGGTCGCGGTGTGTTAGAATCTCTAACTTGCGTACAATGCAAGCTATTGCATTATTGAAAGAGAAGCGTATCATGGAAGCTGGGGGTGTTACGTTCTCCCCTCCAATAAATTTCATCCTCACAATTTGAAATTTTTCTTTGAAAATAAAATGTTGAAAATAGAAAATTCCTTTGTGGAAAACCCACATCGGAAATAAGGTTAATAGAATTTAGCCTTAATAAGAGGGAATGGGAAATGAAAAAGTCACCACCAAATTATGATCTCGATAAGGAGAACATTGGTGGAAATTAGAGACATATAATTGGAGGAAAAACGTAAATATTTGTAGGTAGTGATTGAGGTCATCAATCACAAACAAGTGTAAAATAGAGGGCCTCAAAGCCTTCAATCTATGTTGATTTAAAATATTATCAGTTCAACAAGACATAATGTATTAGGATAAAATATTTATTTGTTTTAATATCCCTTTACTAAAGTTTAAGAATTAATTTATTCATTTAATATGATATAGGAATATATATACTTTTTCTTGACAAGTAGAGTTTCAACCTTCATCTAATTTATACCTCAAACTCATCTTTCACTCAAAAAGAGAATTGAACTCAAAAATATTATATTTATCCTAATCGTACAAGGTTAAAAATATTAACAGATACCATTTAGATTAGGAAAACTATTTTTTAATAACCAGGGACTTCCTGTAGGCTTGTGGTAGGTAATAAAGGCATGTCGCACTATGGTTGTGGATTCGATTCCTACAGCTTTGTCCGACGCGACGGGTTATCCCCCGACCTAAAGGTTGTCTTTTTTCCTAAAGCTATAGTATTATAATATTCCAAAAATAATATTCAGAAAATTTTTAACCATAAAAAATACTATCCAAGGTTCAAAATAATCCATTCCAACCTTTATAGTTATCCAAAATACTTCTGTCCAACTCACAGTCCAAATTTTATAAGGAAGGTAAACATAATGAAGATCCTTTTTTCCGTGTCACATCATGTGAACACCTTCATCATGTATTCTTTTAAACCACTGCAAAATATTTAATTACCATAAATCGTTATTGATTAAATTCATGATCCATTATTCCTTATAGAATACTAGATATACTCCTTCTCTCAAAAAATGTATACAAATCATTAATCGGTTTCAAGGAAGTTATGAATATACAATATAATTTATCCAAATCAATCATGTATTATTCCAAAATCAGTATCTCGGTATCAGAACCATATTATGGTTTATCTTTCTCTCAACCATATATTTTCTAAAAATTTAACCTTCTGTGGAGTCACTTTTCTTGGTTCCACACAATCCCAAGTCTATGATGAAATAGTACTGCAGTACAATCCTTATATACTACATAATTATTATAACCATTACATCATTGATACAACACTCAAATGAAAAAATTATAAAATAACAACATAAGAACCCTAATCAGTCCTCTTCATTTGTGGTAGTATCATAACTTGATTATTACCCAATAACATCATTTGGGTAATACTCCGATGATTTGGACATTGGTTTGCGTAGTGTCCCCACTCCTTGCAGATGAAGCATTGTACCTTTGAAAACTTTTTATTACCCTTGCAGTCACGCACATGGTGTCCTTTTTCTCTACACTTATAAAAAAATCCCATTCCCTTCAGGCAAGTTCCAAGGTGTTTCTTCCCACAGTTATCACATTTTGGAAAAATCTTCATTTCCCACTTCCCTTAATCCATCTTTCTCTCTTCCATCCTTTTCTTCTCTTGATTCCCTTCAAATCCATAGGACTCAGAGAATTCTTTACTTATCTTATTAACAGATGATACTATTTATTTATATGTTGATAATGCATGGGAGACTATTTCCCTTCTAAGTGTTTGCTTAATACCATGAAAGACATGATCCTTCTTACTCTTTGGATCATACGTATTGCTGGAGTTCACAATCCTTCTACTAGGCACCATTTCTATACAATGTCATAAACTAGGTCAGTTTATGAATTTCAATGAATAATTCCAAACATGTAAAATACGTAACATAAATTGAACGGTTTATGGATATAATCCATAATAATAAGGATGTTTTATTTGATGAATTATATACTCATAAATCCTTCATAATTTTTTGTAAAGAAAATAAGAATTATCCTAAGAATATCCCCCAAGAGTTTCGTAACCAAGAGTGCAGCAAGGACCATTTTTGTGCACCAATTCCCATTCGCGTCTAGCTCAAAGCGGTGTTTTCGGGATTTACCCCTAGGTATATCTGTGCCATATCTGCCTCTACTTTCTCATATCTAGATAGGGATTTATTTCTCAGAAAACTAACAAAATCTCTATAATACTAAAATTCTAGGAAGTTATTCTGTATTAATCCCCAAAGTCTATCTTTGGGCTATGTGCTCCAATCAGAGTTTATCTAAATCTGACTTCCAAGGAAATTACTAAACTTCCTCTGATTCCAACTGTAACGCCCTGACCCCAGTTACCCAGAGTCGGTGCATTATTGTGTAACATTGGCATTATCACAAAAGATCAAGTCTTGAAAGACGGATTAGTTTAGTAGCCTTGGAAACACTAGATACATTCATAAATGTTTCATTATATCATAAAGTGAAAAAATAAAATAACATGGTCTCCATAGTCAACACTCATACCCCCTTCCAACTATCCCTACTGGTCATTCATAAAATACTTCTTCACATCCTAGAAAAATTAAAACATTGAAAGGGGTGAGCTCAGATGCTCAGTAAGGATAACAATATAGTGGAAGCTTTCATAAATAAAAATAAACATTTAAGACAATGTATAACTGAAACAAAATCCATTTAAACTTGAACTTAAACATAATATGGAAAATTAAAAATGAGATAATGGCATTTACTTATTCACATGGATATTCTAATGGTCGAATAACCACATGAAATATCAATAACCACTTTCATAATGATGGAATGCATAATTCCGGACTATTATAACCACGTAGCCAAGGCCTCATGCCATGACTACAAATAATATTTTGTCAAGGCCTCGTGTCAAGACACTAGTTTGTCTCATGAGACCTGCTGATGCATCGAGGAGCTATAGTGGGCTCCACCCGTCACTTATTAAGTCCAATTCATTCCTCATTTGAATAGGTTTAAACATTTCATAAACCATTACATAATCATATAACATAAAACATGCATAAAGGAAACATAACATTTCCACATTTCAATCACAAGATATCAATAAAACACATTGATGTAATGAAAACACATTCAAAACCATTTTCGATAGCAAAATAAACGAAAATTAAAACGTGGTAATTATTTTTCATTTAGAAAAAATTATGGCTTGTAGAGGAAGAAGAAACAAAAATAATGGTCACGGCGGTGGAGTAGTCGTTGTCACCGCATACGTACGACAAAAAAACATTCGTTTTTGTCGTTTAGTTAAACTCTTCATAAAAAAGATTCCATTTAAATAAACGTAAAAGTCAAAGGGGTTTATACACAGTATAAAATAAAGTTGTTTATAAAACAAAATATGCCTCAATGAAAGGAGATTGAGACGAATTCCATACAAAGATAATTTTTGAAATAAAATAGATCTATTATGTGTATTCACTATAAGTAAACATAAATAATGTACAATTACAAGATAGGGCATAATAATATCATGACATAATTTGAAAGTAGGAGATTAACCCAAAGAACGGAAATTGGGTTAAGAAGCTCCCTTACCTCATGTCCGACTTGACTCCATCGTTCTTTAACCTCCTTAATAAAATATAGAGTTAATTTATAATTTCATAATAACATTTTTAAATTTTATTATTCCTTTTATATCACTTATTACCATGTTATGAACATTATGTAATTATTTATGTTAATAACGGTCGTTTTGTCGATCTTTGGTACTTGAGTCAAAAATAAACTTCTTATAATTGAAAGTTGTTCATGTGGTAAAATAAATATTATATCCAGAATTATATTCATGATGTAGATATCATATATATCATATATATCCATTATATACATTCATTGATAATATTACATAACATTTAGAGGTAAGAAATGAAATGCACTGTTCATGGAGACGGTAATCCGTACGTACTAATGAACACTACATTCATTTCTATTTCATATTTAATGGAATGAAATTATAATTATATAAAGGTATACTATAATTCTAGTATAATATCATTTATAATATCATTTACCCCATCCTTTATACATCCCACATATGGCATTAACGATTCAAATCACTTTGAGGGGTCGGTAGTCTGCACTTTCTAAAATGAAATTATCGCGTTTACCGATAATGGAAATCATAAAGGTATGCCATAAATGAGAAATACAGAACCATAAGGAAAACATAAACATAATATATATAATATATAAATATAGTGACATAATAATGGCCACCATTAGAGGTGTTAAAATAATATTGAACAATCATCGTTTCGTGAGGCATTAATTCGCCAACCACAGAACCAGTATTTTATTTAACCATTAGATGAAGGTTTGTGTAAGTGTAAATCAAATACTTCTCATAAAAACGTCCTAATATATTGAAGATACTGGTTTTGTTACAAAATTAAGGGAAATTTTTTTTTTAAGGGGTTGGAGAATCAAAATAAAACAAAATAACATAAGAGAATACATTACCTTAAAATCGGGTAACACTTTTTTGATTTGAGTCAAAGGATTCCTTGAGAAGAATTCTTCCCAAATTGAGGCTTATAGGAGTACGATAGGGATGATGAGAGAGTATTTGGGCAGAGGTTGGCTGATCCAAATGGCTTTGATGGTGTGAATATGGTGGAAGAGGTGGGGGCCTTTTATAAGAGGAGAGGGGGGGGGCACTCTTGGAAAGTCATGAAATATTACATTGTTATGAAATGCATTTCGGATTTTAGAGGTCCCACAATGATATATTTAATTGATAAGGTGATTAGGGTCAAAATATACTCATAAAATATGTTTTTGACAAGTGTAAGTCTAAGATTTTACTTTATCTTTTCATTTTATTTAAATCGTTAATTAATGATGTAATCGCTGCATCATCATTGTGTCATAAAAATTGTAATTTATTTAATGTATAAAAATTAAAAAAAAAATAATGATTTAGGAAATCTTTCTAGATTTCCAATAAATATTTATAGTCTAAAATTAAACTTATATAACCCCATGTAATAATTTTTTTCGTAAAATAACACATGTTTGTGACAATTTTATTTTTACTTTAAATAAAAAGTTATAAATGTCATTTTCTTACCCAAGTGGCTCCATGGGGTCCACATGTTGACCCATGTATTGTCTTGGTAGGCCATGAATCATACAATAAGGGTAGGACATGTTTAATAGTATTTTTATATTTTTATAATATCATTTTTAACTTAAATTTCACTAATTACCTTTAATCGCGATTAATTAAACATAAAAGTTACTATTCACCAAAAAAATATTTTAATCCCATTGAACCACATTTTACTTACTAATGCCAACAATGTATGTCAGATTTTTTAAAATCAAATCAATTAAGTGCTAATGTTTCATTTACACGAAAAATTAGTTTTTAAACTACCACTTAGTGGTTTCACTATTCATTAAAAATTGAAGTTTTTCAGAAAAATACAAAAAATTCACCTTAAGCTATAATTGATATTCTGAATTATAAAATGGTTTCTATTTTAAAAAATTCCAAACATAATTTTCATTATTTAATTTTATAATTAATTCTTGTTGTCAAAACAAATAGCGTGTTTTTAAGAAATAATATCAATCAAAAGATTGACAATTGTTTATGTCCAATATCAGAGTGAAGTTAATTTTAATGACCACCATTGGATAAAATGGTAAAATTATATTCTGATTATACTTTAAAACCACTCAATATAATAATTTATCACTATTAATTACTTTTATTAAAAAAGTTGTTTTTAATTAAAATTGGTAATTTTCACTATTCATCAAAATATAAATGGTATCCGAAAAGTTCCAAAATTTCACCCTAGGATAAATTCGATATTTTGAATCCAAAAATGAAGACCATTTTGAAATATAAAATATATATAATTTCAAAAAGTGGGTATTACTATTCATAATGGCTATTTTGATTGGTCGCGGTGCATTAGAATCTCGAACTTGCGTACAATGCAAGCTATTGCATTATTGAAAGAGAAGCGTATCATGGAAGCTCAGGGTGTTACAAGTTATTTCTCAATAATTTACAAAATAAGGATTTCAAACTAAGGATGATCTGGAAAAAAATTGGGTCATACATGTGAGACAACTTTTTTTGTTCTTTTAAATATTCAATTCAAGCATGTCCAGTTTTAGGGGGAATTTTATGAGTGTCAATTTTGTTTAGTTATACATACAAGTTAGATAATCCTAGATTGAGGAGGAACTAGGTCAACCATATCCCATGTGTTTTAAATTTCAAACCATCTCTTATATATTGAAATGACATGAATTTTCATCTAATGTATGTGACCTAAATGATTATTTCCGAAAAAAATGCTCTAATAGGTATGTAAAAAAAATTATTTAATTTGAATAATAGATCATAAAAGTTACACATTATAATAAAAATACAACTATTTTAAAATAGATAGTGAACTTCATTAAATATATTCTTTAACCCATGATTTTTCAAACAAAATCCATGAATCTATGTTTCAAGGAACCCCAAGAATGTAAAAAACATAATCTATAATGAGTACCTATCCTATGGTAAACATGATATCGACCACATAATTCAACTCTATGATTATTCTTATAGATTTACCCTTGTAGGGAGGCATTACAATAGCAATTGACTCCATCCACATAAAGGGAGATTTGTTTTTATCGCATGTTCCATTACACCATAATTAATCCCATTTAGAGATATATCCTCAATAAAATATGATTTGGAGTGTTGTTTCCATATTTCTTCTCATTGAAATGATAATTCCACATCCAGTGTTCTAACATGACATATAATTAACAAGCCTATTTTTTCTTCTTTAATTTTACCTTTAATTTTTAATTATGGTTTAGAAATTATTGACCCACTGAAGAGTTCCCTAGATCAACGCCATCTACCAAAATGGTCTTGGATTTATCATTCATAATTTCATTTTAATCCTTGAGAATTTTTATATTCCTCCTCAATTTATTGGTATTATATCAATTATTCAAGTTAAATATCTTCTATACTCATCAGATAATGTTTACCATTATTCTAAGAAGGGTGTAGTTTATCAATGAGATATCCATTATCCATTTTTTCCCTTGATAGAGAGACTTAAAAGATATCATAGTGGAATTTGGGGGACATTGGAGTTGAAATAATTTATAAAAATTTAAGAGTCTCTAGTAGAAACTACATCCTCAATTTATACCTCTTGAATTTATTTCATTCAAATTTCTATATATTTATATTTTGTTTGATTTTGGTCATAAAAATGCTGATGAGAATCCACTCTTATGAATGTTGGGGATATATGAGAGTATCATTGGTATTTACATTTTCAAATGATATTTGATAAATCCCATTGACGTAGGTTATAGTGTTACTATTGAAAGAATATATTCACCCACAACAAAAAAGTTTTATATTGGATTTCAAATTAATCCTATTTAGGATTCAATGGTTACTCATTATTCTACACATGTACCTAGTGAAGAGTAAGATGATAAGATACTTTATAATAAAGATATTAATAGAAATGAATTTTTCTTTCCTCATTAAAAACGTTTTTTTATTATAGTTAAATACTTGAGATGAATCTAAATTTAATAGGACTAAGAGTGCTTATAAATTATTTTATTCATTTTCCATAAAATTAGGACACTATTTTTTAGGCATGGAAGTAACCAATATGAAACAATATCATGCCACATGGTATTTTTGGATTTATTTTCTATAAATGAATGACTTATTTTGATTCAATACCTTCTTTCATATTTATCATTATTGAATATATAGCATAAATAACACCATTCTAGTGAGCATATGTGTCTATTATATTTCCATTGATAAGATCGATTATCAAAATCATACCCATTTAGTAAACTATTTTGAGTCACTGGGTATACTTATACAGCCTAAGACCCAAATATTTATGACCTATGGATCTAGTGTTAATTTTAAGGAACCATTAATTAGCGACACAAAAAATATAGTGGTCTGTGTGCCACCAATGTGGCACATGGAACTAATCACCACACTTCCACCACATGTTTTTTAAAAATTTACTAATATAAATCACAATACAACTATTCCACCAATAAAGGGGACCCACTCCATCACACTTATTAATGGGATATTCCAAAATTCCTTCCTCTTTAAAAACCAATTGTTTAAATATTTTAAAATGATAAAAATCCAACATCATTCCGATTGTAATTTAAAAAAAAATTAGTTTTAATAGCACTAATTTCTCTAACCAAAACCTATATTTAGTTTCAAACATTTATTCCACACATTCATTATATATTCCTTTAAAGAGTTAAATTTAACTAATTAATTATACCATATGTAATGATTTTTATGTTTTGAATATTCCAAAAGGTATAGAAATACATGTACAGAACCCTCAATGTCATCTGATATTGAAAAACATTATTGGAAAATAATATAACATATGATATTCATGAAATAAGAATCATAATAAAAATATGGATTTTAAAAATTAATTTTTAAAAATTTACTTTCTTCAAAAAACACATTAGCTAAAAGAAACAATGTTTGAAACTATATGTATGTTTTTGAAATAATTATTTTAAAGAACTAATAAAATCTCATAAATACTTTTTAATAAATACAATACTATTTGAAATATATTCACTTATATCCAAAATTAATTTCAACACTAAAATATATTACTTATTAGTGATTATTGTTTAAAAAAATAATATATTTTTAAAAAATATATTCGATAAAACAATTTACAACATTTAAAAGAAGGTAGGTTTTTAATATAGTCACAACCAATAAAATAGTTAAAGTAATTAAAAAAATAATATAATAGAAAATGTAAATTTATAAATTAAAAATGATGTTTTATGATCAGTGACTCTGACCACAAATACTATTTATTTTTTTGTCAGTTGTCCAGATAATAATATATAATAAGGGAGAATACAAAATAAGATTCGTTTGAGCTACATATAATGTAAAAAATAATAAATATATCAAGTACATAACATGTATGTATGGAAAATGAAATGAATAACATATATATTTTTATTATACTATATCATAAGTGATATAATGATGTTTAAAAAAATACTATGTTAAATAGCGCCCGGGTTTTGAAACACTAGGAATAAATAAACCAAGAAATTTTATATTTTAAATATAACCCTTAGAACCTAGAAAATGAATTGGGGGGTTTGAATATGATTAATTTATTTGGAAATATATATAAATTTCATAATAAACAAAAAATTATATATTAACTCTTAGTCAATAAGCACTCATTTTTTAGTATTTTTTTATTCTTCAAAAATTCAATTTTTTAAAAAAATGGATTTTATTTTTTTATGATATAATATTATAATTAATTTATGAAAATTTTAAACTATTTATTTTATAATGTTTATATAATTTCTTAGATTATCATATCCAAATTATCATAGTGTTAATTATCCGAATTTGTTCGAAAAATATTGATTTTGCAGTGAATAGTGAGAAATACTGATTTTTTTTAAAGGATGTATTTTTTATTTAGTATTTTATAATGTTATATTTATAAATGGTGTCAAAGTGAAATGAGTATTATTATATTATGAATAAATCAATTATGTTCATTGGAATAAATTTTATTTTTTTATTAAAAAACATTTTTATACCTAAAAATGAATTTTCTCTGAATAAAATTCCTATCAATTTGTATTGGAATATTAAATTAATTTCTACCACTTAGATAAGTAAAATCATGAAAAATATATTATATATTTTTAATTTGTAGTTCTATGTTCCGTAAATATCACCCTTTTATTTTTGGTCACTATATATAGTAACTATTGTTAATAATTATCACCACGGTAAAGGTAAATCAAGTAATTAAGGTTAAAAATAATATTATAAAGACTAAACATGTACAAAAAAATGTCATATATCAAATTGGATGATTTTATTTCGTCCATTTACATCCATGTTTCAAAAATATGGCAACACGGTTCCATATTTCTAGGATTTTGACCTTTATAATATTTAAGTAAAGGGTAATGTAAAAAATACCACTTTCATACTTTTAATATCTATAATATTATGTGATATGGATGTAAAAAAATATTATTTTGATATAAATGAATATTTCAAATATAATTTATTATTATTATCATAATTTTTTAATAATTCTTTGTAATGAAATAATTAATTTGAATTCTTAAAAAATGTTGATACAATATTTCTTCAATTACATGTAAAAAAAATGAATCTACAAATATTAAAAGTAATATAATTTGAATGAATATTTGCGTTACATTTTTTTATAAGTATAATATTCTTGTGATGTTTTCACAGAATATATTATAATTCCTTTCTTATCATGTTGTTTTCATACTGAAATTAAATGAATAGCCCTAAAAATTACCTTAATGACATTTTTAAAAAATTAATATTTTATTAAATGATTTATAAGTCCTTCAAAAAATGTCTCCATCCATGTGATTATTATATAGATTAAAATATCAAACGGGGTCAATTTATAGTCCAATTTTTCTTTTATAGTAACTATCATAACCCCAATAAAGAAAAAAACTATATTTTTTCAGTAATTTTGAAAAAGGTTAATGAGTGGTTAAAACAAAAATTTGAGTTTAAAAATATTGTCTAAACTTGTAAAAATTTTATTGGATGATATTATTTCTACCCCTAATAATACTATATACTTAATTTATAATTTTGGATCCATTTTTCAATAAAAAATAATTTATATTAATTTTTTACTTTATGTAATTCCAAAAGTTCCCCTCCCCTCAGTTATAAAAGGGCACATAATCTTCTCTTTTATTTATACTTCAAAATCCTTTTAATTCATCCAATACCTATTTGAAACTTTAATAGAATCCATCGACTGATTAAATGGGTCTTGGTTTTGAAATAATACCATCTTTATAGGGATTATTCTATAAAAAAGTTATTTTCTATAGAAGAGGAAGATAACGAATTCACCTGATGATTCAAACATGAGGTAAGGGTCACTATACATAAAAAACTCATTATAAAAGTTTAATTAATTAATTTATAAATATTTATATTTATTTTCCTTCATCTATTTTTTTTAATATTTATTTATTTGAATAAAATGAATTGTAATGAAAATTTTATATCGCTTTCGTAAAATGGTGTTTAAAAAGAATCTTGTTAAGTAATTATTTGAATTTAATCATGAAAGAAAAATGGAATGATCGATTTTAATGTAGAATGAGTAAATATTTTTCCAATAAATGTGACCATTGTTTTATGTTTGAATTCGATTAAAATAATTCATTCTTTCTTCATAGAAATACCCTCCTTTATATACCATGTATTTTCAGAAAGGGTTTTAAATGAAATGGATATTATGATGTCTGGATTTTTCTTCTCAAATAAAGGAAAATAATATTTAAGAAACTTTTCATTTTTAATGATTATATAATTCTTTTGGAATTGTTTTTGGTGATGGTTATTTCCATTATAAACCCTGGATGCTAGATTCCATTATAAGCCGATGATATGTGATACCTTAATAAACTGATAATGGTCGATCCTAAAAAAGCTCTCACTTTAATTATGTAAAGGTATAGAGTTAACCAATTGTTTTTCACTGAATTGATTATTGGAAGTTACTAAAATGATTATTCCATTTTTAAATATATTGTTTATTAATTTCTTAAGAGAGGTTATTAGATGATATGAAAATTATGCCTCATGTTAATAATATGATTTAGCTATGATTTCTATGGGCTTTGTGGAAATATTATGGGTTCAAAAATTATAGAAATGGTAAATTTTATAAACGAAATGTATAGGTTATATATTAAGTGTAAAATTAATTATCTTCTTGGAAATATTTTCATGAGGTATCATGATTTCAAAAAACCATAACAATAATAATTAATTTTTCCTATAATATTTAATTTGAATTTTTTTCTAAAGATATTTGGGCAGAGAAGATAACTTCTTTGGTAAGAAAATATTAATTTTGAGTTATGTAAAATTGAAAAAGAAAAAAATTTATTATATTCATGGACTAATGTATATATTTAGTTTTTATATAGATTATTATTTCTTCTATTATAATATCGTGATTTAAATTGATTTTTATATGGTTTAAGGATGATTATGAAAGAAAAAGAAGCCATGTTCGAAATTGTAATGTTTTTTCAAGAAAGGAAACATGTTTTATTCTAAAAGTTGTGTATTATGGTAAAAATGGATACTGAGAGGATTTTTCCAACTTATTAAATTTTAGATAATTATTTAAATCTTAATGGACTAATTCACAATAAATATAAACCGCAAAAGATCCTAATAATATAAGAAAGTTAATTATTCACTAATGTTTTTTGTTTGAATTGTTTAAGGTCAGTACATTATATTTCATAACTTATTTAAGGTTTATATAACATTATAGGATAATATTTTTTTTAGAATAAGTTAAAAGTCCTATCTAACCATAATTGCTTGTATCTACTGGAGAATTTCTGTTTTTTGGATAAACTAAAAGAGTTTAAGATAACATGGTTTAGAATATTTTAGTATATCCTCCTCATAAGATGGATGGTTGGGATTTTATTTATATACTCACACTAATATTTTGACTTTTATTAAATTGATGAATCGAGTTGAAACTATATTAATAATGAATTTGAAGGAAAAAATTGTGGTTGTCTAAAGGATAAATAAAATGAAATGGGAAATTTTGTGAAAAATACTTCTGTTATTTTTAACCAAAATCATAATTTGGATTAAAAACGTAATCCAAAGTGGTATTCATAACACAAAATATAAAAGAGAAATGAGGATCCATGGACATTCAGATTTAAAAACCCAATAGGATTGTTTATGTTTAAGTTGAAATTCTTGTCATTAGGTTGTGAATATGAAAATTCATTGTCATTTAAATGTTATTATATTTTAACAGGTCTTATTTTTGTAGACATGTGTAGATTTTATTAAAATGGATCATTTTTACAGCTTTTGAGTTTAGATGTTCAATATTGTTGATTGGGAAATTTTGTTGAGAATTATATGGTATGACAAATTAGATAGATATTCTTATCGAAGACTACAAATAAATTATCCAACAATCCCAACTATCTAATAGGACCCACAACCACTAATTAGGTGGGTGGGTCAACCTTTATCCATAAATCAAAGTGTAATGAGTTTTTAAAATGGTAAGTATAGTGACCATATAGTTCACATAGAGTTGGAGCATGCGTGGAGGAGGGATGGGGGGCCTACGAAGAGAGGTATGACCATGTGTATCCTAATGTGGTAATAATGTTCTATTTGACAACCACTATTCCAGATTATGTTGGTGGTGGAAAAATTTGTATTATTAAGAAATGAGATTCAAAACACATAATAGATTTGGGATATATGTTTACTAGACATTATTAATCCACCCTGAAAATATAGAGATTGAACATCTGTCGTTCGATGGGATTTATCTACACTGTTCAATAAGGACAACGAGATGTCTTATTCCTTGATCTCCTCATATAAGCTTCTATTAATTGGATATTCAATCCCCATCATCCGAATGATACAATTGTGCAATGAAGGATTATTTTATTTTATTTTGATAAGTTGAATATGATTGAATTTACCTGATACCTTTTTTCATGTTTTAACACAGTTCAAAAAAAAGAGATATAATGGAAATAAAATATTATTTTAATAATGATCGTGATTCTTGTAGTAAAAAATCATTATTTGAGGATGTTTAAACTTTTTGTGAATCAAGGAAATGGATGTATAAAGGCGAGGTAATGAAATTGAGTAGGTGGGGATTTCAATATAAAAATATTTATGTGGTTATTTTTAGTATGATCCAAACTTATATCTAAGAATGTATTTAAAGTGAAAAAGAGCAGAGTATGTCTTCTGCATTCACGGTGATTTTCCATGAAATCATGCCACATATTTCTAGACCCTCATTTTCACAATATATTGTTTTATTTCAAAAAACTTATATATTCATTCACACTGAGTTACATGGTGGAGAATGGAAAGTATTCCCACATATACTGTTTTTCAAAGAAGGTTCAGGTAGTTTGTATTATGTTGTGAAAAAATCATGGGGATAATTCATGAAATGTTATAAATGTTTGAATTTAGTTTCACATACACGAGTTAGAAAGAAGCATTAGTGGTGTGAATGATATAATTACATGATGAATATAAAGTTTTCACTACACGATCCTTATGTAGTGATTGTTAATGAAAAATAGTGAGTTTGTTCTATGAATAAAAATAGTGAATAAGTAAAGGATGATGTTCACATGAACATGATAATTTATGAATAATTTGAGAATACGGGGCATTTTTTTTCAAAATTTCTTGAGTAATGATACATCCATGAATTTTTTTCAGTGATCGGTGTGGTTTGGACTTTTGAAAAAGAAATAATATTATCCAAAGAATATTTTCACTAAGAAAACTGAACAAATGAAGGTGATAATAATGTTTGAGGAAGACCAAAATGTGTCAACGTAACATGAATGGTACACCGGAAAGTGTGATTCAGTGATCTCATAAGGAATATCAACATATCATCCAATATTGGATCATATCATCTAAAGATAGTAAGAAGGATATTATGAATTTGGAATATATCCAATTTACTAAGAGGCTCAAAAGACTCGGGGTCTAACCATTCAAATGGTTTTGGTGTCTAACCAACTATGGTAGACTTCTAGGTGGTGTAACTATGGTCAACTAGAGGATCAAATAATGGGGTGTATAACTATTTTCTGATTGAACCATTATAATTTATTAAAATATTATACTAGAGAATCGATGTTTGTGGGTCTAACACACATGTAAAAGAGTTGGTATTAGTTCCAAAACGTGTAAAAGTACAATTTTTTTTATATAATTTATTCATAGTAAAAGTTTATCGAGGTTTGAATCAGAAGGTAAAAAAGAATTTTGTAAAAAAATTATCATATGATTCACCCCCTCTTAATATGAATCGATGATCTATTAGGAAATTCAATTGGTTTCATAGATATGTCCACCCATGGTTGGATCTACTTTACATTCCTAGTAATTTATATTATATGTATTGGATGTGAAGATTTGAGTTTCGGGAAAATTCGTAGGAGCTTCATATAGAAAATCCAATCTATAATATAGATGATAGAAATATTTTTGTCTTAGATAAGTCTCTAAAAAATTGGAATGAAATAGTAGAAAATAAGATGGAGAAGAAAATAAAGAATAAGGGAGATAAAATGTTAACTGATAGTACTCAAAGTGGAAATGTTTTAAGTTGATTATAATTCTAAAAAATTAGTTACAAACTGTGACGAAGATATTTTCAACTCTAAAATCAGATTGAATCTAAAAATAGTTTGAAACGAAGTGGTCACATGTATGATCTAATATTTCATGGGACTTTGGTATGTAAAATTATATCTAGAATAAGAGGATAATGATATAGAAGAAGAATTAGAAAAATTGTTTTCATATGAAACACTCTCACAAAACTATTTAAAGAAAAGGAAGAAAAAATATATCTTTGTATCGAATGATATGATAAATCAATTAAATAATTAAAACGTAATTTTCCTTAGAAAGAATTTTTTAAATGGTCTTTAAATTTTATTTTCATGAATTGTTAAATAATTATAATTTATATAAGAATGTTTAATATGTTCTGGTGCATGTTAAATAAGAGAGAATCAAGGGGAATAAAACAAATTTACTGATGGAAAATCATATACATGAAGGGAATATAAATAATATGAATATTCATTGAGAAAAAAGAATGAAATAATTTGAATATGAGTATACTAATATCAACTTGAAATATCTTGTACTATAAGTGAAACTGGGAAATATGGGAGAGGAACAAGTTAAGACATCCCATGATTCTATGAAAATAAGTGCTCCTAATAATTCTTCATAAAAGAGTCCATTTTTAAAAATAATAAATCTAGTTGAAGGAATATCTTTATATTATATAAGTATAAATCTATTATAGGCTCATTAAAGAAGGTGACCATTTTTTTGAATAATTCAATGTGTACTAATGCTATTTTGATGGATAAAAAATCAACATTTAAATCCTGAAAAACATGTGGGAAGAAAAATACTCAAGAATCCACTACATAAATAAATATTTTTTTGGATATGTGATAGAATTTATATTCCTCAATAATAAAAAAAAGAAAAAATTTATTACCCAAAAGTAGCAAAATTTTCAAAATAGATATGACATGTCACAAGAGAAGAAATCATGATTTGTTGACAACTTTTGTTTTTGTTGAAAACTTGGGTATAGAGAAATAAATTGGTGTCACAACATTTAATTATATGAAAATTAAAAAGTTCTAGTATTTAGGAGTAAAACTGATTAAAAGTAGAAACATTCCCAAAAAAGTGGAATTCAAAGGAAAATAGTACGTCTAACATGAAAAGATATGAATACATTAAGAATTTATGTGATTACTATAGAAAACGTGGCCACTATTTTGATTAGTATTGATATGTACCTATCATGAAAAATCACCTGATAATGTCAATAAAATACATCAACAAAAACTGAACCATGTAATAAAAGATGACTATAGGTCAGACTTGGGATGTGAAAAATAAAGAAGGTTGTGAAAAAAACTCCCATGTTGTTTTTTAAGAACCATTTGAAGGGTTTCACACAACTGAAAATAAGATATTCTTGTGGTAGGAAGTGGCACATCATGGGCGAATTTTAATTTTACATAAACATCAACGTTAAAAAAATATGTAATAAAAGAATGAATCAATCATGAAAAGATAAAACATGATTTATTTGGTGAAAGACATATCTAAGTAAGAATCTAAAAAGTTTACTAAAAAGGTTAATTTGATGAATGATAAATATGTGTTCTGATGGGGTAATATATTTTGGTATATATCCAAAACATTATTGAAATAATTTCTTGAACAAGAAGAGTTCTTTAAGGAAAAAATATTATAACCAGTGACTTCTTGTGCTAAAATATTTTAGTTGGGTAAAAGGATTCTACACAAAACGTGCATACTGAGCATATTACTAATCAATACTTGATCATATGGGTGTAATAATTTGAAGAGTTATGAAATATTGATCAATCATAGAAAACTGAAAATTTATTGATTTCTGAAGATATGATTTTTTTTCATCTAATAAGATATCTAGGTTAAAAGGAAATTGTCAACACCATTTCTCTATCTAAGGATCATTGAATAGTTATCTTATTCGCATAGATAAATTGTTTATTTTTAATTTAGGCAATTTCATACGAAGTATGTATTGTGGGGGAGACCATAATTTGACAAAAAAATTATGAACATATTCTATTTAAAAAGTTATCTGTTATAAAAGAACATTGAAATTATGTTTCCTCCATGAAACATTTCAAATATTATTAGAAGATTAATGTATTTTATTATTCATGATATTAAATCATGATGAATAAGTATTGAGTGCATATCATAAGTGGGTGGCACAAAAAACCACTTGGTGTATCTAACTTTATAGATATCTTTTGAATATATGAAGTTATGGTGAAGTATGTATATGATTATCATAGATGTTAAAAACTAGAGATTAATTTTTTTTCATCATTGAGTCATATTTATTACATTATTTTGTTTTCATGATGACAAAAAATATTATAAAAGGGAGAGATTGATTGCGTGATAAAAAATAAAATATATCCAGAAAGGGGGAAGAGCATTCTTGCACTTGAATGTTTTTAATATATTTTTTGAGATGAATATAAAAGATTATATGAAAATACATTAAAAATCCATGAATGAAATTTTTATTGTTGGTATCACATAATAAAAATTATTTATAATATTGTTATTAAATTAGATAACTTTTTCTTTTTTAAAACAAACAAGGCTCATTTCGACATAGAGTTTGTTAATTTTAAAACTTTTCTATGCTACTGGTGATTCCATCTTGATATGATGTAAAATAGAATGTATGTGTACAAAGATAATAATATTTTATTAATATATGAAGGATGGGAATAATAATTTCATACCATTCCTATATGTCTGGTTTTGTTTCCAATAAGGGGGAATATATATCAATGGATTTAGAAATAAAATTTATATTGAAAAAATATTCTAAAGGGAAATATTGAAGAACCCAAGTTTTTTATTTGCGCTGATGTTGAATTTTTTGTCAATATGTTGTAATGATGAAAATTCAATGAGTTTTAATTGTGAAAGTTGTTGAAATGGTATTTGGTTCAAATACTTCTTTTTATTGTTTTATGATGAAACATTATTTACAACATTTCAGTTTATGAGTTGAAGAGATTTTTTGGTAATTTATTCTGAGAGTTATAAAACATGATAAATTGGATAACTATTCTTGTTTAAGACTACTAAAATCTAAATCCACCAATATTATCTAGAAAATGGGACACACATCCACTACTATGTTAGGAATTTGGACCTTCAGAAAGAATTCTTGGTGAATTGTGTTTTTAGAATGGGTTGTCTAGTGCCCACAGGGGTTGCAAAGAGGTGAAGCATTCATGGAGGTGGGAAGGTTGTAATGAACCTGGACATATGGCCACATGAAGATGAATTTATGTGTAGTTTTTTGAGTGTTGATTCATATTCCGACACGAGTTGATGGGGTAAGTGATTATATTATTATTTTGTAACATTCTAAACATGAAATCTATGCGGGACATTAGTTTTCCTCACACTTTTCATCCATGAAAAACAGTTACTGATATAACATCAGTTTTCCAATAAGATTTATCTACACCTTTCAATTAGAAAGCATGTTGTATTCTACCTTGATTCCATCAGAATATTATATTAAATAGATATTCAAACCAAGTCATCATAATGATCCTTCCATTCATTTCAGTGGTTTTTTATTATTCCAAATAAACGAATACGATCAAATTAATTTGAAACATTTTTTGTATTTAAATTATGTTCAATCTTAGGATATATAGTTTGAAGAATATATTATTA
This sequence comes from Viscum album, assembly GCA_963277665.1. Taxonomy (NCBI): domain Eukaryota; kingdom Viridiplantae; phylum Streptophyta; class Magnoliopsida; order Santalales; family Viscaceae; genus Viscum; species Viscum album. The sequence continues at coordinate 492,464,673 of OY728148.1, read as the reverse complement.
TAAATATTATGATGATTCTCATAGTCATGAAGAGAGAGTTGAGGCGGTTTGAATATGTTGTTAACCAAGGTGGCATACACATAAGGCTGAGCCAATATAATTTAGTTTGTGGGGTTTTCATTATAAATATCCCAAAATGTGGCCATTTTTAGTGTGAGACAAAAAAATATACAAGATATTTTTTAATAGTGAAATAGAGAAAAAGAACTGCATTGTATTCATGTTGAGTTTTTAAGAATTTTTTTGTGTGTTGTTAGATCTTCATATCTGAATGGTGTTGTTTTGTTTCAATGAACCAGTGTAGACATTCACACTATGTTACATAAAGGAGAATGGAAAATAATCTAGATAATAATGTTATAGGATGAAGTTATAAGAATCATGTTTTATATTGTTCAATGATCTTAAAGATAATTCTTGAAATGGTATCCATGAATTAAGGCAGTTTCACATGCATGTGTTAGAAATAAGCATAAGTGGAATACAAGATATACTTACAAAATTATGTTTTGGTGTTCATTATGTGAGTGTCATTCAGTGATTGTAAAATAAAAAAAAGATATGTATCATGATTAAAAAAGTGAATAGGTAAAAGAGTATGTTAACATGTACATGATAATGCATACACAATTTCAGAATACCCTGAATCATTTTACACATGCATGAAGAGTGATACATCCCTAAATTTGTATTCATGCATGAAGGTTTCATAAATTCACATGAAATATACATTGCATAATTAGTATGGTGTTTTTTTGAATTATTCAGTTGTATAATTTCAAAATACAATCATAATTGAATTATTTAATGGCCATTAAGGTTGGGACTTCAGTTGAAGAATGAATATTTTCCCAATAGGACTTTCAAGGAGGAAACTAGTCAAATATAGGACATAAGAATATTTGAGTAATACCATAAAGATTAAAAGGTACATGAAATGTATATGAGAATGTGTGATTCAAGGATATTGTGGAGGAAGAATAATAGATTATCTTACAATGGATCAGATCCTCTTAAGAGAAGACGAAGGACCATATGACTCTGGAGTCTGACTAGGTACTAATGAGGCTCAAAATATTGTGTGGGGGGGTCTAACTAGTTTAATGGTTATAGAGACTAACCAACTGAGGAATAATTGTTCGATCAATAGGTAGTATTACCAATATCAATTGGAGGATATAATACCTGAGTATATAACTATTTGTTTCCTTAACCATTGTAATTGATAAAAATATTATTGGGGGATTCCATGTTGGGGGTCAAATAAACATGGAAAATATTAGGTCTTAGTACCAAAATATTTAATAATACTATCTTTTAGGTTTCATTTATATTATATATTGCATACATGATCCATTTATCTTAACATGTGACATATGCTTGGATCAAAAAGTGAAATATAATTTAGTAAAATAATCCTCCCATGATTCAGCCTACCTCTCAGTGTTACTAGACAATCCATTGGGAACATAATAAGAGGTAAATATCATAATGGTAAAAAAATATTAAATGAAATATGTTTCAATAATATGTGTATAAGAACCTATAAAAATGTATTAACATAATTTGAAGATGTTTTTTATATTGTAAAGGAGGACATAAATCAATAATATCCCCTGGAAAAAAGGAAGCATTCAATTAACGACAATATTGGTAATAATGTTATCCATATGGTATCAATAGAATTTATTAAATTTAGATAGTATAATAATTTTTAATATTTATATACTAGTGGGAATTCACAGGAATAAGATTAAAAAGATCGTACATATAAATGTATAACAATTCCTAATTCTATTATAGCAGATAATAAGGAAACATAAAATGAAATATGAAAGGTATATATTATATCTTGGATTATGTTTTTATATATATTAATATCATGAAATAAATTTATAATTTTTATTGTTGGAATTAATTATTAATTAATAAAAATGTTAATGGGATATAGAGAATGTTGAATGATTAAGGTGCCTATATATATGGATTTAAGAGTTATAATGTAGTTCATGATTTAAGGATGCTCATAATTTTAAAATAATTAATTCCATTTTGATGTTTTTTTATTCTAGTACATTGGGATACATTTATTTAGTTTTATAACAATTTTAGGAATATATAACCCTTATGTTTAACATGGGATAAATTTATTTTAGGAATAATTGTAATTATTTTTATGGCATAACATTAATGTGTTGAAACACTTTCTAGTTTATATGACCTTTTATGAGTAATGTTATTTTTGAATATATTCATCATATTTCTAGAAATTTTATAATAATTATATTAATATAGTTTTTAGAAAAGATAATCCACATGTTGGATGATAACCCATTCCATTCGGTAAAGCCACAAATCTTGAACCCACATCCCAAGGGTGAAAATTGTAAAATACCTACCACTGGAGTACTCAATGTCCTAGATAGTATAATATAATGTAATAAAACATTAAAAATAAATGTTATTTTGAGGTTTGGAACATATTTTTTTTATCATTTATATAACTATGGTACTGAAATGTTATTCGATGATTAAGTAATTAATGTTATTTCAGAAGAAGATCACTATATTTTTTGGGAAAGTTACATGATTAAGGTATACAAACACTAATTTGAATTTACTTTAGGATTAAAGGTCGAATTATCATTTGGAATCGTATATAATTTTAATTTTTCTTTATGGTGATTCATGTATTTTATGGAAATGATTAAAATATCTTGGTGATTAAATGTGTATGGAATATACATTTTTGGTACGTCACTTTAGGAGTAGTTGATGTTATTTGGACCTAAATGTAAAATTTATCCTAGAAAAATATATGATCAAATAATTATAATATTGGTGTTTTATTCTTCATTAGTAATGTTATGTCTAATTTTAAGGATATCCATTTAAATAAGGAGTCATTTTGAACTTTTGGTATTACTGTTGAATTTTGGATATTAATCTATTATTTATTCAAATGATGTTTTATTCATTTTGGCAGTTATCTTATCTTGTGAAAACAATTTTTTTTATGTCTAAAAAAAGATAAAATAAATTTTTATCCTTTTATGTAATTATCTGATCTATTATATGTATATCATAGTTCTTTTAGAATGAAAAAATACATCATCAATAATGATCATTAGAGAAACATGTAAGATTGTGGTGTAATTCATTAATTGATGAAAATATAATTATTAATTAACTACATTTCCTTATGTAATTAGTCATGATGGTAAATTAATTCCTTAGTTTTGGAAAATGTTAATGAAGTAAAAATGAAATATTGTTACCTTCATTTATGATAAAACAACGGTCCTTCTCACATCTCCTTGGTTTACGTTTTTTGTCCATCAACTTTCTCATGAACATTCAATTTCTCTTGATCAATGTCACTATCCAAAATTATGTAAAAATTTATTTTTCCTTTATGTCTATTTTTTCGAGCTACCACTACGATTATTCTATTTAGAAACCTATTATGTCTTATTCAAGATGCCCTTCATAATTTCCTTTCTACAGTTTCAAGTGGATGGTTTATAAACACTTTTTATGACGTCACATTTCAACAAATATATTTTAAAATTTAAAACCATTGATTACCATGGTGAAGATAAAATTGATCGGATTAATTTTATTAAAGGTTATAATAACTTAATATACTAATATTTTTATTGAAAAATAATGTTCAATTACATACAAGATAAACTACACTGAGCTTAAATTAACTACAAAATATTGTTATTTAAATATGAACATTATGACCTCTCCATATAATTAGTTGGTATGAATAAGATTAACGGAATTTTGAAATATATATAAATTTATTAATAAATAAAAAGGTACTTTTAAAACATTGTAAATAACCACTAAATTTTTACTAAATTAGTTTAATTCATCAAAAATACATTTTCTTAAAATATGATTTTTATTTCTTTTTTTGAGGGAATTTAATAATTAATTTATGATATTTTTTTAAAATTTTATTTCAGAGAAACATATTATTTTTGAAATCATCATGTCATAATTATATGAGAGTGGATTTTGGATATTTTTCTAAGAAGACTAATTTTCGAAAAAAAAGTGGAAAATAAGAAATTTTATTGAAATCAATTTATTTTGATTCAAGAATTTATAGAAATACATTTATTTTAAAATTATTTCAATGAAAAATTATTTCCTTTATATTATTAACAATTCAATTATTTTTATTGTAATAAAATATAAATTTGAATTTGGTATAAAAATAATTTTATACCTAAAAAGGAATTAAAATGAAAAACTAATTTTCATTATGTTTTTCATTTTAATATTTAATTATTTTATTTGATTTATAGAAATTGAAACATGAATAACGGATTCTATATTTGGAACTAGGATTTCCAAATTTTTTATATTGGAACGTTTTATTTTCAATCATTATGAATAGTAACTATAGAAAATAATTATCTCCCCGGTAAGGTTACATTGGGTACTTATGTCTAGAAATGTGATGATAAAGACTAAAAATTGACCCATGTAACATCCTGGTTCTGGAAGCCGCCAAGAGGGGCCCCGTACCCAGTTGGCCTCATGGCCCCAAGTGCATTTCCCAAAATGCCAAAGGCTGCCGACTAGCAGCAAGGGCCGTGGGTGTGATCATGGGGAAACTATGCCCTCATTGGCATAGTAATGCAGTGGAAATATATAGATAATAGTACCGGAAGAAATAATAATACCATACAATAGTAGAGAAAAGAAGACTGAAATAAATAAATAACTGGAGCACATATATTAATGATGCATGATACATATTTCTAAGAAAGCAACCAAACAAGTCACAATGATAAAATATCGCAAAAAACCAATTTACAAAGTAATCAAATAAAATCCAACAGCATCGTAAGCCTCATATTGGTCCCATGCTCCCTATATCCACACTAATCATGTACTTGAAGTGGAAGGGCACTTTTTCTTGTCTATACCTGTAGCAATATTATCTGTTTTGGGGCCAAAAGTATGACCCAAATAGGGTGTGAGACTAATTCCATTAGGCAACCACCCAAATATCTGTGCCTAAGAGTCAGTGAATATATATGGAAGGAAAGAAGAAAAGATAAACAGTAAACAAGGATGTACTCAAAAGCAAATAGTCCTACAGTTTCATTTTCAATCATATGCTTTTAACAATTTATCCAACCAAAAACAAGTACAATGAACCCTTTAGAAAAGTTCTCATGACCTATTCCCTCTAGTTCAACTACAAGAAAAGATATGAAAAAGACTCTCTGAGGAATCACTCACCATAAATTCCCACTATAGTCATGTATAATTGAAAACTCTCGGAGGAATCACTCACCGTAAATTCCCCCTATAGTATTGTAATGGTAAACAACAAGCACTATGAGGAAGAACTCATCGTAAATTCCTCTTGTGGTCTCCTAACATAACTATATACACTTTTAGGGAGCACTCAAAATCAATCCCCTTATGGTATTGCAGCATGATAAATATAATAGACACTCTGTGAAAGCCCTCAACGTTAATTTCTTCTATGGTCTCACTACACCAGGTTGTCGCAGCCTCATGTAAAGAAGTTGTACAAAAAAGATAATCAACATCCATAGTAAACTTCAATGTACTACTATGATAATTATCTATAAGGCATGGAATAATATATAATATTAAAATTCACTCCGTCCTAACAACACTAGGAATGAAAAACCAATATCCTATCTGGAAAAGATAGAAAAAACGGTCAAAATCAAACAATCATGGGAAAACACATCCAAAACATTCGAATTAACCCTATTCATAATAAAAAAACTTCTATTCTACCAAAAAGGCATATCAGGCATTAACAGGGATAAAATCCCTAACAAGAAATACCCCGAACGAGGGTATTGGGAATGTTTGCACATATAACTCAAGGACTAACTATGTAAAGGCACTGACCACCTATATCAGCCTCTTAAACTTGATATTGTTGAATCAAAACCTTTTACTAGATCTAGAATGTTGTAGATCCACCAAAACACCAAAAAACGTTCAACCAACTAAATGGTGCCAATGAAAAGAAATCAGGGGACGAGGCTCTTGAAGATGTAAGATCTTACCATGGAGATTCCAACGCAATAGACGATGGTCAATTCAGAGAATGAAGGAGGAGTCATTGGATCAAAGAAGACCCACATCTTATGGTCACTCCTGGATGAGATAGGTGAAGAAGAAGTATAAGGCCCCATCGTTAAACATTACTTAGTCTTGAGTTACTTCATGGATACACGTTGAGGATCTTTTCAAGTTTAGAGTTTTAGAGAATTAGATCATAAAACATGCATTACATTCCGCATTTAAACAAAGTGGTTACATAAAATATTGTAATCATTTTTCCCATCAGCGGAAACATTTTTAAAATAAACCATTGATTCTTTATTGAAACATCATTGACACTATCATCACATCATGTACCTTTCCCTTGACCTGTGAAAAACATTTCAAAAACTTGGGATTAGCATAAAAAGCTCAGAAAGGGATATGAAAATATTGAAAGGAAACATGAGTACATGTATACATAAAAATCAATGAAATCATAATTTACTCATAAAAATAAGAACTTTAACATACCTCATCAAATCATGAATAAATCATAGAATTCATAAGACATAAAGGTAACTTGAGGTATTCAGAACATTCTTATGTAGGGATTAACCCTATTTGTTACGTTTGGAATACCCATCAAAGTATATTCCCTAAATCTCTTCAAATAAACCTTAACGTTTAACTCCTTCATGTTACCCAATGCATTGGAGAGCAATATCGGGCTCACCCGCCCTTAGTTTATCATGGAACCACTCGACTTCATAATAATGTCCAAGAACCATAACATAATCGTATCACATAAAACATACATAAAGGAAACATAACATTTCCATATTTCAATCACAATATATCAATACAACACATTGATATAATAAAAACATTATGAAAACCATTTTCAATACCAAAATAAAAGAAAAGTAAAACACAGTATTTATTTTTTCATTTAAAAAAAGGTATGACTTTTAGAGGAAGCTGAAACTCAAATAATGGTCACGACGGCGGAGAAGTCATTGTCTCCACATACGTATGACAAAAAAAATTCCCTTTTGTCATTTAGTAAAACGCTTTGTATAAAAAATATTCCTTTTGGATAAACGTAAAAGTAAAAGGGGTTTATACACCGCATAAAAGAATGTTGTGTATAAAACAAAATATGCCTCAATGAAAGGAGATTGAGAAGAAGTCCCATACTTTGGGTCCGACTTGACTCGATCACTCTTTAATCTCCTGAATAATAAACTTGAGTTAATTTCTACTTTCTTGAGAACCTTTTTCCAGTTCACTATTCCTTTTTATATCATTAATTACCATGTTATGAGAACTATGTAATTATTTAAGTTAATAATGGTCGTTTTGTCGATCATTGGTACTTGAGTCAAAATTAAACTCTTTATAATTACAAGTTGTTCAAGGGGTAAAATAACTATTACATCCAGAATTACATTCAAGATGTAGATATCATATATGTCATATATATCCAGTATATACATGCATTAATAATATTACATAACATTTAGAGGTAGAAATGAAATGCACCGTTCATGGAGACGGTAAGCCGTACGTACACATGAACGCTACTTCCATTTCTATTTCATATTTAATGGAATTAAAACGTAATGATACATAATAGTATTATAATTCCAGTATTGTATCATCTATAATATCATTAAATATATCCTTTATACATACCACATATGGTATTAACGAATGAAATCACTTTGAGGGGGCGGTAGTCCGCACTTTCAAAAATGAAGATATCGCATTTACCCATAATGGAAACCATAAAGGTATACCATAAATGAAAAATACAGAAGCTTAAGTAAAACATAAACATATTATATATCATATATAAATATAGTGAAATCTTAATGTCCACCTTTAAAGGTGTTATATGAGTGTTCAACAATCATCGTTTCGTGAGGCAAAAATTCTCCATCCACAGAAACAATATGTTCATTAACAATTAGATGTAGGTGTGTGTATGTGTAGCTCTAATACTTCTTATAAAAACATCCTAGTATAATTAAGATACTTTTATTTTTACAAAATAAATGCATAAAAGGAGTTTAGAGGGTTGGAGAAGCAAAATAAAACATAATAACACAAGAGAAAACACTACCTTTAAAACGAGTAACTATTTTTTATTTGAGCTCAAAGGCTTGGTTAGGAAGACTTCTGCCCAATGTGAGGATTCAAGGAGTAAGAGAGGGATGTGCAGAGACAAAATGGATAGGTTTTGGCCGAGCCAAAGGCTTGAGAGGTGTGGGTAAGGTGGAAGAGGTGGGGGCCTTTTTTAAGAGGAGAGGAGGGGAACTCTTGGAAAGTTATAAAAGGTTACTTTATTATAAAATGATTTCCGGATTGAAAACGTCCCAATATTATATATTTCTAGGATACGGTTATATGAGTTCTAAATCCACCCATCCAATAGGTTTTTAACATGTGTAGGTCTTAGATTTTACAATATCATTTCATTTTTTATAAATCGTTAAATAATGAGGTAATCGCTGCATCATCATGGTATCATAAATAATTTACTTTATTTAATGTTTAAAAATAATAAAAAATATCATGATGTATTAAATATTTTTATATTTCTAATGAATATTTTTAGTCAATATTATGACTTTTATTACCCCATTTATAAATTTTTTTAGTAAAACAACTCAGGTTTGTGACATTTTAATTTTAACATCAAATAAAAAGTTATTAATGTTATTTTCTCACCAATGTGGCTCCATGGGGTCCCCAAGTTGACCCATGGATTTTATTTGTCGTCCATGAAACATCCAATAAGGTTAGGACATGTTTCAAGGTCATTTCATATTATTAAAACATTATTTTTACCTTAAATTACACTAATTACCTCTAATCGCGATTAAAAACATAAAATTTACTATTAACCAAAAAATTATTTTAATCCAATTGAACCATATTTTACTTCTTAATGAAAACCATGTATGCAAGATTTGTTAAATTCAAAACACATAGGTCGTAAAATTTCATTTAAACGGAAAATCAGTTTTTATATGTACCACTTAGTGGTTTCACTATTCATCAAAAATTGAAGTTTTTCAGAAAAATACCAAAACATCACCCTAAGATATATTTGATATTCCGAATTAAAAAATGATTCCTATTTTAAAAAATTCAAAACATATAAGTTAAATTAATTAATTTAATAATTAATTCCTGCTTTCAAAGCAAATAGAGTGTTTTTATGAAACAATAAGTATCAAACGTTTCACACTAGTTTATGTCCAATTTCAAAGTGAAATTAATTCCAATGACCACTATTGGATTAAATGGTAATAATATATTATAATTGAAATTTAAATCCAATTCAAAAGATAATCTAATCATATAAATAAATTATATTAAAAAGAGATTTTGAATTAAAATACAACATTTTTCACTATTCATTAAAAATGAACATTATCAGAAAAATACCAAAAATTCACCCAAAGTAAATTTTGATGTCCCGATTCTAAAGAAGAATTTTATTTGGTCCAATAGAATGTATAAGAGTGACCAAAACTATACATAATGATGGTTTTCCATCAAAAGGTGATAAGTGGACCTTTAGTGAAAATTAGTGTATATATGCCTAAAATTGAATTCATTTCGTATTTTAAGCCTTTATCTTTTATTGGATAAATGTAAAAACATTTCAAAAACATATATAATCATATTTTAGTTATTCCAATTCATTCCTGCCAATACAATGGCTACGTGTTAACTACCATTTAAAATAATATTATTCTATTACTAGTGTGCAACGTAAGATTTCAAAGAAACTCTTTGTTGTGTATCGTGTATGCTATCGAACATAGCAACCCCTTTAAAGTAAAATTAATATTTAATTTGTAAATATTAATAATAAAATGCTTTATTCTTTATTTACATGGGATGTTACATCTTTCCCCCCTTTTGGGAATTGCGTCATCACAATTTTATTCACTTATCAAAATAAGTGGGGGTATGTATCCCTCATAGCATTGTCAGATTCCCATGTTTCCTCTTCAACCATATGTTTTTTTCATAAAACCATTACCTGGCGAATTACCTTATTCCGCAACACTTTCTCTCTATGGTCATGTATCTGGACTATTTGTTCTTCATAAGAGAGATTCTCTTCCAACTGAACTACCTCTGGGCTCAAAACATGAGATGGATCTGGCATATACTTTCTCAACATCGAAACATGAAAAACATTGTGTACCTGAGATAAACTTAGAGGTAAAGCCACTCGGTATGAAACTAATCCAACCTTCTCCAAAATTTCATATGGTCCAATGAACCTTGGACTCATCTTTCCTTTCTTACCAAATCGCATCACACTTTTCCACGGTGAAACTTTGAGAAAAACATAATCACCTACCTCGAAAGATAGATCCTTCCTCCGGTTATCCGCATAAATCTTCTGCCTAATTTGAGCTATTCTCATGTGTTTCTGAATCAACTGAACTTTTTCTGCCATCTCTTCAACCAATTCTGGTTCCATCATCTTCCTTTCACCCACTTCATCCCAGGAAGGTGGAGTTCGACACCGCTTCCCATATAATGCTTTAAATGGTGCCATCTGTATACTAGAATGAAAACTGTTATTATAGGAAAACTCAACCAATGAAAGATGTTGGTCACAACTTCCCTGATAATCCATCAAACAAGCATGTATCATATCCTTGAAAGTCTGAATTTATTGTTCTGACTGCCAATCTGATTGAGGATAAAAAGATGCACTAAAATTTAATTCAGTACCCAATGACTTCTGAAGTCCTTTCCAAAAGTTATAAGTGAACTAGGGATCACGGTCAGATTCAATGGAGAGAGGTACTCCATGTAACCTGAATATCTCTTTAAGATACAAACGGGAAAGTTTATCTAGGGAAAACGTATCTCGTATAGCAATGAAATGAGTAGATTTAGTCAAGCGATCAACAATAACCCAGATTGCATTATTACCTCAAGGTGTATTCGGCAATCCCACAACGAAGTCCATGGATATATTCTCCCATATCCACTCTGGTACTGGTAAAGGCTGAAAAATCACTTTTGGTAACTGCCGCTCCGCTTTAACCGGTTTACAGGTCAAACACTTCAGAGTAAAATCAGCAATATCTCTTTTCATTCCATCCCACCAGTAATACTCCCGAAGATCTCTATACATCTTAGTACTTCCTGGATGAACTGAAAAAGGAGAACTATGAGCCTCAAATAACAACTCATTCTTCAAATATGAATCATAAGGCACACACAATCTCTTCCCAAACCTCAAAACAAAATCATTATCAATGTGGAATTCAGGAAACATACCCTTCTGAACTAGCTCTATCTTTTTCTGCAACTCGCTGTCTTGCTTCTGTGCATGCTTAATTCTGTCTGATAGAGAATATTTCACTGATACCTGAAACAAAATAGAAGGACATCCTACACCAACTACTTCTATGCCAAGGTTCATCAATTCCTTATCTAAAGGATCATGTTCTCAATGCAACATTGTTAATGAAGCATTACTTTTTCGAATCAAGGCATCAGCCACTTTATTTGCTTTTCCCGAATGGTAATGAATTGTACAATCATAATCCTTGATTAATTATAGCCATCTCCTCTGTCTTATGTTCAAATCATTCTGAGTAAATATATACATTAAAATTTTGTGATCAGTATATATTTCACACTTTACTCCATACAAATGATGTCTCCAAATTTTTAAAGTAAAAACAACAATAGCTAATTCCAAATCATGAGTAGGGTAATTTACCTCATGAGTTTTCAACTAACGTGACGCATAAGAAATTACCTGGTCATTCTGTATTAAGACGAAACCAAGTCCTTTCAATGAAGCATCACTGTAGATAAAAAACTCACCATTCCTTGAAGGTAGTTCAAAAACTGGAGCATTCAACAATCTTCTTTACAACTCATGAAAACAATCATCACATTCTTTTGTCTAGATAAACTTAACACCCTTCCGAGTTAGCTTAGTCATTGGACTAGATAACCGTGAAATATTTTCAACAATGCTTCGGTAATATCTTGCCAAACCAAGAAAACTACGAATCTAGGTTACGTTTGTGGGTCTTGTCCATTCTTCCACAAACTTTGTTTTTGCAGGATCAACAGTTATTCCATCTATAGAAACAATAAGGCCAAGGAAATAAATTTTTTTTAACCAAAACTCACACTTGCTAAATTTTCCATACAATTTCTTTTCTTTTAAGGTTTGAAAGATAACACTTAAATGACTTTAATGGTCCTCTTTAATTTTATAAAACACCAAAATATCATCAATAAACACAACCAACATTTTCACCTGAGTCAACTGAGCCATCACTTTAACAAACTATTTAGTTCTAATTCTGACCATCTCAAGATACTGATTTGAAAGGTCATTTCCCTCTGTATGCCTTCCCAGAAAATATGTTTTGTTTCCTCTATGAAAAACCATTCTTAAAACAGAAATATCTTAGGAGAATAAACATGGTAATCTTTAAATGCTATATCATTTCAATCATACCATTAATTAACGTATAATTTAACAAATTTTGAACTCCTAATGTTGCCTAAACCAACCTCTGATACCACCTATAAGGCCCCACCCTTAAATATTACTTAATCTTGAGTTACATCACGAATAAACATTGAGGATCTTTTCAGGTATAAAGTTTTACAGAATTAGATCATAAAACATGCATTATATTCCAAATTTAAACAAAGTAGTTACATAAAAGATAGTACTAATTTTTCCCATCAGCGGAAACATATTTAAAATAAAACATGGATTCTTTCATGACACTTCATTAAAACTATCATCACATCATGTACCTTTCCCTTGACATGTGAAAAACATTTCAAAAACTTGGGATGAACATAAAAATCTCAGTAAGGGATATAAAAATATGAAAAGGAAACAGGAGTACATGTATACATAAGAATCAATGAAATAATACATTACTCATAAAACATAATAACTTTAACATACCTCATCAAATCATGAATAAATCATAGAAATCATAAGACATAAAGGTAACTTGAGGCATTCATAACATTCTAACGTATGGAGTAACCCTCTTGGTTACGTTTGGAATACCCATCACAGTATATTCCCTAAATCTCTTCGGAGAAACCTTAACGTTTAACTCCTTCACGTTACCCAATTTATTGGAGAGCTATATTGAGCTCACCCTCCCTTAGTTTATCACGGAACCACCCGTCTTCCTAACAATTCCCAAGAACCATAACATAATCGTATCACATAAAACATACATAATGGAAACATAACATTTCCACATTTCAAACACAAGATATCAATACAACACATTGATATAATAAAAACATTTTGAAAACCTTTTTCAATAACAAAATAAATGAAATGTAAAACATGGTATTTATTGTTTCTTTTAAAAAGAGGTATGGCTTGTAGAGGAAGCTGAAACTCAAATAATGGTCATGGAAGCAGAGAAGTCATTGTGACCGCATTAGTAGGAAAAAAAACATTCCATTTTGTCGTTTAGTAAAACTCTTTGTATAAAAAAGATTCCTTTTGGATAAATGTAAAATTCAAAGGTGTTTATACACCGCATAAAATAAGGATGTGTATAAAACAAAATATGCCTCAATGAAAGGAGATTGAGACGAAGTCCCATACCTCAGGTCCGACTTGACTCGATCGCTCTTTAATCTCCTGAATAATAAAATTGAGTTAATTTCTACTTGCTTAAGAAACTTTTTGATTTTCATTATTCCTTTTATATCACTTATTACCATGTTATTAACACTATGTAATTATTTATGTTAATAATGTTCATTTTGTCGATCATTGGTACTTGAGTCAAAATTAAACTCTTTATAATTACAAGTTGTTCATGGGGTAAAATATACATTATATAGAGAATTATATTCAAGATGTAGATATCATACATGTCATATATATCCAGTATATACATGCATTTATAATATTACATAACATTTAGAGGTAAGAAATGAAATGCACCGTTCATGGAGACGGTAATCCGTACGTATGCATGAACGCTACTTCCATTTCTATTTCATATTTAATGGAATTAAAACATAATGGTACATAATATTATTATAATTACATTATTTTACTGTATATAATATCATTAAATATATCCTTTATACGTACCACATATGGTATTAACGAATCAAATTACCTTGAGGGGGCGGTAGTCCGCACTTCCTAAAATGAATATATCGCTTTTACCCATAATGTAAACCATAAAGGTATGACATAAATTAAAAATAAATAAGCTTAAGTAAAACATAAACATTTTATATATCATATATAAATATAGTGACATCTTAATTTCCACCTTTTGAGGTGTTATATGAGTGTTGAACAATCATCGTTTCGTGAGGCAGAAATTCGCCATCCACAGAAATAGTATGTTCTTTAACGATTAGATGTTGGTGTGTGTAAGTGTAGCTCTAATACATAATATAAAAACATACTAGTATATTGAATATATTGTTGTTGTTACAAAATAAAGGAATAAAAATATTTTAGATGGATGGAGAAGCAAAATAAAACATAAGAACACAAGAGAAAACAATACCTTTAAAACGGGTAACTCTTTTTGATTTGAGATCAAAGGCTTACTTGGGAAGACTTATGGCCAATGTGAGGCTTCAAGGAGTAATTGACGGATGTGGAGAGACCAAATAACAGGGGTTGGCCAAGGCAAAGGCTTGAGAGGTGTGGGTAAGGTGGTTTAGGTTGGGGCCTTTTATAAGAGGAGAGGAGGGGCACTCTTGGAATGTTATAAAAGGTTACTTTATTATAAAATGATTTTCAGATTTAAAAGGTCCCGATATTATATATTTCTATGATAAGGTTATAAGAGTTCGAAATAAACCCATCGAATAGGTTTTTGACATGTTTAGGTCTTAGATTTTACATTATCTTTTCAGTTTTTTTAAATCGTTAAATAATGAGGTAATCGCTGCATCATCATGGTATCATAAATAATTTAATTTATTTAATGTCTACAAATTATTAAAAAGATATCATGATGTATGAGATATTTTTATATTTCTAGTGAATATTTATATTCAAAAATATTACTTGTATAACCCCATTTAAAAATTTTCTTAGTAAAACAACTCATGTTTGTGACATTTTAATTTTAACATTAAATAAAAAGTTATTAATGTTATTTTCCCACCAAAGTGGCTCCATGGGGTCCCCAAGTTGACACATGAATTTTCATGGTCGGCCATGACACATAAAATAAGGTTTTTACATGTATCAAGGTCATTTCATATTATTAAAACATTATTTTTACCTTAAATTACACTAATTAACTCTAATCGTGATTAAAAACTTAAAAGTTACTATTCACCAAAAAATTATTTTAATCCCATTGAACCACATATTAATTCTTAATGAAAACCATGTATGTAGGATTTTTGACATTCAAAACACAGCGGTGGTAAAATTTCATTTAAATGGAAAATCAGTTTTTTATGTACCACTTAGTGGTTTCACTATTCACCAAAAATTGACGTTTTTTAGAAAAATACCAAAACTTTACCCTAAGATATATTTGATATTATGGATTAAAAATGATGTCTATTTTACAAGATTCAAAACATTTAATTAACATTAATTAATTTAATAATTAATTCCCGCTGTCAGAGCAAATAGCGTGTTTTTATGAAACAATATGTATCAAAAGATTGACACAAGTTTATGTCCAATTTCAATGTGAAATTAATTCCAACGACCACTATTGGATTAAATGGTAAAAATATATTCTAATTTCACTTTAAATCCAATTCAAAATATAATCTAATCATATAAATAAATTATATTAAAAAGTGGTTTTGAATTAAAATACAACATTTTTCACTATTCATTAAAAAATGAACTTTATCGGAAAAATACGAAAAATTCACACAAAGTAAATTTTGATGTCCCGATTCAAATGAAGAATTGTATTTGGTCCAATAGAATGTATAAGAGTAACCAAAACTATACTTAAAGACGGTTCTCCCTCAAAAGGCGATAAGTGGACCTTTAGTGAAAATTAGAGTATATATGCCTAAAATTGAATTCTTTTCATATTTTAAGACCTTATCATTTATTGGATAAATTTAAAAACATTTAAAAAACATATATAATCATATTTTAGTTATTTAAATTCATTCCCGCCAATACAACGGCTACGTGTTAACTACCATTTAAAATAATATTATTTTAGTACTAGTGTGCAACGTAAGATTTCAAAAAAGCTCTTTGTTGCTTATCGGGTAAGCTATCAAACATAGAAACCTCTATAAAGTAAAATTAATATTTAATTCGTAAATATTAATAAATATTAAAATGATTTATTCTTTATTTACCTGGGATGTTTCAAAAAGTGTGTTCTTCTGATTAGACATGATCCCAGTCAGTTTAATTAAATAAAATGAAAGTACATGAAATGTCTTTTAAATATACAGAGCATGTACTTGCCATTACCGAGCCCCATATTAGGCAGTCTCCAATCACCCCACCCAACCATGTGTTTAGCTGTTACATGGATAGCACATGGATACATGCGGAAACTAAGTGTGTGGCGTGTACTTATAAGCACATGAAGTGTACATTGAAAATTTCTAGAAACTCCTATTTTTCATGAAAACACCTGAAAGAAAGATTCATACCTGAAAAGAATATCTGGGTTCGTACAAACTTCCCATTTAAATAAATTCATCCCTAAATTTCCTTAGAAATGTGGAGTTAAAGAAGAATTATTGAATAGCTCCAGCCACTATGATCGTACATCGGCCTCCCTCTCCAAAGTCTCATCCTGTACATGCCCGTGATGCAATTTCAAACATACTAGAGGAATAAACTGGCCACGAATAACCATCACACTATGATCAAAAATCCAAATAGGATGCTCCTCAAACAATGTGTCCACCTCTAGCTCAGCCTCATCAGGTTGAAATACATGAGAAGGTTCTGAAAAGTAACACTGTAGCTGAGAAGTTTGGAAGCTTTAATGCATATCTTAGTACCTCTAAGGTAACTGTACCCAATAGGCAATTGGACTGACCATTTACAAAACCTCAAATGGCCTGACATATCTCGACAAATTCATACCCTGTCTTCTAATCCTCCAATGTCCATTCTTTGGTGGGACACATAGGAAAAACTATTCCCCGACCTCGAACTCTAGAGTTCATCTCCATCGATCAGCATAAGACTTCTATCGTGACTCCATAGTAGCCATCCTCTTCCAAAACAACTCTATCAGGTCTATGGCCTCCTGGACAAGTTGAGGTCGTAGAATAGAAGCCTCCCCTGCCTCTAGCCAACATAAGGGTTTTCGTAATGGCCTACTGTAAAAAGCCTCATAAGGTGCCATATGATTTTTTTCTTGAAAATTATTATTGTAAGAAAACTCCACAAGAGGTATGTGATTCTCCCATGAACCTCCAAAGACTAGAACGCATGATCAATGCATTCCCTATAGTACCTAAATTGTATGATCGGACTGGCCATATGTATGGGGGTGGTAAGCTATACTCAGAAGTACCTGTGTACCCAAATCCCTCTATAGTCCATGCCATAGTCGAGAAGTAAAACGAGCATCTCTATCTAAAAAAATGGACTGTGGAATAAAATATAAACGTACAATATCTCGAAAGAACAACCTTCCATACTCATCAACACTAAAAGTATCCTTGATCGAAAAGATGTGGGAAACCTTCATGAGTCTGTCAATGAAAACCCAAACTAAATAATTCCCTCAAGGTGACCACATAAAACCTATCACGAAGTCCATCGTGACATCATTCCACTTCCACTCGGGAATGGGTAACTACTGAAAAAGCCTTTTTGGTTGCTAATGCTCCACCATCACCTGCTGATAGTTCGCACACTGCATGAAAAAACTAATAACATCTCCCTTCACACCTGGCCACCAATATAGAGAGTGCTGATCTCGATACATCTTAGTTACAACATGATGAACTGCCCAAAATGAGGAATGATGGTTCTGTATTAGTTCTTCACGTATTTCTGTTTTCACCCACACACGCCCATAAAAATCAAAAATCTCATCCTCACCTACGATACATCTAGGAATAGGTTCCTCTCCTGACACACTATCCTGTAGAAATAGGCCTTCAGAATTTGATAGTTTCCTCATCCGCACTCGATCAACAAGAGTAGAGGTAACAGCTATAGAAGGATGAAAAGACTTCCCCTGTCTGTCGTGCACCTCCAAATTCATCTCACAGTACAGATCCATAAGCTTCCACTCATTAATGGCCTCATGAAATTCCTGAATCAGTGTCCTTTTTCTCAACAAATTATCTACAACATTACCTTTCCCAGACGTATAGGAATGCTCAAAGTCAAAGGAATGAAGGTAATCAACCCATATTCACTGTCTCATATTCAGATCGCATTGAGTGATGATATACTTGATACTTTTGTGACCGGTAAAAACCACAAAATTATTTCCCAGTAGATAATTTCTCCTACAACATAAATCATGAAAAATGACAATAACTTGAGATCATCCATCAGGTAGTTCTTCTCATGTGTCTGCAACTACCGAGATCCGTACACAACAACTCCATCCCCCTACATAAGAAAATCTCCAAGCATGATATCTAATGCATCACAGTACGCAATATAGATATTTCTCAGCTATAGAAATACTAGTATCAGTGATGAAGTCAGCCTACCTTTCAGCTCCAGAAAGGATGACTCGCATGAATCAGACCACAAGTACTTCACACCCTTCCTATTCATGCTTATCACTGGTGATTCTAAGCAAGATAAGTCCTATATGAAACATCTGTAATAACCATCAAGCCGAAAATATCATCATACTTTAAAGAAGTTCATTGTCTTCTCCCAAAAAACTCATACTCTTACATTCTCTAGTTTAACTAAAACTTCTATCTCTGAGATAACCTGACAAAATAAGTGAATCTGGTCCATCAAAAAGTGATATTTTTTGAGCATAGAATATAACATATTCTCTCGCAGTGTACTTAAAACAATCTCAAGATGTGTGGCATGGTCATGTTGAGTTTGAGAGTACACCAAGATATCATCCACGAAGACCACCATGAAAGAATCCATGTACGGATGGAACACTCAGTTCATCAGTGCCATGAAAAAAGAGTGTGCAATAGTCAGACTGAATGACCTAACCACATAATCGTATAGACCAAACTTTCTCTAAAAGGATATAAGAGTTATATGAAATGGTCCAATGTGAAACTGATGGTAATTGAATCTCATGTCGATCTTCAATAACAATCGGTCTCCTCGATGAAGATCAAAGAGGTCATCAATCCTTGGAAAAGGATATCAGTTATTAACTGTCCACTAGTTCAACTTTTGATAATCCACACAATGTCTGAGGGTACCATGCACATTCTTTGAAAATAGTACATCAAAACCCCAAGGAGAAGTAATGGGTTGGACGAAACCCTTTACCTGTGACTCCTCCAATTGTTTCTTGAGCTCTTGTACCTCTAGTGTATCCATCCTCTAAGGAGGAATGGACACCGGTGATACTCCTGGAACAAGATCAATATAAAAGTATACCTCTCACTCTGAAGGAAAAACAGAATATTCCTCTGGAAAGTAGTCTTAGAAATGATCCACAATTAGAGGAATGTCAAACTGTGAAGTCCCGTAGTCATCCTGATATAGACTAGAAATATGGGTTGTAAATCCTCCCAACCCATGCTTCTTGGGACCTTATCAACTCACCTGAACATCCCATCTTCCATTATTTAAAAAGGATCCACCCTTAGTGACGGGAAACTCATCGTACAGTGGTATCAGTCGACAATATCCTGAAAGGGGAATAGCCGGTCCATACCGAGAATGATATCATATCATGTCATCTCTAGGACATAAAGGTCCCATAAAAGTGGAACCTACTACCCACGAGAGGGCACTACTTCCGCTAATGACCACAAGCTGCTCTAGTCCCCCACGAAGTGTCTAGAGTCTAGATATATACAGAACGAAATATACAGATCCTAAGTCTCTCCACAATAGAAATGTATATAAAGCAATCAGAATCCCCTATATTGAAAAGTGCAGAAGCCAAAACTGAGGCAACTGGGATCGTGGCTCAAAAATTAGAGGGTCATGGATGTTGTTCCTACTGGGTCTACTCCACTGCACAAGCCTGACCTGCACTGTGACCCTGTGAAGCTGACTGAGATCCCAGAACTATTCCACCTTGTGGTTGTCAAAAACCCTACGTCTGACCACTACAACCATGACCTCCACCACATCCAAAAAGGCCAAAAGAACTGCAGTTCCCAGTATGATGAGAAACTCGTGGTGGTACTCTTAAATGAGAAGTCCTAGAAGAACCCCTATCACCCGTTGATAGTGAGAATAACTGATAGAAGCACTGAAGATGACCCATCTTCCTGCCAGACTACCAGCTATTGGGTCTCTCAGGTAATGTGGTCTGGTATGCTCAACATTCCCGCTTTGGTATCAAACCACCTGGTCACCATAAGGAGCATCTGGTCTACTTGGATATCCATGTGTAGACTCCCTACGGTGCTTCCAACTATCAGACAGAGATATACTAACACTGGATGGTGAACCAGCCAGGCCCACAGCTCCAGAATCCCTCTAGTTACGCTCCTTGATTAGTGCCCGGTTGATTATAGAATTGATGGAAGTCAATCTGAAGATTCTCACTTGAGCCCAAAAGCCTTTCCTAAGACCATCCTCAAACTTCCTCACTAGTAATGACTCATATCCCCTAATAAAAGGTATACATCACTGTATCTCTATGAAGTGAGAAGAATACTCCATAACTGAAAGAGCACCCTGCTCCAAACTCATGAACTCTTGGTCTCGATTGAACCTCAAGGTCCATAGATTGATGTAATCATAGATGATATGCTAAAACTCATCCCACGCGATACCCTACTGGCATCCCAACTATGATATCACATCCCACCATCTCCTGGTAGAATCCCAAAGCATTTCTGTTTTGAGATTGACACGCCTTTCCGGAGGCGTCTTTGGATGCTCGAAAATCGTAAGCATGGCTTCTAGCAAGGACTCTGTAGCCTAGGGTCCTCCATATCCGGAGGAAGGGGGAGGATGCTGCTGCTAGAAGACACATGTCAAGTCTTCCATTGATGGGGTAGGATGAAGAGCTCCTTGGATGGTCTGCATGAACTTTATATATCCCTCTAGGAATAGTTCGTTAGCACCTGTGTCCGAAATTAGGGCTGGTGCCAAGAATGGAACTACATGAGGATCTACTAGAAATTCCTGACCGGCCATGTCTGGTGTTTGATCTATACCTTGTAGCTGGAGAACAACTGGAGGATGTCTTGGTGACATGACTCTACAAGGTTTATTGTACACCTTGGGATCAAGATTTATCAAGGACAAAAACATAGAGGTTTAAGAAAGGAATTGGGAAAGGAAAGAATTCATGTTTTTTTAAAACATGGATACACGGTGTGTTCCTTCAAGCCTTTAAATGGGCCTATAGTTTTGCAAACAAAAGTCATGTAACACCCCAAAAACATGACCTGTTCTTCGAAGACATGATGTGTACTTGATTCGTTTCCCCTGTCCGAGTTCTTCAACAGAACTAACCCACACGGTTCTCCTAAGACAAGACTACACGATGTGTTTGTACTAGACATGGATTGTCCCACATAGGTTTATACTGACCATGTTGTTAATCACACAGGTGGACACATAACTAACTATATATGTCATTTTTATGCTAGATACGACATTTACTAAGAGGATTCCACTGACCCGTGTTGTTCGTTACACAACTGAACACAAGGGTTATACTACACAACGTGTTCAATCATGAAACTTCGTGTATAACCTATGTTTTATCCATCTGTGTCATTAGTGAGACGTCTGAATACATTGTCTCTACAACACGGCGTATAAAACCGGTACACGGTGTGTTCCCTTTAATGATTTTTACAACCCTGTGTCTCTGTCCACATAATCATTGACACGATTAGAGGCTACAAAGCTTGTACATAGGTTTATGGAGTGTACGTAAGAAAAACATTTCCTTCCCAAAAAGAAGGACACATGGCGTGTATCTCTCATTACACGTTGTGTATTATCGAATTTTCCAAACAATAATCCTCAGAAACTACTTCGGTCCCCCAGAAAAACAATAAAACAAAATTAAAGTGCCAAATTACAATCAATAAGGACCCATAATCCCCATGAATCAAATAATAATATCTTAAGGTGTCATGTAAAATCATTAAAAATCAATGATCCATCAAATTATGGTTTATGAGGGCCCATAACATCTTAGGAACCAGATTTTGGAATTCATTCAAATGAAACCATAACCACCAGTAATTCCCTATCACATAGCATGTAATCTATCAAGCCACTAATTACAACAACATGACTATCTAGAAAAACATCTATCACAACAACATGAAATTAGTAATTCACCCTAAATGTAATGGATATAATGCATGACATGTGGTTTATAACAAGTGCCTATATGATGAATGAGATGGAATACCCTCGTCTCAACGGGTTGTAATAGAAATATTACCTTGATGATATCCATGATAACATCACAAAGCAAGTGAATCACTCATGGTGAAATCAATCAGTTGTAACAATTGCAAAACTAGAAAATTTTCAATAACGATATAAATTAGATTATCCCTGTACACATGTTAACTACTTATAAGAAAAACTTATTACCAAGTACATATTCTTTCTTATCTGTGGATATAGGCTCCATACAGTAAATCAAGAAGAAATAATCCCTTTGATACCACTTTGTAACATCCTGGTTCTGGAAGCCGCCCAGAGGTTCCCCATACCTGGTTAGTCATAGGGCCTCAAGCACATTTCCCAAAATTCCAGAAGCTTCCGACAGGTAGTGAGGTCCATGAGTGTGATAGTGGAAAAACTATTCCATCATTAGCAGTGTAACGTAGAAGAAATAAATAGGTAACAATATCAAAAGTAATAATAATACCATACAATAGTAGACAGAGGAAGAATGAAATAAATAAAAAATTGGATCGTATGTATAAATTATTCATGATACATATGTCTACGAAAGTAGAAAAAAAGTAACAATTCTCAAATAAAGTACCAAAAGAAAAGTGAAAAAAGAAATAAAATAAACTCCCTCAGCATCGCAAGCCTTAGCTTGGTCCCATACTCCCCATCTGCACAACAATCAAGTACCTTAAGTAGAATGGCACATTTCATTGTCTATACCTGCAGTAATTGATCTATTTGGGCCCAAAAGCATGACTCAAACAGGGTGTGAGAATAATTCTAGTAGGCAACCACACAAATATCTGTGTCTAACTACCAGTAAATATGTATGGCAGGAAATAAGCAAATATAAAATGTAATCAAGGAAGTACTCAAAACATAATAGTCTTATAGTTTAATTTAAAAACATTTTTCTTTTCACAATTTAAAAAAAATACAAGAAAACCTCTAAATAAATTATCACAAACTATTACCTCTAGTTCAGATTTAAGAGAATATATAACAAAGACTCTCTAAGGAAGAAATCAACATAAATTCCACCTGTCGTCATGTTTAATCGAATACTCTCTAAGGCAACACTCACTGTCAATTTCCACTATAGTCTATTAACAATAAACTATAGACACTCTGATTAATAACTCATCATAAATTATTCTTATGGTCTCGTAATGTAACTATAGACACACTAAAGGATCACTCGACATCAATCCCCCAATGGTCTTGCAGAGTGATAAATATAACACATTCTATGGTAAATACCTCAATGTCAATTTACCTTATGGTCTCATGACACCAGTTTCTCACTAACCCGTGTAAAGCAATCGTACACAAACGATAACCAGCAGCCATAGTAAACCCCAAACTGCTATTAGGATAATTATAAATAAGGAATGGTATACTATATAAGATAAAAATTAACTCCATCCAAACAACACTATGAATGGAAAACAAATAGCCTAACTGGAAAAGCTAGACTAATTGGTCAAAATCGAACAAGTAGGGGAAAATGCATCCATAAAATTGCAATTAACCCTATTCACAGAAAAATAACTTCTATTTAACCAAAAAGTCATAACATGCATTACGAGGTTAAAATACCTAACAGTAAATACCCCGAATGAGGGTATTGGGAACTTTTTCTCATATAACTGAACGACTAACTATAGAAAGGAACAAACCACCAACCTTGTCATCGTGCAATTGATATAGTTGAATCCCAGTCATTGATTCGATTTAAAACACCGTAGATCTACATAAAACACCAACAATGTTCATCCAATAATATCTCTCCAAAGAGGAGAAATTATGGAACGAGGCTCTAGATGAATAAATAACTTACCGTAGAGATTCCAATGCAATCAACGATGGTCAATTCTGAGAAAGGATGAGGAGTCTAGGGATCAGAGAAGATATGCGGCCAACAATCGCTCCTTGATGAGGCAGATGAAGAAAAAGGGTGTTATGCCAATTAGATGCGACCCAGTTTTGTTTAATGAAATAAAAAGAAAGTACACGACAAGTATTTTAAAAGTACATGGCGTGTACTTTCCTTCACTGAGACCTACTTTATGTGGTCTCCAGGATACCCCACAAGGCCATGTGTTCAGTCATTACACCACCAACACATGGCTACCCTTGGAAATTGACTACACGGTGTGTACTTATATGTACATGGCTTGTACTTATAAGTACAAGGTTCGCACTCCTGAAATTTCCAGAAACTCTTCTTTTTCTTAAATACACAAGAAAACAAGATTCATAGCTTGAAAAAAGATCAGGTTTCTTACCACCTAAATCCATGACTTTATCCCATTAAATGAGTTTCATTCAGCCATTACCATCCATTTTTCTAAAATATGGAAACTTGGTTCCATTTTTTCTTGATTTCGGATTTTATAATATTTAAGTAAAGGATAAAGTCAAAAACACCACTCTCTAACTATTAATATCTATAATATTTATGGTAGGTATGAAAAAAACATAGTTTAGTTATAAATTTTTATTTTATTGATAAATTTAAAATTTTACAATGGTGATTTATTTCTAAATTTTAGTGAAGAAATAATTACCTTAAATGATTATGTAATGCCGATAAATAATTTATTCAATTAATAAAAAATAAAATACTCTAATATATTAGTAATTATATAACATGAATGAATAATTGTGTTCTATGAATTTTTTAGATAAATATAACATGATAGGGGTGTATAAAAGGATTATCTTCATATTAATTTTATGTATCATTGTTTTCAAAGTCAAATTAAATGAATAGTTCCCAAAATGACATTAATGGTATTTTATATTAGTAATATTTTATTAAATTATTTTACATTCATAAAAATCATGTATTTATCCCTGTGAATCGTATATGGTTAACAATATAAAAAATTATCAATTTTTATATTAAAATGTATTAATATTAATTTAATACTCTAATTAGTTCCAAAAGTTCCCCTCCCCTCTCGTATAAAATGGAACCACCTCTACTCTTTTCTTTGCACATCAAAAGACTTTTAGTTTAACCAATATAAACCCATATACATTCATAAAATCCCTCCCCTCATTATATAGGTCATGGTTTAGTTATAATTAAAATCATAGAGAGACTATGGTGTAAATAAAATGAGATTGTATGAATAAGAGGAAGATAAGGGATGTATGTAACGAGTCGGGCTTAACGTAAGTGAAAATATACTTAAAAACCCTCGTTATTAATATTTCAATTATTGTTTATATAATTTTTTTATTCCATGTCCATATTATTTAGAATAATGTTTATATGTATTCATAATGATATAAATTATATTTTAGGTATATTTCTTACAATATTTGTAAAATGGAATCTTTTTATGTATAATTTTTACATTTTTTACGAAAGACAAAATCAATGTTCTCTTTTTACTTATTAGTCATCAATGGGTTTTCTGATTTCCAAAACTATTATTTGATATTTTTCTTCCTTTCCATGATTTTATTTTTTTTCTTAAAATAATAACCCACATTACCTACATTCTGGGAATTTTAAAAAAGGTTTTTAAATGAAATATCAATTTTGATAACTAAAAATAATTATATTTTTAGATTGAAGAATATTTCTATTCAATATTTTATGTGTTATGATTAGGTTACATCTCTCCAAAAAAAATCATGGTGATGAGTGGTTCCTTTATAAAACAAGGTTGAGTGGTTCCATTATAATCCAAGGATGGGTGGTTCTTTTATAAACCAATAATAGGTGATCCTAATATTTCACTCTAATGCATAGGTTAAAGAGACAACGTTAACCAATTAGGTTTATTATAATATATTATTTGAATTCACCATGATGTCCATTCCTTTTGTAACTGGAAAGGTCAATCCATTTCTATGTTTGATCGTAAGAGTGATATGAAAATGATTCATCAATATACCTATATTATTTTTCAATGCCCACTATGTTTTTTGGAAATATTATGATTTAAAAAAGGATAGTGATGAGTTATTTTTTAAAAAAGAATGGGAAAATTATTAAGGGTAAAATTTATAACCATTTTGAAAACCTTTTAATGGGGTTTCATGATTTATAAAGAACCTAAATGACTTTTATTGTTTTCCTTTAATATTTATAAAAAAAATTCTATGAAAATATTTGTAAAGTGAATCATTGTTCTTGTTAAGAAAATGATTATTTTGAGGTCAATTGTTTTTAAATCCAATTTTTTCATGTTATTTCATGGAAAAAATGATTTCATTTTTTTATGTCCCTTAATGATATTTTTCATCTCATCCCACTCTCTAATGATTTAATGCCTTAATTTATTTATTAATTTTTAAATAACTCCCAATTTAAATGGGTTGAGGAAGAACCTTTCAAGGGCCATAGGCCTAGAGGCAAAAGGCCCTAATAAATGACCTGGAGACCCAAAGACAAGATATATAAAGAATAAAAAATACATAGTTATGCTTAATTATAATTCCAATGCTCATAACCTGTAAGTTAGTTAGGTAATCAATGCCCCTTGAAAAATAGCATTGTGCATGGTATCAATGGAAAAAACATTTCCTTATCATTAGTCTAATATAATTATCTATTCTACTAGAGATTCCTACTATATTATTCTTTTTGAATATGCACCTATGGATTTGAATGTCATTTTTTTCATTCCATATGAAGCCTATTCATATTATATGCCATTTCACCTTTTATCGTCTTTTCAATGACCCTACTACGTTGTGGAAAATCACCGCTCTCTGTTATTGTGACAAGGTCTCAGCTAATATCCTTCCACCGATAAAAACATTCCCATCACTAATATGTTTCCAACACTACTAAAAATTACATAAACTCCTATAAACCACTGTATCCATCACTTTATTGTGGCCCATCACTATGATCACTGCTATGATAAATTTTCCACACATAGGCTAACATTCCCTTGATACCAGCCATCTTACTATAACACACTCTTCTCCCTCCTGTGTCCATCTCCATAGTTTCCTAGACTATGGACATATATTAAGCTATGAATTACATATTCCCTCTAAAATGTTCAGTTTCTTGGACTCAAACATATGCTTTTAGGTGCTTGATTACACAGTTACTTTTACCACTATGAAACAGCCCCAACTACTTTTTCTCATCCTATGTATTTAAATGATTATTGAAAGGGTTTAAGGATGAGTAGGAATATAGAAGAATAAATTTTGAAAATTCTATAAATGTTTTATAATGTCAAAAATGATTTATTAATTTTTTTGTATTTTGGATAAAGTGGATACTAAGATGTAGTTATCGACATGTTATGAATTAGTTTATTATGTAAATAGTTATAACCCAAATCTCTAAATTTATAAATTTTGAAAAGCTCCTTAAATTGTAATAATGGGAATTGTTTTATAAATATTTTTATGAATTTTTAAGGTCGGGTTCTTACATCAAAGACTAAAATAGAAAAAAAATGAGGGTTAATAAAACAAACAAAATAAAATGGTCACCTAACCGTAATCCCAAAACCTATTATATTGACAATAACAAACATGTTAAATCCATAATACACGAATGTATAATTCATAATATTACATAAAAAGAAAAATATATATTATATTGACCAAAAAACATGCTTTATAGAGTACAAAACACATGTTAATCATAAGACAAGTGTTGTGAAGAATAAAAAATTACATGAAATGGAATGTATAAATTTTTTAGCACAAAACATACCCATTCCAGCATATAAAAATATAAATGTATCACTAAAAAAATACAATTATGAACAAATCGTAATTTATGGTGAATAAAACAAATAAAAAACATAATAAAGATCTTGTAACACCAATCCTATAGTGTACGTAACAAGTTTGAGATGTCATATAAAATTAATGATTATACATGCAACATGAGACAATGTAGTACATAACAAGTATATTAGAAAATAAAATTTAGAGATAATAGAACAAAATATAAAGTGAAAAAAACATGTTTAATATATCATAGAAAACTAAATACTAGGTATTCAACATGAAACTATTTAGTACATAACATGATTCCTATAACAAAAACCTCCAAATAAATAGAAAATTATATATTTTAGA
Source organism: Viscum album (assembly GCA_963277665.1). Taxonomy (NCBI): domain Eukaryota; kingdom Viridiplantae; phylum Streptophyta; class Magnoliopsida; order Santalales; family Viscaceae; genus Viscum; species Viscum album. The sequence continues at coordinate 492,435,995 of OY728148.1, read as the reverse complement.
GGTACAAAAAAAATTTATCAGGGTTACAAAGCACAGTTATCAGAAAAACAAGTTAATGTTATGAAATAATTATAATTTCATAACTATTAAACATAATTTATAATAGTGGATAAATAAATTTGAAAAATTATCAACTTAATTATAATAATCATAATAAAATGAAACTCAAAACTCTATATGGAGATGCCAACCAAAAAACATAGAGAATAAAACTCTCAGACATGAATGATCTATGAAAGGTAATGGATTTAGACCTAAGCCTCCACACTCAAACAAGTAAACTAATAGCGCAAATCGAGAACACCATCTCATGGTGACCCCATCAATATAAACCTTCCACCTTGAAGTTCTAAACTTCTCTAAGGCTATCTATCCCATTTACCAAATCATTGAACAAAAGATACCCATTCACAAACCTTCCAAAAACAAAATTACATGGCATCATAAACTCAACCAACAGTAAAATAATACATCTAAGAACTTGTTATCCTCACACCTAAATCGATGAGGAACACATTGAATCAAAATAATATATCATCTAGAGACTGTTGACCATGAACCTCAATATGCACTTGACAGTAAATCCCAATCTGACAACTACATAAGGAAAATAACCAAAACATAATTCCAGTCAAGACACCTAAAATTATCCCAATGATTCTAAATCCACTAGAAAAAGAATCATTAAATCCAATAGTCACCTCCAGAAATAAAAATTCCTATAAATTATATGATGAACCTATATCAGCACAAAAAGGCAAACAATTCTAGAAATTGTTATCCATATTCACATGAAAAGGAAATATTTACTCTACCACTCTATTTTGAGTCTGTGCAGGGACATCACCTAGAGAAACTACACTTAACAGAAGCTAAGAAAATCACCCAATGGTTTATCCCTTGAAACAGATAATCCATCCATTTATCATGACCCTTTGGGGTGGAAAATATTTAATAAAACCCATCCAGAACGCAATTAGTTCATGTCTAATGAATGAAACCAAATAATTACACTAGAAATAATGGAAAATCTAATATACTAACTATAATAAAATAAATACCAAAAATAACATATAAAAAACATAATTTTATTTTAAATTCTCAGTCCCCGTAATAATTTTATAAAAAAACTTTTAAAACAAAATTCAACATTTCTTGAAATCATTCTTATTTTTAAAAACATTCCAAAAACTCATTTTAAAATATAATCCCGACTAACATTTTCAAAACAACTCCAAAAAAAATTTAAATCCCTTCTCTAAATCATCTAATTTTATATGTTTTAAACAAATTCTAAAATATTCGATAAAAACTAAATCCATTTTTAAAACAAATCCCAACGGTCTTATTTAAATATTAACTAAATTTTCATAAATACCCATTTGACCCAAAAAACTTTACAAAATGATCGTGAATAGTGAAAAAAAACAATCCAGACCTTATCTTCAACATATCAGAAGTCCCCCATAAATCCACCCCATTCAGGAGTGTCATTCAAGGGTAGTCTAAATATGAAAACTAAAAGGGTGAAAACCCATTGTATACTCACACACCTTGTTTGATGGGACATAATATACTCATAAAAAAGCCATAAAATGTTTTGATGATTAATCAGTTGGACACTACATGGTTTATTAATCCATGAAAACCAAACTCACGCCACTAATCCTGATGTCATTTTCACCCAAAAATCTGATCATACCCCAAAGGAATCCCAACACACCAATGAGGAACAATTCATCCCAAATGATAACCAAAATGAACATCCAAATTAAAATCCCAAAAACCCATGGTAACTCAAGGATCGTCGTAGAAGAGTTATTGCTAGACTCTCACTGCACCTCCCTCTAGAGCTCAAATTAAAATTTCCTAATTGATCCTTCCTTGAAATTCCCAAATAAAAAACATGTTACTCACAACCCTAGGATCCCACCATAGAAGCGAGTCTCTAATATTATTTATAAAGAACTGACCTAGGCTTCCACATAAACTGGAACCCGATCTATTATTCTGTTCACCCAAGGGGTGTTCTTAATCCCCAATGGTTGGTGAAATGTGATAAGATGTCAAATTAAAACAATGAGAATGATTTATTCTGTAAATAAAAGTTAAATTATTAGTGTATTTAGACCATAAATACAATGTGATCCGTCCTTATTATGGAAATTTATGTAAAAATATGTGGAGAAAATGAAACTAAATGAAATCTCATCAGCCACCCCTAACTCCCCAAAGAGAATCATCAATTACTAGAAGCCTCTTCAACCACCCAAAAATATTTTTACCAACAATAAGTGTAACCAAAATTAGAAAAAATAAAAAAATATAAGGTCAAAATAATTAATTTCTCTTAAGGTACTCAAAAGAAACACCCTATCATAAAACTGAAATGAAAATAGGAATGGGGATAAGAATGACTAGAAGGAAACAACCCACCTTGCAACATTCCCAGAATTTAATTAATGATCTATTTTCAAGATATTTTGAATGTCCATTTAAAAAAATATTTCCATTGATTTTGACACAAAATCCAATATAACATTCATCAACCATTTCTAGAATTGTTTTTTCGTTTAAAATGAAAAAAATCACGTAAATCATGTTTTACTCAACCTAATTTGTTTTTAAACAAAACACCCATTTGAAACAACATTGAACTTCATGGATAAAATACATTAATATTACATAGTTTCCAAAACTTCTAGATATCCAATTAAATAAAAAACCCCTTACATAGAATAGGTCATACAAAAAACATCAACCAAAATTCAATAAGTAGATAATTAAAGTAAAAAAATATGTTGTCATAATCAATATAAGAAAGTGGAAAACCATTCAGGAAGAATATATACTATCCATATATAAATAACCAATCAATAAGGAATTTTCATTTGATCAAACCTAGGAACACAAGTAACACAACCCTAAGCCGTGATAATAAATTTAGTTTAACCTCAATGTTCCAATCAGTACTTGTAGTCTTATTAAATAACCATAAACTATATCATCCTATGATCATGTGGTTACCATGGGGTACCCTCTCGAAACACATAAAACCAAATAACTCTTTAGACAGATAACATCTAAACATGAGTTTCACTCATCTTGGACTCCGCTCAGAGACCTAGAATTCCCATTAGAAAACTATGTGAGGGTAAGAAAGAACGTAATTAAATAATCCAAATATGAGAATAAACAATAATCACAACCTCACCTCTAACAACCTCAAATGTAACCACCCAAATCACACAACCATAATAAAATATGAAATATAAATCAAGGCCTACTTGTCAAAATCATAATTGATCAAAATAAAATGGCCGTGAAGAAGTTATCAAACACACAAAAGTAATAGAAATAACATAAAAAGGATAAATCAAACTTCTTTAAATCTATTAGTAAGGTCAGTAATTTTTATAATAAAAATAATTTTAAGAAACATTTATTTTGAAATCACCATTCGAATCGTATTAAAAAGTAAACCAATTCTATTTGAAATTCCCTAAGTGTCCAAAAAACCACCTTTTAATTTATTCCATGACCCAAATAGGATCAAATAAATTTAAAACCCATAATTTTTTTTGATGAATTCTCAAAATTAATTATCAATACTTATTATTTAAGGTATCATAGGAAAGGAAAATTATTCCTTTATGAAAAAGGTAATTCACATCAAAAACAATTTGGATATTAAATATAAAATTAATGAACGTTTTTGTTAACAAATATATAATTTTTAATGGGTTATTTAGAAAAAACCCAATTTAATTCAACCCTTAAAAAAGGATAATTTTTCCATTAAAATAGAACCTACCATAAAAAATAATTTTATTCTTACAAATTTTATTATGATATTTGATATAATCATTATATAAATATAAAAATGAATTTTAAACTCAAGAGAAAGATGGTTCTAAATCCCCATTTGGACTGTGGGATTGAGATGGAAATGGAAAGGGTATCCAAATTTTCCCATGATTGGTTGTATGGAAGAGGGATCAAGGGGTTTGAAAATTTTATCATATGATGAAACTCTTTTTCCATCTAAATCAGGTATAATACATTCAATGGAAAGGGACATGAAATATCATGAAAAAATATCCATGTAATTCTCTTCCCCGTCCATAACTACCCGGATAGAACACCATGTATAGAATCCCATATTTATTTATTTCGATAATTGACTCTTTCCCCTTATCCTCTCCAATGAATCACCAATAACACTTACTATCAAAAATACCCTAAAACCTCACCTCTTATCCGGCTAGATGTCCACATCCGCAAATTGAAGGTGATGGTGATTTATAGAACTCTAGTAGCTATAGATGGTTAAGAAATGGTTGAATATTTACAACAATGATATTTTCAGTTTCTGATGTAGAAGATTGTTCTTTTTAGAGCGTTGTGGTTAGTGATAAGGGTAGTCACATTATAGGGACATGATGGGAGATTAGTGTGGTGGTGGATAATGGATTTTTGGGGTGATGATGTTGCACCATGATATCATGGAATTCAATAGGATAATGTAAAAAGGGAGATATAGTTGTAGAAGGGTGGTGAAGAAGAAAAATGATGCACGAAGATAAGGGAGACTACTCTATGATGTAATAAAAGGAATCGAGGGAAAATATATATTTAAGAGAAGATATTAGAATGATTTTTTCCAAATTTTATAATAATTTTTTAACATAAAATTTATTCCCATCCCCAAAATAAGTTTTACATCATTTCCATTCCATTTAAAATTAATTTTTTATTCAGTTTGTAATTAATTATCCTAAAAAATTCATTTCATAATACTAAAAAGGGCCTAAAATTAAACGTTATTTCATGAGGAAAAATTCATAGAATCAATTATGAAGGTCTAGAATGTGTTTCCATTGATGGAGAAGGATCCAACAAGAAATATGAAAACCCTCCAAACCATAAACGACCAAAAATATAGTCAAATATATACAAAAATGGTTGGGATGAATAAAAATGGTTATAAGGGAATATGAAATCATATGAAAATGTGGTGAGGATGAAAGAAAAAGATTTACCTTAGAGAATCACTTATTAACCATGAAAGAATCATAAGAAACCACTGTTCAATAAGGAGGATGTAAGAGGAAGTAGTGTGTGTAGCTCTGGGTCTCATCTTTGGGGGTCATTCAGCCTAAAACTATGGAGCGAAGGGGCTGGAAATACATTAAATATAATGGTGTAATTATTATAAATTTTAAAATTCAAAACCATTGGTAACTCACATACTTTGGAAATCCATGTGGTAACTATTGGACACTCATGGGAAACTCAAATTAACTTTTCACTATTACTCCTAGGATACCACATGAACCACATAATGTTGAATAATAATGAAAAATGGCACCATCTCAGTAATTTACCATCACACATGGTTTTCATATGGTTATACCCGTCTATGAACTAACCATGTGTTATCCAACAAATTCTATATTTTTTAAAATTAATGCCTAATAATAATAAAATAATTTACCAAAAATACTATTAATTAAGTAAATAATAAACACCCATAACATATGGAATTACATATTTATTTCTTTATATACACAAGGTAATTCAGGGGAATCCGACATTAGCATGATCCTACCTAGTTGGACGATTAAAGTCCTGATAATTGCCATGTTAGAAAGAATCTAACACTTTGTATTTTATTGTGGATTTAATTTCACTATAATACCTTATATTATTCCCTTTATATATTATTAATACTAGTTATTTAGTTCTAAATAATATTCCATTCACCATAAAAATATTTTCAAACCCTATTTATGTGAAACTATATACTCATCTCACAACTTGTGTCTTACTCACCCAAAAATAGTATGCAGACTTATTTAAAACCATCCCAAAGAATATCATGCATATGTTATGAGAAATTTACATATAAATTTATTTAATTATATGAAATTTAAATCCACTCATGAGTAATCATAGAGAGAATTATATTCATCCACCATCATTATATAACATGACATAAGTCTCCATGCTACTGGGAAGTCCCATAATAATCCAAACATTACATACAAAAATGTTTCATTATTTTAGAATAATATTCTATTAAGTAACATTAGAATCAATACCATGACCATAAAAGTTTACAATATTTAGAAAAATGGATGAATAAACTACTGGTACATAAAATATCCATATCATTTCCCATTATGTTTTTTCAAAAATATATATGCTGGTGCTGAAAACACACACGTGTCTTACCTGTCCCACAAGATCAATAATCTGAGTAGACAAATCCCCCATGAATAGGCCTAGAAGAGGACCCTACCTCTATCGAAAATGATATATGTTAAGCCCCATGTGTGTCGGACGCTGTGTCCTCACAAACGGACCTGTGAGTGGCTTCACGACACCACTGTCCAATGAGAGTCCGAGATGGTGGTGACCCCTATGCGGCATCAGCACCTGCATGTGGTTCTCAGTGTTGGCCCCATACTTTAGCCTTGCACGATGTTTCACCACCTTTTCAAGGCCCTCTATGGGCCAACGAACTGGTTCCTTTCCGCTGCATCGTACGGATCTGTAGCGAGATAGGAACCCCAAAGCCAGGTACTGCCTATAAATAGAAGGCACACCCCCTCTCCCAACCCATTGTAACTCTAAGATTTCACCTTCTTGTTTGACCTAGACCTTCACAATTACTTCCCATGGATTCCCCATGGTACTTGGCCTTTTTGAGCCATCACCATTTTCTTTCATTTCAACCTCTGCCAATGGTGGAGATTCAGTTCGTGAATTCCCATGAACTTTACAGAGGAAGGAGCCCCATCGGGGTCCCCGAGGTTTCGTGAAGACTAAATCATTCGCATATTTATCCCAAAACTAAGATTTATTCACTAAGGAGTATCCCTTGTCCATTAACGGTAGCTATTCTCTAAGCCTTGGCCTTTCGCGATGACTCCCCTCTTCATGAAGTGTTTTAAATTCATGGATCCCCTCTTCTCCTATTGGTCCATTCCCTTCATGAGGTGAAACGTTTTCATGATAACCAATCTCTTCTCAAAGATCAACCTCTTCATGAATCCCATCCTCTTGGAAAAACACTTCCTTCTAAGATCAAATGATTTACACACCCCTTTCCTAGACGGCCCTCTAGGCAAGAATTGATAAAATTTAATGTCCCTTGGGTGGTGCTTCCCATTGCATTTCTTAGCCTCAGGCTTCATTGTAAAGGCAGGATAATTAATATTTCTTCTTCGTGTAGCCATGATAACATTGTCCCCCCAATTGATCACTTCACAACACACCCTCACAATGACAGTGTTGGTGCCTTCACTTCACAAAGGGTTAAAGTGTGAAGATTATGTAAGTCATAGAGGTGCGGAGTTAACCCGCCTCATCTGAGCTGCAGGACGTTAAACTGACAAGAACTATTCTCCTCACAACATGACCTTAAACAATGACCTCACCCCATGCACTCGACGTAGGTCCTCACATCTTAGACATTCTCTATGACTGCTCATCTCCACAGGAGTGAGCTCTTCCTCACGTGGAATGAGATGCTCTTTTCTAGAGCGATTCCTATCTACGGGGAAGGGAAACCATATTAGTGTAAGCCACCTAGACTTTCCTGTGGGAGGAAGTTTCCTTGCATCCCCTCCTCAATTATTAGGTACCAAGGACTATAGGGTACGATGGGAACCAAAACCCTCATCTCTTTCATTCCAAATCCCTCTCCCATAGGGATTTGTCGCCACATGGGCCTCCATCCTAGAGTAAGTCCTAATATCCTTCTCCCTGGGCCGCTAACCAAGTGTAAGAACCTATTTTTTGGGGGAAATCCACATGTAAGTCCCACTGCACTTCCCACAGAGTCACATTTCACGACCTGATCATCATGTCTTTATTGACTCTTGTTTCTCACACTGAGATGGACTCATTAGGGCTTAGAGTAAGCATTGACCATCTCATCCTCTTTGGGTCTCCATAGAGAGTAATCCCCAACACCCCGTTCCATACTACAGAGACTTTGATCCTTTCCAAGGTAAGGTACGTAGGAAGCCTCCCTGAGGAGAAATACCAACACCTATTTGTCCTGACCCCCTTCACATCGGCTCACCAACATCCCATTCCAGACTACATGGACATTGATACATTCCACGACAATGTACATAGGAAGCCTCCCTGAGGTTCAAGAACAATAGCTAACAGTCCCGACCCCCTTCACTTTGGATCACCAACACCCCGTTCCTAACTATGTCGACTTTGATCCTTGCCAAGGTAAGGTACGTAGAAAGCCTCCCATATGTACAAACCCAAAACCAGTCGGTCCCGACCCCCTTCACGTCGGCTCACCAACACCCCATTCCGAACTACGTGGAATTTGATCCTTTTCAATGAAAGGTACGTATGAAGCCTCCATGAGGTTCATGCCCAACACCTATTTGTCCCGATCTGCTTCACATCGGCTCAGCAACACCCCATTCTAAACTATATGGACTTTTATCCTTTCCATGTAATGGTACATAGGAATCCTTCCTGAGGTTCAAGCCCAACACCTATTGGTCCCGACCCCCTTCAAATCAGCTCACCAACACCCCATTCGGAACTATGTGGACTTTGATCCTTGCAAAGGCATGGTATGAAGGAAGCTTCCCTAAGGATCAATCACAACTCACATTGGTCCTGAAAACTGTATATAGGTCCACCCCCGTCCTGCATGATGTTAAACTATACACCCATTTTTTCCTCATGACAATATACTTCACCCAATCATGGGTAAGGCATTTTCAACACCAGTCAGTAGTAAGCCATTGTCAACCCCAATCGATGGTAAGCTGTCATGTTCCCTAATCGACATTAGGACATTGTAGCACCCTTTCTTGGGACCCTCATCTCTGGTCCATCATAGTGGCATCATACCAACCCGGTATGCAAACCACCTGTAATCTCCAATGTGTCATCAGGTCATTGTCCCTTGTGAAAACCCTGATTCCATACCTCGTTCTGAATTTTTTTTTACATTGATCCTTCCTAAGGAAAAGTACAGAGTAAGATTTCCTAAGGTTAAATCCCATCACCCATGTCTTATATTGGTCTTTCCCTCGAGCCTATGTGTTTCGAGAAGGTCATTCCCCAACCCAGAGGTTCCACTTCCACTAAGTCCCCTTTATACAGGTCTCTTTCTTATGTGTCCCATTGCCTCACCGTACCATGCAAATATTGATTCCATACCATGGGGATACGTAGGAAGTCTCTTCAAGGGTCAAACCCATCTTCATCATCTCCCTCGCATCAGATCCATCTCGCACTCCATGCCCTCTCAACGATCCACACCCATCCCGATTCATACCCATGAGGCCAACTCGAATCAAAATCATGTCACCCACATTCTGGTTGCTCCCAGCATCAGTGTTCCCACCAAGGGTTTCACCCATATGATGCACTCTAGTCAAATTTCTGATCATTCCAATCTATCAATATTAGACATTAAACCTGTGACAAAGCCTGCGTTTAACTTTGAAAGTATAGGAAAACCATAGAGACATGTCTATGGAATATAATTCCTCGAATTTTATGTGGGATTCCCCAGGAATCAATGCCCTCGTTATGCCCTATCATAAGGGGAAGAATCCTAGACGCATCGGTGTTCCAGCATCCAAACATGCCAGTGATGTCCAACATCACTACTCCCCTGAAAGAAGGTTGATGCCCTGATTGGACCCCTAGGAATGTCCTGAAATAAGTAGTCCAATTAACCGGTGTCCATGAAGATATGGTACTAGGAAGAGCTTCACAAACAAAATCTTAATCTATGAGGGAGACCCCAACTAGGTTACGAGTTTTGAGGATGAATCCACATAATTAGGAATCAAAATCCCATCATTTGTCTTCAAACAAGTAGAAAACGTCCCTAAACAAGTGACTGATGTCGCTTTCCTTTGGAATGTGGGAATACGGGGAAACAATTAGTGTCTTCTTGACAGATAGATGCCCGCCCCAGAAAAAACGTCTGAAATGGAAATGGTGAACCTGACATGAGAGTCTTCTTCTCAATGTGGATATTAGTAGTGTTGAAGAAATAATTGGACTAGCGTGTCACCAGATCCAGTTATCTGACTCTAGATACAACCAATAAAATAGTTGGCTTGGCGTGATACTCACCACACATTGGGGCAGATGAACATTGGACATCTCAGTCTACGACATTGTCAGCATGGATACTGTTACTATCCATAGAGGACGGAATGTCTCTAGGGAAATAGGCATCGATTTCCTAGTATCACCACTAATGGTTTAATCTCACTGCCCTTTAGGAACCAAGCTACTATAATAAGAAACCGATCACCACCCATCCACCGACGTAGGGGCAAGGGAAATGTCAATGAGGAAACCTCGCGTAGCTCCATCACTTCTGTTACAATATCCATATCCATAACCACTAGGATCCCATGCCCTATATCCCCGTATGAGTTTGTTAACCGAAGGGTGATAAACGAACTTGTCCACTGATATAAGGAGGGGATTATCCCGACTCGAGATATGGATCGCCCAGATTTAGGGGCATCTGCATGTCATCACCACTACTTCCCATAAGGGTTGCACAGGGAGCCACTGCTCCCCACTCCAACGGACAACCGTTTTGGGTGCCTCTACCGAGAATGCTTCGATGACTGCATCCACTATGCTAATGAGGTGGTGGATGTCTAGGCTAGCCCATCCAGGATCCCATTTTAGGGAATTCCATGGCGGGCCCCCACTTGGCCACGCCAGCACCGCCACCCTACCCCATGAGCGAAGGAACTGCTAAGCTATGGGTTACAACACCACCCCCAGTCCGGTTGACCCAATTCTAGCGTCAGGAACATACTGAGTAGGATGCTCGCTGAGGAGATTCAATGTCAGCAACTATCATGGCTTGTGCAACCATAGAAATATACCATCATCGCCCCTGTGTATAATTATCAGGAAAACTCGTACACCCAACTCAGATCGAGGCCCCAACCTCCCCACAAATAGGCTAGGTCGACTCTCCTAGTTGCCGACACAGGTAGTGCCCACCTTGGGCCGACCCGCGACAATGACAACTAGTACAAAGGTCCTCCACGTACCTCTAAAATTGATAATTAAGGTCTTCCTAGATTCCAAGATAGATGTGGAGGTCCTCCATGTGTTACCTTCAATCCTAATTAAGGTCCTCGCCGTGGTGGTGACACTCAGTATAGAAGACTCTTCCGCACTCATGAAATAATTTATGGAGTCATTCCTCCTTCCATAGGCCACCGACATGGAGATGTCACACATTTGGTCAATCTCTAGCATGGGGGCCATCCCCAAGTCCTTATAGCAGCCGGTGAAGGTCCTACTCACTCTAGAAATCGGAGGAGTGAATGTCAGCCTTGCTTCATCGGCACCCAACATTGAGGTCCCACCCGTGTTAGGCAGGACCAATACGAGGACCCTCCTCAAACTAACGACGCTATGGGAGACCATTATGGAGGCCCTACCCATGCTCCTACCCTCTACATCACTTTTAGAATAGATTACTTCCGCACATCGGCCAGTGGACATGGACTTCCTCCTTGTGTTTCCTTTGACATCTGCCCAGGCTCTCCTTGAACCCCAGCTCACTCAGGCAGATGTCGTCTCTGCCCTAAAAGTAGCTTGGCCGAAGGACCTCCTCGAGCTAGGAATCTAGCCTACCCTGAAAAGAAATCCTAGGGATGTAAGTCATGTTGTCGCTACCATAAAAAGAACGTTGAGATGATTAAGAATGAGAATAAACCATTCTTCTTCCTAGATTCTGAGTCTGAATACGACTTAGCAATGAAACCATCACCTCGATCCTCCATGTCAAGGGGTGGGGAAAGAACGAGGCACATTAGCCACATACTTATAGAATATGAGGAGCATCAGAACCCTGCCTCCTTCTACAGAAACATCCATGAGGATGATGTTTTGGAATCTCCCCAGGGTCGACCATGAAATCTCCACTATCATCACCAAGAGCATTCTCTACCTCAGCCAAAGACAATGAATAGTTATTTTGGGGATTGATGGTGAATGGGAAATAGTTTATTGCACCTTTTTCAACCGTTGTTCCTATGCTAAAAACTATTTTCTCCAGCCTATATTATCGTTACGTGGTGGATATGTAACTTAAAACATCAGAGGATAACCCAAGATATGGAGGCTTGTCATCTCACTCGACATATTCTTCACTGACCAACCTACCATCCCAATGGGATCCATCAGTACCACAACCGGTTCCCCGTTCACCTCTAGTTGACATGTGGGGCAATGAAGGGCCAGACATTGATTCTGGGCCAAGGATCTTTTGGGACATTCTTCCAGTAGAAAATTTCACGGAGATATTTTGTCTAGTTGCATCACCAAACTTCAGGCCACCAGAATAGCTCACCAATGATGATGTTGGATTCTTTAGACATACCCCATGAGTGACGCATTTCTATCTTCATCGTTGATGAGTGGCCTACCCCAAGATTCTGGTGCACTTCTAAGACATTGGCCACCAATGTCATCTACTGGATCTGGTCGCACTCCTCATGGCCTCACACACTTAGTCACCAGGCCTCCATAGGACCCTCCGAAAAAGGTGAGTCCAAAGAATTAAAGTGATCCATAGGATTATCAAGGAGGCTTAACAACATGCAGATTCATGGCTAGAGGTAGTATGTTTCCCTCCACTTACGTTCCATCTTGCGACAACCCAACTTTCTAGGAGATAACAAGGTTCTGCCTCCAGGAAGAGTCAGAGTTAACATAGATGATCATTTAGAGGAAGAAATGGAAACATAACTCCATGGAGAAAACATTCCCCTAGGGAGAGTGGCATAACATTTGGACATGTCAGGAAGGGAAAGTCGCCAGAAGAGAAATCTAATGGGTCTTCCCTTACACACCGAGTCATTGGACCTTAGCTAAAATTTCAACACGGGTAAGGTGCACCTTAGAGCCGTCAATAATTTCACCCCATCTGGATTAGAAAAAAAATAGAGGAAGATACTGAGAAAGCTGTGTTGTTTCATTGACTCGTGGAGCATAAGAATATTGTCGATGACCTTTTGTCTAAGCATGCCATAGAGCGATGGCCAATCTACGGTGATCCTCTACGGGGGCAGAACGGGCAAGAACAACTTCCTCCTAGTGAATTGCCTCCAGGTGAACCAGACCATCCAACGCACATGGAGAGGATTGAGGTTGTAACATATTGAAATATAGAGTGGTATGTGTTTCCAAATCCACCTAAGTGGCGGGATAACCCGCGAGATGTAGCTCAGGTTCCCACAGCCACTCCGCAGGTCTTCCCACATTACGCTCCACAAGTCGATGGGAATGCTTATCATGTTTATGAAATTTCCAACGCACTGGTGGTCTGGGATCCCCGGAAAGATAGAAACCCCCATCCAGATGATCACATGGTGGCACTCGTGGCCATCCTTGAGGCATTAGAAACGCGACATGTGGAAATCCTACCTGATGGAATGTTCTATCTGGCATGGTTGGATGATACACCAACACCCCAGGGTTTTGGAAATCCCCCCTTCCCTCATTCAATGGGATGGTAAATCTGCTACCGCATCTATCCCACATCATATCAAGGTGCGGACCCATGATGGGAACTAAGGCGTATTAAAAAGCCTCCAAAATCCGATTCATTGTAAAAAATTGGAAGGTCATACATTTGTCTGGTACAACAAGCTACCCATTGAAACTTTAGCTAGCTGGGAAGATCATCGTAGGAATATTCATTACCAATTTATTTCAACCACTCAAAATATGAGTGTTTTAGATCTCTTCAAGTGCAAGTAGAGTCATAATGAGCACGTCGCAAACTTTTTCACCTGGTGGAAAGGGCTCACATACTTCCTCAACATGCTGCTGACTCAGAAAAAACTACTGATGATGTTTGTGGGGAATGCTAGGAGAGAACTGGTCCCCTATCTAATATCCCAGAATAACCTCGGGGGATTCCGAGACTTCACTTATTAGGCCCAACTTCTAGAGGATGCTTTTCAGCAGGCCATGCAGGAACGCTCATTGCCTCCTGTAATCCCTTCAAGAAGGGACTTTATGGTTAAGCACGCCACGGTGGCCCAAGTAGAGTCCCACAAAAAAAGATTTGTTACTAGTGGAGCCACCTCCAAAGACTTACAGAGTCCATCCACCTCTAGTGAAACCTCTATCCCAACAGTGCCCATATCAGAACTAGCAGGCGCCCCTATGCAATGCGCCACCACTTCTCATGCGAGATAATCAGGCTCTGCCTCCTCAAAAGGCTCCTCAAACCCCTCATCATGGTTAGGCTCCCATATCCCCCATTACTGGATACTAAAAACAATACCTAATCATTTAATGTGTCATAGTTGTTCGGCTATTTCCAATGTTCTTTGGAATAAGGGATTGTACGTTTTCCGGAATGTAAAAGGCCAGAAGTGGTGGGTCTCATTGATCACCCCAATTACTACCCCTATCACCAGATCCTAGGGAACATCGTTAAATACTGTTATGTGTTTAAGGACTGGCCTCAAGAACAAGTCGACAACAACATAGTTAGGTTGGTCCATGCTCTAGAACATGTGGCTTGTGTATTCGTGAAGCTCGATAGCTGCAGTGGTAGTGAATGCAAGTGAAATCAGGTTTCTAATTGTAGGTCCTAGAAGTTGGATGACTAGATGGATCGTAAAGTAGTCAATCATTCCCATGGTATAATTTGGGAACATATTAATCAACACGAATCATCAAAAGATTCTATTTCACCTACAACCAGTACCTTTGTGTCAACAGCTTAGCCTTCTTATTCCTAGAAGAGAACGCATCGACGACGCAAAGGGAAACAAAGTTACCTGGCAATGCCATATTCATACCATAATCTCATTGACTTCATGACCCCGTATATGGATATTCCTCATATAATCTATCTAGTAGTGTATTACTCTTCAAGTGACAGAAAAGGGTGCACCTAGGTTAACACTGTAGAGGTAGTAAACCCCTTTATGATTTCTGATGGTGAGGATCACCAGGAGGATCCTCCCAATGTCTCCAACCTTCGTTAGCATAAACAGAGCCATGAAAATATGGATCATCAGAGTGTCTCGGTTAGTATTTCTAGCCAGGATGTGCATTCTACCAAAACCAGGTGGTAGGCCTTGCGTAGAGCTTAGCACGCACAACCTCCTCATCTAATGTCGTCAGTTCTGCCTTCTCCTCCATTTGTGATGATTGATCAGGAAGATCTTACTCAATAGCAATGTGAACATCCATGATCTTCTATAGACCGACCTCAGCCATCTGTCCCCCAATCGGTAGCCACTCCACAGACTTCGACTAGTGAGCAACAATATATTCCTAGCACCAGTCAGCCACCGGTCCAACCGGCAAGGCCCACCATACCTCATGCTATAGAGTGACTCTGTGTTAGCTGAATCTCATGAATGGCATGAAATTATGATGTAATCAAAGGTAATTCTATCATTCCTATAAGGCTCTCCATCCTTGATTCCCATCACCTGTCAGCCGATATGCGTAAAGCCCTCACCGAGAATTTATGAAGTCTTCTCTAATAGGTGATGGAGGTAGCAGTAGTAGAAGCCTTCCATGTGGAGGCAGTCAAGAATGATGAATTCTAGGACATCATATCATTATATGGATAAGATAAAGGCTCTCCCATAAAGGTTCACATTCTCCCATTGTACATAACCGGCTAGTTTAATGACGTATATGTCCGTTGCTGTCTTGTCGACATGGGATCCAGGATCATCCTAATGTCGGCTCAATCACTGGGAATTCTGGGGTTCTCTGAGGATGATCTGAGTCCCTGTAAACCAAAAATTTGTGGTTATGATAGGATGGAATAGAAACTGGTTGGAAATATCCACCTGAGGACCCAGTTTAGTGGCCTCGTAGCTAGTACCGAGTTTATGGTTGTTTTGTATGACACTTCTTACAATGCACTGATGGGTAGGTTGTGGCATCATATGGATGTGGTAGTTCCGTCATCTTATAACCAGTGCCCCATGTACTCTCTAAATATGTCGATTGGAAGTAATCTAAGGTGATACATCTCCATTTGACTCTTATGATGCCCATTATCTCTATGCAAACTATTACAAGAGAAAAGAAAAGCATTTTCAGGAAAACGAGGTTGAGCTTGATCTGGTTGTGACTGACCCATAGATAGATCTAGATGATGACTACATCTTTCCAATCCACTGATTGGAGGCTAAAACTTGGACATGGGGAAATGAATCATTTTTTTGAACTAGGGGGAGCACATTCCCATGTCAAATCGACACCAGAAGATTACCTCTAACTCTGACACAAATCAGGCTCGGGTGATCCCAGAGCCCCCTACACAAATAAGGTACCAGGATGACCACCCCATGGAAATGACAATATGAAATACTTTCTTGTTTCACTTGTCTGCTATAAACCACCTCAAGATGATCTATCACTATTGCTTCGATATCATCATGTTTGGCCCACTAGGCCGAAGACCATATGAGATCGGATCGACAACCTTCATAGCTATGGTTTTAGCAGTATATGAGTACCCTGATGTAGTGTCCAAAGTCGTTTAGGCTGGCACTAGTCTCCCATCAGGATCTGTTTACATAGAGGAAACTCCTCCCACATAGGATCCCTCCTCCATAAGTGAAGAAGATGATTTAGAGGATGCTCCCCCCGCCATTGAAGAGGGTTTCTCCTCCACGGTCGATGAATTGGTATAGGTTAACCTCAGTACCGAGGTGGAACCAAACCCCACATTGATCAGTGCCACCATTCCTGTCGAGGAGCAACAATGCTACATGGACATAATCAAACAATACCGTGATGTATTCACCTGGAGTTATGATGAGAATCCAGGACTACGTACTCTTGTAGCTATCTACAGCCTCGGTCTCCCGGTAAATCATCGCGATTTCAATCAGCATCCCAAAATGATGCACCCTTCTCACATGGCCATGGCCTGGGCAGAAGTTGATAAGCTCATAAAATCTAATTTCATTAAGGAGGTCATGTACCCCAAAAGTCTAGTCAACATTGTGCCAGTCAAGAAGAAGAATAGATAGATCAGAGTCTGCATCGACTTCTGGGATCTCAATCGTCATTGCATGAAGGATGATTTACTCTTTCCTGTGAAGGAATTGTGGATTGATTATACCACTGGGTTATAGGACCTCTCATTCATGGATGGGTATTCCAGGTATAATTATATCTGAATGGTCCATGATTATGAAGAGTATATGACCTTCAAAGAACCACAAGGTTCTTTCTTTTACCATGTCATGCCCTTCTGTATAAAGGATGCAACAACCACCTATCAACGGGCTATGCATCAAATATTTATGTCGATCCTCAAGACACTGGTGAAATGTTATGTGGAAGATCAACTAGTTAAATATTTATAGCATCAAGATCATATCGAAGACCTTGAGAAAGTGTTCCACATTCATCATTTGCACCACCTGAAGATGAACCCATTGATTTGTGCCTTTGGGGTCACCTTCTAGAGGATTTTTAGATTCAATGTCAGATACAGTGGTATCTAAATCGGCCCAGAGAAGATCAATGAAAATATACAGATGTCTCCCGCAAGAAACCCTTGAAATATTTGAGGTTTCCAAAGCCACTTAGCCTAAATACGCTGTTTCATCGCAAATCTGGCTAGCAAGTGTATTCCATTTTCCCGGCTCATGAAGAAAGGAACTGTCTATGAGTGGGACGAATAATGTTCAACTACTTTCATTGAAATCAAGCAGCATCTGCTCCAGTCTCCGGTCTTAATGTTACATGTCTTTGGAATTTCACTGGTCCATTATATGACCTCCCTAGAATGGTCTCTCAGTGCCCTTATCACCCAGAAGAATAATGATGGAATATAGAATAGTCTCTACTATCTCATCCACATGCTCCTTAATATAAAGACTAGATACTCCCCTATCAAGGAGATATGCCTCACATTGGTATTCAGAGTACATAAATTGTGACATTAATTGCATCCCCAGGAGTTATAGTTGGTGACCTGGGTTGATCCGATTAAGTACATCTCGAACCGCCCAATGTAGGCAGGCCATCTAGCATGGTGGGCAGTAATCCTTCACAGGTTTGACTTCGGGTTTCACCATCAAAAGACTGTTATGGGGAATGAATTGGCTAATTTCCTTGCCGCCCATGCAGGTCCTACACAAGGGTCCTTGGACCTTGATTTCCCAGATGAGACAATTCTCTAAGTATACAAATCTGTATTGTGTTGTAAAATGCACTTCGAGGATGCATCATAGAGCCCTACTGACAGAATGATCAATGACCCTAGGCTCAACAGAGTAGGCTTGGGCATCGTCTACATCACCCCAACACAAGAAATTCTTCCATATTCATTCCTTTTTTTAGATTGCTTCACCAACAGTGAGGTGGAGTATCCGACTCTCTTCATTTGCCTCGATCTAGCCCTTGAGATTGACATTGCACACTTGCATGTGAAAGGGGACTCCTAACTAGTCATCAAAAATATCAACAGTGACTATGTCTTCAGGATTCTAGAGCTTCTACCACTGTTGGAATGTACCCTCCAGCTGATGGCCATGTTCTCATCTCAAACAGAAGTTTCTCATGTCCCCTGATCCCAGAATGGTCTAATAGATTCCTTGGATAGCCTAGCAGCATCACTTGTAGAGGCTGAACAAGATGATTTGATTATCTATGTGGAACACCGGAGAGTCATTGCTCATGTTACTTCAGATGACAATGACAGCCAACATCTAATACACCTTACTACTAGTGCCTCCATGTCAGGATCTTCAGGTGCCCCTAGATGTAGTGATTAAGGATACTCCCCACTGGAGAGCCTCCATTGTCGAGTACCTCCAATACGGTAATCTCCCGGTTGATCGGGACACGCATGAGCGAATCCTTTTCCAAGCATTACAGTTTTTCCACCAAGGATGTCCTGTACTTTAGTAGACCATCTAAAAGAATGTGTTTCATGGATTTATCCTCTGATACATTCGAGGAGCTAAGATTTTTGATGTCATGCTAGAGGATCGTGCCCATTATTGTATGTAACAACAAATCGGGCCAAAACTATCTCACCAAATTTTGAGATTGGGGTATTTTTTTCCATCTATGATCCATGACGACATCTAGTTATCCAAGGGGTGATATTCATGCCAACTTCATGCTAAATTTGTGCACCAGCCGCTCGAGCTTTCTCCCCACTACAATGTACTCTTGGCCCTTTGCGGTTTGGGGACATGATGTTGTGGGACCATATTCACCGGCGACAACATGCCAATGTAGGTTAATATTTACCGCTACAGATTTATTTTCCAAGTGGGCATAAGCAGTTTTGATAAAAGAGGTAAACGCCCATTCGATCGTTGACTTTGTGAGCTCTAATATCACCCACCAGTTCAGAGTCCCTCATGCCATCCTCACTGATAACGACACAAAAATTAGAGTGGCAGAGATGATGAAATTGTACGCCAATTATAACATCTGTTCTAACCATACCTCCTGCTACCACACACAAGAAAATTGGGAGATCGAGGAATTAAAAAAAACCCTATCTAACAACCTACGTAAAATGGTTGTTAAGAAAAAGAAGAGTTTACCGAACAATATCCCTATTTCCCTCTAGGCTTACCAGATAGAGACTTATAATTATACAAAGGTGACCCCATACTCCCTAGTGTATGAAACAGAGGCTATCATGCCCATCGATATTCAGTTTCCTTCATTACACATAATGTTCTAGGATTAGAAAGCACCTTATAAAGTAGTTGATCTCCAAATAAATGAATTAGAATCCCTTGATGATAACAGGATTCATGCTTTGCACAACTTCGAGAGGCATCAGAACATGATATCTAGATATTTCAACTAAAATGTTTACCTCTCCACTTTCTTGCAAGGTGACTTTGTGTTAGCCATGAGAACACCAATGATACCAGGGCAGAAAACACCCATGTTGGAGTCCCTGTTGGATGTACCTTACATTATTCACATTGTTTATACCAACGGTGAATACTCCCTGGATACCATGGATGGTTATCCTATAAATCCTCCCACCAATGCCGAGTTCCTAAAGCAATACTTTTCCTAAGAAAATGAGGTCCTACATGACATTAAATTGTCGGGTCGTACATGACTATAAAATCTTATGTACCACGTGACATTAAACTTCTTCTCATCATTTAGGATGTTAAACTGCATGAACATTTCATGGATTTAATATTATCCTCATTGGATATATAGGAATTCTCAAACGCTTTTTCGTGAGTCTGGGCCCCAATTTATTCTTTTACTATCACCCTGGGTATAGTTCACCTGGATGATCCCACATGTTATGATGTAGGATTATTTGGCCCAAATCATATCAGTATTACAATGATCGCACCTTGTTTTACCCTCCTCATTTTTTATTCTCCCACGTCCTCACCGAATGATTCTAAACTGCATGGCCTTCAAGAACTATGTATGTCTGTATTCCCATTCTTATGGGATATGTAGGAATGCATGGACATTTTGTTTGTTGGCCTATAACCAACTTTAAAATCTCCCCTGGAGTCAGAAAGCATGGTGTGGTGTGTCTTTTCCCTTCTTTTAAGTCAGATTCGTCATGAACACACCACATGTCTCCTTCCCAGGAGATCTCCACCGCTTTCACCATCCTTCATGACATTAAATTTCATGGCCACATTTATGATTCACACACTCCATGTACATGGTACTCTATCATCATTCACACCTAAAAGTGCCACCAAATAGTGTAGATTCTTAGTCCAAGGGATCTCCTACCATTTTGGGATGATTTCATCAAGGATTTCGAGGGAAAAACCAATACATGTCCCATGTTGAGAATTCGGTCATTGGTTGACACTCAATTGTTTTCCCCAAAATTCGGTCACAGAAATACAGATACTATATTGTGAACATGTTCAATAATTATCCTTTATCTTTTTTGTTGTCTTGTGGTTTTCCACAGGAATAATGATCTGCCCTCTCCATTCAGCTGTCCCATGCATATGACATTGAACAAGGCATCTACAGTCTGAAACCTATGACCTTAATCTAAGACCACCATCATCCTCACCGCAAGACATTAAAGTACGAACTGGTTGGGACTGACCATTTAGTGTCCCTAAACCTTTTCTGCCCTTTGTACCATGTGCTCATTCGGGATTGTATTATGTGGTATGAGCTTATATACTCATTCACCTTAGGCAACTCCATGCACAGTACACATCCCTCGTTGGGGGTACCATTCCCCTATTTGAGTCCTTGTTGCATTATGTTAAACCACACAACATCCTTTCTTAGAACAATGTGTGGCTTCCTTCCCATCCATATGGGATACATTGGACCACCTGAACTACTAGTCTTTGGGTCTAGACCCATCTCTTAGAGACTTCCTCATCATTCTATCCTCTAGTCCTGAGTCCTTTTATGGGAGGGGTACGTGGTGAGGTTAGGGCTTGTGTCCCCATTCAGGCCGGGTTTGTAAAAACCATGCCACACACCTCTCTCTCCTAAGTTCCCCTATCTCCCTTTCCCTACACTAGTCTTTTCGAGATGGCTTCTCTTAAGTTGGGACCCTTGACCCACTTCGATGATTCACCAATGTTCCCAAGTGTACTCTGGTACAGAACATATAGTGTCAGATTCTACCTAGACATGCTCTATCTCATTTTTTAGGCTTCGTGTTCCCATCATTTGGGTTGTCATCATCATTCAAATCTGAAGGGACCCCCCAAATGGCATGGATGCTCAGCCCAAGGGCTCTCCTACCATTTTAGGCCAACGTCCTCGAGGGTTTCAAACAAAAAATTGATACCATCCCTTCATTGAGAATATGGTCAGTGGTTGACGCTCATTTTTTGTTCCCATTTCAGGTCACACAATTTGAATGCTATGTTTCGAACATGGTCAAAAATTATCCTCCATCGTCACACCAACCCCATCAAGCATTGAATTTCTATAGCATGATACAAATCATTTTTTACCCCATCATGTCCAAGTGGAATTTTGACAGTGTTGGTATTATCCCTTAGTGCTCATTTACATTTTAGGAGGATGATTCCGCGGTAAGGCGTCATTCGAGGCTCCACACCGACTCCTCCATTATGTGTATCCCATGTGATGCAAATACCTCTTCCACCCTTGTTTCCCACATCGAGTTTGACTCACGTGGGATTAAGGATCAGATCGAGGTTTGTGCTCACTTTGAAGAGTTTTTCTTCTTCATGGTCCTTTCTATAATTCCTTAAACTAACATATCAATATACATTCATACCATAAAACTACATCTAGAATGATTCCCATACTCATTATATATGTTGGAACTTCTAGAAATCTCTTCATTGGATCCATCTGATGTTCCACTAATTATATCTTCGGTTCGTCCATTTAGGACCCGACTATTGTAGGATTATGTGGTGTGGCTTGTGTGGTCCTTTTTCCTCATTCACTCCAGGTTTTCAATAGTTTCACCATGTACTCCCCTTCTAGGAGCTAGTCCCTCCTACCTCCTATCCCGCATGAAATTAAACATTATGTCGTTTGGCATGATGTTAAACTTTATATGGTCCTACATGACCATAAACGGTTACGTCTTACATGAATTTAAACTATATTCACAAAACTACGTATGGATTGATTCCCATCCTCATGGGATACGTAAGAACACATAGAAATTTCATCCAAAGGTCCTGCCCCATATTTTCTAACCTTTATTGGACCCTCACCCGAAGTTTTCTTCTTTGGAATGGTGCGTGGTGTGATTTGGACCTCATCTCAAATCACATCGGGTATACTTTATCACGTCATGTGCATTCCCCATATAGTCCCACATGACATTAAAATGATGTGTATTTATTTCTTGACGTTCAAATGCATTGGTTCGTCTATCACATGACCCTAAACTATGACATTATTTTCCTTGACGCACGATGAAAAAAGGCACGACATCATGACACACTCACTTGGGGGGGACATCATGTTTGGTATTGGTCATCCACCACACCATTTTTCAATGCCTGCATGCTACTTCATTTGTGTAGTGATATCAGGATTATCTGTCACAGGATAATCTCTTAACGTGAAAAAACACACATCTACCCTAAAGGAAAAACAAGATCTATCAAATGCTGCTTCTTTTTGTGCGAGGGACAGACCCAGATGAGTATATCATCCCTTTAACGGGAACCTTACCATGCTACATCCAGAAAAATGTATTCTTCCACTTTCATTCTCGTATAGTACAAAGGAACACCCACAAGCTTTACCTTGGGCCAATCCTAACATTCATTTTCAGAAATTTGACCAAAGACCTCCTCAAGGAACACAAGGAGATATGAACTCCATGTCCTCATTCACGTCAGGTTTTATAATTACCTCACCATGCATCTCCATAATATTTACGATCTCTTGTCAGAGCTCTAAGACCTTAAACTAAGATCTATATACATCTTATCAACAATGTGTAAAGACAAAAATTATGAACTAAGTATGGCTAGATTCCCATTCTCATAAGATATGTAGGAATGGCCAAACATTCTGTCCATAGGTCCAGCCCCAGGAGTCATAAATTTTATCCCATTTTTTCGGCCCCCGGGACCAAACTGTTTGGGGAACATGTGGTGTGATGAGTACCTCAAGGGTTCCACAGCCTCACCAGGTGCCTCCATTTTCTTTTCTCAACAAGGTCCAAGTTCTACGACCCTAAACTAAGATCTCCCTATGGGAGTTGTGCGTTAGGTTTGCATACTTTTCTGCCCTGTTTGTAGTCCATCAAACCATGTCCCCTCTTAGTGGTCCACAGTACAACCTTAATCTAGAAGCATGAAACCCCAGGAACCGTGTACATAAAAAGGGATTCAGATTCATCTAACTGACATGTCTTATTGGTGTACTCAAATGTGACATGGAAAACAGCCCAAGGTGTGGAATTTTCACATAAAAAATTCATCATTTCATGTAAAAGCTTTATGATCCCTTTATATGGATCCCCATC
Source organism: Viscum album (assembly GCA_963277665.1). NCBI lineage: Eukaryota > Viridiplantae > Streptophyta > Magnoliopsida > Santalales > Viscaceae > Viscum > Viscum album. The sequence continues at coordinate 492,411,985 of OY728148.1, read as the reverse complement.
CTCTTCCACGTCTGAAATGGACCCCCATTATGTCTTGTTATCATGACACATTGGCTTACCTACCGTCTTGGTCCAAAGCCCCTGAAGGCCTCAGATGAAATTTGTGACAGGTCCAGTGTTTCGAACATGGTCAGCGGTTGACCCTCATTTGTCTATCCCCATTTTAGGTTAACGCAAAACAAATACTGTGTTTCGATCATGGTCTGAAGTCATCCTCTATCGTCATTTCACTATAATTTCTATCTAATTATTTGACATCTTGATTCACATTTTCCCAATCCATTATGTTTAAGTGAAATTCTAACATAATCAGCGTTACCCCTTCGTGTATCTAGGTGATTTAAGTAGGCATGTTTGTATTATTGTGAAATCATTCACCTAGTGTCCCATTTCCCATAATGTGTTCCTCCGTTAACATGGAATGTCCCATCACTACTCCTTATTACCCACATCTAGCATAACTCGCGTGGGCTTAGTAATTTTGGAAGGACGTGTACTGGCACAACCATGCCAAAAATTCATTTCATAATGCATGACAATAAATTGAAATTTCATAACTATGTGTGGAATGATTCCCATTCTCATGGGGAATGTAGGAATTCCCAGACAACCTGGCTGAATCCCATCCCAGTTTTCATCTTCGGGCCCTTGACCTATGGATTATATAGAGAATGTGTGGGGTGGCATGGACTCCTATGTTCCTCATTCACATCATAGTATGTACCACACCACACATTTCTTTTTTGGGTATCCATGTCCCCAAGACATGAATTTAACTACGGCCCCAACCGTAAACAAGTTTAGGATGCCCCGTGAGAACTATTTGATGCATGAGCTCCCTCTCTAGAAAGAATCCTCCTACCCGCATTAGTCTTTGACCACACCGTGATCAAGAACTATGTTTGGATTGATTCCTTTTTTCATGGGAAATTTTGAGATACCCAGACAATTTTCCTCATGCCTAACCTTAAGGTCGTTAAACCTTATGGCCCATCGGCCCAAGTCATGGTCCAGGCAGTATGACCGTTAAAACTATGTGCATTATCCTTACCATAAGATGTTAAACTACATGTCTATCGTCTTCCGTGGCATGAAATAAAACTATATGGCACCCTTGGTACTCACTAAATATGTCATGTTCGAATGTATGTTTGATCCCGGATCAGACCAATGCGCCCAACTAATTTGGTTCCACCACGATGGCATAATTTCAAGAGTGTTGGATTCTAGTCGAACAACCCTTCACTCAACCCTATATGATTCGCATACCCTTTATATAGACCCTCTTCCTCTATAAAGTCTAATGGAACCCCCTAACAGTATGTATTCATAGCCTATGGCTGACCTACTATCCTAAGAAAACGTTCTGGAAGACTAATGGATAATATTTTGCGACAAGCCCCGTGTTTTGATCTTGGCCAATGGTCGGCCCTCATTTTTTATCCTTGTTTCAGGTTAACACAATAAGGTTATTTTGTAATGAACATGGTCAATGGTTACCCTTTATTTTCACATCACCCCTACAGTGTTCTGAATTTTGGGTATCATGATTCACACCTTCCATTCACCCATATTCCGATTAATTCCAACACCCCTTGCATTACCACCACTTGTGCACTAGAGATCATTGTATAAATGGAAATTCGATTGATCTAAGACCTTTGTTCTCCAGAAAGGCCTCACTCTTTCTCCACAATAATATGGAATGGTATATCTAACCATGGATTCCAAAATCATGGTCGACACTCTCATATTCGGGGGGAATAATAGGGTGGTCATCCCATGTTTCTCACATTAGGGATGGCCCATGTGATCTTAGGGATTGATCCTCGAATGTTTCATGAATGTGACAGACATGTAGCACGTCGAAGAAAATAACATGACCCAAATATGAACCCGACATAAAAAAGAAAATCATGAAACTACGTTTTTGGGTTTACGGAAGTTATAGTTCCCATGGATTATACCCTCCCATGGATGGGTTATCCTCTTCAACGGTGTGTTTCATCTCCGTGACCCTCCAGATTGTGGTGTCCAAGATCCTCTATCATATGTTTATCTCATGTTCCACTTTGGAGGTTAGAGGGTGTATTTCATCATCCATGGTCTGAGCATACTCAGTTTCAGCTAGGATAGTGTCCATATCATTAGAGGAATAATTCATCCGATCTTCGGCCCCAGCCAGATGGGCCTTCAAGTGTGATATAAGCCCCGACTGCACCTTGAGGAGTGCCAACTACTCATTCCATCTTTCCATTAAATGTTGTAATTCATGTACAGCCTCCCGGGTCCTTTGAGTGTTTCATATCCCTTCTTTGCTACCAGCCTACACTGAGAGTGCGTAAATCCTCTCGCACCTTCATAGAAAGGTAATCTCGAATAAGAAAATGAGGGTGATAGGGATTTACTCCTCTTTTTTATAGTTCACACAGTTGGGTATGATGCTTCCCCATCTAATCTACCCATTTCTTTTGTAGGGTCTCTGTGATAAAGCATTGGATCGTCTTCTATGATCATGGATGAACAGACATGTTGTCCTCTTCATTGGAGGTACTTTCCCACCGATCTAGTGGGTTGACGGGTTTGTATGCAAGAAATTCCTCCAAAAGACCAGTAGAAAGGTCTTCCTAGAATTGGTCCTCATCACTGGATTCTACTTCGATGATGTCCACCCGGTCCTTCTTAAATTCTATCTGACTAGCGACATCGCCCTCCACCATTGTCCATTCATAAGGACCTATGGCCTTTTCTACTAGGGTGCTCAACATGACAGGGATAGGTACCATGATTTGGAGTGGATCCTCGAGTCTTTCAGTGAACTTCATTATTAACGTGCACACCATCAATGAAACAATATATGTAAAGTTCATGTTAGGCAGTTCGACCAACCAGATGATGAGTACATTTGTGGACCGTGAGACTCACCTTGCTTTTCCCCATTGTCATTCCTCAGGTATACCATCACTGGGTGGTCGGGGAATGGCCTAACATATACGATTGTGGGCTCTAAGGCTTCTGAGAATGTCTCCCCTACTTCTCTAGCATCGCTGGACTCTACAACCACCATCTCCTCAGTTACGGCCCCCAGCATTAGTTCTTATGTGACTGAAAAATGCTCATCCTCATCAACTAAGGTGTCCTTCTGAAGGTTCTCCTACATAGATGCAAGTCAGTTAAGAAAAAATGAAAAGACAGGGATCGCATTATTATGTTAAAAGGAAATGGAAACTTACATCCAAAGTGTGGGAAAACTTACCCAAGGAGATTTCCACTGAGGCAGGTATCTCGCATTCTTTAGGAGAGGCTTCCCTAGAGGCCCCCTCTGTTAAATTATGGAAGTCTCCCATGTAGTCTTTTTCGGGCCATGATTCTTCTATATGGAATGAAAAGCAGATGCACTCCGCCAGTGGGCTGCCATCGGCTCTACGGGAGTGGTCATGTTCAGCCACACCCTTTCCCAGTGCGACATAAGCTGCATGTCTCCATGAAAGTGTTTTACCTCATCTATCTACATTTCAAATTTTATCCCCTTGGAAATAGTTTCATTGGATCCTCCATTCACCAGGATGATCTCCCCCATCAACATGACATGAATGATCAGGTTCATCCATAAACCATTGATGCCAAGGTATTGTTTTATCTTTTCCCAGTCCATCCATGCCTCTAGGAAGACGTCATCAGAATGGATTAATATCAGATGCTGATGCTTCCCAAGATATTGAGGGGAGATTCTACAAAAGCCTTGAGAGGGCTCCCCTCCCTCCTAGGGACTCCTGGGTTGAGCCACCATGCCTAGAACTATCCCCTCACCCTCAGTATCCCCTCACCCTCAGTATCCCTAGTCACCCGGGTAGGCATCCTCACAAATTTTTACATACTCATGGACCAATCAGAATGTAGCACTATATGGGGGAACCTCATTCATAATCCTACCATCCTCCATTTTAAACATCCTCCTGAGTTGTCACATCACGCATGGGTGATTCTCATGGCACACGACCGTATACACACACACAAAGACAGCCTGTTTTGGCAGTGGAACTATCGAGAAAATTGGTGTGGGGTGTATGGTTCACAGATGGTTTTTCAATCCACTCGTGCCACTATCACAACTCCACAAAAGGGTAACAGATATGACCATTTCTATATTGTTTATGAGATGTTTTCAGTATTGGCCCCGATTGGCAAAGGGAATGGATGAAAGATAAATTGTTCTGATCATTCCATTTTAACCAACATGTTCATGACATCTAATTTCAACGGGGACCTCCCCACAATTTTCAAAATCTCTAGGTGAGAATATATCCTTGGTGGAGAAATGGGGTTGAGGTATTCATAACCCCCAATGGGAACCATGATCCAGCTGTACAAAAAACGGAGTGATCCGCATACTCGCAGTGACTTATTCCCCTTACTAACATGCCAGAGAAGATGGTATAACCTTTTTAGCATTAGTATTACCATGTTGATGAGATTACCACAAGCCAGTTGAGCCGCCCTGATAAATGTGCTTGGCCACACCCCCTATGGTCATACCATACCAGTAATATCCACCCACAGATCAGCATTTAGATAAACCTGAAAACCCTGACTATAGGCCGCCACTCTATCATGACATTGTATCCCCATATCTTTCACTTGTTTTCTTCTATGGTCTTCTAGTGTGAACCTTCATATCCCCACTGAGCTCGCGAACAAATAGGGGGCCTCACCAGTAGCGTCCTATCTTCATAGTGAAAATCAATGAAGTAGCCAAACCACTACTTTAAGTGGATTTCTTAGGTGTTTTGGTTGTCCTCATCCATTCCTACACCATGTCACACAAATGAAAACACCAAATGAGAAATTTTCTCCCCAACTCCCCAGGAATTCATTGCAGGGAGGAACTTGTCATACATTCCCCCCTACGATCAGGATGCTAGAAATTTGGTTGAGGTTTCAAAGGATGATTCCAACTTCCCTGTGATGCAGGTGGAAAGTGTTTTTATCTGGTGACAACCAGCTTGGAAACTCTTATATAAATTCATTCGACTGGGAGATGCATAATTGGTAGGACCAAGGTGCTTAATATTGGCCAATCCGACTTAAGACATTCTCGAACTCCTCACAGGATGCACATGCCTAGTAGGCCCAAACTCAGTTGTCTATAAAGTTTCCACCCTGGCGCAAGTCCCAGCTTGCAATCCACCCATTGTATTAATTCCCATGCCTGGCCTTGGGGATATTCTCATATAGGGGTGGGCTCGTCTCATACTCTAGTTCCCTATCATTGATGCTATTTACCTGATTGTACAAGAAATTCTCTCTAAAAGGGGTATGTTCTTTCTTAATGTGCCCATATACAGACCTATGCCACTGATATTTCTCGGGAGTCCCTCTGAACCAATAGGCTGGCACATCTCTGCAGCGTCAAAAATAAAGGCCTTTTCCTGCAAACTGAAACCTTATAATGACAAACACTTGCATAGTAGATATTTCATTGGAACCTTTGTTAGTCGCTTTGTCCACAAGGTATGATCAGAAGTACTAGGAATGTACTCACATATTTTTGGCTTATTGTCTAGGACATCCCTTGGAGCGTCATCCGCACAAACCTCTCACACGGCCTTCTGAATGACCATTGAATCGAAGGACTTTGGAAAATTTTTCAGGAGACAACATTCACGAACACCCTTCGCAAAGAACCTTTGTGAATACCTTCGCTCCACAATTTGCACCGCTAATATATGAGGGGTTTTGGCTCGCATCGCCAATGAAGGCTGGGGTTTGTGATACTCCAATTTTTATAAAGTGTTCATGAAGCATCATGCCAAAGAATCAAGTTCTCTAGAGAATTCTTGTAGAGGATCTATTGGGAAGAGGGATCAAGAACCTTCGTTCACAAATATACATGTACAAAATAAATATACATTGATCCCCTATATATAGGCAGACGAGGTACCCGACTTCATGGTTCCCACAGCATCAAGTTGCCCTCGACATCGTGGCGCCCCCAGCATCGCGGCTCCCACGGCTTCGAGGTGCCTCACCACTTCGCAGTGTGACCTGCACATGGCACACCAATCCCAAAGCACTATGTGGCCCTCCTTTTCACCATGTATCCCCTTCCTGATCCATGAAGAACAATTTTCAAGAAGATTATAGAGTCTCCCATAGTGGACCAGCTTCACCTCTACCTTCTCGTTCCACCATGAGTTCCATCCTCCCGGTTTTTTCGACATTTTGCTTTAAAAATTCGACCCTCTCCTTATGTCGGCTCCAATTCTTAGGGGAGAATTTATTGGTTCCAAAAACAAACATGCGTCCAACATTTCCCGCAAGATCAACAATCCTATTGTAAAAAGAACCTATGAATAAAATGGGATGAGGCCCCTACTTATTTTGAAAAGGCCATCCATGAATCCCTCTATGCGGCAGACGCCAGGTCCACGCAGAAGGCTCTACGAGTGGCTACATGGATCCCCTACCCGACGAGAGTCTATGCTGGTGGTAGCCCCGAAACAGTGTCAGGTCCTGCGTAGGACAGTCGACATCGGCGCCATCTGCCGAGTCCTATGCATCATCTTTCCCCCTCCACGAGCCATCACACTTCACATCCATTTCAACCTCTGCCAATGGTGGATATTCCCTTCGTGAAGGCCCATGCCATTCATAGAAGATGGAGTCACTTCAGGGTGATTGAGGATTCGTGAAGCGTAAACCCTTTGTGAAATTATCCCAAAAATAATAGGTATTGGCTAAGGCGGAGCCCTACTCCCTTAATGGTTGCACTTCAGGAAGCCATGTCCTTTTGAGAAGACTCCCTTCTTCGCAAAGTGTTTTACCTTTTCAGTTCCCCTCTTCTCCTAGTGGTCCTTTCCCTTCACGAGGTACAACTTCTTCACGAAGACCAGTCTCTTCATGAATATCATCCTCTTCATGAAGACCATCCTCTTCACGAAGCCCATCCTTTTTTCCAAACACATCCTTCTAAGATCATATTCTTTACACACCCCATTCCCATACGGCCCTCCAGGCTAGTACAAAGAATCTTTAATTTTCCATGGGTGGTGCTTACCATTGCGTTGCTTCACCTCATGCTTATTCTCATAAACACCATGATAGATATTACTTTTTCTCATAGTCATGCTAAAGTGGGCCCCTAAATGGATCACTCAATGACACCCCCTCACCAGGGCATTACCGGTGCCTTCCCTACACCAATGCTTAAAGCATGCCGATTATGTATGTACGAGGGGTGCAGAGTGGACCCGTCTCATCCGAGCTGCAGGACGTTAAACTGCCAAGCCCTATCATCCTCAGCATAAGATGGTAATATGTTACCACACCCCACACACTCTATGTGGGGCACTGTATCTCAGACATTCTCTATGCATGATTGTCTGCAAGGGAGTGAGCTCTTCCAGACATGTAATGAGATCCTCTTTTCGGTATTGGAGCCTATATGTGGGAATGGGAAACCATCTTGGTCTAAGACCACTAGGAATTATTGAGGGAGGCATTGTCCCTGCTTCCCCTCCTCTCTTCTTCAGTTCCAAGGATCAAGGGGGGGGGGGTGGCCACCAGAACCCTCCTCTATTCCATGATAAATCCCTCTCCCATTGGGATTTGTCGCCACCTGGGACTACATCCAGGACTAAGTCCCAATATCCATCTTTTTGGGATGCTAACCATGTGTAAGCCCCTATTTCCTTTTTGGGAAACTATCCACATGTATGTCCTACTCAACTTCCCATTGAAACACATTTCACGATGTGATCCCCAACTCTTTTCAGCCTTTGTTTTCTCACAATGATTGCGAATCACATGGGCTTAGGGTAAGAATTGACATTGGAATCCTCTTTGGGATGCCCTAGAGTGTAAACCCCAACACCCCATTCCAAAAAAACGCGGACTTTGATACTTTCCTATAAATGGTACGTAGGAAGCCTCTCTGTGGTTCAAGCCTAACACATATTGGTCCTGATCCCTTCACATCAGCTCACCAATACACCATTTTGAACTTTGTGGACTTTGATCCTTCCCAAGGCAAGGTACATAGGAATCCTCCCTTAGGTTCAAGGACAACACCTACTGGTCCTCACCCCTTTCACGACAATTCAACAACACCCCATTCTAAAGTACATGGACTTTGATCTTTTCCAGGGCAAGGTACATATGAATCCTCCCTGTGGTTCAAGACCAACACTTATTAGTCCTGACCCCCTTCACGTCGTCTCACCAACACCCTGTTCCAAATTACATGGACTTTGATCCTTGCCAAGGCAAGGTACGTGGGAAGCATCCCTAAGGTTCTAGCCCAACACCTATCGGTCCTGACCCCCTTCACATTGGATCACCAACACCTCATTCCGAAATACATGGAATTTTATCTTTTCCAAGTAAAGGATAATAGGAAGCCTCTCTAAGGTTCAAGACCAACACCTATTTGTCCCGACCCCATTCTCGACGGCTCACCAACACCCCGTTCTAAACAACAAGGACTTTTATCCTTACCAATGAATGTTACGTAGGAAGCCTCCCTGAGGTTCATGACCAAATCCCATTGGTCCCGGACCACCCCCATCCTGCATGATGTTAAACTGTACGCCCCCTTTGTCCCTCAGGATGCTAAAAATCCCCCAATAAGCAGTAATATTTTGTCAACCCCAATCAGAAGTAATCCATTTTCAACCCAAATCGATGGTAATCCATCATGTTTCCCCATCTACAGTAAGCCATTGTAGTACCCTTTTTTGTGACCCACATCTCTAGTCCATCCCTATGGTGTCAGACTAACTCAATATGCTAACCATGTGTAATCCCCAGTGTTTCATAGGGTCGATGCCCCTTGTGCACACCCTGATTACATGACCTATTCTGAACTACGTAGTCTTTGATATTTCCCATGGAAAGGTATGTTGGAAGCCTCCCAAAGGGTCAATCCCATTACCCATGTCTCATCCTGGACTTTTCCTAGAGCCTATGTGTTTCGGGAAGGTCATTCCCCAACCTGATAGTTAAACATCCACTGAGTCCCCTTCGTATGTGTTTCCTCTTTAGTTGTCCCATCGCCTCACCAAACTACGCATAAATCGATTCCATTTCATAGGGATACATAAAAAATATCTTCGAGGATCAATTCATTCTTCAATATCTCCCTCGTGTTGTCTCCATATTGCTCTCCATCCACTCTCAATGATCCACACCCATCATGATACTTACCATGGCTGCCACATCCTGGTGAAATCATGTAACCCATTTTCTCACTGCTCCCAACATCAGTATTCCCTCCAGGGGTGGAACCCATTTGATCCACACCTATAAGAGTTCTGATCAGTCCGATCCATCTCTACTAAAAATTAAACCAACAACATACCTTGTGTTAAACATGATATTGTGAGGAAAAAATTAGAGACAGACTTGTGGAATATAATTCCCCGCATTTGACATGGGATGTCTCAGGATTTTGCACCCTCGATAATCCCTATCATAAGGGGAAGAAACCCAGACGCACCAGTTTTATAGTGTCCAGACATGCCAGTGATGTCCAACATGACTAATCCCCAGACCAAAGGTTTCTGTCATGAACAGACCCCTTGAAATGTAAGGAAAGAAGTATTGTAATAAACTGACGTCCATGACGACATGGCACTGGGAAGAGTTTCACTAACAATGTCTTAGTCTTTGAGGGAGACCCGGACTAGGTGACGAGTTCCGAGGAGGAATCCATAGTAGGAGGAACTAGCATCCCATCATCCTGCTTTGACTATGGTAAAAACATCCCAAATCAAGTGATGGATGCCACCACCATTTGAATGAGGGAATGTGGGAAAATAATCAGTGCATCCTCGACAGACGGATGCATGCCCCAATGAAAGCATCAGAAACAATAAACCTTCTTAAACATATCATACTCAAAAGGATTATTAAAAACATTGGGAAAGGAAACATAAGAAAGGGTGATATTTGATTCTTAGTAAGGGTAACCATAAGAAAATTTATTAAGTGATCATTAGTGATAATTAGATATACATATTGGAATGATTACATGATCATTGCATAGAATAATCCTACCCAATTAGTCAAAGATCAGTAATCATAAATAATTATATAAGGCTTTTTCACAATAATAGACATAAGTCATAAGTGTGGAAAATCATTAATAATTAATCATCATCTATGAGAATGTATTATAATCATTATATGTAAGTTTGTTGCATATATATAATCATATAAAATCACTTGTTAGACACAGATCACTATATAGACTATCATTATGGATGAATTCCAACAATGTAAATGCCTATTCAATTATTTACAAAATTCACATAGGTGTAAATTCCATCAAGTTAAATCCCTTAGCTCTTAGGAGTTTAATAACTCTGTCACAACTTAAGAGTTTCGGAGGTACAATATATAATTTGACTTTATCTACAACTTCTTAGTCACCCAATGTATTAGAGGGATATAATGGACACACCCTTCATCCCAAGAAATATCAGGTTCCCTCATCACTTAATCATAATCCATATATATATATGAATTCCACATGATCATAAAAATTTCAAAATTCAATCATAGCATAACCCCTAAAAATAAAATGGATTTTATAAAAATTTCATTATCATATTCATAAACCATACATGAAAAGAATAAGGATGGTAAAATTGGTTCATATCCCTAATAACGTATTAGAAATATCTAAATATCTTGTTATTGATGATAATAACATTAAAAGATCATAGTAAAATATCATAACAAAAATAATATTTTAATTTTGAAGACACTTATTTAAAATAAAAAAATTCCCAAAATATTGAGGGAAAAAATTTATTTGAAAATCACTAAGGAAACCTATCTCTGGTAGTGTATGTTAAAAAAAATATTAATTTCACGTTATAGAAAAAATGTAAAATGTTTATAATTCATAAAATTACAAGAAAATTCTTTATAAAAATATATATAAAAATTAAAAAAATGGGGAAAACTGAACATTATAAATTTTTTGGAATATTAAAAAAATTGAATACATTATAATAGAAACATGGACATGGAAGAAATGATTATTGACCAAAGAGTGAAATTAAGATGATTTTACATGAAAATAATTTTTTTATATCTTGAGTAATTAAATAGAGAAAATGAAAAGAAAATAATTGAATATCTTAAAGTAATCATATAATAATAAAATAAATAGTTTTTGGAAGAGATAGATCATAGTATTTCATAATAAAAAATTTATACATAAACGATATTTGTTAAAAAAAATATATTGTATCATAAATCATATATCATCCTCACTTGGATTCCACTAAAATGGTGCCATGAGTTGGTGGGTTAAGAGGTGATAAGGATGACTCCCCATATGTCAGAGGATATCAACTAGTAGTGAGAGACTAGGTTCAAATAGTGGGAAGACTATTCCCTCATATCATGACATGTAATAGAAGAAAAATTAGTTAGTTTCATATAGAAAAGTAAACCAACAGAGTAATAATCAGTGACTGAATATAAATAGAAAATGTTGTTAAAAAAATTCAATAAATTTTTGAACAACTATTCCATACATATGACATAGGTCACCCATTTAGATGACCATACTGATATAGATAAAAAATAAACTAACGTATAGGTGTTCGGCTTTACTACTTACTCTGATAGATACCATGTACCTAGTAAACACACACTGTAGAACTGCAGTTCCCTAATCTAAATAACCCCCTCGATGTGCTCTTCTTGATCATGAATTTCTTGGGATCACCCTATCCACTCTACAACTATGATCATCCTAGAAAGAGGGAATAAGGATTTCATGCACACCTAGGTGTACATGGAGGGTAGAGAAATAATCTTATCAGGATATCCCAATGAGGAACCTTTAACAATATTCTAATATAAATATATGCAAATGAAAGATGCTCAGCCTAGTTGAGGCTCAACTGAAAAGATATGTAATGAAAAAAAGTTAAACCAAAGCTGAACCTTGAGTCTATAATCGCAAGAAACTAGGAAAGTTCCACCATGGATGTCCAAATCTATATATGTATACTTTTTAAGTACCATACCTATAAATATTTAAATAAATATTGATATCCATTAGAATGTGAAGGAAATCACAAAAAACCAAAAGGCATTCTCTCAATGGGTCTGTAATCTCGATCTCTTAGGAACCTTGTTCAAAGGAATGGAGCAAGATATCATACCACTCAGGCCACGTATCATTAATTCAATATGAAGGTTCATAGTCCAAATTTACATGTACCTACTTTGGTCATTGCTAAAATTATCTCTATGCAATCTATGTCAATATTGGGGGATACTCGTCTTGCACTTGGGTTCACCTGTACTAACCTCTAATCACTGTAAATAATGATTATAGAGAAGTAATTCTGGATAACTTTTAAATGAACCCTGATCTAAACACCATACTACCCATTCCATGAAAATATATTACAATATTTGAGCCCTAGGTCCTAGTATACGGGAAATGATGACATTTGAAACTCGAATGAACACAAAGGGTCTGACCCATAGGTGATGTGTAAGTAAAACTCACTGGTGATATGCCATACTCACCCAATATTCTCAAATATGGGAGATCATAATCATAGATTCATACAAAATACCTTAATAATTCTAGATATCCAACGATGTGAGATTCAATGACCCACACCATGGTGAAGTAACCTACCACAGAGGTCATAATCATCCCTATCTCTTGAGAGTGCATAATCATCCATGAGTATAATCAGATCAAGGATAATGTAATCATACTCATAAAATATCAAAATAAGAGAGTATAATCATCTTAATCCCATATCATATTATTAGGGTCAACCTATGGTTACTAGGAACACCTCTCGTTATCCAAATAATATAATAATAAAATATACGACTCAATAGAAAAATATTAGATAGCACGTCTCGGTATACAAGTTTTTATCCCAAATAGCATTGATAAAAAGATAGATACTATGAAAGAATATATTGGAATCCCAACAAGAAATATGGATCTTAGGAAGAACGTCCATGTATAAAAACATAAATAATGACTCCTCACATTAGGCTCAACCACCACAAATTTGGAAGAACCTCTTGTAAACATCACTCCATCAACAATAAACATGTAAAGGATAAAAATATTGACTTTGGATGAATGCATAAACCCAACACTACTGAAAAAACCCTATGGGATTACATTTTTGGATTAGGTTCTATGGAGAAAACCACAACCATATCTAACTAAACCCAATGTACAAACTCAGGGATGGTCATTAACATTCACCCACTAGGTCCCATAAGTCAAACATTGACAGGTATCCTACTTTGGATCCTCATTTAAACATGTCAATGAGGACATCCTACCAAGGATCCTTAGATAAAAAGGCGAGGGAGTAATTCTACATGGGATCCTCTAACAAAAAGTGAATAGAGGAATCCATCATGGGATCCTAAAAACGGTACTTAGGAAAATAAATCCTACACTAGATCCTCAAGACAACGTAAAATGAATAGGAATTCTACATGGGCTCCTCCGAGTGGTACACATATAAAAGGTTCCTACAAGGGACTCTGTAGATCATATCAAATTCAAAGGAATCCCTCAGGGGATCCTCATAAACATAAATAAGATTGTGTCATCCTATATGGGATCCTCTAGGACGAAACGAAAATAATGGAATCATATATAGGATCCTCATTAAAAAATAGTCTCATGTCTTCATTGAATAGTAGAGAAAATATCACAATGGATGCATCCTCAAGGAAAATATACATATGCATAGGTAAAGATAGGTAGCTCTTGGGAACTTTTATAATAGTTATTACACCTAGTAGAAACTGAATTAAACTATTAGAGAATGAACCTATCCATTAGAAAAACCATGAAACACCATGTCAGAGTCCTCAATAAACCAAAACGGTTTCTCTATCACAATATATGGGAAAATATAATTAGAAAAAACTAATAATGAGTTAAAATATGACTCATGGATGAAATGATATAAAAAAACATCAAAGGGATACATGGGGTAAGTAAATGGAATGTCCCCATGCGTACATGATGTGTACTCAAAAAGCCCCACCTGGGTGTGTACTCTGACCAGACAAGAAGGGTAAACACAAAAGTTCATGGAATGTAAGGAGGGTACATGTTTTTTTATATTGGATGGGGTTCCTAATAATTTCCCACAAACATTATAGATTTTTTTGGCCTGGTTGTGTTCTTTTACATGGCATGCGACCCTCATAGGGTATGTCTGCGTACTCTACCTGACTATATACCCCTACATGGGTAGCCTAACAAGGTACTTGGCTACACATCAGAGACATAGTACATGGAATGTACACCCAAGTACATAATGTGTACCTTAAATAATTCATCTTTCCCGAATGTAAATAACAAATGATGTTTCACCCTAGGCCACACGCCTTGTAGCCAGGTTTTCCTGAGGGAAAACCTCCGAATCACCAAGAACCCCCATTTTCAGAACAAAATCAATTGAAAGATCCTCAAGGAACCAGAAGAAATCAAAATAGGGATTTTAAATTTAGAAAATGGAAAATATATAGAATTATACAATGAAAAAAAATCCTACCTTTGGGTGGAATCTACTAATGATTCGCCCGTTTTAGTGGTCCATGATTATTGCACACTAACCCGACAGGTTGAGAGCTCTGAGAAAATACCCTTCTCTCTCCCTAGCCCTCTTTCTCTCTCTCTCTTTATTTCACTCTCTCTCTCTATCTCAATTTTTTTGTTAGGTTTGGGTGATGGAGGATGCCACATGTCTTTCCCAATAATCTAGTGGGATGAAACTAAATTAAAGAAAAGAAAAAGAAGATAAAGAAAGGAAGAAAGAAGTGAAAAAAAGGTGCCCCGACCAACCCCAATGCCCACTTAATTTTATGCCTCAACTAAGAAAAACTATCCCATTACATATTCAGATAAAGACACAACATCTCAATCTAAGGCTCCTTCCAAAAGTTATGACCTATCTAATCTATGTGAACAATTAAATTTTGAATTTATCAAATATTAAATACTATTTATTCCACTAAAATACAAATGGCTCATATTAACATAAATATATGGTTCTAGGGTCAAAAACCAATTCCAATACCAAAAAAGTGTTCATAAAAAATTATTCAAGATAATTTCTAAGTGAACATTTCCATTTTACATCCTAAAATGCATCTAAAAGATAAAAATCAATTTTTTTCTCAGTAGTATAGTCTAGAAAAGAATGGGTCCATAAAATATCCCCACCAAATACCTTCATGCCTTTGAGAAGCATGGTAAATAGAACTGATATCATTCTCTCAACCCTATAATATGCACAAAAAGCTATCCACACAATTCAACATCTAGCCTGATAGAGTAAATAATTGACTTATACATGGAAGACATTTAACTAATAATGATATGGTACTCCTTACCATAGGAATAACCTTATTTCCATCTCACAAAAAATAAATGATCCCAGTGGCCCATGAAAAAGACATTTTTTCAAATGAAAAAGATAGTAACCACCCTTAAATGGAAAATGGTATACTCCCCATCTTATTTATTACTTTAAAACTCCCCTCAAGAACAACCACAATAGGTTTCATTCCTCAAACAGAGAAGAAAAATTGGAATGAAAAGGCGATTTGTGTATGGCTGACACACTTTCATCATACTCAAGATGAAGTCAAGATAGGGCACAATATTCTTTATCAATAAGTGTATTAGGATTCTACAGAAAGGAATTTATAGCTCTCCCCAAGCCATGGTCCCATAATTTGAATACCTGATGAGGATTAAGCCATGGGTCAACTGCCTTAAGGTTCCCCATGCATTAACAATGTCACCTCTAGCATAGAAGGATATTTTCCATAATAGAACCAACTACCAAGTAACAAATAACATGACGAGTATTTGAATACAATGGTCCTTGACTCCCACCCCTCCACTCACTAGTATTGATTCAAATTATTTCACAAAAAACAAGTGTATACCATTATCACTTGAATTATACTATATCATGTCTCCCACTACAATGCTAAGAAGACCATTCTACATGACACATCAATCTCATTATGCTAGAATATCCCTTGGAACACATCTTCTAAATCAAACACCTCACCTTTACCATGATTTATTCCATGACTGTCTATCAACTAGAATCATTCCAGTCATGATAATATACATATAGTCTATCTATATTAGAAATATTAGAAATAATGGACGACTTACAGAGGCACCTAAACAAACCTTCCCATCGAATCCATTCTTGATACCAATTAACCTAATGTGTGTGCCCAAAATCTATAGTCATCGACATTCCCATAATGAAAAAATCAAGAACATACCGTTCCCCTATCTCAAAAAGATCACATAATCAACTCACTACCTAAAAAGGGATCCAAAAAAAAATTCCAATGCCTCTCACACTAGTTTCCTTCAAACAAAAATGATTTCGACCAACAGGGGTCTAAGACAAAACAGAGATCCTCTAGATCTCCCAACCAACCATACTAATCATGTCTCACAAATGGTCCATAAGGTATTACCACATATCCCAAAGTATCAATCATCCTTAAAGAAGGTAATGATCACATGAAATAAATAGGGTAAAAAATGAAAACATGGCCTACAAGAGACTGATTCTCATAGAACATCCCCAGAAGGAACTGCCCCCTAGATCTCATGATACCAATGTAGAAGAAAACTGAACTACACTCACTAAGCATCTTTATATTGTAATACTCTCACAAGGTCCAATTCAAGAGACATGTCTTCGTTTCCATCATTATTGTAATCATGGATCCAACTAGATGACCCACGCCTAAGAAATAACATCTTATAAGGGTTATAATATAAAGGAATCACATGGAATATCAACCTACTAGCTTCATTGCACCTCTCATGCATGAGGACCGATTCATCATCCTCACAATAAAAAACCTCAATGTAGTTTAAAAATACCTTCCATCAAAAGGAAAAAAATATATGCAAGTAGGAACAAATTAATGGGCCTCAGTTTTCAATAACAATCACACTCATTAATTGATATATGATGATAATCCTACACGTATAGTATGATGCATGATGCACCTCTTTCCACTGTTGTCCAAGATTCCAAATCCATCCCTACCCTCTTTCCAACATGCAAAGTTCTAGAAATCCAAAAAAATAACAACATCCAAAAAAATGTTCTTCCCTCAAGGAAAAATAATATAAAACTATCACATAATAGATAATAACAACAATCCCATACCCTAGTAACCACGAATTCAATACAAAACAAGTGTTCTCGATGCACCAGTATGATATCCATCATAGGATCCAAAAATTCCCATTAATCTTGTCCACCATATCCCAAATGTTAAGGAATAGTAAAAGAAAACCCCTAATACCACATTGTAATGGCTCGACCCGGATTCGACTATAACGGTGCCTTGATATGGTGGGTTATGAGGCCTCATGGACACATCACCATACATCACAAGTTGTTGATGAGTATCAAAGGCCTAGGGTGTGATAGTGGAGATACGATAGCCTCATATTGGAGTATAAAAAATAAAAAAATAGATAATTATTATACAGAACATGAAATAAAAAATACAGAAGCAGTGTACAAACTGAAATATAACATGCTGTAATAATAAATAGAAATTATATAAATGACCTAACAACTATTCCATTTGTACAATCTAGTCAGTCACGAATTGGTCCAACCATACATGTATATATAAAAAATAAACTAAAATAAATGTATAGGTCTCTACTTATAACCCTCATCCAGACCACCTACCAAGTCTCCAAAGACTGTCATAATGTACCAACCTGAATAGAAGAACCCACTCTAGAAGCTCTACTTAATCATTAAACTATGGGCCTTAGTCATATCCACCATGCACCTATGCTAAACTTGATTGTATACATAATGTCTACATACACCCTGAGGTGCATGTACTGGGGTGAAAAATAATCTCAGTAGGCCACACCAAAGATGAAACTAGAAAAATACATTTCTATGTATAGTCACATGAAATTGAATATATATATATATAAGAATATTCTTGAGTATGTTAATGTAATCACATAAAAACCAAACAAAAATTTATCCTTGGGTTCATAATCCTAATCTTCCAGACATCCGGTGAAAGAGCATTGGGATGGATGTCATACCACTCATGCCATGTCTCATTAAGTCGATCTGTGGGTATATAATGCCAATTGTCATGTACCTACTCTTTACAGTTCCAAAATTATCTCTGAGCAAGCTATATCTCTATATGTGGATACTATTCCAACACATGGGTTAACACATACTCAACTCTAATCACTATAAAAAATAAATCCAGGGAAGTGCATCCATACATCTAATAAATGATCACTGTGCTAGACTCCATGATGCCCAATCCATGTAAATATAGTCCAATGAGATATATCTTGGTCCTAATCTGTAGGTGGTCATGACATTCAGAAATCAGATAAACCCTACGGTTCTGAACCAAATGTGATACATAAAGATAAATCCCATGGGAGATGCAAAAATCACCCATAGATTCCCTAATAAGGTATAAAATATTCATACCCACATCCAAAATAGGTTAATAATTATTTGTATCCATTGATTTGTGGCTCCATGAAACACATCACGATCATGTAACCAACCAGGGAGATCAAAATCATCCCCATCCCCTGAGAGAGCATAATCGTCCATGAATATAATAATATCATTGAGATATTAATAATCCTAATCACATATGAATATAAGATAGAGGAATAATATTAATCACATATCATAGTGGTAGGGTCAATAGTTGGATATGAGGAAACACCTCTAGTAATCCCAATAATATAATAATGCAATTTATGTCTCAACAGTCAAATCCCATGTAGCACCTATGGGTATACAAGTATTTATCGAAAATAATATCTCTCAAAATCTTGTTCTTAGTAATTAATGTCTAGGTACACTAACAAATAAGATATATCAAAGGAATAACATTCAGGAATCCCAATTTGAAGAAATACACCTCACATTAGGCTTAACAAACTCTAACTAGGAAGCAACTCTAATAATCGTCCCTGCATTAGTAATAAACATGTGATGGATAAACAATGTGTGAGGGTATAAAAACACCTAAAACAACATTTTATTTCATATAACCATGTGACTACAAGTTAAAAGTGTCTTTTAAGGTGAAACCTACTACCATAAACACACAAACCCAACGTACTAAATCAGGGTCGGTCAAACAATGGGCAGTCACTGGGTCCCTGAAGTCAAACTCTTTGAGGAATCCTAGTGGATATCCTCATGTATAAACATAAGATAATTCATCATACATGGGATTCTTAGCTAAATGGAATGAGAGGAATCCAACATGGGATCCACTAATGATAGGAAAATTGGGGCATCCTATAAGGGATCCTCAAAACGGTACTTAGGAAAATAAATCATACATGAGACACACAAGACAACATAAAAATCGGACGTATCCTACATGTGATCCTCAGAATGGTACTTATGTAATGTTTTACTAAAAGGGAATCAAACGATTAGATTATAAGGAAAGGAATCCCTCCGTGGATCCATGAAAATAGAATGAAGATAGATGCATCCGACATGGGATCCTCTAGGTCAAAACGGAAATAGACTAATCTTACAAGTGTCCCTTGATAATAACTTGTCTCACATCCTCATAAGCCTAAATGGAAAATATCAAAAGGTATAATTCCTCATGTAAAATATATAATTTCATAGGAAAATAGATATATATCATGGATTTTCTTAGATCAATTCTCACTCTTAGGATACAGTCAATTCAAATTCGGTAGAAAGAACCTCTCCATTACGAAAAGCATTAAATGCCACATAGGAGTCCCATAAACGCCACAAAGATTTAAAAATAATAATATTCATGAAAATATATGCATAATTGACAAATAATTTTTAAAATTATGACACTTAGGTTAAAATATATGAAAACCCTCCAAGGGTTACAAGGGGGAAGTATACGACATGTTCCCATGGGTACACGGAGTGTGCTCCCAAAGCCCCACTAGGGTGTGTACTCTGGTTGGACTCGGCGTGTAAACACTCGACTAAATGATGGAAAGGAACCTACATGGTGTGTATGCTACCGGGGGTACCTACACCATGTACCTTAAATGGGTGGCCATGTATTGTCCTAGTCGTATAATTTTACATAGCATGCGGCCTAGACAGGGTCTAGTCGTGTACACTACATGACCATGTAAGCCTACATGGGTAGACTGTTTGGGTACTCGACTACACAGATGAGAAATAATACTAGGAATGTAAACCCCAACATTGGATGTGAACCTAAAAAACATTATCTTCTTTAAATTCAAAGAAAACACCATATGTCCCCCTGAACCACATGTCTTGTAGCATGGTTTTCCCAAATGGAAAAACTCAAATTTCTCGAACCATCGTCTTCACTCCAAAATCAACAGACCATGACTCAAGGGGCCATATCAAATAATATTTGGTATATAAATTTATAAAAAGTAATATCTATGGTGTTATAGGGAAGAAATATACAAGGAGTACCTTTGGGAGGAATCTGCAGAAGCTTCTCCCGTTTCTGCGGTCCACGGTTGTCGAATACTGATCCAGCGTGTTGAGAGATCCACAATGATACACTTATCTATACCTATATCTCTCTCTATATCAATCCTTATCAGATTATATTTTAGGTCATAAGAATAGTGGATTCCATAGGGTGTTCATAAGATCGATAGGAATGAAAGTAATATATAAGAAATAAGAATATAAAAAAGAAAGGAAAAAAGAAAATAAATGAATAGGGGGCTCTGACCGGCTCGAGTGCCCATTTTTAGTTTATGACTCACTTAAAAAAATATGCATTCTGGAATGAAACTGGATACAAAATCTCAATCCAATTACCCAATCAGAAATTATGGCTGAAATAACTTTTGTAAAAATTAAATATTTAATTCATTAAATATTAAATATTATTTATTCACCTAAATTTAGAACGGCTCATATTTCCACCATACTCGTATCCTAGGGTAAAAACCCTAGTTTTGGAGAAACATACTTGTCAAACATATTATATGTGATAATTTTATAGGGTAAATTTACCATTTTATGACCTCACAAAAATTTGGAAGCAAAAATTTCAAATGACTTATCAAAACTAGAGTTCAAAAAAACATAGGTCCATACAAAACCCTTACCTCAAGTTTAACTTTCTTAATAAGTACTCTATTTTCCAATATGATAAATTTAAATTTTCTAAAATTAGATAAAAAAACAATATTCATATATATAATACTATACAAGTTTTTCTGATAAAATAATATCATATTTTCATTAACAATCATCATTTATCAACATCATTTCAACTATTAACTTCTTCATTTTCCATATATATTTTGGTTTGAAAATCATGGTTATTGAACTATTGTCATAGATAATTAATATCTAAAATATTAACCATTATAAAAATATAATATAATATAATTTTTTTCATATTTATAACAACCCATATAAATGGGTGATGAAATATGAATTACAACATATTGGAGACATGGTAATTTGTACGTACACATGAGTAATGTTTTCTGTTTTTCATAGATGGAATGAAAGAAAGGTAAATAATAATTAAAATATTTAGAGTGATTATTTTATAATAAAAATAATAAATATACATTAATTTAATAATAATAACCAACCGAGAACTATATTTATTGAAAATGAATTATATCACCACATGGAGGGGGTAGTCCAAACATATGCACAAGCGATACTTTCATCACCCATTTGATGGAGAAGAGGTGGGAAAAGGTTGAAACATAATAATAATAATATATTAGTATATTTATATCAATTTATTAATCATTTTATGAGGAATATAACAGTTTTTGAGTATATATAAGAAGAAATAAAACTGAAAGAGCGTAATTAACATTTTTACCTCTTCTTAGAGATAATTCCTTTGGATTTCATGTTAAGCTTTGAATGATTGGTATTAGGAGAATACCAGGCAATATATAATGATGGGAATAAATATATGAAGGTTCTTGACTATATATTTGTTTATGTAGAGGGATAATTTTTTTTTGAACAATTATAGAGAATATGTTTACTTTTTTAAGAGATAGGAGGGATACATATTGAATTAGTTAACATATTTCCACAATATAAGAGATATTTCATGGAAAATTGGATCCAAAAGGATAATATTTTTATTATATGATATGATAATACTTTAAAAGATTTAGGTAAAAATAAATACATAGGTGTGGGTGTTATTCCAACCCTTATCACTTGGTTTAATCACTCGATAATCCTGTTTTAACCTCAATCGTGGAAAGAGAATTTTATTCTTTTTATTGTTCACTATGAAAAATAACTACATTAAAAAAATTAAATTATATTCATTATGATTTTTAAAATTATTTAATCCATTTTTTATTCAATATCTATATGTTTTATAATTTAATTTTAAATAAGTGCACAAAATTCAATGAAACCCCACTTTAGAAAAATGAATTTTAAATATAAAACAACTTTTACATCCATTATATTCCCTATAAAAACAATAACATGAAATTTAAAATATATAATTTAACATATAATGTCTAAATTTTATTAAAACTATTACTAAATAGATATTAATGTATTTCACTAATATAAATACACATTATGCATGTAAAAACTATTTTTAGAGAAATGTGTTTTAAGTCCAAAAAATGAACTTATACCAAAACCAATTATAATGAATATTCTTATGTAATTATTTATATTATTTATAATTAAGGATATTATTTTAATTTTATGAAAACTAAAATCCTAATGAGACTTCTATATGTATACAAATGATAAATTTACAAAACTCTTTTTTTCTTACTATTCTATGAAAAAGAAAAATCTTTTCTGAAAAATCCAAAAAAATCACCAAAAGATAATATATACATGGCGATTTCCAAAAATTTATTAAATTAATAAAATAAAATTTAAAAAATGTTATATATTAAATATAATATATGTTCACAAAATGAATAGAAACCATTTTTTCTGAAGAAAACATATTTTAAAGTATAAAATGACTGTACTGAAAATTGAGTAATTCTTTATTCCTATTTATTAAATAAATTATAATTATTTAAAAAATCATACATATTTTTAATAATGTTGTTATTAATATACATTATTTCAAATATAACATATAGGTTTAAAGGGATTACCAAATCATAGTTCTTTTTGAATCTAGGTTTCTTGTAAGGAAACCTATCAAATACCTCACGTTTTTTTCAATTTAAAAATATAAAAAATCAGTGGGAGTTACTATATAACCTATTAAATAGAATTTATAACACAAATTAATTTTACAATAATATTTAAATGAGGATAAATTTTCTTCATCACATCCTCAGGTTCCCATTCAGCTTCTTGAAAATTTTGATTCCCCTTGAGAACATCAACTAGGTGAGTAGTCTTCTACTGTAAGACTTTATATAACATATCCATGATATTTATTGGTTGTTATTAATAAGAAAGATAAATCTCAAGTGGTATAAACATAATTTAATATATTATAGTGATTAGTTATGTACATCCACAAGTTATATAAATGAAACAAATTGTGAAATTGAGAGAGGTTCAGTGGGAGTGCTAAGAGATAAGTAACCATTAATATATAATTAAATAATATTGAGAGAAAAAAAATCTTGGGACTATATTTTACTTATTAATTAATCTTATAACCATTTTACATGGGATATTCATATGAAAAATTTCACATCAACTTCAAATTCCATATCTCACTTACAATTACTAGTATAACTCTTATGTCAACTCCAAGCGTCCTTGATGTGATGCTAAATGGATATAAAATTATCAAACATTTCATTACATATCATAGGATCCATTATCATTAATTATAATACATTATTCCAAAATGTCTAATTTATACTTTTCTTTCTCAATGGGTTAGCCATCTGAATTCTTGAGTGAAATAAATTGTTATAAGAAAACTCAACTAGAGGAAGGTGTTGATTTGAACCATCATTGGAATCTAGAGAGATGCATATCAAAACGTACTCTCAGTATTTAATGGTCCTCTCATATTGATAATTAATATTAAATGGTTATGAAGGATATATAAAAAACTTTGTATCCAGAACGTGAATAATATTTTTTCAAAACATCTACGTAAACCTAAAATATTGATTTGATAGAATATAATTTCTTACTCAATGAAACCTCACCACATCCATAATTTATATCATGAAAATATGACCATAATGAAAAACAATTCTCTAATATTAATGAAGTGTGATGACTTCAAAATAAATTTGACTACAAACCAAACACCATTATGACCATCAGGAATTTTGTGGAGTCTGATGACAAAATACATGGTGATGTTTTCATATTTCTATTATGGTTTGGGTAATGTCAATGAATTTCCACTATACATTTATATATTATCCTTAACTTACAAACATAAAAAGCATCAAGATACATACTCTATAATTTATTTTTTGAGGTTTTCCCACCAGATATACTCCTCCACATCTCTATACATATTCATTCTTTATGGATGAAAAGAGAATCACCAAATATGATCTTCTTTCAGTAGCTCTCTCATCAGGTTTATTGTTGATGGGACACATATTCAGATCGAAAAATTTATAATTACATCACAATAAATTTTAAATTTGGGATCATTTTCCACCATCATTTATAACTCTATATCTTATTTTTTAACTTTTTAATCTTTATATGGATTGATTATTGTAAACTCATTTGAAACAAATATTTATCCTATTACATTAAAATTTTTAGGTCTACCCTTTATAAATTCCTAAATCTTGGATCTTCTGGGATCCTCATCATAGGTAAAATAACTTGATCCTTTTTACTCAAAGTATCATCCCCATTGTTCACTTACTCAGGGTGGTAATGTATTGAGCATCCATAATCATTAATTCCACCATATATTTATTTCAATTATTACTACTACTAACTCCAAGTCATTAGTCGAGTAATTTTTCAAGTGAACCTTCAATTGGCATGAGGAAAAATCTATCATCATGTTATTCCTCATTAGAACACATCCAATCAACTTCTTTGAAACATTAATATATAAAAAAACCCTTATCCACTAATATATATTGTGATCATTGGTATGTTGTCTAATTTTCTCATTAGTTCCATAAAATTTTATTCAAATTTAGCAGTATAAGGGAACTTTACTCCCATCTAAAATGACTTGGTTAGTGGATTTGATTACAATGAAAAGTGCATCAAAAAGAGTAAATTATATCCATAAAATACAAGAAAATTGTGGATCTCATTAATTGTATTTGGTATGGTATTATGATTAATAACTCCCTACATTGGTGGATCCATTGATATACCCTCAATTGAGATTATATGAGAAAATAATAAAACATTATCTGCAAAAAATTAAAACTAGGTAAACGTTTCATATCAATTTTCAATCCTTAGAGTCTTAAATATAATCCTTAAGTGATATTCACGGTCTTACATTCTCATATAATAATTTTGAATATTATCTATAATGACTACCAAAAAATGACAATGGCAATATCAAATGACTGTACTAATTAAATACTAAATGATAGTGGGATCATTAGTAAGACTAATTTTCATTACTATAAATTCATAATGTCCATACATCAAATAAAATTTTTTTGTCTTGGTTATGTATTTATTTTTTACCCTCAAATAATAGTATTCAAATCGAATAGAAATCAGGAAAAATATCGACCTTCTCATAATTGATAAAAAATCATCTATATGAGGTACATGATGCATATTATTTATCTAGATATTTTTATGTTCATGATATTCAATATAAAACTTTATTAATCCATATTTTTTCATTGAAAATAGAACTTGTTCACTCCAATGTGACAAACTTAAATGAATAAATAAATTATCAAAATTCTTTACGAGTTTTACATATAATTTCTACAACTCAATCTGGTATATTTTATATGGAGTATTTTAAATAGGTGTATAATCAGGTATGGGTTCAAATAAAACTCTAACTCATGATTCCAAGGAAGACTATGAATATATTCTAGGAAAATACTAAAAAAATCTTAATAAGTAGGCATATCGTTAATCTTGAGAATATCCTCAACCATTTGAGATAAATACACCTATTAATAGAAATTAAGACCCATGAAATAAATGTAATTTCAATTAGTTGTCAATATTTATCATCGTATTGATAGATGATCATATGTTGGTTTAAAATATCAAATGCAACTTCCCGTCATTGGAAAATGATATCACATGTCTATAAATAAATCAGTTCCATTCCAAAAAATTACATCAAATTCCACTAGGGGGTTAATAGAGACATTTAAAAAATAGATTCATAAAAAAAACCAATTGAGTAATAATCATAGACTTGGGATATAGACATCATACCACTATACATTGTTACTATTAATTCATCATCTAATAATTGAGTATCTAAATTAACCATTTTGGAAACTTTTCCTAATATAAATGAATTCATATAAATAATCTCAAATAGGGTATATCAATATTTGAGCATTCCTATTACCACTATAAATTTATCATTCCATCTTTGATACCTTACTAAAACAATCATCCATAATACGAGCTACCATAATCATAGCTGGAAATCATATAATCACAAAAATATTTAATATTATCTCTAATTCATGAAACCGTCGTTTTAATCTATAGAAATTTAGGTTTAACCTAGATATTCCATGGTTATAATCTGTTAATATACTTCAAAATAGTTCATAATGAAAACGTAAATTAACCAAATAAATTCCCACGAGAGCATCTAGACATGTGTGTAGACTTCAGCCCACTCATCATTCAACGATGATGATTTAGTTAATAGCTACTCCTCCCCATTTAGAGTTATTACTACTATGAACTTTTGTGCTATAGTCTTATCCACTTTCTAGTATCTAGACATGGATGTATGTTCTTGGAAAAAACACTAAATTATTTATCATAATTTTGGATGATCTCATATACAAAGAATTATCCTAAGGATTGTCAAAATAAATTAACATAATTATTTACAAAAATAATGAAAACATTATACGATAGCAAATACATTAACCAGAATAATACATAATTATATATTACAACATTTCATAAGAATATTTAATATATATCATTATGATCCACAATAGAATAATATAGTTTTAATATCTTTGGAAATATTGATACATAAGTAAATAGTAAATAATATATCTATATCATTTCCCATTAATTTCTCAAAAATAAAAATCATTTATAGACATATCATATAGAAAACACTTTTTCATAACTTAGCAATAGAAAACAGTATAAAGGGTGATCTCAGATTCTCAGTAAGAATAAATATAAAATATATTAATCACATATCATAAGTGATATTAATATATATATATAAGGGTATGAGAACATGATCGTAACATCCAATAATCCCACCCAAACAGTCAGTGATCGTTAATCATAAATCATAGAATATGACATTTTTACAATAATATACATAAGTAAAAAATGTGTTCAATGATAAATAATAAATCATGATCCGTGAGAACATATCATAATCATAATTCACATGTTTGTGGCATACAAATAAGAATATAAAATAACATCCATTGTCAATGTTCACTCCCTATACTATAATTATAGAAAAATTACCATAATGTAAATTTCTGCCTAGTCATTTCCAACATTCTCACAGGAGGTACTTTTATCTAGTTAACACTACCATCTCTTAAGTGATTATTAAATATGTCTTCTCTATAGATGTTTCTCAACACTTTTATCATTTTGGAGTTTCTAAACACCATTATCATTACCAAATAAATTGGAGGAATATTATAGGCCCACCAATCAACATGATCTATATCTGGACCACCTATCATATAATAATAATCCATACGAATGAGTGCCACAAGGTTAGAAAGTATTCATCAATTCATCATAGCATAATCCATAGAACGAAAATGAGTTCCACAAAAATATATTCACCAAAATAATAAACCATAAATAGAAAGAATAAATATTTTATCATTGGATTTTATCCGTATTAATACAAAAAAATCATCAAACAATATTTTTATTGATGACTAACCCAGTAAAATATCATTGGAACATTTATTCAGGAAAATAGTTTTTTCATTTTGAAATCACTTATTTAAAATATATAAAATTATAAAAATAAAAAAAAACCATTTTCCATGAATATAAGCATGATTAATTTTAAATGAATCTTCAATTCAAATAGGAATAATGATTTATGGAAAACTCATTCATACTGTTTTTTTAGAAAAAAATTTCCTTTCAAATTTTTGATAAAAATTCAAAAGATCCTTATTCAGAAAATGAAAAGAATAATATTTTTAAAAATTTTTATAGCAATTAAAACGTTGAAGAAATTAATTTAATAAACCATTTTATAATATTAATATAATTTTTTAAACTTTTTAATAGAAATATGGACACAGAAGGGTGGATTATTTACCGAAGAGAGAAATAAAGCATAGTTTCTTTAAATACATTCTTTCAGCCTACTGAGTACATAGATAGATGAAAATAAAATGAAAACGTGTAATATAAAAGAATAATACAGGTATAATAAGATACGTAATAGTTTGGAGAGATATATCATATAATTTCATCATCATAAATTTAGCATAAACAATCTTGGTTAAAAATAGTTAATAACAAACAAACCCCTTAGCTTAAGTATAAATTTCTTTATAAGCACAATAACATCCTATGAAAATAATTTGAAATTATTATTCTTATATTAAAAACTATATTCAAACCTATAATTTTCTAAATTCTTTAATTATAACAGATTATGACCCATTCATTAACAATATTTCATTATAATCATCATTTCGGGCATTCACAACTTCTTTTTTCTTGATTGACTTGGTTTTGTAATTATTTTCCTTGAATGCTGATCATGAATACATCATATAATTTTTTTATTAATATTATATAAGGTTCTAATATCTTCAAATATTAGGAGTTATATTAATTCATGTGGAATTACAACCCTTATCCCTTGGTCAAACCTCTCTTAGTGAACATGTTTTAACAATAACTCTGGTAGCAAAATTTTACTGTCTTCAATATTCACTATGAAAAAAATTGAATTTGAAATAATATATTATAAGAATTTTAATTAAAAAATATATATAATCCATTTTACGAAATCAAATTTTTATAATTGGAAAATATTAATTTCAAATGACAGTGGAAAACTAAATGAAAACCAGTTTTTGAAAAGTAAATTTTAAGCATAAAACTGAATTTAGTTCTATTAAAACCGATGAAAAAACAATAATATGATTATTTTATTTTTTTATTGAATATATAATATATTAATTTCATTAAAACCATTTAAAAATATATATTATTTTATAATTTTAAGATAAAATGTCATTGTACACATAAAAACTGTTTTTTGAAAAATGTGTTTAAAGCTAGAATATGAACATATACCAATATGTAGTATAATTATGATCACTATGAAATTAATTAGATTATTTATAATTTAATTATAATTATGTCACTTTAATATGAAATTAAATACAGAATGGTACATGCTCTTGAAATTAAAGGGAAGTTTTACAAAAATCGATATATTTCACTATTCAATAACTTTTTTCAGAAAAATCATAAAAAATATACCTAAGATAATATTGATACGATGATTTAAAAAATGATATTATTTGACTACTTTATTTTTGATTTTTTTTGGAAATTGATTATAATTTTCATTCTCAAAAATTGAATAAATTCATTTTTTAAAGAAAATATATTTTGGAAGCATAAAATGTATTTACTGAAAATTGGGTATATATTTAATATGAATTAACCAATAAATTATAATTATTTAAAACATTTATAAATATTTTTCATAATATGTTTATTAATATTTATAAATTCTAATTTAATAGCTCTACTATATATTATTACCATATTTAGTCTATGGGTTTCGTGTAAGTAAAAGTTTTAAATACAACAAGTTTATTTTAATATAAATATAAAAAAATATTGGGGTGTTAAAAGTCCAAAAAAAATAACGTTAACTAGGGATAATTTAATAAATATAGATTATAATTCATCACATCATTAAAATCATATATATATATATATATATAAACTATATTAAATAAATAAATTAAAGCTAATAAATTTAATTACAATATCTAGTCAAGGATGATGAAATCTAAACCATTACAATACCTTGAATTTAACTATTTATATAAATGTATGATAACAAATTGATTCCATTTGAAAATCAATCCAAAAGAATATATGCAGTCATAGTATAAATTTATATATTAAAAAATAATGTATAGTGGAATAACATTCAAATTAATGAATATTTCACATTTCTAGATATGAGATAAATGTTTTGGAACAATAAATATATAAAAGATGATTATAAACACTATAATTTTATCCATTCATTATGGACATTACATAATACTAAATAGAGACACATTATATTACATTTATAATATTATCTCCTTAATATTATTCATTATATGAAATTTCATTTTTAATAATTGATATAAGATGAAGTATAAATTATCTATATTTTAATTTTTATTAAGTAACCTATTTACAATATATAAATATCACATACATAACATTATTTTTACTTTTATTAAACCAATAATCAAAAAATATTTTGAGGGGTTCAAATAAATTTTCAAAATAAGGGTTTAATTGGAAAAATTATAATTAATAATTATGAGAAATTAATTATTTAAATATTAAAACATTACATTTAACATTATTTTTCTAATTTACAAAACCATTATATTGTTTATAATCTCCATACAAAAATTTTATATCTAAATTAAATTTAATTCCATATAATTTAAAAGATATATTAATATTTGCACTCAATATTATGGATTATTAATTTATAAATGGTTTATGAACATTTCATTAATTAATTATAAATATATTATAATTAATTAATATATGAACAATTTTATAAATTGAAAAATATGAAAATTTACATTTTAATATAATTTATAAACAATTTTTAAATTATATATTTCTAATTATAAATTATTTTTATGGAAAAAATTATATATTATTCATATTTAATGATTTACAATAAAAGCCAAGCTATAATTGATATTCTTCTTGAGAATAAACCATTTATGTGATATCCGCCATATTTTATTATTAATAGCCTTATTATCTCCTACAAAAGATATGTAAAGCTAAAAATAAATGTCTCTAATGCATCACACATTATTTTTTTGATCTCAATCGATATATTAAGGTGATATGGTTCGTTATTTTCTAAACTGAGATGAAACACAATAGTTGAATAAAACATCAAGATGTTGTATGCAATGAAAAATAATAATCCATATGAATTTTATTAATTCTATATATATGATATCCCATATAACATGTCATGAATAAATTAAGAATAATAGAATAATATATAATATTTTATAATGTGGAATATTAGAGGGGAATAGAACAGCCAAAACATCATTTTTCAGAATGATTTCATAGGTAAAAAAGAATAGTATGGCTCTAATACCACTACTGGGTTTTGATGGATCCCAAATCACATGATAAGAATAAAAAAAGAACAATTAAATCCCAATTCATGGATTAATCATTATAAATAAATGAAATTAGGTTTAATATAAATGAATAAATTTTATACCTATCAGAGTGGATTTTTGTTGAATTTTACATCATCCAATGTTCTAGATAAATATCCCTAAATAGTTTTTAAAAACAAATACCTTCTCTAGAGGTATTCACAAGTTTTGATGAATCACTAATGATAAATGTAAAATTTATCTTCCCTCTATGACATTCTAGTGACCAACTAGGTAATGGTGAAAGAAAGAGAGAGCTTATGGAAGAGTGAATTTGAGTTGAATATATACAGGAGTCACATATTGGTTACATTTAATAGTATTTCCTCTTGATATAGAATTTTAACACAAGATACGTGAGTGTTCATGATTTTACTGACTTGTTATTATTTACGATTCAATTTATCTTTTCTAGTTCATACAACCCTTTAATGAATACAATGAACTCGTGATCATTTCAATATATGAAACATCTATTAAATAATAGTTTATTTGTATGGAATTTATTTTTTAATTGGTTAAAACATTGTATCCTTCATTAAATAATAAAAATAATAAAGAAATTATACATTAAAATTCATGGAATTATGATTCCTCATTGTAATATAACACAACTATCAAAGAAAGGCTATACAATATCATTGTATTGTATTAAATTTTATCCCCATAACCATTAAATATCACATACCCTCAGTTTCAAAAATTTAAACCATATGATATGATTAAATTTTACCAAATTATATATGAAAAAGTATATGTTTAATGTTTTTAGGAAATACATCCTTCAACAACTTTGAGGAACACCCAGTCCACATAACAAAGCTCCCTGATCATATCACTACCTCTAGAATTGAATTTTATCTACTTACTGAATATATTATGTTTCATTTCGGGTCAATAATTATAAGGACCTAGCCTTAAACATTACATAATATTGAATTAAATGAATAATTCACATTAGGGATATTTTCAGGTTTATAGTTTTAGAGAATTAGGCCATAAATATTACATAACAACTTGAATATTACAAGTAGACACTACTACTCAGTAACCATTTTTTTCATAAAATAAAAACTCCGAGAAATACACATGTCAAGTTCCATGTTTTATACAGCATGACTTTTCCTTGATCCCAAACATGAACCTATTCATCATTAAGTCATGTGGAAAACGTTTCAAAAACATGGGATGGGCATAAAAAGCTCAGTAAAGGTTATAAAATAAGAAAAGAAAACATTAACCCACTAATTAATACAAATCAATGAAACCATACTTTTCAATCCTAACATACCTTACGAAATCATAAGATTTATGAATAACACACACAAAACATAAATCAAAATGGTTACTTATGGCATCAATATCAAACTTACATTATAGATATCACAGCAATGCAGGGAGTTACACTTGGAATACCCATCACAGTATATTCCCTAAATCTCTTAGGAGAAACATCATGTTTACCTCCATCACGTTACCCAATGCATTGGAGAGCTATCTCGGGATCACCTGCCCTAGGTTTATCATGGAACCACCCATATACATAAACAATTCCCAATAACCATAACATAATCATAATATATGATACATTTATAAAGTAAAGATATCATTTCCACATTCCAATATATCAAATCAAGACATTTAAATAAATAATGTTTTATCAAATCATTTTCAAAAATTAGTTAAAAAGAGATTTTTGAATCAAAGTGTCTGATACAACTTTTAAGCTTTTAAATGAATTATCATTTGAAGACATTAATTTATATATAAATAAATCCTAAAACCCATTTTGAAAACATGGACATTAATGACAAATATTTAGAATAATAAATCCTTAAAACATTTAAAATGATATTTTAGTTAAAGTGTTTTTAACAAAAATAGAGATGCTTCAAAATAAATAATTGAAGAATAAATTTTAATCATAACATTATAATATCATGGGAATAAATTGATTCATGATATAATATTTCAAAGGACATAATATACTCCATATAAGACTGAATAGGTGCATAACAACAATGAAGTCTCAATGGAAATGTAAATTGAGATAAAATCTCTTATAAAATGGTATCCTTAAGTTAAGGATAAATAAATCACATAATTATGTGTGACAAATAAACATACACCCAATATAAGTGGATATAAAGTGTAAAACAATCATAGGTCATTCACATATATTCATAGGATTAAATATTCAAGAAGTACAAGTTGAACCCGAAGAATTGAAATTGGGTTAAGAGGTTCCCTTGTAAAAATTCGACAGCCTAAAGACGTCACTTAAAATTCATAAAATGAGTTGATGAGATAAAAAAGTGAATCTCATCAACTGGATATAAATTTTACATCAATAAGGATATAGTAGAACATATCACAAAAAAATAAGATGTAAATTAAAAGGCATAACAAAATGAAGTCTTTTATAAAGAGGAGGGTGAATGGTTCCTTTACCGATTTGTTAATTTACAAAACATACGCCACATGAAAGAAGGATCATAAAATGAAGACTCAAATAGTCATAAATGAAATTATATTACATAAAGATTAAAATCAGGTGCAGTACATACACCACACAAAAGGAAATAGTGGAAAATATAGCATGAATCTCACTAGAATAAAAAGTGAGACGAAACGCTTTACCACGTTGTAATCAACTGAGTCGTATGACAAAAAGTTAATAACCACCAAATGATTAACATAATAACATGAATATAAAGAGAATTATGATAATATATATCAATTTTCAGTACACAATACACCACATTTAATTTATTAGTGGCGAACAATGGAAATCTCGCAGAAAAGAAAGTGAGATACGACAATCTATTACCTCGTGCCCAACTTGACTAGATCGTTCTTTAATCTCCTGAATAATAAATTAAAGTTAATTTATACTTTCTTAAGAACCCTTTTCAAGTTTATTATTCCTTTAATATCACTTATTACAATGTTATAAGCATTATTTAATCATTTCAGTTAATAATGTTAGTTTTGTCGATATTTTGTACTTGAGTCAAAAATGGACTTCTTATAATTACATGTTGTTCATGTGGTCAATTTTTTATTACATATAGAATGAAATTCATGATTTAGATATCATATATATCATATATATCTAGTATACACTTGTATTTATAATAGTACAAAAGATTTCGAGTTAAGAAATTAATTGCACC
This sequence comes from Viscum album, assembly GCA_963277665.1. Taxonomy (NCBI): domain Eukaryota; kingdom Viridiplantae; phylum Streptophyta; class Magnoliopsida; order Santalales; family Viscaceae; genus Viscum; species Viscum album. Next base: position 492,377,158 of record OY728148.1, on the reverse strand, counting down.
GTTCATGGAGACGGCAAGCCGTACATACCCATGAACACTACTTTCATTTCTATTTATTATTTAAATGGAATTAAAACATAATGATAAATATGTATATTATAATTCAAGTATAATATCATATATAATATCATTAACTATATTCTGTATACATCCCACATAATGCATTAATGAGTCACATCACTTTGAGGGGGCGGTAGTCCGCACTTCCACTAATGAGATTATCGTATTTACCCACTATGGAAACCATAAAACAATGATATAAATGGAAAATACAGAAGCATATACAAAAAATACACATAATATATATCATATATGAATATAGTTCCGTCATAATGTCCACCATGAGAGGCGATATGAGGTAATTGAACAATCATCGTTTCTTGAGGCGTTAGTTTGTCATCCATAGAAACATTATGTTCTTCATCCATTAGATGGATGTGTGTGTAAGTGTTGTTATAATCCTTCTCATAATAACATACTAGTATATTTAGGATACTGGTTTTGTTACAAAAAAGAAATAAATGAGTTTAGGGGTTGGAGAAGTAAAATAAAAGAAAACAAATTAAGAGAAATTGTTACCTTTAATTTGGGTAACTCCCTTGGGTTTGAACCAAAGGACTTCTTGAAGTGCCTTATTCCTAAGGTAAGGCTTCTATGAGGAGGAGAGGGATGTAGGGGGATTAATTTGGTAGAGTTGGACGAGCCAAATGGCTTGAGAGGTGTGAGGTATTGGATATAAATGGTCTCCTTTTATAAGGGAGAGGAGGGACTCTTTAGGAAAGTGTGAAAACATTATTTTATTATATAATGATATTCGTTTTCTAATGGTCCAAAAATCATTAAGGCGAAGATAAGATGACTCATATTCGAAATAAAATCATCAAATCAGAATTGGACTTGTTTTGGATAATAATGTAACCATTATAATCTTATTTATTTAAATCATCTATTAATGAGGTAAATACTGCATCATTATTGTGTCATAAATTATTTAATTTATTCGATGTCTAAAAATTATAAAAAAATAATATAATGTAGGAAATATTATTATATTTATAAAGAATATTTATAGTAAAAAATATGACTTATATAACACAATATAAAATTTAATTTACTAAATGATATTTGCTTTTGTCATTATTGCCTTTACTTTAAGTTAATTAATCTAAATTGTCATTATCACTCCAAGTGGCTCAATGTGGTCCCAAAATCGACTCAAAGATGATCATGGTCGTAAATGACTCAACAAATATGGTTTGGACAACTGGTAAGGTAATTTTGAATTATTATAATATTCTTTTTAATCTTGAATTACTCTATTTACCTTTAACCGCGGCAAATAAAAGTCAAAAGTTACTATTCACCAAAAATCATTTTCATCTTATTGAATCATGTTTTTCTTCTTGATAATAAACATGTATATCGGATTTTCCAAATTAAATTCATAGAAGTGGTAAAATTTTATTTTAAATGAAAAAGTCATTTTTTTAACTACCACTTAGTGGTTTCACTATTCATCAAAAACTGATATTTTTCAGAAAAATACCAAAAATTCAGCCTAAGAATTATTTGATATTATGAATTAGAAATTGATGTATATTTTTCCAAATTCAAAACATATAAGTGGAATTGATTAATTTTAAAATTAATTCATGTTATCAAAAAAATATCGTGTTTTTAAAAAATAATAACTATCAAAAGATTGATACTGGTTTATGTCAAATTTCAAAGTGAAATTAATTAAAATGACCAACATTCGATTAAATGGTAAAAATATACTTTATTTTCACTTTAAAACAAATTAAAAATTAAATCTAACCATTGAAATAAATTATAATAAAAGTAAATTTTGAATTAAAATAAAAAAAATTTCACTATTCATTAAAAAAATGAACTTTATCAGAAAAATACCAAAAAATTACCCAAAGTAAATTTTGGTGTCCAAATTCTAAATATGGATTTTATTTGGTCAATTAAAATGTATTAAAGTGACCAAAACTATATTTTAAGAGGGTTCTCCACTAAAAGGCGCTAAATATTCCTTTTAATGTAAATTATGCTTAAAATTAGATTCATTCACAATTTAAGACTCTAAAATTTATTGGATAAATGTAAATACATTTAAAAAAATGTATAATCACATAGTAGTTAGTTTTGTTCATTCCCTCCAATACAATGGCTATGATTTAACTACCATTTAAAATTATAATACTATATTGTTAGTGTGCAATGTAAGAATTCAAAGTAACCTATTGTTGCGTATCAGGTACGCTATCGAACATAGTAACCACTTTAAAGTAAAATTCATATTTAATTCACAAATATTAATAAATATGAAATATGTCTTATTATTTATTTACCTGGGATGTTACAATAATTCATAACCCATGTGACATATTCTCTCATATACACACCAAATATGGACGCATAGTTGGATAGATCTTTGGTTTGATTCCTAATCCACTAACCCTTAGGTATGGGACCATGCATGGGTATTCATCAAATGCAACAACCCAAATTCTTACCGATGTTTGATCTGGAATGATAACTTTTCCCCTAGATAACCACAACCATCTCCAACTTTTCTTTTCTCTTATTCTAAAAAAGACTCTCAATATCCAAGGTCCTCTATAGAACCTTTACATAAGTGGGTACGCATAGGGGAACAATGTTTGCTCAGATCCCACTATGATGGCCATGATAAGTCTTTTGAACGGAAAGGAATCCATCATTTATCCAGTTAATGGAGTGCTTTGTGTGGTTAGTGAATCTCATTGCGTACTCCAAAATAGATTTTATACCCTATTTCAGCCTGTAAACTCCTAGATTTATACTTAACTCAATATAGATGGTAAGTACTCTTTATGAAATAGGTGTTAAAAACTTTTCTCTGAAAATATCTAGTAATCATGGGTATGAATGAAAACATTATACCACTAAATCATTATACTATAGATAAGGATGAATGTTATCACTAACATCTAATGAGAGGGTGTTTGGGAAAGGAATAACTCTTGAATCAATACATAAAGCCAATGATTCAATACTTGAGGGTCATACATGACTAAGAAGATGTGTAGTCACTTCTACTAAAACTCTGGAATGGAACTTCACCTACACACATCCTTATTATACCCATATTGAACTATCCATCACTAATTAAGTGAATGAATGTGTGATTGTATTGTGGGAAGAGGGTCTTATAACTATACAACAACTAGATGAACTGCTCATTGCTCACCCAATGGGGACATATAAGGAAGAGTTTCTTGGACGGAAGCCTCATCGTTTGGATTGTTGGAAATAAGAGGACAGATCAATGATATAAGACACTATTATTATATGTCATATGGCTATCCAGATAGAAACATCATGTATCTGAAAAGATAAACTATGCTCATTAAAACATATATTTGGAGAAGACTCAACAAGAACATTAATATGAATGTCTGATCATTATAGGATGCGTAAACCATTTGAAATATTCCCCATATTTAGTTCCATAGATATCCAAGTTAACAAATAGAATATCATCTTATTATTGAACGAATACATCACCCACCTTATTAACAATAGGTTCTCGGGCTTGAAATATGAGCTTAAAAACACCATGAAACAATTTCAAAAAATTCCCAATCCAATCACACAAACATCAGACTCCAATGTTCATCCCTAAAATAGAACCACAATAGTACCATTATTATATGACCCAACCCATTTACAACCCACCCAGGTTAGAATTAATCAATGTGTACCAACCCAAACTTACCTCTAGTAGTCAAGGGGTTGGGGACTAACCCCGAGTAGGTATATGACACAAGATAGAGGCCATACCCTAAATGAATCATACCCAAATGAACATATCCACAAATTATATAATAACATGTGTTCAATAAAAAAACATAAATCAATTTCTAATGTATACATCAATCACTAAGATACACACTAGAGAATGAGTTCATAATCCGTAAAATAAAAAGGGTAAAATACACACCCTTGCAAACTAGTGGAAAACCATCCTAGATAAAAAGAGGAGAAGGGATCTCCATAAGAAATCAGAAAAAGACCCAAATATAATATAATATTCTATACCCCGAGAATGACTAATCCCTCTCTTCATTAATTACATTTACACAAAGGTCACCACTGAACTATTCATCATATGCATAAGACATGAAACATTCGGGTGAAACGCCCATACAATGGTGAGTATGTAAATACCTAGTAGGATCCCTTAATTACAATAAATGAATAAACAAAATACTTGTCAGAACAGAACCATATTGGTTATGGATAACCCACATAAGGAATAAGAACATGAAGGGGCACAAAAACTAATCCATATATGCTTTATAGTAGAGAACTCTAGATAGGAAGTCCAATTTTTCATCATGTCATCTAATCATGGATATCCATCATCCTGTGAAACCCAATAACCCAAGATACCGACATAATCTAAGCCACACCATCTCAATAACTATAGTAGGGAAACCACACCTTATAAAAAGATGATCTAGTCAAAGGAGTATCAATACATTGATAGAGGGCCCACTCCATATCGAATAAGGTCATCAAATTACGGAGTACATAAATATATAAATAGAGGAACCATTACTTAATTAATCTTAGAAAAAAGTCAATTTACTATTTAACTGTTTATCATTATTGAGGTTACACACATTTTTGAGTGAAAGGGTTCACTAACTCCATGACCATTATATACAGGATTCACACCCCAAGAATATAGGGGAGTAATGAACTATAAGACCCTTACGAGGGGCCTGTTACCAACCATAAACACACAATAAGAGGTGTACCAAACACCATGTAATTCTCTTCTCAACAAGACAAAAGAAAAACTCCAAATCTATATTAAAACAATCTCTTCATAAAGAACAACTAGACCCCGCATTATAAAAAGGAATGTTGGAGCCTTCTTCTTGAGGATACAAGATGAATAGGGATAGAATGGAGATTCAAATTCACAAAAAAAATTAAAAATACAACCCCATCAAAAGTATCCAATACTTATATAGGCTCCATTTACGTAATTAATGAGGTTGAGCATAGACTTCCAACACTTAATAGCCAACATTTGTTACCATAACTCATGCCTATTAGATTTATATGTTCATTGATTATTTTTACATTTATTTATAGTTTTTCATGCCATAAATCAAATCTCTATTATTCATATTCAATGATAATCAATTAAAAAGATGTGGTTTAATAAATTCACTGAATTATAATAGGCCTAATCATATAGTATGATATAGCTAGCCCTATATTTTCTAGAGTAGAGAACATGCATCTGGGCTAGTGGTAAGTCTTACCCAAAGTCCTTCTACAGAAGGATACCATACACAATGGAGAATCTGATTCATGATTATTCTACGAAATAATATTGTAAACCATTATCTAACAACTATATTAATGGTATTGAAATAAATTAAAAACTGAGGTCAAGGTAGATCGAAAATAAATCATATGATGTCATACTTAGTTTTTAAAAAAATGGATGAGAATCTTTTAGAATAAATTTATCAAATTAATTGTGAACTCAAAATATTCATATTTCAAAAAAAATTATTAACATGAATATTCTAATGGAAAAAAAATTAATAAAAAAATTATTTATTTTCCAAAACAGGATATATGTACATGAATAATTATTTTATCATTTAGGAATAGGAAACCTAATATCATATGTCCTAACACCTATCATTTGTAAAATTTTTATAAACTATAATTAACATTAAAATATATTAATATTTTCAACATTTTTCTCAATATCGAATTTTAAGACTGATAATATGATTCTATATCATAAATTAAAAGTCATATGTAAGGGTAACTGAATTTTTTCTTTTGTAAGAAATATTATTTTATCAAATAATCTGGTTTTAACCTACAATTGTTATTAATGTGCAGTACTGGAAATATTTTACGGGTTAAAATAAATTTAATGATCCACTAATATCATAAATATGTTATGATGCATTGTTTTCTTGAAATACAAGGTTCTATTGTTGGTTTTGATGTTATATATCATATCCTACGACATAGTTTAAATTTGTGGGTTTCAACTATATCATACCCTATGATACATGGATTTAGAATGGTAACATCAATCCATGTAGAATAATCACATCCCATAATTTTAGAATATGGATAAAATTGTTTACGATTGATATGTTCTTTAAAAAATGAAAATAATCACATTGATCAATTGAGGAAAAATTCTTTGACACCACATATGTGTTTTAGTGGTTCATAAAATTCACTTTGGTCATAGAAAAAAAATCATAAACACCTGATCTAACATCAACCATATAATCATGAAATAAATGATGAAATAAAACAAGAGTACATGTAATATTGAGTAATCCATATATTTATCATAAAAATACACATTATATATATCACTGAAAAAGAAACAGTATTCCACATACCATAATTTTTCATAATGAACTACTGGATCCTTAATGGTATCAAGAGGATGAATGATTATAAAATAGGTTCTAAATCATTTTTTTGGAGAGAAACAATGTTTATATATGATGAAAGTTTTATCTAGTCTTGTATAATCAGAGGTTATAACCAATAAGATAGTTCCAATTCATTTTATAGACACAATTGAATATCCTCTTTAAATAAAGAGTTTAAGAATCATCCATATCATGTTCCATTTATTGGAACCCATACATTACTAACTATTTGTATTCTATTCATCGAACACTTAAATATATAAGGGGCACCACTAAAAAATCTAGCTCATGGATTTATAATTAATGAAATTGTACATGAGAATATGACATCGATGCATACACTTGAATCCCAGGAAATACATATTTTTAGGCTTATTTTGTGGTATGGTATAATCCAACAAATAAATCCCCATACCATTTACGACAAAAGTATATTGTAGCTTATGTTATGTGTAAAGACCCAAACCCTAGTAGCCCACAAATGGTTTCTCTTAGAGTACAATTTCATGATTACAAAAAATCATATCCCGAAGGACCAAATAGCTTAATAGTATTGGAAAAATAGATACATATTTGAAATCAAAATTACATTTTTAACATAAAATAAATAAATTAGTTTCTTTGAAAAAACTCTTATTCCCCTTAGCATCACCCTATATATCAATCAGAATAAAATTTTTACCCACATGGGGAAGAATAAAACCTATGAAAGTAGTGATCTTATAAGATTTGTAAGAAAAGGAATAAAATAATGCTATAATAAATAAAAATAAATAATAAGTACTATTGAATAACTATAAATACATTACACTAAAACATAATCTTAAACATAATATGACTGAAATAAAATCTATGAAAACATATTCTATATAAATAATCACATGAGAGGGAATAATAACCATAAATGTTATTCTAGTTGAATAATCACATGTACATTCAATAACTATTCTCATAATGAATTAATGCACAATGATGTATGTATAAAACATAACATCAAGCCCTTGCCCATGAAGTCTACATAATTGGGAAAGGCCTATGCCAAACCATGATCTGGTTTGTCTCATGAGACGTACCGATACATTAAGGGGATATAACAAGCCTCACATGACACATAATTAGTCCAATTCATTTCAAACATAAAAGGGTTAAAAAATAATCCACATATACATTAATATTTAAACTAACATGTAAAATTTAAAAAATTTCCACAATTAGTAAACATAATCATAAACTATATAGCGGAATATGTGGAATGGTATCAAGATAGTACATCCCCAATCAAGATGATCATAAACTATTGACTAAAAATATGGTATTTGGTATCATAAGAGCTCAAAATCAATTAATTATAATATTCGAAACTTTGATTTAACAATGATTAAAATACTCTAATAATATCATTGAAAATTTCTTGAGAGAAATTCCCATTATACATTGGAATCATTTATAAAAATCCATAAAATTATAAAAGAAAACATTTATTTGAAAATAATCTTGTAAAAATGTAATGGATTCATTAAAACATTAATATGTTATGAATGTGGGAGAATAAACCCATTCATGACAATAATAAAAACAATTCTTCTCAATTTTGAAAACAAAACTTTTAAAATAGCTTTTTAAATGAAGTATGATCTTTAACCAAATTAATCAATAATGTGTATAAGATATAAATCTACATGAAAAAAATTTAAATATATTTTTTTTAATAAATAATCATACCACATAAATATAATGAAATAATCAATTTATTATTTTAAGGACCCAATGAATACAAATTGGGATAAGAATTCCCTTACCACTATACAAGTAGTCAAACTGTATGGGACATAAAATTAATGACAATAAAATGAATCATTAAATAACATGAATATAAATAGATTCATGATATTATATATCAAAGGGAAGTGTTAATACACCACAGACAATAAGTAAGTGGTGAATAAGGCATATCTCAGTGGATGAAAAGTGTGATGAGAAACCCTTAACTTATGCATGATGGTGTTCTTCACTTTTACATAATTTCATGGATAATAGAATTAGGTTAATTAATTACTTAATTCAAATAATGTTATTAATATATTTTATTTAATATAATTATCTTATGTTAATTTATTACCATTTCTATGAGTTAAAGAGTTCCAATTTGTCATTTCAGGAGTGTTCGTTTCATAAATTTATAGTAGGTTCCCTTGTATATAATTATAGTAGTTATTGTAAAATTGAAAAAATTAATATATAGAATTAAATGGTATTAATATAATTTAAGGGATTTTAATGGTTCCAAATATAATTTTTCCTATTATGAATATGATTCATCTGATAAAATTTTAATCATAATCCTTGAGTTTATTCTTGCAGTTCTGCAATCACCGTGAAGTTGTTTTGTTTTATTATTTAATAGAATTTATGAATATGGGTTCCAAAATAGGATATACCATATAATATGTTTATTAAAAAATTATTTGACTATAATAATGGTTTTATGACCTTTATTGGATGTTTTAATGGAAAATAAGAACTCATCATCTATGAAGGCGGTGAATCGACACATCACATGCGATGTTTTCATTTAAAAATTTTAATCTGATAAGAAAATAGATTTGATGATAAATATTCAATTAAAAAATAAATTTATTTTATATATATGATAATATATTTACCAATACACTCTTTATAGGGGAGTTGATGAGAGGATAAGAAAAAAAGAAATTAAAAAAAGGGAGGAGGATTTTACCTCTTCAATATAGTCTCCTTGAGGACCTCCTTATGACACTAGGATTTGTCCTTCGGATAATACCATTGGGTATTGGATGTAAATAATAGGCTTGGTATGGGAATTGGGAAGAATTAATACTAGAAATATTGCTTTTGAGGTGTGAGGAGAAGGGGTTTTGATGGGTGGTATTTATAGGGAGAAGAGATGGGTGTTTTGATTATTTAATTCATTAATATATTATTTTGGCTCCAGATTATCAATAATGATATTTATTATGACCTTCTACAATAACTATATGTTGTGATTTAAAATTAATTTGTGTTTACTACATCCATACATCATCCATGACTCAATAATTAATTTATTAGTTTATAATGTTAAATACTGTGAATTACCATATTGCGCTATTCAGTAATAATTATACTATATTAGAGTAATGCCAAAAAATTGACAGAGAATTTTTCTAGTTTATAGATTTCAATAATGGACTCCATTTATTAAAATAATTTTTTGAGTATGAAAATTTTAATTTTTAATTAAAATAGTCTTTTATTTGATTTTTTTATTAAGAAAATAATTACTACATCATCATTGAATACTTATTTAAGGTAATAAATTTTCACTAAAAATTACATATAAAATACAATGATGTGGATAAACCCTTTATATTTAAAAATAATTTATATATTTGAATTAATACTTTCAATAACTCCATATTAAATATAATATGTTTTTTAAAAATACGAATGAAACATTTTGTGATTTCAATTAATTTTGGTAATATAAAAGTCTTTTTCAAGGGAAATTTTCTATTAAATAAATCATATTATAACGTTATGTGTTAAGAGTATAATATAAATCATATAATAATTTTTTAGAAAAAATTAGTGTAATTTTATGATCCTTATTATATTATTTTTAGCATAAATTTCTAAATTCACCCATTAACTGTGGTAATAATAATTACCTATATTAATTTTCATATTGATCCAAAATAAAAGAACAATATTTAATAAATTTAGGAATATTTAATTAATATTTGGAATCCATTTTTCAAAATTTTAATAACTTAATTTTGAGAATATAATTTAAAATTAAACTGATAAAACACAACTAAACAATTTTAACGAGAATACATTTTCAATACCAAAATATACTTATATGAAAATAATGTATAATTATTAATAAAATGAAATAAATTAAAATTTTTAAAACTAAATTTAATTTTAGTTAAATTTATATCAAATTAAAATTATAAACATATTTTTAATATAACGAAATTCACAATTTTATTAAAATCAAAATTTTTCACTGTTAACCAGAAAATTAAAATTTTCTAAAAAATATAGAAAACTCGCCCTCAAAAAAGTTTGATATAAATATTTTGAAAATAGATTTTATTTTATCAAATAGAATGGATAATAGTGTCAAAAGATATATTTAAAACATGTGCTCCATTAAAAGGTGGTAATGTTTCCTTTCAAAAAATATACATTTTTATACATAAAAATGGACTTATTCTTAATTTAACCCTATAAAGATTATTGTTTGAATTGAAAATTTTGTATTTTATATATAATATATTATTTTTTTAATATATTTAACTAATAGTGACAAGTTTACTTTCGTAATATAAAATGTCAACATTGTCATAAAAATAATTTTATTTAAAACATATCCTTTATGTTCAATTGGTATTTATTTTCTTTTATAATTGTAAACAAATGAATTCATTTTATAAACATGTTCAAACTATATTTTCCTAATTTACTTGATATCATTAATTTCCACCATTCTATTAGCTAGGTGATACAAATCAAAAATAAAATATTTTGTGTAATCATTTGTTTAAGTTTGGTGTTCTATGTAACATAGGCTGTCAAAGAAGATAATTTTAAATAAAGACATACCATAACATTTTGGTGGGGTTACATTCTCCCCTCCTTAAATAAATTTCATCTTTTCATTTTTGAAATTTCACTTCTAAAATAAATATTTTATAACTGAATTTTTTATTGTGGGAAACCGATATTGTAAATTTGGTTAATAAAATTTCCTCTAAAATAGAGGAAAATGAAAATTTGATGGTCACCACAAAAATAGATTTCCCCATTGGAGAAAATTAGCCGGAAGTGAAAAAATGGGAACTATAAAGAAATATAACTATCATGTTCTGATTAAGAGTGATATATAAAAGGTTATTATAAATTATATCATCACATATCTGTAAATTTGTGATCGATTAAAAAACTAATGTTTTCTCAGAAAGAAAGGTAAATTTATTTAGTTATTGTTCGACAAAAATTTGCAAGAGTTAGGGGTTATTTTACTATCCAGGGAAGAACATTAGAAATTATAATTACATAATTCGTTTCTAAGTAATTCTCTAATCCTTTGGTTGTCCTTCGATATTATACTGTGAAATGTTTAGTCAAGATGATTTTTTCATACTTAGAGAAATTTTAACATATCATATGGTCCTTAAGTAATTCTTTTGTACTTCAAATTTTCACTAAATCCAATGAGTATAGAACATGTTATCAGTAAAAAATAATTTATAATGTTAATATTAATCCATTACACAAGTAGTTAATCACAAAACTCATCCAAAATATGTCTATCCAAATTCAATGACAAAAAATTTAGAAGGAAGGTCACTAAATTTCAAATGTCAACATAAAATATGTTATAATGGCCCAAACCTCCCCAGTCCATTTTGTTGTCCAAATATAGTATTCGACATGTGTTGGGAGGCATCAATGGCTCATTTCAAGAGTCTTCCAAATTTAATGTTTTCTATTAGTGAGTTAGGAATCAGGGAGTCGCATTAGAATCTCGTGTCAGTTGCTCATCCTCAGTGTCTTAGGGAGCCGGTTGGATGAGTCATCGGTAGGTCGAGGTGTCGGTAGGTTTAGGTGTCAGTAGGTTAAGGTGTCAGTTGGTTGAGGCATCGTTAGGTTGAGGCAATAGTAGGCTGAGAATTAGTGAGTGGAGTCAGTGATTCATGTATGTAGATCAGCGTTGGATGAACTAATTTTAGTGAGTCAGGTGTTGGTGACTCACGTCAGTGACTCATCCATCAGTTTGTTTTCTGATATTTTTCCAGTTTCACACCATTGATGTTTCCTTTGACATTAAATGAGATAAATTAATTGTTTAATTAGTATTTGGGACGTTTCAAATGGTATTTATCTTCTAAAAACATGAATATTTCTATGACCCCCAAACCGCATGGTCTGGATAATTATCCAACTTTAATGGACTTTAAAACAGTTTTCCCAAATGACTTAGGATCTGGCCTTTCTAAAGCTGAAATCCTATATTCCTTTACACCCTTCTTGTTTATATTGGTGTGTCGAGATCCTTTCTTACTAGAGGAGTTGTGCACTAATTCTATAGAATTCTGTTAGGTTTTCCCCTGGACTCATTCCTTCTATATACAAAACCCCTTGTTTTTGATAGAGGGAAGAATGGTTGATTGTCTATTTCTCCTACTAGGGGTTTCCTTTTCTATTTATTAATTGGGTATCATGTGGGGTTGGTGTAATCATATACCCTTGTGAATACAGTTTTACCCAAATTTAATGAATATAATAATAAGTAGTAAACAAGGGGTCGGGAAGATGATAATGATCGCTTTTTATAGGTTACCCTTATTTTGTAAAGGATATATATCTTCTTAAAATCATTCCTATTAGTGGTATCTGATTGTACACCTGTATGATTTTTGAATCATAGAAACAAGAATTGTAATCTGATAAATAATGTATATTTAGTTAATTAAAAGGGTTTCCTTGAATCGACCTTGTTTTTCGATAAAATCTATTATATAAATTTGAATTAAAGCACGAGTGTTTTATGAATCAGAATAAACCTTTCCTTGTGGGTGTGGATGTGTGTTGTGTGTGGTCCCTTTCAGCCTTGTCTTTGTGCTATATGTGTAGTGATGTGGTTGGAAGTGTGGAAATGGGTATGGGGTAGTACTGGTATTGGGTTGGTATCTCAAAATGATATATTGGTTGATTTTGGAATGGATGAAATTGTTATATAGTGGGAATGCATCTTGGAAGTGGCCAGGTAGCGGGGTTTCAGGACTGGATTGTGTCATTTTCATGTATATTGGTGTGATGGGTGTGGTGTTGTGGTGTAGTGGGGATATTGGGTGTGGTTGTAATGATATATTTTAGGGATTTTACTTGTTTAGTGGAAGGATATGGAGGCATGCCTCTGATGAATGATGGTAGTAATGGTTGAATGTGTGTCCATGGTTGAATGGTTTAATGGGTGTGGTGTTGTGATGCATCTTGGTGTGATGGGTGACCATGATGGTAGATTTTTATTTGTTTTACTTAATGTGGTGTCTTTCATGTAGTGGGGATTCCGAGGATGGTTTATGTGGTATAATTTTAAAGAATGATGCTGTTAACTTGAATTGGGATTTCTCTCAGAGTTTCTAGAGACCGTTATTTTAATAATGGGAGTTAGAATGTATTCTTTTTTCCTTGGACCTTCTTTCTTTGTTGGGATTTGGCAGTGGTTGGTATGGTTTCTTCATCTTATAAAGTTTTTAGTTTTTTATAGTTTCCCAGGAAGGAATGGAATAAGTAAATGAAAAAGATTTATAATACATAATGATAATTGGTAAAATAAATTCGTTCGGGGTAGGTTTCGAGTTTTGACTTATAGTCAAGAGGTGTTCATTTATCAACTTACAGAAGTGACCATTGTTAGTGGTGGTACATGCATTTAGGATTGGAAATAATGGTTGTTTTGGTGGGGGATGGTTGTTGTTTTTAAAACCCATCGGTTGGTTTGACAGTATGGTGCATATATATATACACATCTAGTTTCTTGTGATTTATATATGAACCCCACCCATGTTGAGAACTATGTACCTAACACCCCCATTGTTATGGGGGAGGGTGTCCGTCCCAACATCCTAGTGAGAGTATGGTTGGTTGGTTATTGGATCTTCTCTGCTACCAATTATAGGAATTTTATTGTCCTGACTCTTTATGTATGTTGTGGTGTGGTTTTGAGTCCTAGGGGTCTGCGGGAGAGGTGTGCATCCCAAGTGTCTTTGGAATGAGTTGTGCGGTGGTTCCCAGGTGTCTTCAGAATGAGGTTGTGGTTTGTGTGGAAGGTGTTTTTTGGGAGAGTTATGACGTGGTATGGGGACCAAGTGTGTGTGGTTAATTTGTGAGAGTAGGGTTTTCGTAAGAGTGCGGTAGAATCAGATCATTCACAATTATGGATGAGAATATAACCACTGAGTTGTGGTGAGTGGAACACAAATATCAATGTTCCTTTTACATTACATTGATTGACTTGCATTATTTTTTGATCGTGTCTTGGTGAGGTTGGGGAGAATAGTATACCTTGTTAGGTTATTTAGAGTTTCTATTGTTTTCTCATAGCAGAATTAGTATGATTCTCCCAATTTTGCATGGGTGACTTTGTTTTTCCCATACGGAGTATAATTTTATTCCCACCATATGTATATAAAAATATTCTCAGGTTTCTAATTACATTACACAAACTGTTTTGGAAATTAATAGATCAAACATCTGGGATGGTTGTTTTTTCCCTACTTAGTTTATTTTTGGTACTTTTTTGTGGTTTTCTTGTATTTCTCATAGTTTTACTTTAAACAGTCATGTGGGATGGATTTTGGTTTCTTTATATATAAGTGTCATGGGGTTGTTTAAGGTTGATACATCATACATCCTTTTCATGGTTTCTATGAAAAGGGTAATCCCACTCATTATTTTAATATTTCTATACCCTTGTTGTTTGTCGCCACCCTAGGGCCTATTGGAGGTGAGAATCAGGGGTTAATTATATCACCTTCATCTTGAGGAATGAAGGTCTTGATATCTTGTTATTCCTTCCCTCATCGTGATGAATACTGGTTGGGAAATTATTTTATCAGAGATAATGGTTGAGAGACATCATTGTGTTTAGAGTTAGGCATAGTAAATATTGCATGGGTTGGTAAGGAAACATTGCTAGGTGATCTTCGTGTGCGACATAGGTTAGGGAATACCGACTAAGACACAACATTTTAGGTTACCCATGGTCCAATTCAAGGGGTCTGATATTACTGAGAAACCAAGTGAGGCTACACCGATTACAGGGTATAGACCCTAGGAAAGGTATATGGATCATGATTACTTGTGTTGTTGTTTTTTTAAGTGATTTCATGAACTTAAAAAAATAGATAATATAAATACTAAATAAATTCCATACTACTGGGTCTTATGAAATTATTATTTACCTTTATGATATGGAACCCAGTCCTCTTCCATGAGTGGCTCAAGAAGTAGAGGCTTAGAAGGACAATCCGGATGATAAATATTAGGTTAATCTAGAGGAGGAGGACAATCAATGGATGGAGATTCTTTGTTCTTTCCTTCAGAATATTCTAGGAATGTATGAGGGAATTTTCATAGACATGGATATGGAGAGTTGTCTTTGTGGAGCTGGTGATCACATTCAGCTTGATCGAGGATCTATTAGTTTACTAGGTTCCCCTAGTACTGATCTAGATGAGGAGAGTAATGGGTCAGTGGGGAATGCGTTACCACATAGAGATGAAGGAGACGAATGTTCTGTGGGATGAATTTGAGAAGGAGTTCCAGGAGGAATTCCTTTCGTCGACGATGAAGGATGAGAATCGACATGAGATACTCACCCTCTGATAAGAGAGTATGTTCGTACGAGTGTTGTGGATCGAGTTTAATGATGTCAGTCACTTTTCATCAGATCTCTTTCTAGATGAGGAGTATTGAGAATAATTCTTAGAGGAGGCCCTCTTCCCTTCCCTCTAGTATGTAGTTACTCCCATCACCCTACCAACATACTTAGAGGTTCATAAGAAGGATGAGGTGGTGTAAAGGATTCACTCCTAATGAGGTATACTGCAAGAGGGGAGCCAACTGAGTTCTTCAAAGGGGAAGGCTCTCACGAGTAGGTCTCTGACGTCAGAACCATCTAGGTTTCGGCAAGGAAGGAGCTGACCCCACTGGTATCAGTTCCAACCCATCTTCCCTCACTCCTTTCCCACAAGCATGGGGAAGTAGTGTTTTTCATGTGGGGGCCATGAGCACCATAAGATAAAGTACCAAATTAGAGATCATTATAGTGGAGGTTGGAAAGACATGTACCCATATTAATATCCGTTGCCAGTCGTCCATTTCAAAAGTTGGGAAAATAGGTTCTTACTCCACAAAGGGGAGATGGAGAAGGCATGGCCCGACCTCATGGTGTTCCTTTGATATCTTGACAAAGGCATGGCCGGGGAAGCAGTCGACTATAGAGTGGTAGAGGAGCTGATCGTGGTAAGTTTCACGCAAAAGAGGCTGCAACTCAAGTGGGGTTAGAGATCATTCTAGGCATGATTTGTGTGTTAAGTACTCCTAACTATGATTTTATTGATTTAGGATCTTCACACACCATTGAAGCACCTAGTCTAGCCCACGCTCAGTGAATATTCATAGAGTTAATTTCTATGCCCTTGGTGTGGAGTAAACCATTCAGAGGTCAGACTAGTTTGTTTGATATTTTCTTAGGATGTGTACTGATGTTCGGTTCACATCAGTCTAGCGAGGATCACTTTCTACTAAAGATTCATCCGTACGATGTAATTCATAGAATCAATTGTTTTTTTGGGTTTATTCTATTATCGACTAAATTTGGATAAGAGTTTTGTTTTCATAAATAAATGGCTAACATATAGCTTTCATTGTTGAGTTGAGCTGTCAAGTGGGATGCCGATGTATAGAGCCTCTTCATTCCCTATTGGTCGATCGGTCAGTGGAATCAATGGATGTGGAGATGGTGGGGGATCACATACATTTTGCAGAGTTCTTTTATGTTTTCCCATATGAGATCGTCACTCTACCCCTGTGATTAGACACTGAGTTTTTATAGACATGTAGATTTTTGATTCTTTGATTTCCATGGATCCTTATTGGATGGTGCCTTATGAGTTACAGTAGATGCAGATCCAGATTGATGATATGGGGATGAAGGGATTTATCCAACCTAGTGTTTCATTGTGATGTGCTCCGTTCTTTTTTTTTGAATAAGGGATATGGTTGTATGAGGCTATGTACAGAATATTAGAGGTTGAATCAGGTAATTACCAAGAACTGTTACCCTATCCCGAGGACATGTGATCTTTTAGACTAGCTAAGGGGATCAAGGTGGTTCTCTATAATAGATCTGTGGTCTGGATATCACAAAATTATCATGCAGGCGAATGATATCCTGAAGATTTCTTTTAGGTGTAGGTAAAAGAAATTCAGGTACATAGTCAAGTCATTCGGTGTTATGAATTCACCATCTTTGATAATAGGGATTATGAACTCCAAATTTCATGAGTTCCTAGACTGGTTCATCATTGCATTAATTATTGACATAAATATCTACTTGAAGTCATAGGAGGATCATAAGGATAATTTTAGGACTATCCTAGAGGTCCTCATCCACCCCCATATCTACAGAAGGATTTGCAAGTGAATGTTTGGACACAAGAGGTACACTTCCTTAGACATGTGGTGTCTCAACAGGGGGTAGTAGTGGTCTTGTCGAAGGTTTAGGCAGTTGTTTCTTAGGAAGCACTAAAAAATGTGGTAGAGGTTCATTGTTTTCTTGATCTATAAGTATACTATGAAAGATTAATTTACGATTTATCTTGATTATAATCTCTGTTTATGGATTTGATAAGAAAATACCAAGCTTTTGTGTAGAGGAAGTAGTGCCAGGTATAATTCTACTATCCGAAGGGGAAGTTGGTTAGTGCCCTAGTGATCAGGTTTCTAGAGGAAGGGGTGAAGTTCGAGGTGTTTTCAATCCTTCCCATCTTATATTAGGGTGTGTGCTGATACAACAATAGGTAGTGTTCTTTTATGGGTCTAGGTAGTTTTGTCCCCATGAACATAACTATTCCACCCATGATATGGAGCTTTATACAATCGTGTTCTCAATAAATCTATCGAAAAATTACCTCATTGAGAAATGATTTATGGTCTTCACAGATCACAAGAGATAGAATTACATCTTGTTCTAGTGAGACTTGAAATTTTGACATTAGAGTTTGATTGACATTCTATAGGATTATGATTTTGGAATATCCTACTCCCTAGGAATGGGGAATGTTGTGGCCGATTCTTTGAGAAGGAAATCATAGATATAAGTGGTTTATAAATCTATGATGGCTTAGATAGAAGTGGAGGAGTTGGAAACCATTCACTTATATGTAGAAATGGGAAAAATTAGAGGCTATATATTTCAGATGATGTTGAAGTAATATCTATGGAAGATAGTATATGAGTCTCATTGAGAAGACTAGAAGGCAGAGGTAATGTGTGATCGCTTTGGATGAGGAGATACTTTGAACGGGATGGTCAGAGGATGTTTTGAATCAGATGATCATCTGTGGGAAGCTATTTTTTCTCATGGCGATGCATGAGGGATTCCTTCATGAGTTTCAAAGATTGGCCCTAATAGTACACCTAAGAATTTCTAAGATGGATCATGTCCTAAGGAAATAGTTCTAGTGGAATGGGATGAAGTGAGTAGTGGCAGAGATTGTGGCAAAGTGCATAGTGTGATAGCAAGTTAAGGTTAACCAACCTATACCCATTGAAATGCTGCAACCCTTAGATGTCCCCAAGTGGAAGATGGATGACATCTTAATGTACATCAATTTAGGATTACCTAGGGATCTGGGATGATGTTGTGAAATCTTTTTAGTGGTGGTCCAGTTAATATAATCAGCCAACTTCTTATCTATTAATGTGTTTATCACAATAAATTCCTAAGCGTAGTGGTATGTTGATGAGGTGGTGTGCTTACATGGAGTTTCTAGATCCATCATATTAGATCCATACACAGGTTTTATGTCATGATTCTAGAGGTGATTGCATCATGCTTTTGGCACTCAGTTCCACCTCTGCACATCATTCCACCCACAGACGGATGGAAAGATAGAGGGGACCATCTATAATTGTGAGGACATGCTACAAGATTGCATCTTAGAATTTGGATGGTCTTAGTATGGATATTTTACCATTGTGGAGTTTTCATATAAAAATTTATATCACTCTTCCATTGGTATGACTATGTTCGAAGCTTTATACGAAGGACCATACAGTTCTCCATTGTGATGGACATAAGATGTGGAATCAGTTGTTCTTGGTCTAGAAGTTCTATATAGTATGAAAGAAAGGGTGAAACTTTTCCTAAGAGGATGAATATAGAGTAAGATAGGGAGAATTAATATGCAGATCTCGAGAGGATTTTCTTGAAGTTCATGGGAGGGGACCACATGTTCTTGAAGGTTTCCACTAGACGTGGGAAACAGAGGTTTGGCTGAGGGAGTTGGCTTACTCCCTGGTTCATTGGACCCCTCAAGGTGTTGAGATGAGCTCGAAAGGTGGAATACTATTTGTAGATACCACCATAGTTGTGAAGTATCCATGAAATCTATTATGTCTCCCACCTTCATCTATATCTCCATGATGACTACCCTAACATTGATTGTGGAGAGTTGGATATCATTGAGGATACAACGTTCATGGAGCAACTATTAGAGACACATGATCATCGAGAGAAGGTGCTGCGTGGATAGACTATTACCTTGGTTCATGTGTTGTAGTGGTATGGTGGCATGAAGGAGAGTACATGGGAGTGGGAGATGCATATCCATTCCCAGTACCCGGAGTTGCTTTTAGTTTTTCTTGTGTGTTTTTATTTGTGAGATAGTGATTCTTGGACCCTATTTTCAATGAGACGAGTTTCTTTTTAATTCTGTAATAGATAATGATTTAATAACACACGAAAAAGAGTGAAACTTGATTTCTAATTGAGACACATTAATTTAGATGCGATTAAACCAATCCCGGTGGGTCAGTATGGCCTACAGTAGATCGAATCTTGACATGGTGGAAGGAAATTATTTATTAAAGTGTTCTGAAAGTTGGAGTTTTTTTGGGTATCTTATGCGTGTTTGGGTTAGTATATGTGGAAGTAGGTTTCCTTGGATGTTATGGTTTCACTACAGTTTTTGAACAAAATAGGTTTGTTTATCATTGAGAGGTATCTCGAGGGGTGGTTGTTCAAAACCGTCTTTCCTCTAGGTTTGGTTTTGAATTATGGAGGAAGAGAATAGTATGACAGGTATATGATGTAATGTCCTAGACGTCCCCATTCCATTATTTTCTTAATATACATTTTATGGGGTGTTTTGGAGGTATCAGTGGATCATTTTAAGAGTTTTCCAAATTTCCAATTTTCCATCGGTGAGTTAGGCATCAACAGGTCGTGTAAGTAGATCATGTTGGTAGCACATCATCGTTGACTTAGGGCATCAGTGTCTTAGGGAATCAATAGGTCGAGGCATCGGTAGGTTGAGTCATTGTTCAGTCAAGGCATCCATATGTCTAGGTTTTGTTTGGTCGATGTGTTGGTAGGTTTGGAATCAGTGAGTGGCATCAGTGATTGTTTTCGTTGAGTCACATCGTTGTCTTAGTGTCGGTGGCTCTTTTGTTGGTGATTCAAGCATTGATGACTCACATAGGTGACTCAACCATCGATGATTCATTTCCTGTTTTTCCCAGTTTTTTCTTGTTTTAAACCTTTGAGGTTTTTATTGATGTTAAATGAGTTAAATATTAATTTTAATGAGTTTTTTGACAATTTCAAATGGTATTTATTTTCTAAAATCTATAATCCTTATTTGACTTTAAAACCATCTGGTCTTGATCATGATCTAGATTTAATACTCTGGAGAACAATTTTTCCGTTACATTTAAGATCTAGATTTTCCAAATCTGAAATCCCCTATTCAATTGTACCCTTTATCACTCTCATAGTACTCTGAGAACCATTATTCTCAATGGATTCATGCACTTGTGGTGTGGATGTCTGTCTGGTTTTCCCATGGATTCCTTCCTATTATTTTACACCCCTTATTTTTTACACAAGTAAGAATAGTTGATCTTCTGTTGCTCCAAGTTGGGATATCCATTGTCTCTATTTTAATTTGGTATCATGTGGTGTGGTTGTTCTCATGTACCCTTGTGAATACGGTTCGACTGAGATTAAAAGAAGATAATAATATGTAGTAAAAAATGATTTGGGAGGAAAATAATGATTCCTTCGTTTTATATGTTATACTTGTTTTGTATGGTCTATAAGACTTATAAAAATATAATACATTGGATCTCTCTATTTTTGCAATGGTATGAATTTGAAATCTTTTCTATAGAAATTGGAATCTCTTTAATCACATATATTTTGATAAATAAATGGATTCCTTAGCATCGAATCTATTCTATTATATCCATTGTTTTATCTAGTAGAATTGAACCATGAATATTTTCTAAATCAGAATAAAACATTCTTTTATGGTGTGGTTGTGGGTGGTTTTGTTCATCATTCTGTCTGTGTTGATGGTGTGGTGATGTGGCTGGGAGTGTTTTTGTGTGTATGGGATTATATGTAAGATGTGATGGTATCTTAGGCTGAGATATTAGTTGATTATGGAATGGATGGACTTGTTATGCAGTGGGAATGAATCTGGGAAATGGTTGGGAAACAAGGCTGTGGGAATGGGTTGTGTCATGCTCAAGTTTATGGGTGTACTGGGTATGGTGTTTTGGAGTAGTGAGACTACTGTGTGTGGTAGTAATGAGGTGTGTTGGTGGTTTTACTTGTTGAGAGTAAGGAAATGGAATCATGAATTTGAAGAATGATGGTGGTAGTGGTTGAATGGGTTTCTAAAAAAGGGTTGTGTTTAGTGGAACTGCAAGCTAGTTGATTTCTATTTTTTATGAATGTGGTGTCTTTATTGAAATATGGCTACTATAGATTGTTTAGGATGAATTTTTTGGAATAAGGATGGTGTTACCTTGTGTGGGTATTTCACCTAGAGTTTCAAGAGACCATTATTTTTTTAATGGGTGTTAAAAAGGGTTCTTTTACTTGGCCCTTCTTTGTTTGTTCGGCTTTGGAAGTGGATGGTATTATTGCTTCACATTATAATATTTTTAGTATTTTTTAGTTTCTAAGGTAGTTATGGAATAAATAAATGAATAAATTGATAACATAGAATGAAAATTGGATAAAAAAATTGGATGGATGCATGTTTCGAGTTGGGACAAGTAGTGAAGTGGTGTTTATATATCAACTTATGAAAGTGATCATCGTTCATCGTGGTACATAAATGTATGGTTGGTAGTAAGGGATGTTTTGGTGGCGGATGGTTATTTTTTTTAAACCCATAGGTTGGGATAAGTGTTTGGTACTTATATATATACATATAGTTCCTTGTGATTTCTATACGCACCCCACCCATGTTGTGCACTATGTGCAAAACACCCACATTTTTATAGGGGAGGGTGTCCTATCCCAATATCCCTATGTGAGGATGGATGGATGGTTATTGGATCTTATATGCTCCCTCTTATAGGCATTGGTATCCCTAGACTCTTTGGGAATGTTGTGGTTTCATTGTACGACCTAGGTGTCTACGAGTGAGGTGTTCCTACCATGTGTATTCGAGATATGGTATTGGTTTGTGGCCCATGTATTTGTAGGTGAGATATGATGTGGTATGTGTCCTAGGTGTGTGTAGTAAAGTTGTGATAGTGGGGCTTGTGGATGATCAAGGTAGCATCAGGACGTAAGCCATTAGGGATGAGTAGTTAACCAATGTAAAGTGGGGTGGGGTACCCATATATTTAAGTTCCTATTAATGTAATTTACTTGACTTATATTATTAGTTGAGCACATCTTGGTGAGGTTTGGGTGAATAGTATACCTTGTTAGGTGCATTTGAGTTTCTGTTGTTTTCTCATAGGGTCATATTATGCTTTTCCCGCTTTTTTCCCATGGGACATTAATTATTCCCTATAGATTATACTTGTATTCTCACCCTATATATATAAAACTATATTCAGGTTTCTAGGGAGATTAAATAGGCTGGATTGGAAGTTAATAGTTCTGATGCTAGTGACAGTTTCTATGTCACTAGTTAGTTTTTTGGTACATTTTATTTTTATTTTATTTATTATAGTTATACATTAAACATGAATTTGGGATGGATTTGGGTTTCATTATATATAGGTTTATTTGGGTTGTTTGAGGTTGATTCATCATTTATCCCGACCATGGTTACTATGAAAAGGATAATACCTCCCATTTTTTTGAGATTTCTATACCCAT
This sequence comes from Viscum album, assembly GCA_963277665.1. Classification (NCBI taxonomy): domain Eukaryota; kingdom Viridiplantae; phylum Streptophyta; class Magnoliopsida; order Santalales; family Viscaceae; genus Viscum; species Viscum album. The sequence continues at coordinate 492,353,719 of OY728148.1, read as the reverse complement.
GGTGTTGGTCACCACCCTAGGGCCGATTGGAGGTGGGAGTCAAGGGGCTATTATATCTCTATCATCTTGAGGAAAGAAGGTCTCACTATCTTGTTATCCCAACCCTCATATTGAAGAAGGAGGGTCATGATATATTATTTCCCCAAATAATGTAGCTTATTGTTTCACATTCCAAATATATGTATAAATTAATATCCTTTAAAATGTTATGAAATATTCATTCTTATAGGGATAAATATTAGGTTGTTAGATATATTAGTTAAATCCAATTATCTAATAATTCCAGCTGAAACCATCATATCACTAACCAACTTCATGGTCACCAATAATATCCCATTAAAATTACTTATAATTATGTCAACATCAGTAAAACATTTGGGGTAATATTTCCCAAGTCACTAGTTCTGAATAATAAAATCTTAGAACCAAATCACTTTTCATCATTATTGGAGTCATCCATTTTATGCTTCCATCTCCATAAATATGTGGTACTCCAGTAAAATCCTTATATATCTCATAGTTCTTATTACTATAATATTATTGACAAAAAACTCCAATAACACAATTCTTGAATTCCAATAGAGGTTTATTAATCACTCCTCTTAATTTTTGGTAGTAGTATCAGATAGACTATGATTCATTATCCTTTTTTTGGGTATATTCCACTAATGCTTGAGACATTTATTTTCATAGTGTCCTCTCTCCTTACAGTTGAATAATTTTACACTGGAATTCATTTTCGTACCCTTTAATCACAAGTATGATTTCCTTTCCCTATAAAAATCTATAAAACTACCATTACTTCTATTTATATACTATAGTGTTTATTTCTACATTTATCAAATTTTGGAAAATACATATTTCAATGATTTCATGTGTCCAACATTTTCCTAGATGTAATCTTTTTCTTTTTCTTCCATTAAAATCAATAATATTAAGTTAATTATTTCCTTGAATCTTTATAACATGATACAATATATTCATATGATGATAATAATTAGGATACATGTTTCCTTAGAATGAATGAAATAAGACAATGAAGAATTTGATCCTACTTACTTTGTGGATCATGTGAATTTGTGATATTCATATTCCTTCCTTGAGGTAATATTTATAAATATTGGCATACACTAGATTAGATCATAACCTTATAAAAAATAATGTATAATCCCAACACTAGTGAAATAAATAACATAAATTGGAAAATTTATGCACAATTAATCTCATAAACCAGGTTTGTTTGGGTTGTTTTTTATAGGTATCATCAATGTATATCCAAGGGTTATGTTACATAATATAGGATTTCCTAAATATAGTTCCCTATGTTTCTACTAAAAATTCTATCATTCCAACTGTAAAGACCCCGACCCCAGTAGTACGGATCTGATGCCCTAATTTATTACATTTGTATGATTATATGGAATAACATATTGAAGGGGAAAATTGTGTAGTTTTCAAGGAAAAGTAGATACATATTTTAAATTCAAATTATATTTGATTCATAAAATAAAAAATTTATTATCATGGAGTGTACTGTTATTCCCCTTAGTGTGACCCTTCAAATAAATCAGAATAAACTTCTTAAAAACCAATGAACATATAAAATTCATTAAAGAGGTTATTTTAGATGCTAAACAAGGGTAACCATACAACATAAGATAACATAAATAAAAAACAATAATTCAATGTTAATAACAAAAAAACATTCCATTAAAACATAATCTTAATCATAATATAGAGTGAATAATAACTAATAAAATAATTTCATATAAATAATCAAAAAAAATAAAACATAACCATGGATGAGTTACTAGTTAAATAAAAATATGGATATTATATTAATAATAGAGTAATGAGGTAATACATAATATGAAATTTCAAAAATATACCATCAATTCCGGGTCTAATAAGTCTGCATAAATGGGTAAGGACTTAGTAAAAATCCCTATCTAGTTTGTCTCATGAGCCCTACCGATGCTTTGACGGGCTATAGAGGGCCCAAAATGACACTTACAAAGACTAATGAATTTATCAAATGAAAAGGGTGAAACATGATCAACATTTATATTTATATTGAAACTTCTATTTGAAATGAAAATAATTTTCCCAATCAGTTAACCTAATCATAAACTATCCAGAGTAATATGAAAGACTGTATCAAGATAGTATATCCCCAGTAAAAGTTATCATAAACTATTTAGTAAAAATATGGTGTATGGTATCATAATATCTCAACCTCAATTAAGAATAATATCCAACATAGGGTGTTTACATAGATGAAAATAATATAACTAAATTGTTAAAAATTTCTAAAGAAAAATACCCTTTTTTACATTGAATCATTTATTTTAAAAACTATACAATTATAAAAGTAAAAATTTCATTTTATAATAATATTTTAAAATTTTAAATTATTTTTAATAAATTATGGTTTCATGACCTTTGTAAAATCTTCTCATTTGGGGTATGAAAAAACATTCCATTTGAATTATGCAAAAATAAAATTTTAAGAGTACTATTAAAATAATATATGAGTATTAACAAAATGTATCAATTATGTGTATTAGTTGTAAATCCACATAAAATAAGTGATAAAAAACATAATATAATAAAAATTTATTTCACACATTATAATAGCATGACATAATAAATCGAGTATAATTTGAACCCAAAAATTAAAATTATGTTAAAAATTCTCATACTACTATTCAAACAGTCAAACCGTGTGCCCTATAAAATTAATGACCATCAAGTGAAACATTAAATACCTTGTATATAAATAGATTAATGATATTATTGAACACGTTTTTGTATAAAATACCACAAAAAAATAATTGGTGAATAAGTATTTTCTCACCAAAATAAAAGTGAGATGAGAAACAATAAAATTATGTTCAAAAGTGTAATCAACTCTTACATAATGCCAATGAAAATAAAATTAGATTCAATAATTACTTATTTAATAAGAAAAATAAACATATATTTGATTTTATATTATTCTCATACATTCATTTTATCACAATTTTGATGAGTTATGGAGTTCAATTTCAACATTTTTGGAGTATTTATTTCATAGTTTTATGGTCTGTTCTATTGTATAAAATTATGATAGTTCTTATAAAATGGGAATAAAACCCTAGAAGTGGAATGAAAAGGGATTAATATAAAATAATTATTTTATATTTTCCAACATATGGTTTTGTTTTACGGTATGAGGAAGAATCATTTGATAAAATGTTAATGAGAATCGTTTAGTTTATTTTTGTGGGTTTTTGATCATAATGAACTAGTTGAGTTTAATTATTTAATATTATGTATTTATATTTTTTATAGAAAATAATATGACATTTAATATGTATATTAAAATAATATTTAACCATAACAATGGTTTTATGACCTCCCTTTTATGGTTTTGATGGTAAATAAAAACTCATCATCTACAAAGGCGGTGAATCGACACATCATGAATGATGTTTCATATAATAAATAAATGGAGAAGATAAGTGATTTGATGATACATATTAAAATAAAATAATAAAATAATAATATACATATATATATATATATATATGATACGAGTGTTACCAGGAAAATTTAGATTGGGTATGTGAGGAGAGGATAATGAATGAAATGAAATTAAAAGAGATAGGAGGAGGCTTTTACCTATTGAATATCGTCTCATTGAGGACGTCCATAAGAAACTTGTAATGGGAATTATTGTAAGATTATAAGGTATTTGACATGTTTTATAATATTTTAAAGGGAAAATTTTAGATTTTATAGAATATACAAGGCTTTGGTTGTGTACGGATAAGGGGTGGTATTTATAGGGAGATGAGAGGGGTGTTCTGATTATTTTTATCATTAGTTTATTATTTTGGATCTAGATACCGAATAGTGACGATTCTTATCACTAATTATAATAAATAAACCATGTTAGTTATAAATAATACGTTCTTACCTCATCCATATATCCTCCATGACTCTATAATTCATTTATTTACTTGTACTTTTAAATACCATAAATTACTGTATTTCATTATTCACAGAGAATTCAACTATTTTATAAAAATACCAAAAAATAACAGAAATATTTTTAAACAATGAAATTTATTAAATAGACTCAATTTGATTAAAATAGTTTCTTAAATTTTATTAATTTAATTTTTAATTAAAATCACCCTTTATTTTTTTGTTTCATTAATAATATAATTATTGAATCATCATTGTATTATTATTCGAGGTAACTATGTTCTCACTAAAAAGTAAAAATAAAATACCATAATTTAGTATATTCTTATAGATTTAAAAGTAATACCTATTGATTAATATATATTAATAATTGCTCCATATTAAAAACAATATGGTTATAGAAATATGAATGTGACTTTTGAAATTTTACTTAATTTAAATAATATCAAATCATTTTTATTAACAATTGTCCATTAAATAAATCAAATTAAAGACATTTCAATTAAGGATAGAGTATATATCATAGAATTAAATTTTGTAAAATTTTAGGGTAATTTTCTAATCTTTATTATATTATTATTATCCTAACTTTTTTAATTTACTCTTTAGCTATGGCAATGAAAATTACCAAAGTTATTATACCTATTGAAAAAAATAAAAGGAGAATAATTAATAAATATAGAACATATAATTAAAAATATGGAATTATTTTTTTATAAATTAAAAACACTTAATTGGAAGAATTTAAATTAAAATTAAACTGATAAAACAAAACATAAAATAATTTTCTTGAAAAATCTTTTGAAGTCAAAAATGTAGTTATACCAAAATTATGTAAAATGATGATTAAAATGAAATAAATTAGAATATTTATCACTATGTTTTATTTAATATAATTTTCTTCCAAATTTGAATCATAAATAGACCTTTAATATAATAAAATTTACAATTTTATAAGAATCAATGTTATTCACTATTCACAAAAAATAAATATATTCAGAAAAATATAGAAAAATCATACTAAACTAAAAATTTTATTTATGTTTTTAAATAATGTTTTTATTTACAAATAAAACTTATGAATTTATCAAAATTTATATTTTAAATATGTGTACCATCAAATTTCGGTAAAATTTCTAATTAGAATATATATGTTTTTATACTTAAAACTGGATCTATTATTATCATAAAGATATCTAACATATTAGTTGAATTTAAAAACATTTTATTGAATATGTAACATATAAATATTATTATGATCTTTCACTAATAGAGATTAATTTATTTTGGTAAGATAAAAATCCATATTGGTTATAAAATTAGTTTTTTATAAAAACACATCCTTTATCTTTAATTGGTCTTTATTTTAATTTATAATTAATTGGTAACCAATGAATTAATTTTATAAAAATTATTAAACTATATATTCATAATTTAATTAATATCATTCATTACCACCATTCTAATTTCTAGGTGATAACTATCACAATTAAATAATCATATTTAATGATTTCATAAAGCTTGATGTTCTATGTAACGTAAGCTATCGAAGATGTTAAATATAAAATGAGAAATATCAAAAAATATTATGTTGATACTTTATGAATTATATTCATATGACTATATAAAATCTGGTTATATAATAATATATAATATACCCTTATTCTAGTGCATATCCAACATGATTATCTTTCAGTATAACATCCAAATTTAAAATTATTTATCTTTTGGAGAAACATTAGCTCCAAAATATAATTCTAATTTTGATCATGTTATTCAATATATATAAAATTCAAAAAAAATTAGAACCTCTATCCGTTTATATTCAAAAAATTACACCCACAACAATGCTTTCCGTTACTAGGATTACCCACGTTCCATTTTTTCATCCATTCACAATATATCATTAAAGATATCACCTCATTCATATACATTTCTATAGATATGAGAACTATTATGAACCATCAAACCATTAAAATATAACTTGAAACACTAAAACATCATCATGTTCATTCTCCGTGGACGTAGCCTATTGTGGGTTAACCATGTATAATATTTATGTCCTCACATTATTTTATTCTGAATTATAAGTTTTATAGTATTTATTTTTGTGATAATTTTTTTATTTTCTTTTTATGGGTTGTTACTCTATGGGTGTTATTTATCATTATTATATTCATCCTTATAATCATCTCCATGATCCATAGACTTCCATTTTCTAGGTTTTTTCATTGCCTTATGAACATTTTAATTAAATATGACATAATATTTCCTTTATAATATTTCTTTTATCATGCATTTGTGTTTTAAAAGATAAAGGTTTTTGATATTAATACCTCATTATAATTATATTAATTTAGTATAATTCTTTATTATAATATTGATGGATTTTATTTTGGGTGTGATTAATTGGGTTCAAAATCTCATACTATGAAAATTTCATGACTCTCTACCCTCTCACATAATAAGTGAGTTTACACTAATAGTATAATGTGTATATTTCTTGTAGTATAGTAAAATTATTTAGGTATAGAAAATAATTTGAAAGGAAAAGAAAACCAAATGTTATAATAATTTAACAAAATTTATTACTCTCATTTGTACCAATTTATATATTCTCAATTTCTTATTAGATTATAAAAGCTCTTAATGCACAATTTACAAGAATATATTCAAGTAAATCATCATATTCATCAAAAGAATTTTATTCTAGACCTAGGGTATTGTTATATTTCATTCACACCGTATTGGGATTAGTTTAGTCATGATGTTCAGGGTTATGAGAAATATCAATAGTACTATTTATGTCTAGAAATTGATTTAGTTTACATTAATGGGGAAATAAATTTTCTGTTAAAAATTAATTTTAATGAGTGTGGAGCTCGCATAGAATTTTTTATTACATAAACTTTATTTTTTACCTTTAATAAACTATTAATGTTTTTTTTCTGATTTTTCGAAATAGGTTTTTCGAAAACAACATGGATAAACAGAAAGTTGATATACTTTATGAAATATTTTCATCCAGTATGTTTTCATAACCTTACACTATATCTTTTTTGTAGAATTTGAGTCATTTTTAAGAAACTTCATTAGATGTATAAGAATTTGAGTTATCAAATCCACATATCTGTAACTAAGTTGACCTATGATCTGACATACTATATTAAGTGTAAAAAATAGAAGAGTATGTGTATGATATATAATATTATCTACTAATCATTTCCACTTAAATTTCATTATGGTGTGTTATTCATGTCTTCATTCAAGAATAAGTTTATTTTTTCATTCATTAATATATATATATATAATCAAAGACATATATGAGAAGAAATAATTCTTGTAATGTTTCAAATTTTATTTCACCTCTCATTATTTTTACTAGTTCGATATATTTGATATGACCTATAACTGTAGTTTCTACACATATATCAAGTTTTATAAATCAAATTTTCTCATTATTACTTGAGAAAATGACTTTTTTCTTTAAAAAATGCTTTTCTCATTAGTTTTTTTCTTTTTTAAATTACACTTTATTTTTTCATCTTTATAGGGAGATATGTCTTAACTGAGAAGATTCGTAAAAATATTCATGATCACTAGTGATATGTTGTGGAGGATAGAAATATATTGTTTTGGTGTTGAACCTATTTATTTGAAAACATGTAAAACCATCTTGAGGAATGATTTTTTTAATCCATCCTTTTGAATTATTTGGAGAGGTATATCAAGTATATCCTTCCCTTATTATAAAAGTAATTTTAGTTAACCTTTAGGTTATTTTTGGTATTATGGAACTGTTTCCTAGGAAAGGGAGTCAATTATAGATTATTTAGAAGCCATGTTTTATATTGAGTGTTAGTTCAATCATTAAATGATTTTTATTTCTTTATAAATTTTGGGGAATGTGCATTCATTGATTATAAATAAATTTTATGGATGAAGGTGTTCATGATTTTATGTTTTATTGATATGTATTCTCCTTAGATAATGGATAAAAAATAAAATGGATATTTATTATTATTATATTTATGTTTATCATATTCCATCACAATTATATTCATACTAAACTAATTATTAACTCACTATAAATTTTTCTATTGTCTCACACATGTGTTGTCCAGTTTTATTATAAATGATTGCATTATAGGAAATGTTTTTTTTGTAATAGTTTTTTATTTATATAAATTTTCAATTTTTTTTATTTATATTTAATGTGACATGGAATGTTTCCTTAATTTTTTCTCTCTCGCACGAAATCTAAAATATCTACCAAAGTAAAATGTTATATTTTTCCGTATTAACAATTATCAAAACCTTAATGGTCCTGGAATTTGTAGACCATTAATTTTCTTATTTTAGGTGTTAGTGTTGTTAGGAAAAGGATAAAAGAATATAAGTGCTTTTGAAGCTGAAATTTCAGTTGAAATGGAAGCATCATGGAATGACCATCAATTTTTCTCTATGAGGAGTCAGTTGGAAGAAAGCGTAGTTCTAGAGTCTTGTGTGTTTTTATATGACAATCATTTTTTGGAATATATTGTATTTTTTCTTACTTATCATGTGACCCTTACATATCCCCTGTATATTTTATATTAAATAAACCTTTCATAACCCTATATATTTTAGAGTAATCCACGCACACGATTCTCGGGAGGTACACATAGAGGCCACCAACATAGCGTAACCCATAAATTTCAATAGAAATGTCTTCTATATTATATATTATGTTAAAGGAACAAATTTTATATTTAAAAAATATATTGTGTATGATGTGACGATAACTATTATTTGTTGAGAATTTAGAAATATATCCCAATAAAACTATGATTTGTAATGGTTAGTTGTATGATGTTGAAGAGTTACAAGAGAAGTGAAAGTGTAACTCAGCAGAAAACCTTCAGATACTAGTGTAATCCCTTTGTAAGGATTTTTTTGCAATGTGGACACTTTGGATTTGGATATGTTTTATATTTATGGTTTTTCTATCATGATTATTAATATGCGAAGATGATTTTGTTACAATGTGAGTGGTCTGTTGGGATGTTTTTTTGTGGAATGGAGATGTCTCACAACTTTAGGTGTGGGACATTATAGTTTATTTAAGTGATGTATTGATGATAATGATAGGATATGGAAAAATGGGTGTGAATTGAAACATGGAGTTCATTCAAATATCAATTTTAATATGGTTTTTATAATGAAATTTAAGGGAAATTTTAGGATGATCGCAAAATGATATTTAGGGATTCATTTGAATCTGAACCATTTTCCATGATTCTTAACATTGTATCATGATTCGTATGTTTCACAGATTTATTATAATTTTTTTGTCTAATTTACATTTATTCATTCAACTTATCTCAAAACATAGGTCATCATGGGGATTTTTGTGATTTTAGATGCCTAAGGCTAATACATAGGCCTTGGATTTATATTGTTGCTTTTATGTTGAATTGAGGTTCTCTATCAAGAAAAAATTATATTTGTACAATAAAAGAATATGTATTAATAAAAGTTCAAATTATACTGGATAAAATTATTTCTAGATAAATTTTCTTGTCACTAAATTTTCTATAAAAACTCATAAAATAGTTATTGTGTTAGATAAAATACTTCGTTTGAAATTATAATAACACCAAAAGATAATATATATATGTTTGTTAAAAATTTTAACAAAATATTCATAAGAATTATTAATCAAATTAAAATATTATTATAAAAATATATCATTCTATCAGTAATATTATTAGTAATATTATCTGAATGACCAAACAATAATATATATCTGTAAATTATTTCTTTATGTAAAACAATATTGAAGGGTATTCTAATATTTATTTTTAATAATTTATATAATATTTATTAATCTTACCATTTATAATATATTTATTAAATAATTATTATAAAATTATATTACATGAAAATCAATCAATTCAAGGTTTTTTTTTTATTTTTTCAAACATAATTTAAAAACATGTCTATCTCCAATATGTTTATCTCAAACATCAAGTTTCACATTCAAAGTTCACAATAGTGATGAGATCCATGCATATAAGAAGTAACATTTCTCATAGGTCCCTTTTCCTTGATTTTTTACTTGTGGTTGGAAGTAGGCACCTGTGATATGGTTTCCACTATCATTTTCCACCAATTATGTCACATTCTTTATGTTTATTACAGGACCCCTTTTTTGAAATATACTTCTGGATAAAAGAATATCACTATGAAAAAATTATCACTAATGCAGTTTACCACTTATGTAATCAATTTCACAACCATAGACTTGTGGATAGATTTGGTTTATTTAATATATCACATGGGAAACAAAAACAAGATTCATATAAATAATCAATTAGACAAAATCGAGTTCATTTCAATGAATTATTATAGAAAATTAAAATAGGTTCTATAAAAATACAATATGGTCCATTATGAATCACAAATATTATAACAAAATTATAATAATAGTTTTGATTAGTATAATTTGTTTTATTAGTGTAGGTATATTTCGAAATTGAGTTTTTACAACATGGTGAAAAATTATTCATTGGAATGATAAATAAATATATACAGTTTTAGTGACATTCTCATGGGAGAATCTATTTTTTTATATGATACCATTATAATCTATCATCTATCGGATTTGGGATCATTTTCATGTGTGTTAGTGGTACACCATAATGTATGTGTGATGAAGCCATTCTAATATTTACTTTAGAAGAATCATAGAATAACACAGTCATATCAGGCCGCAACATTCCGTCCACCTCCGGTAGAAGGTCCACTAGGATACACCAGCAAAAAAAAATTAAATATCAATCCACCCCTTTATGTGAGTTGTAAAAAGGTTTTGTTTAGTACAATAAAATGTCTAATAGAGATACTATATGAATAATCCATAAACTAGGTAGTGGGAATGAATTGGGTATTGGGAATGATTGGAAATGGGAAATGGGAAATGTGAATACATAGGAAATGGGTGTGAAATATGAAATCAGAATGAATTGGTTAATGGAAAATAGGCTATAATAGCAAAATAATTTTTGGTTTGTCTAACATTATAAATGTAATCTATTCGGTAGAATACATTTCACATAACACAGAATTTAAACGAACCGTGATATAATCTTATTTTAACCTGAAAATATTCACCAGGATTTTGGAATGGAGAGAATGATTATGATTAAATACGTAATAAGAAAACATTTTTCACATGTTTACCAAATAAATTCATTCATTACCAATTAATTACAAATGAAAATCAAAACCATTTGAACATAAAGGATTTGTTTTTAATAAAAACTATTTTTATTCCCATAATTGAATATTATCTTAAAAAAATAAATTAATAAATTTTAGGGAATGATATTAATAAATTTAATAATTAATATATTAAAGAAAATAGTATTAAATTCAACCAATAAGTTCAATAGGATTAATATAAGAATAAATCCAATTTTAACCAAAAAAATTATACTATTCTAAAATTAAATTTTTTCCACATTTAACGGAACACCTATTTTAAAAATAAATTTTTAAATAAATACAATTTATTTTCTGAAAAAATAAAATGTTTGTTTTAATGTTTAATATCAAAATTACATTAGGGTTAAATTATTTTATTTTTTTGAGAATTTTCATATTTTGATGAATAATAAACAATAAGGAATGTCAATTGAAAACTAGATTTTCGTCTAATTAATTTATTAGGTAAAATTATACTATAAATTTTATTAATATTTCCCATTTTTAATTTTTAAATATATTAAAAAAAATTGGTTATTTAAATCATTTTCATATTGCATTTGGATATGAAAAAATTTAAAAATATTGAATATATTATCTATAAAAACCATATCTATCGTCTTGTCCCTGGGATTAATTTTGATCTACCATTACCAATTATGTCATTTTTTTGATAAAATGTGTTTTATATTTAGACTCAGATGGTATATATTTTTTTTGAAGGTAATTTTTATTTAATGAATAAAATTATCGTGGTAATAAAATATTTACTATAGTAAATGTAAAATAATGAAATAAGTTAATGTTAAAAGAGGTTTACAATATATTAAAAAGTATTTAATGTTTTTTGATGTTTTTATTGAAATTAAAAATCCTTTAAGACATTGATTATAATTAAAATTAATGGAAATAAATTCCACCTCAATGTGGTTGGCTTATAAAGTAAAATAATCATTATTTAATCACATGAAATAATCTCTCCTAAAGTATAAATACCACCCCATTTATCCTTAAAATACTTGACTCTATATAAATATCTTCTAAAAACTATCATATCATCTCTACCATTTTCCATGTTCTACTGGCCCAAATTATGTTGATTAATCGCCATTGTGAATATGGATTTTGTTGGTTTTCCAATACCCCCATCATGACTGGTCATAAAAAAATTATTCTTGATAAATAAGATCTAAATTACTATATTATAGCTTATTTAATGGTCATAATCAAATAAATAGAAATAATATTAAATAAAATGAAACTCGTTCATCATTTCTGGAAAAACAGCCAAAAACAAACTAAACATTTATCAGTAATATTTTCTGAAATGAATCAACCTCATGTATGAAAAATGATAATAAATGGAAGAATTAAACTTTATATAAGTTGTTTAATACCATTTAATTTAACTTATAATGTATTATTTCCATTGTAAAATAAAATCCATAACTATTAAAAATTAACCATTATTTTAACCATGAAACCAAAGCATATGAAACACTAAAAACAATGCAATATTATTAATGAATGGGTGGAAAGATGTTATAAAATTATCATATAAGGTATTATAAATATGAATATAGTTATTTAAATAATTAATAACAATATTTGAACTATTATGATAGAGGTTAAATATAACTAAACTGAAGGTAAGCATGGTGTAATGGTTTCCTCATCTCACTTTTACTTCTATGAGTTATATGCCTTATTCGCCAATTTTTCTGTGTGGTGTATATATAATAAAATTAAATATATCATATAATAAATATATTTATATTAATGGTATTAATTTTTTTTTATAATAATACTCTTATGGGGTATATTATTTGAATGATTATAACTGCAAAGGGATTTCGTTAATTCAATTTCAATTAATTGGTTTAATCTCCTAATTCATTGATTGTGTCATGATAAGATTATATGTGAAATTAATTTTTACATGATTTTTTGGTATTTAAAAATTTTATATTTTTATATATAGTGTATAAAAATAATCCACTCATTTCATTAATTTTTACTTCAATGGTATGTCCTTTAGAAGGGTTTTGTCTTCTCATATTTACTTCTATGAGATATATGACTTGTTCACTATATATTTCTTGTGTGTGGTGTATCTATATTTCAATATTATATATGATATCATGAATCAAATAATATTAATAGTATTAAATATTTTATTTTATAATTTTTATTTTTATGGGGAATACGATTCATCTAATTATAAATTGGGAAGGGATTTCTAAACTCAATTTTCATTCATTGGGTTAAAATTCTGCTTCATTGATTATATAATGCTATAATTATGTGTGAAATGGATTTTTATTGTATTATGTTGTATTTAAATTTTTTTATATGGATTTAATGTTGATAAACATAGTCTATTAATTTTATTATATCCTATCTCATATTTCATTTTATACATATGATGTTTACATTAAAAGTTATTTGATTAATTTTTGAAATTTTGATAAATTCATATCATTTAATTAGTGAAAATATTTTATGGTATGAAACCGTATTTATGAATTAAATATATTATTTGATATATGTATAATTTTTTTTGATTTGAAATACATCGATTCCGTACTGGTTAATGTAAGCCCCTAGATTCATCAGTAGTCTCATGATACAAATTAGTTGGCGAAATCCGATGGGGTTTTACCCACAAACTTAAACAATCATGAGGATTTATCTGGAGAAAAACTATCAAGAAGATATATCATGATTGTTAAAACATTTTACATTATGAATTCCATCATTATATTTTTTCCATGTGGTTAAACAATTAGTTAGAATATACATGGTAATGTTCCAAGATCATATGATTATTTATATGGAATTTTTGGTAATTTTTCTACTCCCACCATTTTATTATCTATTTATTTATTAATAGAATGTGTGATTAGTTATTTACATATACATTTTAGTAGTTCATAGTTAATTATGATAAATTCCACTATATTTAACCATGAATTTGCAGTTGATCTCACCCTTATTTTTTTTACTTTCCCAGGAAAATGGGGAATAAAACTTGAATGAGGTTTCAAGGATGCGATTTATTATATTTTTTAATGTAATATGTTTTATCTTTTATTCCCATTGTAAATAGGAATCTAGTGTGTAACATAGTTTTCTTTAATTGTTAAACTACTCAATACTTTTAGTTTAAATTCTTTGGTATCATTAAAATGTAATAGATTAAGTAACTGACTCTGTGATACTAAGGGTTTGGGTCATTGAAGTAGGTATTAGAGTAAGTTTAGTAGAAACATTGGGAAATATATTTAGGAAAACATATATTATTGAATATAACTATATAAATGGCATTTATGATAAGCTTATGCGTAGTATATTAACCTATAGATTTGGTAATGATAATGGATAACAAAGGTAAAATATATGTTCTCACAGATTGAGAATAATTTTCCATTAATTATTTATCATGTATTTGATTATCCATGACTATATATAACTAGTGGTGCTCACTTTGTGATTTCTGGTTTTGGTAAATGGATATAAATTGAAGGAATTGGGTAAATATTCAATGGAAAAAGAAATTTGTTAATGAGAAATAAAATGGTATGATGATTTGGGTAAAGGATATTGTGATTGTGATATATGATTAACAACTTTCACCCAAAAAATGTCTCAAACTCACCAAAGAAGAGACTAATAATGTTTATTGAGATATCATGTGGTAGAAACCTTATATGAATGAATATTAAGAATCCAATATGTCAGGAATGTGAGAAGAAACATCCAAGTGGCCGTGTTAGGGGATCAGAAATATGTTTTGGGTTTGGAGGACATATAACAAGTAATTTGAAGTAAAAAAAAAGAAAAATTCGGGTTAATGAGATTGGATGATAATAATAGTATCCCTAAGGTATAATTAATTATTCAATGTTTTAAATGTGTACAAATAATCTATTTCATCTGAGGTTAAATTAATAAATAGAATTATCATTATGTTATGAGTAATGGTTAGACTATTGATGATGAAGATACTATAAATGAAATATAAGAGGAATTAGTTATTAAGAAAAGTTATTGTTTAAGAATGAAGCTGAATTATTAAAGTACCAATGCATTTGGATTCAATAATTATGTTCAAAATTTATTTTTTATCATTATAAGAATAATTATATATACAAGAACTTCACTACATGTACTTATTCAATAACGATTTGGAAGCTTGTGATGAAAAAGACTAGTAACCAACAGAAATGATTCTATAGTAATTTTATCTTTTGGAAAACACTTGATTTGGGGAAGATAACAATAAAGTGTGCTTAATTTTGAGATAAAAATGATAAAGATATATTTATATGATAATTTTGGTCACCATGAAATTGGATAGTGATTTTTTGGTTTCTGTTAACATTTCTGGATTAACTAAATGTTTTGAATAAAGGAATATATTCAACAACGTGAGATTTTATTTTTAGAATAATGCATTTTTTCATTAAGGTTTAAAGATGTAAAATTTATTCACAAATTTTATATTTAAAATTTATCACAACATTGTGTTGTTTAGAGAAAATCTAATGTTATATAGATTTTGAAAATTTAACAAATTTCCTTATAAATTTTTGGTCTTTGAATTTGGAATGATATATTTTAGATGTGTCTTAAAATTAACAACTTATGTAATATATTAAGATGGATATTGAATATTATTTTTTGAGGATAAAGTATTATTTATTATATTGGATATCTTATGATAACCATTTTTTTTATTAATTATTCAAATTTCGAAGGAATGACTTGTGGATCTTATTATTCATCAAATTTCTTTAGGTACAAACATTTTCATCATTGTGAACATTCATTTCCTGGCATAAGAGATGAAGTGAAAATAGATCGAATCATAATAAAATGATTAGATAATTCTTGTGAAATGGAATGAAATCAAGAATGTTTATTCAATAATATACATATCTGGATAGAAAAATAACTCCTCAACTGAAGAAAAAGTATTTTGGAATAAGAACATCACTCATTTACATTTATTTTTGATAAGTCAATGGTATTTTAACCAATAACATATTTATGGTTCTATGATGGTTATGTTACTATGGACCATATTCTCTATCACACTATATCATAACATGATATTTATATTTATCATCAATTTCAAGGGTTTTACTTCCCACTATTTTTATCCTTTTCAAAATCCTAATTTTCTTGCGACCTTTTTTTCTACCCCTATTATTAATAGGATGTTATATTCTCCATATTTACAATGTGGGTTTCCCACAATCAAAATTTCAAGTAAGAACCTTTTATTTTCAAAGTCAAATTTTAGATTGTGAGAATGAAATTTATTGACAGGGTAATATAACATAGCCTGATCTTAGGGTATGTCACTTTTTTAAAATTTAATCTCTTTGATAATATATGTTTCATTAAGCACCATGCTTTAACAAACCATGATATACTATAATTTTAACATGGCCATTATCACCAAGAAATTAGAATGGCAGGAATGCATGATATTAACAAAATTATGAAAATATTTTTATCACTAGTTTATAAAATGAATTAATTGGTTAAAAATTTAATTCAAATTAAAATAAAAACCAATTGAACGTAAATGATGTGTTTATAATAAAAAAACTCCCTTAATGAAGTGTTATTTTAATGAATTATTTTAATCACTATTAATGATAGTTATTAATTAAATTTATAAGTTATATATTCAATCAACTATTTTTAAATTCATCAAATAAACATTAATGTCTTAATATTATAATTAATCTAATTTTAAGTATTAAAGATATATTTTTTTAAAAGGGAATGTTTCCTCCTTTTACTAGTACACCTTCTGACAACACTGCTATTATTACACAGAAAACATAATTTATTACATAAAACCTTCACTTTACAAAACATAGATGATTGAGAGGTCTAGTGATTTTTGGTATTAGTAACATTACATAACAACTTAAAACATAAAATATAACATCTTATTGAAAACATTCATTATATGACCCCTACAATACCTTGTACATAGCATTGAATGGGATTACCTGAGAACATGCATAAAAAATGGTGAGATATAAAGCCCAGTAAGGGAGTAAAAAAGCATAATCTGAATATTACAATACATGTTAGTCAATAGGCATATAAATAGAGAACAAAAGAAACATAAAAATAAAGTCATGATAAAACATGATAAACATAACATGGAGATGTGGCAACAACATTTAACATTATATTAGCATGATCCAAGTCTTATTGATCATGGTTGATGAGTAATCCCTCACTGAACATGAGGCAAGAGTATTATAACCACATTTCTCATGAATGAGAATGAGTCAACACTCATTTCACAAGACGTATCATGATACTATACTTTACCCAACACATTAGTGCGCTATCAAGGAGCACCCTTCTTAATAATTTAATTTCAATCATAAGTGTGCCACATGGATCATAAAACATGGATTCATTAAACATCAAAATTTATTCTATGATAAAAGAGTTTGGAATTCATATATGAAACTATGTAAACAATATGTAAATGTTCATAAATAAGAATACCCTTGATATAGAAATGGCCGTAGTATTCACTAAAGAATGACTTTGACTTGGAAAATCACAGTGCAATTTTGGTAGCGTAACGACAAGACATAAGAACTCATAAAAATGGTTGATGATAGTGAAACTGGTGTATCATCATATTTACATGAAATGGAATGTAAGGGGGTCTTATAGTTACATTTCCCAATAATTGTTATGAAATTTAGATTCAAGATTCAAAATAATTAATTGAATGTATATAAGGAGAGAAATATTCCTTATGGAATTTCGGCATGGTAACGGCTACACATGGAAGGAATCAATGATAGATAAATGGAATCTAATCATTCAAACATAAATAGGGCAGTATAGGTGAAGTAAGAAAACATACCCCAACATTTTAAATTGAAAAAAATGGCATAACAATATTAATAAACTTGGATAAAAAGAGAAAAGAAGGAATCCATTACCTGGAAGTGTGATCCCAAAGTCTTGGTAGGGGATTGAGAGATACTTTTGGGGAGCTTGAGGAACCTTGAGAGGATTCTAGAGAGAGGATGTTAGAGGATGGAAGAACTCCAAAGGCTTTGAGTGAAGAGGAAGTAAGAGCATGGGTGCATTTATATTACAAAGGAGAGGGAATGATTTATTATTTAGGTTTAGGACAACAATCATTAAACTAATCAAAACAACAAACCAGCTTATTTTTATTCCATAAGGAGAGTGGAAAACAATATTTTAAAAGGCCAATGGCTGAAATTCATAAAATAATTGGGTTGCTTATGTGGAGGTGAGTAACACTCTCAATGAAATCAATTTAAAAAATAAATTTTTTTATATGCCTTGAAGGGTCAACTAATGATTTCTAAAATAAATAAATCAGACCTAAAATCACATTATATTAATATTAAGACATATATTGTCCGAAAATAATGTTTTTTTTATTTTATTGAATCACTATTGGTTCATTATGAAGTCACAAAACACATTATATATTTAAATGATATTTAATTTTAACGCAAACATTCAACTGTCTCGGAAAATTATGTACAATTAATCATTGGATAATTTAGACATATTGATACCAAAAATAATATTCATTTTATCAAAATATTTTTATAAATATGTGAATATTCACTATTAAATAAAATCATACATTTATAAAAAATTCATGGGTTTTGAAAAAAAATTATTTCAAACCATAATAAAAATTATAATTGTATTCGTAAAAATTATTTGATAATTAGTACTTAATAAAAATCAATTTACTGATAATAATATTTTATTAAAATATTGTTTTATTTAAAATTCCATTAATTAATTAAAATAGATTCCTTATATGAACATTAACTAAAAAAATACAATCTGTTCTTTAAAAACTATTTACAAAGTAACAATAATAAAATGAAAGTATATTCTTTATTATATACAAAAATAATGGAAATACATGAAATTCTAGGGTCTTCATACATAACCCCTTAAAAAACCTGCATAAGACCTTTGGGTAAGGTGCATGATTTTGACAGACTCGTGGGCGGGGGGGGGGGGGGGGGGGCTTGGATCACATCACTCGTGTGGTAATCTTTATCCACTTCCACTTCTCATATAGGAGGTTCTAATCAACCTTAACATATTGAATCTCAGCTTGGACTTGTTCAAGAGTGAATCACAGTGACGCCACCTCCTCTTCATGCTCCAACAAATGGGATTCATACAGTGAAAGTCTACTGGATGAGGCCACCACTTCTTTTGTTTGAGTAAATTGGATTTGTTAAAGCCATATATTTATACTAATCATCTGATCTCTGTTCAATAGCTATATTAACTATGGTCACAATTCTTTACAGTATTTTAAAATACAAATTATAAAACCATATAAGTATATACATTTCACATAACCATAAGAATACCTTTAAATAGACCAATCAGAATTTTGATTAATGAATTTTTGGGTCGTTACAATCTTCCCCCCTTATAAAATTTCTCCCTCAAAATTTCTGTTTTCCACACTAAAAAATATATGGGTAACTATGCATCATCACTTTTTCCAATTCCAATATCGCTTATTCAAACATGTGGTTTTTCCACAACACCTTGGCGAGTGGCATTATCTTATTTCATAGAACATTTTCTCTACGATCTATGATCTACACTACTTTCTCCTCATAAGAAAGATCATCATCTAGTTGTACTACCTCTAAAGAGATTAATTTTTATGTTTCTGGTATGTACTTCCTTAATAGTTATATAGGAAATTCATCATGTACTTAGAAAACGATAGGTGTAAGTTCTTGTCGATAGGTTACAGTCCTGACATGATTGAGAATCTCGAAGGGGCTGATGTACCTATGACCTAACTTCCCACTATTTCCAAACCTCAGAACCTTCTTCTATAGAGATATGCATAGAAACATTATTTCACCAACTTTTAACTCAAGGTTTTATTGATGGTTATCCGCATAACTCTTCTATCGACTTTGGTCTCCCTTGATATGCTACGGAATGGTTTTTACCTTTTCCACAATTTCTTCTACCATTTCAGGTCCTACAAGCTTACACTCACTAACTTCATCCCAACACACCGGTGTTCTGCACCTTTTCCAATAAATGAATTCATATGGTTCCATTCAGATGCTCAAGTGGAAACTGTTATTGTATGGGAATTCAACGAGTTGAAGATGTTGGCCCCACCCTCTTTTTATATCCATAAAACATGATCATAACATATATTCTAGTTTTTTAATAGTTCTCTCATATTGACCATCAGTTTAGGGATGATAGCCCGTATAGAAGTTCATTTCAGTGCATAGAGGATGTTGGAGTCTTTTTCAGAACATTGAGGTGAATCTATGATCACGATCAGATAAAATAGATAGTGGTACTCCATATAGTCTTACCACTTCCTTGATGTAAATCCATGCAATTTGATCCAATGAGAGGTCCTCTCGAATCACGATAAAGTGATTTGTCTTTGTAAGACGATCCACAAAGACCCATATGGCATCGTTTCCTTTGGATTTCTATATATGTCATGTGACAATGTCCATGGTAATGTTCTCCCACTTCTATGTTGGTATGGGTAGTGATTGCATCATCCCCTTAGACTATTTCCTGTAAGCATTCACTTTTTGATATACCAGGCACTTTGATGCATATTCAGCAATGTCCCTTTTCATATTGTCACACCAAATTTTCTCTCGGATATCATGATACATCTTTGTGATCCTCGGGTGAATAGAGAAGGTTGAGCTATGTGAGTCATTCATAAGATTTTTCTTTATATCTGGATCAGATGGTATACATATTCGTGACCCAATCTCACAATATTGTCTTTCTCAACCATGGAATATGAGGATTTACCATTTCTGATAGCTTCCACCCTTTTCATTATATCCATATCCTTTATTTGAGCATTCTTTGTTTACTCCAAGAGAGATGGTTGATAAATAATTTGAGAGCGGATTGATGATGTTCCTCCTTTAATTATTCCCATGTCCATCCTCTAGAAATCTATTAAGATTGGATCCTTTTAAATTCTCGTCATTGATAAAGATGAAAGATCCTATTTACTTAGAGGATCTTCCACCTTGTTTTCCATAAGGGGTGGTAGTGGATTGAGCAATCCTAATCCTTGATAAGTTATATCCATCATCATGGTTACATATTAAGCTCTTTTTGTGTGAATATATACTTGAGGCACCTGTGATCAGTATATATCTCACATTTCTCCCCATAGAGATTATGCCACCAGATTTTCAATGCAAGGATCACAGCTGCCAACTCCATATCATGTGTGGGATAGTTTTTTTCATCAATTATTATCTGCCTTGAAGAATAGTCTATCATTTTGTCATTCTACATCAACACACAACCCATGACCTTGTTCGAAGCTTCATTAAATACTATAAATAGTTCTCCACTCATGGGTAATGTGAGCATGGGTGCATGGATAATCCTACTTTTGAACTCCTTGATGCTTTATTCTCATTCATTAATCCCAAAAAACATGACCCCCTTTATAGTTAGCTTGGTAAGAGGGTTTAACAATCGTGAGAGATTTATCATAAATAGACAATAATATCTAGCTGACCCATAGAAACTACGGATATCCATTACTGATGTTGGCCTTGGCCATCCCTCAATTATAGTTGTCTTGGTGGGATCCACAAATATCCCATTGCATTGATGATATGACCCAATAATGAGACCTTCTTCAACCAAAATCACACTTACTATAATTTTCATAGAGCTTATCCATCTGGAATGTCTATGGTACAGGTCTTAGACGCTTCTCATGACCCTCCATGGTTTTGGAGTATATTATAATATCATTTATAAAGACAACCACAAATTTTTTATGGTAATATCTAAAGACTCTATACATCCATTCCAAGAAGATATGTAGAGAATTAATGAGTCCGAAAGCCATTACTCTAAATTCATAGTGCCTGTATCTTTTACAAAATGCAGTCTTGGAGATATATTCCTCCTATAACATTACTTGATAATATCTTGACCACAAATATATCATACATAAGTATTGTTCTCCATACATCTTATCAAATAAGTCATCAATTCATGGGAGATGATACTTTTTCTTTATGATTATTTTGTTAATCTCATGATAATCGATGCAAAGGTGCATTGATCCATCCTTCTTCTTGACGAAGAGGACTTGTACCCCCCCTGGAGAAGGACTTGGGAATATAAAACCATTATCCATATTCTCATTTTTTTCAACTCTTCATGTTCCACAACAACCATTCTATACGTAGTCTTGAATATTGGAAATGCCCCAGGTATAAGATCAATTGAGAATTCGACATTTCTTCAAGGAGGAAGACTAGAAAATTCCTTGGGAAACACTTCAGCAAATTCCCACACAATAGGCATGACTTCAAGGATGGTTTCCTCCTTAGACTCATTCTTCTAAGCCAAATATGCATTCTCATAAGGCAGTAATTTCAACGATTGAGATGATGGAGCTAATAAGATTCATCTTCCTCCTTGCACTTGTGAAGAATCAAGGGCATGTTTTCCACATGTATCGTGATTTCCCTATCACGAAAATTTATGTTTTCTCTATATAGGAAAAGCCAATCCATGCCATGAATTTCATAAAATTCCACAAAATGGAGTATGATGAGATTCCCTGGGATGTTCAATCTGATGATTATGATTGGGGAGGAGAAAAATTCATGGGTAGCAATGATTTTCCCATTGGCTGTACTCACCGACATCTTTACTTCCATGATTTGTGGTGGTGTTAGGATTGTACTACTAAAATTTCAGGATATAAAATAATGTGTTGAACCAAAATCAAAAATTATGTTCACTATTATTGAATGAATAATAAGCATAGCTGTCACTACTTCGTTGTCGGGGTCCACTCAGCTGTAGTGATGGAAAAAACTGTTATATGTCATCATTGCGGAAGAGAATGTCTTATAACCAAAAATTTTTATTCAATAAATCATCAAATAATTGGAATTAAAAAGGATTTTATTTCAATTAGGCTATCTGAAATAATGATGTAACGCCCCAAGCCTCCACATATGCTTATCTTTGAATAACACAATAGCGTGTGATGTATGAAACACCATGTTCAAGCGTAACAGAACCTTTCAATCTAGCCATTTAAAAAGAGGTTATGAATAGTAATAACCACAGTTTGAATTATATACATATCCCATATAATTATAACATTCATCATTTGTGTTTCTTAGACATAATTTGAGGACAAATTATATTTTTAAGATAAAAGAATTCTTTTACAAAAATAAAGTTTTTCAGCCTTTTATTGGAGAACCCTTTCTATATACAATTTTTTTACACTTTTATATATTTAATTTGATGAAATGAAATTTTTCCGTAGAATCGGGATATATAAATTTAGTTTGTATAAGGGCGGCCTAGCCGAGGTGTGGCCCGGCCGAGGGGCGGCCCAGCCCAGGGTGGCCCGGCGAAGTGGTGTCCCGGTTCATGGCAGCCCAGAAAACCACGTGAGGTAGGGGGTGTCGCGCCCTCCTCTAGTTCATCGAATAGAACTGACGCACTACACTGGTTTGGGAGCCGCGAGACCCAGCTGGTCCCACTGGTCCGGCTCAGGCCGCCACCGTTGCTCCATCGCATGTTGGGATGATGCCGCACATGTTCATCCGCCACGGCCCTCCCCTCCGTGGTTCTCCTTCCTCCCCTCATGACCCTCCTGGCAACGATTCTTCTCCGGCGTGGTGCGTCAGCACTGCACCCTTTCGACTCCTCCTCTGTCGTCAATAAATCAAGAACCAATCAGAGGGATGTCGGGCCATGTTTGACCAGCCCACGCCCTCTTCATTAGGTGATAACAAATGGACATCATTAAAACCAAATAAACGATGGGGAACGAGGGTATAATTCATAGATTAAATTAATGAAATCCCCCATACGTTGTATTTTTCGTTGTAAGTTGACATGTCACAGATGAGGCAACGTCAATTCATTGATGTCGATAGGATATGACATCGTCATTGGCAAAATTCTATGCTGGCAGTGTCTTCCCTTTCTTTACTCCGGTTGAAGGAGGAAAAAGATGATTCTTCACATTTTTCGGAGATGAGGAACGTCCATTATGTTCTTCGTGGACAGAATGGAGATATTAGGTGTTTCTTCTTTGGAAGGAAAAATCTCTTCTATCTCATTCTTTCTAAAGGATTATGCCTTCCCAAAAAATGACAAAGAATTGGCCTCTTTTAATTCATCCACACAACAACGAAAATATGTGTTTAATTTTATGAGGAAACTCATTTAATTAATGCTAAGGGATGGTTCAAATTCTAATTTTTAGGAGGTGAAAAGTTTAATTAAAAATAAGCTACCTCACTTTATTAATGGGTAAATTTGAACCATTATGGGGGAAGGTGTAAGGATTCCAGAGTTCCCCCATTAATGGGGAGATCCATGGTTTAAAAAGGGGGGTTAAGGGGTGTTCAAGCTAGTGGGACCCACCTAGTTATATCCTCCCAAGGGAGGTTAGGGTGTGGTGGGCCCCACCTCTAACCTCTAGTTTGTGGTTTTAACCACTAACCAAATAATAATATGTCACACATATTTTTACTTAATTTTATTTAGAATCCCCAAAAAGTAACTTCCAACCTCAATAAAACGCAACTGTGGTAAAGGTTTCCTTAAGCGAATATTGGCACTGTGAGTTCAGCAGTGTTCTTGGATTTCAATTCTGAGAACCGGTTCAAAAGATATAAAATCACGCATGTACATTTACAAAACGTACCAGGAAAAAACATCAAAAATTGTTTTCGGTCACACTGGGCCATGGAATCAAGCGCTCTCAAAAAATGTGGACTTGTAAAAATCCAATGTATTTTTTTAAAAAACATATCCACTGAATTTTTGGGTCATTACGTTTTCCCTAACTCAGGGATTTACGTCCCCGTAAGCTACAACTCACACTAAAGAAACAAATGGGGTACTAGGCACGCATCTGAGCCTCCTGCTCCCATGTGCTCTCCTGGATGATCCCGTGATACCAGTGAATGAGCACCAGAGGATTCGACCATCCACACAGGACCCACTCTTGTTGATCTTCAATCTCCACTGGAACCTCCGTGAATGGGTCCCCTTCATCGATACTCATATCCCCGTGATCGATGATGTGGGACGGTTCATGCACGTATCTCCTCAGCTGATATACGTGGATGTCGCCGTGCACCCGATGCAACTGAGGTGGAAGGGCCAAGAGTTACACCACCTCACCTACCCTGCCGAGGACCTAAAAAGGTACGACGAGTTATGGAGACAACTTGTCGCCTCATCCCAATCTCCGTAGACCTTGTTGAGATGAGACCCGTAGAAAGACGTGGTCACCATCCTCAGACTCTAGTGGTCCCCATATCCTATCAGCATAAGACTTCTTCCTGCTCTGTGAAGTCTTCATCCACTCCTGGATTATCTACACCTTCTACTTCATAGACCGCACCATCTCTGGTGCTAAAAGTGCTGGCTCCCCTAGGTCAATCCAGCACAAAGATGATCTACAAGGTCGGCCATAAATTTCCTCAAAAGGTGAAATCCCGATGGTGGAGTGATAGTTGTTGTTATATGAAAACTCTACCAAGGGTAAGTGATCCTCCCAGCTACGACCGATGTCGAGGACGTATGCACGAAGTATGTCCTTGAGAGTCTGAATGGTCCTCTCTGTCTGGACATCTGTCTGTTGATGGAAGGCAGTGCTCAAGTGAAGGTGCGTCCTGAAAGCCTCCTGTAACCCCTTCCATTGATAAGAAGTAAAACATGCATCTCGATCGGAGATGATCATCGATGGCACACAATGAAGCCGTACAATCTCCTGCACATAGAGGCGTAACAAACTCTCTACTGAGCCATGATCTCTATTCAATAGGATGTGAGCCGACTTGTTGAGTCGGTCTACTGTCACCAAGATAGAGTTGTGTCCTCCGGATGTATGTGGACATCCCGTCACAAAATCCATGGATATCCCATCCCACTTCCACTTTGGATCTTCTAAGGGATGAACCTAGCCTGCTGAAACCAGGTCCTCCGACTTCACTTGCTGACAAGTGAGGCCTCATCAGACAAACACTTCTACAGCCTTATTCATACATGGCCACCAGTTCTACCGTTGGAGGTCATGATACATCTTCACCACTCCTGGATGATCCGCTAAAGGAGATGTGTGGAACTCTCACAACACATCCTCCTGAAGTGCAACTGGTACCATGGTACATCCTCTGAAGAGAATGACGTGCTCCCCACCATCAAAAAAACCATCAGGTACCTACCCTATGGATATCTTTGCATGTTTCATCTCACAGTCAACATACCCATGTTGTGCCTCTGTGACTCGCTGATGAAGTGGAGGAGTGATTGTGAGAGACTTCAGAATGGCTGCTCAATATCTATCCACAAAGGATATATGCAATGCGGCCAGCTACTCTGTTGCCTCTCCTAGCAATTGAATGCCTAATCTCTTGCTGAGAGCATCTAATACAACATTCCACTTCCTAGAATAATAGAATATCGCAAAGTAGTTTTCCTAGAGGAACTCAAGCCATCGTCACTATCTCGGGTTCAGGTCCTTCTGTGAGAAGATGTACCCAAGACTCTAGTTGTCAGAGTATTCTGTGATACGCTCGCCCATCAGATAGTGCCACCACATCTTCACAGTGAAGACCACTGCTGCTACCTCTAAGTCATGGGTAGCGTATTTCTACTCATGCTGTCTCAACTGCCAAGAACCATATGTGATCACCACTCGCTCCTACTTCAGGTTTCACCCGAGTCCGGTCCCTGATGTATCACTATAAACTATGTACCCAATTCCCTCCTCTGGTATCCTCAAGATGGGGACACGAGTCAACCAATTCCTCTACTCTGGAAAGATCTGCTGACATCTCTCCGACCACACAAAGGGCTTCCCCTTCTTCTTCAAAGCTGTAATTGGTGCTGCAACTCTGGAGAAGTCTGGCACAAATGTAAGTATGGATGACTCATGAGTGATCGACTGCACCCTCTTGTGCATGATTCCAGCCAGTGCTACCTGGGTTTTCCTTTTCTCCACCCATGGAAAACCCCAACCCAACATTGTAGATAAACCAAAACATTTTTTTCCTAATACTGTCAATCTATGTATGAACTGTGGTTGCCCAGTCCATACCCAAACTAACATCGTAAGCCCTCGACGCGGCCACCAAGAGGTTCCAACCGAAACTCTTACCTCAATGGTCAGATCACACCGTTGGCGTATGTTAGATTATAAAGTCTCCTCCAAAAGGTATCTCTAGATGTGAGGGTCAAGTCAATGGTTAAATTGGAAACTCTAGGTCTGGGACAAGATTTGTGAAAGAAAGAAATGATTGGTACCTAAGTATATTGATACCACAGCTAATAGTTACATAGACCATACCTCAAATCATTCCTAGAGCCCTTGTGTCACACTCCTTGACCACATGCAGCTATTATCTTCCCCTTCCCCTTCCCTCCATCTCCCTGAGCCTAGCGGGGACTACAGAGGGGGGTGGTTGTAACATGTCAAAACGTTCACCACCTCATGATTTTCGCCTTGCTCTGATTCCATGTATGCTACCCTACAGATTCATCTGTCCTTAACACTTCCTCTTCTCGAAACATTCTACACGCTCAAATCTCGGAGACTGGCTCAAGTTTCATGATTTACAACTGCTAACATTCACTAGATGTATCCGCTCAACCAATGAACATTCAACCAAAAAGGTTATCCCTAGCACCCTAACATAAGTAGGAATGCATATAGATGAAAATTTTGTCCCAGATATCCTTAATCACACCTCACTATGAGGTCTGAGCTCTAAATCACTGATCGTATCATATTCATCGAGTACCAGGAAATATAGGTATGCCCCGATGAATACTCATCTACCGAAACGTCATCTTGTCGAAGCCTTATAAGCTCTAGAAAAATCTCAGCCACCCCCCAAGACAGTCCTCAACTACCTGTGGGTTAGGCTCGCCTCGGAACTTGAGGGATATCTGGTGCTGAAACACATATAAGGCACCAATCCAAAATGTGTCCTCTACTGGTACCGCTGGTAGTGTATGCTGACCAACGAGCAGTGTTATATTTGACAGACTGCCCGAAGGTACCATCTCAGAAAACGGTCCAAGTACAAAAATCTCATCACTATGCGAACAATCCTCATGGTCACTACATGAAAAGATTAGTAGCTAAGATCAAAATATGCTCTACTAGTGTCTCAAGTAGGCGGAAAACTATAGTAATCACCTCCATCAAGTACTCTGCTGCCTGGGAATCTGTCACGCCTCGAAACCATAGAGGCCTCTACCACTAGAACTCGTGCAACACACTTAGTCAGAGTGCACAGTCCTTTGATGTGGCTAGTGGCATCTACTTCCCAATGGGTGGTGGTGCTGTTTGTACACCACCCGAAGGTGCCAACATAGAAAGAGGGCCATAAACCAGAGCCTTGTTGCTCGGTGGGCCATCGTCGTGTACTCTCTCCGAAAACTGAGATGGCTGTCTATGTTGCGGCATCCTAATAAGGAATAGATGCACCACGGTCAATCATATATACCTCGTGAGCTAACTCAGTGAGTTCGCAATGATGACTCTTGAAAACACACTCACAATTAGTGTTTTCATTCACTGAGTCAGAAATCAGAAGTCAGGGTCCTGGTGTATGGATATGTCGGCCACCGCACTAACACTGGACTACCTGGACTAAAAACCACACTCAATACACTTAACACTATTTCTTCACAGTAAGACATATCAGAGTCCAAAGTTCTGCGGTAGAACTGACTCCTTTGATACCAATTTTCCACGACCCGTACTCTTGTCACGTGTCGTGACTACCCCAAGCCCGCCATCCATAGGTCAGGGGATCTCGACTAGCAACAAAGGCGTAAATCCATAAGCTATGAAGGAATTTACTTTATAAAAAGAAATCGCACTCAATCAGTGTACAAAACTGGAAGTAAAAAACTAATTAAAACTGAATACAATGTTAGTGCTGAAAGTAAAAAGTCCAGTATACAAACCCAACTGAACAACAAGAACAAGTACAAGTAAAAAGGGAAAAAAGCTCTTGGATCGTACATCGTGGAATCCCACCTGAAGGGTAGGTATAAAACTCGAACAAATTTCCCCTGAGGTATGTCCCGTCTAGTCCAGCTCCAGGCAGCCACCCATCCTTCACCCTCAGCCTCAATCACTGTTGTTTGTCGTCTTCACAGAACACAACAATGTACGGGCGAAGCCCGTGCAGGGGTGAGTATAACAATACTCAGTAGGGGACCCCAAGACCCTTGAAGGTCTCTCAGAATCCACTATGGATAAACCACAGTAGTAAGATACAATCACGAAGTATCAACCAACCCAACTTAGGTTTATGCCTATACATATACCTATGTTACCAGTCACAGTCCAGCTCCAACACTCGATCCCAAGCACAACACGGTCCACACAGGAAGTAAAGTCAATCACCTCGATGATAATGATTGAAAAACAAGACTCTTCTCACACAGTTATAAATCTTTTGTAGAGTGATAGAGATGATCAGATGTAGTCACTAATTCATCTAAGCTATCGGACCCACACAGGATACAGGACCAGCTAAGCTGTCGGACCCACACATGATACATGACCAGCAATTTTATCAAACCCACACAGGATACATGAACAGAAGTTAGAACTATCAGACCCATAGAGGATTCCGGTATAGATTTCATTACTATCGAACCCACAGAGGATCCTTGTACAGTATCGTCATAGCCGGCCCTAGGGTTTCCGCACACAGCATGCTTGATTATGGGAGGGTCCACTCCTCGAGCCAGGTTTTGATACATAAACTATCTTGAAGTCCTGATTTTATGTATCCCGTAGTTCCATATCATTATAAGGAACCCGACTCGACAGATGGAACATCAATCAGACGCCCGGTCTGAGAGTTATTGGAATTTCCGTTCCAAGGGCCCGGTTGGTTTTTAGGCTCAAACCAACCCAGCCATACCCCAACTACATCCAAACCTCATATGGAGAATGCCAAAAAAATCATCTCGATCCATTAATTATATCCTCGTAGGCAGTACGTCAATCAGACACCCATAGCTCTAGATGCAGCAAAAAGGTGTAAACGGTCGTAGCGGGTCCGGGTCCGGTCCAACCCAGTCAGACTGACCTGACCCGACCCGGTCTGAACCGGGGTCTGAGTCTGTCCACACGTCCATCCTGGTCCGAGGAAGTAACCTGAGATTAGGGGATGACCTGGAACGATGTGCTGGACCCACCCAACTAGCAGCCCGACCTAGGGGCGACCCGACTGAGGAGTAGCCCAGCCAAGGGCGGCCTAGAAGAGGGGCGACATGGACAAGGGGTGTCTTGGATCATGGTGGCCCGCCCAGCCACATGAGGGAGGGGGTGTTTCACCCCCCTCTAGTTCATCGAACAGAACTATCGCACTATGCCGGTTCGGGATCGGCAGGTCCCAGATGGTCCCGCTAGTCCAGCACCATGGTGGTCGGCCCGACCGGCCGCCACAGTTCCTCCACCATGGCATGATGGCGCCAAGGTCCTCTTTCCATCCGTGTGGCACGACGGTTTCATGCCCCCCCCCCAACCATGGCCCAACCTGTCCAAGGCCTTTGGTTCCACCACGTGGCACGACAGCGCCATGCTTCTTCATCCACCGCGGCCCTCCAGACCACGGTTCCCCTTCCGTATGACATAGCCCTCTTGTCCATGGTTCTTCTCTGGCATAGTGCGTTGACACCATGCCCTTCCAACTCCACCTCTATCATCAACCAATCAAGAACCAATCTCCAGGATTTCAGGCCATGTTTGATCGGCCTGCGCCATCTGCATTAGGTGACAACTAGTGGCCATCATCGAACCCAAATAAACAATGGGGAACAAGGGTATAATTCATACATTAAATTAATCAAATCCTCCTTCCTAGTATTTATCGTTGTACATTGACGAGTCATAGATGGGGTGGAATAAATTCATTGACGTCGGGAGGAGATGATGTCATCGTTCGGGAAATTTTTTGCGGGCGGTGTCTTCCCTTTCCTTGCCCCGGTTGAAGGATTAAGAATATGATGCTTCACGTTCTTCAGAGAGAAGGAATGTTCTTTATGTTCTTCGTGGAATGAATGGAGTTCTTTGGTTTTTCTTCATAGGAAGGATGAATCTCTTCTATCTCATGCTTTCCAAAAGATTATGCCAACTGCAAAAATGACAAAGGATGGCCTCTTTTAATTCTTTCCCATAACAACACAACGATGTGTTTAATTAAATGAGGAAAATAATTTAATTAATGCTAAGGGATGGTTCAAATTAAAATTTAGGGGAGGTGAATATTTTAATGAAAAATAAT
This sequence comes from Viscum album, assembly GCA_963277665.1. Lineage (NCBI taxonomy): Eukaryota > Viridiplantae > Streptophyta > Magnoliopsida > Santalales > Viscaceae > Viscum > Viscum album. The sequence goes on along the minus strand of OY728148.1, from coordinate 492,322,085 downwards.
CTACCTCACTTCATTAATGGGTGAATTGGAACCTTTATGGGGTAAGGTGGAAGGTTTCAAGAGTTCCCAGATTAATGGGTAGCTCCAGGGATTAAAAAGGGAGGTTAGGGGGAGTTCAAGCTAGTGGCCCCCACCTAGTTATATCCTCCAAAGGGAGGTTAGGGTGTGGTGGGCCCCATATCTAACCTCTTATTGGTGGTTTTAACCACCATCCAAATAAAAATATGTTACACATATTTTGACTTAATTTTATTTAGAATCCCCAAAAACTAACATCTAACCTCGATAAAACACAACTGCGGTAAAGGTATCCTTAAGAGAATACCAGTGCTGTGAGTTTAGTGGTGTCATCAGATTTCAATTAAGACTACCGTTTCATAAGATATAAAATCCTACACGTACATTTACTATATGTACCTGAGAAAAATTTTAGAAATTGACTCCAGGCACACCGGGCCTCAGAATCAAGTGTCGTCAGAAACTGCGGACTCGTAAAAGTCCCATGTATTTTTTTTAAAGATATTCCATGGAATTTACGGTTCTTTACAATAGAGAGATAAGGGTAGAGGTTGGATGAACTCCAAAGGATTTTATTGAAGAAAAAATGGACGATTTTATGGGTTTATATAGGAATGGAGAGGGAATTCATTAAAATTATGTTTTGGACACCACACATTAAACTTATCAAATCCTCAAACCAGACAATAGTTTTTTCCCATGGTTTATCCCAAGGGGAGTGTAAAACATTATTATATATGGCCAATGGCATAAAATCCTAAAATAATAAGGTTTCTTATGTGGAGATAAGTCACACTCTCAAGGAAATCAATTTTAAAAACAAAAATGTTTTATAAGTCTTGAAGGGCCCACTAAAGCATTATGAAATAAATCAAAGAATATAAAATAACATTATTTTAATGGTAAATAATATATTTTCCGAACACAATGTTTATAATATTTTATTACATCACTATGGGGTTATTATGATGTCATAAAAACATTATATATTTAAACGTTATTTAATTTTTACCCAAAAAATCGACTTTCTCCTAAAATTATGAAAAATTCATCATTGGATAATTCCGACATCCCGATTACAAAAATAATATTCATTTTATCAAAATAATTTTCTAAATATGTGAATTTAAATTTTAAAATAATAACCTACATTTATAAAAAATTCACGGGTTTTGACAAAAATTTATTTCAATTCATAATAAAAATTACAATTTTATTCAAAAAAAATATGTGATCATTTATACTTAAAAAAATTAAATTTAATAAGTATAATATTTTTTTAAAATATTATTTAATTAAACAATCTAATAATTTATCAAAAAATATTCCATAGTTTAACATTATTTAAAAAGAATACCATTTCTTCTTTAAAAACTATTTACAAAGTAAAAATACTAAAATGAAAGTATATTGTTTATTATATAAATAAATAATGTTCATAATCATAATGCTAGGGTCTTGTTAAATAACCTATTAAAACAAGAACATAAGACCTTAGGGGAAGGTGCGTGATGGTGACATACTCTTTGGGTGGCTTAGATAACATCGCTCGAGTGGTAATCTCTATCAAGTTCCACTTCTCCCGTATGAGGTTCCACTCAAGATGAACTTATTCAAACTCATCTTGGGCATGGTCAAGAGAGAATCCTAATGTCACCACCTACTTTCTGAGAATAGAAAAATGGGCTTCATTTGGGTAAAGTCTACTGGATGAGGCTGTCACTTCCTTTGTCTGAGTAAATTGGATTTGTCAAAGCCCTATATTTATACTAATCATGTGATTACTGTTCAATGACTATTTTGGAAACGATCATAATTCATAATGGTATTTTATAATCCAAGACATAAATCCAAATAAGTAAATACATTTTACATAACAATAATAAGACATTTAAATAGACAAAGATGAATTTTCTTTAATGATTTTTTGGGTGTTAACACCTATTTAAAAATAAATTTTGACACATTTATAATATTTATTTTGAATTAATATTCTAAATTAATGAAATCATAATATCCAAATTATCTTAGTTTTAATTTATGATATTTTCACTAGGAAGTTTAATTTTGATGAATAGTGAAATATACTAAATTTAAATTGACAAAATGACTTTTCAACTATAAATATGTTTAATGTTAAGTGATATTTTAAAATGGTTTTAAATTAAAAATTGTAAAATTATACATCAATTAAAAAAATGTGGGTCATTATTTTTGATCCCTTCCGTTTTACACTTATGACTCTTTTAAATTTTTTTGGTTAATATTTTTTTTCCTTGTTATAACTCACAAAAATGTTTTATCAGTTTAATTATGATAAATTTAATAAATATCTTAAATTGTTGTTAAAATCTTGTAATATTCAATTAAATATTTTTGGAGTTCAACACTGAGTTAGTGTAAGATTACGAGACCCGTAAAGTCTTGGGGGAGACTAAATAAAAATATTAAATATAATATATTAATCATGCACTTTTTATTTAAAATAATTTAGTAACTCCAAAATGGTGAATCATATGGGAAATATGAGACCACCATTGTTTCCGGAAGATGATGTCTAACATAGGACGTGTAAAATATTTGTATGTGTCAGATGTTTGGATATATTTCCCACAACAACAAAATTTTTATATTTAATTAATTTTTCAATACATTTTTTAAATATTAAATAATTTATACATCTCAAAAGCCACATCGCTTGAGAAATAGGAGAAAAAAAATTGGTTTCAAAATAGAGTGTTTACCGTATTTAGGATATAAATTTTATGATCAATCAATGTTTAATGGTATTTAATTTTTAATAATAATTAATAGTGATATTAATTTAGATAATTAATTGATGAATAAAATGACATGATTGATGAGATTAAATAATAGTAAAATTAATTAAAAAGGATTTTTAATGTAAATGAATTAATTATATGAGATTGTGAGGTATATACAATTGATAGAATTAGATAATTAATTGTGAAACTAGTAACAAGATATTGAGTTTTTGGAATTGTGATAATTAATTGATGAATTAATTATGATATTTGAGATATGATATTTGAGATAAATAATTTTAAAATTATTGAAAAATTATTTATATTTTGAATGAGATAATTAATTATGGAATTAATTTTGTTATTTTGAGTTTGTGGGTATTGATTAAATAATTAAAAGATTAAATAATTAGACTGACAAACTCAATTAATTGAAAAATTATGTATGGGTATTTATACGGTATATTTTTTTAAAAAAACACTAATTCAACCATAACTCTTTTATGGTGTCGGATTGAAAGGTCGTCTATGATAGAGTGACCCAAAAATTGAGGTGGTCATTTCAAGACAAAAATTGAATATTAAATTCAGGCTCATGGTATTGGTCCATGAAATTCCAAAAATGATACTGTGTTGACACATTTAATTAATAGTATAGATTAATAAATAAATGATTCAATTAATAAATGTAACTAAAATAATTTATAAAAAAGTAATATAATTTGGATTCGGGGTGGTGTGCATAGAATGTGGGGGAAGTATATTTATTATGAAATTTACTTATCTCATATCCCTATCTCTCCTTTCAGAGATCAATAAATAATATCTTTTAGATGTTGACCAGATTGACATGCCTTCATTTGCATTGGATTTGTCTTGATAACAGGTTGGTGTGTATCAAATTTATTTTCATAGAAAATGAAGTATTTTTGAGTATATTTTTATTAAAAAAGATAAGATTATTTATTTTATTTCAACTTCAATAGTCGTTGAAATAACACACCATCAGTAGTGTTGGATTCAAATTTCATATTACAAATATTTGAGGTAAGTGGTCAAAAATTTAAATCCCATAGTCATTATAATCAACTAATCATTTGTGATAGTATATTTTCTAGGGTTTTTATGTTTTTGAATTCCAAATTGAATTAAGTAATGTGGTAAACTAATTAATTTTATAATTATAGATTTCACTGAATAAAGAAAAATATGGAATGTGGATAATTAATTTGGAAAGTTAATTACCATGTACTGAATTGGGAATTTGGGAATAATTAATTGTTGACTTAATTATATAATTATTGAGACTATTTAAAAGGATTAAATAATTATAGAATTAATAATTATGGATGGTTATAATTATGAAATTGTTATTTCGTATAATTAAATTTTGAATAAATTATGGTAAGATATTGATTTTTTAAATTTAATAATTAACTATGATGTTATTTAATTAACTGAGTTGTAATAATTAATTGGATAATTAATAATTTGGAATTCCAATTAAGATAGGTAGAATAATTAATTTGTAATTTAATTGAGGGGTTATATATTTAAGTGAGTTGGAACAATTAACTTATTAATTAATTAGTGTTATTAAATTGATTATTATGGAAAAAAATTATTGTTTAATTAATTTAAGAGATTGAGTAGGATTAATCTATTAATGAATTAATTAATGGATTTTATGTGATAAATTAATTGGTGACATAATTGACGGGATTGAGTCCGATTAATTAACTATAGGTATTGATGTGAACAATTAGTTAGTGAATTAATTGATGGGATTGATTTAGATTAATTAATTATAGAATTAATTAATTGAGTTGATGTGAACAATAATTTGGGGAATTAATTGAATGTATTTAATGTGATTAATCAATTGTTAATTAATTGATTAGAGTTAGCCAGATCAATTATTTGTGGAATTAACTAATGTGATTATGTTAGATTAATTAATCATGGAATTAATTAATGGAAATTATTTGTATTAATTAATTTCTAAATTAATTAATATGGATTTTTAAGATATTAAATTGATTGAATTGGATAATTAATTGATGAATTAATTATGATATATTGATATTTGGGAATTGACACAATTAACTATGGAATTAATTATGAAATATTGGATTTGGGATTGAGATAATTAATTTAATTAATTAATTTTGAGATGTTGGGTTTAATAATTGAGATAATTAATTGATGAATTAATTATGAGTAAGCATGTAATTAACATCTGTTTTAAGTAAAGGGAAGTATGTGCTAAATTAATTAATGAATTTATTAAGGGTTTTTATATGGAGACTAATTATTTAATTAACAACAAGGGTGAGAGGATTAATTAATTAATAAATTATTTTGATATTATTGTAAGAGGATTAATGATGAATTATATTGCTTGATGTGATGATGTGCAATATGTGATAATGGGTTTAATAATTCATTAACTTTGATAAATGAGATATATGTGATATGTGTAAACGGGTAATTATAAATAATTAAATGGTCAATGATAACATGGATATTCTTGGGTGCTTGAGTATAGAATGGTAACATGGAAATTCATGGGTGCATTAGTATGGAATTGTAACATGGTCATTCATGGGTGAGTGATTATGGACTTGTAACATGGATATTCAATTGTGTGTGATAATGGAATAGTAACATGAACATTCATGGGTGAGTGAGTATAGAATGGTAACATAGAATTTCATGGGTGTGTGAGTTTGGAATGGTAACATGTACATTCATGGGTGTGTGAGTAAGGAATGGTAACATGGACATTGAAGTTCGTGTGAGTTATCGAATGGTAACATAGTCATTCAAATGGGTAGAAAATAAAAATGGTTATATTCTCATTAAATTTTGGTGTCGAATAATGGACATTAAATAATGTGATAAACTGTTTAATTGCACATTGTATTAACATTCATTATATAACATCATACAAGTGATCTTGAATGGATTTGTTTTAGACCCAATTTGTGGTGGCCTACTAAGTCGTACTAACACCCTATTTGGAATTCATCATTGGTACGCGATAAAAAACTGGTGTGACATGACATGATAAGTGAATAGGCCATAGATTTGATAGTAGATTTGGTAGAGAGCATGGATGAAGTAACCGAATGTGGTTCGGTAGATGAGTAGGCGTCTTTGGTGTCTTTATTTTTTAAATTCTTCATTTTGATGCTCCCTTTGGCATAGAATATTTCCCTTTCAGTTGAGTACTACATTTGTATAAAATTTTTACTTGTGCAAATAGTATTGTTATGATTATATATGCTTCTGCTATTGCTTTATTTATTTCTGCTCGTGTTTTACTCTGATAAGAGAGGGTATCATCTCTCCATGACTGACTAATAATATATTCACTACAAGTTGGTAGAATCTAGCATTTAAGGAGGCACACCTGAGTTCTTGTTGTGACTTGGCTCGGGGAACCAATGCCTGACACATGGGCCGGGACATTACAAATTGGTATCAAAGGTCATATTATCTTTCTTACTTATTCTATCGTATTGTTTAGGAACGATTGACAAGATACTTGGAAGATTCGGGGCCTGGATATGGGCTTGTGCATGGAAGTAGCTATCTCATGTATGGTGGAGAACCCAGGTACCCAAGGTGGGATTGTTTTTATTGTTGTTCCAATTATATTAGAATATTATTTCACCATGGGGGACATAGTTGTATTATGTGGCTGTTATTTTTGATATTTGATGAGACTGACTCAAGGCACTGAATAGATTGAGTGTTGATTCTGCATGCATCATTCTTGGCACTCTGGATTATTTTGAGGACATGTATCATTTTAGGCATGTACAAAAAAAATGGGGTTTGGGTATGTCAGTGCACTTGGTCCATATTTATGGATTATTAAATTATGGGTTTTGAGAATAATTAATTGTAGAATTAATTATAATATATTGATATAATTAACTGAGAATAATTAATTTCAGAATATATCATGTGGTATAATTATTATTTTTTGAGATTAATAATCATCTAGTAAATTATGGGATAATGGCATTTTGAAAAATATCAATTAATTACGGAATTAATTAATATGAGTAAAAATATTATTCAATTGTTGATTTAAATAAATTTATTAATTAAGAAAAATTGTAAACTGAATCAAGATGAGAATTAATTTTAGTCTAAATGATATACATGAATAATTAGAATGTGTTTTCCCTTGTTAACTAGGACATAACCGTTGGATAGTTATGGGTAGTGATACTGCCTCAGTTTTGATTGTGTGGAATGGAAATGGGAGGAAACACGAGTAATGAAGGACATATGGTAATATTCATCGATGACTTCATAGTGTACGTTTAATTTGTGAAAATCATGTCCGTTATCTTGACATCATTTCTCATATGTTGAGAAAGCTATAGGTTTTTACCTAGCTAAAACAATGTATTTTTTTATACATTGGTCCCCTTGGAGGTTGTTCTTATGAAGCTATATATATGCGGATCATTAGGGTGTGAGGTACACAATCGAAAATTTATGGCTGAGGTTCTTAGGATTGGGCATAGGTCGATAAAAACTACAGTTCTACTGCTACTTAACAAGAGGGGATAATGAAGATACAGTGGTGGGTAGACATTCAGAACATAATTTTTCATAAAGGTGCTTGGTATTACAACTAAAGGATGGGCTATTATAATGTTCGGAGATTGTAAGATCCTTTCCTTTTCCCAGGTATGACTCTTCTAATTATTTTTTGCTGAAGATGAGTTGACTTTTTTTTAATTCAATATAATATTTTATCAGAAAATTTTTATTAAATGTGTTAAAGGACTTAAATTCTAATTAACATCATGAAATATTCATTTGAATATTTTTGGAGTTCAAAACTGAGTTAGTGGGAGATTCTGTGGCCCGTAAAGTCTCAATATGGACTGAATAAAAATAATAAAAATAATATATTATGTGCACACGTTTTATTTAAAATAATTAAATTACTCCAAAAAGGTGTGTCGTATGGAAAATCGGATACTACTTTTGTGTGTGTAATAGGGTGTTTACCCTTTGTGGTTTATAATATATTTATGTGTTAGATGTTTGGACGTCTTTCCCATTAAAAATAGACTTTATATGTTTAATTATTTTTTAATATTGTATTTCTAAAATTAAATAATTAATATATCTCAAATGGTGCATCATATGATAAATCTGAGACCAACGTTGGGTTTAGAATGGGGGCCAAACTAAATAATTTCATAAAATTTATGTGCAATGGGCATTTGATGTTATTTAATTTTTATGATTTATTAATTGTCAAATTCATTGGGATAATTTATTTATGAATTAAATAATAGTATTTATGAGATTAATTAATTTTAATATTAATTAATGAGAACAATTATGTTTATTTAGTTTAATTAATTAATGGGTATTGGGTTATAGATGATATGGAGAAAATTAGATAATTAATTGTATAATTAGTTAAATGATATTGAGATTATAGAATTGTGATAATTAATTGATGAATTAATTATGATATTTTGATATTTGAGAATTTAGATAATTAATTTTGGAATTATTGATAAAATTATGATATTTTGAATGAGATAAATAATTGGGAAATTAATATTTGTTTTTGAGTTCATGGAAATTAATTTTTTAATTTATGAGTTAATTAATGTGATTAATGTAGTTAATTTATTGGGGAATTAATTAAGATTATTTATGTGACCAAATAATAATTGTCAAAACACCATTTCAGTCATAAGTTTTTTATGGTGTTGGATTGACATGCTATTAGTGGCAGCATGGCACTAAAATTGAGGCGATCATTTCCAGACCAATGTTGAATATTTAATCCAGGATAACGGTACATGTCAATGAAACGTCTAAAATGATGATGTGTTGAAACATAAAATTAATAGGAGAGATTATTAAATAAATTATTCAATTAATAAATTTAAATAAATAAATTTATGAATGTGTATTATAAATTTCATTTGGAGTGGAAACCATGCAATGATTAGAAAGCCCATTATTTATGATATTCCCCGTCTCCTCTCCATATCTCTCATTTTAGACATTGATAATAAATATATTCTTTGGTATTGATCAGATTGATGTTCCATTAGTGGCATTAGATTCATCTTGACAAGGTCATGGTGGGTACAAAAAAAAATCAACGCAAATGAAGTATTTTTAGTAGATTTTTTAAACAAGATATACTTATTTATTTAATTTATAATTCAATTGTCGTCGGAATAACACGAAGTTAGTGATGTTGGATTCATATTTCATTTTCATAATATATGACGAAGGTGGTCAAAAAATCAAATTCTCGAGACTTTATTATCAATTACGTGTTAGTTATTGTAGATTTTATAGGGTTAGTTTAGCAATTGGAATTAAAAATTTAATTAATTAATGTGTTCAATTAATTAATTTATTAATTGGAAATTTGAGTGAATAATATAAATTATGGAATGAAGATAATTAATTAGTAAAATTACTATCAAAGTATTGAATTCCGAAATTGAGATTAATTAAATGACGGGACAATTATAGAATTATCATGACTATTGAACATGAATAATTAATTTTAGAATTAATTAATGTGAATGGTTAGAATTATGTTATTGTGATTTGGTATAATTAAATTTTGAATTAATTATAGATAGATAGATATTGTCGAAATTTAATAATTAACTATGGATTTATTGAATTATGTGAGTTGGAATAAATAATTAGGGAATAAATTTTGAGGTTATTGAATAAGTGAGTTGGAATAATTATTTGGTAAATTAATTACGGGGATATCTAATTAAGTGAGTGTAGGGTCCTGAAAAATCTGCAAAGGAAATTTTACCCAAATCACCCAAAGAATTGGGGAAAATAATCGAAGAAGAGACACAAAGGACTGGACCGTGAACCAGTCCATGGAAGCACAACGTGGCCAAGCACCGCGGAGCACCCCCCTATGCGAACCATTTTTGTTCGCGAAATGGAGGCGGAGAGCCTCCGCGGTCGCGAGGGAGGATGGGCACCAGTCCGGATCACCGTCACGAACCGCCCCAACCACGGACCACGTCGACCAATTCAAGCCGCACCCGCTGTCGTTCACGGAAGAGAGGCAGAACCCTCCGCAGCCGTGTAGCCTTCCCCTAAGTTCTCCTCACGGAGGGGGGGGGGGCATTCAATACCCACCACGAATTGCAGATTGACCATGTCAGCTATGAACCAGGTATTTGGTTATGGGCCTCCTCCAAAAGCACTGTGTTTCCACAGATACGTTCCTTTCCCCACTCTATAAAAGAAGACCAAGGGGGAAAGAGGAAAGGATCGGAGAACTAGAATCAGATTCAGAGGAAGGAGATCAGTTGAAGGAAGGCTTCAGATTTCGAAAATAGTGAAATTCCCACCCTCGAACCACAACAGGTATATGAATTAAGAAGGAATTGGAAAACACATAATAATTTGGTGAACCATGAAACTAAAAATAACAAAAAAGGATAACTGCAAACCATACCCCCTCGACGGATGACTTCCCTGTGGACCAGGGAGTTTATGCCTCTTTTACCATCCATCGTACCGCGTAACACTCTCCTTCGTGGGCGAAGCCCTAACCGATGAGCCTCTGATTGGCACCGCCCTTGCCCACCGCTGCCCACCAGGAACCCTCCGCAAACCACCCTGGTTCACGGAATGAACCCAAAGCCACGAATAATCCTGGTTCGTGGATTGAACCTGAAGCCGCGAACCACCATGGTTCAAGGGATGCTAATCAGTACGCGGACCACCCTGGTTTGCGGACGGATTCTCCAGCCGCATGGAACTTCCCCACGTGAAGGGCGCCACAACCCATACCTCTCGGTGGCTCCCTTAATACTTTGGTGTTCTCATTTCTAGAGCCAGTTAAAATCCTTCCGACCCCGCCAGGTCCTCCGTGACTCCCTCATTGGCCCATTCATTGACCCCGAGCCGAGGCCTCCACCAGAGCCACCGGATCCACATGGTATATCTTTCAGGCACATTAGCACACCATTTTGAGTTCACATACCCATGGAAAGCAGTGGAAAAGGGGTTTCCCTGACCCTTGAGCAGATTACCGAAGCATTCCAGGGTTCACATTCCCACGATAATGTGGAGTTTGAGCTCGGGAATCCCATTTCTGCCCCTCCACATGTCCAGGGCTCCTCGGGGGTATTAAAATACGCATCATAAGGAAGCCCTCGCAGACTGCAAGAGAGGAGATGGGGAAAAGAGAATCTCCTTTCCCTCCCCCACTGGGATTTTTCTCTACGGGCATCCACCTCAGAGTATGTACCGACCTTCAAGGCCTCCTCAGAGTGTAATCCCCAAATTCTCACCTTGGTCCTCCTTCATGTGTAAGCCCCACCCCACTTCTCACGGATGCACCTTTCGCGACTTGATCCTCTGGTCCCTGCTGCCTCTTATTTCTCACACCGAACATGGCTCAAGTGGGATTAGAGTAAGCATCACCCATGAAATCTTTATATGGGCTGCCCCTGAGCATAATCCCCAAGCCAAAGTGAACTATGATGACTTTGATCCCTACCTCCTAGACATGGTACGTAGGAAGACTCTATGAGGTTCAAGCCCGCCACCCATCAGACCACCTGGTCTCTCTTCACGTCGGTTCCCTAACACCTTTGCAAACTACAAGGACCTTGATCCCTGCCTCCTAGGCATGGTACGTAGGAGGCCTCCATGAGGTTCAAGCCCACCATTCGGTCATTTCCTCACGTCGAGTTCTACCCTTGTCCACCATGATGTTAAACTGTACATCCGAACTATGTGGACTTTGATCCCTGCCTCCTAGGCAGGGTATGTCGGAAGCCTTCATGAGGTTCAAGCACAACAGTCGTTCGATCTGATTATCCCCACATTGGTTCACCATGCCACTCCGAGTGCTGCCTAAATCGAGTTCCAACCCCTCGGGGTCATTAATCCAACAAGGGATGGTAATCCTCAGGCATGAATTATTCCAAAACCCTGCGTCCAATTTATCGTTACCCACCAAGGTTAAAACGATGGATACTATTTTTGGGTATAATCCAAAGATTCGCGAACATATGAATATGTCTTAAATCTATAAGAGAGTCCCAGAACATGCAATAATTTCTCCCAAAAAAGGGTTCGATGAGCCTGACTTCCAATCCTCTTGACCAATGTGAGTTCTTAAGAGTTGCTGGTCAGACCATCCGGCAAACACCTGCCTTTGTAAAGCAGGTCCATCAATCATTGGATAAGGAGCTGTTGTGCGTTTCATGGCCGAAAAATCAGAACGAGACAAAAAATGGTGAACCTGACGTGAATCTTTAAAAAACATGACAGATTCAACTTAATCCCACCCTGTGCCCCATTATGCTCCAAAGGAGGGCCAATAAAGGTCATTAATTACACATGTGACTATGAGATGCTGATTTGACGGGTTTGCTGCTTGTATTTTCTAAAAATTTTCACATGAACTACTTTCAGAACTCCCATCGATCTAATGGAATCGCAATGGAACTCACAAGTGCGCACTTCCAATGATGCAAGGATGAGGCCTCCTCAACAACGGAGGACCCCATCACCCACCCAGTTTCTTCAGCATTGGGTTTCAGACGCGAAGATCCAAGAGTACCACGTGAATGGTACTCTCCAAACGGTGGAGGTGACCATGCACACCCTAAAATCCATCAAAATTCACCGGTCACCTACCCAGCAGCGGCCGCAAAGGCGAATCCAGACAGCCACTGTCACTGTCTCCAACCATTTCGGGAGTCTATCCCCGGAACGGGACAAAGCGTACCTCCCCTATCTTAGGGAGGCAGATGAGGTCGACATTGAGAACTTCATCCCTGTCGAATGGGGGTTCCCATCTAAGGCCCCCGCCGGAAGGCGTCACACTGATCACACCGCGACCTAACATCCTTGCGCTGAGGAGGATGTTTCCCCAAGGATTCAGTCCCACGCTCCCCGAGATCCGGCCACTCGGACCGCCCGACGAGGGAGGAAAACGTAAAATCATGGATTGGTCATCACCCTTGTCCTTGAGGAGGAGCTCCGCTGATCATCCATGGAGACGTACCACGAACAAGAACCTACACCTGTCTGATCCTCCCAAGCCCTCTATCCAGACATGGCGGCATCATACGAGCTGGTGCACATCCCCGTCGTGCTCCATCAAGCCCGTTGCTCACGCATGACGACACTTACCAGGCAGGCATCCCTCCTTGTCCATGGTCGTGAAGCCCACCAGCTTGACGCGGTGGTGACCTGGCACCTGTAGGGCCAGCTTCTTGCATTTTCTTCAGACGCCCGCCATCCTGATGTGGTGGAGATCAACAAATACCACCACCCATATGTGGCGGAAAATCATAGGCGGGCACGTCTCCCCACCAACAATGGCCACTGACAAGATACGGTGGGAAATCAACATATTCAGGGCCAGATCCTTGCGGATGCAAGTAAATTCTGCCACCCCAATGTGGTGGAAAACAGAGAGAGAAACCATAGTATCCTGGTAGAGGGGTAGATTTGTTCTCCTGCCCCGACACAAGAGAATTTTCAGTACCCACTGACCACTAGAGGACCAGAGCAAGATATTCCTAATCTGATATAGGAATGGGCCTGCATACCCGTTCCAGCCAAAGATGTCTCTCTACATATCCTTGCAATGATGGAGGAGCAGGTATCGTTCCCAGATCATATCTTGATGACTTTCCAGAATGCAATTTCATCAGTGACAACAGCAAGGACTCGGGCCTGAGAGCTGTATCCCCAATTGAGGTGACTCATCTAAGAGACGAGATAGCTGCCTCGGAGCAGATCTGCATCCCTGTATCATCCCAGGAGGGTTGTCGGCTATATTCTGCGACGCAAGGGCAACCGGATCGAGCAGATTCACTCATTCCAACTGGGGGACACTCGTCCATCATGTTGTATGCTCCAGAGTTGGCATATATTCCTGCTAAAAGTCATGATGGTCATCAGTGTATCCCAGCAGCGTCATGAGACCCAATTAGACAGGGACCCAAAAGATGTGAAGGCCGTTTTCAACAGTATATGGTCCCCACTAACCACAAAATTGCTCCCTGAACGCGCTGAAGGAATCCGGATAATAAATATCGGGTTCAACACTATGCTCTGCTGGATGCTGGGGATTCTGACGCCACTAAGCACGCATCAAAGGATCGAAACCCTTCCCACCCATTATCATATTATGGGAGTGTCAGTATAAGTTGCGAAGGTCCTCCCCACAATGGCTCTACCAGCAGCTCTTAAGGTCCTCCCCAGAGCACCTGTGGGGGCCTCCCCCATGGGAATATAACGATCGGTCACGAGAGCTTCTCTCTTGATGCGAGTCATGGAAACCCTCCATGTGACCAGAAGGTCGAGCAGCAAGAAGGTCCTCCACTTGCTACGTTCCACCCTCAAGGTCCTCCCCGGGGTATACACAACAACCGCTCTCCAGGCAGTGGGACCATAGATTATGATGGTAGTCCTCACTTTTATTGTTGTAACTACAGAGGCCCACCACGAAGTGATGTATCATCAAGACAAGAAGGCCCTCCCCTTGTCATGGCCTGCCCTGAAGGTCCTCCCCAGGGGTTACGCTGCAACAGAACTGCACGCAGCCAGGCATCAGGTCACAGTGGTAGTCCTCACCACCCTGAAAATGGAAGTCCTCCCCGTAGAGACATCGAGCAAGGAGAAGTCCCTCCCCTAGTTTCAGGACATTCTGGAGGCCCTCCCCAGGATGAATCCCGCAGATATTCTCCCTGAGGCAGCAGTAATGGTAGTCCTCTCCATTGCCCCAAATGTGGTGGTAGTCCTCGCCACCATGGCCTCCATTGTTAAGGTCCTACCCGCAATGGACCCAAGCAATAAGAAGGTCCTCCCCTTGTCGCGGCGTGTCCTGAAGGTCATCCCTAGGATGCGGGTCGAATGCCAAGCCATGATGGTCATCCTCGCCAAGATGGCAGTTATTGCGAAGGTCCTCCCCGTAACAACGCTACGCAACCAGATGGTCCTCCCCTTGCTGCAACATGCCTTCGACGTCCTCCCCAGGGTGTGCACTGCAAAATTCCTCTATGCAGTGAAGCATCAAGCAGTAACGGAAGCCCTCTCCATTACAGTCGTCATTGTGAAGGTCCTCCCCATGATGACATATTATATCGACAGGAAGGTCCTCCTCCTGCCGAATCAAGCACCGAAAGGCCCTCGTATGCCGAAGAAATAAGAAGGACGGGATCGAGCATGTCATATTCCCATCTTGTCGCTAACGACAACCTTCTTCGATCCGGAGCCGTTACAGGGATGTGTTCATCTTCTGAACCACCGCGGAATTGCGTAGAAGACAATCTGATACCTATCGATCCCACTGTCTTCGACTATAGTGATAGAATTAGTTGGGCTCACCAAGTTGAGGAATCACTAGCGGAGGAGTATGCTGATATGCTGCACCTGAGGAAATTATTGGCCAAGAATGATATACCAGTTGTGTTTTGGCCCACTCCCACCTCTCAGTACGACATACCCAGGGAGTTGTTGGAAGAATGCATGCACGACATCCGCCATAATATATGGAGGACCCTCTACCAGCTGAAGTCCAGCTTCCTGTCCTATGATGGGTATGTAGTCCAAGTCAAGACGATAGGGGACCTCCTGCGTCACATCGACCTGGAGGCCCTTTCCGTGACGTGACAACAATGCCCCGAGAGGTGCAAAGGTAATATAGAGGCAGCTTGCCTCTGTGCACTGTACGAACTGCACCGCCTCATCGGTGATGCTGTGACGGGATTTTATATCAGGGGATGGGGGGAACACGTAGCTCTTCATTTCACTTCGCTCCCCACCTAGAAAAAACCGTTCGGCAAGGTATCATGTAACATCGTCGCATCGAGATAGCAATCGGGTGGACCCCCTGTTCAAGAAAGGCAACCCACCAAACAGAAACGGGCCTCGAGTAAGTCCCAGAAGCGTTAGGCCCGGTGGAAATGAACCATTCAAAAACTTTTGAATCATGCCACTGTGAGCATACATCAGCCCTCTCGCCTAAGAGAGGCCAGTCAACGATCTCTGCCTGCCTCACGAGAAGGGACAGATCAATAGATGAATTCGGCATGAGATCCCATTCACCCCCTGATGGGGGAACGCGAGATCAGGAAGGTCACGATAGACGTAGCCACTGCCGCAATCTAGGGTCAACCCCAGCCTGTACGGCTAGGGTAATTTTTAACAACAAATTCCCCCGTAGGACCAATAAAACCGGGAAGAGGCTCAACGTCTAGGGAACGGAGCCAACCCCAGCCCTCAGGGCTAGGGGCATTATTACCCCTTCAAAACAACCTCCCCCACGAGAGTCGGTATTCTCTCATATAGGGAGGATAGTCAGAAGAGGAGGTTTTCATCATATCCCGTCATATGAATCATCATCCCCTCTAAGAGGAAAGCACACTGTAAGTTCGCATCAAAGAAATCTCTAAGTCACCCTTCATCAAGAGGTCCGAAGGCAATCCCAGGTCATGAAAGGGAAGGCCAGCCAAAGATTCAATAGATCCTATTCCTATTTGGAAGATGACGTCCCCTCCACCCCACAATATGCGTTCATAAACGCCATAGAGGCTAACCCCGTGGGTGACACCAGAAAAAATGAAAATCCGGACGGATCGAGAGACGACGGTTCCGGTCAGGCTGTGACTCACAATGAACCCCCAGGTGTGCACACCCGGAACCAGAGTGCCGCTTTATATATGGCCACCCCTTCAGCTAACCACCCTCCACCTACCCTGTGAGCTTCCAACAAGGATAAGAATAATGGAACAGTTACCCTTAACATGTCCCCCTCTCTCGAAAAAAACGAGCCACTCACGCTCGAAGAGCGGTTCGCTCGACATGAAGAAGTGATGAAAGTGTTATGGCGGCATAACGCCGATCTACTCCAGAGGAACTGCCTTATTGAAAGTGCGTCCCATGAAGAGCCATGTCTTGAACTCTCGGCAAGTTCACCTCAAAGGCTAAGGCTTGCCCCGAAAAATAAAGCACGATCAGGGCTACTGCCCAATGAGGCGCCTGGTTCATCTAACTACCTAAACGTGGATGATGAAGACCAGTATTTCCCTACACTTAGGAGGAAACCGGAGCAATTACGCCTGAACCCTCCGAGGGTACCCCGAACGGAATATGCACCCTTGGTTCCGGCCAATCCAGATCCTTAGGCAATGCCTCGGGCTATGCCGGCCCAGGACCGGCCCAACAAGATGTGAACTAGGAACTCAATAACACCATCGAGGCACTAACATATCGATTGGAAGTGATGGAAGGTCGACGCGCTTTGATACAACTAGCGCGGAAACCCTAACCAGATTGGGTGACCAACACACCACCTCCAACCACTTTTGGGAGCCCTGTATTCCCCATATTCAATGGATCAGGAGACCCAGAGCAGCATGTGATGCACTACGAATCCAATTTAGACCCTATGATAGGGACTCTGGAGCCGCAAGAAGCAGTGAAACTAAGATACTTCATATGGACATTGCAAGGATCCGCCTTCGTCTAGTATACGAGTCTGCCTGCCTAGTCAATAATGAGTTGGGAGGACCTTCAACAGCAGTTCATGTTCCATTTCATCACAACGTTGCCTAAAACACCGGTCAACGATCTCATGAACTGCAAGTAGAGGGAGAAAGAGAGGGTCTCATATTTCATCACCAGATGGAAAGTTCTAACCTATTATTTTAACAGGCCAATTCCTCAAGATGAGATGCTAGCCATATTCATAGATAATATTATAGATGAGTTTCGAACACAGCTCATACCGGTGGAGTGCACCACTGGCTTTCGACATCTCTCAGCCATCACCCAGAGAATTGAGGACTCCCTGCAGCGGAAAATTCAATGTCCCTAGTAGCCTCATAGGATCCTACAAAGAGTGCTCCAAGAGCTGAAGCAGCCGCTGTCACACTCAAGCTGGCCCCTGTGACCGCTCAACCGCTCAGGCCTCCACCAAATCGTCAAGGGCCCCCTGCATATCAACAGCCGCCCCCGCCTAAATGGGATGATCAGAGAGAACCGAAGAGGAACCAGTTTGAGGAGGGAAGGCAAAAAGTATACTCATTCTAAGACGATCATTTTCATGGCTACTTCATTTCCTCCATGAACTGAAACTTGCTCCTCCTCCCAGAGACGAGGAGACCTGAAGAAGTCGGCCGTGATGACAATCCATATTACTGCCCCTACCATCAGATGTTGGGGCATAGTATCCGAGAATTATTCATCTTCAAAGACCTCCTGTAGAGGATGGTAGATTCCAGACAAGTCGAGCTGGGACCACCCCCAGCACATGTGGAATGTATCTCTACCACCGATTCCGATAAAGAGGAGGGGTGACAGAAAGTCACCAGCAAGCAGGGGCAGAAATTTGACAACTGGATGACTCGAAAGACTATCAACCGAGCCCAGTGAATACTCCTAGCTCAACTACAGCAGCCGGTGTTGCCACCAGCATCCCCTGGAGCCGCAGAGCCAAAAGCATCGGCCTCACAACCCTCCACAAGCCGGTTATCTAGACAGAGCCGAAGGAGGAAACAATCACAAGAGGAGCATTCTGTGATGGGACCAAAGTTAGTCCAGACCCTGGCAGACTTTATGCCTTCGAATGTGGCATCACGGGCATCGACCAACCAAACGGCACCATCAGAGACAAATGACCAGGTTGACCTGTCAGAGGATGAAGAGCCAATATTTGGTTCTATCAATGCCATCCATCTCATTGAATCATTCCTTGACGAAGGGTATGATTACGAACCTGAGTTTCCTACACGAGGAGCCAGAAGGAGGAATCGCATAGGTAGGGGATACCAGGGGAGGTGCCTCCTTGGCCGAAACCAACCCTACGGCTGGACCCCAGACCAAACAGTTAATACCACGGAAACCCATGGGAGAGACCTTCAGCGGACTCAGTAGGAGAGGGAATGCCCCTCCACCTCCACAAGCATCCACTCTAGACCTGTTGTTATGCGATACCCACCAGAGGAGGAGCAAGTTTCTGGTCTCCTAGTTTACACAAACAGACCAGCCAGACCAAGTCCTCAAAATGCGGGAAGACCATCGACATCCTTCCCCGCGGCAGGTCCCTCCTCGTCAAATGCTCCATCCCCCAAAGCACCCGCTAAGACTCTCCTGCCAACGGAGAGGCGTCGACCATTGGAGCAAAAATATGACATCCTTAAGCAGATGGCATCAGTACTAGCCATGTTGTCAATCCTGGATCCCCTGATTTTGTCATCCGACCTTAGGGAGGTACTTATCGAAGCCTTCATCAGCCCCCAAGAATTCCAAGCCAAGGTAGCTGCCGCTGAGATTTACCGGTCGGAGACTGGCCCGACTGAATGCAATGCAGTGATTTCCTTCACCAATGAGGATGAAGATTCCATCATGCAAGGACATATCAGACCTCTATATGTGTCTGGAACACAAAATGGTATTGAGATTCGAAAAGTATTTATAGAAAATGGATCTGGAGCTGACCTCCTTCCCCAACGGACACTCCGTAAGTTAGGCTACAGTGAAGATGATATAATTCCCTCAGCCACAACTTTGTTAGGTTACGATAAGAGTGAGCAGAATCTAGTTGGAAAAATTAAGCTAAAGACCCATTTTGGTGACCTGGTAGCCTTCACGGAATTCTTGGTGGTCTGGAAAAGCATGACATTCAATGCCCTATTGGAAAGGCCATGGCTCCATAAGAACATGGCCAATCCTTCATCCTACCACAAGTGTATCAAGTACTGCATAAATAGACAATGTGTGACGTTGAACGCCGACAAGGCCCGTTTCGAGGTCTCCGAGTCACATTACATCGACGCTGGGTTCTATGAGAAAAAGAAGAAGAGGCCTTTGGTCAACGGAGTCGACTGGATCCCCGCTCCAAATGGCCTGCAAATGGTCCCTGATGACCCCCTCAGGCAGCTCGGTAGAGATTATGTCCTTCCCATCAACCGTGTTGCGAGTAGGAGTTCAAGTTCGGACATGCATTCGGATGTCCTCATGACTTCAGCCACGATGGCTGAGCATGACAACGTGGGAACGTCTACCAACCCTCAATTTGGGGACGGATACTTTAACAGGGATGCCCACGATGCCTCTCCCTCAAACCCTCGAAGGATCAGAATGGAAACTCTCTCCTCATTAGATCAAGAAGTTGAGGACTTGGGAGAAGAAGAGGGGGATGATCTGAGAGATGCACCTCCAACATTTGAGGAGGGTATCTCCTCCACTGAGGATGAGCTCAGGAAAATAATCCTGGGTACCGAAGAAGACCTGAGGCCCACTCTCAGTAGCCCGGAAATGTCTCCCGAGGAACACAAGGTATATACCTCCTTTTTAAGGAAACATCAGGATTTCATTGCATGGAACTACACAGAAATTCCAGGACTCGATCCCGAGGTAGCGATGCATCACCTTGAATTCCAGAAGACCATAGGGGCTACAAAAATGCTGCTAGAAGGACACACCCCTCACATGCTGCCAAGATAGAGGCCGAAGTCGATAAGCTCATTAATGTAGGCTTCATCCGGGAGGTCCAGTATTCCATTTGGTTGGCCAACATCGTCCCCGTTAAGAAAAAGTACAAGGAAATACGCATCTGCATTGATTTTAGAGAACTTAGTTGACATTTTCTAAAGGATGACTTCCTAGTTCCAATCACCGAGTTGATAATTGATGCAATGGCCGGGTATGAGTCTCTATCCTTCATGGATAGCTATTACGGATATAATCAAATCCGGATGGCCTAAGAAGACAAAAAATCCACTGCCTTCAGGGCCCGTCAAGGGGTATTTTGTTATAGAGCCATGCCATTTGGTCTCAAGAATGATGGCGCCACATATCAGCATGCCATGTAGCGGATCTTTAAGCCGTTCTTGGGGAAATTCGTTGAATGTTACATGGATGAACTAGTGGTCAAGTCCCGACAGTTCTCAGATCACCTGTCGGACCTTGATACAGTGTCCCACAATCTCTAACAGCATAGCCTGAAGATGAACCCATTGAAATGCACCTTTGGGGTTACCTCAGGGAAATTCCTTGGATTCATCGTACGCCATTGCAGCATCGAAGTTGACCCTGAGAAGATGAAGGATATACGGAGCCTACCACCCCCTCAGAATCTCACTGAGTTGAGGGGACTACAAGGAAACCTAGCCTATATTAGGTGGTTCATATCCAACCTGGCTGGCAATGTTTTCTATTCACCAGGTTGATGAAGAAGGGGGTCACGTACCAAGGGAAGAATGACTGCCAAAGAGTCGTTCGACAACTTGAAGAAGTACCTCTGAAGCCCACCGGTACTCATGACCCCGGCTGAAGTAAGGCCTATCATTCTATATGTAATGGACCTTGAACGGTCATTGGGAGCCTTCCTTGAACAGAAGAATGACGCCAGCAGCGAAACCAGTCTCTATTACCTCAGTCGAACCACAATTGATGCTGAGACACGATACTCAAATATCGAGAAGAGTTGTCTAGCCTTGGTCTTCATGGTTCAAAAGGTGCGACATTATCTGCAACATCATGAGGTCCATTTGATCTATTGGAGTAACCCGATCAAGTACATCCTCATTCGACCGATGCTAACCGGATGCCTATCCCGATGGGCGGTCATCCTGCAAAAATTCGACATCCGTTTCATGCTTCAAAAAGACATCAAGGGCCAGACATTAGCTGACTTTCTAGTAGAGCACCCTTCACCGGGGACCACTGCACCAGACTCTAAACTACCTGATGACGATATCTTCTCAGTTAAAGAGGAGTTCTTAACATGGGAAATGTACACTGACGACGTGTCCCGAAGCCATACCGGGAAGAGGATAGAGGATCCCAGATTCAATAAAGTGGTTATGGGGATAATAATCATGTCCCTAGAAAATGCAGTTTTGCCGTATTCCTTCCTCCTATCAGAGGGATGTATGAACAATGAAGCGGAATATCAATCCCTCATTGCAGGCCTGGAGCTCGCACTCCAGGCACAAGTATAACACCTTAAGGTAAAAGGTGACTCAGATATGGTCAGCAAGCAAGTCAACAGTGACTATGATATTAAAAATGAGGATCATATCCCCTTGTTTGACCATGTACAAGGATTAATGGCCGAGTTATCCACAAAACCAGCATTGACATATATTCCCCGGTCCCAGAACGCTCATGCTGATGCATTATCCAATGCGGATAGTGCCCTAGCCGATCCAGACATGGATGAATCAGTCCTCATTATTACTCACCGTCGAATGGTATTTCCATTTGTTCAAGCTATGATGGAAGAGATCCATGATGTCACTCCTGTGCTTGAGTCGTATGCTCCTGCTACTAGTTGGATGACCCCCATCACGAACAACCTTCAACGGGGAGAGCTTCCATCCGAAAGGGCTGAACGGGAGCATGTACGGAGAAGGGAAATCAATTTTGTCCTATATGGCAGCGCGGGATATCAAGAGGTCCTCTACAAACAAGGCCTCAATGGAGTGCTCCTCAGATGCATTGACGGAGATGAAACTGAAACCATCATGACTAAAGTACATGCAGGAGCATGTGGAGCACATCAACCCGGGACCAAGCTCTCCCATCAAGTTCGATGTCTTGGGTACTGCTGGCACACAGTGGCAGGAGACTGTGAGCGTTTTACCGCAAAATTCCACTCATTCCAGATTCATGCCAAATTCATACACCAGCCCCCAGAGTTACTTCATCAAGCTAAATACATCTGTCTGTTTTCCTCCTAGGGGATGTACGTCGTGGGACCATATCCTCCCGCCACACCCAAAGAGCTTATGTATATCCTCACGGTGACCAACTTCTTTTCCAAATGGGAAGAAGCCATACCCTTCAAGGAAGTCAGGGAATGAAATATTGTCAGCTTCATGATGAACGATATCACCACCATATTTGGTGTCCCTCATACCATACTGACGGGCAACAACACCAATTTCTGCTCCGATGAGTTTGAAAATCCATACCACGAGTATGGTATCAAGGCTACCAACTCATCCCGCGACCATAGAGCATCCAACGGACAGATATATGCTTTCAACAAGAACCTGTCCAACATCCTCCAGAAAATGGTGGACAAAGACAATAACTCATGGTCGGATAAACTCCTCCATACAGTGTGCGCTTATCGAACCACAATCTGCACCACTACTCAGTCTACCCCGTACTCATTGGTGTACAACACGAAGGCAGTCCTACCCATTGAACTCCAACTTCCCTCACTCTGTGGTTCAATATGTGATCGATTATCCGATGATGAGAAATCAAAAAAGCGGTTAGGTGAATTGAAATAGCTAGACGGGAAGCGGCTGCACACTCTGCACCACCTGGATGTGTACCAGAACCGGATCGCACGAGCCTTCAACAAAAAGGTCTGCCTCTGTTATTTCTTGGAAGGAGAATTAGTGCTAGTCCTCCGGACCCCAATGATACCTGGAAAGAAGCCTCAAAAGCTGGATCCCAAGTGGTAAGGACCATATGTTGTACACAAGGTCTAATCCGACATAGCGTATGCCCTGATATCCATGGACGGGTAATCCACCACGGCTCCTACGAATGCGAGATTCTTAAAGAAGTATTTCCCATAGAAACTGTATGGCCCTCATCCTGACCACTTGACGTTAAACTGTATGGACATTATCCAAGATGTATGACACTAAAATGTCAAGCACCTATTCCTCACCACATGACGTTAAACTACATGGAATCTAATAATACCCCCTCATCCTGAACAAATGACCTTAAACTCTATGTCCATCATCCTGACCACATGACGTTAAACCATATGGACATCTTCCGAGCTGTATGACAGTAAACTGCCAAGAATCCTCACCACATGACCTTAAACTACATGGAATCTAATAATCCCCCCTCATCCTGGCACATGACCTTAAACTATGTGGCAATCGTCTTGACCACATGACGTTAAACTGTGTGGACATCGTCCGAGCTATATGACACTAAACTCCCAAGCACCTCATCCTCACCACATGACGTTAAAATGAATTGAATCTAATAATTCCCCTCTATCCTCACCGCATGAAGTTAAACTGCATGGATTTCACAGAACTACGTATGGCTTGATTCCTTCCCTTGTAGGATACGTAGCGACGCCGGGATTCCCTATCCTGGCCCAGCCACTAAAAAAATGTCCCTTTTTCCCCCGTGTATGGTCCAGACCTGCACGAGGAGCATCATCTTTACAGAGAACTATGTATGTCTTGATTCCTACCCTTGTGGGATACATAGCGATGCCGGGATTCCCTATCTTGACACAGCCACTTGAAAAAAGATTCCCTTTTCCCCCGTGTATGGACCAGACCTGTGCGGTGTGTACTAATTCTAGAGAACTATGTACGGCTTGATTCCTACCTTCGCATGATACATAGCGACGCCAGGATCCCCGGTCTTGGCCTAGCCCCTTTAAACAAAATAATTCCCATTCCACCCGTGTGCGAACCAGACCGACGCGGGGTGTGCTTCTCATCCTTACTGCATGACGTTAAACTGCATGAACAATGATGTTAAATATTCACCATCCCTTGTGTACGAACCAGACCAGCACAGGGTGTATATATTTGTCCTTACCGCATGACGTTAAACTGAATGAGGTTCGTCCATACTGCATGACGTTAAACTGCACAGATGTTGTCCCCACTGCACGACGTCAAACTACGCAAACCCCTTTTTCTTTGACATCGAGTCACTTTTGTCCTTACCACATGACGTTAAACTGCATGGAGTTTTTCCTCACCGCATGACGTTAAACAGCACGAACTTCATCAAAACCCACCCAGTACACATGGCGATACGTTATGGAGATACTCCTTTCACATTTAGATACATCCTTTCCATATATCATACTCCACGACCCGGATAATTATGGATCCCCATAACCACTGATGGCCATCGGAGGTGGAAAGTCATCGACCCATGGACACCTTTGTACGACTAGGCATACTATGCCCCCAGTGGCTCTGTATATTGAAGGCCCATGGCCCGTCTACCAAAGGAAATATTTCCATAGGCGACACTCTTCAAAGCTTCGTACGCTTACCGGCCTCCGAGTCCCCATACCATACCTCTTCATCTAGAAGTTTTTGGCGAAGTGGTTTACAAGTTCATTCCCCCTTTCACATCCAGATGATGCAAGGGTATCCTTATCTGGCTAGCCTATGTGTGTGTTAGTGGTTCACATAGCGACATGCATAGGAAAAAATCAATCCAGGACTAGGCTACTTTGACTCAACAGAAAATTGCTGTGAAGATGTTTTCAGTATACCCGGACACCATTATCCCCACATGCCGAACTCAGCACTGGGAGTAATCATGGATTCTCATAATCATTCATGGCCATCGGAGGTAGAATTTTATCGACCCGTGGACACCTTTGTATGACTATTCATACCATGACCTCAGCGGCTCTGCATAATGATAGCCTCTGGATCGTCCATCAAAGGAAATATTTCATCGGGCGGTACTTCTCCTAGGTCCGTACGCTTACCAGCCTCAAAGCCCCACACCATGCCTCATGATACAGGAAATGCTCAAAGTTGTAGTTTACAACCTTCATCCCCCACCTTGTTCTAAGTATATTAGAACATCTTGACCCAATTATCCTTCGAGTGACTGCAGCAATAGTCACCCAATGGTCCGATCTCTATGACCGATAAACTAGGAGTACTTCATCCTCACCACAAAACGTTAAATTGCATGGAGTGAAGTAACACCCCCTCAAGAAAGATAAATCACTGCTGGGGGGCTCATAAAGCTTTAATAGAGACCATGGATGAATATCCCTGACATGCCTGGATATTTCCTCACCAGATGACATACTTTGTGGCCTAGAAAATCACAGATCCCCATGACAACTCACGGCCATCGGAATTGGAAAGTTATCGACCCGTGGACACCTTCGAATGACTATGCATACCATGTCCTCACCATATCTGCATATTGATCCCCCCTAGCCCATCTACCAAAGGCAAGATTTCCTCAGGTGGCACTCTTCCTAGTTTTGTACGCTCAGCGGCCTCAGAGCCCCCATATCACCTTTCCTGATCCAAGAATCCCCGGAACCATGATTTACACCATCACCCCCCCACATCCATGTTTAGGGCATGTTGAGGTATTCAAGCCCAGTTATATTCTGATGAAGAGAAGCCTTCACAATAATACCCCCCGTCCTCGCCGCATGACGTTAAACTACATGAAAACCTTTAAATATGTCCTTGTCCCTACCTCATGACACTAAACTACATGAAATCCATCCTCGCTGCATGATGTTAAACTGCATATCAACCTTCAAGAATGTCCCCGTCCTCGTTGTATGACGATAAACTACATAGATACCTTTACGAATACATCTCTCCCTTTCCACATGACGCCAAAATACATGGATTACGTCCCAACCACATGACGATAAACTACACAGTCATACTCGTCATGGGTTTAATGAGAGGCAGAGGCATTTCTTCATCTTTCAGTGCACGGGTCAGACCTGCAAGAACCGCCGCCTCACACCAACGTGAGAATGAATTAATTCACCCATTCTCAGGAAGTTTAGTCTTGATATTTCCCCCGTATTCAGGCACCTTCTCATTATAAACCATACTCTATACTCAAAAAAATCCCAACTCTCATAAGCCACCCCTGGTGGTCCCAAATCTCAACATCCCTAAAGTTTCTCGGCTATCGGAAGTGGATAGTCTTTGACTTAAGGAATCCTAGGTATGACTATGCATACCATTCCCTCAACGGCTCTGCATATTGATCGCCCCTGGCCTGTCTACCAAAAGAAATATTTCCTTAGGCAATTCTTCTCTCCGTATGCCTTTTGGCCTCTGAGCCCCCATTTCCATCTCGGGATTCGAAAACCCTCTGAGCTATAGATTACCAACCTCTTCCACAATCCTATCTGAATGTGGCGGAACGTATTTGAAGAGATTACCGAGAACCCAGAGAAGTCTTTCCATTTCAGATGATGTCCCAGCTGCATGACTTTACACCGCGTCCAGCCTCAACCATCCCTTACACTAACTAAATACATAGGGAGGTGGTCTCCGGAACATGCTCCTGGTTTGTACGGATGCTCCCAAAAACCTTTCTGATGTCACGCTCCCCTTCTAAGCCACCCCTAGTGTTTTTCATGATTTTCCATGCCACCCATCATGGTTTCCATAAGACAGACTACCATGAATTTACCTGGCCATCATAAATGGATAAGTATTTGACTTAAGGAATCCTTTTTATGACTATGCATACCATGCCCTCAGTAGCTCTGCATATTGATTGCCCCTGGCCCGTCTACCAAAGGAATGTTTTCCTTAGCCAATGATCTTCCTGCCTTTGTATGCCGACATGACTCTCATGCCTTGAGACATGCCCTGCATGCCGCTCAAATTCCAACATGTTTCCCCCACGTGCGTCTGAAGGGTATTAAGACATATTTTAATTAGGTGAACCCCATAGGGGCCCTCGCGCCACCATATTTGGTCAAAGCTGTTCAACCTAAAACATCAGTAATGATAGTCTTGTCGGCGCGACTTTAAACTGCTCATAGAAGAAAGAGGCAGAAATCCTGTTAAGCTGAAAACCCAAAAAGGGAGACCTAATAAAAAGATGGGTTAGACCCACTGGGTCCATACCGAATGGGACCAGGCAAAATCGTGAAATTAAAAGAAGAAAAAGACATAATTTTTGTTGGGTTTTCCTATAAAACCCGAGAAATAGTCAGAATATGCTCGCTGGATCCCATGGTCCTGGAAAAAAATTAGAGCTTTTTTTCCTGAGTTATGATTAGTTCTGATTCAGTGTATTGTTATTTTCACAAAAAATTTTCTATGTAAAAAAAAAGATTCCACAGCAACGAGTGATTGATAGAGACTGTGTTTCGTTCGATCAAAAGAAGGAGGACGCCCACAAGCCGAGGTCTCTCCCTCAAACAAAAAGGGGGGGGGACAGAGGGGTAAGTAAAACAGGGGGTACAAAAGTAGCTCTGATAGTTATAAAGGATCCTGAATTGCTCTCCCCACTAGATCAGCGACTGCGCGGCGAACGTCGTTGCATGATTGTTCCAACACTGCCTTTCCCTGGTCTCAGCCTCAGCCACTGGACGGATACGCTCCACTACGGCTTGGAGATCATTGATCCATTTTCTGGTAACTTCATGATGACCAATCATAGCTGATAACTGATCCCCGAGCATCACAACCCATTCTTCGCATTCATGAAACTCAGAGGATAGGATGGCCGCCTGATCTCGAGAGATCACCTCCCGTGCTATCAGTTGATGAAGGTTTTTTTTGGTTTCCTCCATGGTTCGGGCCCCACAATGAGAGGTCTCGAAGTTAGAAAGCTTTCATTCATTTGTGACAGCTTCCTCGCGGGCCATGAAAAATTGGAAAGCAAGAGAATGGAACTGCCAATAGTCAAAGCCACCCGACCCCAAACCCAGGAAGAGCTGACGAATATCTTCGGTTTTCGTTGCAATTTTGGCTAAGGGGGTTTCGGTGATGATTTCACAGATTCGGGGCGAGTCCCACCTGCATAATTCCCTATGGTTCGCCATGATATGAGGATCTTTGGTATCATCACTGGACAACACGAAAATAAAGTGTGGCATGGCAGCCCGCGCAGACGGGTGCTCACTAGAAGTTGGCTCTGAAGTTGGAAAGTCTGGAGCTCCTAACCCTGGTCCAGGCTTGGGGACCAAGTTTCTATGCATGATATCGACTGGTGGAACCTCCTGGATGGTCTCGCTGGGACCCAACACCACAGGGTATTCCTCATCCACGCACAAGAAGGATGAATATTCCAGAACTGCGGCCACCACAGGGTTGGGAGAGGAAAGTTCTCTGAATCGCTTTGATCGATGAGCCGTTAGTCGGTCCTCCCTTAAAACTGAAGAGGAAGGTGTAGTGGATGCAGTAGCCACAATACCTCCCAATATGGGAATCTGTTATAAAACCTTCCCTAGGATGCCATCAGGATAGTATTTTACTCATGTCTTTGCATACTCCATGGAAAGGCCGGCAGCTGCGCCCGTATCAGGCAGGGGAACGCTTGCATCAGATCCCTCTCACGTTAGCATCAGCCACCGCTGATGATGTATGGCTGGATGCAGCCCTTGGGACCGAGAATGGGGAAGGGAACCATGGACTTGCATGCACCCAAACTGGTGAGAAAAGCGACATGGGACGTACAGCTCGCACAAAGAAACATCTTCGATCCGTGCGGACAAAAACCCGTCCCGTAGGAAGACCATGTAAGAAAGCTCTTCCAGGCTCCCCCAACTGTTGTCAACTAAGGCGACAGAAGGGGTGGGGTAGGGAGTGAAGATGAACTATGAGAAGATACTCAAGAGCTTGAGGACTTCACTAGAGTTGAGAGACTTCAAGCGAAATATGGATATACCAATAGCGTAGGACGAAAGGTAAGAGGCAGGATAGCCTTGTTGTGACGATATTCATAACAGCGACTGTGATCTGTCACCCAGCCGTACAAAAATTGAAATAGACCGCTTAGACGATAGGGTGACCTGGACACCTGCATGTGGCTCAGTAGCTCATAGATACAAGCCAAAGTGGGCACGACTAAATTCACCAAGTGGCCCACTACTAACTCAACCGCCATAACAAAGTGAAGCCCCGGACACCGGGATTAACATCCCAGGAAGGAAATAGCCATCCGCTCAAAAACATTACAATCAGACCGGCCAACTGAAACATAGGTGACACACCAGGGTGCGCCTTGTAACCCCATGAAAGGTAGTCGCCTGCTTCTAGAACCGCCTAGTATGAACCTTGAATGGTTCGTGACTGTTGGAAGAAATGAGTTCAGGGATGCTAAATCATCGTCGTAGGACCAGTGGTGTTCATAAATAACCCTATCCATGTGCTATAAGGAATAAGAGAGCGGGCACGCAAGGCCTTACCCAGTGACTTCTCTGCCATGGTTAGCAGCTCTTTCACCAATAAAGGCACCTGTTCAACATCATCCCATGCATCAGGAGTGGGAAAAATTCGTCATATATCTCACCAGCAATCGGCAGTCCTCCTATCTGGTAGATGTCCCACAGACTAATACTGACTTCACCGTGGGAAAGGTGGAACGTATTAGTACTTGAACACCAGTGGATGAATAGGTCGTACAGGATCAAAGATGGTGGGTAAACAGAAAATTGGGAAGCCCAAAATGTGTAGTATAGGTTGACAGCTTCCAGTGAATCGGGAGACTCCCGACAATAGTGATGGACCCAGA
Organism: Viscum album; assembly: GCA_963277665.1. Lineage (NCBI taxonomy): Eukaryota > Viridiplantae > Streptophyta > Magnoliopsida > Santalales > Viscaceae > Viscum > Viscum album. The sequence goes on along the minus strand of OY728148.1, from coordinate 492,292,008 downwards.
ATGCCCAAGCCAAATCATTTGAGAAGAGCCCGCCGAACTGAAGATCCCACCTGGGAACCCACCCCGCATCAGGGTCCCTTCAAGAAAGATTGATAATAGAAGGGTAGTTTTTAAGGACAAATTTCTAAGAAAAGTTTTCAATGCACTGATCACATTGGGTCCAGACAGAGCCCCTCAGAATAAATGTGTCTTTTGGACCAAAATTAGAGATTATCTCCCCAGATTGGGTAATGTTTACGGGAATGCATTTTGAAGGCACTTCCAAGAAAGGAGAAGGGAGACTTGTGAAAGTAGGGGGGATATGGATGTCATCCGGAAGACATAATCCATATAGTGGGAGACGATTGGATAATGGATAACTCAGAAGCTTCGGAGAGAGCATCTTCTTCAATGCACCCTCATCAGGAATGATGGACCGACTAGGGTCCTCTTTGATGCCCTCCACTCTGTGAATCATAGTTGAACGTCTCTCTGAGTCAGTTGAGAGGGGATCTGTAGCAGGCCTCGATGCAGAACGAGGGGGAACCATATATTCTCCCTGTACAATGAGAGAAATCCGTCCGGAATAAAATCTGGACAAGAAAATAGCCAAATGAATGGTTAAAGAGCCTTCATAATGAAATCCGCAAGGAGGCCATGGAGGATGGTTTACGATGAAATCATCCTGCAAACCAGCCCTTCACGAAATCATTCCACGAAGCCCTGGCCCACGGAGCATTGGCCAGGAAATCGCGAACCAATTCACTCCGCGGAAATTCAATCCCATGTATATTTGAAATACTCATACACTTTTTAAAGTTCATGAGATATTTAGTCCGCGGAGCATCGAAAACGTGAAGAAAGATCCTCCGCAACCCGTCATCACTTACTTTTTAATTAATAAAGAGTAGTGGTTCAAAGTTGGGATGTTGGTTTGCGGGTGAAGGTGACCACGAAGAGAGAATGGTTCACGGAGGTTGGTGTGAGTTCACGGATGAGGCACTTCACGAAGGAGAAAACACGCATAGGTGAAGGAGCTCTGGTTTCGCGAAGAATTTGGTAAAGTACAAGTGAGGGCTCCCCATATTTATAGGCATGGTCCCCTACCGGTTCCACCTTTCTATGGAAAACCATCTCAATTTCAGGACTACATTGCATCGGAATGGCCTCCTCTTCGTTCTGATCAGACCCCATTCCGATGGGGGGCATTTTTAGGGTTCTGAAAAATCCACAAAGGAATTTTTACTCAAATCCCCCAATAAATTGGGGAAAATAATAAAAGAAGAGACACAAAGTACCGGTCCACAAACCATTCCATGGAAGTGCAACGTGGCCAGGCACTGCGGAGCACCCCCCTCTGCGAACCATTGTCGTTCGCAAAATGGAGGTGGAGAGCCTCCGCAGTTGCGAGGAAGGATGGGCGCCAGTCCAATTCACCATCACGAATTGCCGCAACCGCGGACCACATTGACCGGTTCAAGCAGCACCCGCTATCGTTCAAGGAATAGAGGCGGAAACCTCCACATCCACAGAGCATTTAACTGAGTTCGCCTCCCGGAGGGGGGGGGAGCATTCAATAACCACCGCGAATTGTGGATTGACCAAGTCAGTTGTGAACCGGGTATTTGGTTATGGGCCTCCACCAAAAGCGTCACGTGGCCACAGATACATTACATTCCCCACTCTATAAAAGGATACCTAGGGGAAACAAGAAAGGATAGGAGAACTGGAATCAGATTCAAAGGAAGGAGATCGGTTGAAGGAAGGCGTTGGATTTCACAAACAGCGAAATTCCCAAACGCAAACCACAACAGGTATATGAATTAAGAAGGAATTGGAAAACGCATAATAATTTGGCTAACCACGAACCTAAAAATAACAAAAAAGGATTACCGCTAATAATACCCCGTCCACAGATGACTTCCCAATAGACTAGGAAGTTTATGCCTCTTTTCCCATCCACCGTACCGTGTAACACCCTCCTTTGCGGGCGATGCCCCGACCGACGAGCCTCCGATCGGCGCCGCCCCTGGCCACCGGTGCCCGCCTGGAACCCTCCACAAACCACCCTGGTTCATGGAATGAACCCAAATCCACAAATCACCCTGGTTCATGGATTGAACACGATGCCTCGAACCACCCTGATTCGCGGGACTCCAATCTGTCCGCGAACCACCCTGGTTCGCGGGAGGCTTCTCCAGATGCATGGAACTTATCGACGCGAAGGGTGCCACTACCCATACCTCTCTTTTGCTCACTAAATATTTCGGTGTTATCATTTCCAGAGCCAGTTAAAATCCTTCCGACCCAGCCAGGTCCTCCGCGACTCCCTCATTGGCCTATTCGTTGGCCCCGAGCCGAGGCCTCCACCAGAGCCACCAGATCCGTGTGGTATAACTTTCAGGTGCGTCAGCATGCCATTTTGAGTTCACATACCCACAGTAAGCAGGGGAAAAGGGTTTACCCCAACCCTTGAGTAGATTCCTGAAGCATTCCTGGGTTCACATTCCAACGGTAATGTGGACTCTGAGCTTAGGAATCCCCTTTCTGCCCCACCACTTGTCCAGGGTTGCTCGGGGGTATTAAAATGCCCATCAGAAGGAAGCCCTTGCGGACTGCAAGATAGGATATGGAGACATGAGCACCCCCTTTCCCTCTCCAGCTGGTATTTATTGCTCCGGGAGACCACCTCGGAGTAATCCCCGACCTTCTGGGCCTCCTCAGAGTGTAATCCCCAACTCGTCACCCAGGGCCGCCTTCATGCGTAAGCCCCACTCCGCTTCTCACAGACGCACCTATTGCGAAGTGATCCTCTGGTCCCTATTGCCTCTTGTTTCTCACACCGAGCATGGGTCATGTGGGAATAGAGTATGCATCGACCATGATATCCTCCTATGGGTTTCCCCATAGCGTAAGCCCCAAGCTAAAGTGAACTACGAGGACTTTGATCCCTGCCTCCTAGACAGGGTACGTAGGAAGCCTCCATCAGGTTCAAGCCCGCCACCCATCGGACCACCTGGTCTCTCTTCACGCCGGTTCCCCGACACCTTTGCGAACTACGAGGACATTGATCCCTGCCTCCTAGGCAGGGTATGTAGGAAGCCTCCATGAATTTCAAGCCAACCACTCAGTCGTTTCTTCACGTCGAGTTCTACCCTCATCCAGTATGACGTTAAACTATATATCTGAACTATGTGGACTTTGATCCCTGCATCCTAAGCAGGGTACATAGGAAGACTCCCTGAGGTTCAATAACAACATCTGGTCGATCCGATCATCTCCACATCGGTTCACCACGCCACTCCTAGTGCCACCTCAAGCGAGTTCCTGCCCTTTGGGGTCATTAATCTAACGAGGGATGGTAAACCTCAAGCATAAATGATTATGAACCCCTATGTCCAGTTGACCATTTCCCACCAAGGTTAAATCCATGGATACTATGTTCAGGTATAAACCAATGATTCGTGAACATATGAATACATCTTAAATCTATAAGAGAGTCCCAGAATAGGCAATAATTCCCCCCAAAAAAATGGTGTGATGAGCCCGACTTCCCATCCTCTCGACCAATGTGAGTTCTTAAGAGTCTTTGGTCAGACCATCCGGCGAACGCCTGCCTTTCAAATTTAGGTCAATCAATCATTGGATACGGAGCCGTTGGGCATTTTGTGGCCGAGAAAACCAAAACGAAACAGTGAGATGGAACAATTAATTGCGGAATTAATTGGTATTATTGATTCGATTATGATGAAACAATTAATTTTTTAATTGATTGAGGAGATCCATTTAGATTAATTAATTAAATAATTAAATAATGGAGTTTAAATTGACAATTAATCAGTGACATAATTAATATTATTGAGTTAGATTAATAAATTGTTGAATTAAATTACGGGGTATATGTAAAAACTTAATCAGTGATTTAATTAGATGGATTGACTTAGATTAATTTATTGTATAATTAATTAATCATGTTTATGAGAACGATTACTTTGTGAATTAATTGAATTTATTTATTGTGATTAATTAATTTGGAAATAATTAATGAGAGTTGCAATGAACAATTAATTTCTGAATCAATTAAAGGGATTAATATAGAATTAATTAATATAAATGATTTGAATTAATTAATTGCTAAATTAAATAATATGGATTGTTAAGATATTGAATTGATATAATTGTATAATCAATTGATGAATTAATTATAAGATATTGATATTTGAGAATTGATATAATTAAATGTGGACTTAATGATCAAATATTAACTTTTAGATTGAGATAATAAATTGATGAATTAATTATGATATAATGAGTTTGTTAATTGAGATAATTAATTGAGGATTTAATTATGAGATAATTATTAATTAATGGTTAGGTTAACTAATTATATTGATATGCTTAACTAGTTTTAGAATTAATTAAGGGGTTTTATGTGAGGGATAATTGGTGAATTAGAAATGGTGGTTAGGGTATTATTTAATAGATAAATTAATGTGATATGTTGGTAATAAGATTAATGTTGAATAATACTTCTTGATGTGATGATGTTATATATGTGATAATGGGGCTAATAGTTGGTTAATCATGATAAATTCGATACATGTGATATGTCTAAATGGTGAATTATGTGTTATCAAATGGTGAATCGTAACATGTAAGTTTATTGGTGTGTGTATATAGAATGGTAACATAGACATTCATATGTACATATGTATGGAATGGTAGCCTGGACATTCATGGGTGCATGAGTATGGAATGGTAACATGGACATTCATGGGTTCCTATGTATGGAATGGTAACATAGACATTCATGGGTGTGCGAGTATGGAATGGTGAAATGGACATTCATGGGTGCCATATTATGGAATGGTAACATGGACATTCATGGTGTGTGAGTAGGGAATGGGAACATGGACATTCCTCAGTGAGTGAGTATGGAATGGTAACATGAAAATTCAAGTGTTCGTGAATTATAAAATGGTAACATAGTCATTCAAATGGGTGGAAAATAATAATTGTAACATATTCATTCAATCGGAATTGAATAATGAATATTAATTAATGTGATTATATTATTAATTTTTCCTTTTAATTACATATATATATACAATTACATACACTTTCTATGGACTAGATTTGTTCTAGAAACCATTGGTGGTGTCTTACTTTGTTGTACTCACACCCTATATGGGCTTCTGGATTTGTACCCTAATAGGCATTATTTCTACAAGACAGGTAAATTGAAAAATCCCTAGATTAAATAGTTGATGGGTGATTGACCATAGTTGAGGGAACCCAATGTGGTTCAGGACCCACTTGAGAATATTTGGTGTATTGTTTTCCTGTTCTTAATTTTGACACTCATAGAGGCACGAAATGATTCACTTTCTATTGAGTAATTTATTTTTTTTTATTTTTTTTACCTTTTGAAATTAGTATTATTATTATCATATAAGCTTCTACTATTTCATTATTTACTTTCTCTGGAGTTTTACTCTGAGTAGATTGGGTATTATGTCCCCATGACTAACATTGTATACCCTCACTACTAGTCGATACCCTATTGAATATGGGGAGGCGCACCTAAGGTCATGTGGAGAACATGATATTGGAACTAGTACGTGGTACCTGGTCCAAGATGTTACACAATGAAATCATTTTCATATTGATTTTTGATATCAAAACATTTCATGTTTTTTATCATTTTCTATTGAAATAACATGCTTTGTCATCTCATCTACGAGATTATTTTTAATTCAAATTTTACAAATTATGTTAATAGAATTTGCGGAAATGGATTCCATATTTGGAATTAGAATATCCAAATTTGGTCAATTGTAAAATTTAATTTTTAGGCAAAAAATGTTTCTGTGGTAAAAAAAAGATTTACTACAATAAAGGTAAAATAATGAGACATGATAACGTTAAAAGGTTTTGGATTAAAATAACTAAACAATTCAACATTTAGTGGATTGTTGATATTATTAGAGATCATAAATATACTTTGAAACATTAAATATTGAAAAAATTTGGGGAAATTAATTCCACATCAATGTGGGTTGATTAAATTATAAAATAATCATAATCTAATCACTTAAACCCCCACTCCTCTTCTATAAATACCACCTCTTAGCACCCTATTTATCCAAAAATAAATTCATCAAGAACTCAAAATATCTTCCAAACACTTTCAGACCCAATATCCTCATGTCCATGTTCAAATAGTCTTAGAAAATAACTACGGTCATCAAGGTGCCCTTCAAGGAGGTGATATTCAAGAGGTAGTTTTAACAAAGCACCTCCCATAATTTATGTTATTTTTCAAATTTATCCTAAATAATTTCACTAATCAATGTATGATAATATAAGTATCAGGTATATAATGTAATTATATGTTTCCAATGGAATATATCATATTTATCTCTTTTATTACCTCCTCTTATTCAACAAAATGAAACTATTTTCCAAATTATGCTGGTCAATCGCCTCCGTGAATAATAGTTTTTTTCGTTTTTAATTGGTTCTTTCATTGATGGTTATAACGCTATTATTATGGGTAAAAAGTTTTTATGAAGTATATTGGATTTTATTTTTTGTTTTGTAACTAATATATACACAGAATGATAAATAAAACAATACTAGTTAGTGATGTTTGGAGAAACCAACAAAAATAAACTGGAAATTTTTCATTTTAATATTATCAAATGAATCATCCTCATTTATGAACGTAAAACAATAAATGGTTAAATTCAAACATTTTTAAGTTCATGAATGTGATTTAATTTAACATAGGGAGTTTTATTTCCATTTAATAGGAATATCTATAATTATACACAAATAGACCGACCAAGAAACCATGAAACGAATACACTCAATCCGATGAATATAAAAAACTATTATTAATGAAAAGGTGTTAATATGTTATAAAAGGTTTATATAAGGTATTATAAATATGAATAATGTTATTTAATGAATTAATTACATTATTTAAACCATCATACAAGATGTTAAATAATTCTATAGTAAAGGGAAGCGTGTGGTACAGGTTTCCTCATCTCACATTTACTTCTGTGAGATATATACTATTTTCACCACTTATTTTTTGTGTGTGGTGCACATATACTGACCATCGTTATATAATATAATGAATGTTATAATATTAATGGTATTAAATGTTTCATTTTATAATTATTACACTTATGGGGCATACAATTAGATTGATTACAAGTTGTAATGGACTCATTAAATCAATTTCCATTCATTGGTTTAAACTCAAACTTCATTGTTGGTCTCAAGATAATATTATATGTGAAATTTATTTTTATTTGATTTTATTTTATTTCCAATATTTCTATGAATATTTAAAGTGGATACACAAAATCTATTAATTTTATTAACACTCACTTCAATGATATGGTTCTTGTAAAGATTTTATCTGCTGACTTTTACTTCTACGTGATGTATACCTAATTCAACTCTTATTTATTATGTGTGGTTTATATATACATAAATTTATATATAATATAATTAATAAAATCATATTAAATTTTTTAAATGTTATATTTTAGAATTATTACTTTTATGGGGCATGCGATTTGGCTAATTACAAATTGGCAAGGGATTTATCAACTCAATTTGCATTCATTAGGTGAATCATATAATTAATTGATTATCTCTTTCTAAGAATACAAGTAAAATGAATTTTTATTCTCTTATTTTGTATTTACACTTGTTTTATGTGGATTAATATTTGGTACACATAATATTTTCCCTTGATTATATCCTAAAACATATTCCTTTTTTATATACGGTGGATATATTGATAATTATTTTATTAATTTTGGGAATTTTTATAAATTCTACTCTTTTATTGAATGTATATATTGGATGATAAGGACAATTATTTATGTATTAAATCAAGTATTTGATAACTGGGGAATTATTTGTACATGCAAGACATGGGTAGGAGATTAGTTAATGTAAGCCCATTGATGCATCGACAGTCTTATTAGGAGATTCAGCTGTCCAAATCAGGCAGGTTTTCTACACATAGACATAAAATTTAATGATGATTGATCTTTATAGTAACTATACAATGGATATATCATGATATTTTTGATTTTCTACATACTGAATTTCATCATTATTTTTATTCCATGTGACTAACATATTAGTTAGAATATCCATGGTCATGTTCCAAGATCATGTGATTATTTTTATGGAATTATATTAGTATCTTTTTTTCTTACCTTATTAAGAATAATTTATTGATTAATGGAATGTGTGATCACTAATATATCTTTCGATATTGGCTAATTTTATTTATTTATGATATCTTCCATTGTATTTAACCCTTACATGGCATTTCACCTCACCCTTATTTTGTTTCATTTCCCCAAGTTATGTTGAAGAGAACATTTGAATGACTTTCGAAGGATGTATTTTATTAGATATTTTTATTTATTATGTTTTATATTCTATTCCAAATGTTAACTATGTATCTGGTATATAATATAGTTTTCTAAAATTTCTAAACACATCATTCCCTTGAGATATGATTCCTTGTAATAGAACAAATGTAATAGTTTAAGGCACTGGCTTAGGGATACTGGTGTTAGGGTCATTACATTGGAATACTTGGAAATCACACATGAGCTAGGAAATTGGAAATGGGCATGAACATGAAAATTAGAAACGGGAATACATGGGGAATTGATATGAAATGGGTAATGTGAATATCCACTTTTACCTAAAACTAGATCTCTAATCAGTGAATCGAAGATAAAAACATGTATGAAGTTACAAGTCCATGAATATTCTAAAAATCGTTCAGAACTAATGATGTAACAAAAAACCTCATTTAGGGGAAGTGTGACACCCATATATTCAATTAAATATTAACTCAAAAAACTAAACTAGTAACGTAAAAATAATTGTTTTATTCACAAACTGTTTAGAGATGAATGTAGTAAAAAATAATATTAGTCATAGTAGGAAACATTAGGCCGTAATAAAAATTAACACCCAGTAAAAACAAAATTAGGATTATATAACTAGTGGAAACAGAAACCAAAATACAATATTTATAGACACCACAACAACAAGAATATATTCCATCCATTGAACACAGAAAAATATATATAACAAATGAAAATAACCTTTATAATACATAATATAAAAATAATCATTGAGCCCTATAACAGATAAATGACTTCAAGAACCAGTGACTGAGAATAAAATACAAGTGACTACATTAATTTAATATATAAAATTACTATAACAATTATTAAAAATACATGATAAAAAATAATAATAATATTAACGAACTCATGACCGTAAACCATTAATAATTACGTAAATTTCAATTAATAGTGACACATAATTAAAATTTTATAATCATATAACATAATATTAAATTAAATAATATAGTTAAGTTAATTTAAATTTATAATGAAACAACTTATCAATTTCTAATTACACAAAATTTAATATCTAAAAAACATTTTATTGAATTGAAAAACTCCATGATTATGGTTAGAGTTAGAATGATTTGTGGAATGAAAATTTTAAAATATATGAATATAAAATGATTCTTATTGAGGATGATTTGTTTCTATTTTCTTCTCTTTCATTATTTTTCATAATAAGGTGGAGAAGTTCACATTAACCTATTATAAAACTCATTAATAGAGGTTTAACTGGATCAAATAATATTCATATTTTAGTAAAAGTCCTATTGATTAGAGGAAAATATATATGTATTATAGATCATGTGAATAAAAACCATTATTATTGGAAACCACCACATCTTAGGGATACATTATTTATAATGATCACGTTTATATGTTTGTTGACTTACGATTATTGTTAAAGGGTATTTATTTAATTTTGATGAATATTTTATAGAGGTGTTGATTTTCATAGAAGATTAAATAGTTTCAATTGGTTAGAAGGGGTACAAAATTTTAAATTCCTAACCACATGATAAGTGATTGTTGAAACATAGGTCATGTAGAATTTTTAGTATGTCTATGATTTAATAGTTTAAATGAAATATCATACATGGTGTATGTCATAGAATATAAGTTGGTGTCGAATACCCTCTCAATCCTTCTTATGTATGATTAGTGATCTATTATGTAGCTAAGATAATGAAGATTATGTAATGAATATCACTTAGGATTTTCAACAATAAATCATATATGTGGATCTCCACTAGGTATGAACTATTATTACCTTGATATTTGGATTTGAGATGGATTTTTATTTATTTAAATTCAATTATTTTTTATCTAGGACTTATAGAGAATAAATAATATATAGGAATGATTGAATCTAGTTAAAAATAAAATTGTCTGGGTCTATAATATTGGGATGAATTCATCACATATGCGGAGCAACACTCACTTGGATGTGGTGGTTATAGATAAGGGATGGTATTTTTATCCTTATAATATAACTATTTACGATAAGGATTATCTTGTAAGAATAAAAGTTGGTGATAAGTAGGCTATGTTTCGAAAAGCTAATAATATATAGGCTTACCATGTTCTAACTCTATAAACAGATTTAAGTATTGATGACTCAAAGGATGGAAATGACTATTTTACTGATAGTATATTATCTTTTCAAAAACATGAGAGTAAAATTTGTTAAAACAAAAATATTAATATTATTTTTCTATGAGGGAAATTTTTTTCTCCTAGATAGGTTGATTGTTGAATAAATTGACACAATATGTGACTTCAATAACATAGTTCAGAGCATGGAACCCCTCCAATCAACCAAGTGGAATAAGCCACCAGATGAGGAGGGGAAACATGTTTTTAGGGGTATTTATCCAATTTCTGATCATTATCCCATGACTCATCTATATTAAAAAAAATTCATAATCTCAAAATATAATTTATAAAAATTATGTACATTACATCTATGGTCAGTTGTTAGCCACATATTATTTTTATAATAACAAATGTTTATAGATACCTTAAAAAGGTATCCCAACAATTAATTCATAGTGGCCACATCTATTATACTAAAAATAAGTTTTATAGACATATCTAATGGGTTCTAAAATTTATCCATACATAAGATACTAGATCTCATTAATTCTAATTATCTATTTTATTACACTTTACATAATAAAATCATTGTAGATACATGTTTATACCAAGAAAGATAATATTTGATGATGAAATTTTTGTTTGTAACCTAAAGGGATCAGACATAATAAGAAATATTATTTACACAACTCCTCATCCACATTGAATTATAGAATAAATCAATGAAAACCATCCATTTAAGTTTTATTTCATTTGATTACTAACTCACTATTGAAAAGAATAGCTTTATTCCCCACAAAAAACAACATAAAATTATATAAAATAATTTTCTCAATAAAAGACAATAAAAATATATAAAACAACACATTTGATAATCAATAAATAAAATAAGCTCATCCAACATCATTACAATATACTTTTTAATATTTAAAATAGTTTAATATATTTTTTACTTATATATTTTTTCTTCCATCATTGATGTACTTGTATCTTTATTATTTACCTTTCATAAGATGGTCGATGTTTTGAATTACTAAAAAAACGTTCATTTACTACACATATTTTCATTTCATGAGTGATAAATGAAGAAATAAAACATTTAAACATAAATATTATATGTGTTTAATTGAAGAAAATATTAAAATGAAGTAATAATATGGAATCTTGAATAAGGAAACTTATATTCATTAAATTTTAAAAAAATATGGAATATGTCAACAAAATCCCATAAAAATAAACATATGTATTAAAATGATGAAAACATTAACCATTATAACATACATTCAGTTATTATTCTTTAATAGTTTATAAATTACCATCAAATAAGATAGATCCATCCATTAATGTAGAGATATATATAAGAAAATCAAAAAATAATAAAAAAACATCGAACCTATCAACCCACTCTTTTACCTCACAATGTAATGAATTGGAACTAAAAAACCATACTGATATTCCACATATTTGAATAATAATGGTATAATTTAATCAATTTTTCATAAAAAAGATTTTCAAATAAAACATTTCAATGTATGGAATGAAAAACTCAAATATATCCAAATAAAAAAAAATATTTAATGAACTAATAAATATCAACTTAATTATAATTATCTTCTTGAAAACCATCAATATTTTCAACTTCAAAATAGTTTTTCTTAATCATCAAATAAGATACAACCAGTATACCGCCTACAAAAAAATACAATGTGAAAAATTACATTCACTCTATAAGGATGTGATAACCACCAACATGATTAGGGTTAGGTCAAACCTACATAAATAGAGAAAGATTAAAAAACATTATTCAAGAAAAAATAAACACACAAGAATAAATACTTGGTCTATTATTGTAACATATAATAAATTTGAAAGAGGTAAACTTTTTCCAACAACGTCATGAAGTTGTTTCGCAATTTTAAGAATTGTTTCCTCACTTGTAATCATTCTAGTTAACTATTCCTATAATACATACCTCATTTCAAGATAACATGGATACATATAACCCTAACTAGATGTTTTTAAATATCAATTTTTATCCTCTCCTATAATTTTTTTAATTATTCTTTTTCAATATTTTAGGTGTTTTCTTGAAGAGAAGATAACCCATTCTCAATTGATTTCATTAAAAAATAATTAATACAATACAAAAAAATTCCTTTTTGGAATTAACATATTATTGTGTAATGAGATTGAATAATACTAATATTACCTCAACAAACATAGATTAACCATCATGTTTCTATCCGTTTTTAGGTTTATTAGTTTTAAACAATATTTAAAGATTATAATCCCCTTTACCTTATGTTTAGAAAATAAAAAATATGATATGAAATGAAATAAAATATATAATAAAATCCAAAATATAAAATACTAGGGAAAAAATATATACCCTTATTTCAGCATGTATACATGAATTACCACTTGTCCCTGCATAATGTGTAATTTTAAAATGTGAATGATTTTCTATAACCCGATGGGTTCGTTCCTATAAAAAAATTATTTTATAATTTGATTAAACATATTTTTTAATATTAATTAATGATTATTAATGATCTAGAATATATATTAGTAATCGAATATGGTTTAAATATATAAATTAATGAGAAAAATATTACTTATCCAACTAACTATTCATAAAACTCTACCAAATTCCACGATATGTATTCAGTTTTTTTCCTTTCCTCCAAATACTCATTATGTTCTAAATTATAAAAATGAGTTACATTTAACTCATATTTGTATTTTCTCCATACAGTACTCATTTTTTCCATTCCACAATGATATGTTTCATTCTTTTAAAATAAGTAATATGTCAATTGAAACAAATAAAAATAAATCTTATTTGAAAATAATATATTAATAAAAGAAATACAATAATAATAATAACTAAATATATACTATATTTTCATCACAAACATTGTCTTTTTTAATATATACTAACATCCAATCACAAAAATTTAAAGACAGTCATCTAGGGCAACAAACCAAACAACCAATGAGGGAATATATTTTTTCATGGGGAATCAAAACTGGGATAAAGTAAGATATTGACATATAATAAAATTGTCTAATTTTTTTTATGTATTTCTAAATCCAAGACCCTTTCTGTTTCTTACAATGCATTCCTGAGATATACTTCTACTCATAGGGGAATGATAATGAACATTTCATGATTGATTCAATTCAACTGGAATTTCTTTAGAATCCAAAATTGATGATTGAAACATGTAAGCATTTTTATTATTTTTTCCTTGATGATTTTTTAAACCCCCAAATAAAGTCATAATTTTAAATCATTTTGAATTATATAAAATTGGTAATGAAAATAAATAATTTTCATAACATGGAAAACAGCGTACCAATAATATATGTTTCTCCTCTTCAATGGAAATCTATATAAAGAGAAGCATTGATTTTATAATTCATTTAAAAAAAATATAATAAGTTTCATTAAATTACCCATTCTTGTATGTAACAAACACTACTTATTCATGGATATCTCTTAAAATGTATACTTGAAAGTGATCATTTAAAAAACTATATAAAAAATTACTGGAAGAAATTAAATTTATCTAACAGAAACATAAATAAATAAAAATATACTATTATTAGAAAATTATAAGAAACCTATAGGTTGAATAATGGATTTTATATGAAAATATAAATGATTATAGACATTTTATTAAGAGTCTATAAAATGATTCTTTGTTACAAAAAAGTATAGTTCAATGGTTTATTTTATTTCACTCATTTTTCTTTTCTATAACGAGAGACTAAAAATTTCTTAATGGAAGAAAGTAAAATTTGACAATAAATAAAAAAAATTAATTCAAAATATTACAAGTGTAAATTTAAATAAAATTAATAAAATAATTTAATTAATTAATCTCTTAAAAAACATTTTTCTTGATTGAAGGTTTCTCAATAAATGTCATGATAAATCTACAAATGAGAGAAAACAATGTAATTAATAGATAAGAATATACAAGAGCCAAATATAAATTAATAATTTAAACCAAAATCATAGAAAAATACTTATAATAGAAAAAAATATATTATGTTTTAATAACAAAAATACAATATTTAAAATCATGAAACATGTAAATTTCATTATCATAGTCAAATCTATAATATTTATATAATATAATTATAAAAACCTTCATGTATTTATGTAAGAATTTTATGAAATAATGTGAAATAACATTAATCGAAACTACTTACTTATCCTGTACATTGAAATTTTCAACAACGATATTAGTTGGGAAGTTGTTTAGAAGTTCATACACTTTAGGTATGATACCTCCCACCCTTTCAAATAAGTCTCTTAGTATTTTGATTGTCAAAACATGAATGTTTTTCTCTTTATATTTGATCAACTAAAATTTTTTATAGAATAATATTAAAGTATAAATGTATTATAAGAATTAATAATCCCATTATTGTTGATGATATTGAATATAAAATAATCACCTTTGAATACATCAATTGAATTTACCCAATCAAACCGAAATAAAATAAAACTCTTCCCTACTATATAAACAAACAGAATAATTATTGTCTACAACTCATATTATGATACATTTACCTTCAATGTTATTACACTGTCAAGAACATCACTATTTTGGGTCATAATCCACTTATCAATATATTTCGTATGCCATCGATAATATTTACAAGTTATATTGGTCAATATATTAATCAACATGTTAGGAAACTGAATTAAATGTGTCAAATAAATATCTATTTATGTTTCCTTATGTAGAAAAGTTAAAACATAAATTAATTAATGAAAATTACGAATTTTATAAAACATATAAATATTTAATGTCAATATATGATATGAAATACACATTATCAGCAGAATATTTAATAAAGATATTTTTATAGATTCCATTAATTATTTTTTATTTATGTTGGTATTTTATATAGAAAATTTCATTATTCTCACTGAAAAATAATTATAGGGATTAAATATTAAAAGTGATGAAAATATAACAAAATTTATGGCTATGTATCTTACTGTACATATAATTTAACCTTATCACAGTTTTCTAAAATATAATTATGTGGTTTTAATATCAATTTAATGTTAGGATGGATAAATTTCTCTTTATATATTTCAGGACAATTTTGAGAGAATATGGATATCTATTTCTGTGTTTCTTCACCTTCACCATAAAAAATTATTATATTCTTAATATCATGAAAATATATTTATGCAAATGTTATACACTCTTTAACAATATATCATCCACAAATTAACATTCTGGGTGCATTTTTTTATGAATATAAAATTTCTAATATTCTTAAAAAACAATAATCAATCGCCATAAATAATTTAATTAAACATCTAAAAAAGATAAAAAAGGGAAAAATATTTTTCAAATCTCTCAATTGGATGAATGAAATGAAATAAATTGGTAAAATAATAATAGAATAATTTGATACATGAATTATTATGTGGACCATGATTTAAAAAAATTGTTGTGATATGTTCTCTATATGACAAGGTATGGAAGCTCTATGATATTTTCACCTCGAAAAGTATTCAAATGTTTCCATTTTTGAGCAGAAATCCTTAAAAATGTTAATCAGATAAATCATAAACCACTTACCTCATTAATTTTTCACTTTATTTAGATCCATTTTTTATAAATATTTCATTAATTCATGGGGGTCAATAATTTTTTAACCAAAAATATTTCGTTGAATTATTTTTATCTTAATGTATGAAGTATACACATTTTTAATTTTGATTGAGGCTATTAAACTTATCATCTCAACTTTTTAATTTTTTTCAATTAATGTAAATAATGTTGCAGGTAGATATATTCAACCATGATCCTCAATTTGGTGAAGACCACATCATAGACTAAAATCTACCAAGTCAAGTTGAGATTTCAATGTATCTTTAGTTTTCCCCACATTGGAAAAAATGGAACCAATAAATTTCCAGAGACATTTTCTTCACCATTAATAATATAAAAATGGTGATGTTAAAGAATATTCCCCTAGTATGGGATTTTAAATAAAACAATTTTCCCTTTTTAAGGGAAATAGCTACCTTTATTTTATTTATTATATCATTAAGACATTATATTTTTTCCCAAATAAGACATCTAACCTTTCATTGGGTCTAAATATTTGATTCCATTGTAATATTTAGGTTGTAAATATGTTTTTATTTCCTTTTTAATGCATTTTTATTTGAAGGAAATTTGTTCTTTGATAGATGAAGCATCGATGACACATGTGACCAATTTTCTATCTTTTTATCAATTATAATGAGAATGTTTCATCATTGCCCTCAGGATAAGAGTATTTAACCTTGGTATTCCTAAAAAATAAATTAAAATGCATGGGAATGCCAATAATTTCACACACTATTTCTATATATAATACAAAACACTCATTTTTATGCAACAAATGTTTCGATACCGAAATTTCATAACACATTCAACTTGTCTAATAATGATTTTAAAAATACATCAATATTAGTTATAGGTGAATTGGGTCCATGAATCAATAATTAAATAAAAAATATGATATATTAAATCATATCCATGGAGGAAAATTATATATCATTAAAAAAACTGGCGATATGGTATATTGACTAGACATCATTCGAAATGCATTAAAACCATCATATTCTAATATCTGCCTAAAATATATTGAATCAGTTTCAAAATAATGATACTTATTATTAAAATATTTCTAAAAATATGAATATACTAGGTTCCTTAAATTAAAATATTAACTTTCTAATTCTCAATGTTTGTCATGATAGGGTCTATTCTAATTGAAATTAATAGAATTTTAAGCATATGTACCAAGGGGAAGTGACAAAAAAAGCTTTTTTAGTACCTTTTTTTTCAATTTTATATTTTCATATTACTTCAATAATCATTATTATTCCACAAATAAGTAAAAATATTTGTACAATTATCAAGGAATTTTTTTTTTCATATAAAAAATCACCCAATTATTTTCTCATGCATCATTCATGTTATAATTAATACCATATTTCATGATAATCCCTTTAACTATCACAAATGAGTCTGGTAATTTTGAATCATTGGGAAGAGAACTCTTAGATTGTTTTATAAGAGCATTAATTACCATTTTATTGATCTCATATAAACATTTTTTATGACACATTTCAACAATAAAATAAAATTTTGTAAACTCTTCACATAAGGTGTATAATGTTTTCTGAACATCGTAACCAATTTTAAAAAATAATTGCATCAAATTATAAAATCATTATAGGGTGTTTTCTATTATTTATTCATAAAAGGCACCCCCATTATATCATAAATATCATCTTTTGGATAAATACCATGTTCGATACTGAAAATGTTATTATCACTGTTGACCATCAACTCCCCAAGAAAATTCGAAATATTTTTTTTCTAATCTGCATCCATTTAATTGATATTGAGATGATATTTCACAAAATATTAATTAAAATAATTTGGATTATAAATTATTCTAAAAAGACAAGTAATCATGTTATCCCTTTATAATGTTGTAGAAGAACTATCATGGAATAATTCTACAACACATAAATAATCTTGAGATGTTATCCTTCTGTTCACCCAAATATTATCATTAAATATATTCATTATAGAAGCCCCTATTATATTATTAATTTTCAATGAATGTAAACACAATAAAAAAATAAGTTTTAGAAAATTATTATTAAAATTTAATATATATTAATGAAATTATTAACCAGTAAACTAAAATAATAAACTTCAAATAATAATAAATAATATAATCAAATTTATATATTTTTCCCTTTTGATTCAATATATTTTTTATGTAAATTGAGTAAAATAATAACTCAAATAAATTTAACTATCATGAAAAAGATGATGGGATGAGAGAGAATAAGGGTGGCTAAAATAGAGTAACACTAAAATAAATGAATAAGAGGCAATGAAATGAATCAAATTCCAAAAAACATTTAATGATGGGTAGAGGCTATTGAGAAATAGAATGAAGAGAGTTAAAGGATTTAATGTTACCTTATATGGTGGAAAATGGATTGTAGAGTGGGAACATCTTCCATGATGATTTAGAAAATTGGGCAATTTCTCAAGCATGGTGTGGATTTTGTGGGAGGATTGCCATGGAGAGGTGAATCTGGATGGAAACTCCCTCTATAAAAATTTAGGAAATGGGAGATATATCATGTGTGTGGGTGAATTAATGTGGCATAGTGATTCGCTGGAAAGTGTGGGGGATTGAAGCTACCTCATTGACGCTACGATTGAAGCTCGACTAGTTGAGGATGACATCTGGGCGTGGGATTTAAAATGTTTGTTAAGGAATAAATTATATAAATAAGAATATCTATTTACATTTTATATTATAAATTAAAAATATTATCAATATATATAGTAATTAATAATTTTATAAAATTAAATAAATATAATTTATAATAATATATTAAATAATAAAATATATTATGTAAATACCCATAACGTATTACATAATTTATTGTTGTTTATCTAATATAATTTTTTTAAAAAATTAATATAATTTGTTTTATAATAAAAAATAAAATTTCAATATCTGAATATCAATTATTAATTACTTATATTTCAATCATGTTTATTAATTTTTTATCTATTACCATTTTTTTATACTATGTTCATTAAATTCAAATATCATAATGATTAATTTTTTTATAAAAAGTATTTAAATGTTTATTAAATGAAAAAAATTGACAATATATGTAGTATGAGTGAGATATTTTTACAAAGAACTCTAAAAGAGAAAATCGAATTTTCCCATAAAAATAACAATTTATAAGAAAACTTTGTTCTCTCATAATTGGTTATTATCATTTAATGTTTTATTGTAATAGATTTTATTGATAATACAATATTTTTGGTAAAATTTATATTAATTATAGATTCAAGAGTTGATTAAAAATAGTTTGTGTCAGTATTATAAATAAATAGAATTAACATTTAAAAAAATTCTTCGTGTTAAATGATCAAATCTATTAGATATAAATTGATACTATAATTTTTAAAAGTTAAAATCAACACAAATAAAACAGAATATCATCTAGAATTGATCATTTTTACCAATAGATATTTGAAATGTCAATAAATTTATATTGTTACAATAATTTTTCTTCTTTTTTATCTTTTCTTTCCCAATTCATCATTTCAAGAGGATGTGGTTGTGGGTGTGATTATCCTTGGTAGTATATTGGTTACTGATTTATTTGGGGAAATGTGACATAGGTTGGTGGAGGCTTCTTGTGGGTTTTCTGGGGTTGATATCAACTTTTATGTGGTATGAGATTTCAAAACTATTTTTAAGTTTTGAAAAAATATGACTAAATTGATTACTAATAATACGTCTAAATATCTTCATTCTTTGTTATTTTATAGCATTGTAGGTATAAAAAAGTTATGAGAAAGAAAATTATTTTGAAAACCTCGCTTAACGATGCATTAATTTATGGATGATAATAATATGTTCATGAGGAATTTTGAAGGCGATGAAGAGTTTCATGTGCTTTTTTAGTTTTTATGATATTTTACTTATTTGGATCCTTATTATCTACTATTAACTACTACGATCAAATACTATTTTTGATTTATTATGAATTGTTTCACCACAATAATTTGATAATCATTTAAATAATAAATCACAATTATTTATTGGAAATTTGAAATTTTAGTAGTATTTTTTATGTTGAGTACAATTAATTCACTAAGAGAGAGAATAAAGAATAAATTCTTGATAATTTTTACTGATTGGTTTTTTGTGGTTTGATTCTATTGATTGTGTCACTCTTATTGTGATATTATGTTTGAGTTATTTCTAATGATATTTTTAACCCGATGTGTTATTTAATGTTGATAATGTGAACATATGATGAAAGTGGATGTATCGATAGGTATTAATATTCATGATGAATTAAAAACATATGAAAAAAGTGGGTGATGGATGTTTTCTAGTTTACATTATTCTTGGGCACTAATATGGTGTTGTTTAAAATTCAATATAAGTCTTGGTAGGGGTGTAGTTGTCTTAATTATGTGTTGGGATTCTTTTTTATTACATATATTTTTTCAGGATGAGTTATATGAGGATTTCTATTCTTATGTCAAGATTATAATACTTTATTCCTTACTAATGTGGTTCTATTAGTTAGTTGAGTTTTGTAGATAACCTTTGGAATGTTCCCTTGTATTCCTTATAATATAAATGTTTTCGTGAGATGTTCATGAGTTGGTGGGAGGGGGTTATGTGACTATTTTATTAAACGATAAGGGTCTGTGTTGGGTGTGTTTAGGTGTATTGAGTATGAGATGTTGTAAAATGTTTAAGTGTTGAGTGATAAATATCATTGGAACTGAATGAATATTTTATGAATATGTTTATCCTTTATTATATTTTTTAATTGTTTTATTTTTTTCCAACTTACTAATTTTATATTTTTTTTTAAACTGCTGAAAATTTACCTAGTTGAAGGTTTTTAAGAACTATTTATTATAATGTTAATTGTATAATGTTTTTATGTTTCTACAATTTTGTTAGGATTCATTCCTTACCAATATAGATGTTGCTAATATGTTCTCAAAAGTTCCAATCATCCTTAAAAATCCAGATCCAAGATAAATAATAAAAAACTTATAAAAAATGTGTGAAGTTAAAGGGGATGATCACATATTTTATTGAAAAAACTAAAAGAAACACAATTTTATACAAATATAATTAGATAAAGAGTCTTATAGAGAAATAGAAACATATAAGGTGATCATATGGGGAAGTTTGGGAAGGAAAGACAAGTGACCTTATTTATTTGATGAAGGCTAACCAATCATATATATCCTGATAGATGAAAGATGTCATAGATTTTTCAATAAAGATTAAAAATAGACGAGAATATGTATTTTATAAAAATATAACTCCATGAAAATAATACTTCAGAGTTTTTTCAATTATAAGAAGTAAAAAATTGATAATTTAGAGTTGATGTTTCTTTTTTTTCAAACAAAAAGGGGGAAAAATAAAGACTGATAATTTTAATAAAAGCTGAAGTTGCAACTAAATAGAGATGGCCAATGGAAAATTATGATGTGTGTGACTATTTTTTGTGAATTTAAAACAATGTAATAAACCATCATAAGTTGGTCAAGATCAATCAATTGAGGGAGCTACATTTTTTGATAGATAATTTTTATACTATTCAAATTGAAACGTTTTGTAATAAGATGATTGAAGTTTTAGGTTTAAAATTTATATAGAGTTCATTTTTAATGAAATGAAAACAAATCATGTACCTCTATCACAGATCCACCAGACACACATTCATATAATGAACTTTTTAGTGAAGGAAGATTTTAGATGGAGTTTGAGATGAGGAAGAATGATAGGAAGAATTCCATCAAGGAGAGTACATGAGACAAAAAAAGAGAACAAACCGGACCATATGAATAATTACTACAAGTTTATTGAACTAATATTCCACTAAATAGTGTTTTAAAAGCATTTAATTAATTTTAATGACACTGAGAGTGATGATTATATGTTTTGGTATCATTTGATATCTTATATAATTAAGAAAGGGTAGTTCATAGATGTTATTTAACATTTTTGAAATAGAACCTTGATGATGTTATAATTTGTAGAAGAAATCATATATCTTCGATAATGTTAATGAATATTTTAGATGTGTTGAGAAGCATCATAATTTTTTTTGAGATATTCTTTATTTAGTAATTTAGTGAGAGGAATAATGATATTGGTTTCCAATTTTTTCTACTTCCGTAGTAGCTATTAATTGTGATGCAAGTACGATATCATAATTTACAAATAACAATGTTCACCGATGAAAAAGATGAAATTATTTAGAATTTATGTCATCTTATGTGTTCAACTAAAATATTTTTTTGGTTGAATAATTTAACCATATAGAAGATTTGATCATAGTATTAGGCTTATGTTTTAGTTCTAATATTCGAGATTTAGAGAAACTAAAAGTGTTACAATTTAGTGTTTGAGGAATCGTAATTTTCATTATTTTTATAAAAAACAGTTAAGAAATTTTTTTTATTTTAGTGAGGCACACTAGAATTAGAATAATGTTATAATATTTTAATTTTTTGATAGTGAAATTGGGCAGTGTTTTTCTTGAAAAACTCTTGGTAATAGAATTTTAAAAATTCCAAATATTTTTTTGTCTTAGTATTGTAAGGAAAATTTTATAAACTGATCAATGATACTATAATCATTCCTATTAGAAGATATAAGGAATCTTATATGAGTTAGCTCAATTTTTTATTCACTTTTTATAGATAGTGACATTCAATGGATTGTTGGGTGTAACCATGACTAGGATTTGGGTTCTCACAATGAGGCTGAACCAGGTAAATATTAAATTCCTTGATCTATTTCATATAATTTCATTCTAGTGGGTTTTTATAAAATTTTAAATGGATATATCTCTAAAAATCTGTAAGTTTTTTTAGAAAATTTTGATGTTGTAAAAGTCCCCACTGATTCAATCCCCTTCTCGGTGAGTCCAATGATCCTAAGGAAATTCACTTGGTATCAAATCAACTGTTCCCCTGTTATCTCTTTATAATGGAACATATAATTGTACTGAACAATTAAGTAAATCCTAACTTCTAGAGAAGAAATTATCATGGCTATTAATATATAATAACACCATAACTTCTGTCTATTTTCTTAGAGGTTGTTGGTGTGACAAAAATTGTGTATCCAACTTTTGAGAAAATTGATCATATTAATTTTAATTACAAATGTAAATGTATGGTTAAATGATGAATAGAAATTATATTCATATATAATTATTAAAAAATGTTTTCATGATGGTGGTGAGTCTCAAAAAAATAAAATAATTTTGGGAAAAACAAAAAAAATATATTTGAGGGAAAAACCAAATTGAAAGAAGAGAAGTTACAAATACAGGAAAAAAAGTTCAAAGGTATTATAATAGAAAATGAAGAAACTGATGATTAATATTTACCCGAGGTAATGAAGTTATTTGTAACATCATATTTCTTGAAGATATCTTGGATGATTATACCACAATGAAGTATCTAATGGGACTCTTTTCTAACATGTATAATTCTAAAATTTCTACCTTATAATATAAATATTATTAATATCTTAATTAATTAAGTAACTTTATTTTTTCTTATGAGATGAGAAAATCAACATCATTCAAAAATAATAAAAATTTTGACATGCATTTCAATGATTTCAAAAATTTGATTATCCGATATACTAATATTTCTCTCAATAGTGATTTGGAAGATAAGGAAATGGATTAAATGAAGAAAAATATCATGTCTCTTATCTCCAAAAATAACTGGAGAGGTATAAGTAAGTGTGAAAGAAATCTACCAATTAATATTTTTTGAGAGTAGTTGTCTTCTTAATTTTTAAATTTATTTTCATAACAAGAATTATGAAGTATATGAATGTATTTCTGAACAAAAACATCAATGGAAAAGATAATCAAAAATTATAATGATAATAAGAAACCTATAATAGGTAAGAAAATGTTCACTTGAAATATAATAAGTATATTGATTAAGAATGTTAAATTTGAATATAATGAAAATAATTTAAAAAGTATATTAAAATACATAAAATAGTAGAACCATATTTGTAAATGATGAAAAAATGAATATTCCTAAAATATTAATGATGATAAAATTGGTGAATAAAATTATAGAAAATATCTCTTGAGATCAAACTCTTTTTTTATCATGATAAAAACATAAAACTAAAGAAAGAGATTATAATATTGGATAATAAAAGTGGAGAAAATATTGAAGGAATTAAATATGTAATTAAATTAGAATTTTATTATATAAAGAAGATCATAAACCTCAAATTGAGATTTACCAATAAATGGATAAAGGTGGGAGATCACAATGTTTTTATTCTAGAAAATAAAAAAAACAACTAAAAAATATAATATTTAGGAGAGTATTTTTATAAAAATAGCATTAAAAGCCCGTATGAGGAACAAAAATTGGAATATTGATCGTCGATGTTTATCAAAAATGACAGGTGATATGAAAATATTAATGAATATTTAATAAAATGAAGGTTGATACAGTACTTTTAGAAAGTATAGTTCCTTAAAAAGAATAGTAATATTAATAGATGATATTAATGGTCTAAATTTTAAATCTACAAAACTTTTATATGTTCATTTGATCAAACATAAATTAATTAGTTTTAGATAAGTTTTTTATGAAGGTAATAAATTTATCATCTTGAAAGATTATTATATCATCAAAATTATGGAATGTGGAAAAGTTATATCCAAGAGAGAAAGAACATGAAAAACTAGCTTTTAGATTGGATAACTTTATAAATCATGTTACTTGAGTGATGAGGAGGGAAATAATTTTTATCATCAAATACTTGGTAATATTGGCCATAAACGTCTGTCAACAGCTTCTAAAGAAGCTTTTATAGGAATCTAACCACAAATGATGAGGAAATATGATGTTATATGTACATTTTTTAGAAATTATAGATTATTGTTAATGGAAATAAGGAAGAGTAAATTCAATGTACCAGACCTCTTGAGCTTATAAAATATAATATTTTTTTGATTATGATACATAAACCAACAAAATGATATATTTTAGTTTAAGAATTTTATTTACGACTTCACTTAGTTGAACAATATCCTATTTAGGAAACATTAATCTGGTGCTATAGAAATATTTAGATTCTTCATAAGGGATGTTGAAAGAGAACTAGGAGGGTATGTACTGATGATGATAATTGAAAATGTATTGGAGTACACATGCATTGACTTTTAATTTTATCTAACGAAACATGGAATCAAGCATCAATACAAATAATCATAAAACCCTTAAAAAAAGAATTGGAAAAAGGAAAAACAATATTTAGTGAAATTGAGAGGAATAAAACTATCTGTATAAATAATTTCTATCCTTTTCTGTAAATAATCTTTCATGACCCATTTACATGTAATTTTTTTCTCCAAATTCATAATTACTCCTAAACAAATGTGGAACAATAAAAATCATTCTGTTAAATATTTCAAGGTTTCTCAGAGTCTTTGTTAATTAATATAAAATTGTATATCATGGAAAATTTAATGAAAAATATAGTGAAGAGATTTTATTGTGATATTCATCCAATAGATCAAGTTATAAATATTGGTATAAACATTTAATGTTCTTTTGTGGACACCAATTATGTGAAATTGGTTGAAAAAAAATTCATTTACAGAAGTTGTTAAAATTGGTGTGAAATAAAAATTAATGACTTCCTAAGAGAATAAAAATAGAGAAGATGAATGCGATCAAAAAAAATATAAGAAAAATAATATGAGTCATGTGATGAAGAAAATTAGTTTGAAATAAAATATCTATTTTTTTTGAAATTTATAAAATTAGGTTGAAAGAGATATAATATTTGGAAATTAGAAAGCTCATGTTCATATTAGCATAATGTAGAGATTAGAAAATCCATCCTCACTTATCTTACTGGTTGAACCAAAATTAGTTCCAAAAGAAGCTGAACATAATGATTTGGTTGATGCTGCGAATAAATATTTAGGCCATATTGGGAAGAATTGAACTTATAATCATGTTCTATGATGAGTAAAAAAAATATTACTGGAAAAAAATGTGTGTACAAAAATAAGTTTTGTGGACATGGAAAAATTTAGAGATAGAAATATCAAAGAATTTGAAAATGATATTTATAGGTTCAAGTTATCAAATCTAATGAAATTATTTCACCTGATATAAGATTTTATACTATACTATTTTTTATATCAGGTGATTCACATCAATGTTATAATTTTATTCATATGTATGTGTTGTTATATTTAATAAAGCGATTGAGGATCAATTTTACATTGATATACCTTGTAGTCTCTTAATTTATGTAGACAAAAATAAGTTATGTAGGTTTAAGATATACATATAGTTGTTACAACTAGTTCTCTGATAACGAAACTAAAAGAATGATAGTTTCATGATGAAATTGATATTTTCTAATGTAAAATATAACAGTAACTTACCTCTAAAGGAGATAACATCTTGTATCTTGACTATAATTTTTAATGTTGATGATATAATTTTTATATTATAAATAGATAATTTTTGTGAAGTGATTACAAAAAAAATGATGATTTTTTTTAAATTTTAATTCTTATAGAATTATCAAATATTTTTGGGTTTACCTATTCAAAAAAAGAATGGAAATATTTCCTTATTTAATGAAATTAATTACAGGGATTTTTTACAAATTTTTGGTATGAAATATTCCAAAAACATTTATACTCCTATTTTGGTGGTAATGAATATGAATATATATTTAGATTGAAATAGTGCGAGTAAGATCAATTTCTAAAAATATATTGGAATATTTATCAATATTAAAACCTCTAGATAGACATAATTTAATCCACATCGTTTTATACCAGAAATGAGAGGGATCCATAGGGTTTCCTTATAGTGGGAGGAATGAATGAGATGTCAACCATCAATATTTACCTATAAATATGGAGAGGTTAGATACTCTAAATGATTATGATGATGATAGAAATTCACCCAGCCTGTCAAAACCCTTCCCCCGGGACCCGAGTTATATCTACCCCAATCCCACCTTCCATAGGCCAGGGGCTGGCGACTAGCACCAAAGGCATAAATCCCTATAACTGGGAAGGTATTTCCTTTATAAAACGTAAAATCACACATCCAAAGAACAAGCAGAAGCATATACTAAGTAAAACAGTAAAACAAGTGTGTTGAAAATACAAAAGGGTCCAGAAATAAAATCCCATCAGAAAGATACAGCTACAACTGAAAGTAATGTAGAACTCAATGGAAAACAGGTGAAAGGTGAAAAGCAGCTCTTGGATCATCCACCACGGATCCTACCAGAAGGGTAGGTACTGATGAATTCATCAGCACTCCGCGTCCATCCGTTCGTCTGTCTCCTCTAGTTACCATCTCATCATGAAACCCACCTCTGGGTACTGTTCAGTCCTCGTACACACCACCACGGTCAGCGCTGTCTGTCGTCTTTATCCAACACAACGAGGTGTGGGCATAGCCCGTGTAGGGTTGAGTATAACGATACTTAGTAGGTACCTCGAGACCCTCAAGGTCTCAGAAAATCCAACAAGGATAAACCACAAAGTAAGATCTCAACAGATAACCTTTACATAGGTATATGCCAATACATATACCTAAGTTATCAAGTAACCCATCTCAATCATGAGGTAAAACACAAAGGTCATTGACTCAGCTCCAACTAGGATTTTCATTAATGATATCGAAACCACAACTACTGAAGAGATCCTCCTTTGACGAGTACGGTGATCCTGTCAAAACTCCGAGTCATTGCTCACTAACCTTAGACTACTGAGGTACTTTTCCTGTCAAGTACCGTGGGTCTGCCACCCAAACACAATAGTGCTACCCGTCATGAGTCTACCACCGCAACACAGTAGTGCTCCCCCTAATAGCCTACAGAGGTACTCCTTATATCGAGTACTGTGGGTCTGCCACCCAAACACAGTAGTGCTCCCCGCTGTGGGTCTTCCACCCAAACAAAGTAGAGCTCCCCAATGGGCTAGTCAAGTCACTCCGACTCAAGTCAGACAAGCCGTCATCAGGTCTCAGCTAGTTACAAGGTCTCCGTACTCTGTACCCTCATCTCCGGGAGGGTCCTCTCCATGATCTACTAGGAAATATTTCCATGTGTCATGTAATCACATGTGGAAGTATATAAGAGGATCGCCTCATCATAGGGGTCTCAACACAACAGACATCGTGTCAATCGGACGCCTGGTCTGTGAGTTATTAGCCTTTTAGTCCCAAGGGCCTCGTTGGTTTCGTGTACGAACAAACCAGGCCATATCTCAAGTGTGTCCAAACCTCTGTGGAATTTTTTCAAAAGAACCGTCTCATCAATAGAAATCCAACCAAGTCGACGGCACATCAATCGGACTTCCCGAGCTAAAGTTATATGCTTTTTCGCTCCGTGGGCCTGGTTGGTTTCGGGTTCGAACCAACTTGGCCAAACTCAAACTTCACCGAAACCTTGATTGTAATATACTTAAACTACTTTCTAGATCCAAATAATCCTACGCAACTGATGGTGTGTCGATAAGAGGTTCGTAGCTCAAGATATGTCTGTTTAACTGAAAACGGTCCGAAAATAGAGGGTATGGGCCCGATCCGACCCAGCCCAACACCCCCTGGATCAGCCCGAACTAGGTCGACTCGACTCGGGTCTGGGTCCGGCCCGGCCTGTGCGGTCCGGCATGACCGGTGCGGCCCGGCCTGCGAGTCCGGCCATGGCTCGGCCAGCGTGGCCGAGCGAGTCACGTGGAGTGGGGGCGCCCCCCTGCCGTTAAATGATACTAGCTGCTCCAGCTGGCCCCGCCCCGCCATGCCAGGATCCCGCGTAGCCGCGGGATCTGTCGCACCACCGCCGTGTCTGTTTCTATGTCATAAAGTCTCTAGTGTCATTCTAGGGCGCCTCCGCCTCCGGTCGTCGGCGCCGCCGCACAGACGACCCGCACTGCCACGAGCTTCCACAGGCCACCTGAGTTGCTCCGGTGGTCCGTTTTAGCTTATGTCTATGCTGGTGGTCTCCTCAGGTCCCATGAATTATTACGAAGGCTTCCAAATTCCGTTGTGGTCCCGATTCACCATATCCCGTCAATTCATGCTCAAAAGAACAACTAGCGGAGGGTCCGAGCTTGTTCGTTAGCCCGTGCCCTCCGCATTTTCGGCGCAATCCATAATTCATCAAAGGAAAGGGTAAAATTTATTCAAAATAAATTATACAAACACCCTTAAATTAAATACTCATGCATGATGGTATAAATCACATATAAACTAAATACAAAAACCCCCTACCTCGAATAATTAACGTTGCACGTCGGGCATCATGGATGACGGCGTCACGGGGAAGAGATTCATTGGTGATGTTGGAGTGTATCGGAATATGTGGTGTCTCCCCTCTTCTCGCGGAGAAAAGAAAGGAAAGAACGCCAATCGTTATTCATGGAACCAGCATTTTTCATTGAGGGAGGAAGTATTTCTTCATGGATGAAGAAATCTCTCCTCTAATTCTCCCAAAATATTTACCAAACAAATATTTCATTATGTATCCTTCTTTTAAAAGATATCCATGCAATTCAAAATAATTGAAAGAGGTCTGACAAAAATAATTAATAAGGTTATTAATTACCTTAGTGGGATACATTAATCCTCGGAGGTGGAGAGGCTCCCCTTTAAGAAGGGAAGTTGTCCACATTAAGCAAGGAAATTTATTGGCGGTTTAAGGAGGATTGGGGAAAATGAAAGGTTGGGGCTCCTGTGGGCCCCACCTCACAAATATACACACATGGGTAGTTTGGTGGTTGTGGGTCCCACCCCTGAATCTCCCATTTAGGATATAACCACAAATGATATAGATAAAATTGTACCAACAATTTAATTCACTTATTAATTAAACCCCAATTTAATAACTTCTCCTCCCGTGCAAACGCCACTACGGTAAAGGTCCCCTTAAGCAATTATCGGTGTTGCGAGTTCATCGGTGCCCTTAGATTTCAATTCCGAGCACCGGTTCAAGATATAGAAAAACCCGCTCTTTCATTCACTAAATGTACCCGAGCTAAACATCGGAAATTGATCCCGAGCACACTGGGCCTCGAAATCAGGAGTCGTCAGAAACCACAGACTCGTAAAATTCCAAAAAAATTAAGAAAAAATTTTCTGTGAAATTTATGGGTCTTTACATTACTCCCACCTCAGAGAATTACGTCCCCATGAAGCCACAACACACACTAGGGAAACAAAAAAAATGTACTGAGCATGCATCTGATCCTTTTTCTCCCTTGTGCTCTTCTGGAGGTCCCCGTGCTACTAGTGAATGTGCACCAGAGGAATCGACCATCCTTGTAGGACCTGCTCCTATCAATCCTCAATCTCCACTGGAACCTCAATGAATGTCACCCTGTCCTCGACATACAAATCCCCATGATCAATGATGCATGATGGGTCATGCACGTATCTCCTCAGCTGAGATATGTGGAAGGCGTCATGCACCTGGTGCAACTGTGGTGGAAAGGTCAAGAGTTAAACCACCTCTCCTACCCTACTGTGGACCTAGAAGGGTCTGATGAACCTCAGAGATAAATTTCCTCTTCGGCCACATCTCTGTAGAAATCTTCAAGGTGAGACCCGTATAAAGACGTTGTCACCATCCTCAAACTCTAAAGGTCTCCGTCTACTATGATCATAGGAATTATGTCTGCTCTGTGCAGTCTTCATCAGCTCATGGATGATCTGCACCTTCTTCAGTAGCCTCAAGATGATCGCATTGGTCAACCTCTCCCTCAGCTCCTAAAAAGCTCTATTGGCATCTCTCTGACCACACGAAGAGTTTTACCCTTCTTCGTCAAAGCTAAAAGCAGTGCAGCAACTCTGGAGAAGTCTGGAACAAATCTAGGTCCGGACGACGCATGAGTGATCGACTGCACACACTTATGCATGATTCCATCCTGTGCTGCACGGGGTTTCCTTTTCACCGACCATGGAAAAACCCATCCCACCATTATAGGTAAACCAAATACTTTTTTCCTAACACAGTCAATCTGTGTATGAACTATAGTTGCCCAGTCCATACCCAAACAAACATCGTAAGGCCTCGACGCTGCCACCAAGAGTTTCCAACCAAAACTCTCACCTCAATGGTCAGATCACACCATCGACATAAGCAAGAATATCGAATCTCCTCTGAAATGTATCTCTAAACGTGAGGGTCAAGTCAACGGCTTAACCGGAAACTCTAGGTATGGGACAAGATTCGTGGAAGGAAGGGATGATTCGTATCAATGTATGTTGTTATGACAGCTAGTAGTAGACATAGAACGTACTTTAAATCATTCCTAGAGACCTTAGGTCACACTCCTTGACTGCATGCAGCTACTCTCTTCCCCTGCCCTCCTCCTCCCTGAGCCTGGCGGGAACTACGACGTCGGCTGGTGTACCATGTCGAAATGTACACCACCACATGCTCCTCTTCCAACTCTGCTTCCACATCTGTTGCTCTATAGATTCATCTTTCCTTAACACTTATTCTTTTGGAAGCATTTCACACAACCAAGTCTCTGAGACTGGCACCAGTTTCCTGTTTTGACACTGCCAACATTCACTAGCTATATTCATTCAACCAATGAACATTCAACCAAAATGGTTCTATCTAGAACCCTAGCATAAGTATTCATACATAGAGGAAAAGTGATGTCTCGAATATCCTTTAAACACACCTCACTCTAAGGTCTGAGCTCGAAAGCACTGATCGTATCGTAGTCATCAATTACCAAGAATGATCGGTACGCCTTGATGAATACTCAGCTACGGACATGTCATCTTGCCAAAGCTATATAAGCTCTAGAAAACTCTCAGCCACCTCCTCACGATAGTCCTTAGCCGCATTTGAATCGGGTTCACCTTAGAACCTGAGGGGTATCTGATGTTGAGACACGTGTAAGGCACTAAGCCTATATGTGTCATCTACCGGTACCGCAGGTTGTAACTACTGACCAATAGGTAGTGATATAGCTGGAAAACTACCAGAAGGTACTATCTCAGGAATCGTTCCACCTACCAAAGCCTCATCACTATACGGACCATCCTGGTGGTCACTCACTGGGAAACACTAGTTGCTAAGATCACCATATTCTCTAATAGTGTCTAAAATATGTGTAGAACTCTAGAAATCGCATCCATCCAGTCCACTACTGTCTGGGAATCTGTCTCGCCTCATATCCTCGGAGGCCTCTACTTTTGGAACTCGTGAAATGCGCTCTGTCAGCATGCACCATCCACTAGTATAGCTGGTGGCATCTACTGCCTAACGGGTGGTGGTGCTTCTGGTATACCACCCGAAGGTTCCATCATAGGAAGAGGGCCCAACACCGGAGCCTCATCGCTCGGTAGGCCATCACAGTGTACTCTCTCAGAACTACAACTGACTGTCTGCGTGGAGACATCCTAAACATATGAAACACGGTCAAAAAATTTAAACCTGGTCAGCTGACCGGGAACAGCTGAATTTAAGAAAAATTTTGAAAACACACACGCAATCAGTGTTTTCGTGTACTGAGTCAGAAATCAGGAGTCATGGTCCTAGTGTATGGATATGTCTGCCGCCGCACCAACATTGGACTCCCTGAACTGAAAACCACACTCAGTACCCATAACACTATTGCGTTACAGAAATGAAGTATCCGAGTTATAATTTCTGCTGTAGAACTGACTCCTCTGATGAAAATTTTTCATGACTCGTCCCCCGGGGCCCGATTCGTAACTACCCCAAGACCGCCTTCCATAGGCCAGGGGCTAGAGACTAGCACCAACGACGTAAATCCCTATAACTGGGAAGGCATTGCATTTATAAAATGTAAACTCACACATTCAGAGAACAAGGGGAAGCATACACTATGTATAACAGTAAAATAAGTGTGCTGAAATTAAAAAAGGGGCCGGAAATACAAGCCCAATAGAAAGGTGAAAGTACAAATTAAAGTAAAGTACAACTCAAAGGACAACAGCTGAAAGGTGACAAGCACCTCCTGGATCATCCACCACGGATCCAACATGAAGGGTAGGTACTGATGACCTCCACATCACTCTGCATCGGTCCATCCGTCCATCTCT
Organism: Viscum album; assembly: GCA_963277665.1. Lineage (NCBI taxonomy): Eukaryota > Viridiplantae > Streptophyta > Magnoliopsida > Santalales > Viscaceae > Viscum > Viscum album. The sequence continues at coordinate 492,258,719 of OY728148.1, read as the reverse complement.
TCCGGGTACCATCTCTTCGTGAGACCCACATTCGGGTACCGTCTCGTCCTCGTACACTCCACCACGGTCAGCGCTATCTGTCGTCTGCATCCAACACAACGTGGTCTGGCATAGCCTGTTCAGGGGTGAGTATAAAGATACTCAATAGGGACCCTGAGACCCTCAAGGTCTCACACAATCCATCAAGGATAAACCACGAAGAAAGTTCCCAACATATAACCTTTACATAGTTATATGCCCATACATATACATTTTTTATCAAGTAACCCATCCCAATCATGAGGTAAAACACAAAGGTCATTGACTCAGCTCAAACCAGGATTTTCAGTAATTATATCGAATCCACAACAACTGAAGAGCTCCTTCTCTAACGAGTATAGGGACCCTGTCACAACTTGATGCACTACTCACTAACCTTAGACTGCTAAGGTTCTCCTCATGTCGAGTACCGCGGGTCTGCCACTCAATCATAGTGGTTCTCCCCACCATGAGTCTACCACCCCAACATAGTAGTGCTCCCCCTAATAGCCTACAGAGGTACTCCTTCTATCGAGTACCACTGGTCTTCCATACAAACACAGTAGTGCTCCCCGCCATGGGTCTGCCACCCAAACATAGTATTGCTCCCCACTGGGCTAGTCAAGTCACTCCAACTCGAATCGGACAAGTAGTCATCAGGTCTCAGCCAGCTACATGGTCTCCATACTCCGTACGATTGTCTCCGGGAGGATCCACTCCACGAGCTACAGGTCGATAATACCAAGTGTCACGTAATCTCATGTGGAATTATCTCAGAGGACCTCATCATCATAGGGGTCTCAACGCAATAGATGACACGTCAATCGGATGCCTGGTCTGTGAGTTATGAGCCTTTTAGTCCAGGGGGCCCAGTTGGTTTCATGTACGAACCAATCCGGCTGTATCTCAACTATATCTAAACCTCATGTGAAGTATTCCAAAATAACATTCTCATCAAGAGGAATCCAAAAACGTCGACGACACATCAATCAGATGTCCGGAGCTCAAGTTATAAGCATTTCCGCTCTGAAGGCCCGGTTGGTTTCAGGTTCGAACCAACTTGGCCATACACAAACTTCAACGAACCCTTGACTATAATATACCGAAATGAACGCCTCGATCCAAGGAATCCTACACAAATGAAGGTGTGTCGATCAGAGTTCCATAACTCATGATATGTCTATTTAACCAAAAATAGTCCCAAAATATGGGGTCTGGGCCCGGTCCGACCCGGCCCAACACCCCCTGGGTCGGCCCGAATCAGGTCGACCCGACTCGGGTCCGAGTTATGCCCGGAAGGCGTGGCCAGGCCGGCCAGCATGGCCCGGCACAGGCAGCGCGGTCTGCCCTGACCGGCGCGGCCCAGCCTACGTAGCCAGCCGCGGCTCGTCCAACTTGGCCAAGCGAGTCGCGTAGAGCGGGGGGGGGGGGGGGGGTCCCACCACCGTTAAATGATATCGGAGGCACCAGCTGGCGCTGCCCCTCCATCCCGGGATACCGCATGACCGTGGGATCTGTCGCACCACCACCACAGCTGTTGCTGCTGTGAGAATTCTCTGGCGGCACACTGGGGCTCCATCGCCTCCAGGCAGTCGGATGGCTTCGGCCGCCACCTCCGGTCACCAGCGCCACTACGTCGGCGACCCGCACTGCCACAAACTTCCACGGGCCGCCGGAGTTTCTCCAGTGGTCCGATTTAGCTTCCCTCTGCGCCGATGGTCTTCTCGGGTCCCGAACATTACTGTGAAGGCTTCCAAAAACCGCTGTGGTCCTGTTTCACCATCGACCATCAATCCGTGCACAAAAGAACAACTAGCAGATGTTCCGGGCTTGTTCGTTAGCCCATGCCCTCCGCATTAGCGGCTCAATCCATAATTCATCAAAGGAAAGGGTATAATTTATTAAAAATAAATTATACGTACACACTACAATTAAATACTCATGCACAAGGGTATAAATAACATATATACTAAATACGAAACCCCCTACCTCGAATAATTAACATCGCACTTTGAGCATCGCAGAAGACAACATCGCGGTTAAAAGACATGTTGGCGACGTTGGAGTGTATCCTAACATGTGGTGTATCCCCTCATGTCACAGAGAAAAGAATGTAAAGAACATTGATCAATCTTCGTGGAACCATCCTTCTTCATCGAGGGAGGAAGTCGTTCGTCGTGGATGAAGAAAGGTCTCCTCTAATTCTCCCAAAATATTTTCCCAACAAATATTTCCTTCTGTCTCCTTCTTTTAAAAGATCTTCATGCAATTCAAAATAAGTCAAAGAGTTGTGACAAACATATTTAATAAGGTTATTAATTACCTTAGTTGTCTTTATTAAGATAGGGAGGTGAAGAGGATCCACTTTAAGAAGGCAAGTTGTCAACATTAAGCAAGGGAATTTATTGGGGGTTTAAGGAGGTTTGGGGAAAATGAAAGGTTGGGGCTTGTGTGGGCCCCACCTCACAAATATCGCCACATGGGTAGTTAGGTGGTTGTGGTTTCCACCCCTAACTCTACCATGTTGGATGTAACCACCAAGGATATAGATAAAATTGTACCGACAATTTTATTCACTTCTTAATTAATCCCCAATTTAATAACTTCTCCTCATTTGAAAACGCCACTACGGTAAAGGTCCCCTTAAGCAATTACTAGCGTTGCGAGTTCATCGGTGCCCTCGTATTTCAATTCCGAGCACCGGTTAAAAAGATAGAAAAACCAGATCATTCGTTCACTGAACGTACTCGAGCTAATCTTTATAAATTGATTCCAGGCTCACCGGGCCTCAGAATCAGGTTCCGTTAGAAACCACAGACTCATAAAATTCCAAAGAAATTAGGAAAACAATTTCCTTGAATTTTTTTTTGTCTTTACAGAGACCTATTGATTGGGGGAATTTGGGGACATAATTGGAATTTATTGATCCTATTGTTGAGGATCCAATGATTATTTTTGCGGATTTTATGACTCTCAGTATTGATGTATAAATTTAAATCCCCCAGTCTAGCAGGATGATGATGATTTTGAATCTCCGTTGAAATCCCCAGGACCCTCGTAGGGGATGACACATTCGGTGATGATGATTGAGATATAAATTCCTCCCACCTAGTGGGTTGGGGTATGTTTTTAGCTACTAATGAATCATCCTGAATCCTCATGGGAATTTTTGATCATAGAGGATGAGGTAGTGGTAGATATTCCCCTAACCAAATGGGTTAAGTGAACTCTAGGATGGCTGTTATGGCAACCGCTACTTTGAGAAATTTGATATGGCACAACTATGATTGAGTATGAGCTGGATGTGATGGAAGATCATTATATGAATCATTATTTATAGGAAGTTATTTGATTTATTAAAACATCATCTTTTTTTTAAATGTATCTATTTATCTTGGTGTGTCCCAGTTAAAATTTATAAATATTACACTCTCCCTTCATTAGCAATTTATGTGCATCATTGATGAAAGGAAATTTTGTAGTAGTGATCAACTGGCTGGTGCATTACCTATTCCTCTGATTTCAAAAGAGGCTATGACATTTTAGGTCACTGAATCTGAAGGGATTTATTGCTAAATGGTTACAAAAATGTGTAAATCTATACAGTTACTAGAATAAAATACATATACATGATTTGGATATAGAGATCAGTTACTGAAGGGTGAGGATATAGTGGAATCAATCTTGTTGTATATTTACACTATGCTTTTTTGGTTTGTGTTCGAAATCCTTGGAGTAAGCATCCAAGTCCATCTAAAAATTTAGTATCATGATGATTTGAAGGTGACCCACATATCCTAGATAAGGGAAGTGTCTAGTATTCAGTCATTGATGAGTAGAACTCATATTTTGGTGTTAATAAGGCATTCAATCCTTTTCAATCGTATTTGGGACTTCATAATTAGAAGAGGGGATGGGCCAACACATGATGGGAAGGTTGATTCCAACTAACTTTCCCCATATTGAAATTTCAGCTTTCTCTTCATTAAAAATTCATTCCTTCGTCTAATTGGCCCAAAAAATTTTGTTCTTGGGGCCCCCTAAATACTGGGGTGGAGTTTTAGTAGATTTAGATAGGGGAACTATATGTTATTGACACTGATGATTCGAACACCTCCTTATATGAATGTGTTTGAGTTTATAACACCTCTTTATGAGAAGGTTTCTAGGAATGTGGTATATTTCCTTGTCCTTGGGAGATATAACCAGGGGAATTTGACCATAATGTATTTCAAGAATATAGTACCTATTATTCATCTTCACACCACCATGATGTGGACTATTATGGTAATGATCATCTTCTCATTTAGTTGAGATTTGATGAACCCCTATACTATTGACGATGTGTCATGAATGATGCCAAAGAAACATTCATTGAGAAGATTAGAAATATGGGATTCATTCTTCATAATATAAAGAATATGTTGACCTACCTTTTAAAACTGTGTAGGGACATGATCCGGTTGTATGAAAGTTATCCAAATTTTTTTATAACCAGCTAGGGCTACAGGAATAGAATCTTTTTGCTGAGAACATGCAGGAATATTCGAATGAGATTCCTCATTATTGAAATGAATTTCATCACATCCCAAGACATGTCACATTATCAATTTGCGACCCATGGTTAGAATGGGAGTATGATCATGGTCATATGATTTTGGAATATTCCACTAGTATTTCTTGGTAAGAGTGTGGGACTAACCCCAGACATGTGCAACTCTCACATGGTTTTCCATGGTAAGAACAACTATACGAGGCTGAGAAAAATATGACTTCTCTTCTAGAATAAGTTGATAGACCTAAAAAATGGGATAATGGATATGGGCCTCCACTTTTATTAACTAAAAATTATTAAACTAAAATTTTTCATCGATAGAAGTAGGAATATGTTCATTTATTTTAGGATATATGTAATATTCTTTAAAGATTAAATTATAGGAATAGGATCCCATCCCTAGGATTGTTCCATTCCCACATGGTTGCCCCATCCAGAACAAGGATATGAGCCTAATACTAGGCTTTTGGAGCATGATGTTTGTCTTCATTTATATGAATATGTGCCTATAATGAGGCATGTTCCCCTCTCACTTTCATAATCATGGCCAAAACCGGGATATGATCAATATCCTCATCCTATGAAATAAGTCATCAAACATTATTGACATGCATGTACCCCTATCCTGGGGAATGTTCTACTATAAAATGGTGAGAACCAGTTGAAATGATAATATGTACATGGTCCAACACCTCAACCTTTAACTTAATATAATTCTATTCCTCTTGGAAGGGAGCATGAATTTGTGAATTATTCAGAGAAACCAATTGTTTATAATGATCATATTGTTGAACTGTTCTAACTATATGGATAAGAATATGTGCTTATCCCTGTATCTATATGAGTGACATAATATTACAATGGAGTTCAATAGTTGTTTTTAAGATGAAATGGAATTTTATGAAAGTGTTCATAGGGATATATGCCTTCACTTTTTCAATATCTAATAAACACTGAAATGTATCATCAATTTATTTGAGGATATGAGACCACCTGAATATTCCTTGTGCCACCAGAATATGCCAATGGGATTCATTCATGTGGTTTGGGGTATCCACCTATACATTCCCACAATTGGAATATTCCAATAGAAATTTTCCACGTTACTAGGGATATAAGAATTATTCATGGTGACTTCCAAAATATACCAACATGCTCTTTTAGATAGAGTGAGGACATGAACCCACTCATGGTTATCATAATACCTAATCTCCAAATGTGACATCCTTATCACCCATTCTTGGGTATCATAGATGGAAGGGTGTTGAGTGGTAACCTCAACAAGTGATTGATGGGTATTGGTGGGATGGTGCGGGAAAAAATGGTTTATAAGATTCCTCCTTGGTGGGACCTGGACTGGAAGGGTTCCATATTTGATTCCATATTCCCCTTTTATTAGAGACTAAACTAGGTGGTTTTCATACATCAAGTATAAGCTATCGAAGTCGTTGGCTTTTGAGATGAGGGACACTAGATTAGATTTAGCATTCCCTAGATGATGCAGACTCATCAGTTTCGGTACATGGATACACTCATGTGAAGCAATATGGGTCATTATTTTACCACATTCGTGGTATTCAATTACTAATCGGTTCTCCAATTGATTTTGACTTTTTCAATAAGGTGAGATCATTTTATGACCATAGGGGTTTCATCCATAGTTGATTTTCCAGAACAGTCACAAGATGAAGTCATTATATTTGATTAGGATTCTTTTGAAGAGAGGAATATCTACAATGATGAAGATGACAACGAACATGGTTACTGATTAGTGAAATATTATTGGAACGATCCATGCTCAATCAGAATATCCATTGATATTTTATGGTAAACTAAGGATGGAGTTATTTAATGATATCCCTAGTTATAATGAATTAGTTTTATGATTTATATTAAAAATATCATCATTTTTTGATATGCCAACAATGTGGCCAGATGAATGGTAAATGAACCATCCTTATATTTCTGAGTTTTACATCAGTCTCAATGCTTTCCTAGAGTATGAAATATAAAATGGAATAATTCATGATTAAACAATTATTCTATTACTTGAGAGATTCATGTTGGGTTCACAATTTTTTTTCAATGTAAAATATGATACCATGAAAACCTCATTTTAGGAATTGAGTTTTTTACAATAACCAACTAGTCAATTATTTATATATTGTGAAGGAGTTTTCGTGATCAAATTTTTCACATCGGGTTATCCAAATTTGCTTTGAAATGGAATACATGATCTCAAAACCCTCATTTTAGTAAAAGGGATTGTTTGACGAGAATAGGTATGTATATAATTTTTATTATTATCATGGAGGTCATTTGATGAAATCATTTCATATTGGGTTCACATTGTTGTTTCAATAGAATACGAAGGAGCTGGAACCCCTCATTTGGGAGAACGAGATAGTTTAACAAGAACCTGGTAGTTTATAGTGTTTTTATTATCAAAGACAAGTCATGATCAATTCAGTTCCTGTTCGGTCCATCATTTTTATTTTGATGTAAATTTTTTGATTGAGGTGAATTTGGGTATTCCCAACTATAGATTGTGGGGAGTTTGATTGCCTATAAAATTATTGATGTCAGATCACCATTTCCATTATTAATAAAAACCTCAAAGGGTTCCCACATCCATAAATGGGTATAATCCTACATTCAAAAGGTTGGTTGTTAGTTGGGGATTCAGGCCAAAAAAAATTATTTGGGACTCACATTGGATGATAGTATGGGGATTCAGTATCATCACAACATTTTTCGAGGAATTGTTTCTATGATAAGGCACTATTATAAAATATAGGATATGTTTGTTAATCTGTTACTAATACTGATTTGGGATGGGTTTCCCTATTAGAATATTCACAGGTTATCCGATTTTATGTGCAGGAGAAGGGGATATTATTAGTGAATCCAAGTGTATTCATCTGAGGTTACTTATCCATTTGATAGTAATGGGTAGCTTATTATGTGATGAATCCTTATAACAAGGTATAATAGAATTTGCATTTCTATAGGTAAAAGATTAATATTATAAGGAGGGATTGATCCATTATAAGGAATCCAACATATCTTGGTCTCTAGAGGAATAAAAAACATACTAGATTATTAAACTTGTGTAGTTTAATGTTGTAAGGAATGCACATATATGTTGGAACTTAGGATCTGGGTATTCCATCATGACCCCCAAGGAGAAGTCCGATGTATTCCAATTATGAAAAGAATTTGAGTTATAATGGTTAATTTGGTTTCTCATTCCACTCAAAAATGAGGTAAATCGATCATCCCATGGAAGTGATTAAGTCCCAATGTTATAAATTTCAGAGACATGAGGGGACTTACATTGAAGTCGATGCCTATATTATCTTGGGCCATACAAAGGAATCCTATGTATCCTAGTTATTCCGGAATTAATTTTTTTTGGATTAGTTGGATTTTCATTCACAAGATGGATGAGGCGGAATCATCAACCCATGGCAATGATTTGGTCCGGATGGTTGAAATGTTGGAGATATGAGGGTAATCACAATGATATGGATGCCTATTTGAACATGGCCCTTATAATGGTGTCCTACCTATCCTTGTTATCTAAGGAATCAGAGTTCTTGTTGTTTATATATCTTCTTAGAGTAGTGATAGATCATGTAAAATGGTCATTGCATGGGAATGATTAGGTCTCAATGGTTGAAATATTGATGATATGATTGGAATTACACCGAAGTGGATGTCTATTTCAGGTCAGGCCATATAAATGCATCCTATGTATACTATTTCTTGAAAGAATAAATGTTATTATAGTTCAGTTAGATTATGAGTCTGTCGGTAGATAGGGAATAATGGTCAGCCCATAAGAATGATTGAGTATTAATGGTTGAAATTTTGGACGCATGAGGGGACTTACAATGACGTGGATGCATATTTGAGCCCATGACATTGAATTTTTTCCTCAAAATACTATTTATTTATAGAATCATGTTTCTCAAAGATCATTTAAATTCTCAGTTCACTAATGGATGGGGTATAATTGTTTACCCATGCGAATGACTAGGTACTGATGGTTGACATGTAGGAGTCAAAGGGGGACTTTCACCAAAGTAGATGCCTACATGATCTCTGGGGTTATATATTAGTCCTATGTATCCTGGTTATTATAGGAATCATATTTCTTATTTTCCATTCGCACATTTGGGAATGACCCCAAGGAAGATTCCCTTGTATAAGAAAAATCATATCATACTACTCATCAAGTCTTACATACTGAGGTTTCCTTGGCTACTGGAGATTCATGATGCAAATGGAATGACTATTGAAACTCCTTAAGCCCATATAACACTTGCTTCATGTGAGAAATAAGGTATGACTTTTATATAGTCTCACTATATATGAATGTGGGGATTATTCAGTGGGATATAACATCAAAGGTTAATAAATAGATCGAGACTCAGAGGGGTGTCCAATGTATCCTAGTTATGGTAGGAATTTGATTCAAAATAGTTCAATTGGTAGATGTTTTTGAATTAAGGCAACCCTTATATGCCTGACATATCAAATTATTCCCTTGATTGGGGATTACATGTTGAGGATTATCTTTTATGCGAGACATATAATATTTGGTTGAAGATCAGGGCTTAAAAACTGAGGTGTCCCTTATGGTAAGGGCTTATACAATAAAGATGGATAAGGTTTTTTAGTCTTGAGATTTCCTTATTAACCTGACCTTAATTCCTTCATGATTTGCCTTGATTGTCTTCTCTAGATGCCTCGATTGTCTACATGAAATTTTAGTGGTGTTTTCATGATATATAAAATACAATTTTATGATCTAGATGAATTTTGGGATGGAATTTTTATAACCTCTATTGTACGTTTGAAGGATGTTTATTTATCATGGATGACTTTTATCGAGAAAAATGCAAGACTCAACCAACTTGTTTGGGATGTGATCGAATGACTTCGACTGGATTGCCTAGAGGAAATCCAATGATCTAGTTAACCTACCTTGGTCTCAACTCAAAATATGACAGACCTACGTGGAGGGAATCATGAGAGTCAATGTGACATTTTTGTAGGGTGACAAATTATTAATGCCAAATTTTCCAGGTGTCATCGTGAGATATGACTGATATATCTTGGTGTTATCGTAAGAGGCATATAACATGCCCTACGACAATCACGAGACTCATCAAACATGGACTAATTTCTCCATAGGATCTGAGTGAAAAGTATACAAGACAATGCGTGTCTTGGATGGCTAGCATGAATGGTTTTGCGAGACATTGGTGGCATGCTTGGGGGTTCCATGTGACTTTCACTAACATGTCCAGGTGACTTTGTATAATCCAAATAGTATATTTAAGGAGTGTCACATGATCAGGGAGTCATGTGCTGGTTCTATTGCATTATTTGAATGTTTCGTGTGAAGTGAATGAGGATCAGTGTATACATTCATCACATTAGTATCCCATCATTTAGTCTTAGTTATATCTTTTTAATGCAAATTCCATAGATTAATTCAGTGTTATATTTTTTAATTATCTCAGGATTTATTAAAAATGCGACATGGTCATCATGTAGATCACTATAATTCCTCTGAGTGACTTATGAGTGATTATTCTAAGTGATTATTCTGGATGCAAGATTATTAAAATTGTTCTTTGGGTCATAACTGACTGAAAATATCTTGGTTGTGAGATCCAACACTCTAAGAAATATGATATGATGTGGAGATACATTATACATTTTAAAACAGTTTAAAAACTCAATTTTGAATCAAAGAAACAAACATATACTATAAACCCAAATAACATTGATTAAAATGTGATTATATTGATTAAATAAAACTAAATAAAACTAATGATAGACTAAATCATATTAATAACATATTGTGACATTTAGAATTCTTAAATTGTTTAAAAGAAAATTCTTTTTATAATTGATATTTTTTGTTATTTTATGATGAAAAAATATTTTTCCAAAAATAAAAAAATTTATCCATAGTTGAATTTTACATTATCAATTTAAAAAAGTTATTAATATTTTCAAATATCAATTATAATTTTTACAAAATATATTTTTAAATTATGCCTTAATGAAAAGTCTTTAATTAAAACTATTTATTTATTGATTTAAAAATTACTTAATATTTTTATAAAAAATTTAACTATCTAATTCATATTGATAAATATTAAAATGATATATTATATAATTACTTGAGTTTTTACAATAAAATTTTTTTATTTAAATTTGTATCCTTAACATGTATCTTATATTCATAACGTGATAATATATAACACATGAATTTGATGTCTTTTTTTTAATTAATAGAAAATTAGGGAGTTATCTATTTTGAGATGGAATTGTTTATAAGTTAGATACAAATAACCCATGAATTGGTTTATTTAAAATTTCACATGATTTTTTAGGGGCTTGACTATAATATACTCAGACCCACACTCTAAGATCCATTCCTAAAATCATAAAAATTACTTTTCCGGATTTGATATAGATTATGGTGGCCCAATTTTATCCATCCTAAATGTACAACAAGAAAATAAAAATTTTGATCACTTATAGAACCAATGAATTTTTTATGTTTATAGAGTTATAAAATGAAGAAAAACTAGTACATAAACCACACCCCTGTCTTCAAATGATTATTTCTCCCACTTAACCTAGAAATTTTTCTTTCCTATTAAGACATAATCATCGTCATCCATATCAATCACTTCTAAACTTAATTAAAAAATAATAAATCTTGATAACCTTGAAAAAAAGGGTGAGATAATATTATCATTAATGGAAAAGATATGCATTTATAACTGAATGTTATCTGTGAGAATTGGTATAGAATAAGGGTATAATGACACAATCAATGTGAATAAGCATACCATAAGATTATTCATTCCCATCAATACCTATATCATCAATCATGATACATGAAATAAATATTTATCAATTTCAAAATTCTCAAAAATTAATAATAAAAATCCATTCAATTTCATTCATGGCCAAAGGAATCATTAAAATCCATATAAAATATACAAAAATGAAATGGTATCTTCAAAAATCATCTTCATAAACCATTTTAAACCCCCATCATAAATAACTAGAGCGTAGTTAAATACATTATAGAAACTCACTGCTATATCCATCATTATTTCCTCTAAATATAAGTAACATTATCCAATGTATTGAGCACTATCTAGGTGATCCCATTATATAGGATATACCTGGCACACCCAACATTATTTTGGTCACCCTATATTTTAATCTACAATGGGATGACACAATATTGTCAGGGTACACCCATTTCATAAGCTATATCGAAATTGTCCATGACCAATAAAAATGTCTATGTACTATTCGTGGGTGATACATTTAAAATCATTCACTTTTAAACATAACAAAAATCACAATTCTTTAATTTCATCATTCACATGTGGAAAAGAAATGGGTTCCATGTAAAAATCATAATTCTTCCACAGAATGAATAAGGATGGTATCAATAACACATATACCCATTAGAGATTAAGTAACATAAATTATTTTTATAATTTATGAAGGAAAATAACATAAAAACTCCATTAAAACATTTTTTTAATAAAATACCATTTTTTACATTAAAAACATTTAATAATTATAAACATGACACATATTAAAGAAAACATTTCACTTGAAAATAAACTTATAAAATTGTAAATGAATCACCAAATCATTTAGGTTTCATAATGGTTGGATAATATTATCATGTTGTAAATTTTAAAAATAATTATTCTTTATAAAAATTTTGTAAATATTGTGTTAAAAGTGACCCATTTTGTAAATGTTTAATTTTTAATTTAATTTTTTATATAAAAGGTAAAATATTGTGTAAACATAATTTCGGATATAATTTATATATATAAAAGATATCTTTTGAAATAATTTTAGGAAACAAGGACATGTACGAGATGGATTAATGATTTTAAAGAAATTATGAGATCATTGTCACATAAAAATGAATTTCTTGATGTTTCTATAATCAGTAAGGGGGGAAATAAAGATCAAAAATTAAAACCAACATAATAATTATTGGATAAGATATATATTAAGTTATATAAAACAATTTCATATGATTTCCACAAATGGAACATTGATAAAAAACAATCCCGAAAGAATGTATATTATATCATTGATCCTTCACCAAATTGGTAACTCTTGAATCATAATACCAATGAAAAAATAACATAAAATGATACATTAAAAATCAATAAAATATGTATATTCCGGATATATCTGGTCATAAAGAATATATATACACCCCATAAAAGAATATATGTATATATCATAAAAATATCTATCGAGGAAAGGAGTTCTAGATGATTAAGCCTCATAAAAATAACATCACTGAATAGAGAGTTATTCAATGGAGTGATTATGTTTAGCCAATGGAAATAAAAAAAATTGATATTTAATAAAAAAAATTAGAGACCAATTCACACATTATGATGTCATAATAGAGTCAATGAAAAATATTTATAACCCAACCAAAAGAAAATTTAGTTAAAAACGATTTACCACTCGTTAAATTTCATGTCGAATCCCCTTTTATGAGATGATTCAATTTGAAACATAAAATACCATTATTTATGAAGGATACATTATATAACATAATAATGGTGTATAATATACCACATATAAAATAAATATTGGGTATAACAATAAAAAGTTTTTCAATGATGGAAATTTGAGACTATGATCCCTACCACTTTTGTAGTTTCTAGATTGAAACCTCATGAAATGGATAACACCAAATTGGTTCATTCATCCAAATAATATTCTTGAAAATAACCATAAATAAATTCATGTGTATTTTATACTTCACATAATTATATATGGGATGAATATGGATTATGTATGACTAAAGTAAAAGTGATATGAGAAACCCTTACCTCATGTCTAGACATACCACTTATTTCCTTTAACTCTTATATAATAAAATTATTAAAATTATTTGATTTAATACGGAAAAATTGAAGGATTAATACCTTATAAATAAATTTTTTATTTTATTTAATCTAATTAAATATTTAAATATTTAATCAATTAAGTCCACATTGTTTGTTTTGAGGATGTTTGATTCATTATTTCAAAATGACTTTGGTGTGTTTTATGATGAAAAATATGTCATTGTTTCAACATACACATAATAATAATCATAAAATATTCATTATTTTAATTTATTAATTAAAATTTTACATCCAATAATAAATGAGGATTATGAAAAATTAATTACATCAGAATCATGGATACGATAGACCGTACGTACATGTGAGTAACCTTTGTATTTTTCAATAATCTTTATGTATGTTAAGTAATATGTTACCTTTATATAATTATAATAATTTCATAAATAGAATATTATTTTATAATATTTATTTATTTATTTATTTTCATTATCCATGTGATTTTGTTATGAAATAAATAATCACACTACTTTATGGAGATGGAAACCCACACACACACAAGAACCACATTCTAATTTTTTAGTGAGTGGATGGTTAGGAAATTAAATGATATATTATCTTTTAAAATTTCAAATATATCATTAATATCATAATTTTTCCACATTTCTTCATTTACATAACATATATTACCTTATAGGAAAATTATTATTGAAAAATGAATCACATTGCTTTGCAAGGCGGTAATCGTCCACACACTGGATCGATGGTATTGTATCTCAATTGAATGAAAAGAAAGAAGTTATATGTGATATCATAATCAGAGAAGTATAATTATATTAAAAGTATCATATATATTCGTTAAATCCATTAATTAAAAAAATTCTTAGAGGAAATGATAAATAAATAATGACACCGGTTCGTGAGGTGATTGTTCAGAGTACACACGAATAATGATTCCATTTCCCTTTGTATGGTATAGGAGACACTTTTAGGTTATAAAATTATCATAAGTAAATATAATAATACCTATGATAGTTTTTTCAATCTAACTATAATCTAATAATATTTTAAGGAGGTGTAAAAATAAAAACAATTAAAATGCTCGGTTAAGCACAATGCCACTTTTTCGAACAACCTCTTTAGGTTAAGTGATAATCATCATCATCCATATGAAACACTTATAAAATTAATTAAATGAAAATAATTATTTATATACTTGGGAAAATAAAAGATAAAATTAATAATATAATATGATCAATAATGGAAAACATTTTCATTTACAAATGAATGTTATCCGTGAGAATTTAAGAGAATAAGGGTATAGTGACACGATTAAAGTGAATGATCATAACATAAGATTATTAATTCCCATAAATATGGAGATAATCAATCATGAAACATGGAATAAATATTTTACAATTTCAAAATTCTCATAAATCAAAAATAACAATACAATCATTATCTTTTTTGGTCAATGGAATCATTAAAATCCATAGAAATATACAAAAAATTAAATGGTGTCTTCACACATCATCTTTATAACCCATTTTGAACACCAAATATATATTTCTAGAGGCCAGTTAAATCCATTATAGAAACCCACTAGTATATCCCTCATTCTTTCCTATAAATCTAAGTAACATTAGGCAATTTATTGAAACGTTATCTAGGTGAACCTATCACATAGGCTATACCAGGCTCACCAAACACTATTTTAGTCAACCCATCGTTAAATATACATATGTATCACTCAAGGTTGTCGGGGTAGACCCATCACATAAGCTATATCAGGATCACCCATGACCAATAAAAATGACTATGTACTGTTCGTGGGTGATACATTTAGAATCATTCACTTTTCCACATATCCAAAATAACATTTCTTTCATTTGTTCATGCACATGTGGAAAAGAAATTGGTTCCATGTAAAATTCATAATTCATATAGAGAATGAATAAGGATGGTATTAATATCGGAACTACCCATTAGAGTTTAAGTAAAAAAATTATTTTTACAATTGATGAATGAAAATACCATCATAACATCATCAAATAATTTTTGAATAAAATACCCTTTTTTAGATTAAAAAAACATTTAATAACAAAAATAATGACACATTTTAAAGAAAACATTTCACATGAAAATATACTTATAAAATTTGAAAGGAATATTCGAATAATTTAGGTTTCATAATTGTTGGAAAATATGCTCATTTTGTAAATGTTTACGATAATCATTCTTTACAAACATTTTGTAAATATGTGTCAAAAGTGACCCATTTTGGAAATGATGAAATATTAATTTATTTTTTTATAAAATGATAAATATTGATTAGAAATATTTTTTTAAATAATTTGTATTAAGAAAAGAAATTTTTTGAGAACATTTTATGAAACAAGGACATGTAAGATATGGATTCCTGATTTAAAAGAAATTATGAGATCATTGTCACCTAAAAAAGACATTCTTGGTTTTTCTTTAATAACTAAGGAAGGAAATAAAAATCAAACATTATAACCAACACAATAAGTAGTGGATAATATATATATTCAGTTATATAAAATAATATCATATGGTTTCCATAAAAATAACCTTGATCATGAACAATCCTGAAAGAAAGTATATTATAACATTGATCCTTCACCACATTGGTAACTCTTGAATCATAATACCCATGAAAGAATGACATAAAATTATAAAATAAATATTAGAAACATAAGTATTATCAAGATATATCTTGTAAAAATGTTAGTATATACACCTCATAATATAATATAGGTAAATATCATAAAAATATTTCTCGAGGAAAATAATTCTAGATGATTAAACCTTATAAAGATCGTATCACTGAATTAAGAGTTAATCATTGAATTGATTATTTTTAAAAAATGAGAATAAAAAAAATTAAATAATAAATAAAAAAATTAGAGATAAATTCTCACATTATCATGTCATAATACAGTCAATGAAGAAGATTTATAACCTAATGAAAGAAATTTAGTTAAGAAACCATTTACAACTCAGAAAATTTTGTGTCGAATCCCCTTTTATGAGAAGACTCATTTTGAAACAAAAAATAAAATTAATTATCAAGAATTCATGATATCACATATTAATGAGAATTATATACCCCAAATAAAATAAATTTGGTGTATAATATTAAAAAATTCTTCAATGAAGTAAAATTGAGACTATGTCCCAAACCACTTGGGTTTTCTCCAAATAAAAACCTCATGAAAGGGATGATGCCAAATAGATTCATATATCAAACAAATATTCTTGAAAATAATTATAAATTACATTCATGTGTAGTATATACATCACATAATAAAATTAGTGGTGAATATGGAATATGTATGACTGAAGTAATAGTTAGATGGAAACCCCTTACCTTATTCCTAGACATCCCATGTATTTCCTTTAACACATATATAATAATATTTTGACAATATTTTGATTTATTTTGGATAATTTAAAAGTTTAATACCATATAATTAAATAATTTAATTTATTTAATCAAATAATATATTAAAATACTTAATCTGTTTAGTCCAAATTGTTAGTTTTGAGGATGTTTGATTCATTATTTTAAAAATGAATTCAGTGTGTTGAATGATGAAAAAGAGGGAATTGTTTCATCATAACTAAAACAATAATTATAAAATTATTATTATTTTTATATATTAATTATAATTTTACATCTAATAAATAATGACGTTTCTGATAAATGAATTATAGAAGAATCTTGGATTTGATTGACCGTACGTACACGTGAGTAACGTCTTTATTTTTAAATGATAAATATGAAAAAGATTTAAGTAATATTTTATATTTATAGAATTATAATAACATACTAAAGAGTATATTTCATCATAATATATATATATATTATCATTATCTATGTTATTGGATTATGAAAAAATAATCACAGTACATCGTGGATGCGACAATCCACACGTACACACGAACAACATTATATTTTTTTTAGTGAGTGGAACGTTAAGAAATAAAATGATATATTATCATTAAAAATTTTAAAATAAATCATTAATATCATAATTGATTCACAGTACTTCATTAACATTACATACAATACATTATATGAAAATTATTCTTGAAAAACGAATCACATCGCTTTCCAAGTTGGTAGTCTTCCATACACACGAGCGATGTTATTATATATCCAAGGAATTAAAAGTAAGAATTTATATGTGATATACTAATTAGAGAAGTATAATTATATTAAAAGTACCTTATAATTACATAAAATCAATCAATATAAAAACTATTATAGGAGATGATGAAAAAATAATGACATTAATTCCTTAGACGATAATTCCGAGTACATACGAATGATGATCCTGTTTCCCTTTATATGGAAGAGGAGAACCATTTAGGTTATTACATTATCAGATAGAAATATAATTATACCTAGGATAAATTTGTTTTTATATAACTATAATCTAATAATATTTTAAGGAAGATGAAAAATAAATACAATAAAAATGATCGGACAAGAACAATACCTCTTTTTCGGACAACCTCTTTAGTTTAATACCGATAGCTTCTTAGGATGGATTTTCAATTAAAAAGGGAATGAAAGTACTGTGTGGGATGTAGGTGAGGATTTTTTTTGATATCATTCAACAAATGTGACTTGGAAATTATGAGGAGGAGTGAATATGGGGTGACCTTTTATAAGTAATATGAGTGACAGACTTGTAATGTTTGAAAAGAAAAAGGAGTACCCTCAAATTTTAAATTATAAAAGGATCCAAAATATACCATTAATATTAATTACAAATTATTATTTCAAAATACATTCATATAATATAGCTTATATAGGTTAATATGTCATTTTAACTAATATATAATTAGTTAAACCCCTAGTTAACCCTTTTTCACCGTAATTGAAGAAAAATATTTCTTCTGATTTCAATATTTATGATTATGAAAGAAATATTTTGAATTTATTAAATCATATAAATCATTATGATAAAAAATAATAAATCAAAATTACCTAATAAATTCTCTTATATTGTTATAATTATATTTAAAATCAAACCTGCAAACACGATGAAAAAACTATTTATCAAGAAACCAAATTTTAAACCATAAGATGATATTATATTAAACATATTTCAACTGATGATCTTAATATACATTTAAATACATATTTATATTTATATAATAGATAAATTCCATTTAAAACATTTCACATCATGTGTATTTAATTAATTAAAAAAATATTATTCACATTTTATATGTGGAATAATTATATCTAAATAATAATTAAATTATTTAAATTCACATTCGAAAAATAAATGGGAATTTAAATTACTTAATATATTAAAATAATATGTCATTTTTACAAACATGTCAGTTTTTTACACTACTCACAGAAAACAAAATATTTTCCTTAAAATATCCATAATTTCATCGCATATTAATTTTGACATAATTTCGTCCCATATTATTTTTGATCTAATAATTTAAAAAAATAAATTCCTTTTATCAAAAAAATTTCTACAATCTATATAAAATAATTATAATATTATTTCATAACAAGTAATACAAATCATTTCTGAATAAAATATATTTTTTATGAATAAAATAACTTTACTAAAAATAAGCTTATTATTTGTTAATTAATAATCATTAATCAATAAATTTATATTGTGTAGTAAATTTATTTATATATATTATAAGTTAGTTAAAAATCTTTATACCCACAAATATAAAATCAATGTTATAACAGTCATATATTTTCTGGTTGATTAAAATCATTGGTCTGTGTTGAATAAACTATCAAATATATTGTTATTTATTTCTTAAAATATAAGGTTTTTGAAACCTTCCACTATTAAATGATTTTAGTCCTCACAATTTTATCTTTAACTCTATAATTAATGGTTTGGATACATTAATATACCTTTCTTGATGCCCCACACTATAAAAGGGTTTAATAAAAGTTTTATTTAAAAAGAAGGAAAAGGTAGTATGAAGGCCATATAGAATTAAAAAAACTATGTATCCACATAAGGAGAACATTGGTGTGAATTGGAAACGTGGATTTGGAAATAATATCTATTTATAAAGTGACGTTAAACAAATTATGAGTAAGAGACAAAAAATTATTGAATAACAATTTCACTTCATGATCCTTTTTCTTAGTGAAGAGGAATTAAATTCCCATATTGACTAAGATAATATTTATATAAAATCAATTGAAAAGTAAAATTTCATAATTTAATCAATTTACCTGTAATGGCATGTACCTCTCCGGCCCATTCCTTTGTCAAAAAGAAGGTCACGAACTATTCTGGAGGGTAAAATGGACTTTTCCCACACATTCCAGAATTTTGTAAGTACACGCCGTGTAGTGTGAGTACATGACATGTACCACCTTGTAGGGCATACCCCGTTTTGAAGGCCGTGTCCTTCCCGTGTGTAAGAAATGGGTACACGCCGTGTACCCCAAACTACACGCCCTGTAACCCCTCGCCGGGTATACCTTGAGTTTAATGTAGTGTCCTTGCTGTGTGAAAGGAATGGGTACACGCTGAGTACCCTGAACTACACGCCCTGTAGTCCCTCCCCGCGTACGTGTTACCAGTCAACGGCCGTGTGACATGTTGGAGCTGTGTCTTTTCTATGTGAAATAAATGGGTACACACTGTGTGCCCAAACTACATTCCATGTAGTCCTTACCCATGTATGTGTTACCCTCAAGCCTTGTGTTGACCAGTCAACGGCCGCATGATGCATTGAAGACCGTCTTGGAAGCCGCGTAGAGACCATGTGAAACGGCTGAGTACACACCGTGTACCATAAAGTACATTCCATGTACTTTTTCTTTTCTCACCTATAAAAGGAGGGGTCCCCTCCACCATTTCAACTCACCCCACTCCTCCCTATTCCTCTGAGTAGTGCTCTCCCAAGAGACTCGAAGGCTCCTTTTCTTCCATAACTTCTTCACCCGAGCTCCGATTTACGATCCATTTACGGCCACATGATCATAACGATGAGGCAAAAATTCCGAGCATGGATCTGTTGTCCTTCCTTCGACCTTTCCTTTCCAACTTCTACCCGAGGAGGTTTTTTCCGGGACTCGACAGAGGTGACGGATGCCGACAAACATCTTCTATGGTTGATCCGGGGAAGTGTTGTGATTAGAACCTATTAAGGTAGGCAACTTACCATTGTATCTCTAGATTTTTCATCATGTGCGGTGGGTGTCCTCTTGTTTATGTGAAACACATTTGAACCGGTTTAATAAAGTTACTAAATTGCTTATATAATAGGGATATGAAGTTTTTGAATGCTGTTACATTATTTATATCCTCCAATATTATGTTTTGAATTGAATAGGATTATGCCTACTGAAAATCACGGTCATTGGGGGACTTTGCTTGTGCAATAAAATGTTTCCCTATCTTCTAGACCATTTTTGTGAATGGAACCTTGTGGAATGTGTAATTTGGTTAATCAAATAAATTTGATGATTAAAATCTGGAACCCTTGTGTGATCAGCCCGGTTAAACAAAATGGAATAATGAACATGTGGGTTTTGGCTTGGTTTCTGGTGTGTTAAATGTAGGGGTGAATCCTGGGTTGTTATGAATAGAACGGGTAGCATGGCTACGGTAAATGATGTTAAAGGGGTGATGATGTGGCATGAATATTGTTTTATGGGTTGTGGTGAATCAGATGAGGAGCGGGGCTATGATAAGTTGTATCCAAGGATGATGATGTACGGTGCAGTTGTGGTTATGGCGGTCGGCAGCAGGGCTATAGGGATGGGTTGGAATGTGAACAGACTATGGGTTGTGAATAATAAATAAAAGTGGAATAGTTAATGAATGGTGGGGCATGGTAATGGACCGGGAATAATAATCAATGGGGTTGGTTGGATAATAAGAAGGGTTTTGTTGTGATGCTTTTTTTCCCTAACTTGATTTGTGGATGGCAGGGATATGTTTCACGAACGATTGATATGGTTGTTTGTGGTTGGTTTCCCAGTAGATAAGGAACTAAATAAACTAATTCTACAGAAATGTGAAAACCTAAATGGGGTTGGGGTTGTTTATTGTATGCATGCTTCGTAGGAGCAGTGTCGAGGCACGTTCTCAGTTTCTCTATTTAGAAGCCATAGGTTTGGAGGTGTGTTTGGTATACATATTTATATATGTATCTTTGTGTTTTGATGCACCCCACCCATGTTGATCACTTAGTGCCGAACACTCCCATTTCATGGGAGAGGGTGTTTTCCCATAGTTACTATCTCCTTCATGCTCCTTCTTCCCTAGGCTATGATGGCTTGAGGCGACCTTACACCTAAGACCCTTCATGTAGGTTTCTATTGGGGTGGATTGGCCCAAGACTCTTGGGGAAGGTTTGTTTTCCCAATAACCTTCGGGATGAGGCCCAGGTGTGTGCGGGCGGGTTACGTGGTTGTGAGGCCCAGGTGTGTGTGGGCGGGATACGGGGTTGTGAAGCCCAGGTGTGTACGGGCGGGTAACGTGGTTGTGAGGCCCAGGTGTGTGCGGGAGGGATGTGTGTTTGTGAGGCCTAGGTGTCTGCGGGCAGGATGCACGGTTGTGCGGCCCAGGTGTGTGCGGGTGGGAAGAGTGTGGTAGAATCAGGATGCTCTCCTTTAGGAAGAGTAGCTAACTAGTGGGAAATGGTGCGAGGTACCCAATACTCTTGTTCTTATAGCACTACTACCTGTTTTGATTGTGTTTTGGTGAGTGTGTGAGGTGAGGTTGGGTGGATATATTTACTTGCTAGGTTTCTTTTTGTGTTCTCACAGGTCTTTAGGATGTCTCCCCACTTGTTCACGAGAGCATTAGGCTTCCCTACCGAGTATACTTGTATGCTCACCCTACGTTTACATTCAGGTTTCCAGGAGGACTACCAGGGCCGTGCTGGACCCTACTAGTCAGACACCTGGAGTTTTTGCAGTTGTTGTACTCTTTTTTTCTTTTGGTATTGTACTTTTGAGCTTTCTTTTACTAGTACCTTGTTATAAAATTGTTTAAACATGCATGTGGGATTGGTTTGGGTTTATTTATATACACTTGTTATTTTCCTTTTTGGTGGTTGACTTGTCCTATTTATTGATCCTAAATAATAAAAAGGTTAAGGCCTCCCATATTTGTGAAAACTCATACCCTTGGTGGTAGTCGCCGCCCCGGGGCCTACTGGAGGCGGGAATCGGGGGTCATTATCTCCCTTTCAGCATTGCCATCTCAGGAGAGGCATCTTTGGTGGGAGGGGTCAGGACAGAATGGTATCAGAGGCGATGGTTGAGAGATAGGATGGAGTCTGGAGTTAGGCATATTGAGGATTTCATGGGATGGTAGGGAAATAGTGTTAGTTAATCTTGGTGCGTGACATAGGCCAGGGAAGACCGACTAGGACACAAGATTTTAGGCCCCCCATGATCTGATGCAGGGACTTTGAGCCTACTGAATGACCAAGTGAGACAACATTGATTGTAGGGTAGAGAACCTATGGAAAGTACATGCATCATCATGATTGTGTTTTACTTGATTTGGGTGTTCTGGGAGAGAAATTGAAATAAAATGATAAAATAAAACCTGGAGAATTTACTCACTACTTGGGCTTAGGCAATCTCTGTTTACCGTACAGCTATGGCACCTGGACGTCATCCCCTGGTGGCTCAGATGTGCGAGGCCCAACATATTTTGTCGGTTGATCAGTTGAGGATTGACCGAGAGGAGGAAGATAGATAGTGTCAGAAGACTCTCCATTCTTTCCAGTGGAAAACCCTCAAGAAGTAAGAGGGTACTACTTCAGATACAGAGACGGAGGGGTGTCTTGATGAGCTGTGGATCTCTTTTACCTTGATCCATGCTCTGAGGGAGTACCGGGATCCCCTAGCAGTTAGTCAGTTGAGAGGTGCGGCATGACAGTGGTGGACGCTCTACCTCGGAGAGAGGATATAGGCAGAGGTTCCATGGGCGGACTTTGAGAAGGAATTACGAGAGTAATTCCTTTATTCCATGATCAAGGCGGAGAAGCAGCAGGAGTTACTCTACCTTCAGCAGGGGAGTATGTTAGTACGAGAGTTGGGGATCATGTTCAATGATCTACTGTGCTTTTCTCCGGATCTCATTCGGGATGAGGAGTCTCGGGCGAGACGTTTGGAGGAGGCGCTTCGTCCTTCTCTCTAGTATTTTGTCACCCCCTTCACCCTTCCGACGTACTTGGCAGTACAGAAGATGGTAGAAGCTGTAGAGAGGATGAACTCACTGGGAGGTGCACCACGTGAGGGGATCCAGCTAGGTTCGTCGAAGGGGAAGGCAGTCAGCAGCAGGTCTGCTGTGACGGGACCTTCCAGGATTACGCCAGTCGAGAGGAGGCCCCATCAGTTCCAGTTCAGATATTCGGGTCCTCATACCTTTTTCACAAGCCCTGGACCGAAGTGTTTTTCTTCTGGAGGTTTCGGGCATGTTTAGAGTTGGTGCCCGACCCAAGCCCAGTACGGTGGAGGTACGCAGGTTCAGTGCCCACCTCAACAGCACCAATTTCCAACGAGGCCCTTCTAGTAGCAGTAGGACCATGCTCCTATGGGGGCAGACTTTGCGGGAGGAGGCCGACCTTAGGGTGCTCCTCAGGTACCTCGACCAGGGCATGGTCGGGGTGGTGGACGACATCAGAGAGGTAGAGGATCTGGGCATGGACAGTTGCACGCAACAGAGTTGAAAGCTCCAGTAGGACCAGAGGTGGTACGAGGTATGATTTGTTTGTTCAGCACTCTTGTTTCTACATTGTTCAATTCGGGAGATTCACACTACTTTTTTGCACCTGGTCTGGCCCATGCTATAGGACTAGACATATAGAGGCTTTCCATACCAATGGTGCCGAGTACACCAGTTGGAGGCTAGACCAGCGTATCCTGTGTTTTCCAGGGATGTGGGATGACGTTGGGACCACATCAATCTAGTGGGGACCTTCTTCTATTACAGATGAATCCATACGATGTCATACAAGGCATTGACTGGTTGTTTTTTGTTGGTGTCGTTATCGACTGCCTCCTCCGGAGGGTCCGGTTCTCCGACATGGATGGGCAGTGTGTAGCTTTTGTAGGTGAGAGGATCTATCAGGTGGGAAGCAGGCGTGTGAGGCCTCTCCTTCCCTTGTTAGTCGGGCTATTAATAGTTCCAGCTGATACAGAGATAATGGATGTCCCGGAGGATGTTGGGGAGTTCCTCAATGTTTTTCCTGAGGAGGTTGTGACTCTACCCCCACGACGTGACGTTGAGTTCGGGATATACTTACAGCCTGGTGCCCGTCCGATTTTGATGGCCCCTTATTGGATGGAACCTTCGGAGTTGCGGGAGTGGTGGATTCAGATTGATGATCTGATAGAGAAAGGTTTTGTTCGACCCAGTGTATCGCCATGGGGTGCTCCCATTTTTTTCTTAAATAAGGCAGATGGTGGTCTCAGGCTATGCATAGACTACCGGAGGTTGAACCAAGTAACAACCAAGAACTGTTACCCCTTTCCATGGATAGATGATCTCTTCAACCAACTGATGGGAGAAGGTTGGTTTTCCAAGAGTGATCTACAATAGGGATATCATCAGCTGAGGGTAAAGGACAGTGACATCTCGAAGACGACTTTCAGGTGCAGGTATGGGCACTTCGAGTTTGTAGTGATTCCCTTTAGAGTTACAAATGCACCAGCTGTGTTCATCGGACTTATGAACTTTGTCTTCCGGGAGTTTCTGGACCGGTTCGTCGTTGTGTTTATCGATGACATCTTGATCTACTCAAGATCAAAGGAGGAGCACGTTGAGCATCTCCGGGCAGTCTTGGAAGTCCTTCATCACCACCATCCTTTTGGGAAATTGTCGAAGTGTAAGTTCTTGATGCAAGAAGTACACTTCCTTGGGAACGTGGTGTCTCATCATGGAGTGTCGGTGGACTCGTCGAAGGTGGAGGCAGTTGTTTCTTGGGCCACACACAAGAGCGTGGCAGAAGTTCGTAGTTTCCTGGGGTTAGTAGGTTACTATCAGAGGTTCGTTTCGGACTTCTCTCGAGTTTCTGATCCATTGATAGCTTTGACGAGGAAGAACCAGGTCTTCCAATGGAGCGAGCAGTGCCAGAAGGATTTCAACTACCTGAAGGAGAAGTTAGTCAGTGCTGCCGTACTCAAGTTGCCATAGGAACAGTTGTTTTAAGAGGTGTTTTTTTGATGCTTTTGGCCTTAGTCTGGGGTGCGTGCTGATGCAAAAGAAGGGAGTGATCTGTTATGGGTCTAGGTAGTTACGCCCTCACAAGCATAACTATGACACCCATGACCTAGAGCTTGCAGCAGTTGTGTTCGCACTAAAGTTGTGGCGACATTACCTCTTTGGGGAGCACTTTTTGGTCTTCTCATATCACAAGAGCCTGCGTTATATCTTCTACCATCATGACTTGATCTTACGGCAGC
The DNA here is from genome assembly GCA_963277665.1 of Viscum album. Taxonomy (NCBI): domain Eukaryota; kingdom Viridiplantae; phylum Streptophyta; class Magnoliopsida; order Santalales; family Viscaceae; genus Viscum; species Viscum album. Next base: position 492,232,741 of record OY728148.1, on the reverse strand, counting down.
AGAGATAGGTCGAGTTTCTCAAAGACTATGACTTAGAGATCTCTTACACTAAAGGTAAGGGAAACATTGTAGCCAATTCCTTGAGCAGGAAGTCACATAAGGAAGTGGTTCAGGAATCCGCTGATGCTTGGAAAGCAATGGGAGAGTTGTTCGCATTGCACTTGGATACAAGGGTAGAAGGTGTTAGAGGATGTTTGTTTCAGATGACGGCGCAATCCTCCTTGTTGGAACAGGTGGAAGAGTCTCAGTGGGGGGGACTCCAAGGTGGAAGTGATGCAGGATCGTATCGCTCAGGGGAATGCTCCAGAAGGATGGACAGAGGATATCAAAAATTGAATGCTTTTCCATGGAAGGTTGTTTGTTCTGGAGGCGATGCGTGAGGGAGTTCATCGTGAGTTCCATAGCTCAGCCATGGCGGTACATCCAGGATTTTAAAAAATGTACCGAGGCCTGAGGGAACAGTTTTGGTGGCCCGAGGTGAAATGGGAAGTGGCGGTGTTTGTGACTAAATGCCTAGTGTGTCAGCAAGTGAAGGCTAAACACCGTGTTCCCAGTGGTTTTTTGCATCCTTTAAATGTCCCCGAGTGGAAGTGGGATGACATCTCAATGGACTTAATCACAGGACTACCCAGAACTCAGGGTGGTTATGATGTTATCTGGGTTGTGGTGGATCTACTGACGAAATCAGCTCACTTCTTAGCAATTAAGGAGTCGGGCCTGGTGAGTACCATAGCACAGAGGTACGTGGGTGAGGTGGTGCGTTTGCCTTGAGTTTAGAAGAATATCGTCTTAGATCGGGATACTCGGTTTACCTTACGAGCCTGGAGGGGGTTACAACATTATTTTGGTACCCAGCTACGCCTTAGCACTGTTTTCCACCCCCGGATCAATGGGCGCACAGAGCGGACTATCCAAACATTGGAGGACATGCTGCGAGCATGCATTATTGATTTCGAAGGATCCTGGGTACGACACTTGCCTTTATTATAGATTTCCTACAACAACAGCTTGCATTCTACTATTGGAATGGAACAGTTTGAGGCTTTGTATAGAAGGCAATGTCGTTCACCATTTTGTTGGGAAGAGGTTGGTGAGACGGGTGTTCTTGGGCCAGAGGTAGTGCAAAGCACCACAGAGAAAGTCCAGCTTGTACGTGAGAGGATGAAAGCGGCCCAGGACTGACAGAAGACTTATCCTGATCATCGGAGGATGCCCTTGGAGTTCGAGGTGGGAGATCATGTGTTCTTGAATGTTTCCCCTCGACGGGGGCAGCAGAGGTTTGGGAAAGGGAGTAAGCTTTCACCTAGGTTCATTGAACATTTTGAGGTGCTGAGGCGAGTCAGCATGGTGTCATATCAGCTAGCCCTGCCACCTTAGTTGGAGAAGGTTCATGACGTCTTCCACGTCTCAAAGCTACGTATATACTTACATGACGACTCTCGCGTTATCGACTGGGGAGAGGTGGATTTGGGAGACGACGAGACCTTCGAAGAACGACCAGTCAGAATCGAGGATCGTAAAGAGAAGTTGCTCCGTGGATGAACCATCGCCTTAGTTCGTGTGTTATGGAGGCATGGCGGCCTTGAGGAGAGCACTTGGGAGCGGGAGACCAAGATGCAGGCTCCGTAACTAGAGTTTTTCTGACTTGTGTTTTTCCTTTTTCTCATTTGAGCATTGTGTTGATGTTATACACTGTACCTTTGATATATGAAATGCTTGGCTTGTCGGTTTTGAGAACTTTTGTTTCCTTGTTCTCTGGAAGTGTGTAGCATGTTCGGATGTGTGCAAAAAAGGGAAAAACCTGATCCTTAATCGAGACGCATTAATGAATATGCAATTGAACTCGTTTTGGTGGGTCAGTGCTGCCTAAAGCGGATAATATCTCAACATAGAAGAAGGAATTTTCCCCAAACCATGTGTTCGGGCAATGTGTGCATTGTATAGTGTTGGTGGCAGTGTACGTTGGGAAATTCTAATATATGTGAGTAGGAAGTCCCAATCCTTAATCAAGATGCATTAATGCGCATGCGATTAAACCCATGCAGGTTAGTTTGTGCCACATAAAGCGGATAATATCTTGACATAGGAGAGGGAATTCCTAACACCTAAGATTAGGATTTTTGGTCGAGTTCCTAGTATAACAAGAACCCTAATAGGTATCTTGTCGGGTTCTTCTAGGTTGGTTTTTAAATTCTCAGGGATGAGAATGTTTTATGAGGTATCTGATGTAATGGCCCGGACCTCTCTGACCCATTCCATTTTTAAAAAATAGGTCATGAAGTGTTCTAGAGGGTAAAATGGACTTTTCCCACACTTTCTATAATTTTGTAAGTACACGTCGTGCAGAGTGAGTACACGCTGTGTACCACCTTGCCGGGATACCCCTTATTGAAGGACGTGTCCTTGTCGTGTGAAAGAAATGGGTACATGTCGTGTACCCCAAACTACACGTCGTGTACCCCCTCGCCGAGTATACCCTGTGTTCAAGGTCATGTCCATGCTGTGTGAAAGGAATGGGTACACGCCATGTACCCTGAACTACACGTCGTGTAGTCCCTCCCCGCATATGCGTTACCAGTCAATGGTCGTGTACCATGTTGGAGTTGTGTCTTTTCTGGGTGAAATAAATGGGTACATGCCATGTGTCCAAACTACATGCTGTGTAGTCCTTCCCCTCATATGTGTTACCCTCTAGTCGTGTGTTGACAAGTCAACGACCGCGTGACGTGTTGAAGACAGTGTTATAAGACGAGTAGAGACCGTGTGAAATGGCCGACTACACACCATGTACCATAAATTACACGCCGTGTACTTTATCTTTCTCGCCTATAAAAGGAGGGGTCCCCTCCTCCTTTTCAACTCACCCCTCTCCTCCCTATTCCTCTGAGTGGAGCTCTCCCAAGAGACTCGAAGGGACCTTTTATTCTATAACTTCTTCGTCCGAGCTCAGATTTATGATCTTTCAGCGGCCACGAGATCGTAACAACGAGGTGTAACATCCAATCTTGGATCTTTTGTCTTTCCTTCGACCATTAATTTCCAAATTCCACCTGAGGATGTTCTTCTGGGACTTGACATAGGTGACGGACGCCGACAGATGTCTTCTAAGGATGATCCGGGGAAGCGTTGTGATCAGAACCTGTTGAGGTAGGGATCTTACCTTTGTCGCTCTAGATTGTGCATCATGCGGGGTGGGTGTCCTCTTGTTTACATGAAACACATTTGAACCGTTTTAATAAAGATAATAAATGGATTATATAATAGGGATGTGAAGTTTGTGAATGCAGTTACATTATTTATATCCTGTGATGTTATGTTGTGAATTGAATAGGCTTATGACTACTGAAAATCCCGGTCGTTGGGGGCCATTGCTTGTGTAAGTAAATATTCCCATATCTTCTAGACCGTTTTTGTGAATGGAACCTTGTGGAATGTGGAAATTGGTTAATCATGTAATGTTGGCTGATTAAAATCTGGAACCCTTGTGTGATCACCCCTGTTAAACAAAATTGAATAATTAACATGTGGGTTTTGGCTTGGTTACTAGTGTGTGAAACGGTGGGGTGAATCCTGGGTTGATACAAATAGAACTGGCATTAGGGCTGTGGTAAATTATGTCAAAGGGACGATGATGTGGCAGGAATTTTTTTATGGGTTGTGGTGAATCGAATGAGCAGAGGGGCTGCAATATGTTGTATCAAGGGATGATGATATATGGTGTGTTTGTGGTTATCGTGGATGGCATCAAGGCTGCATGGATGGGTTAGAATGTAAACTGACTATGGGTTGTGAATAATAAATAAAAGTGGAAGATTTAATGAATGGTGGGGAATGGTAATGGAACGAAAATAATAATCAATGGGGTTGGTTGGCTAATAAGAAGGGTTTTTTGTGCTTCTAGTATTTTCCTAACATGATTTGTGGATGGAAATGATATGTTTCGTGAACGATTGATATGGTTGGTTTCGGTTGGTTGCCCAGTAGATAAATAACTAAATAAACTAATTCTTCTGAAACGTGAAAACATATATGGGGTTGGGGTTGTTTATTGTATGCATTCTTCATAGTAGTAGTGCCGAGGCACGTGCTCAGTTTCACTATTTAGAAGCCATAGGTTGGGCTGTGTGTTATGTATACATATATATATCTGTATCTTTGTGTTTTGACGCACCCCACCCATGATGAGAACTTAGTCCCGAACACTCCCATTTCATGTGAGAGGGTGTTTTCCCATAGTTACAAGCTCCTTCCTGCTCCTTCTTCCATAGGCTGTGATGGCTTGAGGCGACCTTACACATAAGACCCTTCAGGTAGGTTTCGATTGGGGTGGATTGGCCCAAGACTCTTCGGACAGGTTTGTTTTCCCAAGAACCTTTGAGATGAGGCCCATGTGTGTACGAGCGGGTTATGTGGTTGTGAGGCCCAGGTGTGTGTGGGCGGGATACATGTTTGTGAGGCCCAGGTGTGTGCGGGCGGGTTCTGTGGTTGTGAGGCCTAGGTGTGTGCGGGTGGGATGTGGGTTTGTGAGGCCCAAATGTGTGTGGGCGTGATGCACATTTGGGAGGCCCAGGTGTGTGAAGGTGGGAAGAGTGTGGCAGCATCAGGATGTTCGCCATTAGGAAGAGTAGCTAACTAGTGGGAAATGGTGCGGGGTACCCAATAATCTTGTTCTTATACTAATACTACCTGCTCTGATTGTGTTTTGGTGAGTGTGGCTGGTGAGGTTGGGTGGATAGATTTCCTTGGTAGGTTTCTTCGTTTGTTCTCACGAGACATTAAGATATCTCCCCACTTTTTCATGAGAGCTTTAGGCTTCCTTACTAATTATACTTGTATGCTCACCCTACGTTTACTTTCAGGTTTCCAGGAGGACTACCAGGGTCGTGCATGACCATACTCGTCAGAGAGTTGGAGTTTTTGCAGTTGATGTACTCTTGTTTTCTTTTGGTATTGTACTTTTGAGAATTCCTTTACTTGTACCTTGTTATAAAATTGTATAAACATGCATGTGGGATTGGTTTGAGTTTATTTATATACACTTTTTCTTTTCCTTTTTGGTGTTTGACTTGTCCAATTTCCCGATCCTAAATAATAAAAGGGTAATGCCTCCCATATTTATGAAAACTCAAAACCTTGGTGTTAGTCGCCACCCCGGGGCCTACTAGAGGCGGGACTCGGGGGTCATTATCTCCCTTTCACCATTTCCGGCTTCGGAGGGGAATCTTTTGTGGGAGGGGGTCGTGACATTACCCCATAATATTATATTTTTCAGTGAATGATGATTATTCAAGATGAATAGTATTATACTTGATGTACTAAAATAAACTTCTAAAAGATCATATAACCATGATAGGATAACAAGAAACTACACCTGTGTTTAGACGTTAACCAAACCAAAATTATTGGAAAAATTTAAGATAATTCCCAAATTTAACAGACCCTCATATGATGAAATAATTTATTAATCTCTTAGATTAAATTGTAATTCCAAAATATTAAAACTAAATAATTCCCTATAAAAATGACCATATATCCCAAATAACCTCAATATTAAATATTATTTTTACCTCAAGGGTTATCATAATCATTTCACATTTTAGGGAATGAAATGTGGTATCTTATTTAGAAATAATACTAATAACATAGACAATAAATAGGATTCAATACCATGGTTATCTATGCAATAAAAGATGTATTCTAATAATTACATTGATATCCATGATCATACAAACCATAAAGGTTATCAATACCATAAAACTTATTTTTATAATATGTAATGGCATACTAAATGTTATTCCAACGCATTACATAATCTTCAACCCAATGAAATGTCTTGAAATTTTAATTAATCACTTTATAATATCAACACATAAAACCTAAAAGGGGTATTTAAGAACTTGAATGAATGATCATCCATACTCTTACATACCTTTAATGGAATCCATAACTCTTAAGATAACCTCACAGGAAAATATAGTAATCTCTAAATTCATCTAAATGATCATATGATACAAACTAAAATATCCCTAGACCATCACTTTTTTATATTGTAGTAAAATCATTATCCTTTAATTTCTATCTTGGATACCAATGGCATTGACCCAATATTATCCATAAAAATCCGAAATAACTAAAACAAATATTAGGCAAATTAAATAACCAACGACCATTTACATTTAGAGATTTATATAATTCGGAAAAACTCTTACTTAAAAAATACCCAAGTCATCAAATGGGCATTTCTTTCTCTGGGACTATGTTTTAATAATGCATATAATGTCCTCATAATCATCCATACGAAAAAATTCAATACATAATTCATTAAATATCATTCTTGATATCCTGGGGAAAATTAAACATAAAAATGGTGATCCAAAGTTCTTAGTAAGGGAAAATGTAATAATTAATTATTTGATCTCATCATTGAAAAAGAGAAGATAATAATGGAATGATGACGTAATCTGTCTTCTGTAGAATAATATAACTATATTCATACCCACAAATAGATAGATCATAAATCATGAAAGAGAGATAAATATTTAAAAATGGGCAGATTTATATGAATCTATAATAACAACCAATGTTATTTCAATATTGCTCAACGAAATCATTAAATACAATAAAATTAATAATGATAATATATTGGTATCTTGGAATACCATCATTATTAAAAAATTTCAACCCGTGATAGAAATAAATGTATATAATTAAATACATAGGTGACTCCATTTTTATATCCTTTAAATACATATATCATTTCCTAGTGCATTAGAACACTATTTTAAAACACCCATTGTATATGTTAAATCAGGCTCACCAAATGCTATTTGGGTGAACAAATTAAATAAGCTTTATTGGGAAAATACCACATGGTAATGGTGCTTCCATCATATACGATGTATTGAGATCACCCATGATCATTAAATTTTTTCATGTAAAGTCCATGAAAAATAAAATTATAATATTTTTATTTAAAAATAAATAAATTTTCTTTTATTACATTATTTCTCCATGGAAAAGAGAAAACATCCATGTCAATATCCCAATCCATATAGAGAAAGAATAAGGATGGAATACATAAAACAAAATCCTAGTAGAGGTAACGTGAAATTAAGGGTTGTGGTCATTGATTATTGGAAATAAAATTGAAAGATAATTAAAATATTTTCAAAGGAAAATACCATTTTTTACAGGAAGAAACCTTTTAAATACTAAAAACATCAAAAAATATTAAAGAAACCATTTTACTTGAAAATAAGCTTTGATAATTTAGAATAATACTTCATGGAATTGAGTCTTCTAAAATTTGTGAAAATCCAATCATGTTGAAAATGTTAAACATTACAATTATTCCAAAATATATTTTCTTAACGGGGTCAACCATTACCCATTTGAAAAAACTATGATATTTCAAAATATTTTTTTTTGAAAAAATTTGGTCAAATATATTTTAAATTAGATGTAGGAAATATTTTTTCTTTATATATATATATATATATATATTTGAATATGTTTTAGAAAATATGTATATGGAAGAGTTAGATTACTGATGTAAAAAACATTACCTGATCTGTATCACTAATAAATGAATTTATTTTTGTTTATTAATCCAATAAGAGACTAAATGGAAATAAAAAATGTTAAATACATTCATAAACTGTGTATACTAATGAGATAAGGTTAATGAAAAAAATATCCTTTGATTTCGTTTAATGGAACCTTCAACAGAATTAATACCAAGTGAAAGGATATTTTAACATTAATCCTTCACCACGTTGGAAACTATTTAATCATAGGCCCCCAGAAAGAATAACATAAAATTTTACTTTAAATATAATGAAAAAAGGATAGTCATGATATATATTATTTAAAGGGTTGTATATACATCTCATAAAATAATATGAGTACATAATCTAAACATATGTCTCAATAATTGTATTTGGATTGATTAACCCTAAGAAATATTATATCATTGAATTAAGTTTTAATACATAATGATATTGTGTTTAAAAATTTTAATTCAATATAGAAAAGTGGGAATACCTAATAAAAAATATATATACTAATTATAACAAAATAATTCCATAATAGATTCATTGAATAAAATTTATATCCTAATGAAGTGAAATTGAGTTTGGATACCCTTTACCACTTGGTAACTATCAAGTAAAATATCCAAAGATAAAATAATTATAATTGAAACCTAAATTAACCTTATATATTAATTATTAATGATATGACATTTAAAAGTTTCATTATATGAAAAATGTATATGAAACTAAGTGGATAATATTAAAATTTGCATTAATTAAGGAAAATTGAGATGTAGTCCCTTACTCCTTTGGTAACATCTAGATAAAAAACACATGAAATATAAAATATCATATATATTCAGAAATAAAAAAATCATTCATAAAAATAATTATAAAATAAATTCCTATTTCATATATACACTACATAATAAAATATTTTTTGAATATGTCATATGTCTCATATAGTTAAAAGAGAGTTGGGAAATCCTTACCTCGCATCCGGACATTGCATGAATGTCCCTTAACTCATATATAATAACCATATAAATTTTTTTTGACATCATTAAAAATTTAAATGTTTTATAACTTATACATATATAATTAAATTTGTTTATTCTATTTACATATTTAAATATATTATCAATTAATTCCCCATCGTGTGTTTTGGGGATGACCGGTTCATTGTTTCAAAAGGGGATTGGTGTATAAATTTGTGTCAAAATGGTCACTATTTGAAAATCACCATAATAATAATAAAACAATAATTATATTTACTATAAATAAATTAAAAACTATAAAATAATTAATTATGGTTATGAAAAATGAATTATGTTACCATTATGAAGATGGGAAGTCGTACGTATGCATAATTACCATTTCCACTTTTCAACGATCATTATAGATAAAAAATAAGTATTATTGTATTTTAACACAATGATAATAATATCATAAATACCAAATTTTTTAATAAATATAATTATGAATATATATCATCTATATGATGTGGTGATAAAAAATGAATCACACCGCTTTGTAGTGGTGGTAGTTCACACATATGCACAAATGATGTTACCATTTTTCAGTGAGAAGAAATGTAATAAATAAAATGATATATTACCATTTAATAATGATAAATATTTCATTTATATCATAATTACTTCACATATATCTATTAAATTTATCCATATTACCTTCCATGAAATGCATTAGTGAAAAATGAACCATATCGCTTTGTGAAGCAGTAGTCCGCCATAAACATGAGTAACGTTAATGTATCCCCCATTGAATGAAATATAAGGATGTATGTTTGATATAATAATTAAATAAGTATAAATATGTGACAAATATATATATATATATATATTAAAATAGTCATTACAAAAACCTGTGAGAGGTGATGACGAAAAATGAATTACACATGTTCGCGGGGCGGTAGTTAACCGTACACATGAGGGGTGATTTCATTTTCCATATGATGGAAGAAGAGAGTGTTTTAGGTTATTAATTTAACAGAATTAAATATAAGTATATGGTAGATTTTTTTTCAAACCATTATAATAAATTAAAATTTTAAAGTGGTGGACTAATAAATACAATAATGATTTTTGGTTAAGCATGATACATCTTATTCTGAAATCCTTCGTTGGTTTGATCCAAAAGCATCAATAAATGAATTTATTATGAAAAAGGGGGTATAGGTAATGTTTATGTAAGTTGGGATGGTATATTGGGTGATTTTTTTATAATAAATGTGACTTTGAATGTGAGAAGAGGAGATGATAGGTGGTTACCTTTTAAAAGTGAGTTATGTAGCACACATGTAATTTTTGAAAAGAAAATGATGTAACCTAATTTTTCACAAGAAAAATGGATTAATAATTGACCATTATCAAGACATGGAAATTATACGGTAAAAACATGTCCAAATAATTTATTTCAAACATGTATTTTGGTTATTTTAACCCTCACACTTTTAATCGAACCCCCTATCAACAAATTCTCACCTTAACCGCAACCAAATATATTTTTTACTTTCACTATTAATGTTGACCCAACTATTTTGTTTAACATATTAGTTAATATTAAATATTATTATTTTAAATATTTAATCAATTTTAAATAATTAAATTCAAATAACTGGTTGAATTTAATTTTAAATTAATCCCAAAGACGCGATGAAGAAGATCTTTTTTAAGAAACTTATATTTCGAGCATAAGATTATATTATATTAACTCTATGATTAATAAATATCTTTATATGAATTAAAATTAAAATTTATTGTTATATAATCTAATTTCTTAATTAAAAACATTGTTTTTTTGGGATTTTTTAATTAATAAGAGTTGATAAATATTGTGGACATTAAATGTTTTATCAAAAAAACTTATTTTTTAAACCAAAAAATAAATTTATACAAAAATACAATATACAGAATATTTAAATTTATTGACATTGATTATATATAAATAAAAAATAATTAAATTTTGATAAATAATATTTAAGAAATTATTGAAAATTATTCGAAAGAAATGAAATTTTTATAAAAAATTAGAATTTTTTAATCTTTACTGAAAAATAATTATTTTCCAAAAAAAAACAAAAATTTCATCTTAATATATATTTTTGATATAATTATTTCAAAAAATTAGTTTATTTTATTCAATAAATTTGAAATAATTAATATAAATTTATTGTAATATTTTCATACAAAAATTACTAACAAACATTTTTGATGAAAACATATTTTTCATGAATATAAATACCTTACTAAGAAATTGATTTATCATTTACAATGAATTTATCAATAAATTTACATTATTATAAATATATATATATATATATATTTGATAAGTTAGTTTATACTATTCATTCTTACAAATTTAATGTCTAGGTAATATTGGTCATATATTTCTCAGGTCATTTTACTACTATGTTGCCAGTAAAATACACTATCAAACATAATTTTGTTCTTTTAAAATTTCAATATTTTACATCCTAACCAATTTAATTAGTTAAAGCCTATGAATTTTATTTTTTGTCACACAAATCAGTGGTTTTATAATTTTAAAATACCTTTCATGAGGTCCCACATTATAAAACATGTTAATAATATTTTCTCTTAAAAAGTAGGAAAATGAAGTAAAAAGGTCATATCAAATAACAAAAACCAGGTCTCCACATAAATAGAAATTTTTTGGAATGTAAAAATATTAATATTAAATCAAGATCCATTTAGGATGTAATATTAAACTTTTTTTAAGAGGGAAGAGACTATCAATTTAATGAAAAAAAAATTCATCTCAAGGTACATTCACTAGAGTTGATGATTTCCTTTTCCATCATAACAAAGAACATATGGATATATACTTACTTGAGAATTATAATTTCACCATTTAATAAATTCCACCCACAATATCATCATTTTCCTCAAATATTTAGTATTTAAGATTATATTTTTAATACCTAAATTACTAATATAAACTTCTAATAAGTCATATAAAAAATAATTAAAAATAATAAATTCCTCTTATATTTATTCATTCAATAAAACAAAATGGTTATAAAAAGTTAAGATAATTCAAAAAATTTAAAAACCATCATATGATAAAATTATAAATTAGTCTCAAAAATTTAACGGTAACACCAAAATTTCAAACTAAATTATTACAATAATAAAAAACCATATATCCAAAATTAAATCAATAATAAATATTTCTTTAAAATCCAATGATAGTTGATCCATTTTATATTTTAGGACAGATATTATGTCATTATTCTTTTGAAATTACATTAATCACATAGTCACCAAATCACTTTTCAATCCCTTGGTAATCTATATAATAAAGATTATGTTCCCATAAATACATCAATATAAAAGGCCATATAAAATATAAATATTGTCAATACATAAAAAAATATTAAATTTTTTTTAACAACATAATTTATGAGAAAAAAGTTATTTTTATATCCTAGCTACTGAAACATCCCTAAAAATATAATTAATTACTTTAAGGTCTCATTTTCTTAACCTGAGATTGGTGTCTAATGTTTCAAACGTACAATCATACTTAATATTATATACCTATTATGAAATCCATCACCTATAAGATAACCTCACATTAAAGAATCCAAATCTCAAAAGTTATCTAAAACCTTCATTGATACTGACTATAATAACCTCACACATAAACGTGGATCTTTGGTGCTAAAATCATTATGATTACATTTCATAATTTGATATCGATAAAGGTGACCCATTTTTCTAAATTAAATAAATTACAATGTCATAAGGAAGTACAATATCACTTACATACTCAAGGTCCATTTTTTTTCATAGTTTTATATAATTTTGAAAAAATCTTAAATAATTAACAATCATGTATCGAAATAAAAATTTCTCCCATATAAACCAAATTTTCTTATTTCACATTAAGTATCATAATAATCCATATAAAAGGGTTATAAAGACAATTTATTAATCATAATTATAAATACCCATTAAAAAATAAAACATAAAAATAGAGAGATAGAATTCTTAGTAAGGGAAAACATAAGAATAAAAAATAGTATTTCATCAATGAGAATATGAAGAGAATAAGGGTATGAAGACATAATAAAAGTGCATGACCATAACATAAAATATATATACCCATAAATACCTCAATCACCAATCATGAACCATGGAAAAATAATTATGAAGTTAAAGATCCTTAAGTATCAATAATCATGATCCAATTTATTTAAATATTTATCAAATTAATAATTAAAACCCTTGAAATGGTAGAGAAAATGTATTAATATCTTGGAAAATAATCTTTATAATCAATTTTAAAAACATTTAATAAATATATTGAGCCATGTAAAATCCCTATGATAGAACCTATAGTAACTAAATAATTCAATCCTCTTAAGACGAGGAACATTACCAATGGTATTGGAGCACCATCTCTTTGCACCTATCATATAGACTATATTGGTCTCACCAGACGATATCTAGGATCAACCATTATATAAGATATATTGGGCTCACACGATGTTTTCAAGGTGAACCTATCATAGTGATATTTTGGGCTAACCCATGATCATTAACAATTTCCATGTTTTCATTATTTATTTAACATTTAGAATATTTCACTTTTCAAAATAACAATAATAATTTTCCATTAATTTGATGATTCACCCATGGAAAACAGAAGGGTTCCATGTAAATCTCTTAATCCATATAGAGAAATAATAGTGATGGTATAAATACAAAATATACTATGTAGAGTGTAATAAATTATAGGGTTTTTTATATATGGAAATACTATTAAAAGGTCATTAATAACTTTTTTGAGGAAAAAACCATTTCTTAATTTGAAATCAACATTTAGAAACTAAATACAACACACATATAAGAGAAACCATTATTTAACCCTAATTTTATAATTTTAAAGTATGTTTCATGGTATTGAGGTTTCCAAATGCTGTAAAAATCTGATCATGTCATAAACATTAAAAATAATCATGCTTTTATAAAATTTTATAAAAAAGTGCCAAAGTGATCCATTTGAAAAAAATGAAATTTAATTTTTAAAAACTTTTTAAAATTAATGAAAAATATCATTTAATATAAATTAAAAAAATTAGTTACATTTGGAAATGAAATTTTTGATTTTTTTTGAAAATGTCTATATGGAAGGGATAGATTCATGAACTAAAATAAATAAAAATACTGAGGCTAATTACAAATGATTTTGTTGATGTATATTTGTTAAATATCCGAGGAAATTAAAATAAAACATGTTTACCACATATATAACCAGTGGATTTGAAATCAATTTAGTTTTGGAAAGATAAGATCACTGGATTTCTTCAAAAGGAACCTTGAACATAAATAATCTAAAAATAAAGGAGATTTTAAATAAAGACTTTGACACATTGATAACTCTTAATTCATACGCATGATAGATTAATTTAATATGATATCTAAAATTTGATTAAAATAATGTGATTCATGATATATAATGTAAAAAATGAATTATATAAACCTCATAAAAGAATATAGGTTCATATCATAAAGACATATCTGAAATAAATGAATTTTGGATGATTAAACCTTATAAAGGGCATATCACTTAAGAGATCATTAATAAATGGAAAAATTATGTTTTAAAAATGAAAATAAAAAAAGTGTAAACACATAATAAGAAAATTTATCAGTAAAGTCCAACAAAATCATGTCATAACAGAGTATATTAAGATACGTTATAACCTAATAAAATGAAATTGAGTTAGGATACAATTTAACACTTAGTAACATTCAATTTAGATACCCTAGGATGAAATAATTAAAATTTAATCCTAAAATAAATTTTTTTATTATTTAATAATTATATAACATGTAATAATGACACTATTTACACCATATAAAATAAATTATTCACATAACATTAAAATATACCTCAATGAAGCCAAATTTAGATGATGTCCTTTACGGCTATGGTAATCTCTGAATCAGAAACTCATAAAAGAGAGAGCCTAATATATATTTAATTACTCAATAATTTTCAAGAAAATAATAATAAAATATATTCATTTGGTATATATACAACATATTATAAAATATGTGTTCAATATGATAAATGTATCACATAAGGGAAAGAGAGATGAGAAACCCATACCTCGTGTCCTGACATTCCCTGTGTGTCCTTTAACATATGTATATAAAGATTAGTGATGATTCTTATGACTAAGTATAGTAAATAAAGAATATTAGTTCAAAATAATGAGTTTATACCTCATCTATACATCATTCACTACTCTATAATTCATTTATTTACTTACAATGAAAAATACAATAAGTTATTGTATTTCACTATTCACTGAGAATTCGACTATTTTATAAAAATACCAAAAATTAGTGTAATTTTTGTTAAACATTTTTATTTATAAAAATGACTAAATTTTATGAATTTTTTTACTTATGATAGAGTTAATTTTAAATTAATTTTTTTAGTTTCATTAATAATATAATTATTGCATCATATTGTATAATTATTTAAGGTTATTATATTTTCACTAAAAGTTAAAAATAAAATACTATAATTTAGTTTAATCATATATATTTAAAAGTAATTTCTATTGTTTAATAAATATTCATAATTACACCATATTAAAAATAATATGGTTAATAGAAATATGAATGTGCCCTTTTGTAATTTTAATTATTTAAATAATATCAATGTCATTTTTTAAAAAAAAATCAATTAAATATCTCAAACTAAAGCCTTTTGAATTCAAGATAGAATTAATATAATAAAATAACATTTTGTAAAATTTTAGCCTAATTTCTTAATTATTATTATATTATATTTAGCCTAAATTTTCAAATTTACTATTTAGTTATGGTAATGAAAATTACCAATGTTACTATTCCTATTGAAAAAAATAAAAGTAGAATAATTAATAAATATGGAAATTTTGATTAAAAATATGAAATGATTTTTAAAAAATTTAAAACATATAATTGGAAGAATTTAAGTTAATATTAATCTTTTAAAACAAAACATAAAATAGTTTTCTTGAAAATTTTTAAATTAAAAAATGTAGTTATACCAAAATAAGGTATAATGATGATTAAAATGAATTAAATTATATTATTTATCACGATTTTTTATTTAATATAAATTTATGTCAAATTTGATTCATAAATAGACCTTTAGTATAACAAAATTTAAAATTATATAAGAATCAATGTTTTCCAGTATTTGCTAGAAAATAATTTTTTTTCTGAAAACACATAAAAATCATAGTAAAATAAAATATTGATTCAAATTTTTTAAAAAATATCTTATTTACAAATATTGTTTATAAATTTATCAAAATTTATATTTTAAATAAATGTTCTATCAAAACACGGTAAAATTTCTTTTTAGAATATTTATGGTTTTATGCATAAAATTGGATCTATTATTATTATACGAATATCAAAAATATTGGTTGAATTTAAATTTTTTTTTTATGGATTATGTAACATATAAATATTATTAAGTTATTTCACTAATAGTGATTAATTTATTTTGTTAATATAAAGATCCACAGTGTTCATAAAAAAGTTGTTTTTATAAAAACCCATCCTTTATCTTCAATTGTTGTTAATTTAAATTTCTAATTAATTGGTATCGAATAAATTAATATTAAAAAAATTATAAAAAATTTTTTTTATAATTTAATTAATATTCTTCATTCCCACATTTCTAATGGATAGGTGATAACTATCCCAATTAAATAATAATATTTAACCATTTTTTAAAGCTTGATGTTCTGTGTAACGTAATCTATCGAAGAAGTAAAATTTAAAAAGAGATATACCATAAAATATTATGTTGTTACATTATGAATTAAATTAATATAACTATATAAAATCCGGTTATATCATTATATATGATATACCCTTATTTTAGTGTATATCCAACCAGATCATCTTTCAGTGTAACATCCAAATGTACAATTATTCATCTTTTTGAAACAAAATTCTTCTAAAATCTAATTCCATGTTTTATCATGTTATTAATTATATATAACATTCAAAATAATAATTTGGAACGTCTAACTGTTCAGATTCACTAAAATAAACCCACAACAAAGCATTCAATTACTAGAATAACCCTCATTCGATTTTTCATCCATTCACAATATTTACTGAAAGCTATCACATCATTCATATACATTTCAATATATATGACAACTATTATAAACCATAAAACAATTAAAATCCTAATTGAAACACTAATATATCATCTTGTACATTTATATGGATGTAGCCTATTGTGGGTGAAAAATGTATAATATTTTTATTCTCGCATTATTACATTTTTAATTATATGTTTTATAATTTTTTATTTTGTGAAAATGTTTTATTTTTCATTTTATGGGGTATTACACTCTAGGGGTTCTCTATCATTATTATCTTCATCCTTATAATCATATTCATGATCCTTGGCCTTCCATTTTCTAGGTTTTTTTCATTATCTTATGTATATTTTATTTAAATTTGACATATGATTTCCTTTCTAATAATTTTTTATCTTTCATTTGAGTTTTAAGGGAAAATAGTTTTTTATATTAATACCTCATACTAATATTATTAATTTAGTATAATTCATTATCATAATATTGAAGTATTTTATGTTGTGTGAGATTAGATGGGTTAAAAATCACATACTATGAAATTTTCCTACCACTCTCCCCTCTCACTTAATAAGTAGGTTTACAATGATAGAAGAATGTGTATATTTTTATTAGTATAGTAATAATTTTTAGGGATAGAAAATAATTTTAAAGGAAAAGAAAAGTAAATGTTTTAATAATTTAACAAAATTTATTACTCTCATTGTTACTAATTTATATATTCTGAATTTTTTATTAGATTATAAAAGCTCTTATTGCACAATTCAGAAGAATATATACAAGTAAAACATCATATATAACAAAAAATGTTATTCTATACCTAGGGTTTTGTTATATTTCCTTCACGCCGTACTAGGATTTGTTTATCCATGTTGTTCAGGGATATGAGAAACATCTATAGTACTACTTATATCTAGAAATTTATTTATTTTACAATAATATGGAAAATAAATTTTATGTTAGAAAATTCATTTGAATGATAGTGGAGCTCACATTGATTTTTTCATTACATAAAATTCATTTTTTACCTTTAATAAACATTTAATGATCTTTTATCATTTTAGGAAATAGGTTTTTCGAAAACCACATGTATAAACATATGGTGTAATTCCTATTTGAAATATTTTCATCTAGTATGTGTTCATAACCATATACTATAACTTTTTTGTAGAATTTGAGTCATTTTTAAGACACTTTTTTAGATGTATAAGAATTTGAGTTATCAAATCCACATACCTGTAACTTAGTTGACCTTTGATATGACATACTACATTAAGATTAAAAATAGTAGAGTATGAATATGATATATATGATTATCTACTGATCATTTCCACTTAATCTTCTATGCGGGATGTTCTTCATGTCTTCATTCAAGTATAAGTGTATTTCTTGATGGAATATTATATATATATATATTATCAAATACATATATGACAACAAATTATTCATGTAATGTTTCAAATTTTATATCACCTTTCTTCATTTTTACTTGTTGGATATTTTGGATATGACCTATCTCTATAGTTTCTACACATATATCATATATTATAAATCATTTCTCCCATTATTACATGAGAAAATGGCATTTTACTTTAATTTTTTTTCATCAGTGGTTTTCTTTTTCAAATTACACATGATTTTTGTTTCTATTTTATATGTAGAGATGTGTTAACTCAGAATATGTGGATAATTATTCATTACCAATAGTGATATGTTGTGGAATATAAAAATATATTGTTTAGGTGTTTAAAATATTGAAATGAAAATCATGTAAAACCATTTTGAGGAATGAGTTGTCTATGCCTCCCATTAGAACTATTAGGAGAGATATATCAAGTGATTCCTTCCAATATTGTAAAAGGAATTTTATTTACATTTAGGGTATTTTTGGTATTAACGAACTATTTCTTAGGAAAGGGAGTCAATGAGAGAGTATTTAGAAATCATTTTTTATGATTGATTGTTAGTTCAATCATTAATGGAATTTTATTTACCCTTCATGATTTTTTGTTTAATTGATATGTATACCCCTTAAATAATGGATATATATTAAAATATATATATCTTTTAATATTATATTTATTTTTAATATATCATATCACAACTATGTTCATATTAAACTAATTATTAACTCATTAACAATTTTTCTATTCTCTCCCACATGCATTGTCCAATTTTATTAGAAATTATATATTTATATGAAATGTGATGTTAGTAATAGTTTTTTATTTATATAAATGTTCCTTTATTATTTATGTTTAATGTGACATGGCATGTTTACTTAACTTTTTATCTCTCTCATAGAATAAAAATTATCAACTAATGAAAATATGTTTTATTTTTCATTATTAACAATTATCAAAACCTTAATGGGCCTAGAATTTTTGGATTATTAATTTGGTTATTTTTGGTGTTAGTGGTGTTGGGAAAAGTTTAAAGGAATATAGGTGTTTCTAAAGCTGAAATTTCATTTGAAATTGAAGCATCTTAGAATGGCCATCAATGTTTCTCTAGGAAGAGTTAGCTGGAAGAAAGGGTAGTTCTACAGTCTTGTGTGTTTTTCTATTACACTTAATTTTTTTGAATTTTTTGGATTTATCCTTACTTAACATATGACCCTTACACATCCCCCAATAATTTAGAGTAAATAAACCACTCATAACCCTATATATTTTTTAGTAATCCTCACACACTAGTCTCTGGATGTATACATAATGGCCACTACTATAGCGTCACCCATAAATTTCAAAGGAAATGTATTCCATATTATATATTATGTTAACGTAACTAATATTATATATATATAATATATTATGTATGATTTGATGCTAACTATTATGTGTTGAGAATTAACAAATATATCCAAGTAAACATATGATTTGAAAAGTATAGTTATTTGATGTTGAAGAGTTACAAGAGATGTGAAAGTGTAACTTAGCTGGAAAACTTCACACAGGAGAGTAATACCTTTGTAATAGTCTTATTGCAACATGGCCAATGTGGATTCCTAGATGATTTATTTTCAAGGTCTTTCATTCAGGGGGATTAATATGAAAAGATTATTTGTTTACAATGTGAGTGGTCAGTAGGAGAGTTTGGTTGTGGCATGAAGATGTCTCACAACTTCATGTGTGGTCCATTAGAGTTTAGTTAAGTGATTTATTGATGATAAATATAAGATATGGAATAATGGGTGGGAATTGAAACATGGATTTCATTCAAATATCAATTTTAATATGGTATTTACTATGATATTAAAGGGCAATTTTAGGAAGATCACAACATAATTTTTAGGGATTCATTTGAATCTGAACCATTTTCCATGATTCTTAGCATTGTATCATGATTCTTATGTTTTACAGTTTTATTATAAATTGGGTTTTGTTATCTAATTTCCATTTATTCATTCAATATATCTCAAGACATTGGTGATCTAGTGTTTTTTTGTGATTTTAGATGCATGAGGTTGACACATAGTCCTTGGAATTATATAGTTGATTCTCTAATGAATTGAGGTTCTATAACTAGAAAAAATTTAGATTTCTACAATAAAGGAATATGTATTGATAAAAGTTCATTTTATACTAGACAATGTATTACCAGAATAATTTTTGTTTCACTAAATTGTTCATAAAAACTCAATGAAAAATAGTTATTGTGATAAATAAAATACTTCGGTTGAAAATATAATAATAGAATAATATAATATATATGATCGTTACAATTTTTAATAATATATTTATAAAAAATATATTTCAAATTAAAATATGATTATAAAAATATACCATTCAATCAGTAATATTAATAATATTATTATATGAAAGATGAAACATTAATATATATATGTGAATTATTTTTTTACATAAAACAATATTAATGGATATTCTAATATTTCTTTCTAAATATTTATATTATATTTATTAATCGTACTATATATAATATATTTATTAAATAACAATTATAAATTTAGATTACATGAAAATTTTTTAATTCAAGGTTTTATTTATGAAAACTTTTTCAAACATAATCTAAAAACATGTCTATCTCTAATCTATTTCTCCCAAACATCACTTGTCACATTCATAATTCACAATGGAAATGGGATCCATTCATATAAGAAGTCCTGTAACGACACAAAATATTGAATAAATCTTGTTTCCTAATTTTTTGTGTTATTTTATTTTATTTTTATACTCAAAAAAAATGTTTCATTTGATAACATGAGTATAATTAAAATGAGACTGTTGGGTTTTGAATGTTATTTGACCATTGGTCAATATGACCACTGGAAACTAAACGTTGTGACAATTTTCTCTAAATACAAGCAATCTTGTTTAATTTATATAGAAAGAAGATTTGATTGCCTCTCCCAATAGTCTTGGACCGATCGAAGCCCATCTAATAGAACTTGGGAAGGAGCTAGCACCACTGGGCTTTGCTCTGGACCAAACCCAAGCTGATCTTCATCGTGTGAAGCTAGAACGAGATTTCCTTCACGAGAAGTTCAAACTGATAGAAATTACTACTAGTGCAATGTTGGCCGAGCCTCCCTCAGATTCTCTCACCTTAGCACACCTTACACTTAGATCCTATACTGGTGTGATAAGGGGCTATGTAAGGAGACCGTAACCGCCTTGTGTAATCCTTTGTTTTAAATAAAAATTTTGATTTCTTCTTATGATGAAGTTTATGAATTTTCAAATGACAGGATAAATATAGTATGCATATTTTTGATGAATTTTAGAGAATGGAAATTTTTTTTAAAAAAATAATGTAAACTGTAAATAAATAAAAATGTGTAATGATTTTCAAAAAATGGTCTTCTACAATTATGTTCAGTACGAAATTTAGAGTCTAATAAGATCAACATAATTTTTGATTAATAGTAAATTATGAATAGTGATTTTATGATTAGGATTAGTAATGTGTCCAAATGGATTAGTAATCTCACTTAAAGAAAGTTTTAATATAATTTAGACACCTTGATTAAGTAATGAGATTCAATAAAATGGGTAAATAACGGTTTCATAAATTATTAGTCAAGTATTAGTTTTTTCGGGTGAATAGTGTTTTTTAATTAAAAATTTAATTAAAAATAATTAGAAAATTATTTTTATAAAATGGAATTTATTTTTGAACTCAAAGAATCGATATTATGTTATGGTAATTTTTTGGGATTTTTCTGAAAAAATGAATTCTCGATGAATAGTGTTTTTATTTAAAAATTAAATTAAAAATATTTAGAAAATTATTTTTATATAATATTGTTCTTAAATGTAATTAGAGCATCAATATTTGGTTAAGGTGAAATTTTGGGATTTTTCTGAGAAAGATGAAGTTTTTTCAGTGAATTGTAAAAATGCAGTTTTAGGGTTTTGGTATGTTTAATGACATCATAACTATGTCATGATGATTTAATGAGACATTTTAATGGTTGGCCGGGCAAAGGTGATGAATTATTGTATTTGGGGCCCCATGTGGCCTAACTCCATGGTAAATTACATGGGAGAGCACATAGTTTTGAGAAAAGCACTTGTGAGGTGTCCCTTGGCCATTAATGCCTTGTCCCCTCATTTTCCCTATAAATACCCACCCTTTCCTCCTTTAGTTTTCACTCCCAACTCTCTCCAAACGAATTTATGGTCTCTTTACCTCCCAAGGAGTCCTCCCAAGGTTCCCCCAAGCCCTCAAGGTCCCAAACTTTGAGTTTTAAGTGTTACGTTTTAGGGTAAGTGATCTGATCTCTCTCTTTCTTTTCAAGAAATCTCTTTTATGTAATTTCTTTTATGCTCCATGTTCTTATGTTAAATTGTGTTATTTTATACTCATATTACATCCATTTTGAAGTTCACATAATGAGATGTCCTCTCTTACTCTCATTATTTTGTTTTATAATGTTTTAAGTGGCGACGTTATGCTGCCGAAATTTTTGTAACAGATTCTTTCTCCCTTCTCATTTATCAAGATTATTTTCATGTAAAGTATTTCAAGTTACTTTTTATTATGTTGGGGTATGATATCTAAATTTAACATACTGATATTTTATGCTCATATAATGAGAGACCACATTTGATCTCTTCAATTCCGTATTTTGGTGTTTTAAGTGGTGTCGTTAGGCTGCCGAATTTTTAAGTGGTTCCTCACCCTTTTCGTTTTGAAGTTCTACTTTCATGTCAATTATTTCAAGTTCATTTTTGTTATGTTGGGGTATGATATATATATCTATAATACTGATATTTTATGACCATATGATGTGAGACCCCATTTGATCTCTTCAATTCAGTATTTTGATGTTTAAATGGCGTCGTTAGGATGCTAAATTTTTAAGTGGTCCTTGCACCTTTCTCCCTTTTAAAAGTTCTAATTCCATGTCAAGTCTTGAATGTTCCTTTTTATTATGTTGGGTTATGATCTCTATATATATAATACGGATCTTATATGTTCATAAGATGAGAGACCCTATTTGATCTCATCAATTCATTTTTGGTTGAAGCTGTTAGGCTGCCGAATTTTCATAAGAGAAATCTTATTTTTGCCTTCCTTTAATGTTCTTCATTTCATATGGTATATTTTAAAATTTAATTACCATGTTCTTAAATACCTTATATTATATCCCTCGACAGTTTTATGGGTAATTTATGAATGTTTGACCCATGTCCCCTCTCTTTTCAATGTTTTCCAAAAACCTTGTAACATAGCTGTTATGCTACAGAATTTTCATCTCAAAATGGCTCTCTCTCTTTTCTAAAGATATTTTATTTTATTAAGTGAATATTCAAAGCTCTACCTTCTATGTAGGTATTCACACATATACCATGATTTTCTATTTTAAATTCTGGGATTTACATACATGAAACCCGCTTTCCGTTTTCGTGGGTTTAATGTGACGTAAAGATCATGTCTTTAAAGCAGTTTTTAAAACGTTATGATTATGGAATAAAACCCATTTATTTTATGCTATATGGGTCATTTATGAAATGTTTGATGATGATATATGGGGATCACATGATAATAAAGGAAAATTTAAGGGTGCGCCCTGATAGAGCTCCAATGCATTAGATAATGATGTAACCACTAGAGATCACAATTTTCACGATATCTAGGTGAATAACCATGATAATTTTCAAATGACACCATGGTGAAGGACCTTGGTGATATGTTCATGATTTTCTATATTAAATGTTTCAGCCACATCTTCATGTTATGAAAAATTTTATTTTTATTATGATATTCCTCATGATTTCTTTCTCATGCCTTAATGTTCTTTTCATGACCTTATTGAAGTATCTCAAGTTCACATGTAAAATGTATCTCTTGTTTCCCTTACTGGGCCTTCTGCTCACCCTTTCTTTTGATGTATGTCCCCAGGTTATGAGATGCAATAATGAAACTAGGATGAACATGAGGATAAGCCTTTAAAGTGTTTAAGAAGAATCTTTTATGTTTTCATGTTTAAAGTTCCTAGTTTCCAAGACACTAAACCTTAAAGATCCTCGGTTTTGTAAAAGGTAATGAAATTTTATGTGATAAAAAGGTGGGATGCTATAGTTGGTATCAAAGGATGGATTAGTTAATTGTGTAAATTAGGATATGAAAATGTTAGGAAGAACCCTATTGAAAAGTTTAAATATAGGAAATCTTCCTGGTATTTTGGTGAGTATTGAGTAAGGGGTTGCCAAGCAAATACGTCCCTGTCTGGATACGAGCAGGTAGAGGTGGCTCTGGAACAGATGTACATAGGGGTAAAACCCGAAAACACCGCTTTGAGATATACTCAAACAGGAACTGGTACACAATAACGGGCCTTGATGCACTCTTGGTTACAACACTCCCGGGAGATATGCTTTGGTTAGTTCATAAGCTTAGTATGAACCATTATTAAAGGAACAAAGGTAAAATAAAATAAAGATTCACATAAGAATACATGATCATGGATAACCTAGATTTGAACCTAGGAGATCGCAAGTTAGGATATACTTTTATTCTACATGTTTATCCTTTTATGCTTAAAGTTTCCTTTTCATGATTATTGGCGAAGTATTTAGTCCCCTATTTATACTTTATCTTCTTAGTTAATGGTGGGAAATGGAAGAACATGTCCCAATAACCAATGTGATAGGGAATGCGATGATTTCCGTATTAATATGATAGAGATGATTAGGGGATTAAAAGATGATTATTATTTTGGAAGACTATGTTATCAAATACTTCTTGTATTTGGGTTTCAATCTTAGTTTGGTTTATTTTGAGGAATCTTAAGGACCTTTATTTATGGAATGGTCTATGATGAACCTCGGTTAGTACCATGGAACTTTGAAGATTTAAAAGTAGTTTCCATTACTATGGGATTGTTTCTTTTTGAAGAGTTGTTTTTCCTTACCCTTTCTGTTTTTGGGATAATGTTTAAAGATAGATGAAAGAGATGGTTAATCATTTGTGGATTATGTGATTCTCTAGAAGATGATTCTTGTGTTTTGATGAGACCAAGGGTTTTTGAATTCTCATCGTTTAGAGAAAAGATTATTTTTGGGTAGAAACTTATTAAAGGACGAAACTCTACATGAAGGTAGGTATATTTTCTTATGTTTTTCTTCTATGTAGTAAATTAATTACTCAAAATTATGAAAAGAAACGTAAAACAAAAATGTTGTTGGTTTACGTTTCCTACTAGGTAATCAAAGACCATTTACACACATCATAAGATTGGGGTTTTCTTATGGTTAACTTTGTCCTAATAATGTTCTCTATCACTCTCCCTCACAAGTTGACCCTTTGTTTTCTCCTTCATGTCCATGTTTTCCTACATGGAATCTTAGTGTGGGTTAACTCGAGTGACCTTTGTACTTCCCTTTCGTTATTTTAAAGTAATAGTTTTACTGACTCCTTTTTCGATGTGGGACTTTCAAAGAAATTTCAAAACCCAATTTTAAAAATTGTGAGGACGCAATTTCTTAAGGTGAGAGATTGTAACGACCCAAAATTTTGAATAAATCTTGTTTCCCAATTTTTGTGTTATTTTATTTTATTTTTATACTCAAAAAAAATGTTTCATTTGATAACATGAGTATAATTAAAATGATACTGTTGGGTTTTGACTGTTATTTGACCATTGGTCAATATGACCACTGGAAACAAAACGTTTTGACAATTGTCTCTAAATAAAAGCAATATTGGTTAATTAATATAGAAAGAATATTCAATTGCCTCAACCAGTAGTCTTGGACCGATCGAAGCCCATCTAACAGAACATTAGAAGGAGGTAGCACCACTGGGCTTTGCTCAGGACCAAACCCAAGTTGAACTTCATCGTGTGAAGATAGAACGGGATCGCCTTCGCGAGAAGTTCAAACTGATAGAAATTACTACTTGTGCAATGTTGGCCGAGCCTCCCTCGGATTCTATCACCTTATCACACCTTACACTTAGGTCCTATGCTGGTGTGATAAGGGGCTATGTAAGGAGACCGTAACTACCTTGTGTAATCCTTTGTTTTAAATAAAAATTTTGATTTCTTCTTATGATGAAGTTTATGAATTTTCAAATGACCGGATAAATATAGTATGCATATTTTTGATGAATTTTAGAGAAAAGAAATTTTAAAAAAATGTTTATGTAAACCTTAAATAAATAAAAATGTGTAATTATTTTCAAAAAATGTTCTTCTACAATAATGTTAAGTACGAAATTTAGATTCTCATAAGATTAACTTAATTTTTGATGAATAGTAAATTATGAATAGTGATTTTATGATTAGGATTAGTAATCTGTCCAAATGGATTAGTAATCTTACTTAAAGAAAGTTTTAATATAATTTAGACACCTTTATTAAGTAATGAGATTCAATAAAATGGATAAATAACAGTTTCATAAATTATTAGTCAAGTATTAGTTTTTTCAGGTGAATAGTGTTGTTTAATTAAAAATTAAATTAAAAATAATTAGAAAATTATTTTTATAAAATGGACTTTATTTTTGAACTCAGAGCATTGATATTATGTTATGGAAATTTTTGGGGATTTTTATGAAAAAAATGAATTCTCGATGAATAGTGTTTTTATTTAAAAATTAAATTAAAAATATTTAGAAAAATATTTTTATAAAATAGAGTTCATAAATGTAATTAGAGCATCGATATTTTGTTAAGGTTAAATTTTGGGATTTTTCAGAGAAAGATGAATTTTTTCAGTGAATAGTAAAAATGCATTTTTAGGGTTTTGGTATGTTTAATGACATCATAACTGTGTCATGATGAGGTAATGAGATATTTTAAGGGTTGGCCGGACAAAGGTGATGAATTATTATATTGGGGGCCCCATGTGGCCTAACTCTATGGTAAATGCCATGGGAGAGCACATGGTTTTGAGAAAAGCAGTTCTGAGGTGTCCCTTGGCCATTAATGCCTTTTCCCCTCACATTCCCTATAAATACCCACCCTTTCCTCCTTTAGTTTTCACTCCCAACTCTCCCCCAACGAATTTTTGGTCTCTTTACCTCCAATGTAGTCCTCCCAAGGTGCCCCAAGCCCTCAAGGTCCCAACCATTGAGTTTTAAGAGTTACGTTTTAAGGTAAGGGATCTGATCTCTCTCTTTCTTTTCAAGAAATCTCTTTTATGTAAAACTTTTATGCTCCATGTTATTATGTTAAAGGGTGTTCTTTTATACTCCTATTACTTCCCTTTTCATGTTCACATAATGAGATGTCCCCTTTTACTCTCATTATTTTGTTTTATAAAGTTTTAAGTGGCGCC
Organism: Viscum album; assembly: GCA_963277665.1. Classification (NCBI taxonomy): domain Eukaryota; kingdom Viridiplantae; phylum Streptophyta; class Magnoliopsida; order Santalales; family Viscaceae; genus Viscum; species Viscum album. Next base: position 492,205,289 of record OY728148.1, on the reverse strand, counting down.
GTTAGGCTGCCGAAATTTTTGTAACAGATTCTTTCTCCCATCTCATTATTCAAGATCTATTTTCATGTAAAGTATTTCAAGTTCCTTTTTATTATGTTTGGGTATTATCTCTAAATTTATCATACTGATCTTTTATGATCATATGATTAGAGACCCCATTTGATCTCTTCAATTCAGTATTTTGATGTTTTAAGTGGCGCCGTTAGGCTGCCGAATTTTTAAGTGGTTCTTCACCCTTCTCGTTTTGAAGTTCTACATTCATGTGAATTATTTCAAGTTCCTTTTTGTTATGTTGGGTTATGATCTCTATATCTATCATACTGATCTTTTATGACCATATGATGAGATACCCCATTTGATCTCTTCAATTCAGTATTTTGAAGTTTAAGTGGCGTCGTTAGGCTGCTAAATTTTTAAGTGGTCCTTGCACCTTTCTCCCTTTTCAAAGTTCTAATTCCATGTCAGGTCTTGAAAGTTCATTTTTATTATGTTTTGGTATGATCTCTATATCTATCATACTGATCTTATATGTTCATATGATGAGAGACCCTATTTGATCTCATCAATTCATTTTTTGGTTGAAGATGTTATGCTGCCGAATTTTCATAAGAAAAATCTTATTTTTGTCTTCCTTTCATGTTCTTCATTTCATATGGTATATTTTCAAATTTCATTACCATATTCTTAAATACATTATATTCTTTCCCTATACTGTTTTATGGGTCATTTATGAATTTTTTACCCATGTCCCCTCTCTTTTCAATGTTTTCTAAAAACCTTGTAACATAGCCGTTATGCTGCAGAATTTTCGTCTCAAAATGTCTCTCTCTTTTTTCTAAAGATATTTTATTTTATTTAGTGAATACTCAAAGCTCTACCTTATATGTGGGTATTCACACATATACCGAGATGTTCTATTTTAAATTCTGGGATTTACATACATGAAACCCGCTTTCCCTTTTTCATGGGTTTAAAGTGACGTAAATATCATGTCTTTATAGAAGTTTTTAGAACGTTATAATTTTGAAATGAAACCCATTTATTTTATGCTATTTGGGTCATTTATGAAATGTTTGATGATGATATATGTGGCTCACATGATAATAATGGAAAATTTAAGGGTGTTCCCTGATAGCGCTCCAATGCATTGGGTAATGATGTAACCACAAGAGATTACAATTTTCACGATATCTAGGTGAATAACCATGGTAATTTTCAAATGACACATTGGGGATGGACCTTGGTGATATGTTCATGATTGTCTATATTAAATTTTTCAGCCACATATTCAAGTTATGAAAAATGTTATTTTTATTATGATATGCCTCATTATTTCGTTCTCATGCCTTAATGTTCTTTTCATGACCTTATTGAAGTATCTCAAGTTCACATGTAAAATGGTTCTCGTGTTTCCCTTACTGGGTATTCTGCTCAACCATTCTTTTGATGTATGTCCATAGGTTATGAGATGCAGTAATGAAACTAAGATGAACATGAGGAGAAGCCTTTCAAGTGTTTAAGAAGAATCTTTTATGTTTTCATGTATAAAGTTCCTGGTTTCCAAGACACTAAACCTTAAAGATCCTCGGTTTTGTAAAATGTAATGAAATTTTATATGATAAAAATGAGGTATGCTATAAGTAACATTTTTAATAGGCCCCTTTTTCTTGATGTTTTACTTGTGGGTGTAAATAGATGCCTATGAGATGGTTTCCACTATCATTGTCCACCCACTAGGTCACTTTCGTTAGGTTTGTTTCCGGTCCCCATTCTTACAAATATCCTTCTGGATAAAATAATATGACTATGAAAAAATTCTCATTAATTTAGTTTCCCACTCATGTAATCAATTTATCATAAATACACTTGTGTATAGATTTGGTTTATCTTATATATCACATGGGAAACAATAATAAGATGCATATAAATCATTAATTGGTCAAACTCGAGTTCATTTCAATGAATTATTACAGAAAATTAAAATAGGTTCTATATAATTACAATATGGTCAGTTATGAATCAATTTTTTTAACACAATTGTAATAATAGTTTTTATTACTATAATCTAGTTTATTAGTTTAGGTATATTTTAAAATTGTGTTTTAACAACATGGTGCAAAATTATTCATTGGAGGGATAAATAAATACCTAAATTATTTAGTGACATTCTCATGGGAGCATATATTTTTTATTAGATACCATTATAATCTATAATCCATAATATTTGTGATCTTTATCAAGCATTGCAGTGGTCCACCATACTGCATGTGTGATGAATCCACTCTGATATCGACTTTTGGTGATTCATAGGAAAACACAATCTTATCAAGCAGTAATATTCGGTCCACCTCTGGTAGAAGGTCCACTATGATACAATAGTAAAAAATATTAAATATCACTCCACCTATTTAAATGAGATGAAAAAAATTGTTTTGTTTAGTACTATAAAATATTTAATAAGGAAAATCTATGAGTAATGCATAAAATATGTAGTGGGAATGAATTGGGTAATGTGCATGATTAGAAATGGGAAATGGGAAATGTGAATACCTATAAAAAGTGTGTGAAATAAGAAATGGGAATGAATTGTTAAATGGGAAATAATATATAATAGCCCAATATTTTAAAGTTTGTTTCCATTTTTAAATGTAATCTTATCGAGATAATACATTTCACACAACACTGAATTTAAACGAATGGTGATATAATATTATTTTAACATGAAAATTATCACCTAGGTGTTGGAATGGAGAGAATGTTTGAGATTAAATAAATAATAAAAATATTATTTTTAAAATGTTTATAAAATGAATTCATTGGTTACAAATTAATTACAAATGAAAAAAATACCAATTGAACATAATGGATTTGTTTTTAATAAAAACAATTTCTTCCCATAATGGAATGTTATCCTAATAAATTAAATTAATAAATATTATTGAAATATATTAAAGAATTAAATATTTAATATATTCAATAAAATTATGTTAAATTCAATAAATAAGTTTAATAGGATTTAGATAAGAACAAATCCAATTTTTACCACAAATGTTATACTATTTTAAAAGAAAATCTGGCCACTTTTAATGGCACCCCAATTTTAATTTTTTTTAGATATACAAATTTTTTGAAAAATTAAAATGCTTAATTGAATGTTTAATATCAAAATTACATTACAGTAAATTTAATTAATTTTTCTCCAAATTTTCATATTTTGATGAATAATGAAAATAATGAATATCAATTGAAAACTATATTTTCATTTAATAAATTAATAATGTAAAATTATATTATAAATAGTATTAAAATTTACATGGTTAAATTTTAAATATATTTGAAAAATTGGTTATTTAAATAACTTCCCTATCGAATTTGGATATGAAAACATTTAAAACTTTTGAATATTTTATCTATATAAACCATATATGTCGTGTTGTCTATGGGATTAATTTAGATCTTCATATTCCAATTATGTGGATTTTTTAGTTAAACTGGGTTCCGTATTTGGACTCAGAAGGTATAGATTATTTGTTAAGGTTATTTTTATTTTTAGGAATAAATATTTATCCTGGAAAAAGAAGATATACTGTAGTAAATGGAAAATAATGAGAAGAGTGAAATTTAAAATAGGACTAAAATACATTAATATATTTTAATAGTTATTTGATGTGTTTATTGAAATTAATAATCCTTTAAAACATTAATTATAATTAAAATTAATTGAAATAAATTCTACCTCAATGTGGTTGGCTTACACAGTAAAATAGTCCTTATTTAATCACATGAAACTATCTCTCCTCACATATAAATACCACACCATTTATACTTATATAACACGAGTCTTTCAAAATATCTTCCAAAATATATCCTATCTTCTATACCCTTTTTCAAGTGTTACTGGTCCAAATTATGTCGGTTAATCGCCTATGTGAATAAGGATTTTGTTGGTTTTCGAATACCCCCAAAATGACTGGTCATAAAATTATTATTCTGAATAAATAAGATGTATATTAGAATATTGAAGCTTATTTAATGTTATTAATATAATAAATATACATAATATTAATTAAAATGAAACTTGTTTATCATTTTTTGGAAAACACTCAAAAAAAACAAAACATTTCTCAGTAATATTTTATGAAATGAATCAACCTCATGTATGAAAGAAGAATTATAAATAGAAACTTTTGACATTATATAAGTGAATTAATAAAATTTAATTTCACTTATAGAGTTTTATTTCCATTTTAAAAAAATAAAAAACTATAAGAAAATTAACCTACAATGAAACCCTGAAACAAAAGCATCTGAAACAATAAAAACAATGAAATATTATTAATGAATGGGTGGAAAGATGTTATAAAAGTATCATATAAGGTATTATAAATATGAATATATTTTTTTAATAATTTAATAACATTCTTTAAACTATTATAAAAGAATTTAAATAAAACTAAACTGAAGGGAAACATATTGTAAGGGTTTCCTCATCTCACTTTTACCTCAATTAGATATATGCCTTATTCATTAATTTTTATTTGTACGGTGTATGTATACTAAAATTAAATATATCATATAATTAATCTCATTATAAAAATGGTATTCAATGTTTTTTTATAAACTTACTCCTATGGGGTATATGATTTCAATGATTACAAGTGCAAAGGTATTTCTTAGCTCAATTTCAATTCATTGGGTTAATATCTTAATTCATTGTTTGTGTCATGATAATATTATATGTGAAATTATTTTTTAAATAATTTTTTGGTATTTAAAATTTATATATTTGTATTAATAGTTGTGAAAAATAATCCATACATTTCATTAATTTTTACTTAAATGGTATGGTATTTATAAGGGCTTTATCTTCTCACTTTTACTTCTCTGAGATATATGACTTATTCACCATATATTTCTTGTATGTGGTCTATATATATTTAAATTTTATATATGATATCATGAATCTCATAATATTAATGTTATTAAATATTATATTTTATAATTATTATTTTTATGGGGCATACAATTCAAGTAATTACAAGGTGGGAATGGATTTCGAAACTCAATTTTCATTCATCGAGTTAAAATTCTGCTTCATTGATTATGTAATGCCATAATAATGGGTTAAATGAATTTTTATTGTATTATGTTGTATTTAAAATTGTTTTATATGGATTCAATGTTGATAAACATAATTGATTAATTTTATTATTCCATAACCCTCATTTCATTATTTACATATGATGTTTACATTAAATGATATTTGATTGATTTTGGAAATTTTGATAAATTCATATCATTTATTCATGGAAAATATTTTATGATAAGAAACCATGTTTATGAATTAAATATATTTTTCGATAGATGGAGAATGTTTTTATTTTAAATACATAAATTGGGTAGTCGTTAATGCAAGCCCCACGATTCCTTAGTAGTCTCATGATACAAATTTGTTAACCAAATCAGATGGGGTTTTAAACAGAGACATAAATTATCAAGTGGATTTATTTTTACAATAACTATCTAGATGATATATCTTGATTATTAAAACATTTTACTTTAGGAATACCATCATTATTTTTAATCCATGTGATTAACCATTAGTTAGAATATCTATGGCCAATTTCCATGATCACATGATTATTTATATGGCATTTTTTATCATTTTTCTACTCCCACCATATTATTATCAATTTATTTATTAATATAATGTGTGATTAGTTGTTTACCTAGAAATTTTAGTTATTCTTATTTAATCAGGATATCTTCCACTGTATTAAACCATGACTATGCAGTTCATCTCACCCTAATTTTGATTACTTTCCCAGGGCTATGATGAATAAATCAAGATTAAGGTTTAAAGGATGCGATTTATTATCTTTTTTAGGTATTTTTTTTATCTTATATTACCAATGTAAATAGGAATCAAGTATGTAACATAGTTTTCTTAAATTGGTAAACTACTTAGTACATTGAGTTTAAATTCCTTGTTATCATGTCAATGTAATAAAGTAAGGAACTGACTTCGTGATACTAAGTATTTGGGTCAATACAATTGGTATTAGAGTATGATTAGTAGAAACATTGGGAACTTGATTTAGGAAAACATATATTATGGAATATAACTATATATATGACATTGATGAAAAGGATATTCGTAGTATATCATCATATAGATTTAGTAATGACAATGGATAACATAGGATAAATCTAAGGACTCATAGATTGAGAATAATGTGCCATTATTTATATATATTGTAAATGATTATCCATGACTATATATGACTACTGTTTCTCACTTTGTGATTTCTGGTTTTAGTAAGTGGATAGAAATTTATTTAATTGGACAAATATTGAATGATGAAGACAATATGTTGTTAAAAAATAAAATGGTTTGATGATTAGGGTAAATGATATTTTGATCATGATAAATGATAAAAAACATCCACCTAAAATAAGTCTCAATCTAACCAAAGAATAGACTGATAATGTTTATTGAGAGATCATGTGGTAGAAACATTATAAGAAAGAATATTAAGTTCCCTATATGTCAGGAATGTGAGAAGAAATATCCATGTGGTCGTGTCAGAGGATCAGAAAGATGTATTGGTTTTGAAGGACATATAACAAGTAATTTGATCTTAAAAAAGAAAAAATTTGGATAATGAAATAGGATTATAATAATAGTCACTCTAAGTTATAATTAATTTTTAAATGTTTTTAATGTGTAAAGTTAATCGATTTCATATGAGGTTAAATTGATAAAGAGAAATAGTGTATTTTTATGGGTAATTGTTGTACAACTGGGGATTAAGAGACTATAAATGACATATGAGAGGAATTAGTTATTAAGTAAAATTAATTTATTATGAATGAAGATGATTTATTAAAGTACCTATGCATTTCGATTGAATAATTATTTTCTAAATGTATTTTTTATGGTTATAAGAATCATTATATATAAAATAATTGTACTACAAGTACTAATTCTTTAAGGATTTGGAAGCATGTGATGAATAATACTAGTAACCAAGAAAAGTGATTTGGTAGTAAGTTGATCTTATGGAAAACAATTGATTTGAGGAACATAACAATAATGTGTGCTTTATTTTGAGATAAAAATGATAAATATATAATTATAGGATAATTTTGGTTACCATGAATTTTTTTAGTGATTTTATGGTTTATGTTATCTTTTCTAGAATAAAAAAATGTTTCGAATTATGGAATATATTCATCAATGTCAGATTTTATTTTCAGAATAACGCACTTTTCATTAAGGATTAAAGATGTTCATGTTATTCTCATATATGGTATTTAAAAATGATAACAACATTGTGTTGTTTGGTGAAAATATAATTTTATGTTGATTTTTGAAATTTTCATGATTTCTTTATTGTTTTTTGGACTTTGAATTTGGAATGATATATTTTGACCGAGTCTTAAAATTAACTACTTATGTAACAGATTAAGATTAACATTGAATATTATTTTTTTGAGGATAAAGTATTATTTAATATATTGGATATCATATGATAAGAATTTTGGTTTAATTAATTATTTAAAAGTCGAAGGAATGACTTGCAGATATTATGATTCATCAAATTTCTTTTGGTCTAATCATTTTCTTCATTGTGAACATTAATTTCCTATCCTAAGAGATGAAGTGAAAATAGATCAAAGAACAACCCAAGGATGATATTATGCTTGTGATGTGGAAAGTAATCAAGCATGTTTATTCGATAATGTGAATCTATAGATATTAAAATAATTCCTCAACTTTAGAAAAAATATTTTGTTACTAGAAAATCACTCATTTATATTTATTATTGTTAAATCAATAATTTTTTAACCAATCACATATTTATGGGTCTATAATGGTTATGATTATATTGAACATATTCTCTATCACACTCTATCATAACATGATAGTTATATTTATCATCCATTTCTAGGTTTTCACATCCCACTATTTTTATCCTTTTCAAAATCCTAATTTTCTTGAGAGCTTTTCTTTTTTATACACCTATTAATAATAGGATGTTCTATTCACCATATTTACAATGTGGGTTTCCCACAAATAAAATTTCAAGTATCAAACTTTTATTTTCAAAGTAAAATTTTAGATTGTGAGGATGAAAATTATTTATGGGATAATTTAACATACCATGATATTAGGTTATGTCACATTATTAAAATTTAATTTCCTCGATCATTAATGATTCACGCCACACCATGCTTAAACTAACTGTGATATACATTAATTTTAACATGGACATTATCACCTAAGAATTGGAATGGAAGGAATGCATGATATTAACAAAATTATGAAAATATTTTTACCACATGTTTATAAAATTATTTAATTGGTTAAAAATTAAATAGTAATGAAAATAAAAACCAATTGAACATAAATGATGTGTTTTTAATAAAAACTATTTTTCCCATAATGAGATTTAATCTTAATAAATTAAGTTAGTCACTATTAATAAATGTTATTAATGAGATTTATAAGTTATATATTCAATTGAATGTCTTTAAATGAATAAAATAATCCTGAGATTCTTAATATGAAAATAAATCTTATTTTAAGTATAAAAGCTATATTTTTCTAAAAGGTAAATTTTCATCCTTTTACTGGAACACCTTATGACAACCCTGCTTTTACTATACAGGTAACATAATTTATCAGACAAAACTATCACATTATAAAACATAAAAGATCGAGTGGTATAGTGTCATTGGGGATCAGGAACATTACATAACAACTTAAAACATAAAATGCAACATATTATTGAAAACTTCTTTTACATGACCACTATATTCCCTTGTACTTAGCATTACATGGGTTATCCTTAGAACATGCATAAGAAAAGGGTGAGATATAAATACCAGTAAGGGATTAAACAAAGAATAACATGAATATAATAATAAATGTTAGTCAATAGGCATATCAATGGAGTATAAAAGATACATAAACATAAAGGATTCATTAAACAAGATAAACATAACATGGATATGTGGCAATAACATTTAACATGATATTAGAATGATTCGGGGCTTATTACTCATGGTAAGTGAGTTTAACCTCATTTAAAATTAAGAATAACTTTAAACTCATTTCACTTCAATTAAAATTATTCCACACTCATTTCACATGATGTATCATGATACTATACATTACCCAAGACTTTGGAGCACTATTAGGGTACACCATTCTTAATCGATTAATTTCATGCATAAGTGTTCCACATGGATCATAAAACAAGGATTCATTAAAAATCATAATTTATTCCATGATAAAAGAGTGTGTAATTCCTATATGAAAATCTTTAAACAACATGTAAATGTGCATATAGGAGAATACCCTTGATAGAGAAATGTGAAAGGTATTCACTACAGAATGACTGAGACTTTGAAAATCACGGTGCAATTTCGGCAACTTTACGACGTGACATAAGAACTAATAAATATGGTTGATGAAATAAAAGTGGCTTCTCATCATATTTACATGAAATTGACAGTATGGGGGTTATATAGATACATGTCCCAACAATTTTAATGGAATTTAGATTCCTGAAACAGATGATTTACTTGATTGTAAATGAGGAGAGGGAAATTCCTTTCGGAATTTCAGCATGGTAACAGGTATACATAGAAGGAATAAATCAGATATAAAGGGTATATCATCAATAAAACATAAATAGGACAATATAGGGGATGTATTAAATCATACCTCAACATTTAAAATTGAAAATAAAATGGCATAACAATATTAAGAAACTTGGATTAAAATAAAAAAGAAGGAATCCCATACTTGGAAGTGTAATCCCAAAGGATTGTTATGGGCTTGAGATATACTTCATGGGAGCTTGGGGAACCTTAGTAAGATCATATATATAGGATGGAAGAGGTTGGATGAATTCCAAAGGCTTTGAGTGAAGAGGAAGTGGTAGCTTGGGTGGGTTTATATAGGAAAGGAGAGGGAATTCATTATAATTTAGGTTTATGACAACACACATTAAACTAATCAAAACCACAAACCATCCCATGGTTGTTTACAATGGTTTTTGTGTAAGTAGATTGTAAAAAAATATTTTACAAGGCCAATGTCAAAACATCTTAAAATAATAGGGTTTCTTATGTGGAAGTGAGTGACACTCTCAAGGAAATCAATTTAAAAAATAAAATATTTTATAACTTTGAATGGTCCACAAAAGATTTTAAAATTAAATAAAACAATAATAAAATCACATAATATTATAGGAAAAACATATATTGGATAAACATAATGTTTTTTGTATTTTATTACATCACTATTGGGTCATTATGATGTCACAAGACACATTATATATTTAATCGGTATTTAATTATTACCCAAACATTCGACTATCACAAAAAATTATGAAAAACTCACCATTGGATAATTTAGACATCCAGATTCCAAAAATAATATTCATTTTATCCAAATAATTTATTAAATATGGGAATTTTAACTTTTTAAATAAAAACCGACATTTTTAAGAAATTCATCGGTTTTGAAAAAAATAGATTTCAAATCATAATAAAAATTAAAATTGTATTCAAAAAAATTTTGCAATCATTTATACTTAATAGAAATTAATTTACTAATAATAATATTTTATTAAAATAATATTTAATTAAAAATTCCATTAATTTATTAATATAGATTCCATAGATGAACATTTACATAAAAAATAAAATTTGGGCTTTAAAATCTATTTACAAAGTAAAAATAATAAAATGAAAGTATATTCTTCATTATATACAATAATAATGTACATAATCATAATGATAGGGTCTTGTTACATACCCCCTTAAAACACCCGTATAAGACCTTAGGGTAAGGTGCGTGATGGTAACAGACTCTTGGGGGCTCATATCACATCACTTGAGTAGTAATCTCTATCATCTTCCACTTTTCATGTAGGCGGTTCCTCTCAAGCATAACGTATTCATGCTTGGATTGGGATTGTTCAAGAGAGAATCACAATGACACCACATCCATTCTGAGCTCAGGAAAATGAGCTTCATACGAGGAAGGTCTACTGGATGAGGCCATTGCTTCATTTTTTTGAGTAAATTGGATTTATTAACGCCATATATTTATACGAATAATGTGATCACTATTCAATTGATATATTAGAAACGGTCATAATTCTTAACAGTATTTTAAAATCCAAAATGTAAAAACAAATAAGTGCATAAATTTTACATAACCATATGAAGACATCTTAAAAGACAAAGAGGAATTTCCATTAATTAATTTTTGGGTCGTTAAAATCTTCCCGCCTTATGAAATGTCTCCATAAAAATTTCCTTTTGCCACACTAAAATAGATGTCGGTAACTCTACTTCAACACTTCTTCCTATTCTCACATCACTTCATCAAAAATGTGGTTTTTCCATAACACCTTGATGAGGGGCATTAACTATTTTCGTAAAATGTTTTTTCTGTGATCTAAGAAATTTATTGGGTTCTCCTTGTAAGAGAGATCATCGTCTAGATGTACTAACCATGAATAGTGTACAAGTTAAGGGTCTGGTATGTGATTCCTTAAGAGGAATTAGTGAAGACAACATGTACTTTGTACACAGCATGTGGAATTGCTAGTCGATAGGCCACAATCCCGACATGATCAAGATTCTCGACGGGGCTGATGTACCTATGACTTATCATCCACTTATTTCCAAACCTTATAACCATCTTCCACATAGATATGCGTAGAAACACTATGTCACCAACTTTGGTCTCATGGTCTTGTCAATGTTTATCCACATAACTCTTTTGTCGACATTGGGCTCCCTTGATATGTTAGTGAATGGTTTTCACCATTAACCCAATTTCATCGATCATTTCATGTCCCAGAAGCTTACGCTCACCGACTTCATCCCAACATGTCGGTGTTCTGAACCTTTTCCCATAATTGAATTCATATGGTGTTGTTAAGATATTCGAGTGGAAAATGTTATTGTAGGGGAATTTAACCAGTAGAAGACATTGGTTCCACCCTCCTTTGAGGTCAATAGAACATGATCTTAACATATCTTTCAGTGTGTAAATTGTTCTCTTAGATTGTGCATCAGTTTGAGGATGATATGCTATACTAAAGTTCAATTCTATCCATAGCGCATGTTAGAGTATTTTCCACAATGTTGAGGTAAATCTTTGGTCATGATAGGATTCAATAGATAGTGGTACCTCATGCAGCCTTTTCACTTCATTGATGTAAATCCATGCAAGTTGATCTAATGAAAATTCCTCTCAAATTGCGATAACATGATCCATCTTTGTAAGACTGTCTATAAAGAACCATATATCATTGTTTCTTATGGATTTCATTATATTTCCAGTAAAAAGTCCACGATAATGTTCTTCCACTTCTATATTGGTATGGTTAGACGTTTCATCATCCGGTTAGACTATTTCCTCTTAGCCTTCACTTGTTGACTTACAAGGCACATTTATGTATATTCAGAAATCTCTCTTTTTATATTGTCCCATCAAAATATTTCTCGGAGATCTCAAAACATCTTTGTACTCCTTGTGGTAATAGAGAAGGTTGAGCTATGTGCATCATTCATAAGATTCTTCTTTATCTCAGGATCAGATGGTATATATATTCGTGACCCAAATCTAACAAAACCATCCTTTTCAACCATGGACATTGAGGATTTCCCATTTCTGATAGCTTGTACCCATTTTAGAATTTCCACATCCTTTCTTTGAGCTTCATTTATATTCTCGAAGAGGGATGGTTGAGAAATCATTTGAGAATCAATTGATTATGTTCCTCAATTAATGATTCCAAGTCCATATTATGAAAATCAAAGAAGATTGGTTCCATTTCAATTCTTATAATTGATATAGATGCAAGATTGTTTATACTTATAGTATCTGCTACCTTGTTTTCCATACCGGGATGGTAGTTGATTGAGCATTCCTAATCCTTGATGGGATTTATCTAACATAATTGGAACATAATAAGCTCTTTTTGTGTGATTATATATATAAGGCTCTTGGGATCAATATATATCTCACACTTCTCCCCATAGAGATAATGCCACTAGATTGTCAATGCAACGATCATATCTGCCAACTCCAAATCATGTGTTGGATAGTTTTTCTCATCAATTTTCAGCTGCCTTGAGGAATAATCTCTCACTTTATCATTTTGCATCAAGACACAACCCATGACCTTTTTCAAAGAATCACTAAATACCATAAAAGTTCTCCACTAACGGGTAATGTGATCACATGTTTAGTGATAAGAATCCTTTTCAACTCCTTGAAGCTTTATTCACATTCAATAATCCATGAAAACTGGACTCCCTTCTGAGTTATATTGGTAAGAGAGTTTTAAAATCATGAGAAATTTCTCACAAATCGATGATAATATCCTCCTAACCCCAAGATTCTATGGATATCTATTACCGATGTAGTCCTAGGCCATCCCTAATTGTAATTTTCTTGGTGGGGTCCAAAAATATCTCATTGGTTTGATGATATGACCTAATAATGGGACCTGCTTCAACCAAAACTCACACTTTCTTCAATTTTCAAAGATCTTATCCATCCGCAAAGTCTCTAGTATATTTCATAGATGATCCTCATGATCTTACATGGTTTTGGAGAATATAATAATATTATCTATAAATACTACCACAAATTTCCCATGGTAATCTCTAAAAAATCTATTAATCCATTCTAGGAATATAGCTAGAGAATTAGTGAGTCCGAAATGAATTACTCTAAATTCATAGTGCCTGTATCTTGTACAAAAAGTGGTCATGGGGATATCATCCTCTTGCAACCCTACGTGATAATATATAGACCAAAAGTCTACCTTTCCGAAGTATAGTCCCCCATGTAGCAGATTGAATATGTCAAAAATTCATGGGAGAGGATACTTGTTCTTTATCTTGATTTTGTTAAGCTCGCGATAATCGATGAAAAGGCGCATTTATTCATCCTAATTCATAATGAAGAGGACTAGTTCACCCCATGGTAAAGCACTTGGGAGTATAAAACATTTATCCACATTGTCTTGTAGTTGTTTCTTTAGCTCCACAGGATCTACAACATTCATTCAATACAGACCCTTGGATATTGGAAACTCCCTAGGTATAAAATTAATTGAGAATTCAACATCTCTTATTGGATAAAGACCAGAAAATTCCTCATCAAACACTTCAGTGAATTACCTCACAATAGGAATGACTTCAAGGATGGATTCCTCCATAGACTCAATCATCTGAGATATATATGTGTACTCATAGGGTAGTAATATCCATGCTTGAGATGATGGATCTAAAGAAGATTCATCCTCCTCCTTGAAAATGTGAAAAATATGGGATTGATTCTCCACATGGAGAGTTATTTCCCTCTCATGGAAATTAATGATTTCTCTATATAGAAAAATCCAATCCATGCCATGAATTGCATCAAATTACACTAGTGGGAGTATGATGAGATTAACTGGGAAGTTTAATCCACTAATTATTACTGGGGAAGAGATAAATTCAAGGGTTGCAATGATTTTCCCATCGGCCGAACTCACCGACATCATCTCTTCCATGATTTGTGGTGGTGTTGGGATTGTACTACTAAACATCCAGTATATAAAATAATGTGTAGAACCAGAATAAGAAAGTATGTTCACTACTCTTGAATGAATAACTAGTTTAGATGTCACTACTCCATTTTCAGGGTTCACTTTAGTAGTACTGATGGAAAAAGATCACCCTTACTGCCTTGGAGGTTGTTGGTTTCTTTTGAGAACCCTTTCCGTAGGGCACTAATTTTTATGATGTCCTAGTTATTTGCAGTTGATGTAGTGAACAACATGTTGGGGGTCCAATGGAGTATTCCTATCCTCTATCGCAGTTGTGGGTTTTTTTGGTTGGTATTTAACCGCTAGGTTACATTCTCTTCCACACCTAAATAATTTCCTCTTCCCCTTAAAAAAACATCAGGTGTGATTATTTCTACACCTTTGGAAAGTGGGGCGCTGGATCTTTTTAGCACCATTAGATTTATCCATCGGACCACCACAATTAATTTCCACATTACGCTTCTTATCCCCATGATAACCCTAAGATTCTTTGATCACTATTTCAACCTTGAGGGCACATATGACAATTTCCTCAAAACTGTCCTTATCACAGATCGCAAGGGCTTTCCGTAGGCTAGGATTCATCCCACCAAATAAGTGGAAAACCTTGAATGTTTGGTTAATGAAAAAGCCAGATGTGTATCATTCAATCCTTTTGAAGTTTCCTCGTATGCTCCGATGGATTTATCATCTTTTTTTATGAGGGCATGGAAGTCCCTTTGCAACGTAAGCCAGAGGGTGCACAGAAAATATTTATCAAAAAACATATTCCAAAAATCTTTCCATTCCAACACCTCAATATCCTCATCATGCTTCATATTTTTTTGTCAATGTCTACCCTGGATCTGTTTCACTGTCCATTTGACAAGTATCCAGGAGAACCTTTTCCTATTTAGAACATTGACGAATGGAGAAGATCTTTTCAATGGAGTTTGTCCATTGTTCGATGATTTAGGGATCTAATGATCCATTAAAAGTAGGAGGCCTTTTTCTCCTGAAGCAATCAATAGAAACTTGTTCATTCTTAGGGGGGGGGGGTTGAACGTTCCTCTTGAACCATTATTCTATTCAATTCATGAGTTAACTGAGAGATTATGACGACAAACTTTGTGATTCCCTCTCCCATCAGATTGGATATATCATTAGAACAATCATCGCATTGATCTTCACATCGGCGTTTAGCATGAGTCCTCCTATTATTAGCTATTGGTTTGAATAAAAGTAATGTTAGGGGTAACACATAAAGGGTAATCCAAAGAGAAAAATAGATGACTTATAAATAAATTTTATTTCCATAACTTATGAATTTATAGGCTTCAATATATGATATCCATGATCTAATTTGAAAAATATATTTTTAGGGTGAGTTTTTTTAAATACTTTACTAATGGTTCATACTAAGATATTGAATTTAACCAAGCATATCCCCTGGGAGTGTTGTAACCATGAGTGCAACAAGGCCCGTTTTCATGTCCCAGGATACCCCAGGTCAAGCCCAAAACTCATTGTCTTATTTTTCACTCCTAGCTACATATGTGCTAGAGCATCCACTACCTTCTTGTATCCAGATAGTGATGTATTTTCTTGATAAACCACTTTATCAATACTTACCATAACATTGGGATGTTTCTATTACACTTAGTCTTATACTTAAGGATTTCACTAGGGTTGTCTAATCCCCATCCCAAATATAACTAAACCTATCCTTTGATACCAACTATCAAAACCCCACTTTTATTATACACTTAACAAAATTTATTACATAAAACCTTCACATGAAAAAATATATAAGATAGATAAGCCTTGTGTATTTGAGGATTAGTAACATTACATAAAAACTTAAAACATAAAATTCAACATCTTATTGAAAAATTCCTTTTTATTGCCACCAAATACCCTAGTACTAGGCATTGCTTAGGATAACCTGAGGACAAGCCTAAGAAAAGGGTTAGATATGAAGCCCAGTAAGGGAGTACAAAAATAATTACAGTAATATTTCAATACATGCTAGTAAATTATAATATCAATGGAGCACAAGAGAAATATAAACATAAAGGCTTGATAAAACTTGATAAACATAACATGGATTTGTGGAAACAAAATTTAACATGATATTAGAATGATCTAGGGATCATTGCAGATGGAGCATGAGTAAAACCTCATTGCACATGAATCACGAGTAAAACCACATTGAACTTAAATTAGAATGAGCAAAGCTCATCACCCATGACTTATCATGATACTATACATTACCCAATGCATTGGGGTTCTTTCAAAGATCACCCTTCTTAATCATTTCATTCTATGCATAGGTGTTCCACATGGATCAGAAATCATGGATTTATTAAACATCATAATTTATTCCACGATAAATGAGTGTTTAATTTAAACATGAAACTCTTTAAACAACAAGTAGATATTCATAAATGTGAATACCCTTGATTGATAAATGTCAATGGTATTCACTACACAATTACGTTGGCTTAGAAAATCGTGGTGTAATTTCGGCTGCATAACAGTGTGACACAGGTACTCATAAAATGGTTTATTAGAGAGAAAGGGGTGTATGATCATATTTACATGAAATGGATGGTAAAGGGGTCAAAAATATACATGTCCCAACAATTGTAATGGAATTTATATTATTGATACAAAATAATTACTTGAATGTAAATGAGGAGAGTGAAATTGCATACGATATTTTGACATGGTAACACATATACCTAGAAGGAATCGGTAAGAGAGAAAGCGGTCACATAACATTCAAATGCCAAGAATTCTGTATAGCGGAGGTTTGAAATCATTCCACAAAATATATAATTGAAATTAAAAGGGCACAAAAATAATATGAAACATGGATAAAAAAGAGTAAGGAAGTAATCCAATACTTTGAAGTGTGATCCCAACGGCACGGTAGGGGATTGAGAGAGACATCTATGAAGAATTGGGAACCATGGGAGGGTTATAAAGATATGAGGAAAGAGGTTGGATGAACTCCAAAGGCTTTGAGGGGAGAGGAAGTGAGAGACTGTGTTGGGTAATATAGGAAAGGAGAGGGAATTCATTATTATTTAGGTTTGAGACACCACACATTAAACTAATCAAAACCCTGAACCAGCTAATTGTTTTTGCCCATGGGTTTTTCCAAAGGGGAGTGGAAAATGTTATTTTATATGGCCAATTGCCTGACATCATAAAATAATGGGGTAGCTTATGTGGAGATGAGTCACACTCTCAAGGAAATCGATTTAAAAAAATGTTTTATAAGTCTTGAAGGGTCAACTAAATCATTGTAAGATAAATAAAACAAAACTAAAATAACATTATTTTAATGGTAAGACATATATTAGACGAAAAAATTGTTTATAATATTTTATTACATCCCTATTGGGTCATTATGATGTCATAAAACTCATTATATATTTAAACAATATTTAATTTTTACACAAAAAATTGATTGTCTCATAAAATTATGAAAAATTGACTGTTGGATTATTTTGAGGTCCTAATCCCAAAAATAATATTCAAGTTATCCAAATAATTTTCTAAATATTTTAATTTCACTTTTAAATTAATAACTGACATTTATAATAAATTCATGGGTTTTGACAAAAATATATTTCAAACCATAATAAAACTTAAAATTGTATTCATAAAAATGATGTGATCATTTATACTTAAAAAAAGTAATTTAATAATAATAATAATTTATTAAAATTTTATTTGATTGAAAAAAAACATTAATTTATCAAAATAGATTCCTTAGATGAACATTATCTAAAAAGAATACAATTTGTGCTTTAAAAACTATTTACAAAGTATAAATACTAAAATGAAAGTATATTATTAATTATATAAAAAAGTAGATAATAATAGTGATAGGGTATTGTTACATAACCCATTAAAACACCAATATAAGAATTCAAGGAAAGGTGCATGATAGTGAAAGACTCTAAGGGTGTCTCAGATAACCTCTATCAAGTTCCACTTCTCCCATAGGCAGTTCTTCTCAATCTTAACGTATTCAGGCTCAGCTAAGGATTAGTCCAGAGTGAAGCCTAATGAAACCACCTCCTTTCCAAGATCCCTTAAATGGTTTTCGTATGGGGCAAGTCTACTGGATGGGGTCATCACTTCGTTTTTCTGAGTAAATTGGATTTGTTAAAGTCCTATATTTATACATATCATGTGATCACTGTTCAACGACTATATTAGAAAAAGTCACAATTCTTAACCGGGTTTTATAATCCAAATCATAAAACCAAAATAGTGCATAAGATTTACATAACCATAAAAATAAATTTAAATTGACCAAGAGGAATATTCATCAATGATTTTTTGTGTCGTTACAGAACTATTTAAAAAATTTTTTGGACCCATTTAGAAAACTTATTTTGAGATAATATTCTAAATAAATGAAATCATAATATCCAAATTATCTATGTTTGAATTTTGATATTTTATTTTATAAGTTTAATTTTTTTTCATGAATATTGAGATATACTAAATTTTAATTGAAAATTTAATTTTCAAAAAAATTTTTTAATGTTAAATAACATTTATATTAGTTATAAATTTAGAATAGTAAAATTATAAATCTATCAAAAAATGTGGGTCATTTTTTATGATCCCTTCCATTTTCCAATTATGACTCAATTTAAATTTTTTGGTTACGATTTGTTGTCCATGTTATAACTCATAAATTTTTTAATAGATTAATTCTGATAAGTTTATTCAAGGTCTTAAATTCGTGTTAAAATCTAGTAATATTCAATTGTATATTTATGGAATTCATCACTAAGTTAGTGAGAGATTTCAAGACCAGTAAAGTCTCATTGGAGACTGAATAAAAATATTAAATATAACATATTATGCACACACTTTCTAGTCAAAATAACTGAATAACTCCAAAATGGTGAATCGTACTGAAAATCTGAGACCATCATTTTGTCCGGAACATGGTTTTTAACCTTGGATGGGTACAATATTTGTACGAATCAAACGTTTGGACATCATTCCCACAAAAATAAACTTTTTATATTTATTTAATTTTTAATAAATTTTTTAAATATTAAATAATTAATATATCTCAAAATGTACATCACATGAGAAATGGGAGACATAATTTGGTTTCAAAATAGAGGTTTTACCCTATTGAGGGTATAACTATTATGGGTAATCGAAATTTGATGGAATTTATTTTTAAGATCAATTAATAGTCATATTAATTGAGATAATAATGTGTTGAATAAAATAATAGGACTGATCAAAATAAATAATAGTCAAATTAATTAATGAGGATTTTTTGATGAAATTAAATTAATTAATGGGAAATGTGGGGTATATATAAATGATAGAATTAGATAATAAATTATGATATCAGTTTCAAGAAATTGATATTTTTGAATTGAGATAATTAATTGATGAAATAATTATGATATATAGAGATATGAGAATTTAGATAATTAATTGTGAAATTATTTCTGAAATATTTATATTTTTAATGATGTAATTAATAATGGAATTATTTTTATTATTTTGAGTTTGTGGGTACTAATTTATTAATTTATATATTAAATAATTAGATTTACATACTCAGTTAATGGAGAAATTAAGAATGGTTAGTTATATGACAAAATATTAAAAAAACAATTTCATTCATAACAATTTTTATGGCGTCAGATTGACACGCCATCTACGATAGAGAGACCCTAATATTTAGGTGGTTATTTCAAGACCAATATTGATAATTAAAATCTAGCTCATGTTATTAGACCCCTAAATGCCCAAAATGATGATGGGATGACACATGTAATTAATAGGATATATTAATATATAAGTGATTCAATTAATAAATGTAACTAAAATTATTTATGAAAAAGTAATATAAATTGTATTTGAATTGGTGTGCATAGAATGTGTATAAAGTATATTTATTATGAAATTCTCGTCTATCCTCCCATATCTCTCCTTTCAGAGTTCAATAAATAATATCTTTTAGAAATTGATCAGATTAACATGTCTTCATTGGCATTGAATTTGTCTTGATAAGTGGTTGGTGAGTATCCAATTTTTATTCATAGAAAATAAAGTATTTTGAGTATATTTTTATTAGAACAGATATGATTATTTATTTTATTTAACCTTCAATAGTTGTTGAAATAACACACCATCAGTAGTGTTGGATAAAAATATCATATCATCTTATTTGAGGTAAGTGGTCTAAAATTCAAATCCTATAGTCTTTATTATTAATTACTCATATGTGATTGTATAGTTTCTAGGGGTTTTATGATTTTTAATTCCAAATTTATTTATGTAATGTGGTCATTTGATTATTTTGGGAATTATAGATTTTAGTGAATAAAGAAAAATATAAAATGTGGAAAATTAAATTGGAAAAATAATTATCAATTTATAAAATCGGGGAGTTGGAAATAAATAACAGTTGAATTAATTATTTAATTAATTAGGCTATTGAAAATGATTAATTAATTATAGAATTAATTAATCTGAATGGTTAGAATTATGAAATTGTGATTTTGTATAATTAAATTTTAAGTTAAATATGTTGAGATATTGATTTTTTAAATTTAATAATAAACTATGATGTTATTTAATTAAGTGATTCAAAATAATTAATTATAGAATTAACAATGAGGATATTGAATTAATTGTGTTGGAATAAATAAATTGTGAATTAATTAAGGGGTTATCTTATAAGGTGAGTTGTAATAAATAATCTAGGATTTAAATAGTGTTATTGAATCGATTGTTATGGGAAAATTAATTGTTTAATTACTTTGGAAGATTGAGATATATTAATATATTAAATAATTAATTAATGGATTATATGTGATCAACTAATCGGTGAAATAATTTAAGGGATTGAGCCTGATTAATTAACTAAAGGTGTTGATGTGGAAAATTAATCGGTGAATTAAATGAAGGGATTGATTTAGATTAATTAATTATAGAATTAATTAATTGAGTTTATGTGAACAATCATTTGGGGAATTAATTAAATGGATTTAATGTGATTAATTAATTGTGAATTAATTGATGGGAGTTAGAATGAATGATTATTTGCTGAATTAAGTAAAGGTATTAAGTTAGATTAATTAATTGTGGAATTAATTAATGGAAATTATTTGTATTAATTAATTGGTAAATTAAATAATATTGATTGCTGAGATAATGAATTGATTGAATTGGATAATTAATTGTTGAATTAATTATGAGATATTAGTATTTGATAATTTATACAATTAACTTTGGAATTAATTATGAAATATTAGAATTTTGATTGAGATGATTAATTTAATTAATTAATTATGAGATGTTTCGTTTGATAATTGGGATAATTAATTGAGGATTAATTATGAGAAGTATGTAATTAACAGCTGTTTTAATTAACTGTAATGGTGTTCTTAATTAATTATAGAATTTATTAAAGGGTTTTATGTAAAAAAATAATGGGTGAATTAACAACGAGGGTGAGGAGATAAAGTAATTGATAAATTATTGTGATATTTGGGTAAGAGGATTAATGTTGATTAATCCTGCAAGATGTGATGATGTGAAATATGTGATTATAGTGTTAATAATTCATTAACCCTGATAAATTAGATACATGTGATATGTGTAAATGGGTAATTATATATTATTAAATGGTGAATGGTAACATGGACATTCTTGGGTGCGTGAGTATATAATGGTAACATGGAAATTCGTGGGTGCATTAGTATGGAATGGTAACATGGAAATTCATGGGTGAGTGAGTATGGAATGGTAACATGGAAATTCAATGGTCCGTGATAATGTAATAGTAGCATGGACATTCATGGGTGAGTTAGTTTGGTATGGTAACCTGGAAATTCATGGGTGTGTGATTTTGGAATGGAAACATGGACATTTATGGGTGCAGGATTAAGGAATCGTAACACAGACATTGATGTGTGTGTGAGTTATGGAATGCTAATGTAGTCATCCAAATGGGTGGAAAATAAGAATAGTAACATGCTAATTCATTTGTGGTTTTGAATAAAGAACATTGAATAATGTGATAAACAGTTTAATTGCACATTGTAATAACGTTCATTATATAACTACAAACAAGTTCTCTTGACTAGATTTGTTGTAGACCCATTTCATGGTGGCCAACTGAGTTGTACTCACACCCTATTTGGGATGCCCGATCAGTACATGAATAATCATTGATGTTTCATGAAAAGTTAAGGGAAGAGGCCCTAGATTAGATAGTATATTTGGTAGAGATCATGGATGAGGAATCTGAATGTGGTTCAATACCCACTTAAGAGTCTTTGGTGACTTTATATTTTAGTTCTTAATTTTGATGCTCACATTGTCATAAAAAATTTCCCTTTTTGTTGAGTACTACATTTGTAGATTTTTTACCTTGTGAAAATAGTATTTTTATGATTATATATTCTTCTTCTATTGCTTTATTTATTTTTGTTGGTGTTTTACTCTAATAAGATAGGGTATTGTCTCTCCATGACTGACTAACCATACTTTCAATGCTAGTTGGTAGACTATGGAATATAGGGAGGCATGCCTAAGTACATGTGTTGAACCGGCTCGGGGCACCTATGCTTGGAAACTGAGCGGGGACATTAAAAATTATTATCAAATGTACTATTTTCTTTGTTACATCGTTTGTATTACTATTTTGGAAAGATAGAAAAGTGACTTGGAAGAGTTGGGGTCTTGGTTATGGGCTTATTCATGGAAGTAGATATCTCATTTATAGTGGAGAACCCAAGTACCCAAGGTGGGATTGTTTTTACTGTTGATTCTATTATATTTAAATATTATTTCACCATGGGTTACACACATTTTTTTATGTGGTTGTTATTTCTGATATTTTCTGAGATTGACTCGTGGCCCTCAATGGCTTGAGAGTTGAGTCTGCATGCATCATTCTAGGCACTCCTGATTATTTTGCGGACATGTGTCATTTTAGGCACGTACATGAAAATGGGTTTTGTGTAGGTCATTGAACATGGGTTGGTTTTAATTGATTATGAAATTATGTGTTTTGGAAATAATTAATTGTAGAATTAATTATATGATATTTATATCATGAATTGAGAAAAATAAATTTTATAATAAATTTTGTGATATAAGTAATATTATTTGAGATAATTAATCGTCTTGTTAATAATCGGATAATGTCAGATTGAAATATATTAATTAATTAAATAATTAATTAATATGATTAAAGTGATTATTCAATTATTGAGTTAAATAAAACGATTAATTGAGAAACATTGTAAAATAATTCAATATGAAAATAAATTTTTTCCTAAATGATAAATATGAATAATGAGAATGTGTTTTCCCTGGTTAACTATTAACTAGTTGTAGGATTTTCATAGGTAGTGATAATGCCTCAGTTTTGATCTTGTGGAATATAGAATGGAAGAAACACAATCAATAATGTACTGATGGTAGTATTCATCGATGAATTCATAGTGTACTTATAATTTGTGAAAATAAGGTCCCTTAACATGACATCATTTCAGGTATGCTGATAAAGCACTATCTTTTCACCAAGCTAAAAGAATATTTTTTAGTTAGAAATGGGACCCCATTTAGGTAGTTCATATAAAGTAGTATATATGTGGATCTTCATGGTGTGACGTACAGAATCGAAAATTTATGGATGAGGTTCTTAGGATTGGTCAGAGGTCGATAAAAACTACAGTTCTAGAGCTACAAAAAAAGAGGGGATAATGAAGATCCAATGTTGGGTAGACATTCAGAACCAAATATTTCAAAATGTTTCTTGGGAGTAAAACTCAAGGATGAGATATTATAATGTGGGGATATTATATGATCCTTTCCTTTTTCCAGGTATAACAATTCTAATTTTTTTTGGTGATGATGGTTTGTCTTTGTTTTAATTCAAGAAAATATTTTATCAACAAAATTTTGATAAATGTGTTAAATGACATATATTCTAGTTAACATCTTGAAATATTCATTTCAATATTTTTAGAGTTAAACACTGAGTTAGTGTGAGATTCTGTGGTCCAAAAAGTCCCAGTAAAGAATTAATAAAAGTAATAAATATAATATATTATGTGCACACTTTTTTTCAAAATAGTTTAATAACTCCGAAAAGGTGTGTCATATAGGAAATCTAATACCACCATTATGTCCGTAATAGGGTGTTTACCCTAGGTGGTTTATAATATTTGTATGTGTCAGATGTTTTGACATCATTCTCATGAAAAATAAACTTTTTATATTTAATTATTTTTTAATATTGAATTTTTAATATTAAATAAAAAATATCTCTCAAATGGGGCTTCATATGATAAATCTGAGGCAAATGTTGGTTTTATAATTGGGGTTCACTTAAATAATATTATAAAATTTATGTTCAATGGGAATTTGATGTTATTTAATATTTAAGACTTATTAATTGTCAAATTAATTGAGATAATTAATTTATGAATTAAATAATTGGATTTATGAGATAAATTTATTGTTAATCTAATTAACAAGGAATGTTATGTTGGCGTAATTGAAATAATTAATGGTTATTGGGTTGTAGAAGATATTGAGAAAATTAGATAATTAATTGTGGAATTAGTTAAAAGATATTGAGATTATAGAATTGTGATAATTAATTGATAAATTAATTACGATATATTGAGATTTTATAATTGAGATAATTAATTATGGAATTATTGAGGAAGTAATGATATTTTGAATGAGATAATTAATTCAGTAATTAATAAGTGATTTTGAGTTCGTAAATATTTATTTATTGGTTAATTAATGTGATTAACATACTTAATTAATTGGGGAATTGACTAAGGTTATTTAAGGGACCAAATAATCATTATCAAAACACCATTTCAGTCAAAACATTTTTATGGTGTGGGATTGACATGCAGTTAGTGGCAGCGTGACACTAAAATTGAGATAGTCATTTCAAGACCAATTTTGAATATTTAATTCAAGATCACAGTACATTTCAATGAAACGTCTAAAATGATGATGTGTTGAAACATAAAATTAATAGGGGAGATTAATAATTAAATTATTCAATTAATAAATGTATCTAAATTATTTGATGGAAGAGTATTATAAATTTCATTTGGGATGGTACCCATGGAATGGTTAGAAATCCCATTATTTATGATATGCCCCCTCTCCTCCCCATAGCTCTCTTTTTAGACATTAATAATCAATATCTTTTGTGGAATTGATCAGATTGATGCTCCATTAGTTGCATTGGATTCATCTTGACATGATCATGGTGGGTACCAATTTTTTTCCAATGAAAATGAAGTATTATATCATATTTTTATTAACCCAGATATACTTATTTATTTAATTTTCATACAATATTCATTGTAATAATGCGCAGTAAGTTATGTGAGATTCATATCGCATTTTCATAATATTTGAGGAAGGTGGTATAAAAAAAATACCATATACTTTATTATCAATTATGTGTTTGTGATTATTGGTTTTATAGGGTTAGTTTAGCAACTGGAATTCTAAATTGAATTAATTAATGTGTTCAATTAATTAATTTATGAATTGGATATTTGGGTGAATAATATGAATTATGGAATGCATATAATTAATTAGTAATAGTAATTATCAATGTATTGAATTACAAAATTGAGAATAATGAAATGATTGGTTAATTATAGATTTATCGTGACTGTTTAACAAGATTAATTAATTTTAGATTTAATTAATTTGTATGGTAAGAATTATTTTATTGTGATTTGGTATAATTAAATTTTGAATTAATTATGGAATGATAGATATTGTTGAAATTTAAAAATTAACTGTGCAGTTATTTAATTAAGTGAGTTGGAATAAATAATTGGTGAATTAGTCAATTGGTTATTGACAAAGTGAGTTGCAATAATTATTTGTTTAATTAATTATGGGGTTATCAAATTAATGGAGATAGAACAATTAAATAAGGAATTAATTGGTGTTATTGATTTGATTATGATGAAATAGATAATTTTTCAATTAATTGAGGAGAACAATTTAGATTAATTAATTAAATAATGAGATAATGGAGTTTACATGAACAATTAATGAGTGACATAATTAAAATGAATAAGTTGTATTAATTAATTGTAGAATTAATTTACGCGGTTTATGTGAACAATTAGTCAGTGAATTAATTAAAGGGTTTGAGTTTGATTAATTGATTGAGTAATTAATTTTTCATGATCATGTGAAAAATTTCATTGAAAATTAATTGAATATATTTATAGTGATTAATTACTATTGAATAAATTAATGAGAGTTATCATGAACAATTAATTGGTGAATCAATTTAAGGGATTAGGTTAGATTAATTAATTATAGAATTAATTAACAGAAATGATTTGGAATAATTAATTGTCAAATTAAATAATATGGATTTTTTAGATATTGAATTGATAGAAGTGGATCATCAATTAATGAGTTAATCTTCACATATTGATATTTGTGAATTGATATAATTAAATGTTGAATTAATTATCAAATATTAAATTTTGGATTGAGATAATCAATTGGTTAATTAATTATGAGATGTTGAGTTTAGTAATTTAGATAATTAATTGATGAATTCAATATGAGTTATTGATTAATTAATGGTTGGGTTAATTAAAGAGATTTATATGATTAATTAATTTGAGAATTAATTAAGGGTTTTCATGTGAGGGATAATTATGGAATTAGCAATGGGGGTTATTGGATTTTCTTAATTGATATATTAATGTGACATTGGGGTAATATGAATAATGTTTAAAAATACATCTTGATGTGATGATGTTTTATAGGTGATAATGGGGCTAATAATTGATTAAACATGAAAAATTAGATAATGTTATATTTCTAAATGGTGAATTATGTATTATCAAATGGTTAATGGTAACATGTATTTTTATGGGTGTGTGAGTATGGAATGGTAACATAGTCATTCATATGTGCATATGTATTGGATGGTAACCTGGATATTCATGGGTTCATTAGTATGGAATGGTAACATGAACATTCATGTGTTCCGGAGTATGGAATGGTAACATAGAAATTCATGGGTGTGTGAGTATGGAATGGTGACATTGAAATTATTGGGTGCAATAGTATGGAATGGTAACATGGATATTCATGGTGCGTGAGTAGAGAATGGGAACATGGACATTCATGGTTGCGTGATTATGGAATGGTAACATGTAAATTCAAGTGTTTGTGGGTTATAAAATGGTAACATAGTCATTCAAATGGATGAAAGAAAACAATGGTAACATAATCATTCAATTGGGGTTGAATAAATAATATTAATTAATGTGATTAACTATTTAATTTTTTATTGTAATTAATTTTCTATATAAAATTACATACACTTTTTATTGACTGGATTTGTTCTAGACTCCATTCGTGGCGGCTTACAAAGTCGTACTCACACCCAATTTGGGCATCTAGATCTATACCCTAATAGAAATTTTTTCTACAAGATAGGTTAATGGAAAAAGACCAAGACTATATATTTGATGTGGGATGGACCATTGAAGAGGGAACCTTATGGGGTTTGGTACCCTCTTGAAAATGTTTGTGGTATTGTTTTCCAGTTCTTAATTTTTACACTCACATTAGCATGGAATGATTTACTTTCTGTTGATTAGTTAATTTTAAGATTTTTTTACCTTTTGAATATAGTTTTATTATGATTATATATTCTTCCACTATTTCATTATTTACTTTTTCTCATGTTTTACTCTGATTAGATTGGGTACTATCTCCCCATGACTAACTTAGCAGACCCTCAAAACTAATCGATATCCTATAGAATATAGGGAGGCGTACCTGAGGTCATGTGGGGAACGAGATATTGGCACTGGTACGTGGCTCCTGGTCCAAGATGTTACACAATGAAATCATTTTCATTTTGAATTTAGATATCAAAACATTTCATGTTTTTTATTATTTTCTCTTGAAATAACCTGCTTTGTGGTCTCATCTACGAGATTATTTTTAATTCTCATTTTACAAATTATGATAATAGAATTTGGTGAAACAGATTCAAAATTTGGTATCAGAATGTCCAAATTTGTCCAATTGTCCATTTCAATTTTTAGGCATAAAAAGTTTCTAAGGTAAAGAGAATATTTACTACAATAATGGTAAAACAATAAGACATGTTAATGTTAAATGGAAAAGGTTTAAAATTCCTAAAAATACAGCATTTAGTGGACTTTTGATATTATTAGAGATCATAAATAGACTTTTAAAAATTGAATATTGGCCATATTTGGGGAAATTAATTCCTCCTCAATGTGGGTTGCATAAATATTAAAATAATCATTATTTATTCACTTAAACCACCCCTCAACACCCCATTTATCCAAAAAAAAAAATACACCAAGAACTCAAAATATCTTCCAAACACTTTCTTCTCCACTCTCCCCATGTCCATGTTATACTGTTATCAGTAAATTACTAGGGTCCTCAAGGCGTCCTTCAAAGAAGTTATATTCAAGAAGTAATTTTAGCAAAGAACCTCCCTTAATTTATTTTCTTTTTCTAATTTATCCTATAAAATTTCACTAATAAAAGCATGATAATAGAAGTATCATGTATCTAATGTAATATTATGTTTCCAATGGAATATATTGTTTCTATATATTTTATTATCACATCTTATTCAACGAAATGAAACTATTTTCCAAATTATGCGGTTTAATAACCTCCATGAATAATGATTTTTTTTTTCAATTATATCCTTCATATATAGTTATAACACAATTATTATGATAAAATAAAATTTTAATAAGTATATTAGATCTTATTTAATTTTCTATAACTAATATATAGAAACAATGATAAATAAAACCAAACTATTTAGTGATGTTAGGAGAAACCACAAAAAATAAACTGAAAATTTATCATTAGCATATTATCAAATGAATCATCCTCATTTATGAATATAAAATAATAAATGGGAAATTCTAATCATATGTAAGTTCATGAATATGATTTCATTTAATATGGTAAGTTTTATTACCATTTTATAGTAATATCCCTAATTATACCCAAATGGACCGACCATGAAACCATGAAATGAATGCACTCATTCCAATGAAAATAATAAAATATTATTAATGAAAAGGTGTTAATATGATATATAATGTTTATATAGGGTATTATAAATATGAATAATTTTCTTTAATGAATTAATAACATCATTTAAACTATTATAATGGATGTTAAATAATTCTACAGTAAAGGGATGCGTGTGGTATAGGTTTCATCATCACACTTTTACTTCTGTGTGATATATACCTTTTTCACTACTTATTTTTTTGGGTGTGGAGCATATATACTGACCTTCGACATATTATATAATGAATCTATTTATATTCGTGGTATGAAATGTTTTATTCTATAATTATTACTCTTATGGGGTATACAATTATATATATTACAAGTCCTAAGGGATTCCATAAATCAATTTCCATTCATTTTGTTAAACTCAAACTTCATTGTTTGTTTAATGATAATATTATATGTGAAATATATTTTTATTACCTTTTGTTTAGTTTCCAATATTTATTTTTATTTTCAAAGTGGATACACATAATCTATTCATTTTATTAACACTCACTTCAATGGTATGGTCCTTGTAAGGGTTTTATCATCTCACATATAAATATACGTGATATATTCCTAATTCAAAACATATTTCCTATTTTTGGTGTATATATACATAAATTTATATATCATATGATTAATAAAATTATATTCATTTATTTAAATGTTATATTTCATAATTATTAATTTTATGGGGCATATGAATCGGCTAATTACAAATTGGTAAAGGATTTATCAACTAAATTTCCATTCATTAGGTTAAATATATACATAGTTTTTTATATCTTGATAAGAATACATGTGAAATGAATTTTAATTGTCTTATATTTAATTTAGACTTGTTTTATGTGGATTAATAGTTGGTACACATAATATTTTCCCTTTATTATATCCTAAAACATATTCCATTTTTATATGTGGTGGTTATATTGAAAATTATTTCATTAATATTGGGAATTTTTATAAATTCATATATTTTATTGAATGTATATTGTAGATGATAAGAAAAATTATTTATGTATTAAATCATGTGTGTGAAATTTGGGAAATTATTTGTACATGCATGACCCAAGTTGGCGATTAGTTAATGTATGCCCATCGATGCATTGGCAGTCTTATTAGATGATTCAACTGTACAAATCATGTAGGATTTATACCCATAGAAATAAAATTGAAAGAGGAATGATCTTTATAGTAACTGTACAAAGGATATATATTGATATTTTTGATGTTCTATATTCTGAATTTCCTAATTATTATTATTCCATGTGAGTAATAAATTAGTTATAATATCCATGGGCATGTTCCATGAACATGTAATTATTTATATTGAATTATTTTAGTAACTTTTATTCCAACCATATTATGAAAATTTTATTGATTAATGTAATGTATGATCACTTATTTACCATTCAATCTCGGCTATTTTTATTTATTTATGATATCTTCCACTGTATTTAACCCTTTTTGGGCATTTCACCTCACCATTATTTTGTTTCATTTCCCCACGTTATGAGGACGATAACATTGAATGGCTTTTCAAGGATATATATTATTATATTTCATTATGTATTATGTTTTCTATTCAATTACCAATTCAAAATGTGTATCATGTATGTAAAATAGTTTTGTAAAATTGCTAAACTATTCATTCCATCGAGATGTGATTCCTTGTAATAATACTAATGTAATAGTTTAAGGCACTGGCATAGGGCCACTGGGGTCAAGGTCATTACATTGGAATACTTGGGAATCATACATGATATGGGAAATGGGAAATAACCATGAACATGAATATTAGCAATGAGAATACATGGGAAACATGTATGAAAAGCGTAATGTGAATATCCACATTAACCAAAAACTAGATCTCTAATCAGTGAATCGAAGATACAAACATGTATGAAGTTACAAGTCCATGAATGTTCTTAAAATGGTTAAGACGTGTCGATTTAAAAAAACATATTTTATGGTAATCGTGACACCCATAGATTCAACTAACTATTAACTCCAAAAACTAAACTATTAACTTAAAAATAATTTTCTTATTCCCAAACTGTTGAGAGATTAATGTATTGAAGAATTATATCAGCCATAGTAGGAAAAATAAGTCCATATTAAAAATTAACACCCAGTAAAAACCAAAAAAGGATTATCTAACAAGTTGAAACAGAAAACAAAATACAATATTTATCGAGACTAAAACAACAAGAATATTTTCTGTCCATTGACAACAAAAAAATATAAAAAATGAAAATAACATTTATATTACATAATATATAAATAATCATTGACCCCAATAACTAAAAATTGACATGAAGAACCAGTGACTGAGACTAAAATACAAGTGACCACATTAAATTAATATAAATAGTTACTATAAAAATTAATAAAAATGCACGATAAAAAACAAAAAGAATATTAACTAACCCATAACCCAAAACCATTATGAATTACATATATTTCAATTAATAATAACACATAATTAAATTTATATAATCATATAACACAATATTAAATTAAATAATATAGTAAAGATAATTTAGATTTATAATGAAACAACTTATATGTAACAGCCCAAGATTTTATAAAAAAATATTCTTTTTAATTTTATTAATGTCTTGTGTTGTACGCTACACCAAAAGGAGCTTGCACAACACACATCCTTGACTTGATTTGCATTACACGCAATCACGACCTTCCTCGATAGCGTGTGTAGTACGCAATACCGAGTTTCACTAAACAACGATATGCTATAAAAATATTATTAAAACTAGCCATTATGAATAGTAATAACCACTTTTTGAAATCCAGTAAATCTTATTTTTCAAAATGAACTTTATTTTTGGATTCGGAGTATCGAATTTAGCCTAAGGTGAAATTTTGGTACTTTTCGGATAACTTTCATATTCTGATGAATAGTGAAAATTACTAAATTATAATTAAAAACAACTTTTTTAATCCAAATAATTAATAGTGATAAATCATTAATTTGAGTGGTTTTAAAGTATATTTAGAATATATTTTTACAATTTAATACAATGTTGGTCATTGGATGTAGTTTCACATTTAAACTAGACATAAACAAGTGTCAATCTTTTGATAGATATTGTTTCTTAAAAACACGCTATTTGTTTTAACAGCGGGATTTAATTATAAAATTAATTAATGCAACTTTTATGTTATTAATTTGGTAAAATAGACTTCATTTTTGAATTCGGAATATGAAATATAGCTTGGGATGAAATTTTGGCATTGTTCTGAAAAACATCAATTTTTGATGAATAGTGAAACTACTAAGTGGTAGGTTAAAAACTGAATTTTGCATAAAACTGAATTTTACCGCTTCTGTGAATGGAATTTCGAAAATCCGAGAGACACGGTTAATATCAAGGACTAAAATGTGGTTCAATGAGATGAAAATAATTTTTTGGTGAATAGTAACTTTTTACATTTTTTACCACGGTTAATAGTAAATAAGGTAACTAAGGGTAAATATGATATTAATATTATCCTAACACATGTCCTAATTCTATTGGACAAGTGTAATTCGACCAAAAACAAACTTAGGAATAAAATATGACCATTTAGGCCCACTTGGATTAGATTAGGACATTTATTATTAATTTATTTAAAGAAGGGTTAAATAGTTAAAATCAAAGTTTAATAAGTAAATCATTTTTAATATGGGGTTATACATAAGATAAATTCGATTGTAAATATTCATTAGAAATCTAAAATGATTTCCTACATTATGGTATTTTATTTGTAATTTTTAGACATCAAATAATTTAATTTATTTATGACACAAAGATGATGCAGTAATTATCTTATTAATGAAATATTGACATAATTGATAATATAAATACAAAAATAAATGTAATTTAAGACTTTTTATGAATTACACTAATTTTCTAGGTTACTATGATATATTAGTGTTGATTTAATAAACTTGGTTCGAACATATAATTCTGATATGACTTTCACAAAAATCATATGTCAAATAGTGTCAAAATTGACACAAAATAGTTTTTAAATCAAATATTATATTATTAATTGTTATTTTATTCCTAAAAATCTAAGGTTCGGAAAAATGACTTAGATAAGGATATATATATTAATAATAAACAATTTGGGGTTCGTTTGGCATGTTATAGTAAGTGTATTAACCATATAGTGAAAGAAAACAAAAAGACACGGTAAAAGTTAAATTAATTAACTTAGAGTTAAATCTAATTGATAAGGTTAAAATAATACCCCAAACTTGTCTAAATACTATTGGTTGATATGATTTCGACCCATCACCACTTCAGCTTCGAAATAAGACCCTTTGGAACCATTATAAACCGATTTTGACTTTACTATAAAATAATATTTTGAGATATTCCTAAGGTGCCCCTCTCCTCCCCTATAAAAGGACACCTCCTCCCCCTTCTCCTCACTCCAATTTGAGCACTCAAGCTCGGCCAACCCCTGCCTATTTATCCTCTCCACTTCCCTAGAAACATCCTAGAGGTTCTGGTCTTCCTCAAAGACCAAGTTTAGTGCCCTAAGAGGAGGTCTCAAAGAGGCACTTCAAAGAAGAGGTAATTACCGTTACCAATTCTTTCATCTTTATTTCTTCTTCCACTTCTTCTTCTTAGGTTGTTTCATTATGAAGTAATAACATCAGTATCACTCATATACTGATATGTTATTATAAGTATGAAACAACCCTATTTCACCATCTATCCATCCTATGGAAAAAGAAATCACCGCGCGTGCGTACGTACGGAATACCGTCTCCACGCCGTGGTGTAATCTATTTTCCACCACCAACTTACATGGATGGGTATAATGGTGTAAAGAATAACTATACATAGTTATTACAACATCATATTGATTCTGATATATTGTATAATACACTCCAATTCAATTCAATATTTATAGAAATGATATCATCGCTCGTGCGTACGTACGGAATACCGTCTCCACGACGCGATGAGATTCATTCTCCATGTTAACCATTTAAGAATGATTATAATGTATATATAAGAAATAATAATGAAATATATGACATTATGAAGCTACTGGATTTATTTATATATATACATATGTATGTCATCTACTTACTTCCATTTCAATACAATAAGGAAAGGAAAACAGCGTTCATGCGTACGTACGGACTACCGTCTCCATGAACGGTGTTTTTCATTTTATTTATCTACCTATTATATATATATATATACTGAATATATATGATATATAAATCATATTTTATATTCTGGAAGTAAGTAAATCATGATATAAGTAATAATGATTTCAAGAACAACAAGTCAAAACACCTACGATAAATGAAACGATTTTACCCAAAACGCTTCTTTAACATGGAATTTACAAAAGAACGGGTAATATAATGTCATAAGTGAACCATATATGATATCATAAAAATGAATATGATTCTGTAATAAGTCAATAACATGATTTAAATCATTATACAGGAGGTTCGGACACTTACAAAGCAAGTCGGGCCTAAGGTAAGGGAAATATCACAATCTCATTTTTATCCGAGATTGTTTATTCGTATGTATTTACTGGGGTGTATTTTATCATCCACATCCATATTCCCTCAATATGTAATATTATTTCCATCCACCTACAATTTTTTAAATCCAATTTTACCCTTCTATGAGTTTTTAGTAAAGGATATGAAAGGAATCTTTTTTCGTTTTTTGTACGAGGTACTTTTTGACTTTTCCGACAAAAGTACGAAGAATGTTTTTTTTAACTTATACGGCACGAACGGATTTATACTGTTTTATAAAGCCTTATTTTCATGAAGCTTCCTCTAAAAGATTTCATGACTATTTTCAATAAAATATCTTTCTTTTAAAATTGCATGATGTTTTGTGAAAAGAAATTGATTTTGAAGAAGAAAGGATTTTTTCCTCAAGAATTCAATTCAAGTGTTTTATCAAAATTATTTTCCATATAAGATAATAAAGGGTTCTGTTTCTATCCATATTTTTACATTGATTTGACTATGTTGTGATGGAATTATGTTTATGAATTCCTTTATCTTATATGAATGGTTTTATGATGTCATGTTGTTTAAGAATCCCATTTTTATTACATGGGTTATGCAATGATGTATGATTTATGATTTTGTGGCACACATAAGAAAGGATTCATTAAGAGATGGGTGGGACCTATATCTCCCTCCAATGCATTGGGTAAAGATTTCATATCTCATGAGATAGACATGGCTGGAATGGTAGGTTATACCGGTTCAGTGAAACAGGACTGAAACGAGGATTACTCGATTCAGAAAGGGACTTTGTCCACTAAGATAGTCTTGGCAATGAGTCTTGACTAACAAGAAATGATTCTCTATGATTATGTGTGTATGCCACAATGAGTAATGTTTTAAGTAAGGGTTTCATTTTCACTTCTATGATTTATTCCATGTTAAGATATTATGATCTCTTTTGCAGGTTTTGATTTTCATAAAGATATGATATGATTTTTATTTCCTTTATTTTCCCTTGCTGAGCATTTGAGCTCACCCTTTTATGTTTTCTTTTCCCCAGGATATAAAGAAAGGTTTTTAGGTAAAAAAAAGGGAAGATCTTTATGGGAGATATTGAAGATCTTTCACCACGATTATAAGATTACGTTCCGAGTTTCCAAAGACACTAAACTATTACGATCTTTGTGTGTGTGTTTTTGTTATGTACTAAGTATTCCGCAAAAGTAATGTAATGTCCATGTACGTCAGGCTTCGGGTCTCTACAGTTGGTATCAGAGCAAAGTTTTAGTCAACCTTTGGAAACTAGGATGTGAAAACGTTAGTGAGATCCCTAGAGATTTTTATAAGGTATGCCTAGGGATGTCCCTAAGGTTAAGTATACGTATAGGTTATAGTACTAGAATTGCGCTAACGATATTAGAATTTAACCTAAGATGTTAGATATTGAGGGTACTCCCCCTTTACTATGGTGTTTTCTCTAGCATGATTTTTGCCTCTCACAGAATTCTTTTTGTGTTTTAGTTAATGGAGGGAACCAGACGGAATTTGGTTAACATTGAATCCAATGGACAAATTGGTGACTATGAGAAACAAAATTATGTAATGACTAGAGAGAAAGATATTGTGATTATTCCAAATCAGTCATCGCGATATATGATTAACAAGGTGAAATTTAGTGGTATACTGAATTCATCAAAGAAGAGGAAGATAGATTATTATGCATGTTCGCATGTTGAGGGGCATAAAGAAAGGAAGATTGAGATTTCTAAAGAAGGGAAGAAGAACCTTGAGGAATACCTCAAATGGAGGGACCGATGTTATTTGTGTGGAGAAAAGGGTCATAGAGTGACAGACTGTTATGGAGTTCAATGTATTATTTGTGGAGAACATAGGCATTACCCAACTCAATGCCCTGACCTAAAAAG
The DNA here is from genome assembly GCA_963277665.1 of Viscum album. Lineage (NCBI taxonomy): Eukaryota > Viridiplantae > Streptophyta > Magnoliopsida > Santalales > Viscaceae > Viscum > Viscum album. The sequence goes on along the minus strand of OY728148.1, from coordinate 492,168,075 downwards.
TTACTTCTAAATCAAGGAAGGACATATTCCAGGAAAATAATTGAAGAGGATGGATTGAAGTGTTTATGTATTGGTATTCAAGAATAATGTTGTTGAGGTACTTTTATTGTGTATTAGAATATTTTTGTATTATTGTGGTTTTCAATAATTTTAAGGTACCGGTAACCATGAAAAGTGATTCAAATATTTTGGAAAGCAGATGATATGTGCATAATGAAGGGATTAGGAGAAAATGAAATGTTTGACTGTATTCATGAGCTCATGATTGATATAAGGACTAAGTGATATCATGGTTTGAGTATATAGAATTTTGAGGATTTTGGTATGTGGAAAGAGTTCACTTTTGACAGCACTCATGTTTTCACTGAGATTCAATGGGTATTCATTTTATGGTATTCACATGACTGGAATGTAACGAACAAGATATATGAGGGATAAATGATGGCATTCACGTGATCATTTTCTTTATCCTATGATCTTGGACCGAAGTATTTTAGATAAGCCTAAAGATTGGAATGGATTATGTTGGACATAAGTTAGTATTGTTTAAGGATAGAAGTTTTTTCGATATTATTTATGGGATGTTATAGTAATATAGTTTTAGAAAAAGGACAACCTGCAGGACGGGCGACAGCCCATCGCTTCGGACAAGGCTGTGGGAATCGAACCCACAACCGAAGTGCGACTGGCCTTTATCGCCTACCACTGGCCTACAGGAAGTCCCTGTTTAGTAGAAACTAGTTTTATTATATTAAGCAGTATGATATATGAAGTATAAGTCCATTTTAGGAACTATATATGATTAATCTCACTATAGAATGACTTGTGTATATTTAATAACTTTTGCTTACCTTTTGTTTGAGACAGATGGAATGACCCGTCATTCTATCACATGATCTGCTAACACTTCACGAATAACAAATTCAACTTCATTTATTTAAGAGATGAAGTGGAAATTGTTCAAGGCATGAACAACAGTGATATTGTATCAAAATAAAGTAAGTATTTATTCTAATTCAAATTTTCAACTTTAGGGAAATGATCTTGAAAACCAAAAATGTTGTCCAAGTGATCTTATACCTGATGAATCAGATGGTACCTTAGATCGTCACAAATTTATGGATTTGTGATTACTGGATTTTCCATAGCCATGTTCTCTACCACTCTCCATCAGAACATGATGGTTAGATTTCTCTTCCATATCCATATTTTCACCTATGTGGAAACCCAGTGATTAGTTTATTTGGGTAATCGTTACATTTCATACTTTAGTTTTTAAAGCCAAGTTTTGGTATTCCCTTTTACGATGTGGGTTTCTATTAAAGAAACTTTCAAATAATAAACCATTTATAACCCCGACGAATTTCGAGGGCGAAATTCATTTTAAGGGGGGTAGAATGTAACAGCACATGATTTTATAAAAAAATATTCTTTTTAATTTTATTAATGTCTTGTGTTGTACGCTACACCAAAAGGAGCTTGCACAACACACATCCTTGACTTGACTTGCATTACACGCAATCGCGACCTTCCTCGATAGCGTGTGTAGTACGCAATACCGAGTTTCACTAAACAACGATATGCTATAAAAATATTATTAAAACTAGCCGTTATGAATAGTAATAACCACTTTTTGAAATCCAGTAAATCTTATTTTTCAAAATGAACTTTATTTTTGGATTCGGAGTATCGAATTTAGCCTAAGGTGAAATTTTGGTACTTTTCGGATAACTTTCATATTCTGATGAATAGTGAAAATTACTAAATTATAATTAAAAACAACTTTTTTAATCGAAATAATTAATAGTGATAAATCATTAATTTGAGTGGTTTTAAAGTATATTTAGAATATATTTTTACAATTTAATACAATGTTGGTCATTGGATGTAGTTTCACATTTAAACTAGACATAAACAAGTGTCAATCTTTTGATAGATATTGTTTCTTAAAAACACGCTATTTGTTTTAACAGCGGGATTTAATTATAAAATTAATTAATGCAACTTTTATGTTATGAATTTGGTAAAATAGACTTCAATTTTGAATTCGGAATATGAAATATAGCTTGGGATGAAATTTTGGCATTGTTCTGAAAAACATCAATTTTTGATGAATAGTGAAACTACTAAGTGGTAGGTTAAAAACTGAATTTTGCATAAAACTTAATTTTACCGCTTCTGTGAATGGAATTTTGAAAATCCGAGAGACACGGTTAATATCAAGGACTAAAATGTGGTTCAATGAGATGAAAATAATTTTTTGGTGAATAGTAACTTTTTACTTTTTTTACCACGGTTAATAGTAAATAAGGTAACTAAGGGTAAATATGATATTAATATTACCCTAACACATGTCCTAATTCAATTGGACAAGTGTAATTCGACCAAAAACAAACTTAGGAATAAAATATGACCATTTAGGCCCACTTGGATTAGATTAGGACATTTATTATTAATTTATTTAAAGAAGGGTTAAAATAGTTAAAATCAATGTTTAATAAGTAAATCATTTTTAATATGGGGTTATACATAAGATAAATTCGATTGTAAATATTCATTAGAAAGCTAAAAAGATTTCCTACATGATGGTATTTTATTTGTAATTTTTAGACATCATATAATATAATTTATTTATGACACAAAGATGATGCAGTAATTATCTTATTAATGAAATATTGACATAATTGATAATATAAATACAACAATAAATGTAATTTAAGACTTTTTATGAATTCCACTAATTTTCTAGGTTACTATGATATATTATTGTTGATTTAATCAACTTGGTTCGAACATATAATTCTTATATGACTTTCACAAAAATCATATATCAAATAGTGTCAAAATTGACACAAAATAGTTTTTAAATCAAATATTATATTATTAATTGTTATTTTATTCCTAAAAATCTAAGGCTCGGCCAAATGACATAGATAAGGATATATATATTAATAATAAACAATTTTGGGTTCGTTTGGCATGTTATAGTATGTGTATTAACCATATAGTGAAAGAAAACAAAAAGACACGGTAAAAGTTAAATTAATTAACTTAGAGTTAAATCTAATTGATAAGGTTAAAATAATACCCCAAACTTATCTAAATCCTATTGGTTAATAGGATTTCGACTCATCACCACTTCAGCTTCGAAATAAGACCCTTTGGAACCATTATAAACCGATTTTGACTTTAATATAAAATAATATTTTGAGATATTCCTAAGGTGCCCCTCTCCTCCCCTATAAAAGGACACCTCCTCCCCCTCCTCCTCACACCAATTCGAGCACTCAAGCTCGGCCAACCCCTGCCACTTTATCCTCTCCACTTCCCTAGAAGCATCCTAGAGGTTCTGGTCTTCCTCAAAGACCAATTTTAGTGCCCTAAGTGGAGGTCTCAAAGAGGCACTTCAAAGAAGAGGTAATTACCGTTACCAATTCTTTCATCTTTATTTCTTCTTCCACTTCTTCTTCTTAAGTTGTTTCATTATGAAATAATAAAATCAGTATCACTCATATACTGATATGTTATTATAAGTATGAAACAACCCTATTTCACCATCTATTCATCCTACGGAAAAATAAATCACCGCGCATGCGTACGTACGGAATACCGTCTCCACGTCGTGGTGTAATCTATTTTCCACCACCACCTTACATGGATGGGTATAATGGTGTAAAGAATAACTATACATAGTTATTACAACATCATATTGATTATGATATATTTTATGATACACTCCAATTCAATTCAATATTTATAGAAATGATATCATCGCTCGTGCGTACGTACGGAATACCGTCTCCACGACGCGATGAGATTCATTCTCCATGTTAACCATTTAAGAATGATTATAATGTATATATAAGAAATAATAATGAAATATATGACATTATAAAGCTACTGGATTTATGTATATATATACATATGTATTTCATCTACTTACTTCCATTTCAAGACAATAAGGAAAGGAAAACAGCGTTCATGCGTACGTACGGACTACCGTCTCCATGAACGGTGTTTTTCATTTTATTTATCTACCTATTATATATATATATATATATATACTGAATATATATGATATATAAATCATATTTTATATTCTGGAAGTAAGTAAATCATGATATAAGTAATAATGATGTCAAGAACAACAAGTCAAAACACCTACGATAAATGAAACGATTTTACCCAAAACGCTTCTTTAACATGGAATTTACAAAAGAACGGGTAATATAATGTCATAAGTGAACCATATATGATATCATAACAATGAATATGATTCTGTAATAAGTCAATAACATGATTTAAATCATTATACAGGAGGTTCGGACACTTACAAAGCAAGTCGGACCTAATGTAAGGGAAATATCACAATCTCATTTTTATCCGAGATTGTTTATTCGTATGTATTTACTAGGGTGTATTTTATCATCCACATCCATGTTCCCTCAATATGTAATATTATTTCCATACACCTACAATTGTTTAAATCCAATTTTACCCTTCTATGAGTTTTTAGTAAAGGATATGAAAGGAATCTTTTTTCGTTTTTCGTACGTGGTACTTTTTGACTTTTCCGACAAAAGTACGAAGAATGTTTTTTTTAACTTATACGGCACGAACGGATTTATACTGTTTTATAAAGCCTTATTTTCATGAAGCTTCCTCTAAAATATTTCATGACTATTTTCAATAAAATCTCTTTCTTTTAAAATTGCATGATGTTTTGTGAAAAGAAATTGATTTTGAAGAAGAAAGGATATTTTCCTCAAGAATTCAATTCAAGTGTTTTATCAAAATTATTTTCCATATAAGATAATAAAGGGTTCTGTTTCTATCCATATTTTTAAATTGATTTGACTATGTTGTGATGGAATTATGTTTATGAATTCCTTTATCTTATATGAATGGTTTTATGATGTCATGTTGTTTAAGAATCCCATTTTTATTACATGGGTTATGCAATGATGTATGATTTATGATTTTGTGGCACACATAAGAAAGGATTCATTAAGAGATGGGTGGGACCTATATCTCCCTCCAATGAATTGGGTAAAGATTTCATATCTCATGAGATAGACATGGCTGGAATGGTAGGTTATACCGGTTCAGTGAAACAGGACTGAAACGAGGATTACTCGATTCAGAAAGGGACTTTGTCCACTAAGATAGTCTTGGCAATGAGTCTTGACTAACAAGAAATGATTCTCTATGATTATGTGTGTATGCCACAATGAGTAATGTTTTAAGTAAGGGTTTCATTTTCACTTCTATGATTTATTCCAGGTTAAGATATTATGATCTCTTTTGCAGGTTTTGATTTTCATAAAGATATGATATGATTTTTATTTCCTTTATTTTCCCTTGCTGAGCATTTGAGCTCATCCTTTTATGTTTTCTTTTCCCCAGGATATAAAGAAAGGTTTTTAGGTAAAAAAAGGGAAGATCTTTATGGGAGATATTGAAGATCTTTCACCACGATTAGAAGATTACGTTCCGAGTTTCCAAAGACACTAAACTATTACGATCCGTGTGTGCGTGTTTTTGTTATGTACTAAGTATTCCGCAAAAGTAATGTAATGTCCATGTACGTCAGGCTTCGGGTCTCTACATTATCAATTTGTAATTACAAAAAATAGAATATCTAAAAAACATTTTAGTGCATTGAAAAACTCTATGCTTAAGGATAGAGTAGGAATGATTTATGGAATGAAAATTTTAAAATCTATGAATATAACATGAATCTTATTGAGAATGATTTGTTTTTATTTATCTTCTCTTTCATTTTTTTCTTAATAAAGTGGAGGAGTTCACAATAATCTTTTATCAACCTTAATGATATAGGTATAATTGCATCAAATAATATTAATATTATAATAAAATTCCTATTAATTAGAGGAAAATATATATTTATAATAGGTCATGTGAATAAAAACCATGAGGATTGGAAACCACCACATGTTAGGGAAACATTATTGATAATGATCACATTTATATGTTTGTTGACTTAAAATTCGTGTTAAAGGGTATTTATTTAATTTGGATGAATATTTTAAGGATGTGTCTATTTTCATAGAAGATGAAATAGTTTCAATTGGTTAGAAGGGGTACAGATTTGTAAATTCCTAACCACAAGATAAGTGATCGTTGAAACACATGTCATGTAGATTTTTTAGTATGACAATGATTTAATAGTTTAATTGAAATATCATACATGGAGTATATCATAGAATATAGGTTGGTGTCGAATACCCTCTCTATCTTGGTTATGTATGAGTAGCGATCTATTATGGAGATAAGATAACAATGATTAGGTAAAGAATATCTCTCAGGAGGATTTTACAATAAATCATATATGTGGTTTTCCTCTAGGTATGATCTATTATAACCTTGATATTTGAATTTGAGATGAATTTTTATTTATTTAAATTATATTCTTATGTTGCTGGGCCTTATATATAATAAATCATATATAGGAATGTTTGAATCTACATAAAAAACAAATCTGTCTCGGTCACTAATATTGTGAAGAATTCAATGGATATACAGAACAACACTCATTTGGATGAGGTGGTTATTGATAATGGATGTGAATTTTATCCTCATAATATAACCCCTTGTGATAAGGATTATCTTGTAGGAAAAAATGTTGGTGATAAGTTGGCTATGTATCAAAAAGCTAATAATATATAGGCTTCCCTTGTTGTAACTCTATAAACAGATTTAAGTATTGATAACTCAAAGGATGGGAATGATTTTTTTAATTAATGTGAATTATCTAGCCATAAACATGAGACTAAATTTTGTTTAAACAAAAAAATTAATATTATTTTTCAATGAGGGAAAATGTGTTCACCTAGATAGGATTATTGTAGAATAAACTGACACTAGATGTGCCTTCAATCACATAGATCAGAGCATAGAACCCCTCAAATCATCGAAGTGGCATATGCCACTAGATGAGGAGGGGAAACATGTTTTAGTTGAATTTATCCAATTCCTGATCATGATCCCAGGACTCATCAATATTGAAAAAATTTCCTAATTTTAGAATATAATTTATAAAAATTATGTCCATTACATCTCTTGTCAGATATTGGACACATATTATCTTTATAATAAGAAATGTTTATAGGTACCTTAAGAAGATCTTCTATCCATCAATTCATAGTGTCCACATCTATTATATTAAAAAAATGTTTCATATATAGAAATAATGGGTTCTAAAATATATCCATACATAACATACTATATCTCATTAATTATAATTATTAATTTTAGTCCAATTTACTTAATTTAATCCCTCTAGATATATGTTTATACCATGAAGGATAATATGTGATGATGAAATTTTGGGGTGTAACCAAAAGGGATCAGACACGAGAAGTTATCTTCTTAAAAAATCTCCTCAACCACATTGGATTATAAAATAAATCAACGCAAACCATCCTTTTTAGTTTCATCTCCTTTGAATAACGACTCACTATCTACAAACACAGATTAATTCCCTACAATAAATCATTTAAAAACATATAAAATAATCCTCTCAATAAATAAAAAATTTAAAACTAGAAAATAACACCATTAATAATCAATAAATAAAATAATATCATAAAACATCATTAGCTTCCACTTTTCATGATTTTAAAGAGTTAAATCTATTTTTTACTTATATATTTTTTCCTCCATCATCAATTCACTTGTAGCTTTATTATTTAACATTCATAAGATGATGGATGTTTTGAATTACATAAAAACATTCATTTACTACACATATTTTCATTACATGAGTGATATATGAAGAAAAAAACATAAAAACATAAAGATTATATGTGTTTAATTGAATAAAATATGAAAATGAAGCCCTAATATGGAATCTTGAATAATAAAACTTATATTCCTTAAATTTTAAAAAATTTCTATGGAAAATTTTGACAAAATCCTAGAAAAATATCTATATGTGCCTTAAAATGTTGAATGTGTTAACTATTATAACATTCATTCAGTTATTATTATTTCATTGTTTATATATTACCATAAAATAAGACAAATACATCCATTAGGGTATACCTATATATAGGAAAATCAAAAAATAAGAAAAAAAATCAAACCTACCTACCCACTCTTTTACCTCATGAAGTTATGAAATGTCACCAATCAACCAGACCGATATTCCACATATTTAAATAAAAGTGGGATAATTTAATCAATGATTCATAAATCTTTTTTCAAATAAAACATTTCAATGTACGGAAATAAAAATGCAAATTTCTCCAAATCAAAAAATATATTTAATGAAAAAAATAAATATCAACATAATTATCATTTTCATCTTGAAAACCCTGAATGTTTTTAACATAAAAATAATTTTACTTATTATCAAATAAGACACGACCAATAGACTCCACCTATAAAAAATACAATGTCAAAAATTACATTCCCTCAATAACGATGCGATAACCACCAGCATGATCAAGGTTAGGTGAAACATCCATAAATAGAGAAACGATTAAAAAAATTTCAAGAAAAATTAAACACACATGAATGAATACCAGGTCCATTATTGTAACTTATACTAAATTTGAAAAACGTGATATTTTTTCAACAACTTCATGAAGTTGTTTCTCAATATTACAAACTGTTTTCTAACATGTAATCATTCTAGTTTACTATTCCTATAATACACATCTCATTTCAGGAGAACATGGATACTTATCACCCAAACCAGATGTTTTTAAATAGCCATTTTTATCCTATCCTATAATTTTGTTTTTTAAATTCTATTTTTTAAATATTAGAGGTGTTTTATTGAATAGAAGATAACTCATTATCAATAGTTTTCAACAAAAAACATTAATCCGAGATAGAAAAAATCCATTATTGAATTAACAAAATATTTTTTATTGTGATTGAATAATACTAATATTACCCCAAAAAACATAGAATAACAATAATGTTTCCATCCTATTTTAGGTTTATTAGTTTTGAACTACCTTTAAATATTATTATCCCTTATACCTTATGTTTACAAAACAAAAAATATGTGATGAAATGAAATAAAATATATAATAAAATTTAAAATTATAAAATACAAGAGAAAAAATATATACCTTAATTTCATCATGTATACAAGAAATACCACTTTTCCTTGCATAATGTGGAATTTTAAAATGTTAATGATTTTCTATAACCCTATGGGTTCATTGCTATAAAAAATTTATTTTATATTTGGATTAAAAATATTGTTTATTATTAACTAGTAATTATTCATGATAGAGAATATATAATAGTAATTCAATAAGGGTTAAATGGGTAAATTAAGGAGAAAAACATTACTTATCCAATTAAAGATTCAAAAAACTCCACTAAATTCCATGATATGTATCCATGTTTTTTCCTTTCCTCAAAATCCTCATTATGTTCTCAATTATAAAAATGAGTTACATTTAACTCATATTTGTAGTTTCTTCATGCAGTACTAATTTTATCAATTCCCCAATGATATGTTTCATTCCTTTTTAATAAGTAATAATTCAATTTAAAAAAACTAATGAAATCATATTTGAAAATAATATATTAATAAAATAAATAAAATAATAATAATAACTAAATATATACTATAATTTCATCACACACATTGTCATATTTTATATCTACTAATATCCAATCACAAAAATATAAAGGGAATCACCTATGGAAATGATCCAAACAACGAATGAGGGAAGATATTTGTCATGGTGAATCACAAGTAGGTTGAAGAATGTTATTGACTTCTAAAAAAAGTCTCTAATTTTTCTAGGTATTTCTAACTCCGTGACCCTAATTCTTTCTCACATGCAATGCCTGAGATATTCTTATACTCATAGTGTCATGATAATGAACATTTCATTATTGAGCCAATTCCACTAGAATTTTTTTAGAATCAAAAATTAATGACTGAAACATGTATTCATTTTCATTATTTTGTTCTTGATGATATTTAAATCCCTCTAATAAAATGATAATATTAAAACATTTTGAAATATATAAAATTGGTATAAGAAAATTAATAATTTTTATAAAATGGAATACCACCTAGCAATAAAATATGTTTCATCACTTGGATGGACAACTATATAAAGAAAAGAATTGATTTTATAATTAACTTAGTAATTAAAAAATTAAGGGAATAAGATTCATTAACATATCCATTCTTGTATGTAGCAGAAACCACTTATTTATCAATATATCATCAAATGTATACATAAAAATTCTCATCTCATAAACTGTACTAAAAGAATATGAAAATACAATAAAATTTGACTAACAAAAACATTAAATAATAAAATAATAATATTATTAGAAAATTATAGGAAACATCTTGGTTGAATCATGGAATTTATATTCAACTATAAATAACTGTAGAATTTTTTTAGAGGTAATACAAGGGTTCTTTGTTGGAAATAAAGAATATTTCAATTGTTTTTTTATTTCACTCGTATTTTTTTCTAGAACGAGAGAAATAAAATTTATTAAAATAACCAAGAAACATTTGGCAATCAATAAATGATAGATTAATTAAAAATATTATAAGTGTAAATATGAATAAAATTAATTATATAATTTCATTAATTTGATCTCTTAAAAGAACTGTTTTCTTGATTGATTGGTTCTCAATAAATGTGTTGTCAAATATACAAATGAGGGAAAATAATTAAAATAATAGATAAGAATACAAAACAATCAAATATAAATTAATAATTGAAACTAAAATCATATATAAATATTTTAAATCAAAAACAAAATAAATTATGATGTTTTAATAGAAAATACAATATTTAAAACCATGAAACATGTCAATATAATTATCATAGTCAAAACCATAATATTTATACAATATAATTATCAAACCTTAATGTATTTATGAAATCATTCAATGAAATGTTGTGAAATATCATTAATTGAAACTACTTACTTATCATATACATCACAATTTCTAACATCGATATTAGTTTAGATGTTGTTTTGAAATCCCTACACTTCAGGTATGATTCCTTCCACCATTTCAAATAAATCTCTTAATAGTGTGATGGTCAAAACATGAATGCTTTTTTCATTATATTTGTTCAAATAATAAATTTTATGGATTAATATTAATTTATAAAGGGATCATATATATTAATAGTCCCTTTGTTGATGACAAGATTGAATATAAAGTTATCATCTTTAAATACTTCAATGGAATTAACCCAATCAAACCGAAATAAAATAACACTCTTCACCACTAGATAAACAAACTCAATAATTATTGTCAACACATAATATTATGATACATTTACTATCAATGTTGTTACACTCTCAATAAAATCACAATTTTTGAGTCATACTCCACTTATCAATAGATTTCGTATACCATCCATAATATTTTCAACTGACATTAGACAATATATTAATCAAATTTTTAGGAAACTAAATTAAATGTGTCAAATAAATTCCTACTTATTTTTCCTTAGGTATAAAAGTTCAAACGTAAATTATTAATGAAAAATAGGAATTTTATAAAACATATAAAAATTTATTTTCAATAAATGACATAAAATCCACATTATCAGCAGAACATTTATTAAACTAATTTTTATAGATTCCATTAATTATTTTTGATGTATATTGGTATTTTATGTGGAAAATTTCAAAGTTCTCACTAAAAAATAATAATTGGGATATAATTTTAAAAGTAATGAAAATATAACAAAATTTATGGCTATGTATCTTAATGTACATATAATTTAACCTCATCGTATTATTCTAAAATATAATTATGTAGTTTAAATAACAGTTAAAAGTTAGGTTGTATAAATTTACCATCATATATTTTAGGATGTTTTTGAGAGAATATGGATATCCATTTATGAGTTTCATAGCCTTCACCATCCCAAATTATTATTGTCTTAATATCATGAAATATATTTAACAAAATATTATACACTCTTTAACAATATATCATTCAAAATCTATCATTCTGGGTGAATTTTTTTATGAATACAAATTTATAATATTATAAAAAACATTAATCAATCATCGTAATCAATTTAATTAAACGCCTAAAAAATATATAAAATGAAAAAATATTTTTTATTCCCCTCAATGGAATGCATTAAATGAATTAAATAGCTAAAAAAATAGACTCATTTGATATATGAATTCGTATGTGTACCAAGACATTAAAAAAGAATGGTGGTGAGATGTTCTCCAAATGACAATGTATGGAATCACTATGATATTTTAACCTCTAAAAACATTTAGATGTTTCCACTTTTGAGCATAAAATCATAAAAATGTTACTCAGATAAATCATAAACCACTTAAATTATTATTTTTTATTTTACATAGTTCCCATGTTTACAAATACTTCATTAATTCTTGGTGTCCAATAATTTTGTTACCAAAACATTTTCATTGAATTATATTTCTCTTAATGTTTGATGTATATCGATTTTGAATTTTGATTGAGGCTAGTGAACTAATCACCCCAAATTTTTATTTTTCACTTAATGTAATGAATTTTGTATGTAGATGTGTTGAACCATGATACTCACATTGGTGAAGACCACATCTTACACTAAAATCAACCAAGTCAAGTTGAGATTTCAATGTATCATTAGATTTCCCCACAGTGGAAAAAATAGTGCTAATCAAATTTCAAAAGAATTTCTTTACACCATGAATAATATACAAATTGTGTTGTTGAAGAATATTCCCCTAGAATGGGAATTTAAATAGAACAATTTTCTTTTTCCAAGTAAAACTTATACCTCTATTTCATTTATTATGTCATTAAGACATGATATTTTTTCCCAAATTTGACATCTAACCATTCAATTGGTCTAAAAATTTTAATACATTATAATATTGAGGTGGTAAATTTTTTTTTATTTCACTTTTAATGCTTTTTTATTTAAAGGAATTTTTTTCTTTGATCGATGAACATCGATGACCCATGTGACCAATTTTCTTACTTTTTATCAGTTATAATGAACATGTTTCATCATTTCCCCAATGAAAATAATTTTTACCCTTGTTCTTCCTACAAATTAAATTAACAATCATGGGAATGCCAATAATTGTACACAAAAATTCATTATGTAATACAAATAACTCATTTTTATGCAACAAATGTTTCGATCCGGAAATTTCATAACACATTAAACTTTTCTATTAAAGGTTCTTAAAAATTCATCAATGTCATTTATATGTGAATTGAGGCCAGTTATTAATAATTAAATAAAAAATATGAAATATTAATACATATCCATGGAGTAAAATTATAAATCATTAAAACAATATTCCATATGGTATGTTTACAAGACATCATTACAAATGTATTAAACCCATAATATTCTAATATTTTCTGAAAATATCATGGATCAATTTCTAAATAAGGGTACTTATTATTAAAATACTTCCATGAATATGAAAATACAAGGTTCCTAAAAGTACCATATTATCTTTTTCATGCTCAATGTATGTCCTGATAGGGTCTATTTTAAATGAAATGAATAGACTTATAAGCATAAGTATCAAGGGGAAGTGAGAGAATCCTTTTTAGTACATTTTTTTCAATTTTATATTTTCATAATGCTTCCATCATCAGTAGTATTCCACCAATAAGTACAAATTTTTTTACAATTATCAAGGAAATGCTTTTTCTTCAAAAAATAACACAATTATTTTCTCATGCATCATTCTTATTATAAACAATAACATGATTCATGATAATCCATTTAACTTTCATGAATGAGTCTGATAATGTAGAATAATTGAGGAGAGATCTCTTAAATTGTTTTATAAGTGCATAAATTACAATTTTATTGATCCCATATAAACATTTCGGATGATATATTTCAACAATAAAATAATATTTTGTAAACTCTTCGAATAAGCTATATAAAGGTTTCCTAACATCGTTTCCAAATTTAAAAAACGTTTGCAACTAATTATAAAATCATGATTGGGTGTTTTATATTATTTCACCATCAAATGAACCCCCATTATATCATACATATCATATTTTGTATAAATACCATGTTCAATACTTATAATGTTATTATCACTATTGACCATCAACTCCCCTTGAAAATTCAAAATATGTTTTTTATAATCTGAATCCATTTAATTGATAATGAGATGATACTTCACAGAATCTTAATGAAAATAATGTGGATTATAAATTATTTGACATATACATGAAATCATTTCATCCCTTTCTAATTTTGTATAAGAACTATCAAGGAATAAATCTACAACACATAAATATTCTTGAGATGTTCTCCTTATGTTCACACAACTATTATCAATAAATATATTCATTATAGAACCTCCTCTTATATTTTTAAATTTACAAGAAATTAATCACAACAAACAAATAAGTATTAAGAAAATATTATTAAAATTTAATATATATTAAGGAAATTATTAACCTGTAAACATAAATAATAAACTGCAAATAATAAAAAATAATAATATAGTTTTTTTATATTGTCGAATTATATTTTTTTGGGAAATTGAGTAAGATAATTACTCAATTAAATTTAACTTTCCAGAAACAAATGCTGGGTTGAGAGAGGGTGGGGGTGGATAATATATAGTATCACTTAAAGAAATGAATTAGAGGAATTGAAATAAATCAAATTCCAAAAAAACACATAATGATGGGTAACAGTTATTGAGAAATAGAAAAAATAGAGTTGAGTGATTTCACATTAACTTATATGGTGAAGGTATTGATTGTAGAGTCAGATCATCTTCCATGAAGATTAGGAAAATTGGGCGATTTCTCATGCTTGTTGTGGATTTTGTGGGAGTATTGATGCGGCGAGGTTAATGTGGATGAGAACTCCCACCAAGAAGTTTTAGGAAATGGGAGATCTATCATGTGTGTGGGTGAATTGAAGCGGCATAGTGAATCCCAAGAAAGTGAGGGGGATTGAGGATACCTCATTAAAGCTATGATTGAAACTTGACTAGTTTAGGATGACATCTGGGGGTGGGATGAAACTATGTGTTAAGAAATAAATTGAATAAATAAAAATATCTATTTATATATTATATTTTAAATTTTAAATATTATCAATATATATATATATAGATATAGAAATTAATAATTTAATAAAATTAATTCAATATAATATATAAAAATATATTAAATAATAAAATTCATTATTTAAATACCCATTAGTTATAAATAAAATAATGTTGTTTATCTAATATAAAATTTTATAAAAATTAATATATTTGTTTTATAATTTAAAAATAAAATTTCAATATGTGAATATCAATTATTAATTACATATTTTTAATCATGATTATTAATATTTTATCTATTACTAGGTTTTTATATACTATGTTTATTAAATTCAAATATCATAGTGATTAATGGTTTTATAAAAAGTATTAAAATGACTATTAAATGATAAAAAATTTGGAAAATATAAGTTGTATGAGTGAGATGTTTTTAATAACACCTCTAAAAGAGAAAATTATGTTTTTCTATAAAAATTACATTTTATATGAAAAATTTTGTTTCTATTAATTGGTTATTATCAATAAATGGTTTATTATAATAGATTTTATTAAAGATAAAATATTTTTGGTAATAGTTTTTATTAATTAGATATTTAGTGGTTGATTGAAACATGTTTGTATTGATATTATAATTAAATAGATTTAACTTTTGGAAAAATGTTTCTTGGTGTTAAATGATCAATTATATGAGATATAAATTGGTACTATAATTATTGGTACTTAAAATCAATATGAATAAAACATAATATCATATATAATTGATCATTTTTTCAAATAGACATATGAACTATAAACTAATTTATATTGTTGTAGTCCTTTTTCTTCTTTTTTATTTTTTATTTCCCAGTTCTTCATTTCAGAAGGTTTTGGTTGTGGTTGTGATTATCCTTGATAGTATCTGGGTTACTAATTTATTAGGGGATGATGTGGTATAGGTTGGTGGAATCTTCTTCTGGGTTTTATTTGATTGATATCGACATATGTGAGTAATCGGATTTAGAAACTATTTTTATCTTTTGAGAAAATATGATTGACTAGATTACTATTATTCCTTCCATATATCTTCATTAATTGTTATTTTATAGCATTCTAGGTTTTACAATGTTTTGAGAAATAAAAATCATTTCAAAAAATATCTTAACGATGAATTAATTTAAGGAATATAATAACATGTTCCTGAGGTATTTAGATGGTGATGAAGTGTCACGACCCGTCCCCCGGGCTCGTGTCGTGACTACCCCAAGCCCGCCTTCCACAGGCCATGGGTTGGAAACTAGCACCAAAGGTGTAATTACCTAAAACGGGGAAGTCATTGCCTTTATAACTGTAAAAAAACACAACAGAGTACACAACCGATTACGAAGCACTACGTAAAACTATATAACAAAGAGTGATGAAAGTAAATGGGGTCAGAAATACAAGACCAACTATAATGTAAAAGGAACTGGAAATACATGTACAACCGAAGAAAAGAAAAATAGCTGCTGGGTCATCCTCTGGGATTTCTACGTGAAGGGTAGGTACAGTTAGGCTCATCAGCACT
Organism: Viscum album; assembly: GCA_963277665.1. Taxonomy (NCBI): domain Eukaryota; kingdom Viridiplantae; phylum Streptophyta; class Magnoliopsida; order Santalales; family Viscaceae; genus Viscum; species Viscum album. The sequence continues at coordinate 492,151,475 of OY728148.1, read as the reverse complement.
CCACGTATATCTGTCTCCTCCATGTAACGTCACGTCGTATGGTCCTCCTCCGGGTATCGTTCCGTCCTGGTACTCTCAGCCTCAGTCAGTGTTGTCCTTCATCTCCAACCAACACAATGTGGTGCAGGCATACCCCGTGTAGGGGTGAGTATAACGATACTCATTAGGGAACCCGAGACCCTCATGGTCTCACAAAATCCAACAAGGATAAATCACAATGTCTGAAATCAACATATAACCCTATCATAGGTATATGCCCATACGTATACCTCAGTTATCAAGTAATCCATCTCAATCATGAGGAAAACAAAAATGTTACTAACTCATTTCACACATGTATACAACTTATCAAGAGTGTCAGAGATGATAAGATATATCCACTAAATCCTATATTCTATAGAACCCACATAAGATCCAGGAACAGAAGTCAGAGCTGTCGAACCCACACAGGATCCAGGAACAGTAGTCAGAGCTGTCGAACCAAAACTTGATTCCGGAACAACGATTTTATCGAACCCACACAGGATCTAGGAAGAGAAGTTAGAACTATGGAACCCACATAGGCTCAAGGAACAGTAATCAGAACTGTCGAACCCACATAGGATCCAGGAACAAGTATTCTGTCGAACCCACATAGGATCCAAGAATAGATTTAGAACTGTCAAACCCAAAAAAGATCCAGGAATAGGAATATTTCATACCCACACAGGATCCAAGAACAACTATTCTATCCCACCCACACATGATCGAGGAATAGAAGTTAGAACTGTCGAACCCACACTGGATCCAAGATCAGTTATTCTGTCGAACCTACATAGGATGAAGGAACAGAAGTTAGAACTTTCGAACCCACACAGGATCCAAGAACAGTTATTCCATTGAACCAACATAGGATCTTGGAACAGAAGTTAGAACAGTCAAACCCACACAGGATCAAGGAACAGTAGTCAAAGAGCAGCCAGCCACAGGGTTTCCGCACAAGCATGTTTGATTCTGGGAGGGTCCTCTCCTAAATCCATGTTTTGATACATCAAAATCCATTAACTCCCATGAGTAAGTATCCCAAAGGTCTACCACATCATATGGGTCTCAACGAAATAGACATCGCATCAATCGGGTGCCTGGTCTGTGAGTTATTATCCTTTTAGTCTTAGGGGCCAAGTTGGATTTGTGCACGATCCAACCTGACCGTATCTCAACTCTACCCGGAATTATAGTGGGGTATACTCAATGAGACCGTCATGCTCCACATTCTCTAGCGCTACTTATGGTTCTTCAAATGGACGTCTGGTGCCAAAGATATGGACAAAAGAAAGTAAAGGGATGGTAGTGGGCCCAGGTTCTGTCCAACCCTGTTAGATCGCCTTGGCCCTTCTTAGTCTGGGCAGACCCGGTTCGGGTCGAGCCGGCATCACCCAAAGTGTATGGCCCCACCTAGTGGGCCACATAGGATGTGAGGAGCATGACGGCGCGGATCAGTATCAAGGGTGCGGACCAGCTACATGTCGGTGTAAGGGCGGTTCGGCCATAAGGCACCGCGAGGGGCGCAGAAGGCCAGATCGGCCAGGCATGTGTGGGGCATGGATCGGCAGGTTGGCCGAGATGGCTGAGGCCGGTACGGACAGTGGCGGCGCGGGGCGCACGGGCCAGTGCGGTTCCGCCCGGGCGCATGGGAGGAGTGGGCGGTTGGGAGCCCGACGGCGCGGCTAATGGTGTGTGGTCGGGGCGCTTGAGAGGTACAGGCGGTCGAGAGGCTGGGAGACCAGGAGTCGGGCGGCCCGGCCGGTGCGGTTCATCCGGGGCGCTCGGGAGGCATGGGTGGCCAGGGGGCAGGCGGCCGGGAGGCGCAGGGCGGGCGGGGCAGCTTGGAAGGCCATTGCGGCCGAGAGCCAGGCGACTCGAGGGACCTGGCGTTGGTGTGGGCCAGGGTGGCTTGACATGTTCATCTGGTGGACGACGCGACCAGGGAGGCTTGGCTAGAGGGCCGTAGTTGGCCCGAAGTGCAGTGCGGCCGGGGCTCGGTGCAGCTCGGGGTGGTTCGGCAGGCAGAGCCGGTTTGGCCGGGGCAGCAGAATGTCGTTGGGTGGCATGGTTCGCGGAGGCCGCGGGAAGCACATCCTTTTCCTGTCTCCTTCATCGCCTTCAACGCTGCTTCATCGTTATCTCACGATGTCTGAGAACATCACAAAATAGATTGACGGAGGGAGTCTTACCATGTTAGCGTGGCCTGAACCCTCCACGTTTAGGGTGATTGCAATCCGTTCTTTTGAACAAAGCACAAAAAATCACCCAAAAAATATAACATATTCCCATTCTTCGTCTCGAAAGAATAGTAGAACATGGAACTTAAATGAAACCAAACCCCAACCTTTGTTCATTAACGGGGTCATGGGAAATAAGATGGTGTTATCTTCATTTTTCGCGTCTGCTACACACTTAAAATCGAAGCACGTGCATCAGTTTTTTGACGATGATGTGGAAGGAAGATCAGTCAAAGACGTCCCACATTGAAGGGGGTTCCGAGGATGAAGTTGAAGATGTTACTCACCAGCATTATTCGTGGAGGAAGAGTTATTCATTGGAGAGCATAATCCTCCAAGTGTTGGGTGTCACGTCACATTACCAGTGCTTTGTCCCTTGATGAAGTCATCCCAAAATCCTCCTCCCAAGTTCCATATATATAGGAGAGGGGAGAGGTAGGTAACGATCATTGGAATTTATGACGGTTCATTTATTAGGATCCTTACTAAAATACAACAATACTATAACAAAAATTAAAAAGGAAAAAGGAAATTAATTTACATTGGTACAATGATGCAGTGTGTTGGAAAGATTAATGGTATAGGAGGTCAAGATGCTCTCCCTCATTAATTGTGGGAGTTGGGGGTTTCTCCCAATTAAAGGGGGGTTTCATTCTTGGTGGTCCCCACCACCATACCCTCTCAAGAGATGTTATGGTTCAGGTCGTCCCCACCATCATAACCTCCAATGGCAGGTTATGGTCTAGTGTTCCCCACTTCCAACTTCCTCCTGGAGGTTTAGTTCTTGTGGACCCCTCCAGAATTATCCACATAGAAGCTCAAAATAAAATAAAATGATGTTTAGTTTATTTTATTAATTCTGCGAAAAACCAAAAAACAAAATTTTACCCTCTACCAGCTTCTGTCGAGATAAAAGTTTCCTTAAGAAAATAATGGCACTGCGAGTTAAACGGTGCCCTAAGATATCAATTTTGAGCACCAGTTCAAATGTCACAAAACGCCGCTTGCGCGTCCACTGATCGTACCCGAAAAAAAGTTTGTAAAAATAATACCAGTCACCCTTGACTCGCACCGGTCGAGGTTAGGCTCTACCTAGGTGAAACACACCCCATAAAACCCAAAGGTACTCTCGTATTTTCAATATGAGTTACCGTTTAGATGTTATGAATTTTACAATAAAATAATTATCACTTAATTATTTTATTTGCGGCCAAAAACTAACTTTCTATGGCGGCCCACGCCGGCTAAAGTTTGTATCAGCTTAAAGGAATCATACCCTCACCAGTTCAGCCGTGTTCTTAAATTTTTAATCCAAGTTACCGTCTGTGAGTCATAATCATTTTAAAAATAAAATAATTTATTTAATTATTGTATTCACATTTATTCCATTTTTGGGGTTTCTCATAGTAAGCCAGTGCCGACTAATCTTAGGTCGCACCAAGGGTAAACTCGCCATCCTTAGCGCTAGGGTGCCCTAAAATTTTTTTCGCGAGTAACCCTTTAAGAGTCCTTCCACTTTTTCATGAAAACTGCTTATGAACGTTAACTTCATCATAACAAAACTTATATGGATCATTCTGAGCACTACGGGCCTTGGAGTCGTGCACTGTCTTGTTTCGCAGACATGTAAAAATCCCATTTACTTTAAAAAATTAAATTGAAATTCCGGGTCTTTACATTCTCCCCACCGTAGGGCTCTACGTCCCCGTAATCTAAAACTCAAACTAAGGGAACAAGTGGGGGTACTGAGCACACATCTAAGACTCCCGCTCCCATGTTCCCTCCATGAGGTTCTCGTGCTACAAATGAATGTGAACCAGAGGTATCGACCGTCCACATAATACCCTCTTTTGTCGATCCTAAATCTCCACTCGAACCTCCGTAAAATTCACCTCACAGTCAATGTCCATCTCTCTATTCTTGATTATGTGAGAACGGTCATGCACATATCTTCCCAGGTGGGATACGTGGAAGACGCCGTGCACTCAGTGAAACTGAGGTAGAATAGCTAAGAGGTAAGCCACCTTGCCAACTTTGCTGAGGACCTGAAAAGGTCCGATGAATCTTGGAGTTAACTTGCCGCCACGGGCAAATCTCCGTAGACCTTGTCGAGGATATAGCCGTAGAAATACGTGCTCTCCATCCTCAAACTCCAAAGGTCTCTATCTCCTGTCATAATATGACTTCTTCCTGCTCTATGCTATCTTCATCCACTCATGGATGATCTACACCTTATATGTGGTAGCCTGTTCCATCTCTGGTCACATTAGTGCTGACTCCCCAAGGTCACTCTAACACAAAGGTGATCGTCAAGGTCTGCTCTATAATTCCTCAAAAGGATTCATCCCAATGGTGGAGTGATAGCCGTTTTTGAATGAAAACTCCACTAAAGGTAAGTGGTCCTCCCAGATGTGACTGAAGTCGAGGACATAAACACGCATCATGTCTTCGAGGGTCTGAATGGTCTGCTCGGTCTGACCATCCGTCTGAGGATGGAAGGCGGTGCTCAGACGAAGCTGCTTCCCAAATTCCTCCTACAACCCCTACCCTAACCGGGAAGTGAAAAATAAGTAATGATCAGAAGCAATCATCGAAGGTACCCGGTGTAGTCACAGAATCTTCCACACATAGAGGCATACCACAATCTCTACAGGACTTTTCTCTCTGATTGGAATGAAGTGGGATGACTTGGTGAGTCAGTTGATGATCACCCAAATTGAGTCATGACATATGGATGTATGTGGAAGTCACGTCAAAAAGTACATGTATATCCCATTACACATCCACTCTAAGACCTATAAAGGCTGAACAAATCATGCGGGTACCTGATTCTCCACCTTCATTTGCTAACAAGTGAGGCATCCAGAGACAAACTCTGCAACTTCTATCTTCATTCTCGGTTACTACTGCTGTCGTCGGTGGTCTTGGTACATCTTCACCACTCTTGGATGCACCACTAGATGGGATGTGTGGAACTCCCTCAAAACATCCTCTTGAAGTGACACTGGAACCATAGTACGTCCTCTAAAGAAGATGACATGCTCCCCACCAACAAAAAATCAATTAGGTTCCTGTCCTGTGGATATCTGAGCACGTCATGTCTCGTAGGCAGCGTCCCCATGCTATGCCTTAATGACACACTGAATAAGTTGGTAAGTGACTGTAAGAGACTGAAGAAAATGTGCTCTTTCATTATCTACAAATGATATCTGCCAAGATACAAGCTGCTCTGTCACCTCACTCAGCAGATGCAGGCCAGACCTTCTGCTGAGTGCATTTTCTACCATGTTTCCCCTCCCCAGTAGTGTATACTATCTCAAAGTTAAATTCTACTTCCTTGAGGGTGAGTTTGGCTGACTCACGATTGATTTTTTGCACCCTCCTATGCATGAGTTTATCTTGTGCTTCATGGGTTTCATTTTACAAAGACTAATGAAAACCCCATCCCAATGTTTTAGATAATCCACAACCTCTTTGACTAATACAATCAATCTGAGTATGAATTGTGGATGCCCAGTCCATTCCCAAGCTAACATCATAAGGGCTCGACACTGCCACCAAGAGGTTCCAACTGAAACTCTCTCCTCAAGGGTCAGATTAGACCATCAGTGTAAGTGTGATTATTGAGTCTCCTCCAAAAGGTATCTCCAGACATGAGGGTCAAGTCAATGGTTTATCCAGAAACTCTAGGTCATGGACATGATTCGTGGAATGAATGAATGATTGGTACCTATGTGGATTAATACGATAGCTAGTAGTAGACACAGACTGTAACATGAATCATTCCTAGAGCCCTTGGGTCACACTTCATGACCACATGCAGCTACTCTCATCCCCTGTCCTCTATCTCCATGAGCCTGATGGGGTCCAAAAAAAAGGGTTGGATGTAACATGTCGAAAAGTATACCACCAGATGATATTCTCCTAGATCAACTTCCATGTTTGCTGCCATGAAGATTCAATTGTCCTTAACACATCCTCTTCCGGAATCATTTTACATGACCAAGACTCTGAGACTGGTGCTAGTTTCTTTCTTCTCCACTACTAATATTCACTGACTGTATCTGCTCAGCCGAAGAACATTCAACCACAAAGGTACTCTCTAGCACCCAAACATAGGTAGGAATTCATAAAGGAATAGTGCTGGCTCAGATGTCCTTAAGAAAATATTTCTCGGGAGTCCGAGCCCAAAAGAACTAATCGTATCGTATTCATCGATTACCAGGAATGGTCGGTATGTCTTGATGAATACCTAGCTTTTGACATGTCATCCTTCCAATGATGTAGATACTCTAGGGAACTCCCAACCACATCCTTAAGTCAGTAAACATTGTCCTATGAGCCAGGATTGACTCAAAACCTGATGGTATCTTGTGATGAGTCACGTCTAAGGCACTAAGCCTATATGTGTCCTCTACTGATACCGCCGGTTGTAACTACTGACCAACAGGCAGTGATTTACCTGACAGACTACCCAAAGGTAGTATATTGGGTAATGGTCCACGCACTGAAGCCTCATCACTATGTGGACCATCCACATGGTAACTCACTGAAAATGACTAGTATATAAAATCGCCATATGCTCTACTAGTGGATCAACTAGGCAGAAAACACTAGTAACTGCCTCCAGCCAGCCCTCAGATGCATGGGAAACTATCTCGCCTCAAAACCTCGAAGGCCTCTGCAGCTAGAACATGTGAAACACACTCAGTCGGCGTGTACTGTCCGCCATTGTGGCTGGTGATATCTACTTCCCAATGAGTGGCGGTGCTACTAGTACACCACCCAAAGGTGCCAACATAATAAGAGGTACCTACACCGAAGGCTCGTCGTTCGGTGGGCCATCATTGTGTACTCTCTCAGGAATCCTAGATGGGTATCTATGCTATGGTATCCAGATAAGAAACAGGTGCGCCATGGTCAATAAGTTATACTCATTGAGCTGACTTAAATAATTCACAGAGAACACTCATGCAATCTGTGTTTTCATGCACTAAGTCAGAAATCAGAAGTCAGGGTCCTGGTGTATGGATATGTCGGCCGCCGCACCAACACTAGACTACTGAAACTGAAAACCACACTTAGTACACTTAAAAATATTTCATCAAAGAAAAGATCAAAGTCCAAAGTTCTATAGTAGAACCGAATCCTATGATTCCAATTTATCACGACCCATTCTTTGGGCACGTGTCGTGACTACCCCAAGCCATCCTTCCATATGCCAGTGGTTGGAGACTAGCACCAAAGGCATAATTCCGTAAAACTGGGAAGGCATTACCTTTATAACAGAAAACAAACAAAATAGAGTACACAGATAGTTACGAATCACTAAGTGAAACTTTATAACAAAGTGTGTTAAATGTAAATATGGCTTGAAATACAAGACCAACTTTAATGTACAAGGAAATATAAATAAAAGTACAAACGAAGAAAAGAAAAATAGTTTTTGGGTCATCCTCTGGGATTCCTACCTGAAGGGTAGGTACAGTTAGCCTCCTCAGCCCTCCATGTCATTCTATCTCCTCCGTGTACCTTTACGCCGTATGGTCCTCCTCCGTGTACCATATAGTCCTAGTACTCTCATCCTCAGTCAGCGATGTTCGTCATATGTCACCAACACAATGAGGTGCGGTCATATCCCATGCTGGTGTGTGTATAACGATACTCATTAGGGACCTCGAGACCCTCACGGTCTCACAAAATCAAACAAGGAAAAACCACAAAATATGAAATCAACAGATAACCCGAATTTAGATATATACCCATTCATATTCCTATGTTATCAGGTAATCCATCTCAATCATGAGGAAAACAAAACATTTACTGACTCATATCACCTATGTATAAAACTTATGTAGAGTGTTAGAGATTTTTAGATATAGCCACTAAATCATCTATTCTGTCTAACCCACATAGGATCCAGGAATAGAAGTCAGAACTGTCGAACCCAGACAAGATCCAGGAACAGTAGTCAGAGCTATCGAACCCACACAGGATCCAGGAACATCTATTCTGTGAACCCCACATAGGATTTAGTAACATAAGATATAACTTTCTAACCCACATAGGATCAATGAATAGTATTCAGAACTATTGAACACACACATGATCAAGGAACAACTATTCTATCGAACCCCCACAGGATCCCGGAATAAAAGTTAGAACTGTCGAACCCCCATACAATCCAGGAACATTTAATCTGTCGAACCCACATAGGAAACCGGAAAAAAATATTCTATCGAACCCACACAGGATTCTATAAATAATGTTTGAACATTCAATGCCACACAAGATCTATGAATAATTATCATTTCGAACCCACACAGGATCCAGGAACATAAGTAAGAACTATCGAACCCACACCAGATCCAGGAACTACTATTCTATCGAACCCACATAGGATCCAGGACACAAGATAGAACTGTCGAAACCACACAGGATCTAGAAATAGTTATTTTGTCGAACCCACACAGGTTCCAGGAATAGATGATAGAACTATCAAACCCATACAGGATCTGGGAAGAGTAATCCGAGAGCATCCAAACACAAGGATTCCGTACAAGCAAGCTTGATTCAGGGAGGGTCCTCTCCTCAAACCAAGTATCGATAAATTAACTAATATGAAGTCCCACGAAGAAGTATTTAAAAGTTATGTCACATCATAGGGGTCTCAACGCAATAGACAGTGCATCAATCGGACGCACGGTCTGTGAGTTATTAGCCTTTTAGTCTTGGGGGCCCAGTTGGATTCGTGCATGATCCAACATGACCATATCTCAATTATACCCCAAACTCTAGTGGGGTATACTAAGAGGGAATATCACGCTCCATGTTTTCTGCCGCTGCTGGATGTTTGTCAAATGGATGTCCGGTCCTAAAGATATGGCTAAAAGAATGTAAAGGGTCGGTAGTGGGCCAGGGTCCGGTCTGACCCGGTCGAACCGACTTGGCACATCTTAGTATAGAAAGACCGAGTTCGGGTCAACCCGGCATGACCCGATGGGTAAGGCCCGACCCACTAGGCCCATCCCAGCAGGCCGCGAAGGCCACGAAGAGGGTGACGACGCAGACCGGTCACAAGGGCGCGAACCAGCCGCGGGTCGATGTAAGGGCAGTTTGGCCCAGAGGCACCATGAGGGGTGTAGAAGGCCAGCTCGGCCAGGAATGCGTGGGGCGTGACTCAGTAGCTCATGCCGGAGGACTCAGGCTGGTTTGGCCAGTAGAGGCGTGAGGCGTGCGAGCCAACACAGTTCCGCATGGGCGCACAAGAGTCGCTGGAGGCCGAGTGCCGGGAGGCTCGACCGGTGCGGTTCGGTCGGGGCGCACGGGAGGCGCAGGCGACCGAGAGGCCAAGTGGCTGGGAGCTGGATGACTCAACCGGCATGGTTCGGCCTGGGCGCACAGGAGGCGCGGGCAGCCAGGAGGGCATGCGATAGGGAGACGGGAGTCGCGTGGCGCGTGGGGCGGCTCGAAAGGCATGTGGCCGGGAGTCGAGTGGCTCGGGGGAGCTGTAGGCAGTGCAAGATGGGGGGGCTTGACTGGTTTTTCCGGTGGATGGAGCGGCCAGGGCGGCTCGGCAAGAGGGCCATGGTTTGGCCTAGAGTGTAGCGTGGTCGGGGCACGACACGGCTCGGGGTGGTTCGGCCGGTGGAGCCGGTTCAACCGGGGCATCGGAACGCCACAGGGGCGGCGTGGTTCATGGAGGCCAAGGGAAGCACAACCTTGGCATGTTGCCTTCATCTCCTTCAACGCTACTTTTTCTTTACGTCCCCATGGGGATGGAAATCACAAAAGTGATCGACTGAGGGAGTCGGTCCATGTTAGCTTGGCCCACACACTCCTCGTTTAGGGTGATAGAAATCGGTTATTAAGAACGAATCACAATAACTCACCTGAAATAGAAAACATATTCTCATTCTTCATTTCTAAATAAAGGTAGAACATGACACTTAAATGAAAACAAACCCCTACCTTTTTTTATTTACAGGGTCATGGGAAAGAAGACGATGTTGTCGTTGTTGGTTGCATCCACCAAACACTACCAATCCATGCTCGTGAATCAGTTTGTTGACAACTGCGAGGATGGAGTATCGGTCGAAGATGCCTCACGTCAAAGGGGTTCCAAGGATGAAGCCGAAGATGTTCCTCTCCAGCATTTTTTGTGGAGAAATCGTTCTTCATTGGAGAGTGAGATCCTCCACGTGTCGGGCGTCACGTCATTTTACCAGTGCTTCTTCCCTTGATGAAGCCATCCCAAATCCTTCTCCCAAACTCCATATATATATAGGATATGTGATAGGTAGGTTTTTATCATTGGAATTTATGATTGTTCATTTATTAAGAACATTCCTAAATTCCAACGATGTAGTTACATAAATTAAAGGGGGTAAAGGAAATTAATTTATGCTGGCACAACGATGCGGTGCATTGGGAAGATTAATGGCAGAGGAGGTCAAGAGGCTCTCCCTCATAAATTTTGGGAGTTGGGGGTTTCTCCCAATTAATGGGGGGGGGGTTATTCTGGGTTGTCCGCACCACCATTACCTCTCATGAGAGGTTATGGTTTAGGTGGTCCCCACCACCATATCCTCTAATGGGAGGTTAATGTCTGGTGGTCCTCCCATCCAACTTCCACCTAGAGGTTTATTTCCAGTGGACTCCACCCAAAATATACACATGAAAGATAATAATACAATAAAATGAAGATTATTTTATTTTATTAATACTGCAAAAGACCTAAAAACTATATTCAACCCTCAACCAACTGTCGTCGAGATGAAAGTATCCTTAAGCGAATATCGGTGCTACGAGTTCGACGGTGTGCTTAGATTTCAATTCCGAGAAATGGTTAAAAAGTTACAAAACACTGCTAGTGTGTTCACTGAACGTACCTGAAAAAAAGTTTGGAAAAATATTATCAGTTACCCACGACCCACACCGGTCGAGGTTAGGACCATCCAAGGTGAAACACACCCCAAAAAACCCAACTCTACACACCAATTTTCAATCCATGTTACCCTTTAGAAGTTATTAATTTTACATTTAAATTATTTTCACTTAATAATTTTATTTGTGGCCAAAAACTAATTTTCTCTGGTGGCCCGCACCGACCAAAGTTTGTATCTTCCTAAAGGAATAATACCCTCACAGTTTCAATGGTGGTCTCATATTTTTAATCTGAGTTACCTTTTGTGTGTTATAAGCATTTGAAAAAAAATGATTTAATTATTTTATTTACGATTATTTCATTTTTGTGTTTTCTCACATAAGGCCCACACCGACTAATCGTAAGTCACAACTAGGGTAAACCCGCCATCCTGAGCACAACGGTGCCTTCAGAGATTTGATTCGTGTCACTTTTTAAGAGTTAGTCCACTTTTTCAAGAAAGATGCTTATGCGAGTTTACATAATCTTAAAAAAACTTCGATAGATCATTCCAGGCACACCTAGCCTCAGAATCATGCACCGTCCAATTTCGTGGTCTTGTAAGACTTCCATTTATTTAAGAAAACATTACATGGAAATTAGGGGTCTTTACATGATGATTTTTTTCTAATTTTTTATTTTCTATTATATTTTACTCTGTATGGATCCTTATAATCTACTATTATCTACTATAATACTATACTATTTATTATTTATGATGAATTGTTTCAACATCATAATTTGATAATCATTTAAAGATTAAATCACAATTATTTATCAGAAATTTGAAATTTTTGTAATATTTTTTATGTTGGGTATAATTAATTAACTAGGAGAGAGAATTAATAATGAATTCTATATAATATTTACAGATGGGTTTTTTATGGTTCGAATCTATTTATTATTTCACTATTATTTTGATTATATGTTTGCATGATTTCCATTTATATTGTTAACCCAATGTTTGATATAATGATTATAATGTGAATAGATGATGAAAGTGTAAGTATGGATATGTATTAATAATCATGATGAATAAAAAACTTATGAAAAATTAGGTGATGGACGTTTTCTAGTTGACATTATTCTTGGGTACTGATGTGATGTTGTTTCGAATTCAATATAACTCTTGGTGGGGTGTAGTTATATTAATTATGTGTTGGGATTCTTTTTTATTACATAAAATTTGTTGGGATGAGTTATAAGAGGGTTTCTATGCTTATGTGAATATTACAATACTTCATTCCTTAGTAATTTGGTTCTATTAGTTGGTTGAGTATTATAGAGAACCTATAGGATGTTACCTTGTATTCTTTATAATATAACTACTGTCGTGGGATATGCATGACTTGGGGGGAGGGGGTTATGTGACTATTTTATTAAATGATAAGGGTCTGTGTTTGCTGTGTTTAGGTGTATTGGGTTTGAGTTATTGTAAAATGTATAAGTGTCGAGTGATAAATATTATTAAAACTATATAAATATTTTATTAATATTGTTTACCCCTTATTGTATTTTGTAATTGTTTTATTTTTTTTCAACTTACTTTTTTAAGATTTTCTGGTTAAATTGGTGAAAAATAACATAGTAGAAGGTTTTGAAGAACTATTTATTATGATGTTAATTGTATAATGTTTTTATGTTTCTAAAATTCTGTTAGGATTCAATCCATACAAATACATACATTGCTAATATTTTCTCAAATGTTCCAATCATCATTATAAATTCTGATCCTAGATTAAGAATAAAAAATTATAAAATATCTGTGGAGTCAAAGTAGAAGATCACGTATTTTATTGAAAAAACTACAAGAAACACAATTTTATTCAAATATCACGGGACAAATAGTCCTATAGAGAAATCTATAGATATAAGGTGATAATATGGGGATGTTTGGGAAGGAAATATAAGAGAACATTTTTATTTGATGAATGCTAACCAAACATAGATATCCAGACAGATAATTGATGACCTATATTTTCATGAGAGAATAGACATAGACAAGAATATATATTTTATAGAAATATAATTCCATGAAAATAATACTTGTGAATTTTTTCAAATATAATAAGTATAAAATTTATAATATAGAGTGAAGATTCTATTTTTGAAAAAAGGGAAATAATCATTAGAGTGATAATTTTAATAAAAGTTTATGTTTCTATTATATAGAGATGGACACTAGAAAATGATGATGCGTGTGACAATTTTTTTTAATTTTAAACAATGTAATCAACCATCATCAGTGGGTCATGATCAATGAATAGAGGGAGCTGAGTTTCTTGGACAGACAATTTTTATACTATTCAAATTGAAATGTTTTTTTATAATATGATTGAAGTTTAATTTTGAAAATTTATATAGATTATATCGTTAAATAAAGGAATGAAGATCAAGTCCATCCATCACAGATCTACCAGAAAAAAATTCTCCTTATGAAATTTTTTTGTGAAGGTAGTTTTTAGATGGAGTTTGAGATGAGAAAGAATGATTGGAATAATTCCATCAAGAAGAGTATGTCAGAAAAAAAAATTGAAAAAACATGACCATATTAATAATTCCTAAAAGATTATTGAACTAATATTCCACTAAATAGAGTTTTTAAAATATTTAAATAACTTTTTAATGACCCAAAGAATGAGGATTCTTTGTTGTGGTTTAATTTGTTTTCACATATAATTAAAAAAGGGTAGTTCATAGAAGTTATTTAACATCCATGAAAAAATAAATTTGATGATGTTCAAATTTGTAGAAGAAATCATAAATCTTAGACAATGTTAATGAATATTTTAGATGTGTTGAGAAGCATCAAAATAAATTATTTTGGTGAGATACTATATTTTTTGAAATTTACTGAGAGGAATAATGATATTGGATTCCAATATTTTCTACTTTGGGAGAACCTATGGAATTTGATGAAAGTAAGATATGAAAATTTACTATGTAAAATGTTCACCGATGAAAAAGATGAAATTATTTAGAATTTATGTAATTTAATGTTTTCAACTAAAATATTTTTTTGGTTTAATAATAGTACCATATAGAAGTTTCTATCATAGTATTACACATAGTTTTTTGGTTTAATATTCCAGACATAATGAAACTGACTGTGCTTCAATGTTGGGTTTGAGGAATTATAGTTTTCAATATTTTTATAGAATGCAGATAATAAAATGGTCTTTTAGTGAGGGACATGACAATCAGTAAAGTGTTATAATATGGAAATTTCTAGATAGTGAAATTGGGAAGTTTTTTTCCAAAAAAAACTATTGGGAATAGAATTGTCATTTAAAAAAATTCTTAGTTTTGTATGGAAAATTTTATATACTGATCGACGTTACTATAATCATTCATCTTAAAAGATAAAAGTACTCATGTAGGAGTTATCTCAATGTTTTATTTACCTTCTAAAATTAATTACTTTCCATGGATCTATATGTGTCACCATGACTAGGATTTGGGTTCTCACAATAATGCAGAACCTTGTAAATATTGCATGCCTTGTTCTATTTCTTATCAATTAATTCTAGTGTGTTTTTATAATATTTGATATTTATATAAATCTAAAATTTTTTAGGGTTTTTTTAGAAACTTTGGATGTTGTAAAAGTCACCACTGATTCAACCCCCTTCTTAGTCAGTCCAATGATCCTAAGGAAATTCACTTCGAATCAAATCCAATGTTCCCATATTTCATTTTTATAATAGAAAATATCAATGTAGTGAATAATTAAGTAAATCCTAACTTATAGAGAAGAAATTTTCATAGTTAGAATAATAGAATGATATCATTACTTTTGTGTCTTTTTCTAGAGGTTGTTGGGGAGACAACAATTGGGTTTCCACCTTTTGAGAAAAATGATCATATAAATTTTAATTAAAAAAATATATGTTTAACTAGATGGATAGAAATTATATTCATATGTCTTTATTAAAAAAAATTCATGATGGTGATGAGACTCAATATAATAAAATAACATCGGAAAAATCTTAAAAATATCTTCGAGGGAAACACCAAAATTAAGGAAGAAAAGTTACAAGTATGAAAAAACAAGATCAAATATATTGTAATGGGATTTTAAGAAACCGATGATGAATATTTACCAGTGGTAATGAAGTTGTTTGTAACATCATATTTTTCAAAGAATTCTTGGATGATTATACCACAATTTAGTTTATAATGAGAAAATTTCCTAAGACATTCAATTATAAAATTTCTACCTTAGAATATAAATATGATTAATCTATTAATGAATTAAGTAACATTATTTTTTCTTATATGATGATAAAATCAATATCATTAAAAATTATGAACAAGGATGAAATGGATTTAAAAGATTTCAAAAAGTTGAAGAGCCAATATACTATGATTTCTCTCGATAGTGATTTGGAAGATAAGGAAAAGGATTAATTGAAAAAAAAATCACGTCTGTTATCTCCAAAAATAACTGGAGATGTATAGAAAAAAATGAAGGAAAACACCCAAATAAATTTTTTAGAGAAGTGGTTTTCTATAATTTTATATGAATTATTATAACAAGAATTATAAAGTATATGAATATAATTCAGAAGAAAAATGTTAGGGGACAAAGATGATAAAAAATATAATGGAAAATAAGAAATCTTTAGCAGGTAAGAAAAAGTTCACTTAAAATAGAAGAAGTATGTTAATTAAGAATGTTAAATATGAATATACTAAAAATAATTCATAAATTATATTAAAATACATAAAATCATAGAACCATCTTTGAAAATGATGAAAAATGAATATTCCTCAAATATTGATGAAGAAGAAGTGGGTGAATAAAATAATAGAAAGTATCTGCTGAGATCAAAACTCTTTACTTATATTTATAAAAACAAAAAACGAAATAAAGTGATTACAATATTGGAGAATCAAATTGGAGAAAATATTGAAACAAGGAAAGAGGTAATTAAATACGAATATTATTATATAAAGAAGATCATAAACCTCAAATTGAGAGGTACTGAATAGTGAATAATGGTGGGAAATCACAATATTTTTATTCTAGAAAAGAAAAAAACAATTGAAAAATAGAATTTTTAGGAAAGACATTGTTATTGAAATAGCATTAAAAGCACGTATGTTGACGCTCCTTTCATCACAAAATCTAAAGATAGGAAAAGGGTATTATCTTAACTCAATGTGATTCAACCTTTGGAAAAATATCAAAAGTTGACAAAGGAAGGAATAAGAAGAATGTTGCACAAGGGTTGCGCAAGTTATACTATGGTCATGCATGTACACTTGCGCGCCGCAATGGTCACGCAAGTACACTTGCGTGCCCTAGGTGATACCCGCCTGGGGTCTTCTCTAGCCTATAAATAGACCCAATGGGCCCCCCATTTCAGAGAGGAATTTATCCAGAATCTCAGATTTGAGCACCCGGTGCCATAGTCTCTCTTCAAAGATTCCTAAACACTTCTATGGTAATTTTTTACATAGAACAGATGATCTAAAGAGGGGGAGGAAGGCCTAAGTGTTGAAACTCATCAACACTTGTGCGTCTGAGTGGCCATCCCTTAAGGGAAATGGCCACACTTGTGCGCTGCCTTACTCCTTCAATAGAACTTGCGCGCCACTCTTCTGGAAGAACCTCAAGAAGATTCTAAAGGCTTTAATGAAGAGTCTCTCATGTATTACCCTACTAGTTAACCATCATGCAAGTACCCATGTGTCATGCAGGTATACCTGTATGACCAGGACTTGCGCGCCCACGCAGTACCTGCGCCACTGCCTGGACTTGCGCACCCCTACCTTTTTGGGTGACCTTCTTGCCAATTTCACCCCTCTTAAGCCATTACACCTCTCTTATTCAATATTAAATATTCAAGACACTCTTCAAAGCAATTTATGTCATGATTTCCTGAATTGGCTTCCTTATGTGAAAGGAATTATGTGGAATATCTCTCAAAACCTAGTGATTTACACATCTTTATGTCACTAAAGATTGAGATTTCCTTCATTCAACCTCATCCTTTATGACAAGAGAACTCATTAACCTGGGCCTCCTTTTCAGGAATAATCCCCAGTCATAATCATTAACATGGGCCTCCTCTTTAAAAGTCATCCCCAGTCATAATTTCCAATTATGGGAATCCTCCTTAGGAGTAAGCCCCAAGTCCTCATTAATTTGGGCATCCTCCTAAGAAGTAATCCCAAACCATAATTCTCATAACCTGGGCATCCTTTTCAGGAGTAAGCCTCAGTCCCCTAATTTGGGAATCCTCCTCAAGAGTAAGATCCAACCATAATTCTATTAACCTGGGCCTCCATTTCATGAATAAGCCACAGTCGTAATCATTAACTTGGGAGTCTTTTTCAAGAATAAGCCCCAGTCATAATCATTAACCTGGGCCTCCTTTTTAGGAGAAAGCCCTAGTCATAATCATTAACCTGGGCCTCCTTTTTAGGAATAAGTCACAGCCATAAATATGGGCATCCTCTTCAGGAGTAAGCCCCAAGTCCCTTAATTTTTCAAGTCTCTTAACCTGAGCCTCATTTTCAGGAGTAAGACCCAGTCTTAATTCTTCTTAACCAGTCCTAATTTACCTTTTTTCTGGGATTCCTTCTCCGGAGAAAAAACCCAATCATAAGTCCTCTCCTAATTTGGGGCTCCTTTTCAAGAGTAAGCCCCAGGATAGAGTAATCATATCTCCATAGAGCACATATACCTTTCTGGACCATGTTCTTGGATTTCTTCCCTGAAGTATATCCTAATCTTCATTTATCTGGTCAGTCATACATACATAACTCCCACATTACTTCTTATGCTTTCATCTTTCATGGCATAATTATCTGATTTTTACCAATACCTCTTGTTTCTCACACCGAGCATGACTCACGCCAGCATAGAGTGTAAAAGAAATTAAGACATCCATCTTTGAGCCATCAATCATAAAACTCATACTCCCTTACTCGAACTACGTGGGTTCTGATTCCTTTTCTAAACAAAGGATACGTAGGTAGCCCATCTGCGGGTTCGATCCCAACTCTGAAATAATTCATGTCCTTCTGAATGACAATAAACTTCATGTTCCCAACTGAGTGCCTTTAAAACCATTATGGTCATTATAATTACTAAGATACTTTTACGTATCAAAGGATACCATTGACTAAGAATATCTGACAAATACAGATGATTATCTATCAATGAAGAACCTAGAATACATATAAAAGATTCTCTAAATTTCCTACATATCGATCCTTGATTGTCAGATCTAAAGGAAAGATCATTTTATACTTGGTAATGTAATAAGGATTCAAGAACATAACTTAAATTTATAAAGAGAATCCCGGAGTATACAATAATTCCCCTAAAAAAGGTGTGATGAGTCCGACCTCCCATCCTCTCGACCAATACAAATTCCTATGCCTCATCAGTCCACAACTAATGAGCAACTACCTTTGGAAAGTAGTTCCAAGTGGATTTGGAATCATTGGTTGTTTCCGGTTCAACGAAAAAACCCATTAGAAACTGATTGGAATGTTTGAACCTTAAATCATGGAGTTCATCCCCAAATTCCGAGGGAAACAAAAAATGGTGAACCCGACGTGAATCCTTAACAAAGATAAAATGATGTCTTACCTATTTGTTAGGCCTCTATTTAAAACTCAATGAGAGGGCCAACAAAAAACAATCATTGACATATGTGCTTATCCAAAAGATTTAGCGGATGAATTTATCTTGATTACGTCTGTTATATCAAACATGCACTCTTTTCCAAGATCATCTGCATTTCCTGAATGGTTTCTCTCATGTTCACACCTGTGAATACCGCTGCTGCAAATGCCACTACTGCTACTCCTGTTGGATCGTCGTCCGCTCTGAGGATGACATCACGTACTCAACATCTTTAATGTTGGGTATCAAACGCGATAGATAAGGTGTACCGTCAACACGGTACCATCCCATCTCCATAGGCTGACCGACAAGCCCTCCAGGTGAACAACTCACACCTGTCGTCTGGACAACGATGCCCAGTGGTCAAGATGCAGGCGGTGGTGACTACCATCTCCAACCATTTCGGGTCGTTATCCCCATAACACAATCACCATTCGCTCCCTTATTCTGGGTAGGGGAATGAGCAGGTCGCTCATGACCTTAATAAAAGAAGACATGACTCCTTCCCGAGGGCTCCCACCAACAATCGCCACCAGACTCGTGCGGCAGTGCGCCCTCAACCTGATGAGGGTACTGACTCTAGGAGTTCGGCTCAGGTTCCTCAAACCAGAGTAGGAAAGATGAATCACTAGAGGCGAAATCCGGTTAACAGTGAGTAGGATCTCATCTCTGCCAACTCCGGAGAAGTCCACCAACCTAACTTGGTGGAAAGCAAGGAGCGGGCACACACACCTGCCCATTTTAATTCCGCTATCCAACAGACTCTTCTGGCAACATCACGCCAATCCCTTCAGGCCATTCCAGTGGAGTATTATAGACAGGAACATACACCTGTTTGTACGCCATCAGTTAGTCAGTAGGCTCGTCTGACTACATATGATGGATCTTGTCAACCATGTTCTACGAAGTCCAATTAGTATGCACATACACCTGCCAGTATTGATCAAGCCTACAAAACAGTCTCACTTGGTAGCATTCGGAGAAGTCATTCGGAAAGCTTCGGCGACAAACAGGAGGCAGGATCAACTCTCTGCCACTACACTTGAGTACTATCAAGATTTACTAAAAGGAAAAGGAGGACATGAGCATGCACACACACCTACTCCAAGCATGGAATGGACATATATCCCCGTTCCAGCAGCTGATGTCACCATGCATATTTTATCAATGGTGAAAGAGCATAATCAAATCCCTGCTCATATTCTGGATGCTTTCCAGGATATTATAACAGCTTTAGAGGCATCTCAGGGAAAGACAAATAAATCTATCCCTACCAGTGGAGTGACACATCAACAGTTCACTTTGGAACAGACACACACATCTGTTCCAGTCCAAGATGGTTGTGGGGCATACTTCCCCATATCATACGGACAACCAAGTCCGACACATACACTTGATTCGTGTGGAGGTCGTCAGCATAACCTGACCATATCTCCTTATCGGGAACATACTTCTGCTCCGAGAAGCCACATCCATCAACAAATGGTATCCAAAAAGAGTAAGAAGGCGTCTAAGAAAAAAACCCTCCCAGCACAGTCAGGAGATCAAGAGCCAATCTGAAACAAGAACATTCTCGATGGTGGAGTTCTTGATTCCCTCAGACAGTTATCTATTGGAATTCAAGATTATACTCCCTCATTTCTCAATAGTGGGAACATTAATTCCTAAGGTCTTCAATAGGCACTTCTTCATGAAGGCTTTCTTCCTGAAAATTAAATCGATCTCGAAGTTTCATCTTCAGATGGGAGCCATAGGAACCCTTTGTGTTGTGAGATGTCCAAGGACCTAGAGATCTCATCTTTTGCTGTAATCTATTATTGTGGTCCTCCCCATAATGATGAATTTCATTGTGAAATTCCTCTCTGTAGTAGTGATGCACATTGCCCGGAAAATGCTCTAGTGGACAATGTAGTGCCGAGAAACCCTCTTACCTTGAGGAACATGAAAATGAAAAACCAGTCATGTCTGATGTTTCATCGCTGGCAGGTGAAATAATTTCTCAATCGGAAGATAGCCCAGGGTGTAGGTCATTCTCCGAACCACCCCTAATTCATGCATCTTCTAGTTTATTCAACGATTTCTCTAACAATCTTGTTAAATCCAATGAAAAAACAAGGAAGCACCAGCTCTGGTAAAAACAGGAAGATGAATCTTCATCAAATGATAAAGAGGAAATAATGAACATGAGAAAACAACTGGCGAAAGGCGAAGTGCTAGTAATGTTTTGGCCTCTGGATGACTCTCAGTATGACATTCCAGAAATGTTGACGGAAGATGGAATTCATGATATTCAACTCAACATATGGAAAACTATTTTTCAGTTTAAAAATAATGTATTATATTATGATGAATATCAAAATCATCTTAAGATAATAGAAGGGCTACAACGTCAGATTGATTTGGCATCTCTATCAGTATCTTGATATCCGATGGCTGAAAAGCAGAAGATAGCCCTTCAACATTCATTCCTTGGCGCAAAAAGAAGATTGCATCAGTTAATTGATAATTCCCATTATTGTATTCGTGTCAGAGGATGGGGTGTTCATGGAGCACTTCATTTCACGGTGCTATCTAGTCAGCAAAGCCCACCGAAATGGTCTCATTCAATGTTATTGCCCATGGCCGGCCACAGTCAATGGGATTTGTTTGTAATCAAAAGCTTTCCCAAGAACAGACCTCAACTAGTTCCTCTCAAAATCAAGAATACAGAGAACAAGTTATTGATTTACTCCTGCATCAAGAAAACAAGAATATTGAGCAGGCCTCTCGTATGGAGCAAGCACATCATCAAGTGACAGAACTGTTGGAAATTATCCAACGGTCATTTGAACGAGGTGATAAAAGTGGATATAGATTAATGCAACCAGCTAATTTCTAGACTAAGGTTCACAAGATTAGGAGATATTTTAAGAAAGTCTCAGACATAGCATGTCAAGAGCCACCCCATCTTGCCAGACTGGGGAATCTTTTAAATCAACCCTCAGAATCAAAAAATAGGATTCAAGGAGTTGAGTGGGAATAGCAGGAACAACCCTAGTCTACCGGACTGGGGACTTTTTCAAATCATCAATCCCCTGCTCAAATAAAGTCGGACTTTTCTCTATTGGGAAAGAAGACTCAAGAGGAAAGAAAGGCCAAATTATCTGGAGATTCCCTCCAAATTACAGTTCGTCAAGAATATCCTGAGGGATCGAATCAACAAAAGGAAATCTCTCATCAAAGATATTGAAGAAGACAATATCAAAGAAATGCTGATAGAAGGGATGCGATGCGTTATGCATCAATCATTGTCATCAATGCCGTTGTTGCCGATCCACCAGATGAGGCTCACTCAGGGGACTCAGATGAAGAGGATCCTGTTGAAGAAGATGTACGCACCGACACAAATGAAGAAGGTGTGCATACATGAAATAAAAGGGTTACTCAGAACCTTGGTAATCCTTCATGTAACCCACTTCCCCCTCTCCGAAATGGATCCAACAAAGGTAGGGGAAAGAATCAGGTCACATATCTTTCCTCTGGGGAAGGCCAATCGCTATTAATAGAGAAAAGGTTTGCACAACAGAAGAAAGAAATGAAGGAATTAAGGAGGTTGAATACAGAACTACTTCCAGGTAGTCTTTTCTTAAGCGTGCTAGAGTCAGTCAGCCAAGGGAATTTGTTGCAGCTACTGATATAGGTCACGAATATCCTCCCCTATCAGTACACCCTCAAAGGTCTAAACCTACGGGTCAAGTGAAACAACAGGTGGTCGTGCTACCATCAGTTTTAGCACCAACAACCACATTTGTCGAAGCTCCAGGCATTGCACCTAACCAAGTCCAAGTTCAACCGGATGTTTCTCAAAAGTTAATAACTACCATTGAGTCATTAACAGCTCGGTTAGAAACTATGGAAGTGAAGTGAGCGCAGGTTCAACATGAAAAGAAAGCTTACCCTAAATGGGTAGATTCAATCTCTCCCCCATCAAATTTTGGGAACCCTATATTCCCTATTTTCAATGGATCAGGCAATCCTGAACAGCATTTGATGTATTACGTGTCTTGTGGCGATCCTATGATGGGACTCCAGAGCAACAATAAGTAGTGAAACTCAGATTCATCGTGTGAACCTTTCAAGGACCAGCTTTTGTCTGGTATACAAGCTTGAAATCCCAGTCAATTACCAGATGGGAAGATCTCCATCAATGATTTCTTCTTCAATTCAGCCCAACATTGCCAGAGACAACAGTTTTTTATCTTACAAACTATAAGAAAAGGGAGAATGAAAGAGTCTCTGATTTCAATGCTCACTGAAAGGGGTTAACATATTCCCTGATCCTAGCACTCCCTCAAGAGGAACCGTTTCCAATCTGTGTGGAAAATCTTCGTGACGAATTACACATGCCGTTGATTTCTGTGAAATACACAGGAGGGTTTCAAGACCTTACATCAATCTCTCAACAGATTGAATATTCCCTTATACAGGCTAAGGCTAAATCTCGTGTAATTCCATCAGCTCCAGGAAGGATAATGGGTAAAGCAGAAACTGCTACAGTTATGCTTAAACAAGCACCTATACCTGTTTCTACATCAAAACCATCATCTTCTCGAAAGGCTCCACCTCTTGAGAGCCAACAAAAAAGGCCATTTCATCCATATGATAAAAGATATCAAAGACGAAAACAATTTTTGGATTTGAAGAGAAAAACATACTCTTTCCGAAATGAACACATTCCCTGTTACTTCATTTCGGCTCTGGAAAATAATCTGGTTCAATTGCACAGGCCTAAGAAGCCAAAAAAGGAAGGAGATAAAGATCATCCCAATTATTTCCCTTTTCATCAAATGTTGTGGAATCCCATCTAGTAGTGTTTTGTCTTCAAAGACCTCCTCCCAAATATGGTCAACTCGGGACAAGTCAAACTAAATGGTTTTTCAGCTCAGGTAGCATGTGTTACAACTACAGTTCCAGAGGAGGAAGGCGAATGGCAAGAAGTCAAAAGCAAAAATGCACAGAAGTATGATGATTTGATGGTCAAGATGAAAATCAATCGAACTCATGCTATTTTGTGAACACAAGTAAAGAAATCGATTGTGTTTGCTACCATGAATGTTGCGGCAAAACCCTCTTCGTCAGAGGGAAAGTCCTCAATGAAACAACATGATTCAAAGAAAGAAAAAGAATCAGAAAGAAGATGAGTATGTATAAAAGCCTAAGTTTTATTTTACTCTGGCATACTTCATTCCATCTAATTCAAATCCATGGGAACCACCCCATTAAATGGCACAGCCTAAACAGACTAATCAGGAATATTCTTCATCAGAAGAAGAGTTAATCTTCGGTTCTGTTAATATGATTCAATTAATGGATCTATATGCCAGTAGCAGTTTTGATTTCGATGAGCCTGAATTCCCTGTATCAAACAGGGGAATCAGAGTAAGTTCCAGAGGCTCAGAATACAGGGGAAGACGTGGATCATTCAGAAGCCACTATTCCAATTCTTCCCATGCTAGAACAGTGTACGAAGTAGAAACTTGTGGTAGAGCCCTTCAGTGAGCTCAGAAAGAATAAGAAAGTTCTTCTACCAATAGGAAATTCAGTCCTGGAAAAATTATTATGGAAGATTGGTTAAAGGTTTCACCTTCTTACTCTTAGCAAGTAAATGGATATAATCGGTCTAATCTTCCAAAACCAGGAATATTGCCAACTCCTATCCCAATAAAAGATGCATCAACTTCCAAAGCATCTGCTTCCAAGGTACCTTCTAAACCACATATTCATGTTGGGAAACGTAGACCTCTGGATCAAAAGTATGATGTATTGAAACACATGGCCCATGTACCATCCATTTTATCAATTCTGGATGTTGTGAATCTATCAAAAGATCATCGGGAAGCACTCATCGAGGCTTTGTCGAGTCATCGGGAGTTTGAAACTGAAATTGCTATAGCTGAAGTCTATCACATAGAAAATAATCCTACATAATTCCATGCAATAATATCTTTTACTGATGAATATGAAGATGATGTTTTGCATGGGCGTATTAGACCTTTGTACTTATCTGGCAAGGTCAATGGCATAGACGTCCGAAGATCTTTCATTGACAATGGTTCGGGAGTCAACCTCATGCCCATTCATACACTTCGTCGATTGGGCCTCATGGAATCTAATTTATCTCCTTCTACCATGATTTTACATGGATATGATAAAAATGATCATGAACCACTGGGCGAAGTTACACTCAGAACTTAGTTTGGAGATCTTGTATCCAATTCGTATTTCATGGTTTATTATCAAGACTTAGCTTTCAACATCTACCTTGGAAGACCCTGGCTACATCAACATGCGGCTATCCCATCATCATACCATCAATGTCTCAAATATTCATTCTATGGTCATGTTGGGACATTTTATGGTGATAAGGCCCCGTTCAGGACCTGTGAGTATCAATACTTTGAGGCGAAATTCTATCACATGAAGGGAAGGGAGAAATCCAGAATAAAGGAGATTACTAAAGTTAATGCTCCATATGTCTTGGAGAAAATTCCAGTAAATCCATTTACACAAGTGAGTACAGATTATGTGTTTCCTATCAGAAAAATTTACAAGATATACCCAAATCAAAATACTCTTATGGAAAGATCCCTAATGTCAATTTTGGCAATCGAGCCAGACAACATAGGAGAAATTGGTAACCCACCATGTAGTGATGAAAGCACAAATGGTGACATATTCATTTCATCTGTTGACATCCAACAAGTCTATACATAGAAAATTTGGCCAGAAGAAGTTATAGAAACATCGGAGGTGAACAATGATATCAATTCTCAATCCATCATCTCGTCTTTATTACCCAAAGAAGACCCCTCATAATCAATCGGGTCAGAAATGAAAGCTTCTTCTTCAAGATGTGCAAATTTTGACATCTCTTCTGATCATGAAAATTACGCTTTATCATGTACTATGCAAGTAGAAACGGAATAAATAACACATGATGATTAAGAAAAGGAAGCTCTCAGAGATGCTCCTCCAGCATTTGGAGAGGGTATCTCTACCACTATAGATGAACTCAGAGAAATAAATCTAGGTACAAAAGAAGATCAACGCCACACTTTAATCAGTGTGGCCATGACTCTTGAGGTGAAAGAGATATATATTTCTTTCTTATAGAGAAATAGAGATATATTTTCTTTTAACTATACAGAAATGCCTGGGCTTGATCCTGATGTTTCTACTCATCATTTGGGTTTACTAGAAGAAAATCGAGAATTTAAGCAATCCGCGAGAAGAAAACACCCAACCTATGATTCCAAAATTGAAGCTGAAGTGGATAAGCTTATCAAAGCTAACATCATCATAGAATTTCAGTATCCCAATTGGCTGGCTTATATTGTCCCTGTAAAGAAGAAGAACAGACAAATTAGAGTTTGCATCAATTTTAGAGATCTTAATCGGCATTGTCCTAAGGATGATTTCTCAGTTCCGATTACAGAACTTTTAATTGATGCAACAGCTATCTATAAAGTTCTTTCCTTCATGGATGGATATTCCGGATATAATCAGATCCGAATGGCCCCATAATATGAGGAATCAACGGCCTTCAGAGCCCCTCAGGGTGTGTTTTTCTACCGGGTAATGCCCTTTGGCTTAATAAATGCTGGTGCAACATATCAGCGTGCCATGAATCGTATCTTCAAACCCTTCTTAGGGATGATTGTTGAATGATATGTAGACTATTTGGTGGTTAAATCCAAATAACGTTCTAATCACTTGGCTGATTTGGAAGTCATATTCCTCAAACTTCGACAGCATAATTTTAAGATGAACCCCTTAAAATGTGCTTTTGGGGTAACCTAAGGAAAATTTCTCATCTTTGTTATACGCCATCGTGGTATTGAAGTCGATCCTGAGAAGACCATGTAAATCCTAGGTATGTCACCTCCTCAAAATTTTAATGAATTAAGAGGACTTCATGGACACTTAGCCTATATTCGGCGTTTCATCGCCAATTTGGCAGGCAAAAGTTTACCCTTCACCAAATTGATGAAGAAGGGAGTCACATACTAGTGGATTGAAGAATGTCAAGAAGCATTCGATATTCTCAAGAAATACCTCTTTATTCCACTGGTACTCATGCCACCTGTTGAAGGAAGACCACTTATCCTCTACGTTACAGCTCTAGAGTGATCATTGGGTTCCTTTCTTGCTCAAAAGATTGATGATGGGAATGAAAACAGCCTCTACTATCTTAGTTGAACTATTATTGAAGAAGAAACCTGGTATTCAAGTATTGAGAAATGATGCCTGGCATTAATCTTTGCAGTTCAGAAGTTGAGACACTTCCTGCAACATCACGAGGTCCAATTGGTATCTCGAAATAACCCGCTCAAATTCATCCATAGTCGTCCAATGCTTAAAGGATGTCTGGCAAGGTGGGCTGTTATTTTACAGCAATTAGACATTCAGTATGTGCCTCAAATGTCGATAAAGGGCCAAGATCTGGCTGATTTCCTGGTTGAACACGCTTCAGTAGAAGACAAATCTTCAGATATTGAATTCCCTGATGAGGAAGTATTCTCTATTCAAGAAAATCCTCAAGCATGGGAAATGTATTTTGATGGTGCTTCCAGAAGTCCAATAGAGAGGAAAATGGAAAATCATAAATTCAACAATGTTCGCTTCGGAATTGTGCTCATTTCTCCAAAAAGGCAGTTTTTCCTTTTTCATTCTTATTGTGGGATGGTGGTACCAATAATGAAGCAGAATACCGAGCTCTCATTGCAGGTTTGGAATTAGCGCTTCAAGCACAAGTTAATCACTTAAAGGTGAAAGATGATTCAGACCTTGTAATCAAACAAGTCAATGGGGATTATGCCATCCAAAAAAGAAGAACTAATCCCTTTGTATGATTATGTCAGAGAGTTAATGGCGGAATTCCCTTCGGAACTAACATTTTCTTATATCCCATGATCACAAAATGCTCAAGCTGATGCACTGGCTAATATAGCCACAGCTCTGGCAGATCCAAATCGGGACGAGACAACCATCAGTATTTCCCACGGTTGTGCAATTTCACCTTATGTTAGAATCAGAATAGAGGAAATTAATGAAATTAGTCCCATTCCTGAACCGTATGATCATACTACAGGATGGATGTCACCTATCAGGGAATACCTTCAAAATGGAACATTTCAACCTGATAGAGCTGAGAAAGAACAAATCTGGAAACATGTGGTCAATTTTCCTATTTATGATAGCCCAGATCACCTAGATAAAATTCTCTACAAACATGGTTTTGATGGAGTTCTCTTCAGATGAATTGATGGTGAAGAGACAATGGATGTCATGAAAGAAGTGCATGCATCAGTCTGTAGTACCCACCAGTCTGGACATAGACTGTCTGATCAGATTCGATGGCTTGGATACTTTTGGCCTTCAATGATAAAATATAGTGTTGGTTTCACAAAGAAGTGTCATTCATTCCAAGTACATGCCAAGTTCATTCATAAAAAATTAGAGTTTCTTCATACAACTAAATACTCATGGCCATTTTCCACATAGGGAATGGATGTGGTGGGACCTTACCATTCAGCTACGTCCAAGCAGTTTAAGTACATTCTTATTGATACTGATATCTTTTCCAAATGGGAAGAGGAAATACCTCTCAAGGATGTCAGTTCTAAATGCATTGTTAGCTTCATCAAGTCTAACATCATTACCAGATTTTATGTCCCTCATACCATATTGACGGACAATGGCACCAACTTTTCTTCATCCGAGGTGAAGAAGTTGTATCAAGAATACAACATGAAATCAAACCATTCATCTCAGTATCATGCAGTGGCCAATAGCCAGATAGAAGATTTCAACAAGACTGTCAAATATACTACAAAAGATGGTGGATAAAGATAAGAAATCATGTCCTGATAAAATCTTTCATGCTTTATGGACTTATCAGACTACCACCTGCACTGCAATCGGTCAACTCCATATTCATTGGTATATGGAATGGAAGCAGTCTTTCCCGTTGAAATTAAACTACCCTCGCTCATAATTTCCATTGGTGCTCAATCATCTACAGATGAACAATCTCAAAAGCGATTGAATGAATTAGAACAGTTAGATGATAAATGATTTTGCACTTTTCACCACATGGAAGTCTATCAGAATCGAATAGCATGAGCTTTTAACAAAAAAAGTTCATCTATGTTCATTCACTCAGGGAGAATTGGTATTAGTTCTCAGAACTCCAATGATACCAGGAAAGAAACCTCTCAAGCTTGAGCCAAAATGGGAAGGGCCTTAATCAATACATAGGGTCTACTCTAATGGAGCTTATTCATTAATCTAGATGGATGGAGAACTCATCACTACTCCAACCAATGCCATATTTTTGAAGATGTATATTGTATAAACACAAAATATATCATCAACGGTCCATTATGACCTTAAACTGCAACCCGGTCCTATATGACCTTAACCTACATCAATGGTCCATTATGACCATAAACTGCAACTAGGTCCTATATAACCCTAAACTACATCAATGGTCCAGTATGACGTTAAATTGCATCATCAATGGTCCATGCATATGACCCTAAAATATTTACAAGTCCCTTACGTCCAGCAAGATGTTAAACTGTGACGTCCTGACTACATGACGCTAAACTGTATAAAAGTTCCTTACGTCCAGAAAGACGTTAAACTACATAATCATCAATGGTATTGTATGACCATAAACTACATCATTGGTCCAGTATGACCTTAAAATACATCATCAATAGTCCATGCGTATGACCCTAACCTATTTGCAAGTCCCTTACATCCAGCAAGACGTTAAACTGTGATATCCTCACTACATGATGCTAAACTATATAAAAGTCCCTTATGTCTTGAAAGACATTAAACTACATAATCATCAAAGGTCCTATATGACCTTAAACTACACCACGGTCCAGTGAGACGTTAAACTACATCGTCAATGGTCCATGCATATGAACTTAAACTATTCTCACTTTCGTCCAACATGACGCTAAACTGTATCGTCCCTTTTTCATCCAACATGATGTTAAATGGTGTACTCTTTTTTCCTCACTGCATGACATTAAACTGCACAGTCCCCCTTTCGTCCAACATGACGTTAATCTATATTGTCCCCATCGTCCTAACTACATGACGCTAAACTATACAGAAATTCCATGAAACATCTTACATGA
Organism: Viscum album; assembly: GCA_963277665.1. Classification (NCBI taxonomy): domain Eukaryota; kingdom Viridiplantae; phylum Streptophyta; class Magnoliopsida; order Santalales; family Viscaceae; genus Viscum; species Viscum album. Next base: position 492,121,445 of record OY728148.1, on the reverse strand, counting down.
CATTAAACTATATTTTGTCCCTGCTACATGACATTAAACTGTACATCACCAATAGTCCTAACTGCAAGACTTTAAACTTCATAGTCCCATTGTATGTCCTACATGACATTAAACTATGCATCGTTAAGGTTGTTGTTACCTCTTGTTTCTCACAACTAGTATGAATCACGTGAGATTAGAGAAAACCTCAACCATAACACTCTCTCTGGGATACTAACCATGTGTAGGTACCAACATCATAATTTTTTTGGTTGTTGTCCCCAAGAACAACTAGATCATTAATTCATTCTTTAATTGAACTATGTAGACTTTTATCCATGCCTTCCAGGCTGGGTACATAGGCACCCTCCTTAGGTATAAGCCCAAAACGAATCTCTTCACATCGGTTCACCTTCATCTCATATGATGATGATTCTTGAAACCACTATAGAATCAATATCTTTACATTTGGTTCACTTTCATCCTTGTTATAAGGCGTTAAACTATACACCACTTTTGTCCAGTATGAAAATAAACTACAATATTCATTGATACCCTCACCTGAGAGGGAACTATTATTTACATTGATTTTTCAATCATGTTTCATTTCATAGACTACGTGCATACATGGAAATGCCCAAAACCTTTATCTTGGGTTAAAAAATCATTTTACTAAAGTCCCCTTTCACGCTTCACATGTATGATCCAAATTTTACAGAGGGTATTTATAGAACTACATGGGCTTGATTACCATCCTTATGGAATACGTAGGAATGTTCGAATGTCCCTCGAATCCAGGCCCAAGTCTTTGGGCCTAACCCCAAATTCCACTTTCAGTCCCTTGGCTGAAAAGTCCCCATGAAAACACACACTGTGTATTTCTTACCATGGTCCAAGCTCTATGACCCTAGACTAGGATATCTAATCCCATTGTCCCACACGACGTTACACTGTAATTTAAGAACTATGTATGGCTTTATTCCCATCCTTATGGGATACGTAGTGATGTCCAACATTTCAATTCAGGACCCAGCCACAACAAGATTATGGTTAGCATTGATCTGTGTATCTTTGTATACATTGGACAATACCCATATTTATGTGTCATAATCCTAACCTTAAATATTTTCAGATCTTCATAGCCCTTTTCTTGACTTTTAGTCACCAAAATGTCAAATTTCTGAGAGTTCTTTTACCTGACTATGAAGCATGTGCCCTTAGGTGGCTTTCATAAACAGTCTATATAACAGACTAGTTAGCCTAACAATACTATTATTTGACTATGCATCCAATTCCCTTAAGTGGCCCTACATAATTCAACCCCCTAATAGGTTTGATAAATAATGGTAACTTCATTTTTGGGAAGAGAGCCTCTTTGGTCCTTATTGGTCTTTAATAACAGTATGTAGGGATCCGCAAAAATAGCCATCCTTAAGATATTTGTCCCATATCCTTTTTTATGATCTGAAAGTATTCAAGTCTATGGTTTATATTCTCCTTCCCTATGTTTGGGTCAGACCTTCGTAGGAGTGATATCCATCCAGTTTTTCGATAAACTTGTTTGGAAATATCTTCTCCATATTCAAGTACCTCTTTCCATACAGAAAACTCTATACATTGGGAAATTTGAATCTCCATAAACATTCACTGGATTTTAGCACTAGGAATATAAATTTTTGGGAGTTATTTTTCCTGACTATGCAGCACGTGCCCATAGGCGGGCTTGCACAAATTGTCTACATTACAGACTTGTTAGCCAAATGATACTATTAATTGGACTATGCAGCCAATGGCGTTAGGTGGCCCTGCATAATTCAACCCCCTAACGGGTTTGTTAAATTATGGTAACTTCATTCTTGGGAACTACTTCTTCAAATGACTTTTAGGTCTTTTTAATATCATTCCTCATATTCAAATATTCTTTAGTCAGATTTTACATATTTTCCCTCCTATATGAGTTTGGTACTATGTTTTCAGATGAATTGTCAAGGAATTGAGTCAATTCTAATTCATTCAATCAAAGATATTTCGACCTTAAACATTAGCCTGTTTATGTCCGACATGCATGACTATAAACCGCCAACAAAAGACAAATGATCTCTGAATAAAAGTCCAGTTACAGCTCACTAAACAAACATTTTTTATGATATAGGTAGTATTGAACAATTAAAAGGTTCAAAGTTAGTTGGTTTATTTACATTAATCCTAGTAAAAATCAAACTATTCTTACTAGGCCCATTGGCTTAGGTAAATTTAAAGAAGGTAGAAAAAGAGAATGCATGTACAAATGATTGAAGGTGAAAATGTTTTTCATTGATGCACAAGAGTTATAAGGACATCCCCAGACTGGAGTCTCTTCTCTTTTTTAGGAATTACAAAATACTTTCAACATAACTCTTCATTTGATTTATGACATCCTGAGGTTCATCAGCAGCCACCTGGAATTCATTCATTCAACTGGATACCATAAGAGATGCAATGATACCAGCTCTTCTTGGAACAATTTTAAGAGAATGTTCTTCAGTGCGGTTTAAGAAAATTTTCTGCTGATCAAATAGTGACTATGTTTCTGTCCAAGAGACTTGGAAGATGGGTACATGTATTTGAGAATGAAGCATTGGATGTAAAGAGCAATTTCGAGAGAATACTCTTTTTAGATATTGCTCTAATGCCATGTTTATCTTCTCTCCACCATCCGGCATCAGAAAACATTTCATCCCATGGGTTTTCCATTTTCATATATTCAATGAAATGGCATGCAGGAAAAATTAGAAAGTTCACACCAATGTTGTTGCTCTTAATGCACAACATTACCGAAATAGAGGAGTAGCAGTGTAGCTGCATCTCAGGAATATAATTATTTTCATCTATAACATTGACTCCTTGCAGATGACCATGACCATATAGAGGTAGGTAGATGCTCTGTGGGAAATTAAGATGATATTTCTTCAAGTATTTATCCAAATCTGGGAGAGTGATGTCGCAGATATCATAGTAATCATAGCCAACAATGTTCATCATGTCATCAATCCGCTTGCTAGCAAGTTCATCGGCCGTTCCGATTCTCTTGGGAGCAATTAAATCTGCACAAGAGTTGAATAAATTAACTCTTAAATGGATTGATTTTTCATAATATTTGTGAAAAAAATGTGAAAATGGCTAAGGCATTAAGGCGCGCAAGTCTAATTTTGACGCGCATGTATGGATGTGATGCACATGTTTTTGGCGCGCAAGTATCACCGCGCAAGTCCAGATACCTACATAGCAGTGCGACAACAATGAAACAATGGAAAACAGAGCAACCTGTGCGGCAAAGGTAACCTGCACCGAGAGAGCTCGAAGGATTGAAATCCGGAAATCTGGATGCTTTGTACGGAATGAAGCCCCCTATTTATAGATGCCGCCCTGACCCTGCACGACATACCCTGCGCGATCAATGGCTGTATCCCTGTGCGCCAGACCATGCGCTCCTAAAGCTCATTTGCGCACCCTAACCTGTGTGCCCAAATTTCTTTTTTGATACTCGATTTCCTCAGAGTCAAATCCGCATTTCTTTTGGATCCAACTCTGAGGGGGGACTTTTGTTGACGCTCCTTTCATCACAAAATCTAATGATTAGAAAAGGGATTTTATCTTATCTCAAAGTGATTCATCCTTTGGACAAATATCAAAAGTTGACAAAGGAAATAATAAGAAGAATTTTGCACAAGGGTTGCGCAAGTTATACTATGGTCGTGTAAGTACACTTGCGCACCGCAATGGTCTTGCATGTACACTTGTGCGCCGTAGGTGATAACCGCCAAGGGTCTTCTCCAGCCTATAAATAGACCCTGTGGGCCCCCCATTTCGGAGAGGAATTTTTTCACAAACTCATATTTGAGCTCCCGGTGCCCTAGTCTCTTCATAAAGCTTCCGAAACACTTCTAAGGTAATTTCATACCTTGAAAGGAAGATCTAAAGAGGGGGAGGAATGCCTAAGTGTTGAAACTCATCAGAACTTGCGTGCCTGAGTGGCCAGCCCTTAAGGGAAATTTCCACACCTGCGCGCTGCCTTACTCTTTCAATATATCTGGTGCACCACTCTTATAGAAGAACCTCAAGATGATTCTAAAGGCTTTATCCACGATTCTCTCAAGTTTTACCCTTCTTGTTAATGGTCGCGCAAGTACCCATGCGTCAGCAGGTATACCTGTGCGACCATGACTTGTGCGGCCACACAGTACCTGCGCACCTTCTAGGACTTGCGCGCCCCTACCTTTTTGGGTGCCTTTCTTGCCCATTTCACCCCTCTTAAGCCATTCCACCTATCCTATTCAAGATTCCATCTTCAAGACACTATTCAAAGCCATTTATGGCATGATTTCTTGATTTGGCTTCCTTATCTGAAAGGAATTCTCTGGAATATCTCTCCAAACCTAGTGATTTACACATCTTTAGGTCACTAAAGATTGAGATTTCATTCATTCAACCACATCCTTTATGATGAGAGAACTCATTAACCTGGGCCTCCTTTTCAGGAATAAGCACCAGTAATAATCATTAACCTGGGGATCCTCTTCAGGAGTAAGCCCCAGTCATAATTTCCAATTATGGGCATCCTCCTTAGGAGTAAACCACAAGTCCTCATTAATTTGGGCATCCTCCTCAAGAGTAATCCCCAACTATAATTCTCTTAAACTGGGACTCCTTTTAAGGAGTAAGCCCCTATCCCTTAATTTGGGTATCCTCCTCAGGAGTGGGCCCCAACCATAATTCTATTAACCTGGGCCTCCATTTCAGGAATAAGCCCTTGTCGTAATCATTTACCTGGGCCTCCTTTTCAGGAATAATTCCCAGTCACAATCATTATCATGGGCCTCCCTTTCAGTTTTAAGCCCCAATCATAATCATTATCTTGGGCCTCCTTTTCATGAATAATCCCCAGTCATAAATATGGGCATCCTCTTCAGGAGTAAGCCCCAAGTCCCTTAATTTTTCAGGTCTCTTAATGTGGGCCTCTATTTCAGGAGTAAGCTCCAGTCTTAATTTCTCTTAACCAGTACTAATTTACCTTTGATCTAGGATTCCTTCTCAGGAGTAAAAACCCAACATTAAGTCTTCTCTTAATTTGGGCATCCTTTTAAGGAGTAATCCCTAGGTTAGAGTATTCAAATCTCCATAGAGCACATATACCTTCATGGACCCCGTTCCGGGATTTCTTCCCTGAAGTAAATCATAATCTTCATTTATCTGGGTAGTCATACATACATAATTCCCACATTATTTCTTATGATTCCATCTTTCATGGAACAATTGACTGATTTTTACCAATACCACTTGTTTCTTACACCAAGCATGACTCACGTGAGCTTAGAGTGTAAAAATAATTATGAAATCCTTCTTTGATCCATCAATCATAAACATCATATTCCCTTTCTCGAACTACGTGGGTTCTGATTCATTTTCTAAACAAATGATATGCAGGTATACCATCTGCGGGTTCAATCCCAACTCTGAAATAATTGAAGTCCTTCTGAATGACAATAAATTTCAAGTACCCCACTGAGTGGGTTTAAAACCAGTATGGTCATTATAATTACTAAGAAACTATTATGTATCAAAGGATACCATTTACTAAGAATCTATAACAAATACAGATAATTCTCTCTCAATGAAGAACCTTGAATACATATAAAAGATTCTCTAAATTACTTACATATCGATCATTGATTGTCAGATCTAATGGAAAGATCATTTTATACTTGGTAATGTAATAGGGATTCACGAACATAACTTGAATCTATAAAGAGAGTCCTGGAGTAGACAATAATTACCCTAAAAAAGGTGTGATGAGTCCGACCTCCCATCCTCTCGACCAATGAAAATTCCTAAGCCTCATCAGTCCACAACTAATGAGCACCTAACTTTGGAAAGTAGGTCCATATGGATATGGAATCATTGGCTGTTTCTAGTTCTACAAACAAACCCATTAGAAACCGATTGGAATGTTTGAACCTTCAATCAAGGAGGTCATCCCCAAATTCCCAGGGAAACAATGTAGGAGGAATAAAAATTGGAATCTTCATCATGGATATTTTTCAAAAATGAAAGGTGATATGAAACTATTAATGAATAGCTAAAAACATGTAGTCAAATAAGGTAATTTTAGAAATTATATTTCCTTAAAACGAATTGGAATATGAATATTTGAGATTAAAGGTCAAAAATGAAAATCTACAGAAAATTTATATGTTAATGGGATCAAACATAAATTAATGTGTTTTGGATATGATTTTTTTGAAGGTAATAAATTTATCATCTTGATATATTTTTATATCATCTAAATTATGGAATATGGAAAGGTTATGACCATGTGAGAAAGAACAAGAAAAACTATCTTTTAGATTGGATAACTTTATAACACATGTCACTTGAGTGATAAGGATGGAAGTAAGTTTTAGCATAAAATGGTTGGTAATATTAGCCAGAAACGTTGGACAATAGTTTATAAGGATGATTTTATAGGAAAGTAACCATAAATGATGAAGAAATATGATGTTATATATATATTTTTTAGAAAGTACAGATTTTTTGTAATGGAAATAATGAAGAATAAATTCAATGTAACATACCTCTTGAGCTTATAAATCTAATATTTTTGGTATGATGAGACATAAACCAAACCAATTATTATTTTTTGTTTTAACAATTTTATTTATGACTCCATCAAGTTGAACAACATAATATTTATGAATCATTAATCAGATGCTATAAAAGTAATTAGATTCTTCAGAAGAAAATTTGAATGAGAAATGAGAGGGTATGTACTGATGATGATAAATGGAAATGTAATAGAGTACACATGCAATGAGTTTTAATTTTACATGACAAAACATTGAATCAAACATCAATACAATGATTCATAAAACCATTAACAAAATAAATTGGAAGAAATGAAAAACATAATTTAGTGAAATTGAGAGGAAGAATGCTATCTATATTAAAAATTTCTTTATTTTTCTTTAAAGAATACTTTAATACACATTTACATGTAATTTGTTTTATCAAAATCCAAAATTACTTTTTAAAAAATGTTGAATAATAAAAATTATTCCATTAAATATTTCAAGGATTTTCAGAGTCTTTGTTAATTAATATAAAAATCTAGATCATTGATAATTTAACGAAAAATAGAGGGAAGGTATTTTCTTTTTAAATTCATCCAATAGATCAAGTGATAAATATTGGGATAAAAATTTAATGTTATTTTGTGGAATACTATGATTTGAAATTTGTTGAAAAAGAAAAATCATTTATAGAAGTTGTTAAAAATGGTGTGAAATACAAATTAATGACATCCTAGGAGAATAAAAATAGAGAATATGAATGTTATCCAAAAAAATAGGAAAAATAATTTGAGTCATTTGATGAAGAAAATTAGTATGTTATAAAATATCTAATATTTTTGAAATTTATAAATATAGGTTGAATGTGATATCATAATTGGAAATTAGAAGTCCCCCATTCATACTATAGTAATGTTGAGATTAGAAAATCAAACCTCACATATCTTGCAGGTTGAAAATAAATAAATTTCAAAAGAATTTTAACATACAAATTTGGTTGGTTCTATGAATAAATATTTTGGTCATATTGGGAAGAATGGAACATATAATCATGTTCTATAATGAGTAAGAAAAAATATTATTGGGAAAAAATGAGTGTACAGAAATAATTTTTGTGAACATGGATAATTTTAGAGATACAAATATCAATGAATTTGAAAATGATATTCATAGGGTCAAGTTCTGGAATCTGATGAAATTATTTCACCTACTACAAGATTTTACACTATACTATTGTTCATATCAGTTGATTCCCATTATTGTTATAAATTTTATCCGATGTATGTATTGTTATATTTAATAAAGAGATTGAGGATGAATTTTACGTTGATAAACCTTGTAAGTTCTTACATTATATAAAAAAATATGTTTTATAGGTTTAAGATATTTCGACAGGGGTTAAAACTTGTTCCATGATCATTGAACTCAAACAATGATAGTTTCAGGATGAAATTGAACTTTTCTAATCTAAAAGTTAACAGTAACTTATCTACAAAAGAGATAACTTCATGAACCTTGACTGTTATTTTTAATGTTGATGATATAATATTTATAAGATAAAGAGATAATTTTTTGTGATGTTGTTACTAAAAAAGAAGAAATTTTATGAAATATTAATGCTTGTATAATTATCAATAATCATGGGTTGTCCAGTTCAAAAAAATAATGGAAATATATTCTTATCTAAAAAAAATACTTTCAAGGATTCTTTTACAAATGTTTTGTATGAATGATTCGAAAAACTTTTCTAATTTTATTTTGGTGGTAACGAATATGAGTAAATATAAAGATTGAAATAGTGTGACTAAGACCAAATTCTAAAAATTGATAGGAATATATATCTATATTAATACCTCTAGATAGTCATAATTTATTCCACAACCTTTTATTCCAGAAATGAGAGTGATCTGGAGGGTTTCCTTGTAGTGGAAGGAACAAATGAGATGTCAACCATCAATATTTACCTCTCAATATGGAGAAGATTGATTCTCACTATGATTATGATGATGATAGAAATTCCCCCAGCCCTATAGACTGGGGTTCATTCAGGGACATAATTGAAATATATTGATCCTATTATTGAGGATCCAATGATTCTTGTTTGCGATTTTATGAATCTCAGTATGGATGTAGATATTTAAATTCCCAAGCCTTGAAGGATGAAGTTTATTTGGAATCACCGTTGAATTTCCCATGACCCTCGTAGGGGATAACAAACATAGTGATAATGATTGAGATATAAATGCCTCCAACCTAGTGGGTTGGGGGTTGGTTTTGCAACTGCTAATGAAACATTATGAGTCCTCACAGAAATGTTTATCATATGGGTTTAGGTGGTGGTAGTTATTCACCTATCTCGATAGGTTAAGTGAACACTGAGATGGCTATTATGGCAGCTGCTACTACTGCCCATTTGATATGGAACAACTATGACTATGTAGGTTCGGGTTGTGATGGAAGATCCTGATATGAATCATTCTTCATAGGATGTTTTTTTATTGATTAAAGATTGTTCTTCTGTGTTATAAATATATCTATTTTTCATTGAGTGTCCCAGTTAAAAAGTATAAATATTATACTCTCCCTCCATTATCAATGTATGTGCGTCATTGATGTAGGGGAATTTAGTTGTAGTGACCAACTGGCCAGTGTATTACTGAGTCCTTTGATTTCTCAAGAGGATATGCCATGAAATGACTCTAAATCTGAGGGGCTTTATTGCTCTAGGGGTACAACAATGTGTAAAACTATATAGTTTCTGAAAATAAAATACAAATACATGATTTGGATTTAGAGATCAACTGTTGAAGGGTGAGGATATAATGGAAGAAATCTAGTTGTAGAATTTCACTATGATTTTTTGGTTTTGGATCGAAATCCATGGAGTATGTAGCCAAGTCCATCTAGAAATTGAGTATCATGATGATTTGAAGGTGACCCACATATCCGAGATAAAAGAAGTGTCTAGTATTCTATCATGGAAGAGTAGACCCCATATTTTGGTATTGAAAAGGAATTCAATCCTTTTTTATCTCATCTGGGACCTCATAATTAGAAGAGGGGATGGACCAACACATAATGGGAAGGTTGATTCCAAATAACTCTCCCCATATTGAAATTTCATCTTTCTCTTCATTATGATTTCATTCATCCATCTGATTAGACCAAAAAATATTGTTAATGGGGCCCCTAAATACTAGGGTGGAGTTTTACTAGAATTAGTTAGAAGTACTATATGTTGTTGACATCGATGATGCGGACACCTCCCTATATGAATGTGTAGGAGTTTATAACACCTCTTTATGAGAAGGTTTCTAGGAATGTGGTATATTTTCTTGTCCATGAGATATATAACTGGCGGAGTTTGACAATATTTGATTTCAAGAATATAGTCCCTTTGATTCATCTTCACACCACCACGATGTGGACTATTAGGGTAATCACCATCTTCTCCTTCAGTTGAGAATTGATGAACGCCTATGCAGTTGCTGATGTGTCTTGAATGACGTAAAAGAAACTAGATTTGACATGATTTGGAATATATGATTCATTGTTCCTCATTAAAAGAACATGCTGACCAACCTTTTGAAACTTTGTAGGTATATGAGCTAGTTGTATGACAGTTTTCCAAATTTATTTATAACTATCTAGTGCTGTAGGAGTAGAATAATTTAGCTGAAAAGATGCTAAAATATACAAATGATATTCCTCATTATTGATAGGAATGTCATCACATCCAAAGACATGTTATATTATCAATTAGCGACCCATATATAGAATGGGAGTATGAGCACGATCCTGTGTTTTTAGAATATTCCACTGGTATTTCTTCGTAGGAGTGTGAGACTACCCACAATCATGTTCAACTATCACATGGTTATCCCTAGTTGGAACAAGAATGTGATCCTGAAAATATATAAATTCCCTTCCAGAATAAGTTGATAGACCTCTAAAATGGAAGAAGGGATATGTGCCTCCTCTTTTAATGACTCCAAATTATTGAACTAAAATTTCCCATTGACATAAGTAGGAAAATGTGCATCGATTCTATGATATTATTTAATATTATAAGAAGATTAAATAAATGGAATAGGATCCCATCCCATGGAATGTTCAATTCATACATGGTATCCCTGGCCAAAACAGGGATTTGAGCCTGATCTTAGGCCTTTGGAGCATGTTGTTTGTCTTCTTTTATAAGAATATGATCTTATCCTGAGGCATGTGCCCCTCTCACTTGTAGAATCCTAGACAAAACAGGGATATGATCCATATCACCATCTTATGAAACAATTCATCAAACATGATTGACAAGAATGTTTCCCTATCTTGAGGCATGTGCTACCATGACATGGTGAGTGCCAGTTGGAATGAGAATATGTGCCTGGTCCAACGCTTCAACCTTAACCATAATATACAGATATTCCACTTAGAAGGGAGAAGGAATGTGTGAATTATCCAGAGAAAACACTTGTTTATAATGATCATATTGGTGAACTTCCCCGACTCTAGGGATAATAATATGTTCATATCCTTGTATTTATATGTGTTACAGAATATTCCAGGGGAGTTCTATAGATATTTTTAAGATTCCTAGGCATTTTAAGAAAGCTTTCATAGGGATATATTCCTTCATACATTCAATCTCCAATATATACTAGAATGTGTCTTCAATTATAGTGAACATATTATCCCACGTCAATCTTCCCTGTCCCACCAGAATATGCCAATGGGATTCATGTATGTGGGTAGGGGTATGAACCTCCCCATGACCACTATTGGAATATTATAATAGACTTGTTCAGAGTGACCAGGGATATGAGCGTTGTTCATGGTGACTTTAGAAATATACCAGCATGCTTTTTTAGTTAGAGTGAGGACCCAAACCCACTCATGGTTATCCGGATCCCTCTTCTCCAAATGTGTATTCCATTTAAACCATTCATGGGCACCATAGAAGATAAGGTGTTGAGTGGTAACCTCAATAGGGAACTGACGGGTATTGGTGGGATGGTGATGGAAAAAACAGTTTACAAGAGCCCTCCTTAGTGGGACTCAGACAGGAAGGTATCCATATTGGATTCTATGTTCCCCCTTCATTATATACTAAAGGTGGTGGTTTTCACACATCAAGAATAGTCTCCCGAATTTGTTGGGTGTAGAGACGAGGTACACAGGATAAAATTCAGCATTTTCTAGATTATGTATACACATTAGTTTTGATACATATATACACTCATGGGAAGCTTCATGGTTCATTATTTTACTACATTAGTGGTATTCAATGACTACTGTGTTCACCAACTCATTTTGAATCTGTTAATAAGGTTAGATCATTTTGTGACCCATGGGGATTTCAGCCATAAGTGATTTTCCAGACTAGTAACTAGATGAGGACATTATATTATATTAGGATACTGTTGATGAGAGGAGTATCTACAGTCATGAAGTCAACAAAAAACAATGTTACTGATTAGTACAATATTATAGGCATGATCAATGCTCAATAAGAATATCGCTAGTTAATTCATGGTAAAGTGAGGATGGAGTTATTTCATGATGTCCCTAGTTATAATGGATTAGTTTTACGATTTATATTAATAATATCATCATTTTTTGATATTCCAACAATGTTTCCTGATTCATGGTAAGCAAACCATCTTTTAATTTCTTAGTTTTACATGAAACTCATTACTTTCATAGAGTATGAAAAAATAATGCATGATTAAACAATTATTCTATTATTTGAGAGAATCATGTTGGGTTCACAATTTGATTTCAATGTAAAATATGATACCATGAAAACCACATTTTATGAATAATGTTTTTTACGAGAACCAACCAGTCAGTTATTTACATATTGTGAAGGAGTTGTTGTGATCAAAATTTTCACATAGGGTTCTCCATGTTTGTTTTGATAGGGAATACATGATCTGAAAACCCTAATTTTAGTGAATGATATTGTTTTACAAGAATATTTATGTATACATATTTTTATTATCATGGAGTTAACTTGATCAAATCAGTTCATGTTGGGTTCAAATTTTTCTTTCAACAGAAAAGGAAGGAGATGGAACACCTCATTTGGGAGAACATGATAGTTTAACGAGAACCAGGTAGGCTATCCTTTTTTATTATCAAGTATATTTCATGATCAAATTACTTCATGTTAGGTCCACCATTTTTATTTTGACGTAAAATTTGTGACTGAGGTGAATTTTGGTTTTCCCAACAGTAGATTTTGGGGAGTTTGATTTCCAAAAATATTTATTGATGTAAGATCACCATTTCCATTTTCAATAGAAAAACCCAAAGGTTCCCACATCCATAATTGTGAACAATCCTAATTTCAAAAGGATGGTCATTACTTGGGGATTCAGGCCAAAAAATTATTTGGGACTCACATTGGATGATCAGATAGGATGTCGGGCTCTTCACAACCTTTTTTCGGGGAATTTTGTCTACTCTGAGTATATTATAAATTTAAGATATGTTTGTTAATCTAATCAGAATAATGATTTTGGACTGGTTTCCCTGATATAATAATCACAGAATAACCACTTTTATGTTATGGATAAGGGGATATTATTATTGAATCCAACTGTATGCATCTGAGGTTATTTTTCCATTTCCTTGTAATGGGTAGCTTATTATGTGATGAATCCTTATAACAAGGTACAATAGAAATTGCAGCCATGTTGGGAAGAAATTAATATTATAATGAGGTATTGATCCAATATAAGGAATCCTACATATCCTTGTATCCACATGATTAAAAAATATACTAGATTATTTAACTTGTGTAGTTTAAATTTGTAAGGAATGAACATATATGTGGAAACTTCAGAACTGGGTATTGAATCATGAGCTTTGAGGATAAGTCCTATGTATCCCAATTATGGAAAGAATTTTAGTTATCATAGTTCATTTGTTTTCTCATTCCACTAAAAAATGAGGTAAAATGATCATCCCATGGAAGTCATTAAGTCCCAACGGTAGAAATTTCATATACCTGAGGGGACTTACACCGAAGTGGAAGCCTATTTTATCTTGGGCCATAGAAAGGCATCCAATTATTCCTAGTTATTTCCATAATTAGAGTTATTTTATTTTATTTGGATTTTCATTCTGAATATAGTTGAGGTGGAATGGTTAACCCATGCCAATGATTGGGTCCCGATGGTTGAAATGTTGGAGATATGAGGGTAATAACAATGAACTGGATGCCAATTTGAACTCGGCCCTTATAAAGGTGTCCTACCTATCCTTTTTATATAAGGAATCAGAGTTCTCAGGGTTTAGTTAGCTTCTTATTATAGTGATAGATTATGAAAAATGGTTAGTGCATTGGAATGATTATGTCTTAATGGTTGAAATGTTGATGATAAGAAAACAAATTACCCTAAAGTGGATGTCTATTTTAGTTCGGGCCATAGAAATGCATCCTAAGTATCCTATATATTGCAAGAATTAACATTCTTAAATTTATGTAAGATTCTCATTCTGTTGATAGACATGGAAGAATGGTCTACCCATGGAAATTATTGTGTTCTATTGGTTGAAATTTTGGATACATGAGGGGACTTACAATTATGTGGATTCATATTTGAGCATGGGCCTTAGAATTTTTCCCAACAAATCCAATTTATTTAAAGAATAATATTTATCATAGATCATTTGGATTATCAGTCCATTGATTTATGGGGTATAATTGTTAACCCATGTAAATGATTAGGTCCCGATGGTTGATATGTAGGAGTCAAAGGGGGACTTACACCAATGTAGATTCCTACATGATCTCTGGTGTTAGATATGAGTCCTACATATCCTGGTTATTATAGGAATCATATTTCTAATAGTTTATTCACAACCTTGGGAATGGACCCAAGGAAGATTCCCTTGTATGGGAGAAATCATATCATACCACTCATCAAGTCTTACATATTGAGGTTTCCATGGCTACTAGAGATTCATGATGCAAATGGAATGGCTATGGAAACTCCTTAAGACCATATAATATATGATCAGTGTGGGAAATATGGGATGGCTTTAATTAGTCTCACTATATATGAATGTGGGGATTATATAGTGGGATATCCCTTTGAAGGATTATAAAGATATCAGGACTCGGAGGGGTGTCCAATGTATCCTAGTTATGGTAAGAATTTAATTCACAATAGTTCAATTGGTAAGGATTTTGGAATTAAGGCCACACAAATATGAGGGACATATCAAATTATGCCTCTAATTGGGAAATACATGTCGAGGATTATATTATATGTGAGACATATAATATTTTCCTACAGATCAGGGATTACAAACCGAGGTTCCCCTTATGGTTGGGGCTTATACAATAAGGATGGATAAGGTTATTTAGTCTTTATATTACCTTATTAACCTGACCTTATTTAATTTTTGATTTGCGTTGATCGACTTATCTACATGCCATAATTGTCTACATGAAATTTCTATGGAGTTTTCCAAAAATATATAAATACAATTGTATGATCCAGTTGAATTTTAGGATGGAATTTTCATAACATCTATTGTATGTATGAAGGTTGTTTATAGATCATGGATGACTTGTATTGAGAAAATTGCAAGAATCGACCAATTTGTATGGGAAGTGATCGCATGACCTCGATAGGATCATATAGAGGGAATCACATGTTCTAGATGACCTACAATGGTTTCGTCTCAAAATATGAATGAACTTCTTAGAGGGAATCATTAGTGTCAACGTGACATGTTTGGAGGGTGACACATTATTAATCACAAATTTTCGTTGTGTCATCGTGAGATATGACTGATATATCTATGAGTCATCGCAAGAAAAATATGATATTCCCTAGTGCTGTCACGAGACTCATTTTACATGAACTAATGTCTCTATAGGATCTGGAGGATTTTTCTATCGGATAATGAGAGTTTTGGATGGCTGGCAAGAAAGGTTCTGCTAGAATTTGGTGGCATGCCTAGGGGTTCCATGCGACTTTCAGTGACATGTCTTGTGGACTTTGAATGACCCAAATAGTATGTTGAAGGAGTGTATCATGATATGGGAGACATGTCTTGGTTCTATTGCATTATTTAAATGTTTCATGTGAAGTTCATGAGGATCACTGTATACGTTCTTCGCATAAGTATCCTATCATTTAGTCATAGTTATAATCTATTATTGGAAATGCCTTAGAATTATTAAGGGTTATATTATTATTAATTATCTAAGGATTTATCAAATATACGATATTTTCTTCGCGTTGATCTCTATAATTCCTTTGAACAACTTATGAGTGATTATGCTAAGTTATTATTCCTGATTCTTGATTACTAAAGATGTTTAAATGATCTTACATTATAGAAAAACTCTTGGTCATGAGATCTATCACTCTAAGAAATATGATATGATGTCAATGAAATGTTCTAAGGATTTTTCATCTGTTTAATAGTTCACTATTTTTATGCATCATTTTTTCATACGAGGGTTGTAGATTTATTTTCAATGCCCCCGATTATTCACCAATTTGCGTAGTGCATCTCGTAAAATCTAGGATGGTGTCGGTGGAGGGATTTAGTGTCGCGCGTCAAACGAGATTCCATAATAATTAATTCTAGGATAATATAATGAATTTCATTGAATAATTTTCCATGTAATCAATACACCATTTATTGGATTATTTCTAATTTATTGGCGTCTTATTGGATCATTAAGGATGCCAAAGAACTTCCATATTTTGATGCCAACATTTCCAAGGTCTATTGTATATTAGGACGCCTGTCAAAATACATTGGCGTGATATTATGTGATTTTTCTATAACCCTTTGTTAGAAAATGATGAATTTTTAGGGGGATCTCATGAAATCGATCTTTCATGATAATGGATTTTGTGATACCATGTAGTTGATAGCTTAGGGACATCACACGAATTTTATGACAGTGAGAGTCTCTTGTATTGTCCCTCTTTTTATTCCAATGTATATTTTTCAAAGTTCGGGGATCTCCAATGGTTGTATGAGAATTTTCAAAGAAAATAAATATACTGATTGGAGTTTCATCATGTGAATAGTAAGTGGTTTTTGTGAAGATTCACTAGAATTTCATGGAAAATTCCATCTGTTTTTCATTATGGTTCCAAAGGAGGAGCGTGAGGTCACCTGGTCAGGTCTATGGCTCTTTACATGACAAGGATTACATAACAGCGAAATTTTATTAGATAATGCCGACATTTCCCTAGATTATTATGGTGTCTTGAGGATCACCCATGGTGTGTCATGTGATTCTTACAATTGTGTGAATCTCAAAGCTTATCCAATTTTTATTAGCATTTTTTTTAATGGTTGGGGATATCATAAGTTTTATAAATGTTGTTGAGGAAAAATATTCTATCCATATTTGATGTGTCACATGAGTTTTATGACCACAATAGGCTCTCTGATTTTATATATTTGACACCTTTTTCCAAATATTTTTGGATTGTTCGTCGGGTGCCACTAGTTGAAAAGCAGTGTGACTTGGGGATTCTTATCTAGATTTCATCTCATGATGAGTGATTTTATGAGGTTCATTTTAATTATTATAAATAATTTTCAAAGGGACTTCATAAGGTATTAAAAATGATATATCTTGTGTGTGACTGTCCTTATGACCTGCGGCTTTTCATGCGATCGTGTGAATCCTAGGTCAAACACGATCTGCGGGATAATGGACACCTTCTTTATTCATTTTATTTGAGGGAAAAAATATATTCCTATCCATGTATTTCATAATTTTTAAATATTTAAATGACCATTTAGAGTTAATCAACCCATACCCAACAATTATAGTGGTAATGGAAAAAATGAATGGCATTCGTTCCCGAGGCTCCAGCAAACCATACACCCTAATGATGATTTATAACCAATTTGAAGCAATTGGAGAAATATTTAGGTTATTACATTAACATAATAACATATTAAAAAATTGATATACCATATTTACAATATAATCATTATTTCTGATGAATTTAATTATGTGGAGGAAAAAATGAAATAAAAGCACCCATTGAAGAATGTTACCTCTTCAAAAGGTTACTTCTGTTGGTTTTCACCAAAGTCCTTCCTTGGTTGGATTTATACACAAAGTAAGTATTGTAGGATGATATTAGGGTATTATAAAAATTATTTGGGAAGGTAATTTCTAAAACCATAGAGTACTATAGTGTGAAGATAAGAGTAGAATTGGTGTAATTTTATAGGTGAGGTTAGTGTCAAACATTAATTTTTTAAAACATTGAATTATACACAAATTTTTTCATGTCCCAAGGCTAAAAAAGTGATCCATTATCAATAATATAAGGAATAGGCTCATAATTTGTACATAAACTATTTTTTAACTTGTTTGTTTGTCATTTCAACCCTTAAATTGTTTACATACCACCTGCTATATCTAATTTTACCTTAACAATGGTAATTAATTTTTATTATTTTCACGGTTAGTTTTGTTAAAATAAATATGATGAGATTATTAGAAAATATATATTATTTTGATTCCTAATATTTAATGAATTTTAAGAAATTGAAATCACATAATTGGAAAATTTTATTTTATGAAACTCACCGATGTGATGGAAAATCTAGTTTTTAAGTGGAGTGTTTTTTGGAAAAAGGATGATTTTATATAAACTATAGGAATAATAATAATAATTTTATGAAAATTAATTAATATTTTATTATATATCATATTTTAAATTAATTTAAAATTTTACTCATTTGGGATTATTGTAATTAAATAATGTGGAGAAATATTATGCATTTTAAAACTGTTTAAAAAAACTCATTTTGAAACCATGAAACAAACTTATAATAGAAACCCATATAATATTTATTAAAAACTAATTATATTTATTAAATATAAATACATAAAACTAATGTTATATTAAATAATATTAATAACATATTGTGACTTTTAAAATAGTTAAATGTTTTAAAAGAAAATACTTTTTATTATAGATATTTTTCATTATTTTATGAAGAATAAATATTTTCCAAACATACAAATATTTGTACATAGGTGATATTTTTATTATCAAATATATAAATTTTATTAATATTTTTAAATATCAATTATAATATTCAAAAATTATACTTTTAAATTTAAACATAGAGAAAAGTCTTCAGTTAAAACTATTTCTTTATTGATTTAAAAATTTCTAAATATTTTTTAAAATAATTTAACTATCTAATACATATTGAAAAATATTAAAATGATTTATTACAGAACCACTTGTGTTTTTACCAAATAAATTTTTTATTTAAAAATTGTTTTCCATAACATCTAAGTTAACTTTATAATGTGAGAAAACATAACCCATGAATTTGACTTTTTTGTAATTAATAAAAAATTAGAGAGCTCTCTATTTTGAGATGGAAATGTTTACAAGTGAGATACAAATAATCCATGCATTGGTTTATTAATAATATCACATGATTATTTGGGGCCTTAACTCTAATATACTCAGACCCACACTCCAAGATCCATTTCTAAAATAATAAAAATTACATTTTCGTATTTGATATCGATGAAGTTGGCCTAATTTTATCCATCCAAAATGTACACCCCAAAAAGTAAAATTTTGATCACTTATAGAACAAATGAGTTTTTATCTTTATAAATTTTGAAAATTAACAAAAACTAAAACTTAAACAACACCCATGTCTTCAAATGATAATTTCTCCCACTTAACCTAGCTTTTTTTATTTCATATTAATTTAAAATCACCATCATCCATATGAAACACTTATAAACATAATTAAATAAAAATAATTCTTGGTAACCTTGGGAAAATAAAACATAAAAAGGGTGAGATAATATTATCGTTAATGGAATACAAATGCATTTACAATTGAATGTTATCAGTGAGAATTTGATGAGTATAAGGGTAAAATGACACAATTAAAGTGCATGGGCATAACATAAGATTATTCATTCTAATAAATACGTAGATCATCAATCATGATACATGGAATAAATATTTATCAATTAAAAATTCTCAAAAGTCAATAATAATAATAATCCTTTCAATTTCATTCTTGGTCAAAAAATCATTAAAACCAATAGAAATTATACAAAATAGAAATCGTTTCTTCAAAAATCTTCTTCATAACCCACTTTAATCACCCATAAGAAATAACTATAACACAATTAAATCCATTTTAGAAATCCACTGGTATATCCCTCTTTATCTCCCTTAAATATAAGTAACATTATCCAATGTGTGGAACCACTATCTAGGTGAACCAATCATATAGGCTATACCAGGCCCACCCGACGTTATTTTGGTAAACCTATCATTTAATCTACATAGGGATCACCCAATATTTTCTGGGTAGACCCATCACATAAGATATATCAAAATCACATATGGCCAATAAAAATTTCTATGTACTGTTCATTGGTGATACATTTAGAATCATTCACTTTCAAACAAAACAAAAATTATAGTTCATTTATTTCATCATTCACATGTGGAAAAGAAATGGGTTCCATGTCGGACTCATAATTAATCCAGAGAATGAATAAGGATGGTATAAATACCAGATATCCCCATTTTAGTGTAAGTAACATAAATTATTTTCATAATTTATGAATTAAAATATAATAAAAACGTCATTAAAACATTTTTTTAATAAAATACCCTTTTTACATAAAAACATTTAATAACAAAAATCATGACACATATTAAATAAAACATTTTGAATCAAAATAAACTTATTAAATTGTAATTTAATATTCAAATAATTGATTTTTTATAATGGTTGGAAAATATTTTCATGTTTTAAATTAAAAAAAAGCTTTCTTTATATACATTTTGTAAAAAAAGACTCAAAAGTGACCCAATTTTTAAATGTTGAAATTTTAGTTTTTTTAATAAAAGTCCATATATTGCGTAAAAATAAATTTCAATATAATTTATATTTAGGAAAGATAAATTTTTTATATACTTTTTGAAACAAGGACATGTATGAAATGGATTCATGATTTAAAAGAAATTATGAGATCAGTGTCACCTAAAAATGTCTTTCTTGATGTTTCATTAATCAGTATGGGAGGAAATAAAAATAAAGAAATTATAACCAACATAAAAAGTAGTGGATATGATATATATTTAGTTATATTAAATAATTTTATATGATTTAGACACACAGAACCTTGATCACAAACAATACCGAAAAAAAGTATATTATAACATTGATCCTTCACCAAACTGGTAACACTTGAATCATAATACACGTGAAAGAATAACATAAAATGATACATTAAATATAATTAACATATGTATATTTCTATAATATATGGTTAAAAAGGAATTATATACAACTCATAAAAATATATAGGTACATATCGTAAAAACATCTCTCGAGGAATGGATTTCTGGATGATTAACCCCTATAAAAATCACATCACTAAAATGAGAGTTAATCAATAGAGTGATTATGAATGTAAAATGAAAATAAAAAAATAGTTGTAAATATAAAAAAAAATATAGATCAGTTCACACATTATCATGTCATAATAGAGTTAATAATGATGATTTATAACCCAGCGAAATCAAATTTAGTTACAAAACCATTTACCACTCGATAAATTTCATGTTAAATCCCCTTTTATGAGATGGTTCAATCGGAAACATAAAATAACATAATTTATGAAGTAATAATGATATCACATATAAATGGATTATTATATACTACATATAAAATAAATTTTATGTATAACATAAAAACAATTTCAATGATGGAAAATTGAGACTAAGTCCCCTACAGCTTTGGTTGTCTCTAGATAAAACCTCATGAAAGGGATAATGCCTAACAGATTCATATATGCTAATAATATTCATGAAAATAATCATCAAAAAAATTCATGTGTAGTTTCAACATCACAGAATAAAATATGTTTTGAATTTGGAACATGTATTACTTAATAAAAAGTGAGATGAGAAACCCTTACCTCATGTCTATACATCCCACTTATTTTCTTTAACTCTTATATAATAAAATTATGACAATTATTTTATATACTATAAAAAATTTGAAGGTTTAATACCTTATAATCAAATAGTTATTTTATTTAATCTAATGAAATACTTAAATACTTAATTAGTTAAGTCCACATTTTTTGTTTTGAGGATGTTCGATTCATTATTTCAAAATGACTTCAGTGTGTTTAATGATGACATAGAGGAAATTGTTTCAATATACAAATAATAATAATCATAAAATAATTATTAATTTTATATATTAATTATAATTTTATATCTAATAATTAATTATGTTTATGAAAAATGAATTACATTAGATTCATGTATACGATAGACCATGCATACATGTGAGCAATGTCTATATTTTTCAATAAAAATTATGTAAAGGAGTTAAGTAATATGATACCTTTATATAATTATAATAATATCATAAATAGTATATTATTTCATTATATATATATATATATATATTTTCATTATCTATGTGATTTGTTTATGAAAAAAGAATCACACTACTTCGTGGAGGTGGCAATCCATACACACACCTGAACAACATAAAAATTTTTTAGTGATTGGAACGTTAAGAAATAAAATGATATATTATCTTTTAAAAAATTAAAATATGTCATTAATATCCTAATTGTTTCAAATTTATTCATTAAAAATACATAAATTACCTTATATGAAAATTATTATTAAAAAACAAATCACATCCCTTTACAAGGTGGTAATCTTCCAGACACACGAGCGATGTTATTGTATATCAATAAAATGAATAAAAGAAGAAGTTATACATGATATCATAATTAGAGAATAATAATTATAATAAAATTGTCATTTATATACATTGAACCCATTAATAAAAAAATCCATCAGAGGGAATGATGATTAAATAATGACACTGGTTTGTGAGGTGATAGTATGGAGTACACACGAATAATGATTCTATTTCCCTTTGGATAGTTGAGGAGAAACTTTTATTTTATAAAATTATCATAATGAAATATAATTATACCTATGATACTTTTGTTTTTATATAACCATAATCCAATAATATTTTACGGTGGTGGCAAAATATATACAATAAAAATGATCGGTTAAGCACAATACCCCTTTTTCAGACAACCTCTTTAGGTTAGGTGATAATCACCAACATCCGTATCAAATATATAAAAAAATAATTAAATGAAAATAATTAGTTATAACCATGGGAAAATAAAACATAAAAAAGGGAGATAAGATAATCAATAATGGAAAACATATTTATTTACAATTGAATGTTATCAGTGATAATTTGCAGAGAATAAGGGTATAATTACACAATCAGAGTTCATGAGCATAACATAAGATTATTCATTCCCATCAAAACATAGATCATCAATCTTAAAACATGGAAAAAATATTTTTCAATTTCAAAATTCTGAAAAATAAATAATAATAATCCATTCAATTTCATTTTGGGCCAAAATAATCATTAAAATCAATATAATTTATACAAAAATGTAATGGTATCTTTAAACATCATCTTCATAACACATTTTAAACACCCATAAGAAATAACAAGGGGATAGTTAAATCCATTTTAGAAACCCACTAGTATATCCCTCATTCTTTCCTCTAAATCTAAGTAAAATTAGCCAATGTATTTAAGCATTATCTAGGTGAACCCATCATATAGGTTGTACCAGGCTCACCCGACACTATTTTGGTCAACCCGTCATTTAATCTACATAGGTATCACTCAATGTTGTCAGGGTAGACCCTTTAAATAAGTAAAATTGGGATCACCCATGACCAATAAAAATGTCTATATACTATTTGTGGGTGATACATTTAGAATCATTCACTTTTCCACAAAACAAAAATCCTAGTTCATTCATTTCTTCATTCACATGCAGAAAAGAAGTGGGTTCCATTTCAAAATCATAATTCCTCCAAAGAATGAATAAGGATGGTATCAATACCACATATCCCCATTATATTTTAAGTCACATACATGATTTTTACAATTGATGAATGACAATACCATCAAAATTTCATCAAAATAATTTTGAATAAAATGACCTTTTTACATTAAAAAAACATCTACTAACATAAAGCATGACACATATTGAAGAAAAAATTTCCAAAGAAAATAATATTATAAAATATGAAAGTAAAATTAAATTTATTTATGTTTCATAATGGTTGGAAAATACGCTGATGTTTTAAATATTAAAAATAAACATTATTTATAAATATTTTGTAAAAAATAAGTCAAAAGTGACTCATTTTGGAAATGTTGAAATATTAATTTATTTTGTTATGAAAGGAAACAAATTGTGTAAAAATCATTTTTGACATAATTTAGATTTATAGAAGAAAATGTTTTAAAAAAATTTAGTTATCAAGGACCTGTAATATATGGATTAATGATTAAAATGAAATTTTGAAATCAGTGTCACCTAAAAATGACTTGATTGATGTTTTTTAACCAGTAAGGGATGAAAAAATAAAACATTGTAACAAAAATAATAAGTTGTAGATAATATATATATTAATTTCTATAAAATACTCTCATATGATTTCCACCAAAGGAACCTAGATTATAATCAATCCTGAAATAAAGTATATTTTAACATTGATCCTTCACCACATTGGTAGCTCTTGAATCATAATACCCATTAAAGAATAACATAAAATGATACATTAAATATTATTAACATAAGTATAATCATGATATATCTTGTCAAAAATTAAATATATACAACTCATAAAATAATATAGGTAAATATTGTAAAAAATATTTCTCATGGAATAAAATTCTGGATGATTAAACCTTATAATGATTGCATCACTGAATTGAGAGTTAATCAATGAAGTGATTATGTTTAACAAATGAAAATAAAAAACAATTTTAAATATAGAATAAAAAAATATAGAGATCAATTCTCACATTATCATGTCATAATAGAGTTAATGACTAAAATTTATAACCTAATGAAAGCAAATTTAGTTAAGAAACCATTTAACACTCGGTAAATTTCATGTCGAATCCCCTTTTATGTGATGATCCAATTTGAAACATAAAATACCATTATTTTTCAAGTATTAATTATATCACATATTAATTAGTATTATACACCCTATATAAAATAAATTTTGTGTATAACATTAAAAAATTATTCAATGAAGGAAAATTGAGAATAAGTCCCATACCGTTTTGGTTGTCTCTAGATCAAAACCTCATAAAATATATAACGCCAAAGAGATTCATATATCAAAAAAATTTATTGAAAATAATAATAAAATAAATTTATGTGTCATATATACATAACTTAATAAGATAATAGGTGAATATGGCATATGTATGACCAATGTAAAAGTGAGATGAAAAACCCTTACCTTATGTCTAGTCATCCCATGTATTTCCTTTTACACTAAAATAATAAATTTATGACAATTATATGATTTATTATGAAAAATATGAAGGTTTAAAACCATATAATTAAATCATTTAATTTATTTAATCTAATGAAATATTTAAATACATAATCATTTTAGTCCAAATTGTTAGTTTTGAGGATATTCGATTCATTAATTCAAAATGAATTCAGTATGTTGAATCATTACAACGAGGTAATTGTTTCAACATACAAAAAATAATAATCATAAAACAATTATAATTTTTATATTTTAATTATACATTTACATCTAATAATTAATGATGTTTCTGAAAAACTAATTACATTAGAATCATGGATTCGATTGACTTTACATACATGTGAGTAAGGTCTATATTTTTCAATGATCATCATGTAAAGTAGTTAAGAAATATTTTATATTTATATTATTATATTAATATCATAAATAGTATATTATTTCATTATATATATATATATATTTATTTATTATCATTATCCATGTCTTTTTGTAATGAAAAATTAATCACACTACTTCGTGGAGGCGATAATCCACACATACACAATAACAACATTATAATTTTTTAGTGAGTGGAAAATTGAGAAATAAAATGATATATTATCATTTAAAAATGTAAAATATGTCATTAATATAAAAATTGTTTCAAATTACTTCATTAAAATTACATACATTAACTTATATGAAAATTATTATCGAAAAACGAATCACATCGCTTTGAAAGGAGATAGTCTTCCATACACACGCGCAATGTTATTATATATCCATTGAATGAAAAGATAGAATTTATATGCTATATCCAAAATATAGAAGTATAATTATCATAGAATTATAATTTATATACTTTAAATCCATCAATAAAGAAAATAGATTAGTGGCGATGACGAAAAAATAATGACACCAGTTCGTTAGACAATATTTCAGAGTACATAGAAATGATGATTCTGTTTCCATTTGGATGGAAGATGAGAAACATTTAGGTTATTAAATTATCATAATGAAATATAATGATACATATGATACATTTGTTTTTATATAACTATATTCTAATAATATTTAAATGAGGTTGAAAAATAATTACAATAAAAATGTTCGGTTAAGAAAAATACATATTATTCGGACAACCTCTTTAGGTTAATACCTAAAGATTCTTAATTTGGATTTTAAATTAAAAAGGGAATGAAAGTATTTTATAGGAGGTAGGTGAAGTTTTTTTTTTCAGATATATTCCAATCAAAATGACTTGGAGAGTATGAGGAGGATGAGATATGGAGTGACCCTTTATAAGTAAGGTGAGTGACCGACTTGTAATGTTTTAAATGAAAAAAGAGTAACAACAATTTTTAAATGGAAAACAAATAAAAAATAAACCATTATGATTAATTAGAAATTATAATTTCGAAATACTTTCATATAATATAATTTATACAGTTATATAGGTCATTTTAACCATTGTATATTTAGTTTAACCCCTAGTAAACCCATTTTCACCATAATTGTAAAATAAAATTTTTACTAATTTATCTATTTATGATTACGAAATAAATATTTTGATCTTATTATATAATATAAATGTTTTTGATTAAAAATATTAAATCCAAATTACATAATAAAATTTTCTATATTGATATATTTTAATTTTAAATCAAATTCTCAAACAAGTTAAAAAACTACTTCTCAAAAAAGATAATTTTAATGCATAAGATGATATTATATTAAATATTTTTCAACTACTGATCTTAATATATATATATATATATATATAAATACCTACTTATATGTATATAATCGATAAATTCCAGTTAAAAAAATTCACATCAGGGGTTTTTAATTAATTAAAATGGAAAATATTATGCACATATTTTATATAAATCAAATATAACTAAATTATAATTAAATTATTTAAATTCATATTCCAAAAATAAAGGGGATTTTAAAATACTTAATCTATTGAAATGAAATGACATTTTTACAAAACATATCATTATTTCACACTATTCACTAAGAAGAAAATATTTTCAAAAAAAATCCATTATTTCATCCCATATTATTTTTGATATAACATCATCTCATATTAATTTTAATATAATAATTTAAAAAATTATATTTGTTTTATCAAATTAATTTTCTATAATTTATATAAATTATTATAATATTTTCTCACAATAATTAATAAAAATCATTTCTGAAGAAAACATATTTTTTGATGTATACAATGACTTTACTAAAAATGAATTTATTATTTAATAATTATTCATCATTAAATTAATATTTTTTAGTAAATATATATATATATATATCATAAGGTAGTTAAAAATATTTATACCCTCTAATTTAAAATCTATGTTATAACAGTCATATATTTTCCGGTTAATTAAATTCACTTTTTTGAGTAAAATAAAAAATCAAATATATTGTTCTGTCTTTCTTAAAATATCAGGGGTTTACATCCTTCCACTATTTAATAAATTTAATCATCAAAATTTTATCTTTATCTAAATCATAAATGGTTTGGAAACATTAAAATACCTTTCTTGAGGTCCCACACTATAAAAATGTTTAATAAAATATTATTCTAAAAAGCAGGAAAAGGTAGTATGAAAGCCATATGAAATTAAATAAACAGGGTATCCACATAACGAGAAAATTGGTGTGAATTTAATACAATGATTTGGAAATACTATTTATTTACGAGGTAACATTATTACTTCTTCTCTGACATAAGAGACCAAATTTTTTTTGAATAACAATTTTACTTCATGATCATTTTCATAGTGTAGAGGAATGGAAATCCCATATTGACAAAGAAAATATTGAAATTTAATCAACTGAAAAGTAAGATTTCATTATTTAATCAATGTACCCAATAATATTATCTTTTTCATCGAATAATGAGTATTCAAGATGAATTGTTTTATGCTTGATGTACTAAGATCAACATCTAACATATCATATAACCATGAAAGTATGACAAGATATTGCTCCTATGTTTAGATGTTAAACAAACCAAAATTATTTGAAATGTTTATGATAATTCCCAAATTTAAAAGACCATTATATGATTAAATAAGTTATTAATCTCTAGAATTCAATAATAATTCCCAAATATTCAAACTAAATCATTCCATAAACTAATGAACTTATATCCCAAATAACCTCAATATTAAATATTATTTTAACCTCAAGGGTTATATTATTCCTTTTATATTTTTGGGAAAAAATTATGGTATCTTATTTTGAAATAATACTAATAGAATAGACACTAAATCGGTTTCAATCCCAAGGTTATCTATGCAATAAAATATGTATTATAATAATTACATTGATATCCAAGATCATACAAACCCTAAAGTCTATCAACGCCATAAAACTTATTCCCATAAAATATAATTGCATAATTCATGTTAAACAGAAGTTTTACATAAACATCATCCTAATGAAATGTCTCCAAATTTCCATTAATCACTTTATTATATCATCACATAAAACCTAAATGTGGTATCCAATAACATGAACTTAGGATCATCCATACTCTTATATACAATTAATGAAATCCATAACTCTCAAGATGACCTTATGAAAAAATATAATAATCTATAAATTCATCTAAACCATTATATGATACAAACTAAAATATCCCTAGACCTTCACTTCTTTATATTGTACTATAATCATAAACCTTACATTTATGGCTCGAATACCGATGACAATGACCCAATATTTTTGATAAAAACCATACAAAACTAAAAATAAATATTAGTCCAATTAATTACCCAATGAACATTTACATTTAGATATTTATATAATTAAGAAGAAGTCATACATAAACGACACCCATGTCATCAAATGAGCATTTCTCTCACTTGGAATATGTTTTCTTTATTTACATTATGACATCAAAACAACCATGTGAATACGTTCAATACATAATTCATTAAATATCATTCTTGATAACCTAGTGAAAATGAAACATAATATGGTGATACAAAATTCATAGCAATGTAAAATGTAGGAATTAATAATTTGATGTCATCATTGAGAATAAGAAGATCATAATTGAATGATGATGTAATCATGGTTCTGTAGAATAATATAACAATATTCATACCCATCAATAGATAGATCATAAATCATGAAAGAGTGATAAATATTTATCAATGGAAAGATTCATAAGAATCTATAATAATGATCATTGTTATTTCAATCATTCTCAAAAAAATTATTATATACCATCAAAGTAATATATAAAATGTATTGGTATCTTGGAATATCATCTATATTACCAATTTTTAACCCATGTAAGAAATAAATTAATCTAATTAAATACACGGGAAGCTCCATTTTTCTATCCTAATACATATATAATTTCCCAATGCATTAGAGAACTATATCGAAACACCCATTGTATAAGTTAAATCATGCTCACCTAACACTATTTAGGTGCACAAATTAAATAAGATTTATTGAGATCAGCCCACATGGTATTGGTGTTTCCATCATATATGATGTGTTGAGATCACCCATGATCATTAAATATGTTCAAGAACAGTCTATTAAAAAAATTTTATAATTTATTACTTTTTTAAGAAAATAATCATTTTTCTTTCATCACTTGATTCGCCCATGGAGAAGAAAAAACATCCATGTTAGTATCATAATACATATTGAGAAATTATAAATATGTAATAAATAAAAAATATCCCTAGTGTAGGTAATGTGACATCAAGTGTTGTGGTCATTGATTAATGGAAATAACATTGGATGATCCTTAAAATATTTTTCTCTAAAAATACAATTTTTGATATGGAAAAAACTTTTGAAAACTAAAAACATCAAAAAATATTAAAGAATCCATTTTATAGGAAAATATAATTTTATCATTAAGAATTATGCTTCATGGCATTGAGTCTTCATGAAATTGTGAAAATACATTGATATTCTAAATTTTAAAAATAGTAATTATTTTAAAATATATTTTTTTAAATGTCAACAGTTACCCATTTGAATAACTATGAAATTTCAAATTAATTTTTTTAAGATATGGTCAAATATATTTTAAAATATATTTAGGAAATAATATATCTTTATAAAATTATTTTTTTGAAAACATTCTTGAAAATATGTATATGGAAGAGATATATTATTGATATAAAAGAAATTACATGATCAATATCCCAAATAAGTGAATTTATTGATGTTTACTAATCAAAAAGATAATAAATGGAAATAAAAAATGTTAAATTAATTCATAAATTGTCTATAATAATGAGATAAGATTAAAGAAAAAAGAGCATATGATTTCCTCTAATGAGACCTTCAATTGAAGTAATCCCAAATCAAAGGATATTTTAACATTGAGCCTTTACAACATTGGTAACTATTTAATCATAGGCCACCAATAGGAATAAAATAAAAAATTACTTTAAATATAATGAAAAATGGATATTCATGATATATATTATTGAAAGGGTAGTATATACATCTCATAAAATAATATAAGTACGTAATCTAAACATATGTCCCAAAAAAGGTATTTGGATTGATTATCCCTATCACAGATTATATCATTGAATTGAGTTTTAATAAATAGGGAGATTGTGTTTAACAATATTAATTCAATATAGAAAAGTGGGAATTACTATTAATTAAATTTATATACTAATTCCCACAAAATTATTCCATAATAGAGATATTGAATAAAATTTATAACCCAATGAAGATAAATTGTGTTCAGATACCGTTTACCACTTGGTAACATTCCAGTCAAATATCTAAGTATAAAATAATTAAAATTGAAACCTAAAATAACCTTATCTATTAAATATTCATAATTTAAGATTTAAAATTTTCATTATATACACCATATATAAGAATCTATATGGATAATGTTAAAATATACATTAATCAAGGAAAATTTAGAAGAAGTCTCTTACTTATTTGGTAATATCTAGATCAAAACCTCAAGAAATAGAAAATATCATATAAATTCACAAATAAAAATAATATTAATGAAAATAATTATAAAATAAATTCATGTTTCTTATATACAAAACAAAATAATATATTTTATGAATATATCATATGTCTCATATAGTTAAAAGAGTGACGAGAAACGCATACCTCACATCCAGTCATTGCATGTATGTCCTTTAACTCTTATTTAATAACCCAATATAAATTTTTTGATTTCATAAAAAAATATACAAGTTTTATAA
Organism: Viscum album; assembly: GCA_963277665.1. Classification (NCBI taxonomy): domain Eukaryota; kingdom Viridiplantae; phylum Streptophyta; class Magnoliopsida; order Santalales; family Viscaceae; genus Viscum; species Viscum album. The sequence continues at coordinate 492,090,209 of OY728148.1, read as the reverse complement.
CATATAATTATATAATTAATTTTTTATATTTTAAATACATATTGAAATATATTATCAATTATGTCAAGATCTTGTGTTTTTAGGATGGTTGGTTCATTTTTTCAAAATGGGTTCGGTGTGTTGATTTGTGTCAAAATGGTCACTATTTTATCATCAAAATAATATTAATAAAACAATAATTATATTTATTATAAATAAATTATAAATTATAATATAAATAATTCTGGTTATGAAAAATGAACTATGTTACAATCCGGTAGATGGTAAGCATTACGTATGCATAAGTAACATTTCCACTATTAAACGATCATTATAGAAAAAAATTAAGTATTATTGTATTTTTACATAGTGATAATAATATCATAAAAAAATATTTTTTTAATAAATATAATTCAGTATATATATATATATCTTCTAAATTATGTGGTGATAAAAAAAATAACAACAATTTGTCGAGGTGGTAGTTCACACGTACACACGAATGATGTTATCTTTTTTCAGTGAGAAGAAATGCAAGAAATAAAATGATATATTACCATTTCATAATGATAAATATTTCATTGATATCATAATTAGGTCACATATATTAATTAAATTTATCATTATTACCTACCATGAAATGAATTAGAGAAAAAGGAACCGCATCTCTTTGTGAAGCGGTAGTCCACTATATACATGAGTAACCTTAATGTATCACCCATGGAATGGAATGTAAGGATCTATATTTGATATAATAAATAAATAAGTATAAATATGTTAGAAATATATCATATATTTATATATATATATATTTAAACATTAATGCCCCGACTCCAGTTACCCATATTCGGTGGATTATTTTCATACATTGGCATGATTACAAGGAATCAAGTCCTGAACGATCGATCAATTTAGGAGTCTTGGAAAATAGATTACATACATGAACATTAAATTACACAATAGAAAATAAAGCACAAAATAAATGATCCTTTGAGAATTCCAATAATCCCCTAGCTTAACCATTCATATAAATCATAATAAACATCTAGTAATCTTGAGAATGTTAAAACATATAAAGGGGTGAGCTCAGATGCTCAGTAAAGATAACAATATAGCAGAAACATTCATAAATAAGCGCAAACATTTAAGGAAATGTATAAGACTGAAACAAAATCATTTTAAATATATACTACAACATAATATGGAAAATATACAATAAAATAATTAAATTTACTTATTCTCATAGATATTCTACTAGTCGAATAATCACATGCAATATCAATAGCCACATTCATAATGATGGAATGCATAATTCCAGACGTCATAATAATATAGTCAAGGCCTTGTGCCATGAATACAAATACCATTTTTTCACGGCCTATTTCCTTGATAGAAGTTTGTGTCATTAGACCTACCGATGCATCGAAGAGCTATAGCAGGCTCCACCATTCACTTACTATGTCTAATACATTTCTCATAGGAAAAGGATTAAACATAACATAAACATTTGTATTAAAACTGGCATAAAAAATGTCAACACTATATCAATAAACCATGAATGGTATAAAAATAACACATCCACAGTCAAACATATCACAAAACCTTCAATAAAATATGGAATGTTTGTTTCATAATAAATCAACTTCAAACAAATTTAAAATCCATTAATGGATTTGGACATAGATGAAAATGAATTATAAAACACTTTGAGAAAAATATCCCGTTTTCATGAAACCATTATAATGTCGCACAATTTTGAAAAGAAAAAATATAAATACATTTTTTAATCAATTTTTCCCATATCACATTGAAACATTTGAATGGAATTAACATTTTAAAACATTCATTTCCATTTTAATAATTCCTTAAAACCATATCGAAAACTTGGACATTAATTAGAATGGTTTAGAAGAATAAATCATTAAAACATTTAAAATGATGTATTAGTTAAAATTCCCATAAAAATGATCCTTTTTAAAACTATTTTATGAAACATGTACATGGATTATAAATATTTCCCAATAGATACTTTCATAAAAAACCTCGGATAATAAAGAAATTGTGAAATTAACCCTTACCTTGCACATTACATTAGTCGAGGGCATGTTTAAAATTTTATGTTAAGATCAAAGTATGTTATTAAATTATACCAGAACCATATTAATATTTATGATATCATAAATGATTCATTAATGAATTTATACAACCATTTAACAATAATATCCAAGGTAAATTAACATTTCGTGTAATAATCGCTTTCTTTATCGTACGTGTTATAACTTGTTACACTTAATTGTATCAATTATATCTAGATTTAAAAACTTACATAATATAAAACATGATTTATATATCATATATATTCAGAATATAAATATTTATAATAGACATATATATATGAAATGGAAAACACCATTTATGGAGATGGTAGTCCGTACGTGCGCATAATCGTTGTTGCCGTTTTCATATCGTATTGAATGGAATGAAGTGAATAAGATATATGTAATTATATATATATATACCTATAGTAGAATTATTATGTAATATATTAAATTCTTATTATTTATATAAATTTTATAATCATCGTTGAATGGTGAACGTGGAAATGAATCTCATCAAATCGTGGAGATGGTAATCTGTATGTACGCACGAGCGAAAATATCATTATATTGAGGGAGAAATCGTATGTAATATTATTTTATATTATATATAAAGAATCATTAAAATGGTATATTTATTATTTACATCAGTTATAATAATTATTATATGCATTCAAATAATCATGTTTTTGAATAACAAACTACAACACGACGTGGATACGGTAATCCGTACGTATGCATATATGGTGATGTTGTCATTTGTAAGATGAATAGAATAATTAATATGGTTTTAAAATTTCTATAATAACATCAAAATATGTAGAAGATACTGGAGTTATTATTTTAGAATGGAAACAATAAAGAAATATGAAGTGGAAGAAGAAAAGAACTTGAAATATGTGATGAAATATTTACCACTTTTTTTGGCTCTTCCTTTTGATTTGATCAAAAGGGATAATTAGGATGGCTTTAATACAAATGGAAGGCCTATAGGGTGAAGAGAGTAATGTCGGGATTATTTTCAGGCTGGGTTTGGCAGAGACAACTAGCTTTGGAGGTGTGAAATTAAGATAAGTGGAAGTGCCCTTTTATAAGAGAGGTGAGGGTCACTTTAGGAAAAGTTTGAAATATTATTTTATAATAAAATCATTTTCGGTTTCTAATGGTACCAAAATGAATTACTTAAGGTATTATGTGGGTATGGGTCGGAAAACTTCCAACTAATATGTTTTAGACATGTTATGGTTTCCATTTTAACCATATCTTTTATATTTAACTCTTTGTTATATAGATTAACTTTTACTGTTTTCTCTTGTATTCTTAAACAATATGGTTAATAAACATACTCTAAATTTCCAAAATAATCTGAAGTGTTTCATTAATGACATATATAATATTATCTAATATTTTTTTCCGAACTATAGATTTTTGGAATATTATATCAACCAATAATATAGTATTTGTTTTAAAAACTATTTTATGTTAATTTTGACATTATTTGGTATTTGTTTTTTTGAAAAAATCATAACGGCATGATTACTTTGAATTTTTTTAATAAATTAACCCTAAAATGTCATGTTAACCTATAAAATTAGTGTAATTCCTCAAAAGTCTAAAAATACTTTTATTTGGGTATTTATAATATCAATTATTTTAATCTTTTATTAATATGGTAATTACTGTATCATATTTTTGTCATAAATAAATTAAATTATTTATTATATAAAAATTATAAATAAAATATAATTATTTATGAAATAGTTTCATATTTATAATTAATATTTTTAGTCTAATTTATCTTATGTATAACCCTATGCTAAATAAATTTTTAGGTATGAAAACATTAATTTTTACAGTTTTAACTCTTCTTAAAATTAAATAATTATAAATGTCGTAATCTAATCCATGTTGACCTAAAATGACATATTTTATTGCGAAGGTTGTTTTTGGTCTAATTTCACTTATCCAATAGAATTAGGACATGTGTTAGGGTAACTATAATATAATTTATATACTTAATTACCCTATTTACTTTTAACCGTGGTAAATAAAAGTCAAAAGTTACTATTCGCCAAAAATTATTTTCATCTTATTGACCAAAATTCTACTTACTAAGGTTAACTATGTCTCTAGTATTTTTGAAATTCAACTCACTGAAAAGGTAAAATTATGTATTATGAAAATTTTCAAATTCTCCTAGGATGTGGGTAAAAGACGGTAAAAAGATCGATAAAATTTTTTATATATAAACTTATGAAAAAATGACACCAATGAATTACATTGAACTTATATCAGTATTATATATCTCTTTTTACCTAAATTAAATTAAAATTAAAAAACTAATTACTTAAATAAGAAGTCGGTTTTCAACAATAATGGAGTGTTTTTCACTACTCATCAAAAATTGAATGTTTTCATAAAAATACCAACAATTCAACAAAAGAAAATTTTGATATTCCAAATTCAAAAATGAATTATATTTTTCTACATTCAAAACATAGAATATGCATTTATCAATTTAATATTAATTTTCATTGTCAAAACCAAAAAGCAGGGTTTTTAAAAAGTGAAAACTATCAAAAGATTGACATGTGTTTATGTCAAATTTAATGCGAAATTAATTATAATGACCTAGAATATATTAAATGATAAAAATATAATCCAATTATACGTCAAATATTTTCAAATTCATGATTTAACATTATATATTATATAGATAAAAAATTTGTTTTCAATTAAAACATAGTATTTTTCACTATATCTCAAAATATAAAAGTTATCTGAAAAGTACCAAAAATTTATGCAAACTAAATTTTTATGTCCTGATTCAATATAAGAATTTAATTTCATTAAATTGAATATGCAAATGGTTCAAATATTTGTTTTAAAAAAAGATCTCCATTAAAAGGCAGTAAAATTACATTTTTTTAAAAATACTTGTTTTATCTGAAAAAAAGAATTTGTTGTTTTATTATAAATATGAAACACATAATATGATTTTCAAAATTATATAGAGTATATAAGAATAAAATGCAGCTATTACTATTCATAACCGGTTTTTGAATGGTTAGTTTAATATGTTGTGGTGTGATCGAACTCGATGTTGTGTATATCACGCACTATTGAGTTACATTAATGAGATAATGTACTATGAAATCTTCAGGGGTTACAATAACAATCATTACAATTATCTGTGAGAGGAGATGATGAAAAATGAAATACACTTGTTTGCAGGGGGGTAGTTAACCGTACCCACAATGGAATGAATTTATTTCCCATATGATGGAAGAAGAGAGAGTATTAAGTTGTTATATTAACAGAATTAAATAAATATATGTGGTAGAATTTGTTTCATATCAGTATAATAATTTAATATTTTAAAGAGGTGGACTATGAAATACAATAATATTTTCTGGTTAAGAATGATACGTCTTATTGCGAAAACCACTTTGTGTTTGGTCCAAATGCATCGATAAATGACATTATTCTGAAAAAGGGGGTCTAAGTCATGTTTAGGGAAGTTGGGATTGTATATTGGGTGATTTTTTATAATAAATGTGTCTTTGAAAGTGTGAATAAGATAGGATATGAGGTAGCCTTTTAAAAGTGAGTTCAGTAGAACACATGTAATTTTTGAAAAGAAAATTGTGTACCCTCATTTTTCAGAAGAAAAAATGATACATAATTGACCATTATCAAGACATTGATATTATAATTTGAAAGCATGTCCGAATAAATTAATTTAGATATGTATATGGGTTATTTAAACCCTCATATTTTTAACCTACCCCCCCTATAAACTAATTCTCACCTTAACTGCGACAAATTTTTTTTACATTCACTATTAATGTTGAACGAAAAATTTTGTTTAACATATTAAATAATATGAAATATTATTATTTGAAGTATTTAAAAAAATTTAACTAATTAAATTCAAATAATTTGTTGAATTTAATTTTAAATTAATCCCAATGACATAATGAAATTTTTTTTTTTAATAAACTTATATTTGAATCATAAGATGATATTATATTAACTCTATGATTATTAAATATCATTATATGAATTTATATTAATATTTTAAAAATATAATCTATAATTTTAACTATAAATATTCTTTTTTTGGGATTTTTTAATTAATAATAATTGATAAATATTATGTAATTGAAGAGTTTATTTTAAAAAACTTATTTATTATACCTAAAAATAAATTTATACTAAAATCCAATAAAAAGAATATTTAAATTTATTTATATTAATTATATATAAATACAAAATAATTAAATTTTATTAAATAATAGTTAAATCATTATTGAAATTTATTGAAAAAAATGAATTTTTTTACAAAAAATGATATTTTTTACTCTTTAGTGAAAATTCATTATTTTCTAAAAAAACCAAAAATTTATTTCTAATATATAATTTTGATATAATAATTTCCATAATTATATTTATTTTATTCAATAAATTTGAAAAAATCTTCTGAAATTATTTATAATATTTTCATACAAATAGAATTAAAAATCATTTTTGATAAAACCATATTTTTTAAGAATACAAATACATTACTAAAAAATTGTTTTCTCATTTACTATGAATTTATCAATAAATTTACATTATTATATATATATATATATATATTTCAACATATAGTTTATACAATCAATCCTATCAATTTAATGTCTAGGTTATATGGGTCATATATTTTTTGGGACATTTAACTACTATGTTGCAAGTCCAATAAACTATAAAACATAACTTTATTATTTAAATGTTTCAATATTTTACATCCTAAACAATTTAGTTAGTTAAAACCTAACAAATTTATTTTTTATCTCACAAATCCATGGTTTTATAATTTTAAAATACGTTTCTTGAGGTCCCACATTATAAAATAGGTTAACAATATTTTCTATTAAAAATTACAAAAATGAAGTATAGAGGTAATTTAAAATAATAAAAACCAGGTCTTTACATAAATAGAAAATTAGTGGAAAGTAAAAAAATTAATATTTAATCAATATCCATTTAGGACGTAATATTATACTTTTTTAAGAGAGAAGAGATTGTCAATTTATGAATTACATTTTTATCTCAAGGTCCATTCAATAGAGTAGAGGAATTACTTTTCCAGAATAACAAAGATCATATAGAAATATACTTACTTGATATGTATAATTTCATCATTTAAAACATTTCAACCACAATATAATCATTTTCTTGAGATGGTGAGTATTTAAGATTATATATTTAATACCTAAATTACATATATAAACATCTAATAGGTCATATAAACAATAATGAAAAATAATATACTCATCTTATATTTATAAATTCAAAAAAAGAAAATAGTTAGAAGAAGTTAGTATAATTCAAAAAATTAAAAAACCATCATATGATAATATTATACATTTATCTCAAAAATTTAATAGTAATAGCCAAAATTCAAACATATGTCTTCCAATAATAAATTACCCTATATCAAAAATAAAAACAATATTAAATATTTCTTTAACCTCAAATTATAGTTGATCCCTTTTATATTTTAGGAAAAAAAATTATGGAATTATTCTTTTGAAATGACATTAATCACATAGCCAGCAAATCACTTTTCAATCCCTTGGTTATCTATATAAAAAACTTATATTCCCAAAAGTAAGTCAATTTAAAAGACTATATAAAATATAAATTTTGTCAATACATTAAAAAAATATATATATAAATTGTAACAACATAATTCATGTTAGTAAAAAAAATTTATATAATCCAACCTAATGAAACGTCTCTAAAAATATAACAAATTACTTTAAGATCTCATTTTCTTAACCTCTGATTCGTTATTAAGGATTTGAACTGATGATCATACATAATATTAAATACCTATTATGAAATATATCACCTATAATATTACCTAACATTAATGAATCCTATTCTAAAAAGTTATTTAAACCCTTCATTGATACTAACTATAATATCCTCACACATAAACATCGAGATTTGGTGATAAAATCATTGACATTACATTTCATAATTTGAATCTCCTAACGGTGACCCATTTTTTTAAATTTAATAAATTACAATGTAATAAGGGTGTACTATATCACTTACATACTCATGGTCCATTTATTTTTGTAGTTTTATATAATTTTGAAAAACTCTAACATAATTAACACTCATGTATTTGAATGAACATTTCTCACATATAAACCAACTTTTCTTATTTCTCATTAAGTATCGTCATCATCCATATGAAATAGTTATATACATAATTCATTTATCATAAATACAAATACCCTTTGGAAAATGAAACCGAAAAATGGAGATATAGAATGCTCAGTAAGGAAAAACATAAGAATAAACAATTAAATGTCATCAATGAGAATATGAAGAGATTAAGGGTATGAAGACATAATGAAAGTGCATGATAATAAAATAAGAATATTTAAACCAATGAATAACTCAATAATCAATCATTAACCATGTAAAAATTCTAAATGAAGTTTAAGATCCTTAAAAATCAATAATCATGATCCATTTTATTTAAATATATATCAAATTAATCCTTAAAACCCAAGCAAGAGTAGAAAAAATGAATTGATATCTTGGAAAATAATCTACATAACCCATTTTAAAAACATTTAATAAATAGATTTATCCATGTAAAATCCATATGATAGAACCTATATTAACTAAATCCTTCATGAATATAAAGATGAGGAACATTACCAATGGTATTGGAGAACCCTCTATGTGCATCCATTATATTGGATATATTGGTCTCACCTAATGCTTTCTAGGATCAACCATTATATAAGATATATTGGGATCAACCAATGTTGTCATGGTGAACCCATCATAGATATATATTAGGCTCACCCATAATCATTAACAATGTCCATTCATAGTATATGAATTAAACTTTTTGAATATTTCAATTTTTGAAATAATAATCATCATTTTAAATTCATTTCATTATCCACCCATGGAAACAAGAAATGTTCCATGTTAATATCATAATAAAGATAGATAAATAATAAGGATGGTATAAATAAAAAATATTGTAAGTGGAGTTTAATATATTATAGTGGTTTTGTCTTTGATCAATTGAATTGCTATTAAAATGTCATTAAAAAACATTTTGAGGAAAAAACCTTTTCTTTATTGGAAAAAAACATATAAAAACTAAAAACTAGACACATATAAATGAAACCATTTTTTAAAACGAATTTTAAAAATTTAAAAGATGTTTAATGGGATTGAGGATTCCCAATGGTGTGAAAATATGATCAGGTCATAAACATTAATAATAATCTTCTTTTTCAAGCATTTTATAAAAAATTATTCCAAGTGAACCATTTGTTGAAAAATGAAATTTACTTTTACAAAACATTTTAAAATTAATGTCAAAGATCATTTAATATAACGTCAGGAAATTATTTACGTTTGGAAATGAAATTCTTAATTTTTTTTGCAAACATCGATATGGAAGAGATAGATTCATGATCTAAAATTAATTAAAAGACCGAGGTCAATTAAAAATGATTTTATTGATTATTATTAATTAAATATTGGTGGAAATTGAAATAAATCTCATTAATCACACTTAAAACCTGTAGATTTGAAATAAATTTACTTTCAGAAAATAAGATCAACAGATATCCTACAAAGGAACAGTGAACATAAATAATCTGAAAAGAAATGAGATTGTAAATAGAGACTTTTACACATTGATAAATCTTAAATCATACCCATGATAGAATAATTTAATGTGATAACTAAAATATGATTAAAATATCAGGATTCATGATATGTAATGTAATAATTTCATTATATAAACCACATTATACAATATTGTTTCATATCATAAATATATTTCTCAAATAATGGAATTTTTGATGATTAACCCTAATAATGGGAAAATCCCTAAAGAGAGAGTTAATAAATGGATAAATTATGTTTTAAAAAAGAAAATAAAAAAAACAAGTGTAAACACATAATAAGAAAATTTATAGGTAAATTTATATAGAGTCATGTAATAACATAGTCAATGAAGATAAGTTATAACCCAAAAAAATTAAATTGAGTTATGAAACCATTTAACTCTTAGTAACGTTAAATTTAGATCCCCTAGGATGAAACAATTAAAATTTAATCAGAAAATAAAATTATATATTATTTTTTAATGATATAAAATTTAAAATTGGAATTATTTACACCATATAAAATAAATTATTCACATAACATTTTAATATACCTCAATGAATAGAAATTTAGATGATGTCCCTTACCACTATGGTAATCTCTAGATCAGAAACTCATAAAAGAGATAACCTAAAATATATTCAATTACCAAATAATTTTCATGAAAATAATCATAAAATATATTCATTTTAATTATATAAAAAATATTATAAAATAAGTGTTTAATATGATAAATGTCTCATAGTAGTGAAATAGAGATGAGAAACCCATACCTCGAGTCCAGACATTCCATGTATGTCCTTTAACATATGTACATAAAAATTATAAGATTTATTTGATTTATTAAGAAAATTTTATAGGATTTATACCTTATGAATAACTAATTTATTTTACTTATTCCAATATTAATATTAAATAAATAAATTAATTAATTGCACTTCATTGAGTTTTGAGGACGTTTGGTTCATTCTTTCAAAATTGTTTTGTTGTTTTGACAAAGGTTAAATAGTTCATTATTTCAAAATCACTACAAAAATAATAGTAATATAATTTCATTAATATAAATAATTTATTCTTTTAAAACTAATAGTGAATTATTTTAATGAATAATTAACTATGTTACAATCATAGAGATGGGAGGTAGCGCATACGCATCTGCAACATTTCCATTTTTCAAGGGTCATTATTAAAAGAAGTAAAGTATTATTTTATCTCTATAGAATTAAAATAATATAATAAATAACATATTATTTCATTAAAAACTATATACATACCTATATATATCATCCATGATATGTGGTGATGAACAAGAATATCATCACCTCATGTAGACAGTAGTCCACTCGCACATATGAAGGACATTATCATTTTTAATTGAGTTGAAAGGTATGAAATAAAATCATATATTATAATTTAATAATTATAAATATGTAATATATAATATTCATATTTAAAATGTATTCATTAATTTTATCCTTATCATTTAATATGAACAATATCTGTGAAAAATCAATCATATTGCTTCACGAGGCTGTAATCTGCATTACAAATTAGAGACGTTATTATATCCCCCAAGGAATGGAATGTAAGAAGTTATATGTGATATAATAATTATAATAGTATAATTATGTATAAAATATAATTTAAATACTTGATTTCCATAATTAAAACAGTCTTTTTGAGGCGATGATGAAGAAAAAATGACCATGATTTGCAAGGCAATAGTTCACGGTAGAGAAAAATGATGATCACATTTCCCATTTAATAGTAGATGAGAAATATTCAGTTTATTACCTTAAAATAATTATATAAAGGTATATGGTATGTAATTTTGTTTTTTTATGATTATAATTTAGGATTATTTGAAGGAGGTAGAAAAAAAATTCAATAAGAACACTCACCTAATCATGATACCTCTTATAAGGACAACCTCTTTAGGTCAGCACCAAAAGAATAATAGGATGTATATGTGATAAAAAAATTGGATCTTAGAAATTTTTAGATTATTAAGAAAGATATTCCGGAATAAAGCTTAAAACAAAATTTCATCTTAGGTGTGATGAGGAGAGGAGATGTGGTGACATTTGATAAGTGAGGTGAGTGACACACTAGTAATTTTTGAAAAGAAAATGTGTACCTTAATTTTTCACATTAAATAAGAATAAAAATGGAATATTATCTATAATTAGAAATTATAATATCTATGAAATATTTTTAATAGAATTTATACACATTTATAGGTCATCATAACCATTATCCTTTTAGTTTAACCACCGGTAAAACTATTTTCACCTTAACTGTGGTAAAATATTTTTTATTTTTTAACTATTCATGATTAAAAAAATGATAATATGTTTATATTATATAATAAACATATTATTATTCATAATATATAATCAATTTTTCAGAATTCATGTCAAACAAGTGGCATAGTTTAATTTAAAATTAAACCCACAGGCAATATGAAAAATCAGTTTTATATGAAACATATTTTTCATGCATAAGATGAAATTATATTAACACTATATATAATAACAATAATTATATTAATTAAAATACATATTTAAATATATATAATATAAAAATTCAATTTCAGATATTCCTAATTAGATATGTTTTAATTAATTAAAATGGATCAACATTACGTAATCAAAAACAATTTTTAGAAAACACATTTTGTCATCCAAAAAATAATATCATACTAAAATCAAATATAAATAAGATATAACTATATATATGAAGAATAAATATAAATAAATAACACATATATTACTTTAAATAAAAATAAACCCATAATTTTAGTTTTATATTACATAATTTATTGAAAATAAATGACATTTTTACCAAAAATAAGTATTTTATAAATACACCCTGAAAATCAATATTTACGGGAAAATCCCAAAAATTTACCCCATATTTATTTTAATATACTAATTTTATAAATTATATTCGTTTTATAAAATATAATTTCTGAAATATCTAGAAATTAATTATAATATTGTATCACATAAAGAAATAAATGTCCTTTTGAAGAAAACCAATATTTGAAGAATAAAATTACATTACTAAAAATAGATTTATTATTTATTGATAATTTCTATGTATCATTATATTTGATAGGATGTTTATATATATATTTCATACGGTAGTTAATACTATTAATACACTATAATTTAACAGTTTAGATATAATAGTCTTATATTTCATGGGTCGTTTAAGCTCGGGTTTTTGTGTAGAATATAATATGAAACATAATGTTTTTAATTTAAATCATTTGATGTTACATTGAATAATTTGGTTAGGATATTTTATTGTGATTCATTTGACTTTCACAACCATTTACTTTGTTTAATTCAATATTTTGTGGGAATGATGTGGTTTAGGTTGAAAAAAATCATGGATCCAATTTCCTAAAATTACTCTCCCCTTTCCTTTTATTTTTATTTACACATTTATCCAAAGATCAAGACACCTAGAGATGTATGATTTAATTTTTTAGTTCCATAGATCAAGTTCTAGTCATCAATATCAGCAATTCCTTTCGAGATTATTGTGGTACAGAACACCTCTTTCCCTCCTAGTACATTTACTTTTCAACATGTTTTAATGGGAATATAGTTATATTTAATAATAGGTATTTCCATATATAACATCCAAGTTAATTAATGTTAGTAATTTAAATGGTCTTCCATTTATCTTATAGAATAAATGTGCTTGAAATACTGTGAATTACACTAACAACCCCATTATCCCCTATAATACCCCTAAATATTCAAACACTATAATTGAATGACAATAAATGTCATCATTATCTCTTAATTAGTAGACTATTACAATGAGTGAATGTAAACCACCTCATTATATCAAATGAAACTCATACATTATGTCCTTAATACCTTCATTCATGAATAGATCCAAAAACCTGATAGGCTACCATGACATAACCTCATAGAGTGTGGTAATTTTATCTCTCTCCTTGGGATTAGTGGTGAAGATATGGTCTAGCGAAGGGGTTGTGATTTAAAAATTACTTTTCCATTATTATATATCTCAAGGATTGATGGTGGATATTTGTGCTGATTGGAGGTTATAACGAACCTGAATTTTCATACATTACTCTAAAACCATTTTAATGATAACAAATAATAGTATAACAAATATAGGGCATAATGGTTTAGTGTCTTGGTAAGACTATGAACAAACATAACATTTAATACATCATTCAAAAAGGTTTATTTAATTTATAGGTACTTATTTTCACATTACCTCTCCTTAGTACAAGTATTCACATGAGGATATACATTAAAAATGGGTGATCTAGAATCCTAGTAACATGATCGATAATCAAAATATAACATGAGTTCAGAATAATCATAACATAGGCATGCGAGCATGAACATAAGAAGATGCAATAATAAAAGATAGGAAATGTTAAAATGGATAAAAAATGAAACATCATGTCTTATTGGTTAACTACCACACATACTTGAGAACAATTCTAGCATCCTGTTAACACATAATTTCAATTTCACTCATTATATTCATCACTTTACCCAATTAATTGGAGTGTTGTATAATTCTGGGAACATTCATCACATTCAAGGATTCATATTTCAAGGTATAATTCCAAGCACACCCATTAGATAATAATATTATCATTATCAGGCATGACACATTTCAAATAATTGAAAAACTAACATAAAATATCCCATGTAATTAAATGGGTTTCACATCATACATTCATAAAAAAAATTCCTAAAATAAATAGGAAATAACATACTTGTTAAAGGAACCTTCAACTTTGCGTGAGAAGTAAAAGTTGTGTTCTTGAAAAATGAGTTATTTTGGACAAAATTAGGTTTTTCATAAAATAAATTATAGAAAATTTATAACCTATAATAGTAAAGATAATTATAAAAAAATTATTTTTAAGGATTAACCATACCAAAAATGAAGTGAAAGAGGGAGAACCCGAAAAAAGAATGTTGGGTTCGATAATTTCCCCATACATTGAATCCAAAATATTTCTTCACATTGAAGACCTATATAACTAAATTAAATTAATTAATAAAAAATTATGGAACCTTTTATACATTAATTTGGTTCATATGGTATCATTAGGTTATTTTATGAGTGTTTGGATGAGTTTTAGGGTTCAAATCTATTGTTTGGGAATGTTTGATTTTATGGTTTTCTTTAATGGTTCACTTGTATTCATAACTAGAAGTTTATTTAGAAAATGGATAAACATATATAACTGATATAATATTTTGTTAAATATATTACAGGATTTTAAATGAGCTTTTATTTAATTATGTTATATATTATCTGGGTAAATCGTTTGTTTAAATTTAATGATGATCCTTTGGGTTAATTATGTAGATTTTTTGACCACAACAAACTTGTTTTGTTTAATAATTTAGAAATATGTACATAAGTTAGTTCAAGAATTTTAAATAGGATATAATAAATATAATATAATCATTATAAACCATAAAAATGGTTTCATGTCTATATTGTAAATAATTAATGCAAATTGAAATCACATCGTCTATGAGGTGGGTTATTCGACACATCACAGACAATGTTTTTTTCTTGATTAATTGGGTGAGGGGAATAATAATGATGATGAATTCTACATGAACATGAGAAAATCTGTAATATAAAATATTTATGGATATTTCATGCCTCTTGTATAAGAGTAAATTGAAGAATTAAAAATATTATAAAGGAACTTTAAGATAAGTTGAGAAATTCCTTTTAAAAATTCAGCAGCATAACGTCTATCCATCATGGTTTTAGAAAACAATGAAAACATAGGGGACAAGGTTCACCCATCCATAAATAAATCATATTAAATTAGAGAGTAAGGATAATTTGAAAATAACAACTAGGTATGGAAACATGAAAGTTATACCACATAAAAGAGAACTCGGATGCAAAATAAAAGTAGACAATTTTTTACCTTGTAGAGCATATCCAAAGACTTAAAGGATTGGACCATAGGGGCTTTAGGACACCTTGGGAGGACTAATAGTGAGGTAATAAGTAAAAATATCAGTTGATTATGTATTTTCACTGAATGTAATGATGGAATGGGTTGGTATTTATAGCAAAATTGATGGAATATTTTAATAATTTCCATGGGACACATCATTAGTGGTATTTGAAAAACCATGGGATTTTCCATGGTATTTGCCAATGGAATTAGCCACATGGGACACCTCACATCTTATTTCATTGTACACAAGACATATATTATTATTACATCATTATTACATCACTAATGATGTCAATAAACACATCGAAACTCAAAACTGTATTTTTTCTGTTAAATGATAACTCAACTATTTCAGAAGAATCTCAAAACACCATCCTAACATTTTTTTGATGTGTAGAATTCAGAAATAAACTCAATTTTTGGAAAGTTATTTTTTAAATATTATTGATTTAATTTTTAAATAAAATCATACCTAATTAAAAAAATATCAATTTTAAAACTAGAACTACTTTTATATTACATTGAATAATTAATCAACATGACATTATCTTAAAGCCTTATGAAAATAAAATAATATTACAATTTACTATTCATTAGGTTCATATTACTCTTCATAAGGGTATGTTACTATTCACCAAAAAACATGATGGTTCCAGCAGACTCCAAATAACATACTTAAATCAAATGTAGATGACTGATTTTAAAAATTCAAAACATTGATGTGGAATAATTATGTTTAGTGATCACATAGTATTTAGTATCAAGATATGTTATTTCTTAATAATGTTAATATACTATAAAGAATAATTATAAGAAAGTGTTTTCATTGATAAAACATTAGGTCATTATATTATTCCCTCCTTATAAAATAACTCCCTTAAAATATCATTTTACACAAATAGGTGAGGGTACTTCTTCTTCACCACCTCTTCTAGTTTCCAAGTTGCTTATTCAAACATATGGTTCCTCCAAAACACTTTGACAAGATGGGTTTTCTTGTTGTGTATAACCTTATATTTCAGGTCCAAAATCATTACTAGATGATCCTCATAAGATATATCATCTTCTAGGTGTACCACCATTGAGTTCAGTACATGTGAGGGGTCTGGTATGTATTTCCATAAAAGTTTTACATGAATCAAATCCTAAAGTCGATCCATATTTGGAGGAAGTGAAAGCCGATAAGCCATGACTCCTATAATTTCAAAGATCATAAAGGGGCCAATGTACCTTAAGTTTAGCTTCCCCTTCATTCCAAACCATAATACTCTCTTCCATGGTCATATTTGAAGGAAGACATTATCTCCAATGTTGAAATCCATGTCCCTTCGACAGTTTTCAAGAAAACTCTTTTCCCAACTCTAAGCATCTTTGATGTATTTATGTATAACATGAACCTTCTCATTTATCTCTTACTTATGATCAGGTCGAAGTATCTTTCTTCCTCCAACTTCATCCCAATAGGTTGGAGTTCTACATCACTTTCCATACAAAGCATTATACGGCACCATCTGAATACTCGAGTGGATGCTGTTGTTGTATGAGAACTCAACCAATGGGAGATTCTAATCCCCCGACCTTTAAATTGAAGAGATCAGGCTCTTAGCCTGTCTTCATGTGTTCGATTTCTCCTTTTAGATTGGCCATCAGTTTGGGGGTGATAGGCTGTGCTGAATTTTAATTTTGTACTCAAAGAATATTCAAGGCACCTCTAGAATTCAGA
The DNA here is from genome assembly GCA_963277665.1 of Viscum album. Taxonomy (NCBI): domain Eukaryota; kingdom Viridiplantae; phylum Streptophyta; class Magnoliopsida; order Santalales; family Viscaceae; genus Viscum; species Viscum album. The sequence goes on along the minus strand of OY728148.1, from coordinate 492,072,709 downwards.
TGTGAACCTTGGATTATGGTTAGAGACAATCGAGAGGGGAACACCATATAGTCGCACCACTTCTTTTATGTGTATACTTGTATGTTGTTCAAGCAAGAGATCTTCTTGAATAGTGATAAAATGGGATGTCTTGGTGAGTTAGTCAACCAAAACCCATGTCGCATTATTTTTCTTTGATGTCTTCGAGAAACCCATGAAAAAGTCTATAGTGACATTCTCCCATTTTCATATGGGTATAGGCAATGGTTTCATAACCCATTTGGACTTATTTTTCTATGATTTAACTTTATTACATACCAAGGACCTTGAGATATATTCAGCAATCTCCTTCTTCATGTTATCCAACCAAAAGTGTTCGCATAGATCATGGTACATTTTTGTTCTACCAGGTTGGATAGTGAATTTTGAGCTATGTGAATTGTCCAATAGCGCCTTCTTTATACGGGGTGATGATGGCACACAAAGTCGAGTTCCAAACCAAATTAAACCTTCTTCATCGATATGAAACTCTTGCAACTTTTATCCATTATTACAATCACCTTCTTTTGTAACTCCAGATTATCCCTTGGTTCCTCTTTAACCATCACATGGATTGGTGGTTTCCCAGGAATCTGGGAATGGTATGATTTATCCCCTAACCATATTATTTCCAAATCCATACTTTACATTTCCAAGATTAGGTTCTTTTATTCTTAGAGCATCATCTACCTTGTTTTCATTTCCAAGATGATAGTGAAAAGAGAAATTGTAGTCTTTGATTAGCTCTAACCATCTCTTTTTATTCATGTTGAGTTCCTTTTGTGTGAATATATACATTAGAATATTTTGGTCAGTGTATATGTCACACTTCTCACCATAAAGGTTGTGCCTCTAGATTTTCAAGGAAAAAATTACATCTTCCAACTCTAGATCATGCGTCAGGTAGTTTTTCTCATGGATCATTAACTATCATGAGTTATACTCTATTACATTATCATTTTTCATGAATACACAACACAATCCTTTTATAGAAGAATCTCTATATATCACCAATGTTTCACCACTATTAAGTAATATGAGTACAGGTGCAGTGATTGACAATATTTTAATCTTTTTAAATCTTCCCTCACATTCTTCCATTCAGATATACTTTACCCCATTTATTTTGAACAAAGTTAGTGAGCTTTAAATTATTGGGAAATTTCTCACAAAATGTCGGTGGTATCCTACAAACCCAAGAAAACTGTGTATTTCTGTGACACTAGAGGGCTTAGTCCATTCCTCAATCACTATTGTTTTTGGAGGGTCCACAGAAATTCCCTCACTTGTGATAAAATGTCAAATGAATGTGACTTCCTTCGTCCAAAAGTCAGACTTTCAAAACATACCATACAACTTATCCTTTTGCAATGTCACCAACACAAGTCTCAGATGTTCTTAATGTTCCTCCTTTCTCTTGGAGTAGATAATAATATCATCGATAAACACCACCACAAATTTTTCAAGGTAATTTATAAAGAATATATTTATGAAATCCTTGAATATTTCAGGGGAATTGTAAATATGATGGGAATCACTAGAAAATCATAGTGCACATACCTTTTATGGAAGCTAGTTTTCTGAATATCTTCTTTATTCATCTTTAGCTGGTGATATCCAAAATGAAGTTCAACATTTGAGAAGTATTGATCTCTTCTTAACAGATCAAACATGTCATCAATCCTTGGAAGAGGATATTGGTTCAATATGGTGATCTTGTTGAGTTTTCTATAATCGATACATAGCCACATTGTTCTATCCTTTTTCTTCACAAATAGCACTCGCGCACCCCAAGGTGATGCACTAGGGTGAATGAACCCTTTTTCCAAATAATTTTGCAATAGTTTCATTAACTCCTCAAGTTTGATAGGATCCATCCTTTAGGGACACTTGAATATAGGAGTAGCTTCGGGTATGAGTTCTATTAAGAAATCTACCTCACAATCTGTGGGAATTCTGGGTAACTGTTCATGAAATACTTTACCGTATTCCCTCACGATGGGAATTTCATCTTGATTGGCACTTTCTTTTGACTCAACCATTTGGGCTATGTATGAATCTTCAAAGGGAATCAACACCCACACCATTGAAGGATTTTTAAAAGGAGATTCATGATCTTCTTCACATTTTTACAGGATCATGGGATGGTTTGGAGTAAAGAATAATATTTCCTTTTCTAACGGTTGATATGTGCTCTATATAATGGGAGACAATCCATTCCTATTATAGCATCAAATTCCAGCAAGGGATGCATTATGAGATCTTCTAGATGAATATTACCACATACGCCAACATGAGAAGAGTCAAACACTTGGGTTGCAATTATTTCACCACTTGGTGTTTTTACGGATATCTCTACTTCAAGGATTTAGGGCTTCGATTCTATAGTTTTAGAAAACTTACAAGATATAAAGGATTGCGAAGAACTATAATAAAATAATAATTTTACCATTCATGAGTGAATATGATGTGTACCTTGTATAAATTTATTATATTGCTCCAATTTCACAGTGGTGATGGCATAGGACTTCCCTTGATCATTTGGCCATGGTGGTTCCTGATGCAGATTACCCTCGAGGGATTGAGGTTTAGTGCATTGTCATGTGTAGTGCCCTTTCTACCTATAGTTGTAGCATTTAACCATGGGTGGTTCTCTCCTTTCATACACAACATTATCCTTCCTTTTCATGTCTTTTAGACAATCTTGATCCTGGTGTCCTTTTTTCCCACACATGAATCATTTCCCCATTCATTTGAGGTAGTTCCCATGATGCAACTTCCCACATTTTGGGCATGGGAGTCATGGAGTTTTCTTCCAACCTTTATCATTTGATCCTCCATCTTGAAACTTTATCTTTCCTTTCATATCAACAACTCCATTGGACCATTCTCCAAATCACATATCCACTTTGATATAACATCTATCAACATCTTCATAACTCACAAAGTCTCAAATTTCAAGAGCCTTTCAAAGATGTGGTTTTAATCCACTAAATAATCTATCAATTTTTCTATAATTTTTTATAACAACATCTAATGTGTACCTTTCAAGCATAATTAAATTCAATTCATAAGTTATAAAAAATTCAATTTATTTGTCCTTGATCCATATGAATTATATCTCCATATTTGTACAAAGTGTTTGTGGGAAATACTTATTAAGAAACATTATCTTATTGTCTCTGCTTTCCATATCTTCAATTTCATATCTTGTCTTGGTGCTCTTAATCAAATCCCACCATTGATCGGCCTCTCCATATAAACAATAAATGGATAGTGTCACCTTATCCTTCTCAGAATAGTGAATCACATAAAATATCTTCTCTATGGACTTGACCTATTGTTCTGCAACCAGTGAATCAGAAGATCCACTAAACATCGGTGGTCATTGCCGCATAAAACATTTGATAGTTAGTTGCTCATTCTTTGCTGAAGGAGGAAATTCCCCAATATTATGGTTATTTTTCATAACTATAGATAGCTGGGTAAGCCTCACCATGATGTTTTTAACTCCACCCCCCAAATCAATAGGGATTTCATTCAGGAAATCATTACATAGGCCCTCACATGATTTGTTAGTCTGTTCTCACATGGTTACCACCATTCTCTATAATATAAAATGTTAGAACAAAACATTATTCAAAATGTCATGAATAAATATATTATTAATTTTAAAATATTATACTAAAAGCATGACTTATGGGATCCCAATATAAAGCTTTTTATTTTCATGTTTGTACATAGTCACATACTAGATGTTTTCTCTTTTGTTCACTAATCCCAATTCCCAATTATCTAAACATTGCCTTTGATACCAACTATAATGACCCTGATTTTTATTAAATTACAATTACATCATTTTAACGATAAATAAAATAAAATTATTATAAATAAATGATCCAATGGTTTAGTGTCTTGGGAAAACTAGGAATAAATATAACATTTACAACATAATACAAAACCATTTATTTAATTCCTTCTTCTCTAGCTTCTTATTTTTAGATGACCTCTCATTAGTACAAGTAGTCACATTAGGATATACATCAAAAAGGGGTGAATAAAAGCCCTGTAATAGGATTGATAAGAACTATATAACATGGGGTATGAATAATCATAACATAGTCATATGACCCTTAACATAAGAGGAAGAATTAACAAAAGACATGAATTGTGGAAATGAATAAAAAATGAAACATCGTGTCTTAGTGGTTAACTACCACACATACTTGTGAACAATTCTAGAACCATGTTTACACAAAATTTTACTTTTACTCAAGAGATTCATCACTTTACCCAATGCATTGGAGGGCTGTATAATTATGGGCGCACCAATCACATTCAAACATTCATATTGCGCTATTTAATTCCGATCGCACCCGTCAGATAATAATATTAACATTATCAAGAATGAAACATTAAAAATAAATTAAACATGAACATAAAATAACCCATGAAATTAATTTTTTTTAAAATAATCATTCATAAACATTGTTTACCTAAACAAAATTGTAAATAACAAACTTGATACAAAAACCATAAACTTTGAGTGATTAGTAATTGGTGTGTTCTTGAAAGAAAATTTCTTTTGGAAACATTGAGTTTTTAATAAATTAAAGTAGAGAACATTTATAATATAGAATAAGAGAGATAATTATGTAAAACATATTTATTTGGAGTAACAATATCAAATATAAAGTGAAAGTGGGAGAACCTGAAGAAAGAAAGTTGGGTTGATAATATCCACCTACATTGTATCCAAAACCATTATTTACATTGAAGTACTATATATCGACATTAGATTCATTAATTAAAAATTATAGAACCTTTTATACAATAAACCAGTTTATTATGGTTTCACTAGGCTATTTTATGAGTCTTTGTATGAGCTAGAGGGTTCAAATCCATTGTTTGGGAATGTTTGATTTTATGGTTTTCTGGAATGGTTCACTTGTAATCATAGATGGAAGTTTTTATAGAACATAGATAAACATCCAAAACTGATATTATACATTATTAAAGATATTATAGGATTTAAAATGATCCTATATGTAATTATTTTATATACCATGTGGGTGAAGCATTTGTTAAAATTTAATGATGATCATTTGGGTTAATTCGGGAGATTTTTCAACCAAAAAGAACTTGTTTTTGTTAATCATTTAGCAATATGTACATAAGTTAGTTCAAGAAAATAAAATTGGATGTAATACATATAATATAATATGGTTTAATCATAAATATGGTTTCATGATAGGATCTAAATGAAATAGGGAAAATTTAAGTCACATCATCTATGATGTCGGTAATTCAACACATCACAGACAATGTTTTTATTCCTTGAATAAGTGGTAGAGGAGAAAATAATGATGGTGAATTTTAATTAACATGATAAAATAGATAATATACTATATTTTTTCTATTTCATGCCTCTTTTATAATAGGAATGTGAGGATAGTAAAAGAAGATAATGGTACTTGAAAAAAAGTTGAGAAATTCTTTATGAAAATCCGGCAGCCTAACATCTATGCATCATGTTTTTTGAGAACATTAAAAAGAGAGGGGAAATGGGTAAAACATCCAGAAATAAATACTAATACAGTATAAAGGAAGGATAAAATATAAATATGAACATGGTATGAAAACATGAATGTTATACCACATAAAAGAGAACATGGATAGAAAATGAAAGAAGTTGAGAATTTCCATACCCTGTAGAGTAACTCCAAATACATGACGGTTTGAACCATATGGGATTGATGACACCTTAGGAGGACTAATAGGGAGGAATAAAGACCTGATATTCATTGAGGATTAATATGGAAGGAATGTAATGAATTAATTAGTCGGTATTTAAAGCAAAATTGAGAGAATATTTTAATAATTTCCAAGGGACACCTCATTAGTGGTATTTTCAAACCCACGGGCTTTACCTTGGTATTATCCCACGGTATTAGCCACTCAGGTCACCACACATATTATTTTACTATAGAAAAGTCAACCAGAATTATTAAATCATTATAACATCATTAATGAGGTCATTAAGCACACCGAAACTCAATGCTTTATTTTTTACTATTCACTGAAAATTCAACTATTTCAAAAAGAAATTCCATAACCTCACCCAAATTTTTTTTCGACATGTAGAATTTTAAAACAAACTTCATTTTGTGAAAATAGTTTTTAAAATATTATTTATTTAATTTTTAAATAAAATCATACCTAATTCAATAATAAACAATTTTAAAACCAGAACTACTTTTATATTACATTGAAAAATTAATCAACATGTCATTATATTAAAGCCTTATGAAAAAAATATTACAATTTAATATTAAATATGGTCAAATTACTATTCATATTAATATTCATAATGGAATGTTACTATTCACCAAAAAATCATGTTAGTTTAATCAGACTCCAAATAACGTACTGAACACAAATGTATATGACTGCTTTTCGAAATTCCAAACATAGAAGTGGAAAAAAAATTATTTAGTGATCACATTGTATTTAGTATAATGATATGTTATTTCATACTAATGTGATTATAATATAAATAATAATTATGAGAATGGATTTTCTTTAATAAAACATAGGGTCATTACAGAGGTAATATGTTTTACTTGCTTAATATCCTATTCTACTATTCTATTCACCCATTTTTCCATCCATGGGAAGGGGTTATTGACTTCAATTATTTCATTAAATTTATTATAGATAATGTTTTATTATTATGGAACAATATTATTCAAAGAAATGGTTCTTTAATATAATTATGTCATTCCATGGGAAATGGTCTGTCCTTGAGAATGAGGTAAAAGTTATAGAATCATGAATGAGTGTGTTAAAATAAAGGAAGAAAATATGATTTCATTTTTATTCCATGTTTTGATTTCATATTTTTATGTGCTACCATTCATATTAATCTCTTAAGGACCAAAATATATGTTGGAAATTGTGATGGGAAAATAAATTATTATAAAAATTCATTCTTTGAAGTATATGTTATGTATCCTTAACATTCTAGTTATTTATACCTTTTAAATTTAAACATACTTGTGATACTATTAAGGCATATTTTTCATATTAAATGGCTTATTAATTAAAGTGTTATTCTAGAAAATATAAAATAATATATAATACAATATTAAATTTTCATTAAAATATGGATTTATATTTGGGAAATAATGGATATCATAATAATTAATTAAAAAATGGATGTAACCTATACTTATGTTTAAAATGTTGTAGTGGAATGAAACTAATTAATCATTGAAGAAAATAACAAGTGCGGTATAAAGTATATGTCTAGTTTATATTATAGTAACCATTAATATACTGATTATGTTAAGTATGATTCATCATTTAAACACATGTGTTAATAAAATATTGATTTCATACTATATTTCCATATATTGATTAAGTAATCACTATAATGAAAGTCTTTTGTAAAAGTAAGTTACAATAAAAATGGTAACATAGTTAATATATTTAGTAAGAAGAAATTATCATAATTTATAAACCCACTAGTTGTATGGGAATCATTAGAGAGATGTAAAAGATAATATTCACTAATAATATCTAGAGAAACCCTTGGGATAATGTACAAAAACATAAAATGATGTATATAAATGGGAATAAATTATTAGACTAAAACAATATAAGTTTGTAAGGATTCAATTGAAGTAACTTGGGGTTAAGAGGCCTAACTTAATTAACTACATAAATTCAGTAATATAGATAATAAATAATTAATGGTAGATAATTATTAATCATTTTGTAATATTTAGTAATAATGATTAATGAATTAATTGAAATAGAGTAATCTGTAAAATCTATATGAGAAAATATTATAGATGGGTTGTTATATGATACTGGGAATTATAATCATTGATATAGTTATATCGGATCCTATAAGGATGTAATTACATATTAACTCATGCATTGATAGCATCACTTCATTATAATTCTTGTTGTTTCATGACTCCAATAATTGATGTACATTATTATTTCTATCATAGATTATGCAATTCATTGTTTTTTTTATTTTGTGATTGATTGTATTACTTTTTTTTCTGATGAATTCATTTATTTTTAGGAAATAATACATGATCAATAATGAATCACTGTTTTGGCTTGCTCAACTATTATATATTATAATATTTTAAGGTTAACATGTAAACCCTTCCTCAATCCATAATTGATTAATTGCTATGTTTTTTTGATCTATAATGACATAAGTTCATAACATGACTGTGGATGCAATGATATGATGAGAAGGATATGCTGGTGATGTCGATATTTTGTGATGTATGGTCTATATATTATGGAGATGATATGGTTTAATGGGATATAGGTTGTGTAAATTATATGAATTCACACAGAATATATTTTATATATTATGGTAGGATGATTAACACTGGTTGAGAGTGGGTCTTACCTTTTCCTCTTATTTTTATGAAATGAGATTCTGATGCATGAAATATTTTATTATTTATGTGATTAATTGATTTAGATAGTTATTGAGAGATGATTTATTCTAGAATATATTTTAATATGATTCCAGAACACTTTTCCCAGTCATTTATTATGAAATTGGGTTGTTTATCTAAATGATGATAAAATATGACACAGTTATAGAATTGGTTATTTAAAGTTTTAATTGGTCATTATATTTACCACAACTCCTATATTTCTTATATATTTCACACATGTCGATCTTTACACTTTTATTGCATATGGATATAAAATTCATTAAATAAATGATTCTAATGAGAACTCTCAAGTGATCATCCATTTATTGTTTATTGAGTTGTTTTATAGGAAAAATCAATGAATATTATTATTTATTTATATATAGGTAGTTAGTGAGAATCCTTGATGTTTTTCTTTCAGGGTTTCTATATTATTAATGTTGATTATTTTGAATACATTTATCCATATTTTTTTTGAATTTATTGAATCCTTAATGTAAAATTATTCTTTTAAGGAGAATTTATTGACCATTTGATAGTATTGTACATTAATTTTTATTCTTATTATATTTTAATATAAATTATTTTTAGGTGATTATATAATAATGATGTTCTCTTATTTAATTAACATTTGTTTAAGGAACATAATTATTATTAGGGGGAAATATATTTTGAAATTTTAAAGTAAAAATCGTTAATTGTTAGTTATTATAATATTATAATATTTTTACATAATACCTAAAATTTAAAAAGGATAACCCAATAATATAGGTAAATCAGTTAAATGATTATGTTTACAAGGAAACTTATATATAATTATAAAAATACATGAAGGACAAACTATGTTGGGAACTCATATAGATCCTTCTAATTAGTTATAAAGTATGTTTCAAATTGGGGATCATACCCTGTGGGGGGGGGGTGGGTGCTCTACATTCACATATGTAGATGGAAATGAAAAACCATCGTTATCCATTTGGAGTATAATTTTATTACTATAGAGAATCTAACAATGAGTTCAATAAAGGTGGTGGAACACATTTTATTTTAATTAGACTCCCACAAATGATAATTGACATTTACACACAAGGAGAATCTAGCAAGCATAACATGAAAATGATATTTTTTGGAGATAGACCATGAGGATACTAAACTCTCAACAAAGAAATTATAAGGTGTCGGAGCTGCAAGAAGAGGAAGATATCAGTTAAGATGCTTCTTCACCTCTTCCTTTTACTCGCAGTAATTTTTCATTAAGATATTCTCATTTAATAATATCATTTTTACTTTTAGTACAATGTGTAACAAATTTTTTTAGGGAGTTCGATTTTATGAACTAGGTGTATTTTTCATTTTCATACATTTATTTTAATCATATAACTCTACTAATCCTTTTTATACAGTCCCCACATTCCCTTATTCATGATAATTTTTTTCTCTAATCCATGAAATGAAATGTGAAGAGTAGAGGTACACATTTTTTTCATTACAAAAACTAATGTACATAAATAGAAAAGAGTTTAGTTAATCAATTATCCATGAATATTCATACTAATATTTATTTTTTTAGACATGATAGTTACGTGGAGAGTTTTATATAAATATTTGTCATCTAGTGATAGTTAAATGTTTCAGATCTATTTTCAAAAAACATCACTTAATATTTTAATATATTTTTTTAAGACAAGTGTTTTTTATATAAATTATATTCAGTACAATTTAGCTAGCTATATTAAAATTTATTCCATCTGATATGTTGCATTTTTTCTCTCTATTTTCTCAATTTATCTACTGTTTCACAGCGCATTTCACAAAAGAATCACTAATTATATATTTAAATTATGATTCTTATTTATCATATTTCTGTTGTTTTTTTTTTTGCACAAATTTACCATTTTATATAGTTTAACTCCATATACTGTAATTATATTAGTTACTTGGTTTATAAATGAATTTTTTTTGCTAGTCAGTGGCCTATATATATCAAAATTTTTGTGTTGTTTCCAGGGAAGGAACTCTTGACTAATTCATAAAAAAAAATTAAAAAAATAATTTGTTTCTAAAAACATTTGTCCAAATTTTAAAACATTAAAATCTTATTATTTTAAATTCTCTAGAACCATTAAAAAAATATCACTATTTTATGATTTATTCAAAATATTTTTTAATTGATCCTACATAGACCCACGGGCTTTTAAAGTAAAACTAAATCCCATCATATCTAAAATTAATAAAAATTAATCTTCCCCCAAAAATTAATCTAAAATATAAAATATAGATATTTAAATTGATGTAAAAGGAAATAAAAATATGAATCCAACACAGCCTATTAATGATGATGAAGATATCCCTAGAATTATTGGTTTTCAATTTCATAATGTGGCCATTATTCCTTCACGAATAAGTCATTCTATTATGTCAATCAACTATAAAATTAAATAGTCTCATTTCCATATGGTACACTCTATTAATGTCCATCTCAATTATCATTTTCTTTATTTCATTATATAATTTTATATTTTAGTCCAAAAGTTACGTCTCTAATGGTTTAGTGAGGAGGAGATTAGGTTGATGGTCTTCTATTTTTAATTTAAATGTAAGGATAGAATTTGATTTTAGAACATGGATGAGGAAATATTTGACAATTTAGAAAATGGATTCAATTCATATGTGAAAATGATTTACAACAGGAAAAAACAATTAAATTGAAGAACCAAAATATAGGGTATGTTTATGATGATGGATAACTCATTCTTGAAATATGGGATTGATTCAGAGATTTACTCGGTTAATGTGGAAACCAACAACTATATCCCAACACTTCCAAGGACAATTTATATAACATTATCACTCTTTGTAATCATATTATTGTGGAATATTATTATTGTGTTGATTTATCTGAAAATTAAACTGTATAACTAAGTATTTTTAAAAACATTATCCAAATTCTCAACAAAATTTCATTAGGAAGAATAAAATTCCTTGTAGTGAAATAAAACCTAAAAACATCAGTTAATGATCACTCACTTAGATAACCATTTAACCATTGTGGTATTTTGAGGAACACAAAGAACTATTTTCACAAATTTTACTTTCCTTTTCACCATGAAGAGAGTTTCAAATTCATAGAATATTGGGCTAGGAATTAGAGAAAAAATAACCCACATTCAAACTAATTTTATGATTGAAACTAGATTCCCCCAATTTTATCTTAAAGAGAATAAGGGGTTATCATAAAAACCTATTACTTCACTTGGTTATTAAAATATACAAAGGACCAAATTTCATAATACGGTTGGACCTCCAAATTATATTTTTTAAATAGAGAGTTTGAATAAGTACATTGTCACAAAGATAGACTCCTGGCTCTCTAGCATTGGTATATTGGAAACCCAATGTTGTGAGTTTCTAGTTATACGAGTTTTTTAGTTAATGTAAATTTTTTCAATAAAATATTAATGAAAAAATTAATATTTTACCTATGTTATGACTATATCATTCTTGAAAACTCAATATTAATATAGGGTACAACCTAGTGAGGATAATATTTACTATTTAACTGAATAAGAAAGTAAATACAAGGAAAACTATAAATATATAAAAATGGAAAATGATTTTCAAAAAAAATTAATTTATGATACTAAATTTAAAAAAAATTAACAAAAAAGTATATTGAAGTGATAGTTGATAAAGAAATGAAACAAGAATGTAGATTCTAAGGAAAAGGTGAGTAATTAACCATGTTTAAGTAATTATCCCCTCTCATTCCCATTCCCCGAAGAGTCAAACAAAATATTATAGAACTTGGATACTTAAAATTAGTTTATATTTTTAGTATATTTGACATCTATATTCATTTTTTGGGAATCCCAAAACAAAATTCATTCTTTTTCCAAATTTCATTAAATGTTTTTAGATTACAAAAGGAAATGAATATAATTTACCACCAGAAATCTATATGATAACCATAGGTATATATTTTAAAATATGTTCCCTATGAAATTGAGATAACTTGAGAGATTTTTCATATCATGTGGAATATGATAATGTGAGAATATTATTTTCTTATGTGACTTAGTATATAATATCAACTTGAGGCATTTCAATGTATTCAATGAGATGACTCTAGGGTAATGAAACCAACTTTAATAACTCTTTAACTAATTGATAGGTAATTAAATTATCCCTATAGAAGTGTAAATATTTTTTTCTCAATATCAGGTATCTAAAATTTCCGTCTTATTTCCTCAATCTTGATTTGGATTGATATAATAAGGAACCTATAATTTTTTTGGAAGAACGTTACTAGTTATATATGAGGATATTATCGATGATTCAATTTTTAAACTAACCCTCAATGTTGTTAGTGATCATGAATAGTTTCATGTTATAAAACATTATCTACTAAAAGTGGGTTGGGAACTGATTAATATATCCAAATAGGCGTTTAGGGTTGATAATTGGTGATAATACGATTTCCCATTTGGAGAAATAAATGAAAAATAATTAAAAAAACATTATTGTTATTTTCATTAAGTGTAATTTCACTCTTGAACACGAAATAATAAGGGAAATTTTAATAAAATTTATGAATAAAATTGTTATAGACTTTGAAGATGTCCATATATAACCAAGTTATTTCATTAAAAATACTTTTCATCTCTTTGGTCATAATTCACATCCATCAATTTCTATTGAATGAGTGTTTTATAGTCGAGGAATAATTGAATAATCAATTAATGAAAAATTTAGGTTTATTATTATGTAGTCAAATTCCACAAAATAATAAGGTTGAATAAGAGAAAATTAGAGCCAAATTATGAAACTAATTTTTATAGGGCATGAAGCCATCTATCCTTAACAAAGATATCTCAATGAGAATAATTATTCAGTCACTGATCACAATTCACATAAATATATTTATGTTAAATGATTATTTTAATGTTGAGTAAAGGTGTGAAATTGTTTCATTCTTTTTAGAATATGAAAATATATTTTCCAAACAAATTCAGAACATCAATAATTAGAATATAGATATAAATATTGAAACGGATTTCAGGAATGATCCTATTAAATGATTGTCTTAGATAATGATTTTATTTGTTATTGAGAATATTTTTATAGGAGAGTGTATAGATACACTCTATAATTAAAAGATGTTTGTTGGCATTTAGATTTATAATAGTGATGGTAGTTTTAAGCTTATAGAAACTAGGGAATTTTATTCTGAAATTCTGAATTCCACAAGTGTAGGGTGAACATAATGAATTATACTAGTCACATCAATGATTTTTCTAGTATGTTGTCTTCAATATTTGTTAATATTTATGAGATTATAGTTAAAGAAATTTCAAGGGAAAAATAGTCTTATATACTTGGATTATTTCTTGAGATTTATAATTAATGATAGAGTCTTAAAATTCATAATATTACATGATAAAGTTACAACTCAAAATAGTGGATTATAAATTATCAAGAAATGAAAGGAAGGAAATGATCATTATTAGATTTGAGGGAATTTCTAGATAAAGACATCAGGTAAAATCTAATTAGTTTCTAGGTTTTCTTTATATTTTTTTCAAAAATTAATGTATGTCACTTTTTTCATTCCTTCATTTGATCGACCATAAGTATAATAGAAAAAACATAATTGGTACTATCTCTATAGGAAATATATATTTTAATGACTCACAGGATTTGTGATGGAAATATGTGACTGTATTATTACTTGAATTTAAAGATTATAGGAAAATGGTAGTGATGTGACTTTCCTTGTGAGAACAAAATTTAACATATGAATGAATGAACCCACTAAGACAATCCTAAATTAACTATATGTGTAATGGATGGATTGACCATGCAGTCAGTGAATAAATCATAAGAGGTAAGGACCCATCGCATGAAGGGATTGATGGGCACAAATGGTTGGATTAAAATTGATTTCAGTGGGACTTAAGAACAAAATAGAAACTAGTTTTAATGTGTAAATAAAGTAACTACCACAAGATGATGTGTTTGTGTAATAGGTCAACCATATGTAAGAGAAAAACAACACTCATAAGGAGAAGTTTTTGAGAGATAAGTCGATCGACCATATAGAGTTATAATAAAACAATTCTTTTTTTCATGCTACCTCAAGAAGGGTTGAAACCACTATATGAGTTCATTGACCTCAAAAAAGGATAAATCAATTGAATGAGAAATAGAATAACCACACAAAGTAAAAAACTCACTTTCACACTATACCAACTGTGGAGTAAATGACTATGTGTCTATTGATGGTATTACTAGTCCAGGGACCACATGAATCCAAATAAACTGACCATCACAACTAATCTACCACCTGAATTTTCAATTGATCTTCATGGATAAATGTAGATACATACTGGATCATTACGGAAAAATGCCTCCAAACAAAGTTTGTTGTTTCCATTCACTTTGATCATAATATATTGAATTTTTATGTTAAGAGTTTCAAATTCCGTAGTGTCTATAATTCTGTCTGTAAGGATATTTTACAGTGAAAAAAATATATTTTCATATTTATACAGAAATAAATATATACTTCTCTAGGGTATTAATTATTTTATTATTTGAAAGTTTAATTATTCTCATATAATATTTAAATTTTTAAAACTGGTTTTGTATTTTATAATATTAATATTATTTCTAAAATTGTTATATATCATGATTTAATCATAGTAAAGTCTTCTGTCACTATTAATGTATTGTTTTATGTGATTGATGAGTTCTTATGACCTATTTGTTACTTCTTATTTATTTTTAAAATAATTTATTAACTAATAGTTTAATCATTAATATTGTTTAAAAATATATTCTATCTCAATACATAATTAAGTAGTGGAAATTTTGAATATTTTCTATGATTTAGTTTTATATTTTTTTGAGTTTTGAGGAAAAATTATTTTGAGCTAACCTATATCATGATAATTACTTATCACAATTTTATTTCTAAATCTTATTATTACTGAACCATTTTAATTGTTTACTCTACCTTGGGATTCAACATTGTGGATAATTTTGAGTATTAAATGTGTGTGAGGGGAGGGGGTAGTTTACATTATTGCCCTATATATTAATGAATACAAAATGGAATCCCTCAAATTATTTCAAAATTTTATATTTTCAAGGACCACTTATTAACATCTAGATTTTTTTACTTTAAATAAAGTTTGAAAAAATCAATAACACTTTTAGAGGCTAACTTCGATTTTACAAAATAGACTCAATTAAGTACATATTTTTCATTTTTACAATTTATTTATTTTTTGATATTTGAAAAAAATGAACATAGTATTCAATGTCTTCATTGGTATTGTACTATTTGACTAGATTTTAAACTAAAAATGTATTTTAAAGTGAATTTGAAATAAAATTGTAATGATTATGAACATTTTTTTAATTAAGATTAAGATGGTGGTTAAATTAATTATTCATTTTTTAATTTATTGAAAACACTCATCCAATAGTAGTTTCTATATATTCTATATTATATTATTTGAGTCTATTAATTTGTAGATAAACAGTTATTTAGTAGTTTACGTTAAATGAAATGTGAATTTTGTTTAATCCTTTTCATTGAATTTAAACATAAAATTTTTTATAAAACCTATATTATATTTTGGAGTAAAAAATGTTTTGAGTAGAAAAATCACATTTTCTACTTTGGAGAGCCCATAGAGAGAAATAATTTTTAAAACCTATTCATTATTTCACTTTAGATATTAACTATTGAGTTTGTTTCTTCAATCGAATTGGACTAGTGGAATTTATTACACGAAAAGTTTATTTATAGAAAACTTTTAAGGGTACTATTTTGAGTACATTTTTTCAAATAATTTATTTGGAGTTATTAAGTCTTTAGTGAGAAATTTTTCATTAGAAGATAAATTTATAAATATTTGAAAAAATTGGGATGTGATTTTTACTCTTTGTATAGCTTAATGTAAATGACTGTTCTGGGTGTTTGAATGATAAAAATTCACTTTGATGTATTTTTAATTTTTTTTAGGAATGTAGTCTATCTTTTAGGGAAATTTTATCTGAATTGTCCTTATTTGAAATATTAATGATTAATTATTATTTTATTTTCATTCTATTATAGTGAGTCCTAAAAATCAAAAAAATTAAACCAATGTTTTTGGGATATAATCTCAATTATATAGATACTAGGGAAGCTTCTTGACCTTTATGGGATTGTTAAATAATAAATAGATTTGGGATCTCATCAATGGTCATAACACTTAATTGTAATAAATGTTTGAAATGGGTAAGCCTGATCAGTTTTAGGATCTTTCCGAAGTAACACTCTTTTAAAAAAGTTTAATTTCATGGAATTCCACTATCTATATAGGGATAGGAGTAATGATAAGCTAACAGTAAGGTCAAGACATGAGGTCACACACAATTAATTTTCATTTGAACCCCACTATAGATCATTAACATATATATACAATGAGGTTTAGGAAGACCTGAATATAAAAGGATATTTTGGGTAGATATACCATAGATCTAGGGATCCCTTGAAGATGTAATTTAGTATAGAAAGAGAAAGAGTAGGAGGTTGATCTCAACATAGATGATTATTTATATATACCCTTTAATTTCTAAGATTCTGTATTGAGATGCTAAAATTACATTATGTTAATGTTTCTATATCATTTGTTCATAAATGAGAAGTTTCACACTGTTCTATTAGGTGTTACGAGTTTTATTTTTTCCTATACTTTTTTCTATTTAAATTACAAAGGTCAATTGATCTTTTTTCAAGAGATTTCATTTTGTATTCATCATGAGAATCCATTACCTCTACTCCATTAGCTGATAAGTTAAGAGTAGAGGTTATACTTTTTTTTAGATTAAAATTATGTTCAAAATTGTATGAATTTATAATTTGACTACTATTCATGTGTTATAATCCCCATAATGTGTTCTTTTAATATTGAAAGATATTAGGAGAGTTGTTTTGTGAGTGTGTGCATCTAATTCTATGATGATTTTTTTCACTTCTAAAAAACATAAAAAATATATATGAGAATTTTTTTTGTAAGAGTATTTTTTTTAATTACATTTTATATATCCCAATTTCCCTTACTCTACCAACCATTAATCCTTCCTCAATTATGTTTTTCTTCACCATATTTTCACACTTTCGCCACAATTTAACATCACTTTTCAATGAATATTTTCAACAACTATTCATTTTAATTTTTATCATAGTTTTTATTTTTTTTTTATTTTTTTTTCTCATGAATCTTATTTTTTTCTCTAGGTATCTACCCTAAATATAATTATGTTAATATTTAGTAGTCATATAAATAAAATATTTGATGATAGTCAATGACCTAGATATCATGTAGATTGTAACGTCCAATATAAGGAGAAACTAAAATTATTCCCCAATAAAACCATGAGGGAGAGTTTTCATTGGAATAATAATGGTAATTTATATGAATCCTCTTTATTAGATTAGTAGTTTCTATTATCACTATCCATGAAATTATCTAGCGGGCTCTTATACACAATTTTATGGTGTTTTTTCACTTTTTTGGATTCTGTGATCCCATCTTGAATCAAATATCGATAATAGATGAGAAATGATTTCTATGAATGAGGTATGGGGAATAATTTATTTTAAATTTAATGTTTAATCATTTATAAAATATGTTATTTTACCACTTTCCACACTTTCCATTTGTCCCCTAATAAATTTAAAAGTCTTTGTATAGATGTTAACACCTTAACTTAATATGTCCTTATACCCAAAACATCCATGATGGAAGTAATCTAACTCAACTTGGTCCACCTTCTAGGTGGTTTATCTAATATTCCCATGGACCCCTATGCATATATTTTTAATTAAAACTCCCATTTGATGTTTTTTTACATATATTATTTAAAATGAATTAGTTATAGGAAATTAGATGATTTATAATTCGTTTCGGAAACTCACATGGATTGGGATCATTATTTTAAAAAATAATTGAACCATTACCATTGATTTATAGTAGTAAAATCTAGATAAGTGAACTATTAAGAGAATGGTTTACCATTTTCTTATATAAAATTATAAAATTTAGTCCTTTAAAATAATATACATAGCGTGTAAATAATGGTCCAATTTGTGTTGAGAAATTTCAGGTTCCACTTTCTGGAAATCCTATACTAAAGAATCATAGGGAATGTTGGAAGACCTTAAACTAAATTATTATAGAGGTTTATTGGTTTGGATTATAGATATGGAGTTTCAAACCATCTTGGTTAAAAATGTTGTACTCAAAAATTATCACCACCATCAATGCTAAAAATGACATTCCATATCCATTCAATTTGAATGTTGTACATGAACCTTCTCATTCTGATTATTCATGATAACTGGTTATTTATCACCTTATTATTTATGATACCCTAGAATTTAAACCTTTACTTATATGATCTTTTGGAAGGACATCCCTTATTGTGTATAGGATTCTTAGAATTATAAATTGAAACTTGAGTTAAACCTCAATTCCTAGATTTTACTACAAATCTATATATATGAATATATATTTTATTATGAATATAGTATATATATATGAATAATTTATTACATATATATACATGGTGACACTAATTCCAAGATAATATCACCTGGGATGAAGTAGGTATGGATGACTAGGTGTGCATAAGGATCCTGAGCATTACAAAATTACATTTATTTATTCACATCTCTAATTATTATAAATTCAAACAACTTATTTTAAATTCATATAATGGATTGAATTATAATCCATTGGGGGTAGAATACAATGTATATCTCATAGTCTTTTTAAGAAATAGTTCGGTACACAAACAGACCTCATAGTTACATGTTTAATATTATGGAGTTTTCTACATGTTTTTACTCAGGTATATGGGTGATTAGGATGACATTACTGAGTTGGTGATCAAGATGATCCTAGAGATAGTCTCATGTTTTTTTCATTTTGTTATGCATGAATATATATTACCCATGACATGTCTATTTATATATATTATAGTATATTCATTCATTTTTATTTACAAAAATGCATTCTCTGTTATTTATTGATGCTTTAGTTGTGTTTTAACAACAATCTAGAGGGTATAATCTCCCCACAATACAAAATTTATAACATTGATTCTAGTATAAATACTCTGATATATCAGGAGGCGTGTTTCATTCCATGCGGTGAACTGGCTTGGGGTACCAATTTAGTGGCTCATTGGTGTAGATGTTACACGGATGACTCAAATTTAAGGATGTTTATGTGGAGGAACCTAGAGTAAAGAATTTAATTTTTTATTTCATTATTAATACATTTTATTTATTATTAGATTCATATGTATTGTGTATGACAACCAAAAAATCGACATTTTTATTTAAGTAGTTGATTAGTTTCCTTTGATTTATTTTCCTATGATTTTATAAGGGAAATTCCATCCATTTGAGAACAAAAATCCTCAATGTTAATATTAAAATCAAAGGCCATTATAGGTAGACCTATGGGTCAAAATATTATTCTATAATTACAATTCTTGAAAAAATAGTGTAATTTGTTTTGAGTGATAAAATGATGTTTGGAGTTAGGAATAAGTGAGCCCTGTTTGGGTCTACAGGGAAATAATTTTATTCAACATAACTTATAATATTGTATGAGTAATAACTAGTAAAAAAAATTATGAACCCTTATGTACTATATTATTAGTTTTGAATCTATGGAGAATATCAAGGGTAATGGTCTTTTGTCCCCAACTATTTAATGCAAGGACCATGATAGAAAACATATAATTATTGGGTGTGAATGCTCTGATTGGAAAGTTTAAAATTTATGAGGGAATATTGCATCAATGCCACTTTTTGCTTTTAATTTAAATATATATACATATATATACATATATATATATTATTTATTAGTATATTATTACTAAACTATTTTGATTTTATTTAGTACTAATACATTTATAAAAAACAAATATAATAAATTGATTCAAATAATAATACATTCACATTTTTTTAAATCCATTAAACGATGAGTTGTTTAGATAAAATTTGTAACTCATCATGTTCAATTTTATACATAAAGAATTAATACGTGTTTACTAATAAACTATTAAGATCATGTTACAGATTAAAAATTCAACATTAAATTTATAACATTCAGGGTAGTATATTTTTATTATTATAAAATCATGTCTATATGTTTGTATATTCAATATTAGGATTTATACATTGATAATAAAATATTGAGAATATAAAATCATAATGTATGCTCTATTTTTTAAAATATAAATTATGGTATGATTTTGTTAATATTGTGGCATGTTTAAAATGTTATGATTCCAAGAATTTTTTTAGAATATTTCTTGTCAAATAATAACATTATCAACTATTGATTAAGATTGAAAAATTTAGAATGCAATGTTTTTAGTAGAAAACATAAATATTTATCACATTATAAAAATAAATCTTATTTTATTTGATAAATTCAATGGGAGATTAAAAATTTTATGGTTTTTAAATAAATTTATAATTACTAGTTTATTTACGTAGTGATTAGGTAATAAATTTTCAATCCTTATTTCATATAATTAATGATATATTATGAAGCATGCCTGGAATAAATTTTGATAAAAAGGGATTTAAAAGTGATTTTTTAAATTAATGGTAACTGTGATAGGTATAAAATATTTTTTTTGAAACAAGCCTAAACATTTTCAATGTCATTTCAATTAATGTATTAAGAACAAAATTTCCATGTGCACATCCTATAAAATGATAATCTTTTATATAAAAGGAAAATATTGGCATTCCTTGTTTATGAAAAGTTTTATTCAAGACCTAATATATATTTACTTGGTCCTCAATTTAGTAGACAGAGATAAAGATTTCGGAGATCATGAATTATATAATTGTTATTGATATCTTTGAAATGGGTGGATATGCTTGAGGGTGGAAGGTTTTTTTCATATATATTTGATGAGAATGTGATGATTATTGGGTATGAATGGATGAATGATATAGTGGAAAACTATTTATGGATTATTATTTATCCTTTAATAGCATACTTATTAATTTTAGACCACTTTTCTTAAGAAGGTTCTATTTTATTATCCACCCATGTTTACTGAATTATTTGGATGATTAAGTGTTTTTTTTGCTTATTAGTATTATGTTTAATATTTTAGTTGCAATAGATTTAATCCGAATGGATTATTTGTATAACATATTATAGTGAATTAAAATGCGAAATAATATAACTAGGATGTTGAATTTAATTGTGGTTACCTGTTGTGGCCGAACAATCATTTTTTGAAGAATCCATTCTTGGACAGAAGCCACATGGTTGATTTTTTATATTCATTTATTTAGATGTTATGATTATAATGATTTATATTTTCATATATCAATCCCTTTATGTGATTTTTAAACTGTAAACCTTAACTTGAGTGGATGATTTTATTTTTGAGATATGTTTTAACTTTGTATATTTCCATTGTAATGGATTAGGAATGAGTTATAAAATCATAAATATGTATAGATGTGGGTGATGAAAGAAAACTTTTACATGGCCTGATATTGTGCTATTTTTTTATTAATAATCATTAGCATGAAAAAATTATGTTCAGTGAGTCTCTTAGTCATTAGAGTATATGGTTTGAGACTGAAATGAATTATAGGTTTATTCATATAATACTTTCATATAAAATTCCAAAATTATTTCTGAATAAAATTTAAATTCACATTCAATACTGGGGTTTCTGATGATTTTTTAATAGAAAATATAAAAAATATCTTACCAAAGTGGAAAGATGAAATATAAATGTTTTTAGTAATAATGAAAATATGGTTCCCACTAAATCCATAAATTTCTTACCACTAAAAAAATTCTTTTGTATGGATGTTTCAAAGGACATATTGTTTCCAACATGAATATTATTATACCCATTAAACCATATGGAAAAATGATATGTATTTGGGACTGATATTAATGTTTGATTTAAATTATAGTTGTGATTGTGGATTATTACTAAATAAATGGATTTATTACTTACAGATATTTTAGGACTACATTTTAAATGGATTATAGATAATTTAAAATGGTATCAACGATTAATATGGTAAATGTGAAATATGTTTTTAGAAAGGGAACGGTTATGATATTATTTGAGTTTTTGTAATGTGAGTTAGAGTCTTAGCCATAATTATATCAAGGGAAGTGATAATATATAATCGTATCTATTTAATAAGAATTGTATCTATATCTAATATGATTTTAGTTTCATGTCCTAGATTCATTTATACCATAATGATGATATAATTTTGAGAGGTTTCTCGTATTGTGGTATAGTTTTATTCGAACAATTTCAATTATAAATTATTGAGTTTTGTGAATGTATAGTAAAGTCTATAGTGTTTATAACATTTTAAATCCATTATAGTTGACTTTATAATTAATTATTTATATTTTGGTTTTAAATTATTCTTTATAAAATTATGGTTATCTTTTCCTTAAGTGTTTTAATTTATAAATTTAATTTTCCATTATTTATATTTACCCTTAAAATGACCCCTCATATGGATGAAAGGTGATTATATGACTTATTAACTGTTATATAACTCTCTTTGGTATAGTGGTATCCCTTTTCTAACCCCTATACTTTGAGGATACCCTTAAATAATGTCTTACTGACCCTTATATTTATTTATTGATTAAGGTGTTAACCTTAAATGAGATTCCCACTCTCTTGAACTGTGTAAGGATAGTACCACGGTACCCCTACACAAGTCTATATTTTTTTCTATAAATGTGGAATTCAATGTACCCTTACATAGGTATTTTTATTTATTTCACCATGTATGTTTTACATCAGTGTTATCTTTACATGAGACCACTCTTAGTGTTCTGTATGGAGAACTCTGAAGTTACCCTTACACGAGACACCCATAATAGTGTAAAATAAATATATTTTTTATATTATTTCTATTTTCTACAAAAATCATTCCAAAATGTAATATTAGGTTTGAAATGATGTATTCCAAATGGGAAATCATGGGAGTATAAATTAATTATAATATAATGTTTTATTCATTTAATCTAAAAATTATGCCAATTAGGATGTCAATTTAAATGTAATGTGAGCCTTCTTCCAAATATATTCTACATCATGTTGTTTTATTTTAATTTGGATATTTGATTATAAATCATAAAATAATAATTTTTTTTCATTTTAATGCGTTAATCCTTAAATTTGTAACATTTTTTATAAAGTGTTATAATATAATACCTGAATTAAAAACCATTTTTCTACAATTAATGGGAAAAAGGAGAGAAGTATGTTTTAATATGGAAATGTGTACGTGAGGGATATATAAGGTGCATGTATTTGTTTTTTTAAATTATGTATTCTCTTTTGGTACCTATGATAAAGAGGTATTAATGTCGTGATGTGTTGTGTTCAAACCACCACATATGTTTTCTCTCTTAATGTCAATTTTAGGGGGGAATTATGTGGATTGGGTTGACGTAATTGGTGAAACTAAATTCATAAATTTGGTCTTCCCATAAAATCAATTTTTATTTACATATTTCTCCCTAGATCTGGATAACTATAGTTGAATTACATGAATTTTATGGTTTCATAGATCATGTTCCATCCATCAAATTCAATAATATCTTGTGAGATTTTTGTGGTGTAGAAAGCCTCTCTCCCACCCCATAACTAATTAATATAGTAGATTTATATGGTGGAATATAGGATAGTTCAATTGAGATGCTTCCCATACTGGGCAACACATCTCATTAATGTAGTGTATTTAAAATAATTTTATTTTATCTTATAGAATAAATGTTATTTATTTGTTGTGAGTGCCTCTAGAAACCTGGTTAGAACCTTAGAAAACCCCATGGTTTTTTATATTGAATTGGATGATTAAAAATTTCAACACAAACCCTAAACTACTAGAACATCAGAATAAGTGAAGATAAACCTCCACATTTTCTCTATTGAAACTCACCCATTTTTTCATTAAGCCATGACTTGTTGAATGTTTCAAACATTTTGATAACCTAGGTTTCTCTAAATATAGAGAGCATTGCATGTTTATCAATATCCTTGTGATCGATGGTGATGATATAGTCCATGGATAGGGATTGTGATTTATAAATTAATTCATTATTATGATCTCTCATTAGCATGAGCGGTGGATATTTTTTTTGGATGAAGGGATTGTGTTTTAAATCTAACATTTTCTACACTATGCTCTTCTTGGGCCCTTTTTAGTCTGGAGGAAGGGGTACTTGAATTATCATATTTTATTCAATTTATAATTTTTTAGGATTTATTATCGTGCGGTTATGGAAACATGAGATATAGTTAAATGATACAATTATTTAATTCCATGTGAAATGGGTGATCCATGAGATGAAATGGAATGAGGAAGATCTAGAAGGACTGTTTAAAAATAATAGAAGTGAATATGAATTCATTTTTATGAAATGTTTCAAAGATATTTTATTAATTTATTCCATTGATATGGATCATATAAGGATCATAATATATTATAAAAATTGCAAAAATCAAGGGAATCAAGAATAAAAATGATTAAATGAAAGAACAAGGTATATTTCCATAACATTCTTTTTAATAATGAGATACTAAATTTATGTATTCATTTTATAACAATGAAATATGATATACTAAATTGATTTTTATTGATGATAGTTTTATCCTAGAAAATTGTGAATGAAACAGTTAATTAGATGTAATATTTATTTGAAAATATAAAATTATATTTAAAATTTATAAGATGTCGAAAGAAAAAAATTACCTAGTGACGTAACCTATACTTATTTTTAATGTTTAATAGTTAAAAAACCCAATTAATTATGCAATATAAAAAGTATTATGTAAGGATGAATATTTCTAATTATTCCATTATTAAACATCAAAATATTAATTGTGTTAATGTTTGATTCATCCTTTAAACACATGTGTTTTTAAAAGATTAATTTTGTGATATATTTTAATTTATTTATTATGTAATCACTATTATAGAATAAATTCATATATGTAAGTTAAAATAATAATAGTAACCTGTTACAGATTGTTAGAATTTAGGAATTTATGGAATATATAATTTCATGAGTCGATTAGAAAAACACAGGAGAGGTTAAAAGGATAATATTCATTGGTAATATCAAAAGAAACCATAAGAACATAATTATGTTCACATAAATAGGATGGATATAAACCAGAAGGAAATTTGGTATTGATATCATTTATGTGTTAATGATTCTAGTGATGTATCTCATGGGTTATAATACAATGTAAATTGACAACATAAATTATGTTAAATAGAGAATGGAATAATTAATGGAATAAAATTATTAATATTTTTTGTAATATTTAGCAATAGACATTAATGAATGAATTACAATATACAAATGTAAAAAATATAGATTAGAAAAGTTTATATCCATATGATTATATGATTATTTTTATTAATATAATTTATATTGTTTCATTGGATATTTAAAATATGTGGTTATTTAATAACTCAAGAATTAATAAAACCACTTCATTTTAGATTATGATGTTGTATAACTATTATTATTTTTTATAGTCCTTATTTCATTTTTGATGGTGTGATTGTTCTTTTCTTTTTGACCATGTAATTCATAACATTGTATTTTTTAACAATACATGGGATTTAGTGTCTCTTGATTCTGAATCATATAAATATTATAAGGGGAAATATATTAATTTTAACATGCACACATTTCTTCTTGTTGTGATGGATTTAAAGATATGTCATTTTGGGGTTTGATGAATCATTGTTATAAAAAAATAATTGATGTGATGTATTGATGAGTGGGATGTGATGATGATCTAGATATCAATGGCTATAGAGAGTGCAATTCGTCGTGACTATATGGGGTCACCAATTACAGGTTGTGGAAATGATATGGATATATGTTATGTAGGTTGGGGTGATTATATGGCTACATAGGGTGAATATTGTGGTGATGATATGTATCCATGGGGTACATGTCATGGGAATGATGATGAAAATATTTTAATTTGGTTGATATTTGGGATTTCCTATTTTTATTTTTTTGTGGTGACATGAGATTCTCTTAAGAAGAACTAATTTTTTCTTGATGGGATGAATTCCTTGAGATGGCTATCAAGAGATGATTTATTCAATACCATTTATTATAATATTATTCCAAATCATTTTCATCACTTTTATTTTTTATTCCAATAGATTTTTAATCTAAATAATTTTTAGTGGTTTGTAATTTATAGTAATGAGTATGTGGATTGTGGATTACTTTTTTCTCATTAGACTTACCCCCAATATTGACTTTATTATTTGTATTGCACACGTCTATCGTAATGGTTTTCTCATAAGTATATAAAATTTATTATATATATATTCCTTTTATTTATTCCACTATACTTACCCCTCTATTGTTTTTGGAGTTGTTTTGTAAGGATTCTCTTTTAGTAACTAGAGTGGAATTTAGAAGTTTTTCAATCATTGTTTCTCTATTTTATTCAATATCTGGTTCATATAGGAAAAATTAGGGAATTATAAACACTTTAATTTTATATAATGAATTGATCAGCTATTTATGTTTTATAATTTTTTGAATTTATTGGGGAAATGAGTCCCAATTTAAAAATAAATACCCTTAATGATATTTTCAATCCCGAAACCAATTGGAGGTGGGGATCGAGGGCCACACTTGCCTCTGCTAGGGACAAGTCATGAAACCTGAGATTTATAGATTTTATCAAAAATAAATTATAAAAACAAACATTATATATCTGGTTCACCATCCATGTGTTTTGTGTGGGTATAAATATAGTATCCACTCTCTTTCTTAGTGGGTCTAATAACTGTGGAATATTCTATTTAGATATTTTATTCTTGGAATCATACAATCTGACCGAACATGTTTCAATTTTTGAACAAACTACCAGTAATTATATTTCCATTCTCAAGTATAGTTTTTAGTTATAACATAGTTAATTAACATTACCTTTTATTTTTTTTATAATTAAATAAAATCACATATAATTAATTTTTATTTGTTTCACTAATACATGAGGTGAAATAAATTCAATTATATACTTAATCTCCCACTATTTTATCTTTTCTTATATCCATCACCACCCAATGAGAGATGTCCGGGCAGATGAATCCATTGGATTCCAAATCTCTTGACTATATCTTCAATTCTCTCATCTTGGTGGGGGCCATACGATATAAGGGAAGAGATAACAATTGTCTTACTATTGCCAAATCAATTGATAAATCCACATCCCACTCTAGGGGTAAGCTAGAAAAAACATTTGTAAATACCTCCAATAACTCATCCACTATGTGAGGTTCTCCACCCTAATAAGAGTAACCATCGGCCTCTAGATTAATCAATGATAGCTGGAAGATAATATTTCCTAACTCAAGGAGTAAATGTTTCTCACCACTTGTCTGAGGATCCCATTCCCCATGAAAAACATGAGGGCTAACATTAGGTGTCGGGAATGTCAACCAACTCCTTTAGAAATAGATGTGTGACTGAAAGATCAACAGCCAATCCATGATAGGGATTATGTCAAAAATGTTTATATCTAGGACTAGTAGGTCCCACTCTATCTCATCCCCTAATGTGGTAAGTTCACACAATGGGAACCTGAGGCCATGCTCCCAATTTTTACCCAATGGCGTCACCAGCTCCATCACAACAGATAATAAATCAGTTGGAAAATTCAACAACCTCACAAAATGGGCAGAGATAAATGAAGCATAATAACTTTTATCAAAAAGGGAAGTAGCAATAAAAGATATAATAAAGATGGTAACTCAAACTATCAATGGACCAGCATCTGATCCCTATAGCACCTGCTCTAAAACATGATGATGTATACTCTTTGTCTGAGAATGGTCGGCCTTCTGCGGTACTAACCAGAAATAGATTTTCCCAAAAGATGAATCGTCCCTACGTCACCACTACTAAACCAAGATCACACAATAATAGATGGATCTAAATGAAATGGAATCCCCATGGAGGCCACAATCCTTGCTATGATCTAGAGTGCACGTGCCTTCCTGAAAAATCACAAAAAGTTTCCCATAAATCCACTCAAACAATAGTGATTGAGAGGAGTTGTGAATGTTTGTCAGATGAGACCTGGATTCCCACACTGGTGTCACATGACATAGCTCACATCAAAATCCACATTTGAAATCTTCCTAGAAGAGTGTCCTAAACTACCCCTCCATCCTTCCCATGATCCCTGCCTCCTATTCTTTTCAGATGAATTACCACTCCCCATCAATTATATTATCTCAAAGAAACTATACCCCCATTAAGTTAATCACAATAATAAAATCTTCACCAACCTGATTAGCATAAGTATTTATCTATGATGAGAAGACCTTGGAATAGATCTCTGGCTTCAAACCCTTCACAAACTTATAGGCATTCATCTTCTCGTTAGACTCCATTTCGAGAGCATATAACACCAACATAGAAAAATAGTTGGAATACCCCATCACTGAAAGATACCCCTAAGATAGATCCATAAATATTAAATATTTAGCATATTCCAAGACAATAGGGTGGTACTATTTATTTCAAACTACCTTAAAGTATTTCTAGATCATATGTCCATTCTTCTCGGTTTGAAGAATGGTTTCCCACCATTTATGGTTGGGAGCCTCTAATATAAAAGAGGGACACTACACCTTGACCTCCTCAGTTTTTTCTTGAATCACAAACCTGTTCTCAATATTATCTAGCCACTCCTCTACTTCCTGGGGTTTTGTGATACCTTCCAATGTTGGAGGCTTATTCTTCATGAATACCTAGGGTTTTTCCTTCCAAGGACCAGAATAATCATCTCAAGCTAGGGTAGAAATGAGAGATACTCCATATACTAAGGCTTGGACAACCCTGACACAAGATTAAACAATCCATACATAAATTGGTGAGGGTGAACTCTCTCTGGCGTCCTCTCATGGGTTCATGAGAGCTTTTTGGGGAGGCAAGTTTCTACCCATAGAAAAAATAATAAAACAATTCATCAATACAAAAATTTGGAAAAATTTCAACAATTTTATAAATGATAAATAAATTATATGCATCACAAAAATGAAATAAACAACCACTTCACTCCCAACCAATGTCTACGTGCAGTCTGAAACCCCCATGTCCAACCTGGGAGAGAAGTTAAACAGACAATCCCAACATCCTAGGGTGACATGAGGTTTATTATGAGAGGTACTAGATTGGCACCCTACTCAAAACCAAAACATTGAACCCTGACAGTCCTAGCTCTTGGCTAACCAGACTCATCCCAAAACAATGAAATGATAACAAAAAAATAACATGTCGTTAATAACATTTTATCATGAACCAAATATGGTCACCATAAAAATTGGAAGAATACATAGCCCAACGAAAGGCCTGACGGGAATTCCCTATCCCCATTGGCTAGATCAAGTGCCTAGGGTATCATAAACAATGGGGTGGGAATTATTTAAATGAATTAGTATTCATAAAAAACAAAAAATAAAGAATACAAAATTCTAATCATTCATGACAATCATGGCTTAAATAAAATTCAGAACTCGATAATTGGTTTTAAACATGAAAAATGTGGTCCGAAACTAAACATTCATCTATACGAACAATAGATGGACGACAACACAACAATAATTCATCACCCTTGAGTTGTCTCCCCTACTCCACACCATAGAATGAATCTGACAACCAAAACCACCGTCTCCAAAGGCCTTACTCATACCTGTTTCAAACATAGTAACGTCTATATACACACAATAGTGTATATAGGGTGTGATCCATAGATCAATTGGAATCCACCCAAATATTCCTTGTGATAGTCATTAGAAGATAAAATGCTTTCATGTTCATACGAACAATAAATGGTAGTAACAATTTCTAATGTGAAATATTTGAAAGAAAACCCTTTGAAAATGGAAACCCGTAAAGAATGAATAAATTTACATAAAATTGGTAATCAACATATTTTTCTATCTATACCCACCATAATCCAATGGTAAACACCAAATAGTCAATGAGCACTAGTCACGAGAATACATGTAGGTACTAACTAGCTGTGGGCCACATGTACCTCCTATCTCACTGTAAAAGTAACCAGAAAAAATATATGTTCTCATGCATGACCTACTAGTAAGGGACATTCACATAACATAGTGGTCCCTATTAATTATCATTATAGTTTTTGTTGTTGTCATTTTCAAACAGGCTGTGGGAAACATTGAAACAACCACTTCAGATCACTAGGATACTATTACACGCTTGCAAACCGAGATACCTAGTTTTCCCTCATTGTGCTAAAACAAGTTCCACTAGCTATAAAATTACATTTGAACATAAAAACACTAGTTATGTTCTTACACACTCAAAAAATGTAGCTAAATATTCTATTTAGCATTCATATAACTCAATAAATCACATAGAAATTCCATAAAACAATTTCAAAAAGTATAACAAAATATCACACCTAAAATCCATAAAAAACCATGATTTTAAAGCCAAATTGATACTAATATTACAGAAAACTTGAATTGGAAGCACTGAAACATATTACATAAACTATTCCATGAAATATAAAATAACCTCAAAAGGTACAACATGGAATTCACATTAAAAACACCCATTTTCACCCAAAAATGGAACATAAAAATCAATCACTTGAAAAATTCTACCGAAAATAATTTTCAAACCAAACAAAATGATTGAGGAACATGCTAAAAATATAAATCCAATGAATATAAATAATCCAATAATTCTTACATAAGGAATCACCTACCAAATGTGTCGAAACCCTAAAATATTTGTGAGATACTTCAACATCACCACTGCCACACCACAAGGGAGTAGAAACAAACCTAAATCCACAATATTAGACCAAGATACTCAAAAAACCCTATGTACAAGGCCCTAGAGTTTGTACACGTGGAGATTCAATAAAAGTCGAAGAAACCCTATGAAAATGGAAGGAGAACGGATGGAAACTCACTTAATTGAGAGATCATGAAGTGTATCCACAAAATCCCACTTCAAAATTGAGTTCTAATAGAGGATTAGAGATATCGGAGGGTTTAAATGGATTCAATTCATTAAATGGGGAAGAAAAAAATAGGGTATATTCCGGTATGGAAAATAATAATTTTAAAACAATTTTAATGAGCTGAACACGGTTGTACGGTATTCTTGAACAATTTAATAAACCATGCACACAAATTGTTTACCTAGTTTTGTTCACACAAAACTTGTACAATTTATATTATATTCAAGGGGGGATAGGGGAAATCTAGGGAAAATTTTAGGACAATAATAAAAGAGAAAAAGGTACCTCAAGAGAGGGACATGATTGTGAAATCCTTCTCATGCAGTCAAAGTTTATGAGATCCATAATCTACCACATGTCCTCCCCCCATAAGCACGCATCCCAAACAATCTCCCGATGCATCATAGAACACCACAAACCCTTTATCATTATCAGGTAAGATTATAATAGGAGTTGATGTCAGGATTTTTTACTATTCACAAAATGAAGACTAACACTTCACATCCCATGTGAATATCACTCCTCACCTAGTATGAGTAGTCAAAGGTGATTCCATATTAGAGAAATCCTTAACAAACCATCAGTAGTATTCTACATGAATAAGTATTCTCTATTTCCCAAATACATTTTTTCGTTCCATCCAAGACCAGTCAACTTTCACCTTCTCAGGATCAACTAATAAGCCATGTTCAGAAATATACTTCCTTAATAACTTAACTTCTTCAAAACTGACACTACATTTCAAAATCATTCCATACCAACAGCGAATTCTCATAATTTCTAGAACCATACTCATATGGTGATCATTCTCATGCTTAGGTTTTTAATAAACCAGAATATCGTCCACAAAATTGAGATCAAAATTTCCAAGATAATTATGGAATATCTAATTAATGAGAGACATAAAAAATACAGGAGTGTTATTTAGACCAAAAAACATCACAAGATATTCATAATGGCCTTACATGCTCCAGAAACCAATCATCCATCTATTATACTCCCAAACCCTGTATTGATAATAACCTGACTGAAGATAAATCTTTGAAAACCACTTTTCCCCCTTTATGAAATCAGTTAAATCATCTACATGAGGCATATGATATTTTTTTATAACTGTTACCTAGTTCAATATCTGATAGTCTACACACAACCGAAGTAATCTATCTACCATCATGGAACTTGACATAGGGTATGGACAATGTTCAACACAATGTAAAATGAACCATTTTTTCCAATTGGGCATCTAACTGAATTATGAGCTCTTTTAGCTCTGCTGGTGTAATATGAGAAGAATGTACTTAGAATCAGTTCATTCATAAACTCTACCTCTCTCATTAGTGGAAAACCCGAGTTGTTATTTTGGAAAACATATAATAATTCCAATTCGATATTGTGAAGATAAAAAATATAGGATATTATTTTTGGTACAATCGTAATCGAAGAAAAAAAACTCCCGAGCTCTGGGTGGGAATGTCATGAATGACCAAACCTCAGGTCCCACTCCCCCTAAAACAAACGAGTTATCCCATCTTCTATATGAAATTAAATTCACCAATGATATCAATCATCCTAAACATGATGATAGGGAAGACAATTCATATTGATGATTTTGTCCAATTGAACTAGATCAATAATGTGGAAATTATAGATTAACTTCATATCACCTATCATTAATGAACAAAATATTACATTGAATCCTTTTCTATTTCATCATACCAAGAGTTGTCACTGACTCCATTACATGGTAAATAATGTCTATTATATGTTTAATAATGTCAAAAAAATGTGTAGAGATAAACGAGTAGGTGAAACTCGTGTAAAATAATAGAATTTCTATGGAAGATGCAATAATAATAGTACCTCTCACAATGGTTGGACCTACATTGATTTCTATTGGAGGCTAATCTAATGCATAAATGTGATGCACTCCTGATGCATGTGGCTGTATCCCTATAGTCCATGATGTATCTAACTAACCCATTGTACCCTTGCGAGCGGACAAACCCTAATCATAATGTGGTGTAGTCATAGCCTGGAAGAACTGTTGTAAGTGACCAAATCATTAAAATTTGTCCCACATATTCATAGAAATAGGAAAATAATGTCTTTTGTGTACAACATTTCCACACTAATATCAATTCATAAGACCACAACTAGATTTATTAGATGTTTTAGATGAGGAATTTTGCTAATATCCACCACCACCACATCCATGATGATCCATAAAATTCATCTTCTTCATCTTATTATTCCCATACACTCCACTGAAACCGCCACTAGATGAAAGTGATGAGGTGGAAAATCCTTCCATGCCTTCCATTTTCATCTCTACCAAAATTGATCTATCTAACGTCTTGGTATAGTAGAAATTTTCATCATAAATTCCAATGATATGATATCCAATTACAAATACAATAGGTATGTCTAGAATATTTTTAATAAAATTAAATTTTATCATCATAATCGGAATGTTCTATGGCCTTTTAATATTATAAAAGTTTTATGGAAAATATCACATTAAGGTTTGTGAATAATAAATATGTGATAATATATTTATTAATATTCATGTTTATTAATATATATGAACTCTATTATATAATGTAGTTGCTTCTAGGTTACCAAATCTAACATTATATACCCCTTTTAATATGATCTTGTAATGAATAAAAAATAGAGAATTCCTTGGGAGTTACAACAAAAGAATCTTTACCATTATGATGTCAGAATGTAATGAAATATAATGTATTTTTGGTCATAGGTAAATATAACTGAGTGCATTCTCATGATTTTCAGTAGATTTGGATATTGGAGGAAGATATTTTCATTACACGAATGCTCTATAACATACACCATTATGAATCCAATCAGGGAGAATAGATAAGAGTTTATATTTTTATTTTTATATCTTCACTATATGATGAATAAAAATATTTTATGTTGAATATAGTGTATTTAAAATGGATATTTTAGTCAATTCATAACTTAATTTTGGACCTTGTTTCGAATCATAATAGTTTATTTTGTTCCTTTTTATTACTTAAGATTGACATTATCAATTAATTTATTAATTTAATTATGTAATTTGTTTTTTTAAATTTCTTAGACTTCGTTGAATTTATTTTATATTATTAATCCAATTTTTAAGACAATCAAGTCACTTTAGAAGTAAGGGAAGATTTTAGATCCAATAGAAACCCACAATTCAATTCATGGAGGGGTTGAGGCAATGGTGTGTAGAAACTTAATAAATGAAGTTTCTAGATATTTTCAAATAAATAATCATTAATGAATAAATAACATCAGAATATTTTGAAAAAAATCATATTACCTACATATACGGAACTAGATTAAAACTGAATGATCAAATTCACATGTAAGGACAATAATATGTTCCATGAAAATGTAAATTCCAATAATAAAAAATATATTAAATAAATAAATTACTTCATTGGTGATGTAGGATTGAAAACGAAATTAAAACGCGATGAATTGAATGAAAATTTAAAAGGAAGATTTAAAATAACTCAAAAGAGATAATAAAGTGTGATAAATGATTGAATTAAGGAAGACAAAACTGATCTATATTGATAAAAACATATCTACACTTACATCATGATTAATAATTGTTGTGAAATAAACTATGATTGGAAGATTTTGAATTACCACACTATCAATCTTTTATCAAAATTTCTATATTAACACACCCATAGAATTGATTTGGCATCAAAAATTTAGGGAATGAATGATTATTTCATAGAGAAGATAAGAAACATCATTTCCAAGATTTCATATGGCAGATATTATTTTTTAGATAAGGTGAAATGAACTGGCCATTTATATATGAAATTTCCATTTTAAATGGTTAAATTATTTTTTATGAAATTAAATTATATAAAACCTAAGATTTACTTTGGTTATTTTAGACTACTATACGTTTTTTCTTAAATGATTTAATGATCATAGACCATAATCACCATCAATGTTATTGTCACTATAATGTAATCATATAATTAATATCAATATAGGGTTATGGTTAATTAATTTTACACAAACAAATTAGGTGATGTGTCACACCCCAATATCTCATAGTACGTTATCTCATTGATGTAATTTAACACCTTGCGTTACACGCAACACTGAGTTCGAGAACACCCCAACATTACCAAAATAGGCATTCAAAAAGAAGTTATAAATATTATTAACTTCATTTTGAATCGTATATACAATATATAATTCTAACATCCATATTATTCATTTCTTAGACATAATATAAGAAAAAATTAGTTTTTTCAGATAAAAGAAGTATTTTTTAGAAAATAAAATTTTACCACCTTTTAATGGAGAAACCTAATTAAATCCAATATTTGACACATTTATATATTTAATGTGACAAAATTAAATTCTTCTTTAGAATCGGGACATAAAAATGTATTTTCATTAAATTTTTGGTGTTTTCTGATAACATTCATTTTTTGGTTAATATTTAAAATTACAAAATTTTAACTGAAAATAGATTTTTTTATCAATAAAATTTATAATGTTATATTATAAATTTGAATGGTTTGTAAGTATAATTTGATTATATTTTTATCATTTAATTCAATTTTGGTCAATTTTTGTGATTTCACTTTGAAATTGGGCATAAACAAGTGTCAATCTTTTGATAGTTGTTATTTTTTTTTAAAATACGTTTTTTGTTTATGACAACAAGAGTTAATTTTAAATTAATTAATGGAACATTTATGTTTTGAAATTGTTAAAATATAATTCTTATTTTTATTCTTAATATCATAATTATCTTAGTGTGATTTTTTGGTTTTTTTTCTGAAAACATTAAATTATTTATTAATAATGAAAAACACTGAGTTATTTTTAAAGCCGACTATTTATATAAATAATAATTTTTTTATTTAAATTTAAATTACATCAAAATAGACACATAATACTTAAATAAGTTCAATGTAATTCATTGGAGTCAGTTTATAAAAAAATTATATATATATAAATTTTATCAAACATTTTACCGTCTTTTTTCCACCTCATAGGAGAATTTGAAAATTTCAAAAAAACATATTTTCACCACTTATGGGAATTGAATTTAAGAAATCCGAAAGACATGGTTAATATTAGTATGTAAAATTTGGTTCAATAAGATAAAAATATTTTTTAAGAATAGTAACATTTGAATTTTATTTACAATGGTTAAAAGTAAATATGGTAATTAAGGTTAAAAATGATATTATTATTACCCTAACACATGTTCTAATACTGTTGGGTAAGTTTAATTAGACCAAAAAAAACCATAAAAATAAAATATGATCATTTAGGTTCACTTGGACTAGATTATGGTATTTATTATTATTTAATTCATAGAAGAGTTAAAAGTGTTAAATTGAATGTTTAATAACTAAACAATATTTAATAAAGTGTTACATATAATATAAATTCAAAAATAAATATTAATTAGTAATATAAAAAGATTTACTAAAAATTGGTATTTTTTTTGTAATTTTTTGACATTAAATA
Organism: Viscum album; assembly: GCA_963277665.1. Lineage (NCBI taxonomy): Eukaryota > Viridiplantae > Streptophyta > Magnoliopsida > Santalales > Viscaceae > Viscum > Viscum album. The sequence goes on along the minus strand of OY728148.1, from coordinate 492,035,540 downwards.
ATTTAATTTATTTATGACAGAATGATGATGCATTAATTACCTAATTAATGAAACATTACAATAATTGATATTATAAATACTGAAATAAATGTAATTTCAGAATTTTTATGAATTAGACCAATTTTCTACGTTAATATGACATTTTAGGGTTGATTAAATGGTTTTTTTCAAAGTAATATTTCTATTATGAATTTATACAAAAAAATACCAAATTGTGTCAAAGATGACATAAAAGAGTTTTTAAAACTAATATTATATTATTAATTTCTATTATATTAATAAAAATATAAGGTTTCTGAAACGGGATTAAATACTAGTATATATATCATTAATGAACAAATTGGGGTTCCCTTGGAATTCTATAGTAGTTTTATTAACTATATAATATAATAATACATAGAGACATGGTAAATGTCAAACTATTTAACTAAGAGTTAAATATAAAAGATAAGGTTAATATAGTGACCCCAACCATTCTAAAAACTATTGGATGAGTTGTATTCGACCCATCCATACCATATAATTTAAATAATACATTTTGGAGCCCTTAGAAACAGAAAGGTATTTTATTATAAAATAATATTTTATGATTTTTCTAAGGTTCCTGTCACCTCTCTTATAAAAGGGCACTTTCCCTTCTCTCAAATTCACACCTCCAAATCCATTTGGATCGGCCAAAACCTACCCAAATATCCTATCAACTATCCTACCATCATCATAGAGGCCTTAATCGTGTCAGAAATCCCACCAAAGGATCCCTTTTGATGAAATCAAAAGGAAGAACGTGAAGAGGAGGAGGTTAAACGTACCCTTGACCAAAGAAATGTTCAAGGTAAGAGGTTTTCATCTCACTCAGTATTCCCATGATATTCATACTATATTGCCACAATTTCCTTTTTTTGTGGTGTATGTAATGCCCATAATTGTATTCATTTTGTAATACACTTTAATTTATGTGTATTTACATATTTTCATTTTATGATACTTCATTCAAGGGGTGTATGTTTCATAAGTTACCAAATTGGTAATGGTAAATTTCACAGTCACATTATTATACGAGGTTCTTTTTACAGAAGTATATTATAGGACATATTTTTATACATTCCCCTATTTCATGAATGATTTTTCAAAAGAATTATTTTAATGTACTTTTTTTTATTGAAAAATAATATTAAATGTTTTAAATATTTACTCTTCTAAAAAATTCTCATTAATGTCCATGTTTTCAAAATGGTTTTTAAGGATTTATTTATATGGAAATTAATGTTTTTGAAATTTTAACTACTTTTAATAGTATCAAAGTGTTATGGAGAAATTTGATTAAAAAATGTATTTAAATGTCTTCCTTTCTAAATTGTGTAACTTTTAAATGCTTTCATGAAAACGAGATATTTCTCTCAAAGAGTTTTAAAAATAATTTTCATCTATGTAAACATCCATTGATGGATTTTAAACCTGTTTAAAGTTGATTTATTATGATATAAATCATCCATATTGTATTGTAGGTTTTTTTATATGTTTGACTATGGATGTGTTATTTTTTTACCATTCAAGGTTTTTGGATAAAGTTTTGACATTTTGTATGTTAGTTTTAATACAAATGATTATGTATTTATAAACCTTTTAATATGAGGAATTCATTGGACTTAGTAAGTGACATGTGGAGCCCACTATAGCTCCTTGATGCATCAGTAGGTCTCATTAGAGAAACTACTGTCTCAGAACAAGGCCTTGACAAAATATTATTTGTAGTCTTGGCACACGGCCTTGAATATGTGGTTATGTTGCCTAGAATTATGCATTCCATCATTATGAAAGTTGATATTGATATTGCATATTATTATTTGACTTGTATAATTTACATGTGAGTATTTAAATGAAAATTTTTTATTGTATCATTGAAATATTATGCTGAAGTGTATGTTTAAAAGGCTTTTGTTTTAGACGTGTACATTTCCTTAAATATTTATGCATATTTATTAATTTTTCTGCTATATTGTTATCCTTACTGAGCATCTGACTCACCCCTTTCTATGTTTTAATTTTCCAAGGATTCTGAGAAGTGTATTATGATTGATAAGAAGGGTTAATCTAGGGGATTAATGGAGTTATCAAAGGATCATTTCTGTTGTGTTTTATTTTCTAATGTGTAATGTAACATTCATGGATGTAATCTATTATCCAATACTGCTAAACCGATTGGTCTTTCGGGACATTATTCCTTGTAATCAAGCCAATGTATTAAAAAAATGCACTGACTCTGGGCTTCTGGGGTAGGAAAATTACATTTGGTATCAGAGGATGGTTAGCAACAACCTTGGAAATAGATTTAGATAAACTCTGATTAGAGAACACTACCGTAAGATAGTCTTTGAGGATTATTATAGAAGAACTTCCTATAATTTTGTTAAGGTTAATATTTTCTATGTATTCCATGAAATACATCCTTGTTTGGATACAAGCAGGTAGAGGTGGCTCAGGCACTGATGTACCTAGGGGTAAAACTCGAAAACACCACTTTGATCTAGACTCGAACGGGAACTGGAGAACGACAATGGGAATTGCTTCACTCATGGTTACGATACTTCAAGGGGATATGCATAAGATAATTCACATTTTCATTACAAGTCATTATGATGGATTAATGAGTAAATACTTACTAAAAAACATTTTTATGATTATAAAGTAATATCCATAAATTTGTTAATTTATGTTAGGTATTTTACATGTTTGGAATTATTCATTATGATTCCCAAACTGACCTTGTGTATCTCAATGTATAGAAATAGAATCCAGTAGATGGAATGAGAACTCCAGCAATACGTATGATCCAAAGAGTAATAAAGATCATATCATTCATGGTATTAGGCCAAAAATTAGATGGGAAATAGTCTCCTATGTATTCTCAACATACGAAGATATAATATCATGTGTTAATAAGATAAGTAAATAATTTTTTGAGTCTTGTGGCTTTTAAGGGAAGCAAGATAAGAAAAGGAAGGTAGAGAGAAAGATGGATAAAGGTAAGAGGGAAAGAAGGATTTTCCCATATGTGATAAATGTTGAAATAATCACCTTGGTAAATTCTTGAAGTGAATGGGAGTTTGTAATAATTGAGTAGAAAAAAGACACCAACTATGAGATTGAAAGGGTAAGAAAAAGGTTTCAAATGTAAAATTATTCACCTGAAAGGCGTTAGGAAACTACGTGAATAAATATACCAGTCATCAGAGTATATCGTAAATGATGTTATTGGATAATAATCAATTTAGGACACTACTGAACATGAAGAGGAATGATTAGATTTTTATGTTGTTGTTAAAGTGTTGTGTCATTTGAGTATTGTATTATAGATTATATATGGATTGTATTGAAGTACTATTTCATTATGGACTAGATATTTTGTGGAACCAAGAAAAGTGACTCAATGGAATGTTAAAAGTTTTGGAAAATACATGGTTAGGGGGATGAAAAAACATCAATATGGTCCAGATACTGTGGTATTGATTTTGGAATAATGATGATGAATTTATTATATTGGATATTATTTACGTCCTTGGAACTTCTTAATTGTTTGTTTTTTTCCTTCATTGTTGTAGTTTAGAAAATTTTTGGATAGAAGAAATATATCCATAATTCTATAAGGAATATGGGTTCATGAATGTAGTCAACAAGGTTTTAAGGTAATTCAGGGTGTTACCGTGTTTAAAAAGATTACATGATGAAGGTATTTACATATTATTATGTGTCAAAAAGGATCTTCATTATGTTTTCCTTCCTTATAAATTTTGGACTGTGAGTTTGGATAGAAGTGTTTTGGATAAGTCTAATGGTTGGAATAGATTATGATTCACATTGTATACAACTGTTAAGGTTAAATATTTTCATGAGGTTATTTTTGGATATTCATAAAAAGGATAACCGGGAGGTCCTGTGAAAACATGTTGCGTCCCTCTAGGCCGCAAGACTAGAACTCGCATCCATAAGGCTACAGGGGTATATCACCTACCACTGGTCTACATGATGTCCTGACTTTTATTATGTAGTTTTTTTAAATAGTATGAATAATAAATTATAAATTCATTATTTTTGAAACTTGAAACGATTAGGATAAATAAAATATTTTTATATTCTATTATATTTTATACTGAAAGATGAGTTTGTGGTAGAAATTAGTTAAAGGATGTAACTCTACTTGTCAACTATATATATATATATATATATATATTTCCCTCTTTTTCTATGATTAATTAATTCGTAAACTTTAGTTAAGGGACTTCATCTCAATATACTTTCATTGAGGAATATTTTTTTTAATACACGAAAGTATTCTATACGATGTTTAAACACCTTTGACTTTTCATTTCATTCAAAGGGAATCTTTTTCTTCATAAAATTTTATTAAATGATAAAAAAGGAATGTTACTTTTTATTGTATGCAGTGACCACAAACATTCCACCACAATTAGTTTTATTTGATCATTGGCTTCCTTAACAAGCCAAAAGGTTTTTAAAAAAATAAATAAATACCAGATAATCATTTTACGTATTTTGGTATTGAAAATTGTTCTGATAATAGATTTGTTAATTAAATATATTTAAATTATTTATTGTGATTGATGACCTCAAAAACTACCTATAAATATTTATGTTTTCCCTACAGTTATGTGTGTCTAATTTCCACCAATGTTCTCATAATCGAGATCATAATTTGGTGGTAACTTTTTAATTTCCATTTCCCTCTTATTAAAACTAAATTTTATATACCTAAAATATGATGTGGGTTTTCCAAAAAGGTATTTATCTATTTTAACGTTTTATTTTTGAATAAAAATTTCAAATTTTGAGGAAAAATTTATTGAAGGAGGGGAGAATGTAACACCCCATGATCTCATAGTATGCTATCTCATTAAATTAATTTAATAGCTTGCGCGACACGCAACACCGAGTTTATGCGCACCACAACATTACAAAAATAGCCATTCAAAAAGATTTTATAAATAGTATTAACTGAATTCTGAATCTTATATAATCAATATAATTTTAACATCCATATTATCAGTTTCATAGGCATAATATAAGATAAAAATCATTTTTTCTAGATGAAAGATGTATTTAAAAAAAATGAAATTTTATGGCCTTTTCATACAGAACCATTTTTAAATCCAATATTTGACACTTCAATATATTCAAATTGACAAAATAAACTTCTTCATTAGAATTGAGACATAATGATTTAGTTTCGATAAATGTTTGGTGTTTTTCTGATAACATTCTTATTTGGGTTAATAATGAAAATTACTAAATTTTACGTAATAACAACATTTTTAATCAAAATAATTTACTGTGTAAAATTATAAATTTGAATGGTTTATAACTATTATTAGATTATTTTTATCATTAAATACAATTTTGGTCATTGTATGTAATTTCACTTTGATATTGGACATAAACAACTGTCAATCATTTGATATTTATAATTTGATAAAAATTCGCTTTTTGGTTTTGACAACAGGAATTAATTTTAAATTAATTAATGAAACTTATATTATTTAAATTGGTAAAATAGAATTAATTTTGGAATTATTAATATCAAAATTACTTTAGTGTGATTTTTTGTTTTTTCTGAAAACATTCAATTTTGACAAATAGTGAAAAACACTAAGTTATTGTTTAAAACCGACTTTTTATTTAAATAAATATTTATTTTATTTAAATTTGCTTTAGGTAAAAATTTATACATAATACCTATATATGTTCAATATAATTCATTGGAATCGGTTTATCATAATTTTAGATATCTAAAAATTTTAATGAACTTTTTACCATCTTTTACCCACCCACTACGAGCATTTGAAAATTTGCAAAAAAACATAATTTTACCACTTCTGTGAACTGAATTTTAAAAATCTAAGAGACATGGTTGATATAAATATTTAAAATGTGGTACAATAAGATAAAAATAATTTTTTCCGAATATTTACTTTTGACTTTTATTTACCACGGTTAAAAGTAAATAGGGAAATTAAGGGTAAAAATGATATTATTATTACCAATAAACATGTCCTAATTCTATTGGATAAGTTTAATTCGATCAAAAAAAACCTTTGGAATAAAATATGATCTTATATGCACACTTGGAATAGATAAGGACATTTATTATTATTTAATTAAAGACGAGTTAAAAGTGTTAAATTCAAAGGTTAATAACTAAACCATTTTTAATATAGGGTTACACAGAATATAAATTCGACTATAAATATTCATTAGAAGTTAAAAAATATTTCCTACATAATGGTATTTTATTTATGAATTTTTTACATTAAATAAATAAATGTATTCATTAAACAATGATGATGCAGTAATTACCTTATTAATGAAATATGGAAATAATTGATATTATAAATACCCAAATAATTTTAATTTTAGACTTTTTATGAATTACACTAATTATGAATTTTAATATGACTTGTAAGAATTGATAAAATGAATTTTTTTTGAAGTAATAATCCTGTTATTAATTTAGAAAAAACAAAATACCAAATAGTGTCCAAATTGACATAAAAGTGTTTTTAAAACAAATATTATATAATTAATTGGTATTCAATTTCTAAAAATATAAGGATCTTTCAAAGGGCTTAAATACTATTATATATGTCATTAATGAAACACCTGGGGTTCTATTAGAAGTTTATAGTACATTTATTAACAATGTAATATAAAAATACAAAGAGACATGGTAAATGTTAAAACTATTTAACAAAGACTTAAATATAAAAGACAAGGATAATATTGTGACCCAAACCTATCTAAAACCTATTGGTTGAGTGGTTTTTGACACGTCCACACCTTATCCTCTATATAATACATTTTGGAGCCATTATAAACTGAAAATGATTTTATTATAAAATAATATTTTATGTTTTTCCTAAGGTTCTCGTCACCCCAGTTATAAAATTGCACTTCCCCTTCTCTCAAATTCACACATCCAATGCCATTTGGCTCGGCCAACCCCTGCCCAAATATCCTCCCAACTATCCTACCTTAATCCTAATGTATCTAATTTGGTCAGAAACTAAACTAATGAACACTTTTTATCAAATCAATAAAAAATAACATGAAGAAGAGGAGGTTAAATGTACCCTCGACCAAAGGAATGTTCAAGGTAAGGGTTTTCATCTAAGTCCTTAATCCCACGAGATTTATAATATTTTGACACTATTTCCTTTGGTGTGGTGTATTTACTGCCCATAAATGTATTCATTGTGTAATACACTTGAATTTATTTTTATTTACATCTTCATTTTATGATACGTCTTTCATGGGGTGTATATTTCATAAGTTACCAAATTGGTAAGGGTTAATTTCACAATCTCTTTATTATCCAAGGTTGTTTTTACGTAAGTATCTACTGGGACATATTTTTTATCCATGTCCATGTTTCATTAATGTTTTTTCAAAGGGATTCATTTAAAGTACTTTTTTTGCTGAAACATCATTTTAAATGTTATAAATATGTATTCATCAAAATCATTCTCATTACTATCCATATTTCCAAAATGGGTTTTAAGGATTTATTTATATGGACATGAATGTTTTTAAAATCTTAATTACATAAAAAAGATTCAATGTTCTATAGGACAATTTGATTCAAAAATGTATTTAAATATATTCCATTCTAAATTATGTAACTTTTAAATGTTTTCATAAAAAATGGATATTTCTCTCAAAGTGTTTTACTAATAATTTTCATCCATATAAACATCCATTGAATGATTTTAAACTTGTCTGATGTATATTTTTTATGATACAAATCTTCCATATTGTATTGAATGTTTTGTGAAATGTTTGACTATGGATGTGTTATTTCTATACCATTCATGGTTTATGGATAAAGTATTGACATTTCGTATGATAGTTTTGATATGATTTTTTATGTATGTATAAACCCTTTCATAAAAGGAATACATTGTACTTAGTAAGTGACGGGTGGAGCCTGCTGTAGCTCTTCGATGCATCGGTAGGTCTCAAGAGACAAACTAGTGTCTTGGAAGAAGGCTTTGAAAAAATATTATTTGTAGTCTTGGCACAAGGCCTTGACTATGTGGTTATGATGTTTGGCATTATGTAATCCATAATTATGAAAGAAGGTATTAATATCACATCTGATTATTATACTAGTAGAATATCAATGTGAATTATTATATGGAATTATTTTATTGATTCATTTCTATATGATTATGTAGTTTTTGTTTAAAATGATTTTGGTTTAGTCGTATACAATGCCTTAAATAATAATACTTATTTAGGAATGTTTCAGCTATATTGATATCCTTACTGAGAATCTAAGCTAAACCCTTTATATGTTTTAATTTTCCTAGGATTCAATGAAGTGTATAATGATTGCTAAGAAGGGTTAAGCTAGGGGATTGATGGCGTTCTCAAAAGATCATTTCTGTTGTGTTTTATTTTCTAATGTGTAATGTAACATTCATGTATGTAATGTATTTTCCAAGACTGCAAAACTGATTGGATTTTCAAGACTTGATTCCTTGTAATCATGCCAATCTATTAAAATAATTCACTGAATCTGGGCTTCTAGGGTCGGGGTGTTTCATGATGGCCTTGGATGTTAGGATCGTATCTTATGAATCACAATTATCAGCGCTTTCAACATGGATATCATCACTAGGTTTTTCCCTCGACCATGAAAAATAAAATAATAAACTATTAAATCATGAGAGAAACTATATATATTAGAAGCTCAATCTCATCAAAATCATGACCAAAACCATTTCTTCCTAAAAACCCCAAAAAAATCTCACCACTGCACAAAATACACTTATTGAATTGAATAATGTGTTACATAACAATGTATCTAGACCCTAACACCAAAAATTAATTAATTTTTATTTTTAATAATATAATTATTATATTAATGGTTATTTTAATTATCCTTATAAATATTAGGATTTTAAAAATTAGATTATTATACAAAAAATTGAAATTATATATTTGAGAAATATGTAGTTACAATCATGACACAAATATTGATGAAATAAATAATTTTGGTAATTAATAGAAAATTTAAAAAAAAGTATGATAATTATATAATATTTTCTATATGAAAATGATAATATTATTGTATAATGTAATGTAAAATTTCTTATAGGGGTTATAAAAGTATTATATTCATAAGGCTAGTACTTTTTGATAAATGGGAATTTTGTATTTAAACATGAAAAGTATCATATATATGAATTTTTTATAAAATAAATATTATTTTTGAAATTAACTTATCTAAAATATACTATGGTGAGTTTTTAATAATTTTATGAGTGATAAGAATATTTGGTTAAAAATTTTATATTGTATAATAAAACGATATGTATTATGGAATCATAGAATCCCAAAAGAGATATAACAAATACTATAAAGTGTATCCAAGACCAAAATTATCTTTAAACATTAAATTAATGTGTTTTCAAGTTATTTTATTAATTTTATAAACCCTTAATTAATCATCTAAAAACAATTCTATTTTTTATATATTAAAAGAAACTATTTATAAACATGACTAACATCCACATCGCCAATGTTAATATTTTAATTTTTTTTATAGTATTATTAAATAATTAATTCCATATCACATTAGTAGAATCCCATGGAAAAAACATTTTATGGTTTGTGTTTGGATTAATTTATCATATTGAGTCCAAAACCATTGATTAGAAATTATTTAGAAAATTCTCATCCCTTTTTCTATAAAAACCCACAAAATATCTCATTGAAAATTACCTAAACAACTTACATTATGAATTTACTATACTCTATCCTCTAAATTTACCTCACAAGATTCTCATATATTCTTAAGAAGATCATCCCAAGCTTTTAGATGTGCGTCCTCAATGTAAGGTATCATATCCTTCTCCTCTTAATTCAAGTACATTATTTATATTATGACTTTTTATTACTAATTATTCATGTTGGGATGTGATTTTAAACATAAAATTTACACTACAAATGATTTCCAAGTGATGACAGACCCATTTTAATCACATTAATCCTCTCCTTGAATATTTTTTTACCCCCTAATATAATTCCAAAATCATCCTATGATTTTTCATGCCAAACATTTGTGTCATTAATACCCATCGACATTCACACTAAATGATACATACCATGATTTAACTATCCTTTATTTATTTGGGAAATTCATTCATATAACAAAAAATCCTTAATCACGGGTTTAATGTAATGAAATAAATAGTTTTTTAATGATATATGTGGCACACCTATACATCCAAATGATAAGAATGAGATGAATGGGACCATAATTATACAGTCCTCAAATGCATTGGGTAATGTTTTTTATCTCGTTATATTATATATATGGTTAATGGGAGGTTATCATGAGAACACCATGCAATGATTTCATAGCAGTAATCCTTCAATTATGCATTTGATTTAATATTTTATGTTCTTTCCACATTCAGATGCAGCCTTTATTTTATCATCGTTTGTCATGTTTCTAAATTCATGTTTTTGATTCTCACCCATAATATAATATATTGATGTTCATATTGAATCCCACTTAATTCCTAAAACTTGTAATTACATGATTAATAACTTAATTGGGTTTATATATCACCCCTTTATTATGTAAATCACCAGTTAATTCTACGATGTTTTATATGATCATGGAATTTTATCAGACGTTATTGGGTTTTTGTTTATGTACATTTATGTTATTTTAATTTTATTATGATATGTACCTAATAAACTAAATTCTATAGTTCAAATGATCATTTGGAGTCATATTTTGTGTATCCATATGTAATAAATCATGATATAAAGTGTATGAAATATATGAGTTTTCATATAAAGCGCCCATTTTATGTCATCTATTAGTACATAAAATACTATAGGAATGAAACCCAAGATGATTGTGAAAGGTATAAAAAATAAAAAAAAGGTTCACACTATCATAATACTAATTAATAAAAAAACTAAATTTGTTAATATATGGGTGATGTATGAATTAAATTCTCATTGTATGGAAATTTCTATCATTAAATTTACAAATTTTGATTTATAACTAGAAAATAAAAAAATAATGCTGGTGAGAGAGAAAAAATATTACAATAAACAAGAAACTTAAAAAACAACGTTAAATTTGATAAATTAATTTTGACCATAATTCCCTAATAAATATGGATACACTCATTCAAATAGAATCTTGATATTCAACCTTCACCCCTCTACTGTTAGCTCATGCCTCCAGGATAGACAGTCATGAAAATTTTTTCTATCCTAAATTTTCTAATGAATTTCAAAATCCCTTCAAATGGACATTCAAAATGAATTAAAAGGGTAATTCAGAAAATTTCTTTAAAAAAACAAGATATTTTTATATTTGAAATTTTTTAAATCATCCATAGGATATCAGTAGATTGATATATATGAAACACTGAACTAAAAATATACCACTGTATATTTATAAAAAATCGAAAATATTAAATAATAAAATTAAAACGTAGCCACTGAATTTACAGAAATTCATAGGATTGACCAATTCTAAAAATATATATATAAATAAAGTAATATCATTTTAGAATATGAATGAAACACAATTAGTTTACTTAATAGGAAAAAAAATCATTTTATATTTAGAAAATTAATTTTCAAAAAATTAGTTTTATTTTCATATTATTTTGTATTTGAAGGTGAATATTATTAATGATGATATATTAAAATCTATATAAATAATTGTTTAACATTGATTATATAGATAAATGATATGATATAATTAAAAGAACACTTAATGTTAGAAAATTTCATTTTCTCATAAAATTGTGCTTTTAGTATATTTAATTATATTTTAAAAGTACATAATTAATATGAAATAGATATTTAAGTTGAAAAAATAATATAGTTTTTTTAGTTTTAATTACTATATTACATTTATTTTTTGGGATTTTTATGAAATAATTATTATATTGGTGAATAATCAAAATTACTGATATTGATAAAATAATCAATTCAATTAAATTATAATAATAAATATTTATTTCAATGGTTTTGGAATATTTTAATTTAAAATAAATATATTTATAAATAAAATAAATTATTTATAATTACAATTTTTTTAAAAAACCCATGTATACTATTTTTTGAAGCAAAAATAGAATGATATTCAAAAATCAATTTTTATTCTCTTACATTAAAATTAACATTTCATAAATTATAGAAATAAAATATATAAAAATGGATTTTATATTCTATATTAACATGACCATGCTATTTAATTAGTACAATTTAAATTTTCATAATATAAAAAGGATTACATAGAATTAAAGTTAATACAAATGAGAATTCTCTAATTGTTATTATAAATTAATTTTTTATAATATTACATTGTTTTTAAATAATCAATTAAATTATTAGATTATAAATTATGAATAAAATTATATTTTCAAATTAGTATAACAATTATATTGAATCTTATTTAATTAGTAACTAATTATAACTAAAAGTAAGACCAAAAAATGATTAAAACACCTTTTTCGATAGAAAAAAATGTTTTATATATAAATTTTATTAATTTAAAATTTAATTGAATATTGATTATAAATTGAATAATATTAAATGGAGTTAAATTTACATTAAAATATAAAAAACATTCATATAGGATATTTGTCACGAACCGAATCTGGTCGCCTTCAAAATCGGCACCCGACCTGGTCCATGGCAAGAACCGAAGGGCGTTCACGATCCCCACGGGCTGGCACAAGTGCCTGGGTATCATGAAATGATAATTGGGAATGATTTACCCGAGTTTATAAACTTAAAATGACAAAAGAGTCCAATAAAACAAATCTGGATTTTTCAACTAAAACCGTCTTTTACAAAATTTCATAACTGAAATACATAAGTTAAAACTATGTTTAAAGACCATTACAATGGTACATAACCAAATAAGGAAAGCCCAAGAACCTCCACAAGGATATAGGCACCGCCCTCAAGCTATCTCCACGACACTTCATTCTAATGGACAACTAAAAACCGGAATCAATGGCATAAATCTTGTACCCAAACCTGTGACATAAAATAAGCAAATCTACGTACACCCAAAGGTGTAAGTAGGGTGTGAGCGAAAGCCCAGTAGGATACCACCACTAATAGATTACATGTGATAAACATTTAATGGCGAAAAGCATGCAAGTTTTTAAAGACATGAGATGCTAGTTAAAATTTCTAAAACATGCAACATTAAATAAAAATAGTTTTCAGGTGGGGTAATTTAAAGAATAAAAACATTTAAAATAAATACCATAGCTACGGAATTTTCCAGCCTCTCATACCGTATACCAACGGTAAGAACAAAGTATCCAGCGAGCACAATCAATGGGAAATAACCCCTAGGCACTAGCTAGCTGTGGGTCCCAGGTACCTCGTATCTTGGTGAGAGTAACCATCACAAATATCCATTCTCGTGCACGAGCCACTAGTAGGGAACATACCCATAACCTAGTGGTCCCCAATCATCATCATCATAGTTTAGTTAGAGTTGTAAGCGTCAATATTGCTAAGTGAAACTGAGGCCAAACCCCACGGATTCACTAGCATACTAGTACACGTCCACCCACCTAGATACCCGGGTTTTCCCTTTGTGCTCAAACAAGTTCAGAAATCCAAGAAGTATAGTTCTCACATGAAAATATCACTTACACATCACAAATTAACCAAACAGACCCATGTACATCACGCAGTTCAAAAATTCCACTTTTCATTCAAATGCATTTTGAAATCAAACTCACTCCAAATTGCCTACAACACTTTTCATATCTTTTTAACACTTCCACAAATCCATTAAACAATTTTATAAAACCATTACAAGATATTCAACTCACATAACAGCCCACACACATGTCACACAATACCCTTCTCACCTTCACAATTCATTTTATAAATAACTCACATGAAATATCACACACCCGTGTTTCGCACACAAAACAAAATTTAGTAAAACATTTCGACAATTTATAAAAAAAATTCTAAAAATTTTTAACATCTCAAATCACAACTTTACCATTCAAAAACCCATATTAAGTGAACACACTCACCCAAACAGTACATATACACCCTTTCCCAACATTGTTTAACCAAATAAAACATTGGCAATTTTTATAAAACAAACCCAAGAGGTATAACCATTGTTTGCACACTAAACCAATTTCAAAACCCTCATTTAAAAGCAAAATCATACCAATACCAATCCAAAACAGAATTGTTCAACCCTAAAACAATTATTAAACCACCACCAAATGTTATAAAAATACATCAAATAATACCACAAAGATACACATGAAAAACACACGTTTTCATAAATCACCTTCAAGAAGTACAACATGTTTTTACTCCTTAAACTCATTAAAAAACCTACTTTCAAGGCCAACATGTCAATAAGGAATTAACAAACCAGAATTGGCATCCCCTTTCAAGACTAATAAATCACTTTCATATGTTATAAACTAAACTCAAACGTTACCCCAAGAGTCACACATGAAAAGTACCCAATTTCAAGCTATAATGCAACTAAAAATTAAATGTTCAACCAAATCCATCAAGACTGTTTTCACAGCACATAAAACAGATTATTAACATGCTAAATTAATAATCCATGCAAGCTAACTCATCATAAAATGGCTACACATGGAATCACCTACCCTTTTGAGTCGAAACCCTCAAAACTTGGTGCGAAACCTTAAGCGCACCACCGTTGCACCAAAATGAATATAAATCCAGACCGAAACCACAATAATTTACCCAAAAGACACCAAATCATACATTAGGATCGAACCCCAGCTTCTGGTCTTGAGGAACTTCAAGAAAAAGGAAATAAAACTAAAAGAGGATGGAAGGAACCAATAAGGAATTCCCTTACTTGAAATATCTTGAAGTAATCGACCGCAATCCACCAAATAATGAATCACCAAGTACACAAAACTGGTATGGAGGTTCGAAGGATTCATATTAGGTCATGTGGAAACTGAAATGGGGGAAAAGATGAAAAATGAAGGAGTTATGAAAGGATCAATTTACCTCTCCAAATCTGCCCGATTTTTGAAACCCTAATAAGTTCAGTACTAAATCGCGATGAAGAAGAGCTCCAAAGAGGAGAGAGAGAGATTGGGAGCGCGGCTGGGTTCAAGGGGCGCATATGAGGCTTTTAATCACCGAAAAATACTTAAAAATGAACATGTTATTAATTAATCAAATATTATTTTTAAAACTGGAATTGGGCTTTCGGGCAGGCCCAATCCTTTAAATAAAACCAACATAGACCTTGGTTATGGATTTCAAAAGGCACCAAATTTTAATTGAGTTGTTAATATATCAGGGGAGGACATTTAGGAGTTGGAATGTGTGAAAAATATTAAAAAATGAAAATGTTATAAAAGAAATAACATTTATTTTTAAATCTGGAATTTGGTTCACAGTTTGACCCAATTCATGAAAACTCACATATTTTCCATAAAACCTTTGGAAACCCCCAAAACAAAGAATTAATGGAAATTAAAATAAAAATACATTTAAAATAATCTATGTATGTGACAATATTTTATATTTTATTTGATACATAAATTACTTATTTAAAAACTATTTACCAATGTAGAAATAAAAAAATTACAATCCTACGGATATATTAGTTACAAAATGTTGAAAAAAATACATTAATATATTTTTGAGGATTTATCAACCCTGAAACGCCCCATACACATTTAATTCAACCATTTTTAGTCTTTTACTCTTAAATAGTGTAATGATATCATTGAAAATGTAATGGTGTTATGAAACGTTCCCATTTCATTAAATATAAAATGGGAAACATACCACGATTCATTCTATGACAATTCATTTAAATTACTTACAAAAATTATATTAATTTACCCTAATATAATTCTATGTAATTTTAATAAGGATTTGTTATAAATTATATATCCATAATCCCTTCATTAACAAGGATACTTTTAAAAGAAATATCAACATTCCAATGTTTTTATTAATTAATCCTGAATATTTTCTTCATAAGAATTTTCATAAAAAATATTCATTAAAAAATTAATATGGTAAAAATGTACCAATATTATAAAAAAGTGTTATTATATTAATATGAAAAACATAATTTATTCTTTTCCATACACATTGAAAAATAATAGAATGTTAACTATGTGTTCTGTGGACATCCACTTCTAGGAAGTACCATTTTTAATTTTTCCTATGGTGTTTTTATTTATACAAACTACTTGAAATAAAAATAAAAATTTTAAAAAATATAAATATGATTTTTATTTTTTTATTTAATGATATTATACACTTTTTTAATCATACTCATCAATCGATATATATCATGTTCTTGATTGTGTCAGATAACCACCTACTTGAACTAATGTTACAAAAATATGTCAAAATTTACAATAAGAAATTAAATATTATTATTATTATTATATGTTAATAATAAATTAAATATTTGGTTTGGTTTGGATTGGTTATATAATGTTATTATCATATTATAAATATATCAACATTGATCAAAAACATTAAATAAATAAGTTAAAATCGACCCAATTTTCTGGAAAACACAGGGAAAAATATATAACAAATTAATTGAATATAATATTAAATTATAAATAATAAAAATAAATATTTATGAATAAATATCCTAATAATATATTAAATAAATTTAATTTTATTATTTATGAATTTAAGAGTGTTCATAGAATGAATCTGAAATAAGGTAAGCATTTCATCTCAATAAAACATTCATTGAGAAACAATTTATTTCTAGAATATAATATAATTTAAATTTTATTTATTTTTACTATTAGATATATAATATGATGAATTTTATTTACACATTGTATTTTAACATCAACTTTAAGATCTATCCATTCAATGAGATTTCATTAGAATGTTTCATAAGCCCTAAGGGTCTCTGAAAACTAAATTTCTTATCAGAGAGTTACAAAAATTCTTGTTGAACATTATCATTACATGTTTTATTTATTATAAATAATGAATAATTTTAATTAAATTTTCTTATTCATTTACAGGGGTATATAATTATATCAACTGAACATTAATGATAATAAAACATGAAATATATTTTAGTAGTGATATTTTATTCTCAATTTCATATACTTTTTCCTTTAGGGTATTTATACGAATTTCATTTGTGCCATGAGTTTTTAATTTCCAAAATATTTCTAAAATCGAGTCCTCTAAAATATGATAACCTATATGGAAAATTTGTATAGTGTTTCATTTTAATATCACAATAATATTACTCTATTTTTATTTTAATAGTTATTTATTTTATTCTATTAATTGTTTTAAATTTTATGAACTAAAATATTTTAATTGGATATAATTTTAAATTAAAGTATCTCAGAAATATAAAAAATAAAATTCCATTTTACACTCAAATATAAATTTGTGGAAATCCGAATATTTATTTTCACAATATAATAAAGATAAATTGTGAAAAATTTAAATTTTCTCAAAGGTGTTTTAAAAATAAATCAATTTACAATTTTCTTGTATGGGTATTTTCAAAATAAGTAATTCATTTCAAGTGATTTCTATGTGAATATATCCTCAAGTATTATTTTTTCCTTTTAGAAAAAAATTATTTCTAATATATAATGGCTTTTTAGATGAATAATTTATTCTCCTTGATTTGTAATAGTTTTAATTTTTAAATAATTGTTGTTTAATGGGTATTTGATGTTTCTTTTTTACAAAGTGTTATCTCTAGAAATATTAAACGTTATTATCATATAATTGATTAAACATTTAAATATCATTGTCTTGACTGAGAATATTATTCATATGATAAAATAAAATTTGTTTATATGGATGGATTATGAAATTATATTTTCATTTATCAATGTCTTTATCCATGACTTCCATCTTCATGCATATTTATATTTGGTGTTTTACTAATATTCTTCCTCATTATTTTTATATAGTGAACACTATATTATTCATTCCTATGTTTAATGGGTTTTCAATTAAATTCCATACATTTAATTATTTGGAGAAATTAATGACTTAAGGATATACCCATTATCAATAGAATGTAATGATCATAGACATTATTCTCTTAATTGAATGTTATTTATATATAAATTTACATAATGTAATTTGGTACCCACATTATTTACATGTGTTTATCTAGTTATGATTATTGACGAAATTATAACTGATTTCTTTAAGTGATTCCATTTGATATGCATAACAAACCCATTTTCGTTCCATGGGTTGTTAATATGTTTTGAATGAAACATATTTTATTTTCACGGATTCATTATTATATGATGAATAACTATTTTAAATTGGAACTCATGTTTCTGGATGAATATAGGTGGGGTCTAATATTACCAACCAATGAATTGGTTTGGCTTTTATATATCATGAGATAACCTTTTGAATCGAGTAAGGAATTCTCACTCTAGTATAGGAATCAGGTTTTGGAATGATCACACTACCATGCGAATCAGGTAAGTATTCCTGATCCACTTTAAGAATTGAACATTTATTAATTAATCCTTTATTATTACCAGATAAGGATTATTACTCCACAATGGTAGCTATGTGTTGATAAAAAAATCTAAAATAAAACACTTACTTTTGCTTATGAAATTTTCAAAATTTTGTTATAATATTCTTTAGAGCATATCGTACATTTTCATTTTATGTCATATATTTATTTTTATTCTCATTCTTATGATAGGCTCTCATGGATAATATTTATTAACTCATATTTCCACAAAATTTTTTAGAATTGTTTTATGTTATTCAATAATTAATGATCTGTGAATTTTTGTGTAAAACATTCTTACATATCCAAATTTTACCCAAATACTCATATTATTCCCACTTATGAACATTGATTGTTTTCATTTAGGTTTCCCCTTAAAGATAATCTGATCTCATAATTTCCATATGTTTCTATTTACCTAGGTTTTAAATAAAATTAATAAAAAAATTTCATCATGAGTATCTTATTAGGAGGATTTGTGGGAAATATTGAATACATGTTATGGAGTATGAAATGGAATATATAGTGGGAGAAATGTTCATTTGATATAGTGAAAAAGGGTTTTACTAGTTAAATTTATTTCCCAATTCACTAAAAAAACATAACCTTAAATAATCCATTGGTTTTAAATGTTCCATTTTAATGAAACTATATATTATTATCAAATAATGTTTGTAAATATTAGGGTTTTCATAGCGGATCAGGGAATGTGGGTCATAAAGAAAGATAGTATGTATCAACGGTATGTTTATATCTATTTAATGGATAATATATAATTATTTATAGATTAATTAATATTTATAATGGTAATTAAGTATTGATATGTTAATCTATATAGATAAACCATTTATTTGGTTTTTCTGATTATTTTAAATTTTTAGATATTTGTATGAGAGACCTTTAGTATGAATAGTAAAGATATGCTTAATTATAGTAAAGCATATTTTAATTGGGAAAAAAGATATTTTTTTGTTATACTGTATGTTTCATACCTGTTGGTATACTGGAAAGTGGATCCAACTATAGAATAGATGTATCTTTTAGTAGTCCACCAAAAAAGGGATAGTTGATCATTGAATCTTACATCACTCCGATGCATGATGAGTGGGCCTACGACTGCATGCCTTTGTAGATAATCCTTTGGGATATGATTTGTTGAATCAAAATCTCCATACAGAGCATTATGAGAGACTTATATCCTAATTACATTAAGGGATCATGTTAATATGTAAAAGGGAAAATAACATAATGAACAGTGTGTGGAAAAAGAAGTATGAAATGGTGAAACCTAGGTTTCATAAGAAAATATATATTAGTATGAATTTTTTTTATTAATATGAAAATATAATATAAATATATTGAAAACTATTTTGTTTTTTCTAATATTTGGTTGCAATATGATCTCATAAATGATGTAGATAAAAGTATTTCTTAAAACTAAATAAGGGAGTATACATAAATGGTTTTGAATTTTAGTATATGCCTTATATAATAGAAAATTTGAGTTTACAAGTATTATCTAAGATAGTGAGGTCGATACCTTAACAGAAATAAAATCAGGATACCATTGGATATTTTCATTGGTGAGTGATATTTATCAATGACAGTCGATAATATTTTTACCGTTATGGGGAATGTATGAAAAATATGATCTTTTTTCTTTAATATTTTTACTTTAATGATATGGAAACACACATTGAATAGTATTAATATCCATGGAAATCTATTTTGTGAAAATGATATATATTTTGTGATTGATATTGGGGAACACATGAGTGATGTATGAATAACTCTTTAGTTTAATATACTCTTTATATTGAGATAATAAAGGGTACTTTGATTTTGAATAAGTAAGTTAAATAAAATTTCTAACCTATATATTAATTATTGATTCATTATATATTTGGTTAAGATAATTATATTTTAATGATTATTATGTACATTGAATAGAGTGTGACCTTATGAACTAGTGGTTATAACTATTTGATGATTACATATAGAGTTACTTTTTTGAGGTATATATAACATCACTGTGTCTTGTCAGCATGAAGATTGATTTTATTAGGAATGCTATGTTATGGAGAATAAAATATTTTGGGTACATAAATTCATTCTTATTTGATTTTATGAATGTATAATGTTTTCGAAAAATATAAGTAACATGATATATCATACCAGAGAATGTTATATTTCATTTTATAGATTATACCCCAAATATTGAATATGTTCTGAATACCCACAACTAATTACATTAATGTGTAATAATTATTTTTTAGGATGAAATTTATTTAGGGGGTGGATGTAAGAATCTAATTTTTAGATATATTACTACCTCAAAATGTTCTGAATGTGTTTGATATCTTTATCTACACCTAACATTATATTAAAATGAAATAATGATATATTTAGATAAAAATAAAAATATTAAGAATGAATTTTAAAACTATAAATTTAATTACGATGAATTATTTAGAGTAAATTATTTATTAAAAATATGTATTGATAAAATAAAGGATATTTTTTATATAAATTTAAATTATTTAGTTTACCATAAATATCTAATAAGATTATTTATTTCTTACAAATGAAGTTGTCTAAAAATTCCATTTTTTATTTGATGTGCTTTTTTTTTAGAAATGTACGATTAATGATGAAAAAATATGTTTGAAATTAATTATTCATTTGCAATATTTTTGTGGGAAATTGATATGGTATAAGAATAATTATAGATAGTATTTGAAAATTTCATTTTCCAATAAAAACTGTTTTTCATTATATTTGATGATTTTATTCATAAATAGAATTTAAAAATTTTAGAATATGAATGTGAAAAAATTAAAATAATTTTTGGATTTATAATAAATTTATCATATTAATATTATATTTTTGGCATCTTCAATGAATAATATTTTTATAAGTGAATAGTGAAAAATACTTATACTGCAAAAAATGTCATTTTATGACATCATCAAAATAAAATATAGAATTATTTTTTTTAACAATTTTTATATAAAATATTAAAATTTATAATTGAAATAATTTATTTAAATTTAATTTTTTTTATAAAATCTATATTTTTTTTTGGAAACATGAGTAATATTTTATTCAAAATACATTTTTTCAATTATATTAAAAAATACATTTGATAACCTGTAGAAATTAAATATATGGAAATTTATTTCATATTAAAGAATATAAGATCATATTATTTCATTATTTAAATTTCAAATTTCTTCATATACGGTTGATTATAATGATTAAAGGTAATTACTATGATAATGGTAAAACTGTTATTTTCAATTAATTATTTTATTAATATTCTTTAATTTTTATCTATCCAATTAAAATAATTTATTTTCAAAGATTAATATAGTAAGATTTTGAAACAAGTAAAAAATTATTTTAACACTCATTTAATTATTAACCAATGGAATGTTATATTAATAACACATAATTGTTAAAACAATATTTCTATGAAAAGTTTAATTTTCTATAGGTAAAACATTTTAATTTAGAATTTTTTTAAATATTTATAAATTCATTGTTGATTAATGGATATGAAGTTTAATTTTCAAAACATTGAAATTTAGTTATAGGATTTTTTTTATATTGCATGAAAAATATAAATTATAGAGTTAGAAACTATTTAGAAGGTAATGACAAAACAAATTAAAAAGTAAAAGCCTATGAAAAAGATACATCGATATTTTATAAAACATGTTTTCCAATTAACATTAAAAGATTATAAACCCAAATTAAATACAAGAATACATTATTTAAATTTTTTTGAGTCTTTGACCCATGAATAGTGTAATGGACTCATTGAAAATTAAATGGTGTTCTGAAAAGTTTCATTTTATTCACTTAAATAGGGACACTTCCACCCCTTTATGAAACATAAATTAAAGCAAATGAAAATTTGAAAATATACCATTTTTTATCCGATAATAATTTCTCTTGTTCATAATACCCTAGTTTCAATTAGTTTTTATATTCCATTCATTTCCCGGGAGACTTTCGAGAGAATGCTCAAAATCCTAAATTGAGTAGTAATTAATCCATAACATAATCTTATTAATATTTATCTAATAATATTATCCTTTAATTCATAACATGATAAAATTAATATTGATTTCATACTTAATTACTATTATATTAAGGTATTTTATTTTATTTATTATTTTAAATCTATGTAGAAAAACAAAAGAATGTTAACTATGCATTATGCTGATTATCTCCTCCATGATGTAGTATTTTTTGTTTTTCATATTGTTTTTATATTTTTATATTAATATATAATAATTTTTAAAACATAATAAAAACAAAATAATATCATTATAATTATTTTTTAATGATATTTCACACATCCTTTATGAGACTCACCCGTCAAGATATAACATGCCAATGTTTGGGTTGTTTTAACATCCTATTTGAATAAAGGCAAAAAACACTCTCATGGAAGACCATGATAACATAAATAGTAATATTATTATAATATAATAAGTAATAAGATATGGGATTCTGGTATGGTAACTGTTATATAATTTTTTTTAACTTATTAATAAAATATCATATTCAATCGCAATAATTATCAAAATAAGTCGACATTGATAAAATGTTATTGGAAACACAAGGAAAAAATATATAATAAAGAAATATAATATAATAATAATTTAAAAATATAGAATATTAAGGTTTAAAATATTTTATATAATGAAAATAATTTTATTATTGTTAAGGTTATGTGGATGCACAGGATGGATCTCAAAAATTTTAAGGGCCTCATATCAGAAATTATTTCTTCGAGAAACGTCTAATTTTAAATACCTAATTATATTTAAAAAAATTGTATGTTATATATTGTTTATATAATTTAATGAATAAAAATTATTCAATATATTTAAACTTCAACGTCAATATATCTCAATTTTAGAGGATATTTATTATAACGTTTCCCATACTATAAGGTTTTAGTTCGAACTCACTTATCTTCTATTGAGTTACAATCATTTCACTCTATCATTACAAGATTAATTTTCTGCACATAGTAAATAATTTGAATTTTATTACCTTCTTATTTTCGCTGGATATGTAATTTTTCCTTTTATCAACATAATCAAAAGACTCATATGTCAAATATTGTTCTTATTGTAATGGCTATTTAATTAATATTTCTTAAGAGGTAATTTTTTACTACAAAAATTTATATTACATGGGGTATAGACCAACCCTTTCTGATGTTACAACAAGAAATAACCCTTATTCCTGATAATTTACTTCTAATTTCTATCTATATCCCCTTAAATGGGTTTTTATTTGAATGTTACTCATATTGTAATGTTTCTGTTTCCAAACTCATTTTAAAATCAAGAACTATTTGATATGAAAACCCAAATAGATAATTTATATATTGTGTTATTATAATATCATAAAAAATTTATTCCCCTTAGGATATATATAGTGGGATTTGACTTTTCAATAACAAATTTTACATTGGATTCTATATAATCATTTAAATTGATATTTTTTTAAATAAATTATTCTTTAAATATAGAAAAATAAATTTCAATTTATACACATAAATATTTTCTTGATATACCTACATATTTTTAGAAATTAAAAAAATGTCATTTTCATCTTCCTTCAATACAAATTAAATAGTTTTCCTATAAAAGAAATTAAATGTTCTCCGATATGATTATTTTTAGAAAAAAATTTCTTATGAGTATTTTCCATGTGGACACATCCTTCTTCCATCATTATAGTTTTTTATGAATCATATTTTATAACACTGAATTGTTATAAAAAATTATATTAAATTATCCAATATTTATAAAATTAATTATACTAAAATAAATGGTTGAAAAATAGTGATGGATGTTTCCTATTCCCAAACTGATTTTATTAAAACTACTAAAATGTGATTTTGAACTATTTCATTTTCTATTGACATATCTTATGTTCGATTTGGGAATATTATTAAAGTGTTACGATACATATTCATTAATATATAACATATACAATGTTATTTTATATCAAATAAAAGAACCATCAATTACATTTTCTTTCCCAATCGTATTTGGTGTATAAAAATTTTATATTATTTTATTTTATGAACACTCTATATTTCCTTACATTAACTACAAGGTGTTCACATAGATGTTGTATAATGTTTTATTTAGGTAAATTGTTGACTTAATCCAATAACATTTATCAATAAGTAGTATATTTATTATTATTTATTATCGTTAATGGATTGGGGTTTCTAATAATTTTACTAGTTTCATTGGATACCCATTCATTTTACATATGTTTATTATGTTTCGATTATTGATAGAATTATGGGTTATTTCTTTTAGTGATTCCTTTTTTGAGAAGAAAATTATTCCCACTTTCTTTTGAGCATCCTTTATGATGTATAGAATAAATCCCTTTTTATTTTCCTGGGCTTGTGATACCATGTTGAAAAATTATTTTCATGTGGCATGTATTTGTATCAAAAATGATTGTGTATGTCCTATATATTCCTCTATTTCATTGGTGATTGTTTTATATATTATGAGATAAATATGGAAATGGAGAATCAAATTCTCTATAAACATTGAAAAGTGGGTATGGGATGCTAACTCCTCTATGGGAATTAGGTATGGAAGCTTACTCTAAAATTTGAATAGTGTATTGAATGATCACATCACTATGGAAGTTATTCAGTGATGTCTGGTCATCTATAAGAATTAGGTGGTGATTCATAGTCCATAATGAAATGATTACATATTATTATTATTGTTTCATAATTCGAGGAAAACTTCAATTATATTATATTATCTATTTTCTTATTTTCCATCATTTTAATTATAATTATCATTCTTGTGTTAAACTATCATGGATCGTGTATATCGAATCATGGTTCTATAATTTTATGATTCATTTTTATGTTATGACATGAATTATGATATAAGTTTTTTTGGGTATAAAATTATAATGTATATTGATTTAACATATATTTTAATCCTATATTTACCTATAAAAATTGATTATTATCATGTATACTTTTTTATTTAGAATCTAAGATCACATCTTCCATATGTTTCCATTATTCAATGATGTGAATAAAATTAATATGTAATAACTGTCTTGAAGAGGATATTATTACAAGGATTCATGGAATTTACTGAATACATATTATGGATTTTTTGGTTTTTCATATAGTGGGGGGAATATTATTTTCATTCAATGTACATGGTTTTTACTAATTAAATATATTTCCTAATTCTGTAAAATTATTATTTTAATATGTTCATTTTTTAAAATATTTATTTATCATGTAATTATAGATGTGTATCAAATATAGTTAGTTTTCTTAGAATCGTATATGGGAGTATGTGTCATGGGGAACCAAATTATACACTAATATGACTCATCAAGTTAAATTTTCAATATCTATGTGTAACATTTCAATTTTCACCATATACTATATTTCACATGAACAAAAATATTTAAAAAAATTCACCCCCCCCCCTTGTTTATCATGCTCGGGATCCATGAAATATATATCTCAATTTAGTTCTTGTTTAACTCAATTTTTATTGGATTGATTTAAAACATTTCATCTTCCCAATAACCTCCCCCTAATAGTATAATATATCTTTTAGATTATATTCCAGTGAGATGAAATTAGGTTTCAATTCTATTTTAATCATCACATCACTTGTCCAATGTATAAATTTTCTTAGGTATAAAGTTTTTCATAGTATTTAGTATAATGAAATTCGTATTTACATTTAATTTTTCTTCTTTCCCTAAAATTTTCATTTACATTTTTAAATTTTCGATAAACGAATATTGTAAAATGAGGATTCAGACAAATATCACTCTACTTCATATAATGACAATTATGTAATTCAATAACACCCTTATGTAATATTACCCTTTTAAAATTTCAACCTCAACATTTACATAGCGACTGTTACAAATATGAAGTGGACTATTGTTCAACAAAATTGAAATCAACAACACATTATTCTATAATATAAATACATATATGTAATTATAGTATTACCCTCACATGTCTATCTTTTATGCTCATGTGGAAATCCATTCACTCCTATATAAAAACACCTATACACAAAAATAATCTATTTTTTAAAATTCATTTATATGATATAAAATAATTTCAATGAATAGAAAACATCACAATATGTTCCAAAATAATTTTTAATAACTAAAATTTGAGAATAATTTTTTTATGAAAATATATTAAATTTAAAAACATTGAATATTGAAAATATTAAATGCTATAACCTAATCCATAAAAATAACTGCAATATATTATCTCAATGATTTCTCAAAAAAAATATCATTCAAGACATATGGATATAAAATAAAATAACAATGATTAATTAAGTATAAAAAATTACATTTAAAAAATCAAATAAAAAATTATTTCCCATTAATTTTTTTCTAAAATATTGAAAATGTTATTAAGAAAAAAATTATAAAATAGGTTTTAAAAACATGTATTAAATTAAATCCACATAAATAAAATATAACATGTAATATATTTCAAAAATATTGTCTTATGAATTTTTTTTGAAGTATTTTCTATAAAATATTAACAATTTGAAAGAATAATTGTTTATTTCATTAAGTTAATAGTGTTTAGTAGTGGTATCATGGAATATATCTCTAAATATGTTATATATATGGTGTGTCTTCTTACCATTAAAAATTTTCATATGCACATTTTTGAAGGAACATTATGTTTCAAGAGAATGTGTAAATATAATTTCCCTATATGTGTTTCTAAATTTCGGATTAGTTGATCCAAAACCCATGAGATTTACACTTTAACTTTATTTTATATTTATGAAGTACCCTCTTAGAGATAATTTAAGATCTTATTTCCATGGTTAGAAAATTAACTTTTATTTGGAACTTTTTGATCCCCAATATGGAAGAATGAGAGGTTATCAATATTCATGTGGAACCTGTCCTAGCTACTGGATAATCATTAATCAATTTTGATGAAGGAAAAATTATTGTATTTCTTCTTTATGAACAAGTGATCTTTGACCATATGAGGGATATAAATCATGTGACTGTGTATGAGTAGTATGATAATTTATTATCTATTAAATAGAAATAAAATATCACGAGATTTCAAAAAGAATATTATTAAGAAATGAAACAATTTATCGATGTGGTGGCAGAAAATAAAGATGAAAACAAATATTCATAGAGTGGAGAATAAGTCAAAGAAATGTAGTGGATAAAAAAATTATCAACGAATTCCATCTTAGAATTGATCCTGAAAATCATAAATCCACTATCCATGGTAATGAATTCATTTTTTATAAAAAACTATAATTTTTTTTGGGAAAAAATGAAACAGTATATGTGATTATTAATGTATAAATAAAGAGGGTAATTCGAAACACATTTTTAGGATGGTAATACAAGAAATTACTTATGGTATTTCTGACATCAAAGGCATTAACATAAATATTTGAACACATAAAGTTAAACAAGAGGATGTAAATTGAGTTTAGAATAGATAATAAGACACACAACACCATTGAAGGAGGTGATTAATTTTTTACCAAACCCTTGATGTAGTTATCATCATTTCGATCTCAGATACCAAAAGATTTTTCCATTTGAATGTTTTATAATATATGGGAGGCACGTATAAGATAAAGAATAAAAAAATTGGGATGATTCATATACTAATTTTTGTTGCATAATGATTATGCAATTGCTACTATAATATCAACATAACTATAAGGAAGATATAATTTCCATTTCTATAAATTAATAAAACTATTAAAATTATTCCTAAAGATTATTTCTATATCCTTTTTGAAAAAGTACATTAGTTTTAACCAAATATCAGTTGATGTGAATGATAAAGAAAAGCCTACATTTACCAAACCTCTATAGAACATTATTTTGTCATTTCATATTAATTGGAATGTAAATTACACTGATGAATTTTCAATAGATAACGAAACATACAATTGATGAAATGGTAGATGAATTCATCAAAAAAAACGTATATGATATATTATTATACTATAGATCCATTGAATCATGTAAACATATCTTTCATTTATTACATAATACAATTAAGGGAATGATCATGGTTATAAATTTTGAAAAGTGTAATTTCATGTATCAGGAAGGTATGGATATTATATATAGTATATACAAATAGGGAATTTATGTTTAGATAGTAGAAATTGATACTAGAGATTCCATGAACAACTATAGTGAACGAGATATAAATATTTCATCGACACATAGGATTGTACCACTAAATTATAACAGATTTATCTAAGATATCCCGGCCATATACCCATGTCTTTTTTAATCAAATTACATTCAACAATGACATGTCATTTAAGGAATACTCCCTCACCATATGATGTATTGGGTATAATCCCAATAAGGATTTTACATAATTAGGATAATAATTTTTATTTTATATGTGATGCAAGTGATTTCAATATGGGAGATAATTTTAGAAATTGGGTTGATCACATCCTTTGACAAATTTATTATAAAATCATCCCCTCAAATTTGATGTTCTTGTTATAGGGAAATTTATACCATGATACATTTCAAAATATCCTTCAGTAACATATAAATTATAGTGTGTGGGTATTAACTATAAAAATAGATAAAATATAATTAAATATAAGGGAACGCAACCTACTTGGTGATTTAATTAATGAGAGAAAAAATTGTGTCTCATTTTAATATTAATCACTTAGTCATCATTGATTTAGTTACCCATGTCAACAATCTCCTATTGATGTGATTTCAAGAGATGTATGGTGTAAAATATAATACCATCACCTATGATCACACTCTAATCAGTGTGAAAGAATACTTATCCATTATTGAGAAGAATATTCTAGTGAAAAATATGATTTCTCGCTAAAATTATTTAAGGAAAAAATGTGTGATGAATGTTTTTACGGTGGTATGATTACATTAAAAAAACTAATTTATATGAACACTTTAACGTTCATCTTTATGGGTTTTATAGAAATATTACACTCTCATATTTGGAGAAAAAATATTCAAAACTATCATTCTATCATCATTGAACCAACTTGAATTGTAGAAATATAAAAATTATAATGAATATTTATTATCTATAAGGATTCATCTTGAATTATTTTATTTTATAGAGATAAATAAATGATAATTTAATTATCATCACAAACCTTGGTAGTACAAAAACCACTAGAATCCATGTATTGTATAATGTAATCCCCTCAACCATAATGGTATTCTAGTATTTTGTCATCATAGAGAAATAGAGAATAGAGAAGGAGGATAACTTCGGCCTTTAAAGATAAACTTCTAGCAACCACCCCAACTTGAGAGTCCAATATATATAGACTCTTGTTACATAAATAATGATCTTACTAATATAATTAAATTACATGATAGCTAACTTGTGTTACCATAAAACTCCAATAATTGAGTGATATGACTGTTTATGTTTCAATGGAAATAAATAGTCCTTAATTTTATAAATGAATCATCTTTCCAGGTCATAGCCAAAGGTAAAACATTTAAAATATATGGAAATATAAATTCACAAAGTATCATATATTTTAGCCGAAATCATACATTTAGATATATCAATCATAATCCTATAAAGATATCACTTTTTCATTGTCTCTGAAATGATTCATATACATAGTGTACATTACCACCAATGGTGATTAGTAAAATTTGATTAAAAAAATTTATATCATATATAATAATCTCCAGCATGATTTTAAATCTCACAAATACTTTTTGAAAAAATATCGCGACTCTTTTTGAATCTTTCAAATTCATTTTTAAACAATTTATCAAAATCCCATCATTTTTTACCAAAAAAAATTTAGAAAATTTAATTCACATTTTATATCACAAATAATTGGGATTAAATGACATTGTATAATTGAAAACACACACACACACACACACATATATATCCCATAATTCAAATATTTAAGAAAAGAAAAGACTCTATAAATTTTTCGTCAATCTCATGCTACAGTGGGGAATGTTGTGATCTTGATCAAACATAATCACATCTCCTTATCAATATACTCATTAGAATATATATTATAATAATCATATATGTACTTATATAATTCCTTTTACCAATATTTAGAGTGGCGACTATATATAAAAAATTTTATTCTGTTATAGGTCATCCCATATATTCTAGGTTCTCTAAAATAGTCTTATGTTTTTTAAAGAATACATCACATGTATTTCATCTATGAAGTGAAAAAAATTAGAGGTCCTTTAACTAAGAATGAACATAAATTTCCTCAGTATAATTATAGAATATGGAATAATTTTGTTTCCTATCAAATAATTAAAAAAATTGATATTTCTTTAACTCACCTGACATAATTATCAACAACATACCCAACAACCCCTGATTAGATCATCCTTAAGGATAGTGTAAGAAAGGATTAAATGTATGAAAGCTAACATGATACGTTTCTTTCAAACCTCAACTGTGATTCAATATTATTATTTTAAAAACCCACAAAATTAATTTCAATTAATATTATACTTGATTGCTTTGTTAACATGCAACACCAAGATCTAAGAATACTACGACATACACGAAAAATAATATTATTTAAAATTGACTAATATAACATAGCCATTAAATTATCATGTATAAATATTCATAAACACATTATGCAAGATATGTATAATGGTTTGAATAATTTTAATTTACCTATTAGGGGATAATACTTATGTACATAATTTTTAGTAATGTTTTTTGAAGATTCAGAAATATATTTTCTTTAGAAATGATTTTATTGATTTAGGTGTATATACATTAAAAAAATATAATTTATTTTTTAAATGTTATTGGAGGGAATGTGTATTTTTTTGAAAAATTCATTTCAATATGATCTCAATGTAAACTTTTTGGATTATTCTAAAAAGCTATTTTTTTACGGAGAGTGAACAAATATCTACTTTTTTTAAAGTAATCATTTATCATCATTAATTAAAGTAATTTTGGGGTTCTATTTATTTTTATAGTAAAATAATTGTCCTTATATTAAAATAATATAATTAATTACATAGGAATCATCATTTAACATTATTTACTAACAAGATCAGTTTTTGTGTAAAAACACATTTTTTAATAAACTATTTTTATAAATGAAATGTGTTTTTTTAGAGTACCATAAATGAATGTTTATTTATTAATTGATATTATAAAATATATAATTTATATAGTAAATATAAATATTTTAACATTTATTTTAAGTTTTTTAAATGTAATGGAAGAGAAATAAATTTTAATTTTTCTTAAAATTTTATTTTTTTAAAATTCCATTTTGTTGCATTCTTCACACTTATTTAAAAATAAATTCTACCACTTATAGAGATTTAATATGGTAATATATATTTCATATTTTTAGTCACCATAATTAATATAATTTAATATGGTTACACTATGTTATTCCATAATGAGTGGTAAAAACAACCAAATACTTTTACAATAGTAATTGTTAAAAAGGTATTACCTTAAGGGTTGTTAAAAAAGATGGTAAGGGTACTAATTCGACATAAATATGTATAATTATTATTATTTTAAATTTTAAAACCTTATCTCATCTTATATTTGATTCATTATCCATTGATTCCTCTTTCTCAGGAAAGTGACCCTGTAGTATTGATAACTATCAACTAATTCAATGTTTGTCCCTCCCCTCACATCAAAATGGGAAGCTATTCACCACAATTATTCCCAAAAAGTTATCGATATATCTAAATTAATATAAACTAAAAAATACTCTACATTCCTTCCCTTTATCCCCAATCACCTAATATTATCCTAAGACCAATCATTCAAATTATAAGGTGTAATAAAAATATGATCTGCCAAAAAAGAGGAACAAATCATAACCAAGGTATTTAAATTTTATTTATTACTCCACCAATTCAAGATAATTTATATATATATATATATAATTAATCCAATATCAATATTATAATAATAATTTATTATGATAATTTAATAACCATTTCACTTATTTTCCCTATCAAATTGGAATGAATGTATCAATAATGCGTACGTGTAGACCATTCTTTCCACATAGAGATGCAATTCATTTTCCATAAGAACTATCAATGGTTGGTAATAATGAAGGATTTATTAAATATATATGATATATATTTTATAATTATGATTTAAAATTACAAAATATTATTATTCATTTTTTCGTTCCATTCATTTGAAAATAAAAATAATCTTCATGCATATATATTTATTACTCTCTCCAAGAAAGACGTATTTTATTTTGATATCTCAAACATTAATGGGTGGTTATAAATAGTTATAAAATGAATTTATATGATATTTATATAGTCAATAAAAATTTTTATAACACGGGACAATGATTATGTTTAAAGGGCTATAATAGCATAATTGAATCCTTTATTTAAAAAATAATAGTTATCACTGTAAATAGTGATTTTAGTTAATAATAATTAATAAATTAGTGCTAACATTTTATAAGTTTAACATACATGGAATAGTATGTCTGAATATGATTATTTTATAGGACTATAATAAATTTAATTTTTTTATACAAGAGGTCAAAGCGCTAAAAAATAAAATAAAACTGAGGGTAAGTGTTATTCATCACAAAATTGGTTCATTGGGACATATATGATGTTATGAACTTATTTATGTTAATGAGGTATATATACTAAACCATTGAAATGTAAAATCATGACTAATTATTTATTCTTTTTATTTAGAATTAAATTTTAAATTTTTCATCCAATGGGATTTCTAGAATGTTACCAATGTGATATGGTTTTATCAACTCCAATTATCTTAGTTGGGAAAAATATAATATACAAAAGTTGTCTTTTTTATGTTGTGTATATAAAACACCAATAATATGTTTAATTATTAATTTTAAAGACCCGGAAATTTCAAGGAAATTTTTTTCTTAATTTATTTGAAATTTTATGAGTACGCAGTTTCTGACGGCGCCTGATTCCGAGGCCTGATGTGCCCGGAATCAATTTCCGAAATATAGCTTGGGTACGTTTAGTGAACGAACGAGCGGGTTTTTCAACCTTTTGAACCAGTGCTCGGAATCGAAATCTGAGGGCACCGATGAAACTGAAACGCCGGTAATTTCTTATGAACACCTCTTCTTGAGTTGTGTTTCTGCGAGAATAGTTTCCAAAAAAAGTGGATTAACTGTAAAGTGAAATATAATTGTGTCACAATTATATTTCACTGTTAGGTGGTTTAATCCCATGTGTGGGTGTTGGGGAAGGACCCACTAGATCCTAAACTCCATATGTTAGGATATAAGTGGGGTGGGGCCCACACGAGCCCCACCCCTTCAAATTCCCTAACTCCTCGAAACCTCCCTTGTTTTAAATGCTATGGGTTAACCTCTTCCACATGAATTTTGGCAACTTAACACACCATTAATTTTGACAACTCACGATTAATTAAGTGAATTCAACTTCTGTAAATTTGAAAAGCTTGGCATGTGTTAATAAAATAATGAAGGTCATATTTCATTTGGGGTTGTTTTAGTTGTGTGAGGATATTTGGAGATAATTCTATAAATCTTGGAGAACTCCATCATCTTCGTTGAATAATGTCAAGACCTCGACGAAGAACGATGTCACCGCAAGGAGTGATCGACGTGTTGTTATTCTCCTCTACGCATCCGGTGTGAGATGTCATTCCCTCCTTCGATGTACGCCGACGCCATCAACCACGACACCGACATCTGTCATCGTTGTTGTGGTATAGGTTGATTTTACGTTCATGTATTATTTTGACGTTCTTTGTTATTTATTGGACGCTTGTTATCAGTATAACGGGGGGAGGTAGGACTGCACAAACACGACTAACCCTCCTCCCCTTTTGTTGTTGATCTTCGTTGTAGTTTGGAATGGAGGCGACGCGGTGCCATTGCAGCACACAAGAACAAGAGAACCGCGGCTAGAACGGGCCATGGTAAAGGAGTGCGGCGCCGTCGCGCCACGCCGGTGAAGCCAAAGGAGGCCTTGGCCAAGAGCGGGCCGCGGCGGAGGGGTCCAGTACCATTGCGCTGCACCGGATCACCAAGGAGGGCCGCAGGTGGGGCCCAGTACCATTGCACTGCACCGGATCACTAAATGCTAAGTGAAATGATTCAATCTATATTTATCAAATTACATTTGGCCTAATGTGTACTCTTGGAGTACATTGTAATAGAGATGGCGATGATCATCATCCTATGTAGAGTACACATGCATGTCACGATACTCATATATGTCATGGAACATGGTCATGACCAATATACATAGTAAAAAAATAAATTACATGGGAATGCACTCACGTACAAAACAATGACCTAAAGTACATGGTCTTGATCAAATGTAAAAAATATAGAACCATATAAACTCTACATTCCATGTACCTAGAGTGGATACACTTTGTATTTTGAAGAATTACATGTTATTTGAGTCAACAAGACACATGTAGATCATGGGTTGGAAAGACATACAATATTCTCCATGTAATTTCCACGTACTCCCACTGAGTTTCTTTAAAGAACTTCATTTCTTTATTGTATGCTTGGTTTAGTTGAGTGTAATTTCTCAATTATTTCCCAAGAGGGTATATTGAGACATTCCATCCTCACTATAGGATTGTGATCCCTTCTATGGGTTAAATTTCAGATACAGTTTGGTGTAACCCCCTATGGGACTATGGTATAATCCTCTATAATTATTTGGGGGTTTACGGTATCATGGTTTCCTCCATGCCCTGGGAGTCATTCCCATATCTAGAAATTTTTTTTAATAGTGTTTTTCATGTCCCCTAGTGGTCGTAGGAGTGATCAACTACCAAGATTATGAAATCTTCAGATATTCAATTTGACTTTCTTGGAATGTATAGACAAGAATGACTTATCAGTTGAGTGTTATAAATGATATCATTGATTATGGAGTAATCATGTGGCTGGAAATGGCTGAGATCACTTTAAGAAATGTTGTTTATTGTGAATATAAGGGATTTAATTTTTTAGGCATCTTATCAATTCAATATATCATATCATGTTATCAATTCTATTTATGATTTATTCATAGTGATTTTGGGGTGTCTTTTGGGTATTATTATACTCACCCATACATGGATTTTCATAACCATGTATTTTTTTACAATCAACATACCATTTTTTGGTTTCCATGGAGGAATGTGGGAATGCAGATCTTAGATTGTTCTAGATTGAAGAAGGTGTTTACTTGGTGTTTCCATTTACAATTTTCTAATCCTTTGGATAATTTTGGATGCCTTTTTAGTTCTGGGTGGGCATTTATTTGGTCCCATTAAAGAATTTATTACATATATTGTAATTTTTTGTGGGATAGATGTCATTATTTAATTTTTATTAGTTGCGTTTCTTTAATATATAGAAATTGAATGGGGTTATACATTTTTTCATGTGTACACATACCTTACGATAATTCCTCCCATGGGTGGAATCATCCCTCTCATTGATGGTGTACATCCCTTAGAATATTGGAGGTGGGATTGGGGTAGTCACAGTCATCTTATCACAAGCTAGGTGATCCATGATATGTTGGGTCATCATAGAGTGATATTAGAGGGGTCAATTCAACCTTAGGACTCAAGACTGTAGTTAATTGTCTAGATATTAGGTTCGGTTGAGATTTAGGGAAAGTGTGATAAATTTTTTTAATTTCAACTTTTAGGGAATTGCATCCAATTTTGGTGTGTTGGATGATGTATACATTTTCCTTGACATTGATAAAATTAGTTTTTACTTATTATATGTAAAAAAAGGTTGTATTAAAAACAAAATTACTTGCATAAAATTGGAATGTGTTTTGTTTTCCATGATCTTTTTGAGTTATCTTTCTATATGTACACTTTGAACATGGTAGATATTGTTTATTTTGGAGAGTATCTTGGAATATTTCCAAATAAAATACCACATTGAGATCACTATGATGATCATATTAGTGATTATACATCAATACATGAGTCTATATAAGAGGATCCACATCCAAGTCATCTACTAGTTTAGTTGGAACTAGTAGAAAAACAATTGGAGATAAAAAAATTTCTAAGGATGAACAAACGATGATTATACTTTGTTTTTTATATAGGTAGTGAACTTCCATGTTTTAGGGTTATAAAGAAACGCATATATATAAGGATTTTCTATATTCATTCACCTAATTTTCCACCTTTTGAGAAGACCTAATGATCAGATGGCGGTCCTGTAAGTGTGTCTTCTTTAAGGATATATGGGTAAATTGTGGAGTCTGACGACTTGGTCCCTTGATGAGAGATCAATCTCCTAGTCATAATTTGAGTGTAGGTTATGGGAGGAGTTTTTTCAGCCCATGTTGCAATCATTATGTATAGAAGAGATTCTCTAATTACAGCAGGGATGAATGACTATGCATGAGTATTTAACCAGGTTCACTAACCTATCAAGGTTCTATGTGGATATGGTTTTGGATACTTTCATTAGTCCGAGGAACATATAGTGGGTATTGGGTTGAGAAAATATGGTTAATGTTATAAAAACTTGCCTTTACACCAATGATGGGGTGATTGAGTGGTATTTTTTTCTGAACAGATTCATGGAAGAGAAGATGTTGACTATGACTGTGGGTATTGGGGACATATGATCATATACCTCAATATATGGTTGTTGAAGGAAGTCTCAAAGATCAGTGCGTATATAATTCTTCTAGAAGAATACCAAGACATAAGAAAAGTTGTTCGATGATGTTTAGGATATCTTTATGGTTATTTCATAACCTTTCAAATAGCTAATATGGATATAGTAAATTGAATTCCTAGACATATGGTACATTTGACTCAAGGAGGTTTTCAAGGAAGTGGATGTTGATGAAGATCATGAAGAGTATCTAAAGGTGGTAGGTTATGTGGCCTATTTCCACCACCACCCCTAGGATGTCCATGTCAGTCTTAGGGAGTTATTTGATAGGTAGTAGAAGGCATCAGGAAGTGGATTCCTACTTCCCTGAGGATCAAGGGATGATAAGTGGTATGATCTATGTATTCTGTATTTTAGCTAATGTATTTATATACAATGTTTCAAGCCACACTTTTCTCACCACATATATAGTTTGAGACTTAGATGTTCTGATTAATCCCTTGGATTTATCAATGCAATTATAGACTCTTGATAGAGGTGACTCAATATCCTCATACATTTTCTAATAGTGTGACTGAACAATTGGCTGTGAGATATTCTTATATTATCTCTTATTAGTAGTGATGATCCCTTATGAGGTAATCTTATTGATGGACATTCTATTATCATTTCATGCCCAAATTGACTATTTATGGAAGAGGATGTGGTGTATACAATGTGATGGGATGATGTTTTCATTTTTTGGGTGAAATTGAAACCCATGTTGAGTAGTATGATCACATACATAGATGGGTGTCGCCAATTACTCACAAGTTGACTGGAAATACACTTGGAGTAGTGGATTCCTTGGATTTAATTTTCCAAAAATGGATGATGAGTAAAAGGATGTAATTCTTATGGAAATATCTGGTGTAACACCCCAAGGATTTATAAATAAATATAATATTTAATGCATGAAAAACACAATCTCTACAAAACCACAGATTGTTATAACATAGCCAGTAAATATTATTTTTCCACCTTTGTGATTTAAATTTCAAAAAACTAACCTACACAGTTGCATTCTGTAAGATATTTATAGTCTGATAAAATATACATATTTTTTTGGGATTAATAACAAACCCCATGAATAGTAATATGTCTATTATTAATAATAAAACATATTATTATTTTAATGTCTTTACATTATAAGGTAATGAGATCTTTATTAATATTTCATGGTGATATAATATTAGTTGTAGTATTAAAATTGTTATTTTATGAATATATTATGGTTTTATTTTGAAATAAAATAAATAATATTTAGATAATTAATTTCAAAAAATGGAAATCAATTTTATAATTATACACATCAATAAAATGGTTGGGTATCTTTTAGGAATTTTTCTAAAATACTCTATTTTTGGATGAATAGTAAAATACATAAATTTATGGAATATATACATTATTATTTAAATTCACAATTACTGGCATCAAGGATGATGTATGAATGCATGGTTCTTACTTATATAGACTTATTACTATTATGGGATACATGAATATAGAATTTTTTTCTTATGGAAATATTAAATTAATGAATATGTTATTCAAAAATCACCCTTCTCCTCCACAATAAAAACCCGCTCACTCCCACTTATCTTCACTCATCTGTAGCCTTGTTCCTTTTATATATTATACTAGAATATTGTACCAAGATTCCCTACACTTTTGGTAGACAATGGTCTCAGAAAAAGAAAAAAACCCTCCCCTAATGAGGCTCTCAAGGAAGACAACTTCAAGAGGTAAACTCCCCTCCTCATTTATTTTATTTTGAGTTCCTTTATTTTATTTTTATTTCATCAACTCGTTTTATCCCAATGTTAGGATAACTCTAGTACCTTATATTTACTAGAATTCATCTATGATTATATAATAATTCATCATCATATCTCATTTCCTCATATTGTATAATATAAATGAAAACATCATCAGATATGTGTTATTTTATCACATTCTATAATAACAGGGTTTCAATATCTATTACAATTATTAATTATGGTCATGAAACAATTTTTATGGTTTAACCAAACTATAATAAATTAATTATAACTTAATTAATGTTCTCAAATCTTTTTATACACATTTTATTAATTTATAAATCAAAATTTTTTTATTGTGATAAAAAAATGCCAATTCACCCAAACAATTATCATTAATGCTTTATATAATGAATCATCTCCAATGAAAATAACCAAATTAATTATATAACCATGTAATATTAGGTATATTAAAAAATAAAATATAACTTGTATTCTGGAAAATCATTCTCATCATTCTTTTTTATACTTACATGTATATAAGTAAACCACTTATGAATACCATGGAAGAAAATGCGTCCAAACAATAAAATTGAACCTCTTAAACCCATCAATAAGTTCCTGAATGTACTTAATAAATCTATAACAAATAAATTAAATAAATAAAAGATTATTTAAATGTTAATTAATTAATTTTATTTGGTTATCCATGAATTTAAATCAAGTTAAGAACACCATCCGACTTAAGGTAAGGGTTTTCTACAGGAACCTCTATTTTCATTTCGGATAGTCTTATTCTCTAACTACCTCAATTAAATTATTATTTATTCCTATTTACTTTTCATTAAATTTTTTTTTATGCTCAATATATGTTTTGTGACAAGAATCCTACTTTTATTTATGGGGATTTATTGGTTTTAAAAGAACCTTTGAAAAATTCTTCACGAAATTCATGTCTGATTCAAGGAAATTTCTCAAATTATTATATATTTTCAAGGGTGATCAATAATATGTTTTTAGAAACCATTAACTTTATAAAATAAAATATTTTAATATGAAAATACTATAATTCTTAAAATCTACTCTTATAAAAATTCTTTTCTAAAATAACTATTCATTTTTACAGTAAAATAGTATTTATCTCAAAAATTACTCGATGATTTTATAGGAGTATCTTCATCTATTTCAAAAATCTTGTTGATTCTTATGTATACTTGGGATTAAGATATTATGATATCATCTCA
The DNA here is from genome assembly GCA_963277665.1 of Viscum album. Taxonomy (NCBI): domain Eukaryota; kingdom Viridiplantae; phylum Streptophyta; class Magnoliopsida; order Santalales; family Viscaceae; genus Viscum; species Viscum album. The sequence continues at coordinate 491,995,168 of OY728148.1, read as the reverse complement.
TATATTTAATTTAATGTTTTATGATTATTTTTAAAAGGAATTTTATATCTTAAAACTATTCACCAATTTACTCTGAAGAGTAAGTGTTTATGCATAATGTTCAGGGAAAGTTCTTTACAATTCATTAGATAGTTTCTATATCAATGAATATTTTTTTTGTTTATCCCCAATTATATTATGGATTATTTGGACTTATTATGTGAATTTTTGGGCCTTCAATAGCCCCTCAATACATCATTAGGTCTCATGAGACAAATTGATGTCATGGTACGAGGCCTCAACAAAATTGTAAATTATGGTCATGGAATGTGTCCTTAATGGTAAGGTTATGATGTCTGGAATTATGAATTCCATCATTATGAAACTAATAATTTAAACTATATAATGTTATTAGAGTATTACAGTACCCTTGATTATGCTTGATTATGAGATTATATATTCATCTCTTATTCATTCCATAATGTGCACATGATTATTTTTAAAGGCATGTGTTTATATTTATTCACCATGCCTAATGATCATGATTATGATATATTATGTTATACATCATACACTTAATGAAAATTTGAGCTCACCCATTTCATTATTTCATTTTCCCTTAGCATGAAGTGTCATATGTTGAATGGAATTTAGGGATAACCTTGGAGTAATGAATGTGGTCAAAGGAATTTCAATATTATTTTTCCTTTCAAGTTGTAATGTTGAACTTATATATGTATCTGGATTTTCATAAATACTAAACTATTCATTAATTTGGATTAAAACTTTCTTGTCATCATGCTAATGTAATTAATTATAGCACCGTTTCCAAGAAACTATGGTCATGCCATTATAGTTGGTATCAAATGAGTTTTAGTAGAAAACATGGAATATAGATTTATAAAATGTATATTAGAGAACAAAACCATAAGATAGAATTTGTGGATAAACGTACATGAAAATAATAAAATTTTCGTTAGGAATATATTATGTGGATCTTTATTGAAAATACATCTCTATCTACATACACCAACTAGTAGTGGTTCAGGACCAGATGTACCTAGAAGTGACAACTTTGACAAAGAGTTTATGTATTATCACAGGGTATCCTGGTACATGACCATGGGACTTACTACGCACCAGGTTCGACACACCATGGATACATTCAGGGGACAATTCTCTTTTTCTTTACAAGCCACTAAAAATTATTTAAATGAATATTCTCCCCAAATATTCAAATCTTATAATTATTGGATTACATATATATAGGATTTCAATTAATGCATAGTATTTTTTTTATTGATATTATACATCATGATTCATCACCTAATCTAGTGTATGCCAATATTTAAAATTGTTTCCCCGTAGAAGGAATAGAAAATGTGTGAATGTGCATGTTCCACATAGGTATTTCCTTCTAATTATGGATAATGTGGTTTTCTCTAGTGATATGGCTAGTACCGATCAACTTATAACTATATTGGGACAATTTTCTTAGGTTAAGAAAAAACCTTACCCAAATAGTTTATCTAGATCCACAACGTGGAGAATCTATTTTAGACATCTTTTTGTGACAATAGCCTCAATCATTTAATGGGATTACAATATACTTAGTAGTGGAGTAGTGGATAAGTTCATTAGAAAAATATTTCCCACATTGAAATGTAACAAAAGAGAGAAGGTTGTCATCGGGGTCTATCATCAATTGGGATATGCAGATCAGTGGTGGTCTTTAATTCAAAACCCATAGGAGGAGAAAGAAATAAAAGAAATGGAATGGTGGGATTTCAAGAAAATATTATTATAACAATACTTCTGTCATGAACACCGAGAAGAGACAGAAATGTAGTTTCTGAATCTGATGAAAAAATAGAATGAGATTGTTGGAAATTATGATGCTAATGTCACATGTTCAGCAAGACAAGCCGCATACTACAAACATTATCTAAGAATCAAGGTTGATCAATTTTTTGATGGCTGAAAAACATTCCTCTAAAGGGTTTTACTCTCCCAATGTTTCTATGTATATGAAGATATAGTCTCATATAATATGAATATGGAAAAGGAATTATATAAGTCTTATTATTTAAAGGGAAAGGAAGAGAAGAAGAAGGATGATGATTGTTTTGAAAATTAAATAAGGAAATGTGGAATATGGAAAGAGTTGAACTTCCAACCTACGATAGTTTTGGGAAAATGCACACTAGTACTTACATGAAGGGTATGGGTTTTTTTACAAGTGTGGAGACAAATTACACAAATCCAAGGATTTTAAGGGGATGAAAGATGCTACCAGGGTTCAGTTATACAATTTCAAGGAGAGGGGACATTATGAATATGATTGTCCTAGGATTACTCTAAATATTCGCAAAGAAGTACATGGGAGAAATGAAATTCTTATGCGATCACAACTACTGCTATTATAGTCCCTAATGATGTGGTGGTAGGTACATAAATTGTTTTCTAAAACATTGACAATTTATGTTTGGATTTTGGATCATCTCATTCATCGGTATCTTCATATTTTTCAAAACAAAATTCGTATTTTCAATTTCATTTAATATGGGATTTGTCAGTCAAAAATCTTAAGGTAAGTATCATTGCAACAATGATGAATTAGGTAGTCCCATGTATTTAAATGGATGTGCTTTATATGTTGATTTTATCATCATAAACTTGATTGAAATTTATATAATCTTTAGTATATATTTTGTTTAAAATTATGTTTTCAAAATATATTGTAAGAAAAATAAAGTTCAAATTTTTTTAGGATGATGTGGAATACTATATATTTAGGGAAGAAACATCAATATATGATTTCCATCTCGATTCGCCCTGAGAAGCTCTACTGAATTTAGTTCTTGAGTAGCATGAGAACATGATATCTATGAGTGAGGAATGAGACTTTAAAATCATGTATATACTAATTTTGAATGATTATATTGATGTTTTGTCAAGAGTATTTACCTAGACATCCCATAAAGTGTGAGGTTTAGTTCTAAATTGATTTTATTCTTGGTTCAAGACCTATAACCAAGACTCATTAAGGAATTAGTACTTCAGAATTTTTAGAATTGAATAAACAACAAGGGAAGTTGATTAATACTAGATTTATTTGCCCAAATTTTCCTCTATAAGGAGCCCATGTTCATTTCATTATAATGAAATATGGGTCTATGAGTATTTTCATTAAATACAGAGAGATTAATGATTTAATAATAAAGAACATGTATTCCATATGTCAAATTTAATATTTATTTGATCAACTTCTTGGAGCCCAATATTTTTCAATGATTGAACATCGAAATGGATATCATCATTTGCATTTAAGGATGGAAGCGATTCCAATTACATCATTTAAAAGTATGTATTGGAATAAAGAGTTTATATTAATTAACTTATGATTGAGTAATGCACCCTCCATTTGAATGTATATAATGAATATGGTTTTCCAGGAATATCTTGAGGACTTTTAACAAAATTTATTGATGATATCTTAGTATACTTAAAAAGCAACAAAGATAATTAAAATCACTTATGAAATATTTTGAAGAGTCTTATAAGAAATGAATAATATTGGAAGTGTATCATGTGTAAAGTTTGGATTCAAATAGTTTTTTTCATATCCATATTGTCTATAAATATGGAATATCGATTGATCTAATAGAGAAAGTGGTTGTTCAAGAATGGTCTACACCAAAAAACAAAAACCAAGGTACATAGTTTTATTTATTTAGAATGTTATTATTAGGGTCTCATTCCGAGCATCGCCTATTAATCGAACCCATTAACCAATATTACTCGTGAAGGGGTTATGTTTTTATTGAAAAATTTTGTTACTAATGTTTCAAAGAATTAATGATGATATTAGTGAATCCTCCGATCCTAATTCTACCATCGAGGAATGATGGGGTAGTGATGTATAGTGATGCATCAGTGATAACACTTGTTTTTGTACTTATGTAGAGTGATATAGTTATTTATTATTCATAAAGGCAGTTAAAAATTCAATAAAAACTATCCTACCCATGATCTTCAGTTTGATACTTTGATCATTACTTTAAAAATATATTGATTATATCCCTACGGTGAAAGATGTGAGATATATACAGATCTCAAGAGTCTATAATATGATATATTATAGAAAGAAATCAACATGAGGCAATGTTGATGGATCTTTCTACTCATGGATTATGATTTCACTATACTCTACCACCCTTGACTAGAAAATAGGGTCAATAATGCATTAAGAAGGAAGGATCATGGAGTTTGAAACGAAATGAGGATTAAATGGGATTCTAATTTCATGAATGTAGTAAGGATGTACATTGGAATTATCCAGGAAGGTGAAACATAATTACTCTTTCAATTGGATTCCCAAACATATTTATTAGAATGAATTAAATTTTCTTATCCTGATTCATAGAATATAAAAAATAAAATTGTTGTAGTGGGTGATAATAATTTGAAAGAATTCATATATAAAGATGGAATTCAGAAATTTCGGATGAGGATTTATGTTCCAACAATAGACATTCTTAAAATAGAGTTATTGGACTATGTGAGAAGATTAATTTTCCCAAAGAACATTGGTTGAACTACAATGTATAGCGATTTGATGGAACATTTCTGGTGGGACAACATGAAGTGAGAAATTTATGATTATGTATCTAGATGATTAGTGTATAAATAAGTGAATGCTGAAAGAAAAAATTATATAGTATTTGTGAATCCTCTGCCTATTCCTACATTTAAATGGGATGAAATACCCATATATGTTTTCTCTATATTTCCCAAAACACCAAAAAAGAATGATGCAATATAGGTAATTGTGAACCGAATTACGAAATCTCTACATTTACTCATTACTAGGGAGGATTTTCAATTGGGGAATCCTGAAAGACTATATAGCAATGAAATTCTAGGACATTATGGATAACATATATCAATATTTTTCGATTGTAATTATATATTTACATGAAAATTCTGAAAAAGTATCTAGAAAGCACTGGATATTCAGATTTGATTGAGTGATTCTTATTACTCTCAAACTGAAAATAAATATGAAAGAATGCTCTGAAAATTATAAGACATGTAATGATCTTTCTCACATGATTTTCAAGGTTTTTGGGCTCAGTATTTTTATTTTGGTGGAGTTTTCCTACTGTAATTGTTTCCATTAAAGCATTAAAATAGTACTATATGAAGCATTGTATGGAATGAGATGTCGTACAACAACATGTTGGGATGAATTCTGCGAAGGAAAACTTTTGGGTCATGATTTTGTGATGGAAATAATAGTATAAGTAAAGTCTATTCAGACTAATATTAAAGAAGATCAATATAGACAATAGAGAAATACTGATAGTCGACGGAAGGATATGTAATTATAAGTGGGAGATCATATTTTATTAAAAGTATCTCTGTGGAAGTGTGTTATAAGATTACAGATGAAAGGGAAATTTATACCTATATACGTTGGTCCTTTTGAAAATTTGGAGAGATTTGGAGCTATGGATTATCATTTGGCAAGGAATCCCAGCATGTCTAAAGTACACAATATTTTCCATCTCTCATTGTTAATAAAGTACATGTGAGACCCAATGTTTGTATTTAATTATTAACATATAGAATTGAAACCCAAGTTATCTTACTGTGAATAGCCAATCTGGATTCTAGACATTAAAAAAGAGGTGTTGAGGAATCATAAGACACGACTGGTAAAGGTACTTGTGGTAAATCATAGAATTGAAGAATAAAAATGGAAGCTTGAGAAGATTATGATGAAGAAATACCCAAATCTTTTTGTCAGATAATATTCTAGTAATTCTGAGGATGAATGTTTTGTAAGGGGGGAGAATATAACACCCAAAGGATTAATAAATAAATTTAATATTGAATTCAAGAGACACTGAGTCTCTAAAAACCCTTAATTTGTTATATCCTATATAGTAAACTTATTTTTTCCACCTATGTGATTTGAATTTTTTAAAACATAGATAAACGGTTGTGTTCAGTATGATATTTAGAGTGTCATAAGTCAAACTTATTTTTGGTGAATATTAAAATACCAATAAAAATTGTAATTTAAATAGTAACATGAAACCTAAGAATAGTAAATAATATTATTTTGTATTGTCTTATGTTTTTAAGGTAATGGGATCTTGATTAATTTTTCAAGGTGATATAATATGAATTATAGTTTTAATGTTGTTTTTTCAACTAAATTATGATTTTATGTAAAAATTAAATTAATCATATTTAGGAAATTATTTTCAAAAAATGTTGTTTTTTTAATTTTATACATCAATAATAAGGTTTAAGAGAACTTTTGGGAATTTTATGAAATAATCAAATTTTTTATGAACATTAAAATTCGGTAATTTACCTTATATATACATTATCAGTTAAATTCATTATTCATAAAATTATAGATAATGATAGAACCCTTGTTTATAAAAAACATGCACTTATTACTATTATGGTTCACATGAATCAACACTATTGGTTTTCTTGAGGTAAATAATAAAATAAGAAATAAGATTTTTTAAAAACACCCTTCTCATTGACTATGATACCCACCTCACTCTCTCATCTCTTCCCTCCTCTCAAGACTTGTTACATGCCTAAATTTTCAACAAAATATCCTACAATGATCCCTCCCTACATCTAATAGCCCTTGTTATCATAAAATGACAAAAAAATATCCACTAAAGAGGCTCTAAGGGAAGAAAAATTCAAGAGGTAAAATCCACTTTTCATTTAATTTTTTTCAAGTATCATTTTTTCATTCCCCCCATCCTTTCCTAGAAATGATTTGATAACACCAGTTATATACATGTATATAAGTAAACTGGTCATGAATACCAAGGATGAAAATACTCCCAAACAATAAAAATAAACCTCCTAAACACATAAATAAGGCCATTAATGAACATAATAAGTCTATACTACATCAATTACAAAAATAGTAGGTTATAGAAATATTAATTAGTCAATTTAATTTGGTTATATGGGACATTAAGATCATGTTAAGAACAATATCAGGCTAAAGGTAATGGTTTTCTACCCGAACCAATATTTTCATTCAGGCTACTCTTATTCTCTAATTACATCAATTAAATTATTATTTATTAATATTTAATCATAATATATTATGTTTTAATTTTATCTATATATTTACCAACTAGAAAACTACTCTCATTTATGGGGATTTAAATGTTTTAAAATCATTTTTCACATATTATTCATGAAATAGAAGCCTGATTCAAAAGAATTTTGCAAATTCATACCTATTTTTAAGGGAACAATATAATATGTTATTAGAAAAAATTATATTTCTTAAATCACACATTATATTATGAAAATACTATATTATTTCACTTCTGGATTTATACAAATACTTATTCAAAATAACTCTTCATTTTTACGTAAAAGAGTATTTATTTCAATAATTACTCAATGATATGATAAGAGTATAATCATATTTTTGAACACTCTTATTGATTATTATGTATATTTGGGATTAATATTTTATTATATAATCTACCATATATAATTGGATGGGTTATGATTAGTTTGATTATTGATGTGAAATCATAAAACCATTCACCAATTTACTCTGAATGGTTACTGTTTATGCTTAATGATCGGGGAATTTTATTTACATTACATATGTTAGTTTCAATATGAAGGTATATGTTGTTTATGTTTATATATATTCATACGAGGAATTCATTGGACTTAATTATTGATGGGAGGGGCCCTCTATATCCCCTTAATACATCGATAGGTCTCAGGAGACAAACTATGGTCCAGGAAAGAGGCATTGACAAAATGGTCATTTATGTTCTTGACATGAGGCCATGTCAGTATGGTTATGATGTCCAAAACTATGCATTCCTTCATTATGAAACTAGAAATTAAATGTTCCAGAGGATATTAGACTAGTATAATACCCATGATTATGCTTTATTGTGGTATAATTTATTCATCTCTTATTCCTCTTAAAAAGTGTTCATGTTTATTTTTAAATTCATTTTTTAGTTATTTACCCTTCCTAATGCATATGTTTACGATATATTCTATTGTATTTCTTACACATACTATGACGTTTATCTCACCCCTTGCTTATGTTTCATTTTCAGAGGACATGAAGAGGTATATTATGAATTACTTGCGTGGACAACCCTGTAGTTAAGGACGTTTTCAAAGTAATTTCTATATTTTTTTCCATTTAAAGTTTTCATGTTGAACTTATGTATGACTCTAGTTTTTCAAAATTATTATACTATTCATTCAGTCAAGAAACCAGTTTTTTGTAATCATTAGAATGTAATGAATTAGTGCACTGGATCCAGGTAACAAGGGCCATGTATTATCATCAGGCTTACATATCATCCATGATATGGACTTCTGCATTGGAATACACATAAATATGGCCCCAATTTCATACCAAAATATTATATATCATAAAGAGAATAAATATATGATGGTGTACTTGGAGAAAATTAAGAGTAACAAATTTGGGAGACCAATTTCTTACCCATGGGTAACCCTATTATTGTTTATAATGAAGGTGGATGATAGATTGAGGTTTTTGGTGAATTATTAGTTCTTGAGCCAGCTGTCCATGATGATTACGAATCCATTATAGAGGATCTATAACCACTTTGATCATTGGGGTGGGCCATTATGGTTCTCAATGATTGACTTTATATGAAATAATTACCAGATTTGAGAATTAGATGAGTGTATATCTAATATGACATTCCAATGTCACTACGTTCACCATAATAATTTTTTTTATGAATTTCAAAATGAATAATCCCCCAACACGATTTATTGGACTCATTAACCGGATATTTTATCCTTTCTAATAAAAGATTGTGGTAGTCTATTTATGACAACCTAGTGTACTCATCATTTGAGGAGAATCACCTGGGACACATTTGGATGGTCTTGTGAATAGATTAATATAATAATAATTATTGGAAGCTATTGAAGATTAATTTCAGGATTCAAGAAGTTCACATTATTGGACATTCCATCTTAGCTGATGTTGTACCAATGTGACAAAGAATGTTGGGCAATGTTATCTTATGAGCCACCCAATAGGGTGAAAGTCGTGAAATGATTCCATTGGTTTCTAGGATCCTATTGGTGATTCATGGAGGATTTCCCATGGATATCAACATCTTTGAATACATATGCATGGAAATGAAAATAATTTTACATCGATGGATGGGTATCAATAGGCCTTCCCAAAGATTATTAAGAGGTTGATGAGCACCCCGACAATTAGTTTTCTAGAGTAATTTTTTGAGTAAATAGGGATAAATGATTCCTCAAGGAAAAGACATGGTTGGTATTTGATGTAGGTCACAGTTGTGATCACCTATGGGAATCGAAAGATGAGACCGCGTAATCATAACTTTGTGACCCACAATCATGAGTTTTTTCTGATGTTTTTTCTATAAATATGTGGAGATAATACTTTTTAGCTGAGTGGATTATCATCTAATACTACAAAAAAATTCTCAAGTACATATTCTCTTTTAATTATTTTAAAATGATAAAAATGTGATGGATAAATCACCGATAATATTTTGACTTCATGATAGTTTACACTCATGGGAATGAGAATGTGGAAAAAGTTTCTTCTAATAGATGTTATCTGAGGAATTATAGATGTAATCCTCATTTAACATGTCCTTAGTGTAAATGGATTGTGATTTATATATCTATAGTCAATTGTTGTAACCCTAATCTTGTGTAGTGTGTTAGGGAGTATTAGTAGGGAGATTTTAATTGTGATACATAGAGTACCAAGATAGACACTAGACGTCCTTCATATTAATTTTTTTATGGTGGGGAGAACATAAACATTATAGATGATGGACTACGGTACTTGTGATGTTGCGATAGGTGGTGATTATGGAGTTCAATACATCTCATTTGGTGGTACAACCATGTACATAAAAGGTGTAAGTGGAACTCTGATGGTGGTTTTGATGGCCTTCTATGGATGAGTGAGTATCAAATTTCTTCTACGGATGCCTCTCTTATCAACATGTGAAGGATGATCACTAGGTTCCTATGAATTTTATTCAACCTGATGAGGTGAAAGAGCAGATGAGGGATCTTATATCTCTGGACTTCAAGATGGGTCTTCCATGGATATCCATAGTACAGAAAAACCATCTAGGTGATCATAAACAGACACACCAAGTCATCCCATATCCCATTCATCTTAGGGAAGAGTTCATTAGGGAGCCTGGGACACATTTATGTTCTGTAGATAATATGGATTCACTGAGTTCCATTAATGATAATTTAATACCGCTATGATCCCATCACATTTTGATTATGGTGCGGATTGAAGGAATCCTTTGGAACCTAATATAAATTGATAAAAAAAATTCAACACTAAACTGGTTGATATAATTAATATACCATTCAGGTTCAAGAGTGAATTATGTGAGCGTGCATGTTGGACTCTATAGTAGGTTAGATCTCCTACTATTGTTACAGTTTTCAAACAAAATCATTTACCATTCAAAAAAATTATATGGAAAGATTTGATTCTTTTATTGGGAAGCCCTTTGGTTAACACTACATCGGACTATCCTATGAGATAGAGCACTCATTATCCTAGAGTTAGTATAAGATGTGATTTAGAAGGTGAATATAATACAGGAGAAGACGTTGACAACACAAAGACATCAACATACATATATGGGCTGAAGAATGAGGCATTTTTTTCAAGGATGGAGAAAATGTGTTACTAAAGGTCTGACATCAATTGGAATTATGGATATTTAACCAAGGAAGAAATTTATCTCAGAGGTTCATTGGCCATTTCTAGATACTATAAAGGATTAACGAGGTAGTGTACCACTTATCCCTATAGCTTTAGTTAGACTAGATACAAAAAATGTTCTATGTGTCATAGATAAGGTGGTATGTGAACAACCCATTAGATGTTATTAAATAATAAATTCTAGAAATTGAGGATGTATCTATGTTTTTTTGAGTACCTATTATACATTGGGGACTCACAGGAGAAGATCCCCCATGGTTAAGAGTTTCAATTTGTGTGTGTTGTGTGGTAGCCCAATAGTATTTAAGAGATAACATAGGAGTATAAGATCCATTTGCAATCATTGTAACCATACATTTTTTAGTATTATTTTTTCACTACTTTTTATGGAAGGCCCTAATATAGAGAAAATTAAATGTCTCCTTCTTACCGTGTAAATAATTGAAATATATCTAGTAATATTTATTGTTCTAAAAACTAAGACGATCCACTATATTGAGGCATGGTGGGACCATAATTGAAATTTTATAAATATTAAATATGTCAATATCACAGCCATATAGTTTTCTTCAAATAGTGGCATAACTCTCTAAGAGTGTCCTGAATCAGAAATCTAAATTTGTTGGTGAGTTCATAACATGAGATTTTTCTTATGAACGATATACCCTATTTTAGAATCGCGAGTTTGTAAAATTGTTTTAATTAGAAATAATAATAAATAAATAACTATTTTTATATGAATTTATAAAAAATATAAATCATAAACAAATATAATATTATATCCAATTCTCAAGGCCACATGCATGACCATGAGAAGGTAGTGAGAGCATTGGAGGAGATCATTCACAGAATAAAACACAGGGAATAATCGAATCGATACCCCTGGGATCATCTAAAACAATTACGTTCACGGATAGTTCCATTGTCTATTATCTATGATCATTATTCATCAATGATTTATCCAAACATGATGTAGGGAATTTTATATATGTGGGCTTATCATGTTTTGGTATCCTGGGTTGAACCCATATCACTTCCATTAGTAATAATTGAATGTGCATCAATAGTTTATTCATTTTACTATTAATTTGTTTTTTTATGTTTACAATGTTCATAATTATTTTTGAAAATGATCAGGACCAACATGCACAATGAATTAGGTTTTTTCCAATGTTTTGATTCTAGTATTTGTACACATTTTTTTCATGTTCATTATGGAAAATTTCTCTGGCTCATGGTTCAATGAATACCTACTATTTGATTATTGTGATATTGTTCATTAGAAAAAAAGATCAATATTGTGGGTGTGGATAAAAATCTAGGAAGTGATCATATTGGGATAACAATATAGGTCAATATGATGTGTATTATATATTTAAGGAAATATTTTTATTCCTTGTTTGATGAACACAAATGATATGATTAATGGTTATCCTTTCTTCACCAGTTTGGATGGCTGTAATCAGATCTCCAAAAATGGAATCCGTCAGATGAATGGGATTTTCATGCCAGATGAGAGATTGGAAGAAGATACAAAGGTGGAGGAGGTGAAGATGTATCGGTGAAGGAACCATGAGTTTATTGAAATCCCTTTTTACACATATTTTCACTTGAAGATACACGCCATATGGGACACTAGGATTTGGTGTGATAGTTTTTTTGTAAAATAGAATGCTAAACACCATGTGACACAATTCAGATTCCACTTATCTAATGGATGGTGGATCAACATATAATCTGGGTATATAATGTCAGATTCTTGACTAGACACCTGAGCATGGCTAGAGTACACGGGCACCAACCGGTACTCAGGGAAATAAACGTACATGGGCACACACATAATACACTGGAATGTCCTAAAGTACATGGGAATGATTGGATATACACATGCATTACCCAATGTACATTGGAACATGAACATGACATGATAAGATAGCTAGCCAACCTCTACATGTTGTGTACCCAAATAAGAGACACCATGTATTTTTAGAATTACCTGTCATGTGAGAAAGGGAAACACATGTATACCAGTAGTTTTCAAGGCATGTTGTGTACCCGTTGTACACACTATATTCCCCTTACGAGGGTGTTTGTATCTATTCATTTCATCAGTGTAGATAAGGTTTGGTTGAGTGATATACCATGGTCCTTTACCATAAGGTTAAAGTGTGGGATTATATCCAATACATAGGATTTTTAACCCCTTTATGGGTTATGTATCTGAGAGAGTTCAGTTTATCAACATATGGGAATATGGTGGAATCCTCTATCATTCCAATGTGGGAATCATGGTATAAACATTACTACCTTGCACAAGGTGTCAATCCCATATCTAACAGGGTGATCCAGTAGGGTTTTTTGTGTCCCCTAGTGGACTTGGGTGTGATCATGTACCTATATGATGATATATTCAAATATCCAATGAGTGTTTTATGGTTAAGTCCATATGAGTATGACCTCTTAGAAGCATGTCCTCATGTATAACATGGGCCATTGATTATGTTATCCTATAATGAGTGTTACCATTAATCCTTATATAATATCCTATGGGTTGAAATGGATGAGACCCCTTGGAGACATGGATTATATTATAGTATATTTAGGTGTTTTTCGATATGTCTCTAATTTTTTTTAGAATATAATGTGTTGATCTGATTAATCATGATGATTCATTCTTAGTGATTTATTGGTTTCTTATTTGGTATTGTTACACTCCACCATTCATGGTCTCCTTCTATACATGAGATATCTTATGTAGGGGAAAGACATTTGATGGTGTTTGTGAAGGATATAGATATGGAAAATATTTGTTTGGGATCAACAGAAAGAGTTGTGTTTATCGAGTGTTTGATTTGACAGTAGTCCCCTTTTTCTGTTTAGGTTGGGCTTTTTTCATTTTTTGTTAGGCTGATATTTTTCCCTATTATCAGTTTAGTTCATCTATTGTACTATTATTATGGGATATATGTTATGCACAAACAGATATAAGTTTTCATAAATTTCATAATTGTATGTGATATTTGATGAGTGTGCAAACATATACCTTATTCTAATGCCTCCAATGTGTGTGATATGAATATTTAGTAATGGTTCCCATCCCTGGGCATACTATAGATAGGAAGGTGGTAGTGACAGCCATCTTCTAATCATCTAGGTTGGCCACCGTGGGTTGGGTCATGTAAAATATTATGATGTAATTTTCTTATCGAGTGGGTGGGGGTGGATGTGAAATTATAAAAATATTCATTACAAGAATACTATGTTCAATATACCTGTTAACCTAAAAAACCGAGCATTAAGTGATCCCTGATGTACAGTAAAAATAATATTATATAAATATGTCCATCATAACCATCCGATTGAATTAATATGTATGAGTAGTAATAAACAAATTTTGAAAAATATTTATAAACATTATTTATAATTAATATGTATTGATTAATTCATAATAAATATTTACTCAATTATCATTAGTCATTTTATGATGCAATATATATATTTACATAAAAATGGTTTTTATTCCATATTGTGAGTATATATTAAATTTAATTTATAAAATTTTAATAAATTATATTTTATTGAATGAATATCCTTTTTTAAATAAAGATGTTAGTATTATATTATGTTTGATTTCATAATTTTTCAAATAATATTTATATTTATAAAGTTTTTTAAAATACAAATATTTTGGAAAAACAGTATTTTGTTTTCATGAAATAAGATGATTTAAAAGTCTTAATATATTTTAATGTAATTTAAATCATCATTTATTAGAAAAAAATTTAATTTATTACCTAGGAATCCAAATTGTACTTGATTTTGTAATAAGAGCATTATTTGGATTATGAAAACATTTTTTTAGAACTGTTTTTATACAGATAATGTTCTTTAATAATATTCAATTAAATTAATATTTATTTATTTAATTGTTTTAAAAAAACTTCATGTAAAATATATTAAAAAAATTTAACAATTATCTCATGGGTTTTAAATGTAAATTAATTAAATTATATTATGTATTATGTTAAAAATTATATTTATCTAAAATGGGTCTTCGTATCATTTTGCATTCTTATTTAAAATGAAATTCATGAAAATATAGAAATTGAATCTAAAAAAATGGATTCTATATTAAAAATCAGAATTATTAATGTAATTTAATAGGATCAACTTAATATATTTTTTCATAATGCATATTTAAAAAAGTAAAATGTTTTTACCATGTTTATGGGTAAAATGGGGTTACGTTGAGGGTGTTAAAATAAGTTGATAAGGGGGGAAATTGTAGATAAAGTTGTATAATTATTATTATTTGAATTTATTTAATCCTTATATTATCTTAAATTTGTATCATTATCCATTTTTATCACTTTATCCTAAAAGTGACATTATATTATTGAAATATTTTGAGTAATTTTATGTATGTCCCTCCCCTCAGTTGTATAGGGGAATATATCCTCCTCATATGTTCACATAATTTGGGACTTATATATTGGAAAATACCCCATATAAAACCTTCTTATTTTCCTTCCGTTAATCCTTTAACCCTAGGTATTATATTAATACAAATATTTTTTGGATTATGGTGTAATCTATATGAGGTTACTTGAATAATATGTAGAAATCTAAACAAAGATATTTCAATTTAATTTATTCTTCAACCATCAATAAAATAGTTATATATATGAAAACATATTGAATACAATATCTTCAATATAATTTTATTTTATTATTGTCATGAAATAACCATTTCTCATCTCTTCTTTATCAAATGGGAAGTGAATGTATCACAAATGTGTACGTGTGAACACCCACCCCCATATAGTGATATAATTCATTTTTTATAAAAATATTTCATTGTGGGTCATAATAAATTATTAAATATATATATATATATATATATATATTACTTTTTATTTAATTAATTATCTGAATGATAAAAAAATATTTATCATTTTTCTTTCTTTTCATTATAAAATGAAAACTATTTTCATATGAATATACATATTACCATCTCCATGAATTATGTAATTAATTTTTCTATATCAATATTTTAAGGATAGTTTTACATATTATTATAATTAATAAAAATTATTTTTATATGATAATGAAAAATATTTAAATGATGGAAACAAGATAAAAAATTCTAGGATCATAATAACCGAGTCGAAACATTCATGAATATGGAAATAGTGATCACCTAAAACAATTATATTAATAAATGAATTTTAATAAATCAAAATTGAAATATTATTAGAGAAATATATATGGTACTATAGGTAAGTATATGTGTCTTTAATATAATTTTATTAATTTTTTACTTATTATATTATAGGTTAGATTTCATAAAATCATTTTTGAACTTGATGTAATGGTTCTTTATCCCAATATTGTTTCATGGACAGATGTTTGTGGTTATTCACCTATTTACATTTATGTGGTGTATATATTTACGTTTTACATGATATATCATGTATTTTTTTTTATTAAAGGTACTTAATTATACATTTCAAATTATATCATCAAAGGATATTTTATTTTAAAGTATCAAATGTGGTAAGGTTTTACCATCATAAATTGTTTTCTTTGGGACATATGTTACGTTATATAACTATATTCTATTATGAGGTGTATCAACTTCCCATTTGATATTTTTTTCATTAATATCATTTTATTAATTTCATTTAATGTTTCATTTTAAGTTATTTCGTTCATGGGGCTTATGAATACAATGTTACTAAAGTGGAAAGAGTTTTAGGTTAAAATCTCAATTCTTACTAGGGATTGTATATACATAAATTTCCATTGATAAAATAATATTATATATATATATGTAAAATTTTATTTATTTTCTTTTAATATAATTATTTATGTATATGACACGCATACCTTTAATTTCCCCCTTTTTATGTACTATAGAGTCTGATAGAACGTTTTTAATGAAAATTTACTTTATTTGTATCTTCAAATTAAATATTTATCATCCATACACATATTTTATTTAAAATGTATCCATGAATAATTTTTAAACTCCAAATGATTGTATAAAATATTTTTTATTTCTGTAATTTATTTATGGTAATATTATTATCATTTTAAAAATGATTTACTTCATAATTACATCCTTAAATGTGAATGAAAAATTTTATTTCGCATTCACTACATGAATGGATTTTCCAGTTGTCTCAAATTATATTTTCTTTGATGTATAATAATGAATTTTTAAAATACCATTTCAATGAAAATTTTAACATTATTATTTTGGAATTATAAGATTTTGAATACATGATTTCAAAATTAAATGGATATTTTCCTAAATAAATGTTCAAGTGTTCTTTTAATTGTATTTTTGTCTTTAACAACTTCTGTAGGTGAATATTAAGATTTAATTGAAATATGATCCAATTTTACATTATTTATTGTTTCTATATATAGATAATGATTATAATGAAAAAATATTTATTAAACATGTTTTATTTTTTATGGGTTGAAATTTAATATAATGATAAAAAACTTCTTGATCTCTATGAATTTTTATGCATTGATTATGATTATGTGAGAGGTGGGTCCACTATATACCTCCAATTAATTGAGTAAATATTAATGATTCATGTTCTCAATTTAAAATGTGGAGGGTATTCCTATCCTTATAGATGGTACATTAGTGATTATACTTATCCCAAAAGAGGGTTTATGAGGGGTTATATCAATCCCAAAAGATTTCAAACTAGAGGTTATCTAAAAACTGAAGTAGGTCCATAAGTGGTTAGCCCAAGACTAAAATTTGATAAATGTATTAGTGGGTAGCCTTGACATAAATTTTATATGATTATTACTATGCCCCAATATATTCAACTCGTTTATGAAATGATTTTATTCCAATTTTATGCCCTCATGGATTTCCTTGTTTGATTCCATTGAAATATATATCTTATAAATATCCAAGATTTATTCCATGACTCATGATTATATGAGTTGGAGGGTATTAATATAAATTGTTATGTTTTTTACATACACATATTTTTGCAATATTTGTAGATATGATCA